>OY776121.1:91168731-92579241 GCA_963675135.1 Galeopsis tetrahit
ATAGATGCCGTCATTGCCATGCATGGCCAATTCCAACCATCGCAAACGTGTCTTTCATTGTGTCGATTTAATTTGTTATTTTTTTCTTCTTGTACTATAATTTCTTGCAAGCACGTATATAAATATTAATTGTCATATATTACTAATTATCACTAGGCAATTATTTTTGTCAGAAACTAGTTGTGAGATGGATTCTTCTACTGAAATTACATTTTCTTAAAATGTGATAACATAAAATTTAAGTTTTCATTTTTTACGTCTGCGGTAATTAGAAAAGTAAAAAATTAAGTGGATACAATTGCTAGTTAATTATCTAATTGCTAGGAGATTAATTGTTTCCTAGTCAAGAACATATATGTATGCATGTCACATAAAATACGCATAAAAACACGGAAATTTTAATTTGTTATATATAATACTCCACATACATGTTTTATGGGCAGAGATTTTTTCGTCAAGAATTGAGGTAAAGTGGCCTCATCACACCTTTCACTAGCAAATTGATGTGAAGCTTTGTTTGTTTCATAAATATTCAAACTTTCAACAATTGTACCTAACAACAACTCAATGCTAAATCCTAAGGTTAATGCATCTAATTATTTCTATCCAATCTTGTGACGCTTATACACTACAAAAAAATTAACTTTTAATAGTTTCATTATATCTTCTTCTAGCTAAAAACATTTAGTAATTAAAATTGAGAATTAATAACAAAATTAATTTTTCATTAAAAGTCAATTTCTGTATTTTTTTTAACTAGAGAAGTTAATAGTTGAATTTTCCTTTTTTTTTTTTACTAATATATATACATCTAACTAAAAATTTTGATGAACTCCATTTAATTAAATCGAAAACAATTTTTATTTATAAGTTTAATCTACAATATTAATTATTGTTGGACAACTGATTTTTGAGATTCCCGTTTTCATAAATTAAAGTTGTAACAAATAGTCGCAACTTTTCATAAAAGTGATAAGACTATATAAATGAATATGACCCCTCATCTCATGTGTAGATAATATGTAGGGCAATTTCAATTTTCATGTAATTATAAGTGTTCAAACTTTTCCAAGGTACCATGGTGTTACAGTACTAGACACTTCCAAAACGCACCATATACGTCATCGTGTTAGTTTTCGGAAACTAATTGGGTAGTTAGCTGTAAGGACTTTTACTAGTTTAACAATAGAGACGAACATTGACTCATTATATAATAAATGGTCCAATTTTATTTTCGTTATTGGAAAAATATACTCTCACTTTCCATTAAAAAAAATCATATTTTCTTTTTCAATATATTCCACAAAAATCTGCATATATACCTCATAACAAAAATAATCCTTGATCTTCATGAATCTCACAATACATGTATATATATTTACCCTCTCATGTTATTACTTTTAAGGTGTTTGTTTTGGAACTCACGGATGGGGTTCGAAATTTCACATTCGAATTTCATCATTCAACTTCATCCATTCCTAATAATACATACTGGAGTATATATTATATTATACTATTATAATAATACAATATTATACATTTTTACACAATTGAATTGACATAAAGTTACATTATATAATATTATAATACAACATCACACACTCTTACACAATTGATTTGACATAAAGTTACATCTTATTATACTCAAAATCCCTAAACAAACACGCATAATCAATATTCATCATAATTTCTCCATCCAAAATTTTCCCATCCGGATTTCTCCCGTCCTACATAATCTCAAAACAAACACCCCCTTATGGATTAAAGTTTTTGCAATCCTTTAAGTTGAAATAACTTTAAATTTAGTCCTAATGAAATACACATTTTGATTTTTGTCTCATAAGTTGGTCCAAATTTTGAATTCAGTATATTTACCTACTATTGCAGGTAAATGAACCGGTCAAATTCATTTTTTTCTGCATTTTTGTGCAAATGAGCAAATTCACAGTTGATTTGAATTGCACACGAACTAAGGATTTGACCGATTCATTTACGTGCAATGATAGTAATTGGACTGAATTTAAAATTTGGGTAACTTATGGAACCAAAATCAAAATTTGTATTCCATCAGGACCAAATTCAAAATTATTCCAACTTAAAGGACTGTAAAAACTTTAATCTCTTACTTTTAAGTAGAAATGACAATTTCAACCCGCCAATTCCGCCTCATTGTCATCCTTACTTTTTAGAATTCACTATACATTCAATTTAACTATTTATTTTACTTTATATATAAAAAAATTACAAAATACTTCATAATACTGTGATCATTACTTTTTCTTTTTACCTATATATATTGAAACACTCACATATGAGAGGGAGAGTATGTGTGTGTGTTAATATGGGCTGGATTGTCAATTCAAAATCACTTTAACAATCGCTAATCTGTAAACGCATGATGATCAGGGAAAATGGTTATTTAGTTAGGCGACTTAATTAATACTATAGTGGGTCTCCAAATTAATGATGAACTTTGCGCCACAAAATTCCGAGCCTCTAATCATTAATAGTCATCTTTTGAATTGACACACCAACCACTCCATACTATTACCATTAGCAACTAACTTTTAATTTTACTAATTTTTTAATTTATTTTCCAAAGTTTTATCTTCTTTTTCATTTCCTAATCTTCAACCTCCCCTTAATCTTCAAAGTTTGGTCTTATGGGGAAATTCGAAAAGAACTAGTTTGTTTCTTCATTCCCCAATCATATCACATGCAAGCCTATTGAATGATTTACCTAGGGTTTTAATTATTTTCTAGCTTCATATTAATTTAATTAGGTTAACAATTAATATATTACTTTCCCAATTAATCAAATACATTACTATATTTTAGGTAAGCAATGACGCTTGAGTCGGCTCAGCACCCACCCCCATCACATACACAAATAAGTCAAGGGCATATTGATTATGTACAAATCTTAAAAGCGCAAATATATATAAATTTATATACGCATAATCGAATTCAATGGACTTTTGGACCCTAAACTTATAATGCTCCAAAATTTATAATTTAAACATGTGGAGTTGTAATATATACTCCAAAATTTATATAATCATGAAGCATATTTAGTTTGATAATACATTTCAGTAATTAGTTCAAAATCAGACCAATTAAGCCAGAGTTTCACGATAGTAAGAAAAATCAAAATGTATGCTTTTCAATCTACAGTTAAGTGTCTGTTATAACGTCCTGTACTACTAGAATTAATCCTGATACATATACACAATGTATTTCTAAAAAAAAAAAAAAACCTTTAGTGTGTGCATTTTTTTTTTTTTTTAATGTAAACTGTATCCACTATCCACCATATATATTTACTTTACTATCTTTTTTATTCTATTTTTTCTACTTTATATATAAATCAACAATAATCCTGAAAAAAAAACACTTTAGGTGAATTTGGAATATGGTTGGTGCCAGGTCACCCATAGTGAGTCACTGGCTCACCGCGTCGGCAGTGGAAACATTGAACAACCTGGCCTTCACTGTCCGTGGGCCTATATATAGTATAACTAGGCCCATATTTATAGGGCTTTAGATGAGCCCAACCCAATAAACTTGTACTCATCGAGATGAATCCATCTTCTTACTTTATAAAAATAAAATAATATTGACCCTCTCTTGTCTGGGTTGATGATTAAAGTCATGTTTATTTTGAAATTTAAAAATTAAGTTTTAAGAATTTACATTGATTTTATTTTGAGACCTAAAAATGGGTTTTTAAAAATCACTTAATATAACTCATATCAAACATATTGTTTTGGTAAAATTTTAAAATATTAGTTATAATCTCTTTTAACAATAATATAATAAAATCAATTATTATAATTTCACTAAAAAAATTCATTTAATCTTACCATTGAGTTGATATAAAATTAAATAGTCACTCAACTGATTTAATTATAATGTGGTGAGTAAAAAATTCAATTGATTACTTAAATTTTAATTGCATACATAAATTTGTCAAAAAAAAAATCTATTAAAAAACTTAAAAGAAACACCCACACTACAATTAACAGGATTTCAAAAGCCTTGTAATTTCAAATATTTTTAAAACCCTATGTCTCCAATTTCAACAAATATTAGATAAATAATACTATTAAATATTAATTCATTTGAATATAATTATTATATAGTATCTTTTTTTTTAAAATCCTACATATTTCAATTAAATTAATTAATTAATTTACATATAAAAAATGGAGTTGGGCCAGTTTGGTCCATGAGCCCGAGTAATGTTGCGTTTGATTTTTTTTGGGCCTGACTATTTACACCTCCATTTCGGTTTAAAACACTCTTCCTGTCAGTTTAATAATATAATACTCCGTAATATATAGTGTAAAAACCTCAAAACACCTTTTGAGTAAGTATTACACTACAAAATGCACTCCCACTACTAATTACACCCTTTGCTCAATCTTTGAACCCTAAACCTAAAATCTACAACAAAAGCTGCAGCCAACACAAACACAAAAACAAACACCACTAAACACCACCATTTTCGGTAGAAATCAAACAAAAAAAATTCAAAAATTTTCGACAAATCAGTGTCGACCATATACACTCTCGTCGACAAATTGTTTTCGACGAGAATGTATATGGTCAATCTACAAAGGTCGAAAAAAATTAAAAAAAATCGACAACAGTTGATCGACCATATACATTCTCGTCGACAAGAAAAGAAAAAAAAACACCTTACCTTACCCGGCGCCTTGGATCAAGGTGGGGTAGCGAGTGGGTGTTGGGGGAGGGTGGGGGGCGACGACAATGGGGTGGGGAAGGAGAAGGAGAAAATGAGGAAGAGGAGAAATTAGGGTTTTTTGGATGGGGTGTGTTTAGTAAATAGTTTTTTAGACAAAATGATATTTAGGACAATTCAAGGGGGTGCATCAATCTGGGGAGTGTTCTAAACAGAAACTGAGGTGTAAATAGCCAGACCTTTTTCTTTTTTCTTTTTAACAAGGTGGGTGAACTAATGAGTTGGTTAAACCAAGCCCGACCACATAACTTGTCCCATTGATTTGGGCGTATGATCAGAATGCAACCACGCTAATATGAGAAAAATTGGGGCCCAACTTTTATTCATTTCACCCGTCATGGAACAAAATAACTTTTCTACTTTTTTTTTTTTTTTGACGGGGAATAACTTTTCTACTTATAATTACTACAAAAAGAAATCTTATATTTTCACTGTTTTTCATAAATCTGTATCAAAATCCCTTTCATCCTCTATTTTGGTGTTACACATTCGGACCCATTTTCAGGCGAAAAATATGTTCATAAATTGACGAGACAATAGTGTCAGTCTTATAATGAATGTTTTATTTAATACATTGACATTATTGATGATTTGAGAAGTCATAATGTATTTATTACCCATGTCATTTTAATAAAACATGATATGAAAAACGAAATTGAAATAGAGGATTATCAACCGCTAATCATGAACTAAATCGTTATTAATATTGTAAACTAAATTAAGAACCCAGTGGAAAGCCAAATACCATAAAATAAATCCATTATGGAAACTAATTAAATCCCTAATTGGGAAGTAGAGCTAACTTTTGTTGTTCATACTTCATAATACTCCAGTAGGTAAATACATTTTTTCTTTTAAATTTTCGACTTTTAAAGCTAGTTCTCTAAATTTTTAATTGAAATTATTATTATATATGTATAAAATTCATTGTTTTAGCTCTTTTACTAGTAAATTCTATATTATTATATTTTAAAATTAAAGACGGAACACATATGATTGGACATTGTCGTTATATGAGTCTTTAGCACTATCAAAATCTTCATAACATATTTTCATTATCATATCAAACACATTATCTACATTTACTAGTAAAAGAACTAAAACACTGAATTTTATAAATATATATGACTAATTTTAAAGTTAAATAATATTCAAGTCAACTTTTTTTTTACTTATAAATAAAAACGGAGGCAGTATTACAATAATTTAACGGAAAAACAGTATTTTCCCTAATAATTACTACTGATATGCAGCATACCATATACATACAATTGGAATACTAAATTGATTTTGTACCACGACTATGTTGTACACTTTTTTTATTGGAACGTCTCAAAATTACTTGCACACTCTTAATATGGAAATACCCACAAAATTAATAACCTCACAACATCATTTTATTTTCAAATTTGTCATTCATTTTTTCCATACATTTCACTTTACACATCATCAAATCCACTTTACACATAATCAAATTACCTAAAATAACCCTCATTTATCTTACATCATCAACCACTAAATCCACTTTTCTTAAACAACGTGTCAGTTCGGCACAAACTATGCAAGTAATTTCGGGACGAAGGGAGTACTAATATTTACTTACATATACTAATATATAGCCGTCCGGTGACTAATTTTGGTTATCACCGTAGTGGTGGTTGTCCGTACAGCTCCGGTAATCGGAATTACCCGCCGACGGAGTTCCGGAAGCACACTTGGCCACCGTTCGAACACTCTCAATCAGCGCCTCCGTGCGAGCCTCCTGCGACAGAATCTCCGACAGCTGATCCGTGTTAATCACCAGCCTCACTTTCCACACACCCGTGGCGTTGTACCTTGGAAGAATCTCGTTTTCCGACAGCCTCTTCGCGTCAACCGACATCCGGTACGACGCCGTTGTGTCGATGATACTAGTAGGTTTGTGCGGCGTGTAGTGGAGGGGGAGGAGGTAGTAGTATTGGCCGGAGCGGAGGTGGTCGTGGTGGAGGAGGGGCGGCGAGAGGCGGTGGGGGCTGAGGAAGAGGGCGTAGCCGGGGAATTCGTCGGTGATGGACTCCGCCGTGATGGGGGAGTAGAGCTCCATTATGCCGCCGTTGGGTGTCACCACCTTTACCATATCTTCCACCACTCCGGACCCTTTGAGTATGCAATTTCCCATCAATTAATTCTAAATTAATTCAAATGTGATCATGAAATGCTTAATTTACTATTATCGAACTCCAATTGCATATATATATAAAAAATAAATGTATGAAATGGAATGGAATGTCGGCGGGGGTGTTATTGAGGGTTTATGAAATGGAATATGTGCAAGTAGAGGTGCCGCCGACACAAAGCATTCTTTTCTTATTGCGATTAATGCATAAGAATTTCTAGTTTAGTACACTCCCTTGTCAATTTGAAAGTTACTTTTGGCATACGTATTAAAAATATAGTACTTCCTCCGTCTATATATGATTATGTATTATTTAATAGTGTGTATATAAATATTGTCAAAATTATGTATTCTTATTTAATAAATATTTAAATTATTGTAATGTGTGAAGAAAATATAGTTTTTCAATCTCAATATTCTAAAATCATCTAAATAAGGACATGTTTAAAATTAAAAATTTATATGTAAAATTTAAAATCTTATTGCAAAATAAATGACAATAAAATGTATTTTGTATAAAAGAAAAAGAAAACAGAGCAAATCAAAAGGTATGTCAAGAAAATATACACTTCTCTATACAGTAAAGTCAAAAGTAAATAAAAATATAAGTAAATCAAACTACATATGATCAATTTTAACAGCATCACTCTGTGTCAACGTTTATTGCAAAATAAATGATATTTTATTGTTTCATGTGAAAAATGAAATAAGATTATCATTTTTGGCAGATGGGGTATTAAATGTATAATGAGTTGTTGAGTTAGAAAGAGTTGAAAAAAAGAAGAGAGTAAGAAGTAGAAAATTAGTGTGATATAGTGGGTGTTGCAAAAAAATAAAATGAACTAGTAACTTTCGTTTAGAAGTCCAAAATAATAAAATGAGTATATTTGGTGGAATGAGAGGTGTACTAGATAAATAAAAACATTAATTAAATATATATTGATTAAAATTTTAAAAAGAATGTTGTAATATTATTATAGTGGTGCACTAGTTTATTGAATATTGAAAAATGGTGAGACGTAGCATTCTGAATGAAGGGCAGGGATTGGATGAAGTAGCAGATTACTACAAAAAGTGGGTGCTGATCCATCATCACCGTTGATGCTATGATCAAATATGCGTGTGGGGTTGAAACGAGGAGATCAGGAGATGGACGGCTGATTAAAAGTGAGCTAGGTTTACCGTAAGTAAATTATAAATGGTCAAACATGGGTGCAAGAAAAAGGAAACTGTCGGTATCAAACGCGATGCAATTTGACGTAGCGGTGCAAAAAATAGTGGGGGCATGGATCCAAAAAAGGGATACACGGGCGTTGAAATGTCATCCCCTTTGCATATATAATATTAGTATTATTTTGTCCATTTATGTTTTTTTTATGGATGCATTATTACTTACTTTTAAGTAAAAAATGGACGAATACAAAGTACAAACATCGCTAAATCAATGAACATCTGATTAATTTATTACTGCAGCTCCCACACGATAACGCCATCAACAATATTGTCATTGGTTCTCTCATCATAGTATGGTGAATCCATCATTATTCTTGAAATTCATATGATTTTCTGATAATTTGTTAAGATGAAATTGAATTTAAGAAAATGAATGTTTGTAACAGGAAAAAAAAAAAATGTAAGAGAGAGTAGGTTGAGAAAGAAGAGATTTTAGGAATATTTTATTGTCTCTTTCATTTATATCATTTTCTATTTAAACCTCGAATCAAATACTAACAGGCCTAAAAAATATAAGAACTAAAACTCAACTAAAAATAATAAGTAAATGGGCTAATCTCATTACAAATGCAATTTAAAAGATAATGGCTCAAATAATAGAGTTGTTATTCGAGCCGAGTTGAACCGAGTATTTGAGGTTCGAGCTCGACTCGAGCTCTTATCGAGCCGAGCCGAGCTCGGCTCAACTCGTTAACGAGTCTAACGAGCTTAACGAGCCCATCGAGTCGAGCCGAGCCTAACGAGCCTAATGGAAATCTTTATAAAAATTTAGTTATCGAGCCTAACAAGTCGAGCTCGAGCCGGCTCGTTAGTAAATCGAGTATTTATCGAGCTCGAGCTCGGCTCATTAAGCTAAACGAGTCGAGCCTTAGCGAGCCTTAACGAGTCGAGCCGAGCCGAGTCTCGTTAAGGCTCGATTCGAATTACAGCTCTAGGCTCAATGTTGTCTTTAATTGTTTTCAGACTGCAACTCCCTATTCTCATAACTCATAACTCATGCCCATAACACATAGTTAAATTTAGGCACCGTTCAATAATAGTCAGTCCTAATGTCATAAAATAACAAAAACGATGTATAATCAGCAAAGTGAAAGATATAAATTAACTTTTGATGATAGGAATTTCTAGTTTAATTTTTTTAATGATAGAAATTAGGAATTAATGACATGCTAAATAGAATTAGAGTTTTAATGTTAAGGCATTAAGGGTAATACAGATTTTTATGTGTATTTTTTATTGTTAAATTTTGAGGTGGTGTATTTAATAAAGTTGGAGACTGTACACATTTTTTTACCCAGGAATCAGCACATGGGCTATGATCCTCTTAAATTTTTTTGGAGGCTAACCGGAATGGGCTTTTGAAATGTAGAGGACAGTTATATGTATGGGCTTCTAGGTCTTATAACGAGTCTAATTGGTGGTGTGTTTGGTGTGTTCATGAACCCAATTAATTAGGTGGTATTTTCAAATCTTAGTATAGATTAGAAGCAATTTTTTTTTAAGCAGATTTTGAATTTGAGAAGGAATTTAAGGATTTTTTTTATTTTTTTTTAGGGTTTACAAGATCATACAAGATTACAATAAAACTTCAAGCACAACTCTAGATCTTTAAACCAGTACTGATCATCGCGCTATCGTTGTCCCTATCAATCGTGAGAAGAGGAAAAACGAGTGTACACTTTGCACACAGCTACGCACAGGTCTCCATCCTCAAGTCGAGACTATTGGACCTATATTAGTAAATACACCCTTATTCTCATTTATTGTATAGGCTCACCTTAGTTCTCTATGGGCTCTCTTATAAAGCCCATTAGGGTTAGGTTAGACCTAACTATCTCATATATAAATACCCATTGTAAATCACCTTTACAAATTAATCAAGAAATCATATTTCCAATATTCTTTATTTCTCTATATGGTATCATCGAGTCATTTGGCTCACGCCTGATCCAAACCCTAGCCGCCGCCGCCGCCGCTACACATTCTGCCGCCTTCGCCTCAGAAGCGCCGCCGCCGCCATTCGTCTTACGACGCCTCTCTCATTGCTGCACCTCCCCTCTCTCCGCTGCTCCACTCAAACCAATGGCCGCTTCCCCTCCATCAACGATCACCTTCAAAGGACTTGCAAATATGTCCTTGAAGCTCAACTCCACCAACTATGGCGCTTGGTCTTTCCAGCTCCGCCTTCTCCTCACTGGACACAACCTCCTAGGCTATGTCTTGGGCACACATCCATGCCCCTCGGCTACAATCCCAGCCGCTGACGGCACCACCAACACCACTGCCACCGTTCCCAACCCTGCACACGATCTGTGGGTGTGTCAGGACAACCTCATTTTCTCAGCCATGGTCGGATCTATGTCCCCGGAACTAATACCCTTTGTTGCATCGTCAAAAACCTCATGCGAAGCCTGGAAAATGCTTGAGAGCATGTATGGAAAGCCCTCGCGAGGTCGCATTCTTGCCCTCAAAACCAAGTTCCGCTCTCTGTCCAAAGGTGCTCGCCCGGTCTCCGACTTCCTCATGGAAGTTCGCTCTGTAGTCGACGAGCTTGCTCTCCTCGGCATTTCCTCTGATGCCGAGGACGTCACTCTCCAAGTCCTCACTGGCCTTGACGAATCTTACAATGACATTGCCAATGCCATCCAAGCTCGCGACCAACCCATCACCTTTGCTGAGCTCTGCGACAAGCTCCTCAGCGCCGAGGTTCAAATTGCCTAGCGACCATCCTCAGCCGTAATGCCTGCATCTGCACTTACTGCTGGTCAACATCATCATCGCTCCTCGCGACCAGACACGAGGGCTAAAACTTTTGATACTCGTCCTCGCCAATCCTCGCAAAAACCCTATCTTGGCACATGCCAATACTGTCGAGCACCGGGCCACACTGCTCGCACCTGCCCTGAAATTCCTCCTTCACCCTCGCCTCCTGCCTCCTCTACGGGTCCTCGCCGCCCACATGGGCATGTCACGCCACCTTCTCGTCTGAATCGGACAGCTGCTCGTCCGGCCTACTCAGCCTCCTCGGCACAACCTGCCGAGCACTGGATTCTTGACTCAGGCGCTTCGCATCATATCACCAACGACCTCGCCAATCTCTCCCTTCACTCGCCCTTTAATGGGTCTGACAATGTAGAAATTGGTGATGGTAAAGGTTTACGCATATCGCACACTGGCTCTATGCATTTTCCTCAACTTAAGTCTCTCAGTTTTTCGAATGTCTTGGTCGTCCCACACATCTCGAAAAACTTGATTTCAGTTTCCAGTCTCTGTCGTGATAATAATGTTAACATTGTTTTTTATTGCTCTTCCTTTCAGGTACGGGATGGTCACTCGGGGAGCATTCTCCTCGTTGGGAGTCGTATCAATAACTTATATGTCTGGCCGGCACAAATGTCCATCGTCCCTCCACAAGCCTTCACCACTCAACATCTCACAACGACCACCTGGCATGCTCGTCTTGGCCACCCATCAACAAAAATACTTGCTCACACTCTCTCTACACTTAGCCTATCCAGTGCACCTTCCAAACACTTCAACTGTAACTCGTGCTCATGTATCAAGAGTCACAAACTACCATTTTATGATTCAAACATTAAATCTACTAAACCACTTGATGTTATCTTTTCTGATGTTTGGTCGTCGCCTATCCTATCTCCTGATAATCTAAAATACTATGTGCTATTCGTTGATCACTTTAGCAAATACGTATGGGTGTACCCCCTAAAAAGGAAATCGGATGTACTTTCCACATTTACCACATTCAAAGCCCTTGTTGAAAACAACTTTCAAAACACGATCAAAACCTTTTACTCTGACAATGGGGGAGAGTTCATTGCTCTTCGCCCCTTTCTTCAATCTCATGGCATCGCCCACCTCACCACCCCGCCTCACACCCCCGAACATAATGGCTTATCCGAACGTCGCCATCGCCACGTGGTCGACACAGCCCTTGCCCTTCTTCACCATGCTTCCATGCCCCTTATCTATTGGCCCTATGATGTCTGCTCGGCAGCCTACATCATAAATCGTCTTCCTAAGGTTAACCTCAACATGTTATCCTCTTATGAAAAGCTCACTGCTCGCCCACCCAATCTAGCCAAACTCCGCATATTTGGCTGTCTCTGCTATCCTTTACTTCGCCCTTACACAAATCAGAAACTTGATCCTCGCTCCACTCCGTGTATCTTTATTGGATACTCGCCCACGCAAAGCGCCTACCTATGCCTTGATCGCTCCTCAAACAGAATCTACACCTCGCGGCATGTTCAATTCGTTGAGCATACGTTCCCCTTTTCCACCCCCCTCCTCATCCATCTCCCTTGGCGACCTCCATCTCCTCGCCACCCACCTCCTCCGATTCCAACTCCTCGCCCATTCTCCTAGCCCCTCCACTACCCAATTCTATCACACCTGTCCTCGCCCCTGACCCAGTGCCGAACACGCCTCAGCCGACCACAACTGCACCTGCTCTCCTCCACAATCCAGTCCCAACCACACCTCAACTCGCCACACCCACACCTGACATCACTGTGCCGACCAATGCTCCCCCACGACCTTCTGTACCTCGCATGGTCACTCGAGCTCAGAATCACGTATTCAAGCCCAATCCGAGGTATGGACTTACTTCCACTGTTGCTTCTGACATTGAACCAAGCTGTGTCTCCCAGGCACTCAAAAACGAAAATTGGCGAGCAGCCATGTCGGCCGAATTTGATGCCCTTCTTCAGAATGGCACTTGGGACTTAGTTCCACCCACTACATCTCAAAATGTGGTCGGCTCCAAATGGGTGTTTCGTATTAAGCGAAAACCAGATGGCACCTTGGACAAATACAAGGCTCGTCTGGTCGCCAAAGGCTTTCATCAGCGACCAGGTGTTGACTTCACTGAAACATTCAGCCCCGTGGTCAAGCCCGCCACTGTGCGAACAGTCCTCAGCATTGTAGTTACCAACAACTGGCCTCTTCGCCAATTTGATGTCAACAACGCTTTCCTCCATGGAGAGCTCTCAGACACAGTCTTCATGGCTCAACCTCCGGGCTTCAAAGACAAGACCTTTCCCACTTATGTCTGTCAACTTCGCAAATCCATCTATGGCTTAAAGCAGGCTCCTCGCACATGGTACTATGCTCTTCGCTCTTTTCTCGAAGAAATTGGATTCATCCCCACTCACTCTGATGAATCTCTGTTCGTCTACAACAACAATGGGGTGGTCGCCTACTTCCTTGTTTATGTCGACGACCTCATACTGACAGGCAACTCCTCGCCCATGCTCGCCCGGGTTGCTGACGACCTCAGTGCCAAATTCTTAGTCAAGGACCTTGGTCCTCTATCCTATTTCTTGGGAGTGGAAGTTCTTCGCTCTAAAACTTCATGCCTGCTCTCCCAACGCAAATACGTCACCGATCTGCTCGCCCGATATAACATGATCGACTCCAAACCAGTCCAAACTCCACTATCCACCTCTGCTCGCCTTACTCTCTCGGATGGCACCTCTCCCACTGACTCCACCCAGTATCGTCAAGTGCTCGGCAGCCTTCAGTATCTCCAGCTCACCAGACCTGACATCGCCTTTGCTGTCCATAAGCTATCCCAGTTCATGCATGCACCCACCATCACTCACTGGAATGCCGTCAAGCGTCTACTCCGCTACCTCAATGGTACAAGGGATGTTGGAATCAACATTACCCCATCCTCATCCTCCTCGCTCCACTGCTTCACGGATGCTGACTGGGCAGGCAACCATGATGATCGCACTTCCACGAGTGCTTATGTCGTCTTTTTGGGCGCCAATCCTATCTCATGGTCGTCCAAAAAGCAGAAGTCCGTTGCTCGCTCATCAACTGAGGCCGAATACAGAGCCATTGCCACAGCGGCCTCTGAAGTGCAATGGCTAACATCCTTACTCAAAGAACTACACTTTCCCAATTCTCCAGTGCCAGTCATCTACTGTGACAACATTGGGGCCACCTACTTATGTTCAAACCCTGTGTTTCACTCACGAATGAAACACATTGCCATCGACTTCCACTTTGTTCGTGACCTAGTCAAAACTGCTCGGCTCCGCATCTCGCACGTCTCTACTGCCGACCAACTTGCCGATGCCCTCACCAAACCTCTCTCCGGTGCTCGCCTTCAGCTCCTCATGACCAAGATTGGACTATCCTATGGTACTCCATCTTGAGGGGGCGTATTGGACCTATATTAGTAAATACACCCTTATTCTCATTTATTGTATAGGCCCACCTTAGTTCTCTATGGGCTCTCTTATAAAGCCCATTAGGGTTAGGTTAGACCTAACTATCTCATGTATAAATACCCATTGTAAATCACCTTTACAAATTAATCAAGAAATCATATTTCCAATATTCTTTATTTCTCTATAGAGACAACCCCACACTAAGGTGTTCTCCATCCAAGAAAAAGAGACAAAAAAAAGAAATAAAGTTCCACCTAAGTACCAGATCAAATGGCTTCCAGTCCATCTAAAAAAAACCCAACGGATGAAAAGAACCTAACAGGAAGGAAACCTAAAAAAAAACCAACTGATGGAAAGAACCTGATAGGAAGAAAACCGCACAGAGGCGAAAAGAAAACAGAAACGAGCTACCTAAAGGGCTAAGAAACATAAACAAACCAGAAAATGCCACAACAAAGAACCAAGAACTAATCTAAAAAACAAGTAAATCGGAACAACGGACAAGCTCCTCCAAACGATCACCGTAGCTCCGTTAGGAATAATCTATCCATTGATCCCAACTGCAAACAATAAAATACTACATAAAATAAAAAAAAAGACCAGAAAAGAAACTATCAGAATTCAACCTCGATGGACTCTGCTGGCGCCGACAACCAAGCGACGGATCGGATGGGCACGTTAATGGTGCGTGAAGAAAGCAGCAAAACCGATCTGAGTGACAGATGGACAATTTAAAATATATAGTCATTCTATATAATTAATTTGTGTAATTAAGTCATTAGTTTGATTTAATTCTATTGTAAAATTAAAATTTTAATTTCACAATCAAATGGTAAAATCTAATAAATTTGTCTCATATATACAGATATAGATAAATGCACCTTTTTCGATAGCAGATTGATACAAGCAAGCGTACTCGTAGTCATAGTAATATATTTAGTTTTTTATTATTTTACAAAGATTGTTATACAACATATATGCATTCCACATTCCACTTGTCCCACGCACAACTCTTGTTGTTCTACCTCTCTCTCCTCACTCGCCACGACCAAAACCCTATCACCTCTCAATTTCCACAATTCCCATTTCACCCCTCCAAATGGCAGAAGAAGAAGAACAACCACCCCACCACCACCACCTCGACGACCACCCCAAAATGACCCACGCCGACGACAAAAAACACCACAAAGAATCCCCCTCTCCAAAGCACCGCCGCGGATACGCCGTCAACCGCCGCCGCCCCTTCTTCACATTCCTCTTCATCCTTCTCATCCTCGCCGGAATCACCGCCCTCACACTCTGGCTACTGTACCGCCCCCACAAGCCCAAGTTCCGAGTCGTCAGCGCCGCCGTGTACGACCTCAACACCACCGCACCGCCTTTCATCACCGCCACGATGCAATTCACGGTGGCGACTAGAAACTCCAACCGGAGAGTCTCCTTCCGCTACGACCATCTAACCGCTTTTGTTTCGTACAAGGACCAGCCAATCACGGCGCCGGTGATCCTGCCGCCGTTGGTTCACGAGACGAAGAGCACGGTGGCGCTGTCGCCGCTGCTGGGCGGAGGGGCGGTGCCGGTGGAGGCGGAGGCGGGGAATGCGCTGATGATGGAGCAGAATTATGGGGTGGTGAATTTGAGGCTGGTTTTGATGGGGAAAATGAGGTACAAAGGTGGGCCCATAAAGAGCCGGCGGCATGGCGTGTATGTGAAGTGCGATTTGTTGGTTGCTTTTAAGAGAGGCTTTGTTGGTCAACTGCCGCTTCTTCGGTCTCCCCCTTGCTATGTTCATGTGTAAGCTTTTTGTTCTTTGTTTGCATGTATACCAATTGGGCTTGTTGTAATTTTGAATCGGTTTTGATAATCAATAAGTTTGTGTTTCAATATACCTTGTAATTAATTTCATTTGAAATAAAGTATTGTGAATGATCAATGATGAATTGCAATATTGGTGGGTTTCGTGGACAGAGGATATAAGACTTATGATAGAACAAATAGATGTATTAGAGGTGGACAGGGGATTTAAGACTTATGATAGAATAAGTAGATACATGAAAAAGAAAAGTTGGGGTAACTGAGACGAGGGACTCCCTTGCACGGCTCACACTCTTAGGGGATGTTTGTTTTGAGATTTTGTGGAAATTTGGATATCAAAATCTAGTGGAATTTGAAATTGTAATGATTTGTATGTTTTGAGATTTTGTGAAAATTTGGATTTCAAAATCTAGTGGAATTTGAAATTGTAATGATTTGTATGTTTTGTGTTTGTTTCGAGATTTAAGTAGAGTCGAATTTAACTTTATAGTATATAATTACAAATGTTTGTATAGGTTTTATAGATACTATATAAGGTTTAGTGTAGTGTTTGTATAGGTTTTATAGATATTATATAAGGTTTATAGGTGTTTACAGGGTAAACTTTTTTAGAGTAGAATTTTAAAATTCTGGATCCAAATCCCAAATTAGAACATGAGTGGAATTTCAAAATTTCAAATTCGGATTTTTCATCCCAAAACAAACATCCCCTTATTGAATTTAGGGGTTGTAGATCAAATAAAAGAGGGCATTTTGAGTGATTTAGTGTTCATAAAAGGACTTTATAGTGAGATGTATGAAAAATATGGATTTAAGATGAGCTTCAACTTTGAAATAAAATGACATTTGTGAATGTATTTTTTTTTTCCATGTAATCCTGAAAAGATCGAGGTTACTTAAATGTTGGTAATAGAATTGATTCTTTGTTTCTTGCCTAACCTGTATATGTGCAGTATTGTTCACGGTTGGTTTGCTTTATGAATGATATATATTCTCCACTAATGTTGGCCATAGTTCACTGTTCATGGCTTGCTTTATGAATGTTGCCCATCGAATAACTAAGCATCGTTTAAAGTTCAGCATTTTTATTTTCGTTGGGGTCGATGGGTACCATTAAGAAAAGTCCATTTTTGACTTAAAATTCAATTGGATAATTGAAAATTTATATTCAAATAGATTATATTCTGAAGTAATCTCTATCCATTTGAAGTATATTATTCCCTCCTTTTCATTTTATCTATGTATTGTGTTACAATATATAATTTCTTTTTTTACTTGTTTATTCTTCTTCTTTGCGAATGATTAAACCAATTTTTCCAACTTTAACACTATTTTTTATTTTGAATAATTCATTCACTAAGAAATTAATGATGATTGATGCAGTCATTAGATTTGTATATTAATAATGAACTCTGTTATCAATTTTTCATCTTCTTTTGAGGGGAAGTAATCTCTATCCATTTGGTGAAGATCTGAAATGAAATGAAAAGATAAGGGCTTGTTTTTGGTTTGCAGTTTGCACATTTAGTCATTTCCATGAAGGCGGACGAGATAGGCATAAGTTTGGGCCACGGATAAAGGCCCCCAAAATTATTATGTCTTCACCCCTTGGATGTCATCACCCTCACATATGAATTCACCCACCACTTATTTTTTAAAATTTCTCTCCTTACTCATAAACCCTAATTTTTCTCTCAACTCATCCTCTTTTTTGGATTTCTCTCTTCTATGGTTCTATTTCGCACTCACTACTCAATATATGTGTAGTATATTTCGTTTTCCAATTATTTTTTTTACAAAATTCAGCACTAGTTCGTCGAGTTTTACGAGATCTTTCAAAAAAAATTACACGTTTGATTCAAAATTCGATCAACATTTCTTTCCAAGTATAAAATACATATATTTGGATGGGGGAGGAATGCATAAAGTAAAATACTTGTGTGTACAGTAACTAGTACCACTTGACTAATTTTTTAAATTGGTGCATATTACCCATAACTTATGGTAAATACTTTATAAATAAAGTATTGAAATAAGTTACATGTATGTAACTTTAGTGTTTTTGCCAATTAGTTCAAAAGTATTGGGCATTATAGTGTTTTTGCCAATTAGTTCAAAAGTATAAATTTGGGCGTGATGAATACATAATATGAACTAATATAAATTTGGGTGGGATATGTGGGGGGATTTATGGGCGCGGCTAAAGGCACCCAAGGATCCTATGAGTACACCCACGGAAACTTTTTTTTATCATTGGAGGTATGCGAAATGTCTTTTATACCCTTCAGCACATTTTTAAAATAAAGGACGGATGAGTACACCCACCCATTTCATTTTACACCCGAATCATTAGGATCCCTACAATCACCACATAAACAACAAAAAAATCCAAAATTTCAACAAACAAAAAAATTCAAAATTTCAACAACAAAAAAATTCAAAATTTCAACAACAAAAAAATTCAAAATTTCAACAACAAAAAAATCCAAAATTTCAACAACAAAAAATTCTTAGTATGTTCGAAAATTTTACCCAAACAAAGTTGAAATGTTCGAAATTTTTTTATGAACAAACTCAGTATGTTCGAAAAACATTCCAAAACAAATTAAATTTGTCCTAAAAAAAAGATCGAACAAAATGTTCGAAATTTTTCCCAAGACAAACACTGATTGTTCGAAAAAATTTCCAAAACAAACCAAGATTGTTCGAAAAAAATTCCAAAACAAACCAAGATTGTTCGAAAAAAATTCCAAAACAACTTAAATTTGTACGAAAAAAACGATCAACAAAATGTTCGAAATTTTTTCCAAAAACAACACATATTGTTCGAAAAAAATTCCAAAACAAACTAAATATGTTCGAAAATAAATCACGATTTATAAAAACCCTAAATTTATTAAAACAGGCAAATTTTTTTTTAAAAACCTACCTGGAACTGGGTGCGAGCGGCCGCGGCGGTGGCGGAGGAGGGAGGATGGGTGCGAGCTGCCGCAGCGGACGAGGGAGAAGAGGGGTTGGTCGCGCGAGTTGGGTGGGGAGTGAGGCGGCGACGTGGGGAGCGAGGGCAGCGCTGTCGCCGCGTGGGGAGGGGAGGCGGAGCTGCGCCGCTGCGTTGTCGCGCGTGTTGGGTGGGGAGACGGGGACGGCGCTGGCAAAACGGGGACGACGACGAGAGAAGACGTGGAGAGGGAGGGCGGCGCGGCTGCCGACGACGAGAGCGGCGCTGCTGCCGGCGAAGAGAGCGGTGGCGAAACGTGGGAGGGAAGGTGAGGAGGAAAAAATGGGGTGGTGTACCAAATGAGGTGATAGATTAGGGTTTTAATAGTTTTAATGGGAGAAGGGTATTTTTGGTTTTTCCACGTGGGTGTCCTCATCCGATTGGCGTGTGTCCTCATCTCCTGGGTGTACTCATAGGATCGCCGGGTGCCTTTAGTCGCGCCCTTTTTATTTGTGGCCATAAGTTTGGGGTTTGGCCCATTTATGGTTGGGGAACCAGGGTCCAGGCCCACACGTTTATAAATATGTTCTTTTATTTTTATTAACTAGTTAGATCTCGTATAATATACCTGTTTTGTTCTTATACAAAAATATAATTCATTTTTTGGAATGAATTATTATTTAAAGAACATAATGATTGAACAAAATAATACCATTACTTTCTAAAACTTAATTTATTTTATATAGAATTAAGGAATATAATTTTTTTATAAAATTATTATTCAATATAATGAAAGATGGAGAGAAAAATGAGATTTTTTTTTTGGGAATGAGGAATAATTTTGTTCAATTATCAGAAAAGATGAATGAAAAAGCTATATTATAAGATAAACTGTGGGGAATTACGTATTATTGATAATTGAGGAAGAAATATGCTAAAAATAACTAAAACGAAAAAGCTTTATGAAATCAACATAGAGTTACTGATAGTTAGACAAAGTGGGATAGCTCAAGTGGTTAGAGCACCACTACCTAGGCCTTAAGTTCTGGATTCGAGTCATGGGGAGGGGAAAAAAGCAATGGGTATTTAACTTTCCATAGAGTTAATGATGGTTAGGAAAAGTAGGAGTTTAGTATTGAAATTATGATGCCTTTATTCGAGCTTTAAAAGTTGGGCCTTTAAAGAGTTGCCAATGGTTAGCAAAAGTAGGAATTTAGTATTGAAATTATGATGTCTTTCACTACAAAATAATGCTCAAATAACGAGGGGAATTGGCGAGGGGTATTTCACCCTTGCTATTTGGCGAGGGATTTAAAGAGGAGAATAAATAACGAGGGATTTGGCGAGGGGCGGAATCACACTCGCTATTTAGCGAGTGGAAAAAGATGCCCTCGCCAATTGGCGAGGGATTTGGCGACGGCGTGTTGTGCACTCGCTCATTGGCGAGTGCATTGTGGCCCTCGGAAAATGGCGACGGTTCCCCACTCGCTAATTGGCGAGGGAGGTGGGGCCCTCGTAATTGCCCTCGCCTATTTCCCAATTAAAACCCTCTCCTTCTTCCCCAACTTCGTACAGCCTCCTTCACCCCCAAAAAAAGAAAACAACCGCGAGTTTCGTTCCACCGCGCCAACGCCGCTGCCGGAGCTACCGATCGAGACAAATTTTTGGATATTTCTGTTCTACACTTCGAGGGGTTCATTTCTACGGTAAATTTATGCGTTTTTATTGATTAAATTAAAAGTTGTATATATATATATATGTTTGTATTATATTATATATGTATATTATATATGTATATATATATATGAATGTATATATATAGTTTTGTTGTGTAATGTTAGGATTGTAATTATGTTAGAAAAATATGTATAATGTTTATTAGGATTAATTAAGAATATTAATTGTTAATTGATGAAAGTTATAAAAATTGTTAATTGTTATGAATTAATGTGTTAATATAATTATTGTTATATATATATGTTTTATATATGCATGTATATATATGTGTTAATTATTAATTGGTACGGTGTGTTAATTGTTATGCATGAATGTGTTAATTAATTGGGAGAATTAATTTTATAATTAATTGTTGGAAATAAGTGAAATTAAATCGATGTTGGAGGCCGGGATGAGTTGTTTGTTTGTTGTAGATTGTGCGTTCCGACTTGAGTAATTTTACTCGAGTCGGAAATGGATGCACTAGGAACCTAAATATTTGGTGATACGATAGATTTAGATGAAACTCTGCCGAAATTTTTAAAAATATATATATAAACTATATATATTTACATTTGAAACAGATCGAATAACATGAATTATTCAAGTCGTAGTTGGATGTATAGGCCAAGATTGGTCAATGGGATTATGAGCCCCGAATTTATTAGTGGTGTAAATGGATTTATTGAAGCTGCCACTAGTAATCCGAATTCGATTTGGGAAGGGAAAATTAGGTGTCCTTGCTCGAAAGCTAGATGTCGAAATGAGACTTATAGAGATCCTAATGAAGTAAAGTCTCATTTATATCGAAATGGGTTTACACGAAATTATTATAATTGGATTTATCACGGTGAAGAGAGTTGGGGTCCACGTCCATTTCAAAACACTAGTGAATTTGCGTCAACTTCAAATGAAGTTGACCCTATGGGACCTAGCTCGTACCACACTATGGTAGAAGAATTAATGGGTAACCCAAACATTGATTTTGGAATCAACGCGGAAGAGGAGGCACATAATGAAGAACCCCCTAATGAGAATGCGTCACAGTTCTACGACATGCTTCGTGCAGCGGACCAAGACTTGTATCCCGGTTGTGAATCTCATTCGCAGTTGTCGTTCAATTCCAGATTGTTGAATATTAAAACCGAAAACAGATTGTCTGAAAGGGGATACAATCAAGTCGTTGAGTTGATTCGTGAAGATAAATCTCACATAGCAATAACGTAAATCTCACATAGAGTCGATTTATATAGGTGAAGATAAATCCCGTGGAGAACAAGTTTATTTCCGATCTTTCTGCAGGTCCGTCTGGTCACGTTCTTACGTACTCAGGGTATTACGTGAACGGGTACAAATTTCACACTATGGCTTATGGTGCATCTAGAGCAACATCAAACAGTGGGGTTTGTATCAAGGGAAAAAACTATGATGCAGATGAAGAGGATTTCTATGGGAATCTCGAGGAAGTAGTCGAATTGGACTACCAGGGGTACCACGAGAAGAAAGTGGTTTTGTTCAAGTGTCAGTGGTTTGATAACTCAGCCAGTGGTACAAAAATTGATCCTAACTACAAGCTTGTGGATATTCATCAAAGGCGACGATACGGTCGGTACGATCCATTCGTACTAGCAAGTCAAGCCACCCAAGTCTACTATTGTTCGTACCCTGGGCCCCGTACTGATTGGATAACTGTATGCAAAATCAAGCCGAGATCCTTCTTGGACGCACAACAGTCATCCACTACTGACGATGAAGCAGATGTTCCCGCGTTCCAAGAGGAAAGCATAGAACATCAAATGATTGTGCAAGTAGATGATGATCCTGTTATATTAACTGATACCACCGGTACATTGATGGACGTAGCCGGAGATGAAGAACCAGAAGAAGAAGAGGAAGAAGAACAAGAACAAGAAGATGAGGATGGAGATGAAGAAGATGATGAAGAAGAATATTACTAGAGTGTTCATGTATATGTTATATTATATAAAGAATGTTGATTATGACTCGGTTTTAGTGTTCTTAATGCATGTTTATGATCCAGTTTGAGTGTTCATAGATGTTATTATATCAAGAATGTTAATTTATTAATTGTTATATTTTAATATTTATTTTTACAGATGAGTGGATATGGGGGTCATGGACAGCGTTCTGGTGGACATGGTTCTGGTAGTCAGGGTTCTGGTGATTCGGGTGGTAGAGGTAGAGGTAGAGGTAGAGGTATAGGTAGAGGTAGAGGTGAGACGCCGCCTGTACCTATACCACATCATCCGGGTTTCTATTTGCCAGATATGACTGGGATCGTCCAGATGCCCCAGATGCAGGGATCGACCCCCTATCCGTACTACACACAGGTCCCCCAGATGCCCCACATGTATCCAGCGCAGGAGGATCCACCGATACCCGACCCAGTCGGACGTGCGTCTGTCGAGACAGCGGCCAGCCAGTCGACAGACGCACACGATGGTCGTATTCGTCTTACGATCTATCGTGGATCGTAAGTATTACATATCTTATAATTTTCATTATAATGAAATACATAATTATTCATTTTCAAATTAATTATGTGTAACAACAGGTTGATGCCTTCGGGTCTAATCTCGACCACCATCAGACACATCATGTACCGGAATATGGAGGCTGGCGCACACACATTCGGCTTGGTATCCCCAGGTGTACTTCAACGGTGGTGGGATACATTCTAGGTATAATTTAATGATGTGTAACATATCTATTCATTCACATCTTGTTATAATTAATAAATTTTTTTTGGCAGAATGAGGTTACGTGGGATCCAGAGATTACTAACACTGCATTAGTGTACAAGCTCTTTCTTGAGAGAGCAGCAAATCGATACAGTGACATGTTGAACCACTACAAGGGATTGTGGGAGCATGAGAATAAGAAGCCGAATTGGGACAACGGTGTCTGGGAGCACTTGGTTCGCCACTGGAATGATCCGGACACAATTAAGAAGAGTGAGCAGTGTCGGAAGAACCGTCTATCAGAGCCTGGAGGCCCGGGTACCGGTTTTGCTAGACATAAAGGGGGATCTCGTGGGGCAGCCGAGGTGGCCAGACGGATTGTAAGTATTTATGTTCAATTATATAAGTAATTAATTTGAGTTCATTTTAATTAATTTAATTTTATGTTCTTCAAAATATTGGAGGAGAGGACGGGACGACCAGCGTACGACTGGGAGATTATCGAATATTACCACC
Source organism: Galeopsis tetrahit (assembly GCA_963675135.1). Classification (NCBI taxonomy): domain Eukaryota; kingdom Viridiplantae; phylum Streptophyta; class Magnoliopsida; order Lamiales; family Lamiaceae; genus Galeopsis; species Galeopsis tetrahit. The sequence goes on from OY776121.1 coordinate 91,192,772, forward strand.
GTTACAATAACGGAACGTACACATACGGGCATATAGGTGATATTCTGGTAAGTGTATACATATATTATATTAAATATAATATTTAATTGTGTTGACATGTATATTAACCAAATTTTTTGTATGCACAAATAGGATCAGGTGCAAGAGGAATTGTCACATCTCACCCAGCCGTCATCTGATCATGATCCTTCAGATGATGGTTCCAGTAGCCAGACCCCACCCTTACCGGAAATGTCTGAGTTGTACGTGAAGAAAGTTGGAAGATCTCACGGTCGCGTGAAGGGTCTTGGGCAACTAGGAAAGAACAGACGTGTCACTTCTGGTCCTGGTGAGACATCTTCCGGTACGTCGTTTGGACGATTTAGTCAGGCCGACATCGATAATGCTCTTTTGGAAGAGCGGAGGGCTAGTGAAGAGAGAGAGCGTCTCATACGTGAAGAACTGCAGCAATCAGTCACTCAGACGGAGGAGCGCTTACGTCAAGAGTTTGCTGCTCAGATGGCATCACAGATGGCATCAATGATGAGACAGTTCAGAAGGGGGTCGGGTAACGGGAACGGGGATGATGATGATGATGGTGATGATGACGCTGATGAGGATGGTCGATGATTGATACATTTTAAGTTATGTTGTCTTGTTGGATTTTAAAAAATTGATGAAGTTGTTTGAGATTTTTTTTTGTTATGTTGTGTACTTGAATTGAAGTGAACGTACGAGACAATGTTTTATTTTATATGGTTTTAATTCATATATATTGCTTGTGTGTGATTAATAATTAAGTATTGATCTAATATATAAATGAATTGAGTTAATAGCATATAGTTGTTAAATTAAATTTAGTAATGAAGGGCTTTTGTTAAATTAATTAAGTATTGAGTTAATATATAAATTAATTGAGTTAGTAATCTATTCAATTAATTGACTTACTTAATAATAAAAGAATAAGTTTGAGTTAATACATACATATATAAGTATAAATTATTAAATTTAGTATTAACGAAGGGATTTGTTAAATAAATTGAGTTAATTAATATATATATATATATATAAGTGTAAGTTATTAAATTTAGTAATGAGGGGTTTGTAAAAGAATAACATATAGTTGGTAATTTATTAAATTAATTGAGTTAAAGAATAAAAACAGAAATTAAAAGGGATAAATATATAATGCATTTGAAATATTACGACTAAAGCTCCTAGCCTAATTGGCACACGGGGGCGCATAAACTCTTCAGCCTCCGGGAGGTCGCGAGTTCGACCCCCCATGCGCGCGCCCAGGTGCGAAAATTGGGAATAAAGGGTGGCCTGGTGGTGAGGGGTAAGGGTAGTGGCCTTAGGTGGTTCGAAACCCAGGTCTGTTTTTTTTTTAAATCTCGCGAATTGGCGAGGGGGTGTCGCGCTCGGAAAAAGGCGACGGGATTTGCCCTCGGGAATTGGCGAGGGTTATGACTCTCGCGACTGGGCGACGGGATTCACTCTCGCTATTTGGCGACGGCACGCGCCCTCGCCAATTCGCGAGTGGGTATGGCCCTCGCCAATTCGCGAGTGTGTTTGGCCCTCGCCAATTTGGCCTCGGGATTTGGCGAGGGCACCCTCGCCAATAAATTAGCGAGGAGCAATTAGGCGACGACGACTGCCCCTCGCCTATGCTGTCGCCAAATTGTTTAGCGAGGGCTTTACCCTCGCCAAAACCCTCTCCATATGGATGGTTTTTTGTAGTGTTTATTCAAGCTTTAAAAGATTAACTCTTGTGCGAACTTTTTTTTTTTTTTTTTCACATACACTTTTTCCATTTTTTTTACATATTAATGAAGTTAACAGATGTTAAATACACGAGTCGAGTCATACATAATTTTATCATGATAAAATTATACTATTAAAAAATGAAAACCTGTTCCAAGTGGTCATTGTTTTATTACAACTAGAATTAGGATTTATTTTACATTAATCCCTTATCTTTATTTCAAGTTGACAGAATTGATGATGACCATACACTTGCAAATTAATTTATGACTAATAATGTTGGTTTATTACTATATATGGACTAGATTAAAACATTAAATTAATGAAAAGGGCCAACAAATTAATATGGGAAGTCCATTTCAGTCTGACCTTTCTAGAATTAGGAAAAGAACGACCACACAAAAATTGTGGGTCCCATCGGGCTTATGCTGACTCGGAAAAGCTCTTGCTGAATCGGGCCGGGCCGATCCGGGCCGAAGCGGGCATGTGCCGAACTGCCAGTCTGGTGGTGGAGGAAAAGTTTGCCCTCATTCTTTATAATAAAATAAAAAGAAAAGAAAAAAAAGTGCAAAAGGGTGGGGCCCAGGACTTCCGGACGAGAATAATCAGCCACTAAGTTTTTGCCACATGGCACCATCTCGTGCCCTATCCCCATTTCCCCACCTATGTTGGCATCTCTCTAGCCTCACATAATTCTCGATTTTCGATTTATTTTTAAATTACTCCAAGCTCTATTTTCTTGTGGCTCACATTTTTTCACCTCTCTGCAAAAATTGGAAAACAAAAACAAACGAACCGTTAACCATTTCCCCTTCTCTATTTCTGTTTGTTCATTCACTTCAGCTTTGAACTCCTATTTATTTCTCTCGATTTGTAACTAGTTGCCGCCGATTAGTAGCCTTTTCCCTAATCTGCGGCGGAGTGATGAAGTTTCCGATCCGCATTAATGAGTCTCCGCTCTGCGCCAGTTCATGAATGATCCGACTAAGATCGGAAGTTTCTGAATCTTCTTCTCACGCCATGGCTATTTTCGAAGGTATTTTCTTAGCTCTATGATAGTTATTGCTATTTTTTTTAAAATTATTGGTTATGCCGATGTTAATGACCCTTGTGGTGTCTTACTGAGTTTCCAGACTACTGTGTTTACTGATTGAACCGTTTCCTTTTCTGGTTTCTCCTTTCCTCCTTGCTTCTTTTTCATATTATTCTGGGTTGGATGCATAGGTTAAGGCAACATGCGGTTCGTGTGGGTCAGGATTCTGGATAAGGAATTACCTTCTACTACTTGTTTTACTGCTACTACTACTTGTACTTCTTTCGAACCCATAGATGCGTCTCTCTTTGATTCTAATCTTTCACTCCCTGTCTCTGTTTCCACTTCTAATCCTGGTTTTCTGACTTCTGCTTATTAAATCCAAGCAATTTAAACAATATTTTGTATTTATATATATATATATTATTCCGATTCCCTCTTTCTAATAACACTCAGATTTTAAAATTGTAAGAGAAAATACTGCTTGTGACAAATTGATTATCGGAGACAAAGGCTGAATTCGAACTAGTCATTTTGTCGCAAGATTTTCTGTTACAATTTTTTCTATTTTGCAGCACTAGTATTACTTAATCAGGTTCTGTACGATAACATCACCACCACGGCCAAGGTATTTGGCATTGTTGTTGCTAGCAATGAACGGAAATGTCCTCTGTATCTGAAGCCTTCACTTTTCCTATATTTAGATGGACCTTTATTCATCTGGAGAAGACCTCGTTACTAAGGTGCAATTAACATACTCATCTAATTTCAGTGGAATCCTAAACTGCTGTCTGCTTCTTAGGTTTCTTTTGCAAGAGTGATGAAGTTTATTCTCCATTGGCAGACAAGGAAACCTTATACAATCACTAAACAACGGGAGCGGTGGACTGAAGAGGAGCATAATAGGTTTTTAGAAGCTCTCAGGCTCTATGGCCGTGCTTGGCAGCGAATAGAAGGTGACTATTCTTACCCAATTTTTTTTTAGCGCCAGGCACCCTAACAAATTTTAAAACTGCAAATTGTTTCAGCTTGATTGTTCAGTTCCTTATGTAATCTGCCCATTATGTTGTTGTATTTGTGATTTCAGATATGTTACTGATATCTTGCTTTAAGAGAATTCTGTTTCTTGGATATATTTCCTTTTGATTTTAGAATTGTCCCTGCTCTTCTTTTTTGTTTTGTATCTGGTGGTGGCGCAGAACATATAGGAACCAAGACTGCTGTGCAGATCAGAAGTCATGCACAGAAGTTTTTTACGAAGGTCAATCCCATTGCCTTGTCTTGCTATCTGACATCATACATAAAACGTCTCTATTTTCTGGGTTTTAACTCTCATGCTGGAATTAGGTTAATTGGAACTCACATATATGTTTTTGTTCTTTTCTTCTTCAGAACTGCATTACTGACAGTTAGTTATAAAAAAATGATTTCTGATTCCTTGTGTTCTCAAGGAACAATTTTTATATGAAACTGTGGTTACGTTACTCATACATGATTTATGTAGGATAAATATAATGTTCCTTTGATGCTTGAGAGCACTCTAATGAGTTACATCAAGCTCAATCTTTCATTCTCCACAGTTGAGCTCAAGCAAATTGAGATTCAGAATTGTCTTTGAATTTCTACTCTCTCCCTCAAACCAACTATGTTTAGCTAGAGCTTGAAATTCCCTGAGATCTTAACACCTTTTGTTTTGAAGTTAGTATTATGGGTATGAAAAACTCTCTGTGTTGTTGGTAGGAGAGTTATCAGGTGTCTCCATGATGAATGGAAATAGTACCCCTCTTCAATCTTCTCTCTTATAATATTGAAAAGTGTTGATCAACCTCTATACGTTTTGTTCAATCATGATACATAGGATTATGAGCTATGCCAATGGCAACTTCGTTGTCATAAGACAATCTCATAGGACTTCAAGTTGCAAATTAAAGTTCTTAAGAAGTAGCTTTAGCTAAATAGATTCACTAACTCGATCTGCTAAGGGTCTAGGCCCTTCCTCCACACTGCGCCTGCTACTGGCCTACTATTACTACTTCAACAGCAATAATAAAGTGAGCATTTACCAGACCAGTTACAATCATATATTGGCGTCTTGTTCGGTCGAGACATATTTTCATATTTATGATTAGTGTTTTTAGGTCTTCTCATTCCATTTTAAGTTTGGATAAGGTACAATTTGGACCCTAAATTATTTTCTTGTACAATTAAACCCTTAAGTGATGTTTACTTTTTGGTTTTAAAAACCAGGTTTTGGGTTTTAAGATCCTACACCGGTTTTACTTCGGGATTTAGTAACTGCTTTTCAAAAACTACTCCTATTAAACCTACACATTGATTTGATATAAAGTTCAATCCACCCATCAAAATAGTAATATGTGTGTTTCTTTTGGATTTTTGAATAGGGGAGAATTTAACTCATGTCAAATCAATCTTCCGAAGTAAAACCAGTTTAGGATCTTAAAATCCAAAACCCTGTTTTTAAAATCGAAAGAAAACATCACCTTAAACTTTCTAATTCAAACAAATAAGACCCTCAACTAATAAAATAGGACATGTGAATTCTTCATCAAACCAAATACACAAGGTGGCGTGAATTTTGGTTATAACAATCCCTTAGAATGAACTGGTTTTTTAGATTCAAAGTTTATTGTGCATAACTTTCATATCTATGATGATCTTAGCTTATAAAACTTACTTTATTTATACTTGGAAGTGTCAATGTGTCATACCTCCAATGTTCTTAGCAGCATCTTTTAGGCTCCCAGCAAAATATTGCCTTTGCAGTTAGCACTTCCAAGCTAACAGTCTTCTCAGTCTTTGTCCTTCTCTTTTCGGTGTTTGATTTAGCACCAGTAGAAAGATTTCCACTTGAGATACTTCTGATCTCAAAGTTAAAACGAGATTTGGATCTCAGTTACCAGATATAAAAGTCTCACATAGTTTTTCCATGGCTAGTGATGTTTCAGTAGTTGATTTCTTCGAGGATTCTTCAGATTTCATTCATCTTCACAACACGGCAGTGGATTCACCCTATTGGAAAGGAACTCCATCTTCTCAGTTTTCAACATTTGAGTTGAAGCTGGCAACTCTAGTTATGCAAAGATTAGTTTTGATGAAAGGGTTTACTTGTTCTATTTTATTAGTTGAGGGCCCTATTTGTTCGATATGAATATTTGGAGGGTTTAATTGCACAAAAAAATTACTTAGGGTCCAAAATGTATCCAAGCTAATAGTTCGGAGTCCAAATTGTACCTTATCCCTTTTAAGTTTGACTTAATAATTCTCTACTTTCTATCTGCCATACTGGAACTTCTGAAGGTTTCATCTGTACATGTCTAAAGCCACCTAAGTGCATTTCACCAATATGCTCATCTATTTGAGAAACCCCTACTTCTGTTCATTCATTACTCTTTATTTATTACTCCCTCTGTCCGTCTATAAGCTTCTCATACCCTTTTTGTCAAATACATATCTCTATACTTCACTTTTATTTACATATAATAATATTAAAATTTGTCTTTATATCTTACTTTTTCTCTCTCTCAATCACACCACTTGTACTATATCTATTATTTATAATTACTTATTATATCTAATTGAGTGTGCCTGCACATCCATCTCAACATTCTCGTTTCAGCTACCTTCATTTTTTCGTTCACTAGAAAACTCTGTGTGATGCACGATTAATATATCTAATTTATTAGCTTATAAGAAATGTTTGATTAGTTGTATAAATGTAATTTTATTATATGCATCAGGTTTTTTTTTTAAATTCATTCCTTAAACTAGATAGATCCACTGCAAATACTTAGTTTATCATATATGTCCAAATGCAACACACATTCATATCGATAAAATAAACACATCAAAATTCAAACCACTAAAATTCCACGGTTTCGATTTGAAATTTTCATTGTTAGGTATGCAATATTGGTGTCAAATTATAGATCTTGAAAAATTTATCCTCATTTTTATTTTGTGCTGTAGTGACTTTAGACTGGATGTACTTGTTATTTATTACTCTTCTTGTTTGTTCAATCTCTGTGCAATAACTCTTGAATCATGTGCTGTCATCCCAACAATACTTTATTATCCTTGTTATGTATTTTAATTGTTTATTAACTGTTTTATGTCCTTGTGGGTGTGTGGGACTGGGGCTGTTTTCTGTTCAGACATCTGCCTAGTTAAGCCAGCCCCTGTTCAGTTTTTTTAATCTTACCAGGTGATATTATTTGAGGCCCAATGGAACACAATACTTAATTGTTAATAATGTATTCCTCATTACTTGAGTCCACTAAGACAGGAAAGACGGCCATTTCTTTCACATTGGCTTTGCATAGGTTTGTAGCTTACTGTTTCAAAAAGAAGCATATTAATTCTAAGCACCGCTTCTTTATCTACTAAGTTACTAAATTGGACTATTAGAACACATTTTTGGTTGTCAACATGCAGGATATCATTTTATTCAATTAATCTTGAATTCATACAGTGCGCTTCTTTATCTTGTGACGCTTAACATATGTTTATGTAATCCAGTTGGAAAAGGAGGCCACTGTTAAAGGAGTTCCAGTAGGACATGCTCTTGACATAGAAATCCCTCCACCACGGCCTAAAAGAAAACCCAGTAATCCTTATCCTCGAAAGACAAATGCGGGATTTTCTACTTCCCAGGCAGGAGTGAAGGATGGAAAAATATCAAATCCAATTTCTTCCTCATGCCAGAGTAAAGCGACGGTGGCCTTGGAAAAAGAACCTGAGGTATGGGCCATTCTTTATGTTGGCGGTTCTACTGTTTCATCTATGTAACTGGTCCATTGCATGACCGTGCACATTTTTTCTGCTGCAATCTTCTATGCCTCTTTGTTTTACATTTGTAAATATCTGCAATTCATTATTTTGTTTTGTTTTGTTTTGATCACTTGAATGTAGCATTTTTTTTCATTCTCTCCCCTGTAATTTGTTCTGCCAGAAACCTTGTAACGATGGAAAATCAGGAAACATTAATGAATGCCGTCACACGGATATATGCTCTGAGGATTTCACTCTTCTGAAGACAGCTCCTTGCCCATCCCCGTCATCAGCAAACAAAATATCCTCAGTATCTGATGCACCAAAAATATCATGTACTTTCAGGCATTATGTGCCACTCTCAAAAGAAGCAAATAGTCAGGATGAAACTGCTGTATCTCAGGTCACTATTGAAGCCAAAGGATTTCAGACGGATAAATCTGATAGCGATCAACATTTTCAGGAGAATCCCCCATTTAAGATTTCGAATGTTGTAAACACATACCTTTCACACGAGAAATCTGTGCTAAGTAAAAGAATAGATGAGCTAAAGCAGTCTGACAATGCTGACTCATTGCAAACTGCTGATGTGCAAGCATCACAGAACTATCCTCGCCATGTCCCTGTGCATATTCTTGATGGGAGCTTGGGAGTGACTGCACACAATATTTCTCCAGGTATGCCGATGGATGGAGTTCATGGCCATCAAAATTTATTCATGAATCCAGCTTCATCTGCTATGTCTGCACATTACAGTAATGCATCAAGATCTTCTGTTCACCAGTCATATCCTAGTTATCATCCAATCTGCACTCCGATCCAAAACCAAGATGATTACCAGTTACACTTATCAACCGCGTTTTCGAGTCTTATTGTATCTTCTTTGTCACAAAATCCTGCAGCCTATGCTGCAGCTAGCTTTGCAGCAACTTTGTGGCCATCTATGAACATGGAAGCTCCCATTGAACCGTCTACAACCTCAGCTGGCGCATTTCAACCGAGTACAACTCCTAGTATGGCAACAATTGCTGCAGCTACTGTAGCAGCTGCAACTGCGTGGTGGGCAGCCCATGGCCTACTTCCTTTATGTGCTCCATTTCACCCTGGCTTTACTGCAACTCCAATGGATAGCAGCCAATATAGAGCTGTAAACAGTGAAAGAAGAGAGAAGAGCCCTGATCCTGGCTTAGGAGGTCAACAACTGGAACCGGAATGCTCTGAAGCTCTCCATGAAAAGCATTCAGTTTCAAAGCCTCCATCTTTGTCCTCAGATTCTGAAGCAAGTGAAGGTGCGAAACTGAATGGTGAGTTAGTTGCTTCTGAAACAGCAAAAGTTGAGGACACAACTGAGCCACAGGATGAAAACAAGTCAAAGAACAAAAAGCTGGTGGATCGTTCTTCATGTGGATCAAACACACCTTCCAGCAGTGAAGTAGAAGCTGATGCTTTGGAGAAGAATGCAACTGAAATGGAGGAGGAAAAACATATGAATGATAAAGAGGAGCAGGAAGAAGTTGATGGGATGCTTCCTGTTGGTGGTGACCCATTTAGTCGGCGTTTTAGAAGCATCACCAGCACTGTCAATGATTCTTGGAAGGAAGTATCCGAAGAGGTACTGAAGAATTCCGAATTTATTTTAATAAATAATTAGTGTTCTTTTGAATCTGTGTTCATTCATATCTACCAAATTTGTATGCAGGGACGATTGGCATTTAAGGCACTCTTCTCTAGAGAAAGACTGCCTCAGAGCTTTTCACCTCCGCCTGATGTAAAGAATAAGGACAAGAATAACTGCAGTAAGGATGAGAAAGGTGAAATTGTGATCGGGCTGGACCTAAATAGCAAGATATGGGGGGGCATTTGTTCCCAGAAACAAGGCGTGGAAGAGATGGCTGCCCCGATAGGTGAAAACAAGGAAGATGGGCCACTACTGAATTTGGGACTTGGACAATGTAAGCTGAGAGCTCGAAAAACTGGATTTAAACCTTACAAAAGATGTTCAATGGAGGCAAGGGAGTGTAGAGTGTCGGCCAACTGCCATGATGAAGAAAAGTGTCCCAAGAGAATACGCATGGAAGGAGGAGAGGCTTCTTCTACTTTATGATGCTGAGTATGATATCATCCCTCCCTGGTGTTGCATGCAATCTTAAGTTTATTGTCCATATGTTTGACTTTAATATATCATTGATTGAAAGACCAAGCTACTTTTCACGTGTGCTATTAATTAGGACACCCATCTCTTCATTTGGTGGGCATAAATGATCCTCAGCTAATGGACCTTGATAATCAAGGACCATTTGCCAAGAGATTTTACTTGTCTGTGCTATTTCTAAATTTTATCGTTGATTCAGGGTTAAAATTAACACCTGTTTAGTTTATTATTTTGTGGAAACTCATTGAAGAGAATTAACACCTTGATAAACCAAATTATGGGCATACGATTAGTGTACGGCCCAAAGCGAGCTCATTGAGCCCATCGATATCAAAGCCCAAAGGGCAACAGGTAAAATCCAGCATATACGCCGTATGTATTAATTTATAATGTATGTATGTTTAAGTATAATACACCAGATGGCGTAGGCGGGGCTTCCGAGCAGCAACTCCGTCACGCCCGCAACTTGCACAGTTGCATAGGTGCGGTTGCATCCCATTCCACCGACCAATCGTCTTCCCTTCCATCACTCCAATGTCTTCTCTCTCCTCCACTCTCTCTCTCATTAACTCCATTCAGTACGCCTCTCTCATGTTTCCCTAGTTCTGCCATGTCTCTCCTCCTCCATTTCTTCTCTCTCTATGCTTCATTAATGCTCACACGATCCGCAACAGTAAATTCTCTGCAGAAGATTCCAGATGGTCGATGCGCTAGTAAATGTGGCGACATTCAGATTCCATTCCCATTTTACCCTACACTTTCAGATGCTTTCTGCCTTTCCTGCGTCAATTCCTCCTCCCTTTTCATCACCCTTGCTTCTCAGAGCTACCGCGTCCTCCAGTTCTTCCCCGACGGCGTATTACTCGACTTCCCCAACACCACCGCCCCATGTCGCCGGTACAATGACTTGAAGTCCTTCTCCTTCTCCCGAAACCAATACTTGGGTGTCTCCGCCGACAACGTGCTTGATTTATACGACTGTGAGGACTCTTCTCTCTGCAAACCATATTGTGAATCTACCGTAATGCCTGGTTGTGATGGACAAGGCCATGGCTACCCTTCCTGCTGTTACCCACTCTCCGACCGTAGCTCTTGGCACCCAGGTGATAGCTTCACCAAGTTTTCTCAGTTTGGCTGCAGAGGTTTTTCCTCTTGGATCAATTTTCCGGGGAACACAACTGGCAAGCGCGGTGTTAAATTGGAATGGGGTGTGCCGAGTAACTCGACGGAGGCCACGTGTGCGGCCGTCGCTGTTGCCGTAAATGCTACTTCCGTTGCTTCCGGTATTAGATGCCAATGCCCTGATGGATTCTCCGGCGATGGCTTCTCCGCCGGAGTTGGTTGCATAAAGTGTGAGTCTCTCTCCCTCTCTTTACCCAATCTTGATAAACATAATTACATACATAGATTATGCATTTTAGATCTGCTTTTGTTCAAACATAAATCTTTGACAGCTTGCTTCAAGGATGGAAAGGAAGTTCAGGGGAAGGTTTGTTATAGGAGTAAGCATGGTAAAAAGAAGGCAATAATTTTAGCTGGTATGTAAAATGAATGATAATAAATCTCTTAGTCTCATGAAATTCCATAAACATGAATATGATATGATGTTGTGATGCAGGAGTAATAACCTCAACTATCGCTGTTGTCTCCTTAGTGGCACTCTATCTTTTGAAACGCTCTATTAGTGATAGATCAGATAAGTTTGCACCTGATAAGTCCCATTGCCAAAGCGTCATTTCTAAGTCCAGGTTATTCACATACCGTGAGCTTGAAGAAGCCGCCAAAGGATTCGGAGATGCTCAACGAATAGTCAATACGGCCTCGATTACTTTGTATGCTGGAGTTCTTACAAGCGGATCGCGCGTAGCTATACAGAAAGTTCGGTGCGAGAGTGAGAGGAACCTCAAACGAGTTTTGTTAAGATTGGAGACACTATCCGCCGTCTCACACAGAAACATGGCTCACATTATTGGATGGTCCATCGAATCAGGCTGTGGTCCGTTGGTGGTTTACGAATACCCCGAAAACAGAACCTTCAAGGACCATCTGTGCCAGTCTACTGCTACACCTCTTGATTGGTACAAAAGGTTGAACATTGCTGCTGAAACTGCCAGTCTTCTCGCTTTCCTCCACCATGAAATCGCGCCTCCAATATTCCACCACGATCTTCAAACTTGCTGCATATTCTTAGACATGGATTACTCCGTTAAACTTGCTGGTTTTGAGCTACTCATGCATGAAGGAAGTGAGTGTGATAGCAGGAGGAACGATGTTTACAGCTTCGGTCTAGTGCTTCTGGAAATCATCACGGGCAACACGAATTGCTCGAAAACTGGGGTGTTGCAGAAGATAAAGAAGGGGAAGGTGGAAGAGATCGTAGACCCGAGTCTCTACTACCACGAGCAGCCAGCGTATTGGCGGGAGCAGGTTGAGGTAATTGCTGATCTTGCAACAAGATGTTTGCTGTTTGGAGGTGATGGTAAAGTTAGCATGTTTGATGTTGCAAAGGAATTAGTGCATATGAATAGGGATGCTCGGAGAGGACCTGCATTGGAGGAAACTTTTTCCAATTCAAGCCTCCTTCAAATGATATCAATGTCTCCAGACTCTATTTACACCACCAATTTGAATTGAGAGTATGAAATACATGGAGCAGTGCTTTTCAAGAATTGGTATCATTTTGGTCTTTTTTTTTTTGATAGATTTTTAAGTTTGAAAAAGGGGGAAAAGAAAAAAGTATGGGGACTGGGGAGCAAACTTTTGCATTGTCCTTGAGAGAGTAGCACGTTGATGAATAAATCAACACTAATTCGCTCCATTGTTTTGCATGTACAGTAGTATAATTTAGAACTCACTTATTATTCTCTCTGTCCATATGTACAACTATGTACCGCTATATGATTTAATTCACAATTTTTCCATCCTAGTAATTTTTACATTATTAAAATAAAAAATTATAATTTACACCTTCACACAGAATTCATAATTTTACACAAAATGTTACTACTTACTTCCGTCCCTGAAAAGCTTGCATTTTGTGACACAGAGTTTAGTGAAAAAGTGTAATGATTATAATTTTGGGGGTAATTTTATAAATTTTTATATATAAAATAAATAAAGTAGTTAGATTGAGTTGTACGATGAACCTCAAAAGTAATGAAATGAAGGGTAAATATATGTATATTGTGAAAGTGAGTGTGCAAACTTTTCTTTCAAGGACAGAGGGAGTATTATTTTTACATTAACACATACACACAAATCAGTTCATTTATTTATTTTATATATAAGGTTTATAAAATTACACTTCAAAAACCTTTTCTATCATTAAATTGATATGTGCATCTCATTCTTACTTTTTTTTTTTGGCCGCGGTTATACACACACACCAACCTATTGAGGACACCCACCAGACTTTTTTTTAATACTAGAGGGTATGCGAAATGTCCAATATACCCCTCGTGTAAATTAAAAAGAAAGAAAGATGAGTACACCCACCCGTCATATTAATCGACAAACACCACCCAAAAATCTTACCCACCACCACCCAAAAAAACAACATGAAACAGAAACACTCCAAGGTGAGTTGTTCCAAGGTGAGCTGTTCCAAAATTTCATAAATATATTTTTCTCTATAAATTTTTATTACTACCCACACTCCCAAACTCTAATTTCTCCTACATCTTCATATTCATCTCCCCCAAACACTCCACCAGCCGCTGCCGCCCTCGCGTCCCCTCCCTCTCCTCCCTTTTTATTTTATGCGTTTTCTCTCCACTCCAGCCCCCGTCCAACCGCCCCCCTCTAGCCTCCGTGGTCTTCCTCTCCCCCACCCTCGATTCCGGCCACCCAACCCCAAGTTTGTGCATCAAATTCCCTCTCACATTCTCGATTCCGTCATTTATTTTGGATTTGAGTTTTCTATAAAAAAATCCTCTTTTTTTTTTTTTTTTTAATTTTGACAACATAATGTCGACTAAATACACCCTCGTCGACAAATATATATATTTTTTTTAAATTATTTTTTTTCGACCATATTCGTTGTCGACGGGAGTATATATGGTCGACACTGGTTGGTCGAAATTTATAAAAAAAAAATTGTGATTTTTTTAAGTATATTTTAAAATTTCTGTATTCTTTTTGGTTTGATGGTCATTGAAAATAGTGTCAACGGCGACCGAAAGTAGTGATTTAGGGAGAAGGTGAAAGAAATGAAAGAAATAGTATACTGTATTTTAATGAATGATATTTTTTGTTTTTTGTCCTATTATTTTATTAATAAATTGATTGGGAGAGTACATCTCTCCGAAGCGAAGATGTAAATAGTCAATTCCAACAAGAGATGCAATTGAAAGAATAATTGTTCTTTATATTAAAAAAAAAAAAAAAAAAAAGAATAACTGTTCTTTTTATAAGTTAACAAGTTGGGAATCGAAGTCCGTCAAAAACAAAAAAAGTTGGGAATCGAAGTGATAAGAACTATCGAGATTTAATTACACCACCTAACATGTCCAATACAACTGCGCATTAAGTTCTAACAAGTCTTTGTCAAGTTTGGTAGGACACACAACTCACACCAATCTTTATTTTTTAGAATTCACTAGAGGTGAGATCGTGTGTCTAATTATTTTCATATTTTAATAATGTAGTTCAAAGAATCAAATTTCAATGCCCCTATCGCACATAAAATCGTAGTAATTATTAAAGAATTTGCCTTTACAAGTAGTGGCCCTATAGCTTATTAATGTGTATATAATTTGAGTTGCATTATTTAGAGTTTCCAGAACTCAATAAAATCTCTGTTTAGTGTAGAATCAATTTAAATTAAAGTTTCCTTGTCAAAATAAAAATTAGAGTTTGGTATTAAAAAAGAAAAGTCAATCACTTTCATACAAAACAAATAAATACAAATAAAACGGCTTTTTTTAAAAACAAAATAATCCTCCGTTGATAAATAAAAACAATTCTAAACTTTGTAATTGCCGCCTCCGCATTCCAAACTTTTTTTTATTTGAAAGGACATTCCAAAGTTATTTCCTTTTTATTTTTGATTTAAGATTTCCCACTACTGCTGCTGTGTACATTGAATTCACCCGCAAGCCGCAACCAAAAAGGAAATCAATTCCTTTATCATTATTTCCCCCTTCAATTCTCTTGCCCTCCCAGTTTCACGTTTCTCTTGCGCGGTTTGATTCTTTAGCCAATTTTCTGATCCACTTTTTTAGCACGTCGCCGTGGATTGACTAAGATCCGAATCGTATTATTAGACAGGCAAGATTGTTACTTTATTCTTTGATCCTCAATTTTAAATGTAGGGTTCCTTTTATTTTTGGCTTAAATCCATTATAGAAGCTTTAATATTGAATTTCTGAGCCCGGATTTTGTGGGTTGTAAGGTTGTTGCATTTCTTGACTCGAGGTTTTCGAATTTTTTTGGATGCTGCTGATCATGGGTTTCTGAAATCAGTCCCAATGAAGTTTGAAAAGCATGAAAAGATGCAATTTTGCGTTCTTATGTGGTAAATTTCGAATTGGGGGGAGTATTTAAATGCTGTAGAGCAAAAGGGAATTTCCAAAGAGGGGAAAAAATGGCGAGGAGTAGGGAGAAAGAGGATTTGGAGAGTCGATTTGTTGCACCGCTTCCTATATCAGTTGCTGATTCATCACTCAGCCTCTTTAAACTCATATCCACTTTGATATTATTTGTTTTTGGTGTAGTAGTAGGTCTAGTTTCGAGTTCACACATTGATAGGTACTTTAATTACCAGGGCAATAGTTTGGAAAGGAATTATTTTCAGACCGAACAATATTTGCCTGATAAGTTAGTAAATTATGAAATAGAGGATTGCCTGAGCATGGAGTGTTTTATCAGGCCACGAGATTTGAGGCATGGAATGACAGATGATGAGTTGATTTGGAGGGCCTCGTTAGTGCCACAGAAGGAAGAGTTTCCTTTTAGGAGAGTGCCGAAGGTGGCGTTTATGTTCTTGACGCGAGGTCCATTGCCCATGATTCCGTTGTGGGAGAGGTTCTTTAGTGGTCAAGATGTCGAGAAGTATTCGATATATGTGCATGCTCTTCCTGAATTTTACCTCAATGTGACCAATTCATCTGTTTTTTACAGGCGCCAGATCCCTAGTCAGGTATTAACTATGAGCTCAAGTGTTTTCTTTTGATGATTGATTGCTCTAATCTGTTTCTATTTGGGTATTTGAGATAATTATTGAGATTGGTTCGGAGTTAAAGTTGATCTGTTCAAATTACAACTTGTTTTATGTAGCTGTTGTCAACCATAACTATTAATTCTTGATTCTATGTTTTGACTTTAATTGGTATTTTTTGTCCTCATTCATATATGCAGCTATTTAAGTGGTTTAATTGATGCCATCGTTTTTGTAGTGAAACCTCAACCATTTATGTTACTCTCAGGATCCTATGTCTTTCAATTCTTTAACCTCAAAGTAATTTAATCACTTGAGTGAGAAACATAGGCTGATGAAACTTAATACGAATTTGGACGGCCTATACCAATATTGTGTGTTTTTATGTACGTGGATTAATTGATGGGATTGTTTTTCTATTGAAACACCGACTTATCAGTTATGTAACACTTAGCCTTTTACTTTGGGAGGATGCTAACCCGGGATATGCAGAAAGTATATACTGCCATTTTTTAGGAGGAATAAATTTGGTAGTGCTCTTGGAAATGTAACTCAATTTGTTGATCTTGAAGAGCTTATGTTATCATTTAAGAATATATTTCATGAAAATGTTTTGATAAGATCTCCTTAAGGAGATGTTTAAGAACGATGACTGTTTGGCTTAGATAGTTGCAAAGCGTCACGATCTGATTTAACATCTTGACATTTCACTTTGATAAAACAGCGGATGTGCCCTTCTGGAAACTAATTGTGCATGTGTCCAGATTCTTGAAAAGATAGAACATTTTACTTTGATGAAACATAAATTTGGAGAAAAGCAAATCATATGAAATTCTGGAAAAGTTTTGTTTAGTTTTTTTCTTCTGTTGCTTTTTCTCTCTTCCTGTTTCTGATCTGTACTTTGAAACTTACATGAATCTTCTTAATATTTTTTCAAATTGGTTAAGTTGCAAAGTCCATTTTCTGTTTTATTTCCTGATCTTCTTGCAGCAACTCTAAAAAAAAATATTGCAGGTTGTTACATGGGGATCAGTGTCACTAGTTGATGCAGAGAAGCGGCTTTTAGCCAACGCTCTTCTTGACTTTTCAAACGAGCGGTTTGTTCTTCTATCAGAGAGCTGTATCCCTATCTACGATTTCCCCACCATCTACAAATACCTAACTGAATCCAGACATAGTTTTGTGGAATCATACGACAATCCATCTCGTTATGGTCGTGGTCGCTACAGCCGTTGGATGCTTCCTGATATCAGACTTGCTGATTGGAGGAAAGGCTCGCAATGGTTTGAGATGCATCGCACTTTGGCTATCAAAATCATCGTAGATACCAAATACTACATCATCTTCAAGAACCACTGTAAGCCCTCTTGCTATCCAGACGAGCATTATATTCCGACCTATCTGCAGAAGTTCCATGGTCCGTTGAATGCAAACCGGACAGTGACCTATGTTAATTGGTCGGAACTTGGCCCACATCCGGCTACCTATTTTGCTGTTAATATAACACAAGGATTTATAGAGTCGCTTAGGAAGAACGGGACGTGTTCCTACAACTCACGAGATACATCCGTGTGCTTTCTCTTTGCTAGGAAGTTTGATCCAACTGCGTTAGACCCTTTGCTCAATCTTGCCTCGCAAGTTATGGGATTTTGAAAGATTTGGGTGGGACTCGTTGGATACATACTAATATACTGATTTTGTTTACTGCAGTTTTTTTTCCTTTAATATGATAAGAGGCTTGTATAGCAAATAGCACAAAAGAGGGTCCTTAAAATATGTAGAAGTATTTGTAAGCCTGGTAATTTGGGGGAGATGAGAAATCTGGAAAATCCCTCTGATCTCATATAGCTAACAGTAGTCTCTTTTTGGTGTTATTTAGACATTCATCATTAATTCTTGGTTAACTGTAATATAGTGAGACAAGAGTGAAAGGGAATATAATAAAAGTAGCCTCCGCCAAAGCCTCCTTTGCTCTCGCAGCCTTGGCTAAAAGTAGTTGTTGAGTCGAATGCGTCTTAGCCTTGAGCTCCACGTTTATCTTCTTCGACAACTCTAGCTCGTGGCGAAGATCATCCATCTCGCTCAGTGTCTGAGAGTAAAACAACCTCTGCTCAGTAAGTTGTAGAGACATCCTCTCCACATAAACACTCGTTTTTCCCACGAGCAGAGCTATTGAACGGTTGTTATCAATAACGCTCTGATTGGCCGCAATGTTTTCATCTTCAACGGTCCAAGCTCGTCCCGGATTCGCACATGCTCGTTTAACGTGAGGGCTGATGTTCGACTCATTAATCCTTGTAGAACGCGAGCAAAGAAAGTGACGGACAGCAGAGCTGATATCTTTATTATATCTACATGCAGTACTCTCATATATAATTCATGAAAAATATAATACGGATACAATTAAATCAATCAAAGCACATGAATATATATACCTGAAATTGATATCAAAGATGAAAGTAGTATATAAGGGTGCGTGCTATCAATTTATACTTTGTTATGGCAAAGATTGTTGTATATAAGGGTGCGTGCTACTTGCTATCAATTTATACTCCAATTCTGTACTCGAACATTGAAAATTCATGAGCTGAAAAACACGATTTTCACGTACAATTGATTTCCATTTCACGTACATTGAATGATGGATGAATGATCAAATGGTATTAGAAGGAAATAAGTACTGTATTATGTTTTAGAATTCGTTAGAGTTGTTTAATACTTATTGAAAAACGGTGTTACTGAGCGTTACCTCATAAGATCCAAAAACAAAAATATAGTCAAATGGATGGAGGGTATGTCCTCGTGAAGTAATGCATTCTTCTCTGCGACTCAATGTCCCTTCTTTCTCAGTCTCATAGTTTTCTTTCTCAGTCTCATAGTTTTCTGTGAGATAATAATTATAATACTTTCAATTAGATTCTAGTATATCGGCTTAATTGATCTTCTTCTATCTCAAACGTCAAAGATAAGAATTTTCCTTTATTATAATAACTCTCTCTTTCCCTATAAAGATAGCCAATGTATGTGAAATGGAAATCAATTGTACCTGAAAATCGTGTTTTTCAGCTCATGAATTTTCAATGTTCGAGTATAGAATTGGAGTATAAATTGATAGCAAGTAGCACGCACACTAATATAAATTGAAAGTTGGAGGAATGAGCTTACATTAGATTGGGGTTCTCTTACACTAGAAAAGAAAGAAGTATGTATTGATATTTATTGAGAAAATAATGAAAAAGAAAGACGGTGCTCCTGAGCGTTAACTCATAAGATCCAAAAATAAAAATATAGTCAAATGGATGGAGGGTGCGTCCTCGTGAAGTAATGCTTTGGGGTTCTCTTACATTAGAAAGGAAAGAAGTATTGTATTATGTTTTAGAATTCGCGTTGTTTGATATTTATTGAGAAAATAATTAAAAAGAAAATAATAAAAATTAGATTCTTCTTAGTTACACCAGAATTTAATAATGAAGGATGAATGATGGATGAATAATTAAACCGGTTCTCTTACACCACCAGAAGAGAAGAAGGGCTCTCTTACACTAGATTGGGGTTCTCTTACACCAAAAGAGAAGAAGGGCTCTCTTACACTAGATTGGGGGAAAGAAGTACTGTGTATTATGTTTTAGAATTTGCTAGGTTGTTTGATATTTATTGAGAAAATAATGAAAAAGAAAGACGGAGCCGTTAACTCATAAGATCCAAAAATAAAAATATAGTCAAATGGATGGAGGGTGTAATGTTTGGGGTTCTCTTACATTAGAAAGAAAAGAAGTACTGTATTATGTTTTAGAATTTGCTTGTTTGATATTTATTGAGAAAATAATGAAAATTAGATTCTTCTTTAGTTACACCAGAATCTAATAATATTGAAGGATAAATGATCAAATTAAGGTAAAATATCTACGTATAACAAAGTACCTGAAAAAGAAAGTTGTAGTAATGGACTATCTTACACCCGATTCTCTTACACCAGAAGAGAAGAAGGGCTCTCTTACACTAGATTGGGGTTCTCTTACACTAGAAAGGAAAGAAGTATTGTATTATGTTTTAGAATTTGCTAGGGTTGTTTGATATTTATTGAGAAAATAATGAAAAAGAAAGACGGTGCTCAGTGAGCGTTAACTCATGACATCCAAAAACAAAAATATAGTCAATTGGATGGAGGGTGTGTCCTCGTGAAGTAATGCATTCCTCTCTGCGACCTCTCAGTTTCATAATTTTCTGTGAGATAATAATTATAACACTTTCAATTAGATTCTAGTATATTGGCTTAATTGATCTTCTCTCTCAAACGCCAAAGATAAGAATTTTTCTTTATTATTATTACCCTCTCTTTTCCTATAAAGATAGTCAATGTGCCAATTTTTCCCTCGACGGGTTGGGTGATAAATAAAATGGAAATCAATTGCACGTGAAAATCGTGTTTTTCAGCTCATGAATTTTCAATTTTCGAGTACAGAATTGGAGTATAAATTGATAGCAAGTAGCACGCACCCTTATATACAACAATCTTTATTATTATTACCCTCTCTTTTCCTATAAAGATAGTCAATGTGCCAATTTTTCCCTCGACGGGTGGGGTGATAAATAAAATTGAAATCAATTGCACGTGAAAATCGTGTTTTTCAGCTCATGAATTTTCAATTTTCGAGTACAGAATTGGAGTATAAATTGATAGCAAGTAGCACGCACCCTTATATACAACAATCTTTATTACTACTATTATACAAAAACAAACTTCATGTATTAAAAATGCTCATCTCCACGCAGTGGAAAATGCCTGTGGATGAAGTCATTGTGTTCATCGTCGACGATAATTGTTAACTCTTCTATCCCAGCACACCAGGAGGAATCTACAAAGACTTAAAATGCCTGTATATCTGAATAACTCATAAAAATAAAACTCAGTAGTTACTGTTTGTATGAGATTGGTAGCCTCATAAGTCATAATCAGCTAAGACTATCCGAGATTTTACACTTTGTTCCTTACTAATAAATAATATAAACATGTGATCCAATATTTGACCAACTCGTACATTGTCTCGTGAGTTGAAAATCACCATATGAGGCTGTTGTCAAATGAAGCAGGCAAATAATGAACGAATACCTGTCTGTATCAAATGCCTAACACAACGCAAGGGTGCTCTCGAGAGCATAGGAGCCATCATATTCAACCCACTGCATCACGTTTTAATCAACAACGTAAGCAAAATAGGAGTACAAGGTTAATGTTTACCCAAGAATTTACAGAGTGCACAATTATATTCCACTTAATAAGAAAGGAATATTTTACATCACAGCATAAAGTTCGTTCTTCATGAGGGTTTAGAACCAAAAAGACTGATTTGAATACAGAGAGGAAAATGAGAAGTGCTGTACGCTTACCAATTAACCCGTCTAATCTTTTGCATCAACAACGTAAGCAAAATACAAGGTTAATGCTTAAAGCAACCACCCAACTACCATGTCTACAGCCAACTCTTCTATTCAAGGGAACGTTTCTTCATCCAACTGTTTGTTCCTTGTCTTACGATTATCTTACTTACTAGGCTACTATTAAGTCTTGTGCCTAGGCCAAATTTCATAAACTGCCTGCAGAATATGAGCAGGAGTTATTCTGCCGAAGAATGGTTTCTTATCACAAACTAGTTGCACTTATTCTACAGCAATTTGTTTCACTCGTTTCATAATACTTTGTTACAAGCCTAAACTTTAGCGAATGCTAAATAGTAAGAAAATCTGGAGACAATTTTCATGTCAATCAACACTTAACTTGATAATAATCAGTCTTATTTACTAAATATATCATGCTCCCGACAGTTATAGGGAATACAAGTATAAATTGGATTCTAGCACCCTCCAAGATTATATATAGCAATCTCACATGTAATGAAAGATATACAATAAACATGAAAAAACAATATATAAATCATAGTAATAATTATTACTGCTATTTAACAGACATTTGACCTTTATGCTAAATGATTACAGATGTGATAAATACCCATGTAAAATGCAGTAATGCTGTATTCATATCAATTTATCTATAACTTCATACAAAATCTTGTCCAGAGCAGTTCAAATTAGAAAATACCTTTTACTACTCCAGGACAAACATATCGAACCTAATCATCCAACTATAAATTAAGCTGCATTTTGTCCTGCCACACGGGGAAACTCAACTTCCTGCTCCGACATTGGATATGTATGCCCCATATGTTGTGCCGTCTGAGCTTGACTTGTTTGATGTGTAAACTGATTTGCATAAGATATCTGAGGGGAAGAAGCTCTCTCCCAAGGCATTGCAGGGTTTCTTCCTCCTTGTTCTACCATTTCACGTGGCCCTGCCATGTGGCCCATGCTTGGCGGGCCTCGTGCTCCTTGGTAAGGCCTATGAGGTGGAAAAGTACTTGGAGACCTGTTCAGAAGAATATTCTCGATTTCTGGTCTTCTTCCTAGTCTCTCAAAAGCATCCAGCACGAATTCTTTAAGTGAAGGAGTAGTTCCAATACCTTGATTCATCGTCTCTCTAAGCAAATTGGTGGTAGTATCAAAATTACCATCCTTTATGAGGGCCCTTATCACAATATCATAAGTTGACGCATCAGGTTTGGGTTCTTTATCAGTCATTTTCGATAAAATGGGCAAGCAATCAGAAACTTTCCCCTTTTCAATCAAGTACTCAAACCACTTATTGGCATGAGGAGGGATAACCCTCAAACCTACATCAACCATCTTCGTGTACTTCTCAAGCATATTATCAACCCTATCCATTTTAATGTACGCATCAATCATTGTTTTATATGTATTAACATCAGGGGATAATGACTTGTCACATAGCTGTTTGTAGTACTGCTCAGCTTCATCCATCAATTCAAGTTCGCACATCCTCACCATCATATTGTTAAAACCACCCACATCCATCTGGAAAGGCTTCGACTTTACCCCCTTACCGGACATCATGAAAACCTCCTTAGCCATCTGAACATTCCCTTCTTTGAAGCATTCATTCACCATCATATTGAAAGTGTCTGAATTCACTGCCTGGAAGGTAGGGGGCGTGTGATCATCCAACATGTCATGGAATAAATCCCATGCTTCTTTCTTCTTCCCATGCCTCAACAGTGTTTCCAACAACACGTTTCGCGTAGCAGGGACCATTCTATAATCCTTAGCCATCAAATCCCTGTAAGACTCCATTGCCTCCTTTGGTTTTCCCTGGTTAAAGAACCAATCCATGAACGTTGCATTCACCACCCCATCATAAACTGTACAACGCCCCTTCAACTCATCAAACAACTCATTAGCCTTGTCTAAATTGCCTAAATTCAAGAAACCAAGAATCACATTATTAAAAACCAAAGAATCAGCACCATGACCCTTGAGCAACATTTCACGAAGCAGATTCGCAGCATCATCGATTCGTCCTGCATCAATTAGCCCCTTAGTTAGGTGGCGATAGGTAACAGCTGATGGGCTGTAGGGAGCATTCTCAGTAATGTATTCATAAACTTTCAGAGCGTCATCTACCTCATTCGACTCACAATGAGAGACAATGAGGTTATTATATGAAACAATATTTGGAATAATTTCATATTGTCGGAAAAAGTATTGGAATAGGGCTTTAGCATCATTATAGCGCTTGCCCCTATACATTGCCGCTATAATGGCATTGCAGGTGAAGACGGTGGGACGAACATACTGGAAAACAGACTGCCGGGCGACATAGGAGGCGGCATCGAGATCACCAGCACGGATAAGAGACTGGACACGATTGTGTAGATTGAGACGGGGGCCGACAAGAGCAGACGTGGAGTCAGGGAGCTTGGGCTTGTCGGGGTTGCCAGCATTTGAAGGAGCGGATTGAGGGTTGGGGCGGAGAGCATACAGAGGCGGCTCAATCCGGAGCCTCCGCTTGCGGCGGCGACGTTCTGCAGCAGCTTCCTCTGCGGAGGAAAAACCATATGAGGGAGCGGACGCAGCAGGACCGGGAAACTGTGAGTGGTTGGAGGCGGCGGAGGTGGAGGATTGAGGATTCTGAGTACCGGAGGAGTAGAGATGCTCTGAATTAGGGTAGGGAGGGTTATACGGGGCAGAGTAGTAATTGGGGTGTGTGGAAGTGTTAGGGGCTTGGGCGGCAAAGGGGAACTGGGACTGGTGGGAGGCGGCGGAGGTGGCGGCGGCGGAGAATTGAGGATTCTGGGGATTGGAGGAGTAGTGATCGGCGTTAGGGTAGGGAGGATAGTGAGGGTTATACTGAGGGTTGTTGTAGTGATTGTTGGGAGTTGTGGAGGTGTTAGGGTATGGAGGAGTATCGGTAGGGGTACGGGCGGCGGAGGGGGGGAAGGGGGAATGAAAGGGATAGGGATTAGAGGAGTATCGGCGGACGGAACCGATGAGAAGGCGGCGGAGAGTCATCGTCGATGACTCGTTGTGATGGTGGTGGAATGGAAATGTGAAACAGTAGAGGAACCCTAGTTAGAAATAATTAGAGGTGGAAAAAAAAAACACTCTTTTCAATAATCAAATTAAATTTATCATTTTATTAACTCAATCTCTCCCTCCAAAAAAAAAATTAGTATGTTAATATTGTGCTAGGTCATTTTTTAAAATTTATTTTATAATATATCATCTCGGATATAAATAAATTTATAAATATTCTTTTCAAACATAATAAATAATTTGCTCAGTGAAATGTAGTACTTTGTTTTTTTAAGTTGTACTTTTAATTATAAAAGACCATCCTCATCCATGACACTCCCCAACCCAACCCTTCAATATTATATTAATTTATCTCTCATCCACGTATACAATTTACAATTCAACCCAAATTTAATTTTATCATACTTTATTAGACACTAACCCAACCTCAACCCAAAAATAATAATTTTTTTTAAATACATATTATATTATTAATTTTTATAAAATATATAAATTGATATATAAAAATTACTTGATATTCTAAATTTGTAATTATAATATGAATTTTTTTATCACACACTTAAAATAAATAATGAACTCAATAACAAAATTAAAATTACAAGATTTGTGTTTCAAAATTAAATTTGGATCCTTAATAGCTAGAAATAATAGATGATAAAAGAGAGAATTTTAATTTGTGTTTCAAAATAGTTCGATATTGGACTCTATTTATAGAGAAATTTTTTTTACGAATTTTGATATATATATATATATATTTAATACATATTATCTTCAATATTTACAAATCTAATTATATCACACAAAAAATTACAAACAACCAATACAATTTTGACACTTGACATATAAATCTGTAATATTATATTAAAAATTACAAACAACCAATACAATTTTGACACTTGGCATATAAATCTATAATATTATATTGATGACCTTGGGTTGGTCATCCAACCAATGTCACTACATTTTGGAAGACTTGACATTATTTTAATATTAAAAGATTTGTCATTTTACTGTGACATTTTGTTGAAGGTCACCAATGAAGATAGCCTAATAACAAAAGAAAAATAATAATTAAAAAAAGACAAACACTTATTACAATATTGTACCCATTTTAGATTTGTGCAATATGCCCAAGTTTGCAGATTTTTTTTCCTCCACAAATTTTTTTAATTTCTTCTTCCATCTCTTTAAATCTTATTTTGTAGTAATACATTCATACAATAGTAACACACATACTACATTTTTTCTTATTTTGTAATAATACATTCATACTACATTTTTGTGTATACATTACTACATAAAAAAAAGTTGTATCATAGCATGGCAAAGCAAAGTCAAGTTCGTGTTTCAACTTACAATGAAAGCAAATAAATAAATCAATCAATAAATAAAATAAAAAACACAATCCAAAATGTTTTCTGGCCTGGATTTGCCCCATGCATCTCATCTATCTGTACTGTATGTCTGTATACTTCTACTCTGCTTATCTTCTTCTATCTCTCTTCTCCTGTACAATATATAGTACATATTCTTACTCAATTTTTTGTTGCTTGAACGGATCAACCCAACACTCGTCCTCCTTCACCGCCTTGTTCCACCTCTTCCGAAACACCCCCATCTCCCTGTACGATCTTTGCCTCACCTGCCGCACCATTGCATTCAAGTAACGAATACGTACAAAGATACATTAATTCGTGTTGTTGTTCGGATAACTTACCGCAGATCTGTTGTCATATCTGTACATAGTATCCACCTCTGGATCTGACTCCCCCGTTTTGTTCGAATGTGAAGATTGATCAGCTAACTCACTATTACTTGTCTGCACAAAATTGAATGATTAACACATCCTCCTTCCCACTTGCAATAAGAGAAGTCAATGCATACCTTATTTTTATATGAAATGCCACCAAGTGTAGGAAGGCCTAAATGAACAATATACTCCTCGTCGACCACACCAACTTTAACTGTCCGATCACCCTGTAATCAAGATGGTTTTCATTACATAATAACCAAGGCGAGCGGGCAAATAGGATGACACTCTAGCGGAGTACTTGCCTGTGCACAATAACCGAGTTTCATATCTAGGCCCCAAGCATGGATCAAGTCATTCTGTACAGGATGAAGAAAACATGGCACTTGATTTAATATGTTATCTGAGACTCAAAAATAAACAATATACACTGTTGATCCAATATTAGAACAAAATAAAATCTCTTTTTGTCTCATGAAGCAGGCAAAAATACCTGTATCAAATACCAAGTGCAACGCCAGGCCGCTTTTGAGAACACAGGAGCCATCATTTCCACCCAACTGCATTCCTAATTCGGTTTAGAAACCAAACACAACAATGAATTTACAGAGGGAAACGATAAGCGTTTAATGCTTACCCGACACAGGGGGGAGCTGTACTGTTTTCATCACACCTTGCTGATCCTTTGAACTTATAGTATCTCCTGTTTCCAAAATATAGACACGGGTCAGACAGCCTAATCAGTTTGTACCACGGAGAAAAAAATGTAACATTATGCTCACCAACAGTCATATGGAACGAATATTTTTGTGAAGCTTCTCATGTTTTGTTTATTTATCTAACCTGTGCAACCTCGATCTCCGCCTGCGTATGGTTATAGGATGATGCACTTCAGATTTACTAAGATCAAGAGCAGGCTGGGAAATTTCAAGACCTTCTTCCTTGATAATAGAAACATACCTGTAAAACTATATAAATATTACAAAAACGTTGTACTAATAAACAATTCATTATAAAAAAACAACTGATTAATTAGCCTTCGAGAAAGCAATGCCTTATACAAAATTCTTGACAAAAAGGTCGTTACTGCAGAACTTAACGAATCATTCCCCAATTCAATTATGATAGAAATGAACTTTTACGCCCTTGGAATGGAGCAAAACACACACACTCGACTTGTACCTTGCTGGATGAAAATTTTCAACTATCAAGTCCTCGTCCCAGAGAAAAATATAGTCATAGTCGGCAACAATATCTGGATGTAGGAATCGCTTGGCATACCACCTATTTCGTTAATCAAGAGAGGTGATGTAAGTAATCATTCATCAAGAACAAGTTTAAGAACCAAATGTAAGTGGTGAACCAGCTCTAAGAGCAATACCATTTGGTTTGGTTAGAGACGGAGACATGAATAACCCTATTACTCCATTCCAAATCATGCCATTCGTCCACAACCCCATCGTAATGAAAAAGCATCACAGAAAAATCATTTGAAAGAAACTGCAACAAGTCATAGGCATAATATATCAGTGCTATATATCCCAAACAAAAACACAAGCATGGCAATTATTACCTTCTCAACGATTTGATTCACCAATCTTTTTTGATTTATCCCAACCGCAATGGCTAACAAACCAGTTGCATGATTTGACTTCTCCTGATTCAAATATACTGCATTTGGTAAATTAAAAAAGTACAAACTTTCGCAAAAGAATACATAGCAAGACAATTGAGAATATCAAACTGTGTACACTAAATCATTATAGATTAAGAAACTAATTGTAAGGGCACTTGTACATACATTCTCCGAAACAGGTCCCCACAACGAGTGCGCCTGCAGGTTCGAGGTTCTGGAAATAATTCCTTCCGGCAAGGATTCACTGCCAATTAACCTACACCCTCCCTGAGAGGAAAAACAAAATCTTTGAGTTTGCAACAATTAAAAAGAAAAAAAACATAGGAGAAAAATAAATTATAGAAATTACAAACATTGCATTTTCTGATGTGGCTAGTCTCCTTTGTGGTATTGACTTCCATAGGCAGTGATGATTCCTTCAAAACCATATCTCACTATGTCAGAATAAATCATGCATAATAAATTAATAAAAATTAAAAACAATCTATTAGTACTTTGAAAATACCAACTCTGAACTTCCCAAATGCTCATAAATCTTAAATTCTATAAAATCTTATTTAGATTTAAAAATATATATATATCTACTTGTTAAAGAAAAAAATTAGTGTAGCATTAGGGCATACCCTGAATAAATCTTTCCTCAGGCATGCACTACCAATGAAGTAAACAGCACAAATCAAAGACACACTTATGAAAAGGCTGCACAGACATCTTCTTTTAGCATCTGATAAGGGAAATATCTGACAAGCCAAATACAGTTTGAGGATCAGAATCACATATGAAGTATGCTGCAAAAATTGACACATAAATGACAGAAATATTGGAGTCACACTCATGTGCACCCCATTGCAAGATTCAATAAGTGTGATTAATGTGACGGATCAAAAATTCAATTGAACAATTAGAGATAAATCGAAATAACTTTTAACACTTAATTGCATACAAGAATTTGCTAATATATTGAATAGCAATAAATGGCCCTTTTCAGCGAGTAAATGGAAGATTACAAAGATGAATGACCAGGATCTAATAATACTGGAGTAATAATCAGTCACCATCAAAGCCTTAACGGAAAAGAATATTGAAGGTTGCAGATATAATTAAATGGCCTACCCCTATACTCAACAATATTTCAGGTCAGCCAGAAACCGCTTAAATTAATTGTCTGTTCACACCAATCGAGACAAAAAATTCAAAAATACTCGTATATATCTAACTCACAAAAAAAAAAAAAAGTTATCTTGATTTTTGATTGTCGATATTCACAAGGAGGCAGAATCAAATTTGTTCATGTAAAGTTAACATCATTCCAAATTCTGTTTCTGAGAAAGTAAACAAAAAAGTAACCCTGTTGTACATAACATGTTTTAAGAATATTCAAAATACAGAGAAGGAAGAAGAGAAAATAGTTACACAATTGTATGACTTCATGGATTGGTGCATGAGAAAGTATTATTAAGACTCCCAAAAACTAGCTCCACCGGCGAGAGAGAGATGAGCAGCAGCTTAAAGTTTTCCCCCGTTTGTTGAAACTTTTGAACGAAATCGAAAGAAAAGCTGTCAAGAGTCGTAAAGCAAAGAATAAAGAATAAGTACTGAATAACCCAAATAGAAACAAGGCAATAAAGGTATCTTTTAAGCCTTCATTTCCTTCTTCCAACAACAGACGAAACGAAACGACCTTTTTATTACCCAGCCACCCTTTTTTCACAACGGTAAGAATACGTATAGTTACAGCCACGTATACTACTGTTTTCTTAAACAGTGGGGGAAATGGGGTTGCAGTTTAAGACTAAATTAATGTGTTGTGCGCTGCCGAATTACACGCGGGGGACGTGCACCATGACGCGTGTATGTATGAAACATTTTCGTACCCGCCGATATGATTTGCCACGTAATAATATGTGGAACATTCAAATTAAAAAAAATATACCCATTTTCTAAGATAAGAATCAAACATAATCATTTCCCGCATGATATTTTTTTATTTTTAGGAAAATATCGCGGTCCAAATACATTACACATTATTAAATAGAATGATATAAATGTCAAATATATGAGAAAAGCAACGCATGATATTTTGTTTGTTTTTATATTATGGAGTATTTAAGTTTTTATATCATACTAATCAAGTTTTTTCAATTAACGGAGGGAGTAAAAGACACGTACTTGGGGAATAAAATGCAAAAGGAATAAGAATGCGGGTAGCTTTCGGAACATACCCAAGTTCAGGGGGCAAATTGCAATTTACGCTTGAATTTAACCCTCTATGCTACATGGCTACATCGATTCCCCTAAATTTTCCAAACAGTGGCTCAGTGCACAAGTTAGCTTCCGTGCGGAACTATCTGGTGAGTTTTCTCTTTTGAATCGGTCTTCATCTTCTTCGAGTTTTCCTAGTTTCTTTGATTCAAATTCCAATTTACTGGCTGACGAAAGTAAATCACGATTGATTGTGAAATTAGAGGAGTTAAATCTGTTCGCCATTTTCCTGGCCATATTATGTATATTTGAGCCGTTTTTTAGGCAATGAACGAATACTGAATTTTGTATCAGTTGCTAATAATCCATGAAATTAGTAGTAAAGACTTCGAAGAGGTTAAATATCATGAGAAATTACTGGAAATATAGATACTGGCATTCTCAAGACCTCTTTGTTAAAATTTTCCTTCCACGATTGTGATTCTCACTCTATTTCTCACCAAGGAAGCGTATCTTCACCTTGATTTTGTTCCCTCGTTTTTTGGTAGTGAACTTAGTTTTATGCACATTTTTTATAGTGATTCGTACCTTTTACATCTTATCAATCTGAGATGCAGCTGCCTCCTCGTGATGCTTCTGATTATTGCACTGGGATTTATTTATTTTTTGCTGGAAAATGAAAAGGATTGCATCCACAGGGGAATTGAGTGGAGAGAATAGAAAATTAGGACTGCTGAAATTTAATTCCGTTTCGGTGCAGAATATTTTTAACAGATTTTGGGGCTAAAGGACTCTACTCTACATTGTATGTTTTTCTTGGTGATTGGTAACGTGGAAAGTTTTACTGTTATAAGAAAAATTAACACAATCTAGAAATGGACTGGGTGAAGAGATAAAACTGTAAAGAGGCAATTGCTTGCTATACTGCAGAATAATACATGATCTCATCCCCTCTTTCTTTGCTGAATCTATTGCTTTTATTATTTATTCAGGTCTTGCATGAGATGAAACTAGTTAGAGAGGAGCACAATGCATCCACCACTGACGATACACAGGCATCCAATGTGTGCTGAAGTACGTATAGCTAATTTTTCTACTGAGAGGAATTTATTTGTTTAGATAAAAATAAATGGTGTAATGAATCTATTGATAATACATCAGAAAGCTTACTAGGCAAAAATATCATTTCCTCTATCATGTATGTATCTCGTGATATATGAAGCTGGAGCTTGTAGGTGATAGAGTATTATCTACTATTATATTCTGAATATGATTGCTGCTGAAGAGATTTCTTATTGGAAGATTGTTGTTCATGTTTCTTTGCTTTTAGCCATCCACCTTGTTGTATATATTTATGTTGTTTAACTTCTTACATGATTCTTACACTTTCTTCAGATATTTGTACTCCTGGCAACTGACACTTGTAGATTTTTTTTTTTTTTTTTAAAATCCACATTCACACTCGTCATATATTTAAATGACTTAAGTTTTTGGCTTTTGGGAGTAGAGATCTCACATTGAAACTCAGGACTTTGTGGCTTTGGCAGGAGAGTTTCAATTTTGTTTATTGGTCTTGTTTTGCCCTTTCATTTCTTGATAATATGTAATAACAGCTGCTTGGATTATTTCCGTTGCAATCAAGAAATTTAGGAGAATTTTTTTAACCTTTCTCAATTAGTTGAGTGCCGTAAGTAGCATCTGCTAATTGACTTATGTGATATATTTTGCAGATTATTGAGCAGTTCCAGAGGTGTCATATAGATCATCCACTTGGAAAGTTTTTTGGTGAATGCACAAATTTAAAAGTTCAGCTTGATAAATGTTTCCGTCAAGAGGTAAGCATAAGCTGTGCATAGTCATGTAATGTAGTTTGTGGATCTTAAATAGTTAAGAATACTTTCTTCCACAGAAAGCCGTGAAGAGAAAGGCAAATTTCGAAGAGAGTAAGAAAATGAAAGAGAGACTGAGAGAATACAGGAAGGAAATTTCTGAGACAAGGGAAGAAATGGCTTCTGAGTAAGCTTAATTTCAAAGTTGGACATGGTTATCAGAAAATTTAAGAAAAAATTCATAGACTGCCTCAGACATGGTTATCAGAAAATTTATCAAATATTCATATAGAAAGTTGCATATTACATAATACAATCGTGGAGTGGGGCCATCCTTCATATGCACAGCTATCAGCCCTCTGTAGTATTACACATTGATCATCGTGTAGATTGATCAGAAGCTGTGAGTAGACTTTCGTTACCATTCCCTCTTGGTTTGGATTCATTGCTGGAAATAACAGGTGCATTATCACTTTAAAGTTTAAATAGCATTTATAAAGTCAATTCATTTTATTACCTTCTTATGAGTAATGGATACCCATTGTGTTAAAAATTTGTGATGTAGCTAGAAAGTGCTCATTTGTTGATGAAGAATTAAATTATCGGGAAATTATATCTATGAAATTCATTAAATGATCTTCAAGCATAGCAATATATTTTCCTGGTAGTGAAGTGAATATGATCAAAGATGACTTTGTAAAGATTGTTTGTTTTTTTTTTTCAGTTTTTTTTTAGTTTTAGTGCAAAAGTATTTTTCTTCCCTTTGGCTAGGCATGTGATTTTCTTTGCATGTAGAAGTTCGGAAGTTCCCAATCCATTACAGATCTCCTGCACAGTAGGGTCCAATTCATTAATTGCTTGCATTTTCACAACCCTTTGATCTTTTTTTAACTGGATGTAAAAAGGCACTGGAGCCTTATTTTTCATACAAGAGGGCATTACAATTCCATCCATTGTTAGGTACCAAAGTCGTTTCAATTATTTACCAATTTTGATGGGCTCAGTATTTTATCCACCCTAATTTTCTTTTATAAAATCATATTCACCCTATATCCATTATCATTATGATTGAAGAATTTTTGCTCAGATTTGCGGTCTCACCTTGAGACTATGTCTCACACAAATCTTTGCCATCATTTAATGGGAAATAGTATGATGAGAAATCTATTTTGGTTAAGAGTTGGGATCAAATGAGTGACAACCTAATACAGGTTGGACGCTTCTCAGGCAAACCTCTGCCGTTGTCACATTCTAAATGGATACACAAGTTCACAACCAAGACAAAGGTAATAATACATTCTGAGCCAACACAATTAGCATATTAGTGTTGGAGAAAAAAATCTCGAGAATACCACAACTTATCGAAACTAGGATTCACTGCTCTGTTACGTAGAATTTTTGCTCTTCCAACATATTATTTGTGTGTACACGCTTTAAAGTAACTAACACATACATCTCTATTAGATATGCCCCCATTAAAATGCACATTTGCACTACACCTCTACTGAATACAACAGGCAAAATAATACCCTGACAAAAAAAATCTTAAACTTGAGGAGCGCTCAAAGCACTCATATCATTAAGTGATAAACACCAGGGAGAAAACGCAGCACAAGCACGCAGTATAAAATACACAAATAAACTCTGAAGCAAAGCAAAACATATCAGTAAACTTTATAACTAATAAACTCCGAAGCTGTCATACTGAACAAGCAACCTATTCATTTCAAACTAATAAAGAAAAGCAAAAGACAAAGAAAAGCAAAAGACAATTGCATGAGAATAGCTATTTGGAAATACTCATGAAACAACACATCCATGCAGATAAAGGTGCTGCTGAGATGAGACAAAGCCATTATCAACTCAACACAAGACGGATTAAGTTATGCATATGATCACAACTACAGCATTCTAAATAACCAGAACAGAAAAATTCACCAGGCAACCACCACGGAAAAACAAGATATATGCAATTTGTTGACATCTTAAATGGTGTGCAACCAATTTTACTGCCAAAACAACAATCAGTATTTCAGAGTCATCATTGTAACAAAAATTATCCACTACTGCACAGGTCAAAAAAGAACAGCACAGAGCAGAAATATGATGCTCTTATTCAAGCTAGTATCACTCAGCTACTTTTAGTAGTTTTAGTAGAGAGAATCCTCAACTGATCTGTCAAAAAATGGATGATGCTCTATTAAACAATCTTCAAGCGGTGGCCTCCTTGAGATAAGCAATTAAATCTGCACGATCTTGAGGTTTCTTCAGGCCAGGGAAGACCATCTTAGTTCCAGGTATGTACTGCAGCAGAATCATATATAAAACTATCTTGAGATACTATCAAATTTCTCCCACACAAAGGTGGTCAATAAAGCAAAGTGGGGAAAAAAGAACAGGCATATTTACCACAAAAAGCTTAAAATTGTTTGCCATCAAAGTGAAGGTAGTACAAGGTTAATGACAAATGACAATAAATCAACTATCTATAAATTCAACTATTGAGTACAAACTAAGAACACAAAATGAGCATGGAATTGATCCTTATTTTGAAAAATGCTAACATTCATAAACTCAAGATTACTCTCCCCTAAGTCCCTCGCCTATGTTACGTATGCTCATCAGGTTATTAATGTGAAATTATTGTGTGTTACAAATAAAATAAAATGTGAAGAATTCCCTAAAATGTTGAAACTTTGAGAAGGTAAGTTACTTACTAAGACAATGTCAATGCTGAGGCAATTACTAAAACTAAAACATAGATAACAATGTACCTTCTTCGGGTTGAGCAAGTAATCATAGAGTGTATTCTCTCCCCATGCTACAGCCATGCTCTTGTTAGCAGCCGAATAAGAATACCCAGGAGTGGTTCCAGATTGCCTTCCAAAAAGGCCATTCAAGTTGGGGCCTGTAGAACCAAGTTAATTGAATTACAACCATATATACTAATTTTGAAGTCATGTTTTCAATAAGCTGAACCAATTCTGATTACAGGGAAAAAAATGTTGTTATTGTAGAACAAAATAAGAAACAAAACACTAATCTGCGACTTGATTTTCCAAATCTCATCACCAATACAATTATCAGACTGCAGTTTATCACCAAACTGACTGAAAAAATGGACGCCAAACTCAAATCTCACAACACTTTCAATCTCAAAAGGCACACGCAACCAAATGAATGTGATAAATAAACTAAAATGAGATCCAAAGAAACAACAAAACGTAAATAAAGCAAATATCATGTGATCGAGCAAATGTAGATCAAAAGATTGGAAGTCAAATTAGTTGACTAAGGAATAAAGGAAATGTAATTGAAACCTTGTTTGTGGCCGGCGCCTTTGTCGACGGTGTGGCACTGAGCACATTTGGTCTTGAAGATCTTCTCACCGGTTTTGCCAACGCCGGGAGGAGCCTCATCAAAGGTCGCCATCTCACTCTCCAAGGAACGGAATAAAAACTACTAACGGGTCGTAGCTAGGGTTTCAACCCTTTTTGCGTTGGCGTTCGATACAGTATGACTGAATGAGCCCAAAACAGGAGTATTTCTTTAGTCAGAGTGTCAGACCACCTACTACCGCGTGAATTGACAACATCGCCCCTCTGTCCGCTCTACCTACAACAATATTTGTCTGGAGTTGGTAAATGGGCCGGATATGTAAAGGCCCACACCCATCTCATTCTTTTTAATAAAGGCCCTGGCTATATACCCTCCAGCTTTGTTAAGTATACTCCCCCTTCATATTTATTAATTTAATATTCGTGTAAATTACCTAATCTGCCCTTT
The DNA here is from genome assembly GCA_963675135.1 of Galeopsis tetrahit. Lineage (NCBI taxonomy): Eukaryota > Viridiplantae > Streptophyta > Magnoliopsida > Lamiales > Lamiaceae > Galeopsis > Galeopsis tetrahit. Next base: position 91,228,293 of record OY776121.1, read on the forward strand.
TAATAAAATACCACATGTTAAATACACTCCCCCAACTTTTAAAACCTAAACCTAATGACACAGCCATCACCACCGTGACGCTGCTTTCATCGCCGTCCGCCGCCGCCATTCAAACAATACCAACAAAAAACACCACCCCCAAACATTATTGTATACTTCGAAATAAGAAAAAAAAACTAAAAAATTCATAAAAAAACTCAGAAACTTCAGATTTTTTTTTTAATTTTCGCCACACCAGGGTCGAACATATATGCTCTCGTCGACAAATTGTTTTCGACGAGAGTATAAATGATCGACCCATGGGCGTCGAAAATAATTTTTTATTTTTAAAAAAAAAATTCGACACATCAAGGTCGACCGTATACACTCTCGTCGACAACAATTTGTCTACGGGAGGGTATACAATCGACTCTGGTGTGTCGAGAAAAAAAAGATTTTTTTTTTTTGAAATACCTGTGTTGATGGAGAGGCCTCAAACGGTAGAGGGCTTGGGGGTAGGTGCGTGGGTTGGCGGCGACGGTGGTCGTGGGAGAGGGCGGCGGCGTCGCTGGGAGAGGGAGGGCGGCGCTGCCGCCTGTTAACAAAAAAAGAAAAAAATGAAGAAAATGGGGCGACAGATCTAAGTGGGGGAGGAGGGGGCGACGGATCTGAATGGCTTAGGTGGGTGGGTTGGCAGCGACGGTAGCTGTGGGACGAATCATTTTAAATTAATTTTTTATTATTGAAATAATTAATACTCCAATATATTTTTAAATAGTTAACATAAATTTATGATTACAATTGAAATAAATAAAAATATTAGAAGCATTTTATTGAATTTATTTTCATTTTAAAAACACGATATTAGTAAAAAAAAATTGAAATGTCATAGTGCATTCATTACATATTATGTTTTGCCAATATATATTGGTTTTAAAAAATATTTATGAAGAGAAGAGAATAAGAGAAAAAAATATTTTGTTAATTAAATGATTAATATGTTAAAAAGTTACTAACAAAACTTGTCCTTAACTGAACTTATGCTCCACAATGTGAAAAATATGGGAGCATGCATCGACATTTTTTATGTCAACATATCTCTGAGAATGTCAAAAGACTCGAGCAGATATAAAAATTAAAAGCGCCAGAAAAAAAATAAACGAAAGTAGAAGCAAACCAATCAGCTAATAATATGAATATCTCCACAAAAGAAAACAATTAGCAATCCTTATTAACCTACAAAATCCTTTACAAAAAAAAAAGTTCACCACAAAAATGTTTTGCCATCATACCACTAGCCTTCAATTAGCTTCCATGTCATCATCTCGGAGTAAGCCCTTCAAAGCTAAAGAATCAGCCATAGGAAGGTACACAAGAATGCCCATACTCACAGCTGCACAGCAGAAAAGGGAAAGGAAAGCCAAGAATACAACGGCATCAAACGCAAGCTTTTCAGGCTTCAAAAGCACTGATAAACCAAGCAGAACAACCCTTAATGCTAAAAAACCTGATACAGAAAATATTAATGTACACACTCTCCTTCGCAGACCCTTGTTGATTACCAAATGAAGGATTTGTCTTCCAAGCCACAACAAGTATGCGGTAAGCACTGTAGTAAAGAGGCCAGAAAAGAGGGCACTCAGTAGAGGGTAAGTGCAGAGGCCAACATCTTCAGCCTTCACATTCGAAATATAAGCTGCTTGGACGAAATAAGAAGGTAGTTTTGGCATGCGTTTATCCCTAAAATTGGGTCCAACTAGAATGACTATAAGCTGAAGACTGAACATAGGGATGCAATAAAGAAGAACATAACCGGCCGTTTTTGCATTCCAATTGTGACTCAAAACTCCAAACCTCTGCAAAGAAGCACGGAGAAGAAATATGAGGGTGAGAAACAGACATGGTTCTGCAAATCCCAGGTTCGATACAATGTAGTATTTGCAAACATTTTCCTGCCATTTTAGATCGTCGAGTACATTCAAGATGCTTCTGTGGCGCCTTAATAGACTCAGACGAATAATTTCACCAACACCCCACCACACACAGAAAAGGATGTATAAATTCCTGCTAATCCAGGGACCACTGAAATAAGTAAACCGACTAAGAGCTTGATCTCGGATCTGATTGCGGAAGTAAAATGAATATATGACGCAAAGCAAACCGAAAAGGACCAACACAATAACGAGACAAATTGTCACCGCACCGAGAGCATCAGCAACAACACTTGTCAGGGGCATTACCCAATCCAAAGAATCCACGCATGCTCTCCGCCAGCATGGACACAAGAAAATACTTTATCGAGCACAGGATGATTCCCAAAAGAGTGCAAACAAGCTGAAATAATTTGAGACCAATTACTGAAGACTCCTTTTGATCCCAGAACAATCACATGCAGCCACTTGACAAGTTGTTTGATAGGCCCCAAGTAACGAGCAGGAGAAAGAAAAGATAGCTTGCTTTCAAATTTTTGACCTTGGACTACTTCTCAGCCTCCTTGTTACTTGAGTTCAAAATTCACTTGGAAAGATTAAGGATTCAGTAAGTGGCCTTCAGAACGTAACCACCTGGAATAAAATGTGGTAAACAAAATCATTAAACCAAACAAAAGAAACAGCCAGTCAACTTCAGAGAATAGATCAAATGGAGATGCTGAAATAGTTAATCAATTGGTCGTCTTAGTATCTAATGGCATATGAATGACAAAAATCACATCAGACTGCAAGGAGACGAATTTGATACTACAATAGCATAGAAGTTATATCTACCAACATACTAGTGTCATATTATTATTATCGAGTCATTAATATTTAATGCAGATTACGAAAAGGGCGTGAAGATTTAATGGCGTGATTGGATAAAACACGAGATTGATAAATGTGCAAAGCATCCTAAAGATGGTGACGGAATCAGTGGTTAAACAACAGCAAACAACATGACATCATCAAACGGAGAATCAAACCATATCTGAAACGCAACCAGAAATGATTAAGTGATGCATGTTTTGGCGAATAAGAAACTCTGAACTGGTCACTTAAGCCACTAGACCAGGTTCAGAACACAGTAAATAACTAAAATTTAATCAAGCATAATGAAACTGTTAATTATATGTGCAAGAACGTACGTCTAATTCTGTAGTACATCTCACCAAACTATAATTGCGGTAATCTAGAGGCGAGCATTGGGAAGCATAGACATGTAGCAAACTCGGACTTTCCAAAATAATTTTGGAAAGACACTTGTGCGTTTGTAAAAAACTGGAAAGAAAGATAAGATAAAGGCTACTCCACTTACTGTACAATAGCATGAAGGTTTACTAAAAGACATGATGTGATGAGTGTTATCAATAGCAACAAAATTACAATGCACTCATATAGTGCTTGTAAGGGCAATGTAGCAGCTTAAAACTCTCCAGTAATAATTTTGATTCCTCTTGCAATTTAAGACTTCTCCACATTGATTTTTTTTTTATCTAATTCCAGTAAGTTCAATAATGGAAGTGTATTGGTAAAGAATGGGAAGGCAAAAATCTTAAGTTGAATAATTTTCAGAAATCCATATATTAACTATATCAAACAGTTTCAAATCTGTAGAAGCGACCATTTTGATGTGAACAAGAATCAATTGAACTCACGATAAATGAAGCAGATACACAAGTAAATGACAATTGAACTGTGCAGAAATAAGCAGGTGTGATCAATTAATCGAGTCATTTATTCCATCTGTATTGAACGCATAAATCAGTAGCCATAAACTAAAAAATTAATTTTAAATTGTAAAAACAATGTCTAGTGCAATGTAAAAACTAATAACAAAAGAGACATGCATGATGATTCTACACAAACAAGAGCAAAACAAGTAACAAGAAACAGAATTCTTCGGAAACTAGAAAACCCTCACATTTTTCGCCCAAACACAAAAGCAAAAATCTAGACTCAAAATTCAGCATAGAAACAAGTGAAACTCCAAAACGAATAAGATCTGAAGAGAGCTTACGAGTTTGTAATCAACGATCTGAATCTTAGCCAGGAAGAACCCTAGGGAGGAAGCGGAAGAGAAAACCAGCCAACAGTTTAGTGCGGGGGAGAGAGATAAAGAGAGAGGAGAGAGTATTTAAGGTAGGGGTCTAGTCTTGCAAGAGAGGGGGAGTCTGTTGTTGCCAGCCTGTTTACAGCTAATAAACCAAACTCATTGTTAAAGATTTAATAATTTAATTAAGTGATGAAGCTGTATTTATTATTACTCCATATACTTTTATGCCAACTCTGATAATACTGTAATACAGTAAACTATAAAAAGAGATGTAACTTCCGTTCTGAAATAACTTTCACGCGTATATAAAATAAATAAAAATGTGAAAGTTATTATAATACGGAGATATAGTATTTTTTTAATCTTCAACTATAAGGATGATTGTGACTGTGGAGATTTTTTTTTTTTTTTTTTAAAGAATGGTGCTGTGGGGATGAATTCTAATCTCAGGCGTTTTGCCGAAATTGGAGATTCCTTTACGATGCAAGATATTATAGGATTTTTTGGAGTATTAACTGTAGGAGCAGGCGGTGTGCCGAAATTGGAGAATGCTTTAATATGTACCCTAAAATAGTTGGTTTTATTTTTTTTAAATAAATATGCATAAGCTAGTGACTCAGCTTCGAGTAAAAACATTTACAAGGTGAAGAATGTTAAAAATACTTATTTCCATTTTAAAAAAAATATTCACACCTTTGAAAAAAAGGAAATATTTACTATACACTTTTGAGATATAGGTTATGTGGGTTTTTTTTTTTTTTAATAAGACTACATACTACAGTACTTGACCATAACGTGTAATTTTGTTTTAATTAAACCTTTTTTTTAATCAAAATTAGTGTTTTCCTTTTTGTTCCTAAAAAAAATATGAGCAAGGCTTGCGCAAGATTATTACATACAGTAATGTGAATCATTTTAGCGTCAATTGTAAATTGAGTATCACTTTTAAGGTAAAATGATAATAGATTGTACTATGTTTTACATACAACTGTAATTTTTAGAACAAATATCTTTGTCACTAATTGCACTTCAAAGACAATCTTTCAGCTTTGTGAATTTTAAAATTGTTACCAAAAAATTACCTCAGGCATATGGGCTAGTTTTGGGTGAGACCGTCTCACAGAAAGAGATTCGTGAGACGGGCCTCATATATAAAAAGTGATAATGTTTAACAAAAAATGATAGTGTTTAAGTAAAAAGTGACAGTCACTTTTGTTAAAAATATTATCACTTTTTAATTAAACATTATCACTTATTTTACAAATTTGAACAAAAAAAATGGATTATTCTACCCAAAATTTCGAAATATGGGTTAAAAGGATCCGTCTCACAGAAAAAGATTCGTGAGACGGTCTCACACAAGTTTTTGTCCAGGCATATTTAAAGTTGATTCGTCCACGTCATTGAAACCTAGTGACAACTCTTATTTTGAATTTGTGAGTCCTTCCTTCAATTCTCACTTACAATTTTACTTTGTTCCTCAAATATACTACTCCCTCCGTCCACCAAAAGTAGTTACATGGTGGATGGACACAACTTTTAAGAAAAATGTATATAAAGTAGATAAAGTAAGGGTATTATAGGGTATTGTGGGGTCTATTGTGAATAAAACGATTGTTTGTGAATAAAGTTGACGACAAATTGAGTAATTAAATGATGTTTGAGGGGTGATGGTTTCCATAAAATGTATGGGACTATATTTGGTGGACAAAGAAAATGAGGTAAATGGGACTACATTTTATGGACGGAGGGAGTACAATGTAATTCTATGACAACTGAGCTGGAGAATACGAAGTTCGATGAATGATATAAATAAAAGATAATTGGATGTATCGCAGGTATGTTTACGAATCGATGAACAACAATACTAGCTCTTTTGGTTATCGATATGAGGAGAACATCATTTTTTTTTTCTACTTACTTTGTGGGATTCTTATCTAATGTGTTTTCGCTATTTGCTTCTCTAGCTCTTCTATTTTCTTATGAAATATATTATTCATTGAGTTTCCTTCATTTTTCTCATTACTATTTTAACTAACTTTATTCAATCTAAAAAAAGGTAAAGTCCAAGTTTTTAATCGAATTTAGAAATATAAAGTAGTATATTCAATTTTGACGTGCTATTTTTTTAATTAAAATGTGGCTAGTTTTTAACATGTAAGATCCTTGATGATTTTTTTTTTTTTTTTTTTTTTTTGTTAACATTGTACAAAAGAGCAACTTCAATAATTTGTGCATGAGCTTGTGATTTTTTTTTTTTTAATGATCCAAATTCATCCAACATTTCTCTAAAAATATATATATATATACTAATAAATAGTGCTATATTCAGTTAAAAATAAGGCTATTATAGTCACATGACTTACATTGGAGGGAAGAAATATAAATTAGACTTTTGGCTCATAATAGTAGTTCGCCCCCTACCATGAAACCAATAAATATACCGACTTGGTGGGTTGTTCTTTTATTATTCAAACCTGAATGTTTTTTGTTTAATTTTTTTAATTACTTAATAAAATAAAGGTTTACCAAATAAATCCATATATCAATAATAAAAAAAAAAATAATAATAATAATAATAAAATCAGATAAGAAATAATACGGAAATTAAGTTAATCAAGTCCATAAAATAAAATAGCAGAATAAAACATATTTCAACCATCTAACAGTATTCGAATTTAACTCTTTCAAAAGAAAAAGAACACAGTATTCAAATTCGAAGTTTGAATTAATAAAAAACTGGATTTAATTGTCTTTTACCATATATAATCAGCAAAATGAGACACGCGCCACACGCTCCTGACTAGGTGCGATTTCACCAAATAGTGTGTGCGAATTGAAGAGTCGCCGAGAAGAGAGAGATTAGGGTTCCCACGCCCAAACTTAAATCATCATTACTCCGCCGAATTGCTGTGGACGAGGCAACTGAATGCAGATTTTTGTCAGTTTCAAAAATTCTAATTGAGTACAATCTGCTTTGTGTATCCAACTTATTTGTGATTGGGGAAGTGGTGCGGCAAGATGGATATAAGAACCCAGTTTTTGGGGCCCCGTTATTCACTTCATTGTGAAGCAAAGTTTTTAGTAAATCTGTATACGGCAGTGTTCAAAGCTTTAAGAGTGAGAGCAATGGCAGAAAATTTGAATGTAAGGATGAGCAGAGTATCAATTGCACAGGTGGATGAGGAGGAGTTCGAGGTTGAGCAAGGAGAACTTTCCAACCCAACAAACGTGCTGCTAGGGCGATACACAATGCGAAAGAATATGGGCCCAGCCGATCTGGGGACGGCGGTCAAGAAGATATGGAGGCTGGAGGGTACACTAACAGTATCCCAAGTAGGAGAGGGCTTGTTCGTCCTTGAATTTGGGGAAGCGGTGGAGTGTAATAAGGCACAATATCGACAGCCATGGAATCTGATAGGTACCACGCTGGTCTTGAAGCGGCTTACGGGGGCAGAATGTCCGGCTACTATGGTCTTCAACCAAGCACCATTCTGGGTGCAATTTCATGGATTGCCCCTGAACTCAATGAATCCGGTCATAGGGCAACGAATGGGTAGCCGATTGGGGGAGGTTTTGGAGGTAGCCAAACCAGGGGGAGATGCTACGTGGGGGAGATGCTTGCGAGTGCGCATCATCATTGATATGACCAGACCATTAGCAAGAGGCACATCGATGAAGATCCAAGGAGGCAACCAGATCGTGTTGTTCCGATACGAGAAACTGGTGGAGTTTTGCGGAATCTGTGGCCGAATCACACATGTGGACAAGGAGTGCCCCACTACTTTTGTGGAAGAAGGCCAGGTTACGAACAAGGAGAAGGAGTACCCATTGTGGTTGAAAGCAGAAGGGCAGAAAAGTCCGATTCAGGAGGACTTTGATTGGGCAAGAAAGAAGGGTATCGGGAGGAAAAAGCAACAACCGACAATGGTGGGAGGAGAAGGGGGGAGAGGCAAGGCGGTGGTACGTGAGCAAGTAGCGGAGACGATACTACCACAGCAAGTCCAACAACAAGGAACGAGTAGAGGACAAGTGATGATGAGGGGACCGACAACGGGGGAAAACCAACACCCGGTATTTAATACAAAACAGTTCATGTCGGAGCCAACAAACTACAGTGAGGATGAGGTGTTCAGCCTGTCCAATTCAATGAGGTATTATGCTTTTCTAAACTCATATCCTCCATATGGAAGTGCTGGAACAGGAAGTGGAATGGGTGCAGGGGGACAGACGGAGCTGAGTTTGGCGGTGAATGGAAATCAAACAGGGGACGAGAGTGGTGTCCAAGAAAAGATAAGGATGTTGAAGATGAAACAGCCAATGATGGGAACAGTGGGGGGAGGCCAGATGGATGGGATGGGGTTAGGTAAGAAGCTAGAGTTTACCCAAGGGGCTAGCCAGCCAGCAAAAAAAAGAGTCCGGGCGGCAACAGCTGGTGCAAAAGGGGAAGGGGAACGAGCTATCGGGGAAAAGGGTGGAGGAGGGGAAGGCACCAAAGCAAAGAAAACAAGGAGTGAGGAAGAGCAGGAGCAGTGGTTCCTGGAGGCGGCGGCTGACTCGACTCAGCCCCGCCGGCGCCCATGATCGCTATTGTGTGGAATGCACGGGGCATAGGGGGGAAGCGTGCATTCCAAAACTTACAGCGTCTAGTCGCTGAAAACCGCCCCGATCTTTTGTTTATTACTGAAACCAAAGTACCTGTTAGACTTTGTAATGGTTGGAAGAAGATGCTAAATTCCAATTTCTGTTTTGGTTGTGATGCTAGAGGCAATAGTGGTGGATTGGTACTTTTTGGAAATGAGAATTTGAATGTTTCTTTGTTGTCGTACTCAATGGGCCATATTGATTGCTTGATTAAGTTTAATGATCTGGTTTGGAGATTTACGGGGTTCTATGGTTCCCCAGTTACACACTTACGTAAGCATTCGTGGGATTTGTTAAGGAAAATTAGACACTCACATGGTGGGATGATTGATGAGTGGGTAGTGGGAGGAGATTTCAATGAGGTGTTACTATCGAGTGAGAAAGGAGGGGGTGATGCCACGAGAGTAAGGCCAATGAGGCAGATGAGGGAATTTCAGGAGGTGTTGGATGAGTTAGGACTGAAGGAACTGGATGCAAAGGGACCTGTGTTCACTTGGCTGAATAGGAAAACAGGCAGTCACCAAGTCAAGGAAAGGCTAGATAGATTCTTTGCAACTGATCAATGGATGGATAAATTCGGTAATTGAGAGGCTAAGAATTTGGATTTTTTTGGTTCGGACCACAGGCCAGTTTTGTCATCAATAAATAAGAGAGCAGGGGGAAGAAAAGAAAATGCAGGGCATGTGTTTCGATTTGAAAGAGCCTGGACCTTAGAAGAAGATTTTAAAAAGGTTGTTCAACAAGGGTGGCCAAAGAGAGTAAATGGGCAGAAAGGAATTATGGGGCAGCTACGAGAATGTGGTAGGAATTTGGATGCATGGGCCACTTCAAGGGTGGGTGATATCAAAGGAAAAATTGGAAAGTGCAGAAGGGACCTGGAAAGAGAACTAAATAAGGAGGAAGAGGTAGTGGACATGACGAGAGTGAGGCAGTTGGAGACAATTCTGGAGAAGTTATATACCCATGAAAATATGAAGTGGCAACAAAGAGCGCGGATATCGTGGCTACGGGATGGCGATAGAAATACAAAGGTGTTTCATCGAAAGGCGTCGCAACGCCGTTGCGTAAATACAATTAGGGGTATGGAAAATGGGGACGGGGAGTGGTGTGAAGGGGTGGGCAGCATAGCTCGCATAGTTCGCGAGTACTTTGCGAATATTTTCACATCGAATGAGCCGTGTGAAAGGGAGATAGACAAGATGCTGTGTACAACGGAAGTGCGTCACAACAGTTAGATATGCTTTCAAACTGAATGGCAGAATCATGAATGAAGTAATGCCAACGAGGGGTTTGCGACAAGGGGACCCATTGTCCCCTTTCCTTTTTGTTATGTGCGCACAGGGTTTGTCGGCATTGCTACGGAGGGGGGCAGAGGAAAAACACTTGACAGGGGTCAGTATTGCACGAGGAGCACCAGTAATCACGCACCTATTCTTTGTGGACGACAGTCTATTGTTCTTCAAAGCAACGGCAAAGGAGAGTGGAAAAGTTAAAGAATTGCTCAACTGGTACGAACAAGTTTCGGGACAACAAGTTAATTATGAGAAATCGGCGGTATCATTCAGCCCAAATACCAGGAAAAAGAACATTCAAGAGGTTCGACATACACTCCAAATCAGAATGACGAATGGACATGAATTATATTTGGGTCTACCAACCTACTCTATGAAAGCAAAGAGGCTGCAATTTGGGTTCTTACGAGATAGAGTTTTGAAGAAGGTGGAGGCATGGAAAGGAAATGACTTCTCGGAAGGAGGAAGGGAGGTCCTAATAAAAGCGATTGTGCAGGCAATACCGACATATACAATGGCATGTTTTCGAGTGCCATTGTCGATATGTCATGAAGTAGAAAAAATCAGTGCAGATTTCTGGTGGGGGCTTAAAAAAGAAGGAAAGAAGATGCATTGGAAAAGGTGGGAGATTTTATGTGATAAGAAGGAGAAGGGAGGCATGGCTTTTCGAGATATGGTATCTTTCAATAAAGCTTTATTGGCGAAGCAGCTATGGCGAATCATAGAGCTCCCACACTCGTTACTTAGCCGGGTTTTAAAGGCGAGATACTTCAAGCATACGGGAGTAATGGAGGTAGAGGTGGGGCATAACCCATCGTATATATGGAGGTCACTATGCTGGAGAGGAGCTATTAGACAGTGGGCTCAGGTGGAGGATTGGAAATGGGGAGACCATAAACCTCTTCAAGGATAGATGGGTAGAAGGAATGGATGGGGGAAGACTCATTTCGAGGATAGCTAGCGGCTCACAAGTCTGTAGGTTCATAAACTCGAATGGAACATGGGATCGCGATTTACTACAGCAAGCTTTCCTACCAATGGAGGAGCAGGCCATTTTGAGTACACCTATAGGAGGACCCATGATGGAGGATTCACAATTTTGGAAGCCAGATAAGAAAGGCCGTTATTCGGTCAAAACAGGATATTGGCAATGCCTTCGGAACAATTCGATCGACGAGGGTAAAGCCTCGGCATCAACCATGGAAGGGATGCAGGAAGGATGGAAGAGTATATGGAGAATGAGGGTGCCGCCTAAGATAAGGATTTTTTGGTGGAAAGTTAAATGGAACATATTGGCAACGGAGGCTAATCTTGCACGACATCATGTGCCAATCCCAGGTATGTGTACTCTATGTGGGCATGGGGAAGCTTCTACGAGTCATATCCTGTTTTTCTGTCCGTTGGCGAGACAAGTATGGAAAAATCAAGGGTGGTGGGACATTCTCAAGAGGCACAAAGAGCGGAATGTAGATGATGTGTTGCTAGGGATGGATTTTGGGAAGGGGCAGATAGGGGAGGAGGAATTTGTGATGGTGGCATGGGGTATATGGAGGGAACAATGTGAGGTCCTGCACAACGATAGTACAGGGGGGAGAAAGGGCGGACATGCCAAAAAAATTTCAGACATGCAATGGACATTAACATGGTTAAAAGATTATCAGGAGTGCAAAAGGAAAATGGAAGGACCGGGAGAAATCCGAGCAGAAACTCGTGAGGGAGAGTGGGCTGAAAGCTTCGTAATGAAGGTGGATGCAGCTTATAAAAGGGACGAAAAAAAGTACGGAGTGGGAGCAATAATGGCTGATCGAGATAGAGAGATTATGAGAGCCATGTGTGAGCCTATTAGCAGCACGGGGTCAGTATTGGGGGCCGAGCTGAGAGCGGTAGAGGAGGGGCTGAAATGGTGCATAAAGCATAACTATTTGGAAGTTCGGGTGCTTTCGGATTCACTAGAGACAATACGGATGGTGAGAACGCAGGAAAAAGTGTGGGGAGCAGAAGGATACGTCTTGGACAGGATACGCCATTTACAAAACAATTTCGTAGTGTGCGAGATTGAGCATATATCTAAGACGAAGAACGCGGCGGCGGATGCTTTGGCAAAATGGGCCGCGGAACATCACTCTTCTCGAGATTGGAGGGCTGATTTGAGACCTCTACAGTTTGTTAACTTAGCCTCTTTATAATGGTTGCAAATTTCCAGACGTGGAAGTAGGAAGGCTGTGTAACTGCTGTTTCAAAAAAAATTGTCTTTTACCAGTTCCTTTTGCTTTCGCCCAAGTTCCAACTGTTGGCTGTTGTGCACGCTCACGTGCCTATAAGCATTGCCTTCCTTAAAAAAAAAAAAAGTTCATCCACTTCAATTTTATTATTTCCTTTTTTTCCGGTTGAATTTCATTATATTTATATTTACTTAATTCATACTCCATCCGTCCCATGTTAACTTTCATAGGTAGATGGACATACATATTAAAAAAGTGTAATAATGAGTGGAGTTATAAACTTTTATGTATAAAGTAAATAAATGAGTTGACTTTTGTGTATACGTGTGAAGAAAAAGTAATGACATTTGTGTAAAATTGAGAATATTGTGAGGGTGGAGTTTATGAAGGGTATTTCAATTTTAAGGGTGTGAAAGTTATTGTGGGACATTCTAAAAAGGAAAGTTATTGTGGAACGGAGGGAGTAAATAATACTCTTCATTTATAATTGACCGTAGACGAGTGCGAGGCATGGACGTGTTGAGGCCCTTAATTGGGTTAAGAACTTGGAGTTTTGCAAAGCGATTATTTAAATGAGTTATTTATTGATTTATGCGTCGCATCGTTGTGCAAGAGTCATGCTAATATTCTCTATATCGTTTCAATTTTAGCAAATGTTTATGAAGGAACAAACTATTATTAAGATGGAGGCGAAAAGAGTGTTTGATACGATGCATAATGTGATTAATTATTCGTCGGTCTTCAGGGATTATATTTTGCTGGCTAGATGTATTCTACAAGAAAATTCATTATTTGAATTGAAAGTGATTAGTCGTAATGTCAATATAGTGACACATACTCTTACTAGAAACTCTCAAATTAGATCGAGACCTTCTCAATTTCTATTGTGGAGACTTATGATCAGATAAATAATAGGAGTATAATGAATACCCAATTTTTTTATGAGTATAATGAATATCTACTTTTTTTTTTTTTTAGTCCATTTCAACAAAAGCTATGTTTTTATTACATTTAATTATATTTTTATTTATCAATTACATCAATACTTCCTTAATTTTTTTTATTTTTTTTTTACATAATTACGAGTAGTACATTTATTTATTTTATTATATACTGCGAATTTGCGAGAAGAGAATATTTGTTTTTTAAAGTATATTTCTGATTTTATAGTCTTTGGATCCTCAACATAAAATCAGTGAACATTCTTTACACTCTCATCATAAAAATCTGGAAGAATCGTTTTGTACGGACCCAGTAAATCTTCAATACCCCATCGCTGCTGTGAGTATCTTCCTTCCTTGTTACCCCTGCCGCTCAGACTAACTGAACAAGTAAGATATTGAATTGATTATGCACTACATTTTCGTTTCTACAAGCTGTTCTTTATTCGCTGGGATTGCTTCTGTTCTATTTTTTAAAATTTCAGTGGGATTAGAAGCCTTTTGTGCTATTTTATGGCTATATAGTAGATTCGATAAGTTGCGTAGCTTCCTGTGTGATTGGGATTCTTTTAAGATTTATGGAGGTGTTACTTTTAAGCTGTGATGCAGCTGCATTCTTCTCTTTTGTTTCTATTCAGTAGCTCTATTATTTGTTATTTTTAGGGAGCAATGGTTCATAATACTTGTTGGGATTCTGTTGTTTCTTGATGAAGACATTATGTTCTGAAAGAGGTGAGATAATTTGATAAAAAATTAAAAGGAAAAAATTGGGGCATCCCTTTTGCTTGCCCTTCTAATTCAATATTCTTGTGCAGGAAATATATTGGCACACGATTTAATTATTTCTATTTATCCGAATGGCCATGCTGCCAGTACCTTATGTGATGCAATCACATGGTCTAAGTACTGAAGCTTTTGAATGTGGAAAAACTGGTAAAATGGTTCCAAGCAGTTTTATTAACTTGGATGTAAAACAGAAAGCAGTCTACGGACGAATCAGGGGACCTCTCAAGAGGATTTCTTATGATCGTCATGTATTGAGAGCATTGGTTGCTTCAGATGTTTCTGCTGTAAGAACCTCGGAAGTAGTAGCAACTTATCGGTTTTGGATGGAGATTGATGGTTATGTGAAAGTACTTGTTATAAAGAAGAGTAATAACAAATATGGACTTTATGTAGAAGTGGAATCCTCACAGCTTTGTCAAGGTCCTGGAGAGCTGATCATGATCTGGGGGCTGTTCAGAGCTGATTTGACAAGCTTGATGGGATTAAATTTTCAAGAATCAAGTGCTGATAGCAAATGTAGTACCAGCGAAACCCCATTTGTAAAAGGTTCCGTCGAGCTGGACTTTGAGGAAAGTTTAGCGCCATTCTACGTCTCTTTTCTACTAAAGTCCCAATTGGATAGTAATTCTAAAAGCTTAACAATCAAAAGCCACAGGAAAACGAACTTCACAGTGCCAGTTGGTTTTGGCTCTGGGCGTCCTTCTCCATTGGGCATTTCGTTTTTGTGATGGATCTATAAACTTTGCCATTTTCTCCCGCAATGTTGAAAGTGTTGTTCTATGTCTATATGCTGACACCCAATTAGAAAAACCTGCTCTAGAGATCAATTTGGATCCATATATCAACCGATCAGGTGATATTTGGCATGCTTTGATACATTGTCCTGAGCCCTTTGTGAGCTATGGTTATCGCTGCAGGAGTGGTACTGGCGACAAAGAGCATCGCGTTCTATTGGATCCATATGCTAAGGTTATTGAAGATTTAGGATTGAATTTGCCTCAAAAGTGCCTTGGAAAATTGTGCAAGGAACCTGTATTTGATTGGGGTGGGGAATTCCGCCCTAGTTTACCAATGGAGAAAATGATCATCTATAGACTTAATGTGACGCGGTTCACTGGAGATAAGTCCAGTAAGTTACCTGCTGATGTTGCTGGAAGTTTCACAGGTGTTTCTGAGAAATTGCACCATTTCAAAAGTCTTGGTGTGAACACCATCTTGTTAGAGCCGGTCTTCTCTTTTGACGAGCAAAAGGGCCCCTATTATCCGTTGCATTTCTTCTCTATCAAAAGCTCGTACGGGCCTTCTGGTGACCCAACGACTGTTGCTAACTCCATGAAGGAGATGGTGAAAACGCTGCATGCCAACGGAATAGAGGTTTTACTGGAAGTTGTTTTTACCCACACTAGCGAGTCCTCAGCACTGAGAGAGATTGATAATCCTTCATATTACATCACTAAAGGAGTAGATGGCTTGAAATCTAGAAATGCATTAAACTGCAATCACCCCGTTGTCCAACAACTGATCTTAGAAAGTCTCCGTTATTGGGTAACTGAATTTCATATCGACGGATTCTGTTTCATCAATGCATCTTCTCTGACAAAAGGTTCTCAAGGTGAGTTGCTTTCGCGTCCTCCTTTGGTTGAAGCTATTGCCTTTGATCCAGTACTCTCAAAAGTCAAGTTAGTTGCTGATTCATGGGACCCACACAATGCTGAAATAGAGGAAATTATGTTTCCTCACTGGAAGAGATGGGCAGAGATGAATTCAATGTTTTGTGTTGATGTGAGGAACTTTTTAAGGGGTCAAGGTCTCATAAGCAAACTTGCAACGCGTCTATGTGGCAGTGGCGATCTCTTTTTGGGTGGGAGAGGGCCTTCGTTTTGTTTCAATTATGTAGCAAAAAACTCTGGACTCACTCTTGTGGACTTGGTCAGCTTCAGCAGTGTTGAACTAGAATCAGAAGCGAGCTGGAATTGCGGTGAAGAAGGCGCTACAAATAAAACGGTTGTGCTAGGGACAAGACTTAAACAGATCAGAAATTTTCTCTTCATTTTGTTCGTCTCATTGGGTGTGCCTGTTCTTAACATGGGAGACGAGTGTGGCCAATCGTCTGGGGGTTCCCCAGCATACGCTGATCGAACACTTTTGGATTGGAACGCCTTACGCTCAGGCTTTGGTGTTCAAGTGACACAATTCATTTCGTTTTTGAGCTCATTGAAGACACGGAGAAGTGATCTTCTTCAGAATAAAAGCTTCTTGGAGAAAGATAACATTGAATGGCACGGCGCTGATCAGTTGCCTCCAAAGTGGGACGATCCATTATGCAAATTCGTAGCTGTGACATTGAAGGCCGATGCAGGATCAATGAACGGCGACTTATTCATGGCGTTTAACAGTGGTGATCGTTCAGACGAAGTTTGTCTTCCACCAGTTGCAGAGGGCGCAACATCAACATGGGTTTGTCTGGTAGACACAGCACTCGCTTATCCCGGGTTTTTCAGCGTGGATGGGCTTCCTGTTGAGGATGGGTCAACAACATATAAGATGAAATCTCATAGTTGTGTAATGTTCGAAGCACGGAGGTTGTAGTGAAGCTCCATTCCTGAATGTCTCCTCCATATCATGTGTTTCATAGTAAGGGTATATATGTAACAAATTTAAGACTTAATTAGAGCATCACGTCTAGCTTCACGTAAACTTTTTTTTTTCAAAATAATGTACTGTATTTTAGCACACGAAGTATCATACTAGCATATACTCCATTGTTGTTTAAAAAATATCTGATTTCATATATTCTTCTTCTCAAAGTTCATATGTGATTGAAATGACAATTTTATCTTTTTTTTTTTAATACTATTTGTTTGTATTTTTTCATATGACATTTAAGTAATTATTTTGAATTACAATTCACAAAAACTTATATGGAAATCATTGAAATATTTCATACATATAATATACTACTGATTAAGGTAAATTTGAGGTCAAAATTGTGGATTAAATTTGGGTCAAGTATTGTTGTACTACTAAATGGTCAAAATTATGTTATTACAAGAATATAATATTGTCACTACAATGTCAAAAATGTATTATTATAAGTCGAAAAATATTTCGTACACTTAATTTTCTAGACAAATTTGACATAATTTTTTTTGACATGTAGTAGTACACTTTTGATCTTGTAATGTTAATATTTTGACCTTATCTTATACCGTGTAATTAAACATATTTAAAAAATGAAATATTTCAGTAAGTGTTGATAATTATAATTACCATAAAATGTGATTACTTTTGTACCCACGTACATATATACCAACTAATTTATTCAGATTTATAAAATTACCGTCTCTCATTATTACACTTTCTTAAAATGTATACGGTTTGAAACTTTGGATAGTAAACAACGGCCAAGGGTCCCATTTCTTGTCCTGCAAGCCACGTGTAACCATCACCAAGGTGTAACCACGTAAAGTGGGACCCTACATAATTCCTTCCTTCTTCCTCACAAGACCCCCTCCCCCTCCACCCACCCCGCGCGCCTCCTGAGAAACTTTCGTCAAAAATTTAAGGGTTATTTGCATATAAAATCACAACCTTTCATTCATTTGCAAGCTAATCTAAACCTTTCAATAATTGCAAATAAATCACCAACTTTACCAATTGTTGCAAATTAGACTTTTTGACAAATTTATTTGTGCCCGAATCTAATGTAATTTAAACTTATTGTTGACATGACACATTCATAATGAAACAACATTATTGTTTAAATCTAATCTAATTTCAAAACGTCTTATTCGGACACAAATGAATTTGCCAAGAAGTCTAATTTGCAACAATATGTAAAGTTGATGATTTATTTACAATTATTGAAAGGTTTAGATTAAATTGCAAATGAATGAAAAGTGGTGATTTTATTTGCAATTAACCCAAAATTTAATTAGTCATTTGACATTTTAATACAAGCCATTTTTTCCCTTTTTCTCCAAAATTTCGTCATTACTTGCTTGTTTAATTTTCTGTATGTTCTTTATTTGAAACAAAATATTCGCATTTATACGGAGGGACTCCACAGATCCGAAAAATTCTCCGTTTTCTAGATGGTCATTCCCCATCTTCAATACCCTCCTATTTTCCCTTTTCAAATTATTGGATGTCGTTGATTTGAATAAAATTCAGCGATTTTGGTCCATTAACAGTAGAAAATTTAGGAACAACTGTAATCTGGAACCAAAAACTCATTCAAACATTGATTGATTTTCTCTATCATCACCCTTCTCTCTCTCTCTCTTACAATTAGATTCTACAATTTCTTTCAAGATTTGATTACACATTGCGTGTTTTTTTGCAATGCGGGTAGGCTTTTGATGAAAAGATCTGATTTTGTGGCTTTCAAGTTCTTATTGTCTACAATTTTCGCATGGTTTCACAATTTGGTCGTGAATTCTTTAATATCTTGTGAATTTCTCTTCATTTTTTTGGGGAAAATTGAGACACCGAGACTGGAGATTCAGCTCTAGTTTGTTTAGAAGTTGGGTTTTAGCATTTCTCCCTCCCCTTTTTTTGGATTGGCATAGATCTCAATCTACAGATTTTGATTTTTTTTCTGGGGCTGCATTTTGTTGAATTGAGTTGTATGCATATAGGGTAGGCGTTTGCTTACCTAAATTGAAGATCTCTGATTCGTTGGAATTGTTTAAAGTGTTGAGAATGCTGTTAAAACCTCAAATAAATGCTGGGGGTTTTAGGGGAAAATAAAGTAGTTTTATGTATAAGGAAAATTAGGTTTCCTGTCAAAAAGAACAAGGGGTTGAAATTTTTATTTGGTATGGGTTGCGTTTGCTCCAAAGGGGCAAATGATGAGAACAAAGTCAAGAAAGAGAAAGGGTTCAAGAAATCTTCGAAAAGATTGGTGGCTTCCTCAAGGAAGGAGGATGTGGTAGTGGAGGTTGATAATGGAGGCAATGATGCAACTACAAGGCTTATATCAATGGAGCCTGCCGAAAAAAGTACAGGTTCCACCCCAGCTGTGTGGGAGGAGGGGGATAAAAAGCAGTTGATATTTGAGGAACCTGCTGTGCCCCAAATGCAAAGACAGTTAACAATTGAGCCAAGGCATCAAGTAGTGCAACCTCAGGTTTGCAGGGCATTGAATGTCAGAAATGGAGAAGATGGGGCACAAGTTGTTGCCGGATGGCCATCGTGGCTGACTTCTGTTGCTGGGGAAGCCATTAAAGGATGGATACCGAGGAGGGCAGATTCTTTTGAGAAAATGGACAAGGTAGGATAACTGCCCTGGTCTTATTCTGTGCTAATTTATAGGTGTTCTGTGATGCATGTCTTTTTGTGTTCAGTGATTAGAATCAATGCTGTGATGATCCTTTGTTGTCCATCTCAATGCTTACATATTTGCAATAGATCAGTAGAAGAACTACTTGCCTTTAGAGGCAAAGAATGCAACTTTTTCGTTGTGAAAACAAGTTGCACGACCTTTCAGTTGAGAGCTTGGTCGTTCGAGCCTCTTCATATGCTGATACTTTTAGTCCTGATTCCTCGTATTTCTCGTACTTACCTGTAGACCTGTGAAAGAACTTTTAGGAGAGACATTTTCATTGTTGTTCTTGCTATTACTATCCTATTACTAAAATTGTTTAGTTAGTTATTGTTGTAATTATCGTTGTTTTGCAGAGGGAATCAGTGTTTTTTTTGAAGCAGAGTATGTCATGCTATTTTATGTCAACTTAATTTCAGCTTCTGTCTCAAATTTTGGAACTTCATGTTATATGGATACTTCTTGTTCCTTCATTTTTTTATCTTTTATATGTTCTCTTAATGATTAACTGTAATGCATTATCCTAGATTGGTCAAGGAACATACAGCAGCGTATACAGAGCTCGTGACCTTGAAACTGGAAAAACTGTTGCACTAAAAAAGGTGCGATTTGTGAACATGGATCCAGAAAGTGTCCGTTTCATGGCGAGGGAAATCCTTATTTTACGTAGGCTGGATCACCCAAATGTCATGAAGCTTGAAGGTCTGGTCACTTCCAGGGTTTCAGGCAACTTATACCTAGTATTTGAATACATGGAACATGACCTTGCCGGACTTGCTGCTTCGCCTGTAGTTCGGTTGACCGAACCACAGGTGCGTTTCATTTGTTATTTGTTTCCCTAGAAATTCACTAGCTACTTTAGCATGGGCTATCATCTCATGCCTTTTATATTTGAAGTCCAAAACAAATTCGAGTGGAGCTTTATTTCTTCTTCTGCTAACTTAGGCTAAGTTACAACTGCCATTAAACATGGGCTTTCAAAATTTTGAGCAGTTGTAGTTAGTATCTATTGTAATGCGAGCTTCCATGAATATGTGGCATGCTTTTCGTTGGATCTTTACATTATTACTGGGTAACCTATATCCTGGTTTTGAGTGCCTTTTGGTTCTCGTTGCACCTGTAGTTTTCTATTGCTTCTGTCCTGGCCCATTTGAGGTTGCTTCCTTGAGTATGATTAATATTTTCGAAAGTTAGAAGACTGTTTAATAATTATGATCACATGTACCTACGATTGGTTTTGTGTGCTACCTTAAAGACTTGCTATAAATCAATTGACCAAGCCAGGATGTATGCGGAAACCATCTGAAAAATATTTTATTGCATAGACTCTGAATATGGTCTTATGGCGATGTTCTAAATTTTGCAGTATTGCAGCTAAGTTCTGATAATGGTTACTAATCTAATTACTTGATTATATTTGCAACAACATAAATTATCAATAGTTTTGTTTTTTTAGCCATACTTATTATAAGTGTTCTACTTAATGGCCGAGCAGATCAAGTGCTTCATCCAACAGCTGCTTCGTGGACTTGAACACTGTCATAGCCGTGGAGTCTTGCACCGTGACATCAAGGGTTCAAATCTTCTGATTGACAACTTTGGAAATTTGAAAATTGGTGATTTTGGGCTGGCGACCTTCTTCCGCTCCAACCACAGGCAGCCTCTAACCAGTCGTGTTGTAACTTTGTGGTATCGACCTCCTGAACTTTTGCTTGGCTCCACAGATTATGGAGTTGCTGTAGATTTGTGGAGTTCAGGTTGCATTGTTGCTGAATTATTTGCAGGAAAACCAATTATGCCTGGAAGGACAGAGGTACATTCCCAGACAACATGATTTGATTTTTTTGAAAGCTTTAATTATGCACTTTGTCTAAAATCGATATCTTAAGCATTTTCTAGAACTTAATTATGCATTAAACAAGGCATGGAATTAACTGGGAGAGTCCACCTTTCATTGAGGCTGTTGATTATCACGTTACAAGTTTCTCTTTGTTAATGATTCATATGCCCTTCTCTGATGACCCTATTTGGCTTTTTCTTGAAAACTGCTCAAATATTCAGGTGGAACAGCTCCATAAAATCTTTAAACTTTGTGGTTCGCCTTCAGAAGAGTACTGGAAAAGATCAAAATTACCGCATGCAACAATCTTCAAACCTCAGCATCCTTACAGACGCTGTGTGGCTGAGACATTTAAGGCCTTCCCTCCTTCAGCTTTATCACTTCTCGAATCTCTCCTTGCTTTTGAACCAGAGCGTAGAGGTTCGGCCACTTTTGCTCTTCATAGTGAGGTAAAGCTTTATTTTTTTCTCCAGAAAGTTGCATATCTGCAGAATTTTCTTTCTTGCACTCCCCCCAGGTCATGAATGATTGTGTTTGAAATAGGAAACTCTGCATTGGAACTTCATTTTTCTTTTCTTTCTTTCTTTTTTGTTGTTGAAGCAAATATCCAGCTATATTTCCACAATTTGTATACTTATGAGGTGTTCTTTTCCAGTTCTTCACAACAAAGCCTCTTCCCTGTGACCCTTCTTCTTTGCCAAAATACCCACCAAGCAAAGAATTTGATGCGAAAGTGCGAGATGAGGAGGCAAGAAGGTATATTCATTTGGCATCCTAGCTCATAATCTCTCTCTGTCTTGATATTTATCCTTTTGTTCTCACTTCAATCTTGATGCCACACGATGCACCAGACAAAGAGCGGCTGGTGGAAGGGGAGGTGGAGCTGAATCTTCGAGGAAAGGCTCCAAAGAATCCAAAGCAGTCCCAGCACCTGATGCTAATGCTGAGCTGCAAGCATCAATACAGGTATATCTATCTAGCTATCTTGTGACATTTAATCTATTCTTTCATGTATGTTAAAAAGAGCTGGATTTTCGCTTGTATTCAGAAACGGAAAGGACAGTCGAACACCAAGAGCAACAGTGAGATATATAACCCTGAAGAAGACGCAATGGGAGGATCCTTTCAGCGTAATCACTCAATGCTGATGGGGAATCCCTTAAATGGGGGGAATTACCATAATAGAGGATTGGATTCATTGTCAGGTTATAGGGAATTAAAGACTCAGAGATCTTTTAAACCCCAGGCAACAACAGCAGCACGATTGTCGAAATTGTCCAATTCAGTGGCAGGCGGTTCCCAATTTGACTTCAGCAGAGACACCAACCGTGTGAATGGTGCTGGGTACGAAGACATGAATGATGCCGACTCTTCCAACCACTCGCTGCTTGGAAGACCACATTCTCCTCACAAGAATAACGGACACGTGCCTTTCAGGGAGTCTGCTAGGGTAAGAAGTTACTTAAATTGTCTTTAATTTCATCATATGGGGAAGGAAATCTTAGGGGCAGTGAAAGAAACTTTGGCAGACATAACTAACCTCTATTTGCTCTGGCATTGGTATAATAATCATTGTTTGAGGAGAAAATGAAAAACAAAAATATAAAGAAAAAGAAATACCATGGTGTTAAGTGAGATAACATTTTTGGTGTGGAAATGCAGCTAAAGAAGACAAGGATGCACTATTCAGGACCGCTGTTGCCTCCAGGCGGAAGTGTGGAAGAGATGCTGAGAGAGCACGAGAAACAGATCCAAATTGCTGTCAGAAAAGCTCAAATCGACAAGAATAATAGGACGAGGAAAGGTGGACATGCTGATAATGGACAAACAGATTCACTCCTCGGAGGATACGTGAATAATGGGCGCTGAGTAGTTTTCGAAAGAAGCGTGTACAGATATGATGCTGCATCAAAATGTGATCCCAGCTGAAATTGCATGCTGAGTGAGTCTTGATTTGACAAAGAGATGCTCCATATTATACTCAACACCATACCCCCTTTCCTACCCTACTAAAGTTTTGAAGTTTGGAGAAAATCAACATTCATTATTCTTATCATTAGCCCCCAAGTAAGTCGAGGAGACGGACGAGGTGACGATAATGTCCATTCATTTGATCTTACAACAGAGGGAGGGAGGGAGGGAATGAGATAAATATTTTTTGCCATAAACAACATATCCTTGTACCTATCTCTACATTTGCTATATATGTAAATCCTTCTGTTTTTGGAGTGTATATCAACATTCAACAAGGCCGTTGATCAGGTCTAGGTGTTACAGGGATTATTTCATACCAAAAAAGATTCTTTACAGATTCTTCTTCAAATTTTGTATATATTCTACATGATCAACTTTCTGCTACCCATGGTTAAATTTACTGTCTGAGGATGATCAAATTAAATAGTTGTAACACCAATATATGTACTCCTATCAATCAAGATCAGCTTAATTAGTTCAGTTGGTGACTAACAATTCAATTAATCTATCAAAATCAAGAATCTTCATTTTTGCATCCCACCAAACATTAGTTCCACCAGCACACCATTTTGCTTCATCTCAAATTTTTTGCAGTTGTTTGGTCCCATCACTCATCATGATATATTCCTCCTATTTCTCAAACTCAAACACAAATATATCCAAAGTTACAATGAGGCCTAACAAATATTCTCACAAAACTCTGAAAAACATCAAGTTCCTACTCATCATACTCATTGCCACATCTCTCCTCCTCTTCATACTCAAAACAACCTCAATCACTTCACCCTCCACCGTTGATTCCCAATCCAACTGCTCACCAAAATGCACCAAAATCCCACCGTCCATTTCCGAAGCATTGATCCACTACGCCACCTCAGCCATCACACCACAACAAACACTCAAAGAAATATCAACAACTTCAAGAATCCTCAACACCCTTTCTCCATGCAACTTCCTCGTATTCGGCCTCGGCCACGATAGCCTCATGTGGCACTCCCTCAACCACGGCGGCCGCACCATATTCCTCGAGGAAGACTCCGCCTGGATCGACCAAATCCGGCGGAGATTCCCCGTCCTCGAGACGTACCACGTCAGCTACGACAGCAAGGTGCATGAAGCTAATCATTTGCTACAAGTGGGGAAAGGGCCGGAATGCACGGCCGTTTCTGATCCGAGGTTTTCGATGTGTCGGCTGGCGCTGAAGGGGCTGCCTAGTGAAGTGTACGACGTGCAGTGGGACGTGATCATGGTGGATGCGCCGACGGGGTACTATGAGGAGGCGCCGGGGCGGATGACCGCCATCTACACGGCGGGGATGATGGCCAGGAACGGCGGCGCCGGAGCAGAGACGCATGTGTTTGTGCATGATGTGAATAGGGAGGTGGAGGATAAGTTTTCTAAGGAGTTTCTTTGTGAGGGGTATATGAGGAAACAGCAAGGGAGGTTAAGGCACTTTGTTATTCCTTCTCATAGGGATCATCCCGATAGACCATTTTGCCCTTGATGTACCCTGAGTGTGCACACATTTTTAATAAAAAAAGTGTTAATTGAGTAGAATTTTGAATACTAATTTTATAAATAAAGTAAAGTAAAATATTGATTTAGTGTGACTTTAAAAAAAAAATAATGACATACGAGTAAGAATGTACTCCCTCCGTTCCGGAGGAACTTCCACCCTTTGATCGGCACACATTTTAAGAAATGTGTAAGAAAAAGTATAATGATCGATGTTTTGAAGGGTAGTTTTGTAAACTTTTATGAATAAAGTAAAGTAAAAAGTAGGTTGAGTGTGAAAAAGTAATGACATATGGGTAAATATGAGTATATTTCAAGGGTGAGGGTTGTGAAGCGTGTTTTGATGTGGATTTCATTGAATTATGCATTGAATATGATTGTTTAAGCCGAAATGAGAGAAAGGTTGTGTTTTGTCGATTTTGTAGGAAATACGATGGAATTTGGAGCAAAACACCAACCATACTTTACTGGATCAGGAAGAGGAGTGCACGGTTGGATTTGTCTCGAAAAACGGAGTGGAATAGCCAAAAGAATCGAGTCAATCGAATACCCGAGGCGAAAGTTATGCACGAAACGAGAAAGGGGCCGAAATCGATCGAGCGAGCACGGCCGAGCACCATGCTCGAGTTGACCGTGCTCGAAACAGCAATTTTGGGCCGAGAAAGGGCACGACCGAGCACCCCTCTCGGCCGAGCTCGAGCTACCCCATTGCCCACATGCCACGGCCGAGCATCAGTCTCGAGCGAGCACCTGTCTGTCCCTGTTCCGCGCACCTCGACCGAGCACCACTCTCGGCCGAGCACTCCCCATCACGCCAACATGCCGAGCACGGCCGAGCTCCCAGCTCGGCCGAGCACCTGTCCAAGCCAATGTCCATTTTGCACGGCCGTGCTACCCCAATTTTCGTTGTATTTTGTCCAATTTGGCCATTTTTTAGGGACCAACTTGCAATTTTGGCATGTAAACCCTACCCCAACACTATATAAGCCCTATTTCTTGAAATCCAAGCCATTCTTCCCCAATTCCTCAATCTACACACATAGTTACACATACTTGGAGGTGTTTTGGCCATATCTTCATCAATTCTTCATCAAATCAAGCAAGGAAGGATGCAATAGCTTGGAAATTCAATTCTCTACCACATTCTAGACTAAGCTTTCTCTTTCTCTTTCTTTTTACTTAGTTATTTCATTTGATTTTTGTAATTTGATTATGTTAGCTCTTGGCTAAACATTTGTGGTTCTAAGGCTTTGTAAACATTTGGATTGAAGTTTATGAACTAATTTCTTGCTTTAAATGGTGTTTGTCTCTTATTTGTATGCTTAATTATTCTTTGTAAAGCATGTTGTTATTAGCCATGATGATTTGCTTAATTCATTGTTAATTGGGGTAATATCGAGAGATTTATTCCATTAATCGTATGCAAGCATGCAACCCGATATTATTATGATCTCGAGAGAGGATTAGTTATCGGAGAGGGAATTGAATGATCTTAGGAGCTATTTTAGGCGGTGTAACGTTTGTGATGTAGAGATACGAGCTTATGTTGCATGCGCTTTTGGATTAGTTGTATCGAGAGATCGATTAATTCTTCTTGTGTGATCACCCTATATGAGATAACATTAATGGCCATTTAAACAAGTTAACATTCATAAACGGATATCTAGGTATTACAATTGCCTTGGAACCCACCCTCTCTCTTTGAGTTTTCATTCGTTTTACTTTCGTTTCTTGATTTGCATGGTATTCGATCGATTTCTTTATAATTACTCTTTTAATTGTTTACTAGTGACAATTCGGTAGATAATTTAGGATATTAATTCATCACTTTCAATCTTTCGATCGCGTCTAAATAGAACTACGTTAACAAACTACATTTTTACGCTATACCTCCCTGTGGGATCGACCTCGTACTTACTTCTCTACGATAGACACCGTATACTTGCGGTCGTTTATTCTAGCGTTGTAGAATACATGAATCAAAAGGGTAGTTTTGACATTAAAAATTAATTTTATCCCATAATACAAACTACTTGTATAAATTATCATATAAACTTAAAATTCAATCCATCAACATACAAATTAGTTAAATATTTTTAATTTGTGAATAGTGCAATCTCGTATAATTCTATCGTAATACATATTATGTCTAACAAATTAAACTACAATTTTTTTTGGATAATGTTTTCTTTTTTTTCGGATTTGATTCCATTTTGGGTTGTTGCTGGGGCCGGCCCGTCAAAGAAGTGGATGTTGAGAAACTTAATTATACGTTGGGAATTTGAAATAAAATTAGATTAGAGAATGATAATAAGGCATATAATAATAATGTGGGGAATATCTGCCCATAATTTCACCTTTGACTAGCTAGTAATTGATCTTTGAATATTTTGCAACTTAATCAGCCATTTCTAAAAGGCCAATTTGAATTATGAAGACTTATCTAAAATACTAGTATCAATTGTATAACTAGAAAAAGAAAGATGAATTAAATGAAATTTAAAGCAACCTAAGCGTCTAAATTTAATTAATAAAATAAAAATATGACGATAATGTAGCATAAATATATACTGCCATAAGGTAGATCTTGCATAAATAATTAATTTTATTATAAAAGTCAACCCAATGTGAATAACTCGAAAAGTCTGAAACTTCCAAACACAATATAAAAAAAAATACCATTTTAATTTATTATGAATTCTTTCATTATTTACGGAGAGAGACAAAATAGAAGAAAAAAAGGAAAAGAAAACAAAATAATCCGTCTATAAAATTAGTAATTTAATATTTTTTTTAATTAGATATCTAGAAATCGATTCCACGTACACGCACTGGAAAAGAAAAATAAATTAAAAAAATTGAAAATTAACACCTTTATATAGAGAGGGGAGAGAGAATTCATTATTTCGTTCTTCACCGAAAGCCTTGGAATCTCAATTGAACAAACATTGAAGCTATGAGTAACGAATAGTAAGAGAAACTCAGTAGAAATTCTTCAATCATCATTGTTTCGTTTCTTGTTACGTTTTTTTTTAATTTTTTGTACCAACTTTGGTATTTGTTTTCTTGTTTGTAGCGATTATTTGTTCAAGCTCCTTTTAATCGGAGACTCCTCTGTCGGCAAGTCTTGTCTCCTACTCAGATTCGCTGTAAGTTTTCTTAATTTAATTCTTTGTTAAATATTTCGTTAAAGAATGTAGTTATGCGTGTGGGAGGGGCAGTTCGTAAAATGGGGTTTTTGGTGTGAGTTAATTATTTATCGGGTCAACTATGCATCTCTACTCATGGGGTCTGTTTGTGATTTTTTCTGTATTTACCTTATGGAAGATTCGAGAGGAGAAATAACCTTTTTTGTTTGATGATTGATTATAGGATGATTCGTATGTGGACAGTTACATAAGCACAATTGGAGTTGATTTTGTAAGTTCTCTGGATTTAATATGTAGTTTTGTGCTTGATTTTTTTGTTATTTAGTCTTAATAAAAAAGATATGTATTTATATATTTTGTTCTTTGCATTTATGTATGTTTTCTTTAAATATTTATTATTTATATCTAATTTTTGCAGAAAATTAGGACAGTGGAGCTGGATGGCAAGACAATCAAGCTGCAAATTGTGAGTTATCTTGACTAAATTTCCCGTAAACACTTGCATAAAGGGATGTTAATATTTGTACGAGGCAGTGTTTACAAAGGGATGCTACATAATTGGATTGTGTTATTTTGTTTATTTTGGGTATTCCAGTCATATAAAGATCCTAGAGATGTCAACAGAAGTGGGATCTTTTCACGCGTGTGTTCCATTTCAATTTTAGGAAGAGACATTATTGGTGCAAGATCATTGGACAAAGTTTCATGAGCATTTTTCATTTTTCTTTTTTTGGCTGTATAACAGTGAGCACGGATTCCTTGTTAGCTGAATGAATACTGGCCTTTATTTATTTTTCCCTTTTCCAATAATGTCAATAGTGACTTCATCCTTGCATGCCAACCTGGTGATGTAATTGAGCTATGCCTTGCCTACATTGTTCTTTCAGAAATTGTTTTGTTTTTAAAGAATGCTGTCTTTTCCCTTATAATGGCATGATTAAAGACACAATTGAAGCTAATACCTACTATGGGAAAGTAGATGCTCTAGTTATGCCAATTCTATATTCTCATAGGTAATCAATTACCATAATAATTTTCATTATGTGTTTCAAGTGGGATACGGCTGGCCAGGAGCGCTTCCGGACCATCACTAGCAGTTACTATCGTGGAGCCCACGGGATCATTGTAAGATCTATTTATACTCATGCATTCCATGTTTAGCTGTAGAATTGGTCTGATGTTGCTGTAAAGATTTTGTTGGAAGTATCCATATGTCTATTCTATGAATTAAGTGTATTTCCTCTTTTCGAGTGGCTGATGCCTTTGTGCCTTCTTTTGTTTATTTTTTTTAGTCTATGTTTCATATAGTTTTTATTTGGTTTTGCCATTTAATCTTACACGTTCCTTTTATTTCCCTTTTCATTTTAGCAGTAATCTCACAAACATATATAATGTGTAATAGATTGTCTATGATGTGACTGAAATGGAGAGCTTCAACAATGTTAAGCAGTGGCTCAATGAGATTGATAGATATGCAAATGACAGTGTATGCAAGCTTTTGGTGGGAAACAAATGTGATTTAGTTGAAAGCAGAGTTGTGTCTACAGAGACAGGACAGGTATTTAATATTCTTTATCATTCATCATATTTTAAGTGAATCTTCTGCTGAATCACCTAAAAAGTCTACATAATGGTATTCATTACATAGAATTTAATATCCTATATTGCTTCAAGAGAGTTGAGACATTATAAAGTAATGGGAGGAAATACTTGAGACATGTGATAGACATCTTGAAATAAATATGGCAAGGGGAGTTGTGCTTCAGGATTTTCTTGAAAGAGAAACTGAACTACCATAAAAAAGAATATGAATAATGTTAAAGAATGGTTGAAATGCTTCAAATGAATTAAAACATGAGAAGCTTAAAAATGATTATCCTTTTGAGTATAATTATGAATAATCTTTTTCCTTAAGTTCATCATTTTTGCTTCAAGTTCAAACGTATTCAGTTATCTCATATTAACACTCCTGGACGCACGGCTACATACTTTGCCATGTAGAATCTAAAATTTTAATTGGTAATTTGGTACAATATACTGTTGAAAAAAAAGAATGAACATTACTGCACTCCTGTGTATGTGGAATTGGGAACTTTGTCGACATTTTCTTAATTGATATTTATACTTATTTATTTTTTCTAATTTATTGTAAACTTGGTAGGCATTAGCAGATGAACTTGGGATTCCATTCCTCGAGACAAGTGCAAAAGATGCTATCAATGTGGAACAGTCTTTCTTGACTATGGCTGGAGAGATTAAGAAAAAGTAATGCTTCTAATCATCAAGTCTATCAATATTTATCTATGTCATTTGGTTTCTTACTTCATGCTTACGACCTCTACACGGGACCTATTATATTATCTATTAGTTTATATACATCACTAGACCAAACTTCTTTTTTGCACTGTGTTCTGCTCCTTAGGATGGTCTGATCTCCATTATCACGCATGTTGCTTTTTGTTTGTTAATTTACCGTATTTCAAACTGATGATATGTCTAAGGAAATTATGTTACGAATATGCAGGATGGGGAAGCAGCCAAGTGGAGACAAGTCATCGGCAAGCACGGTCCAGATTAAGGGACAGCCAATTGAACAAAAGAACAACTGCTGTGGTTAAGCAGTCATGCTTTGCTTCTTTATGTGTATTTTAAGTGTTGAAAAGTCTGTAAAAAGACAGCAAACTTGTAGTATTAACAGATAATTTGCACCTGTCACTACTGCAGATACAGTTCATGTGGTTACTTTGTCGTAAACTACCTTTTCAATTAGTTTAATTAATGAAAATATGCGAGCTGTCCACATGAAATCCAGCGACATCGAGATTATATTATAAATTTCGAAAGACGCTAGTACCAATCACATTTGAAGAGGATTATTCAGGGCATAGAACGTGCTTTTGTAGTGACATTAAAAAAAGTTACAGATCTGTTCAAAATAAAACGTGACAGATAAAAATGTGAGGATATTTTGCTGAAAATATGATGAGAATATTCTGTAATGGTATGATGAATAAAGAATATTCTGAACCGCAGATTTAAATATTTAGTTGTTTGGGAGGACACAATGAACTTTAAGTTATCGATTGAACTCTCAAATTCGTAGATTCATTACTGTTGTCCAACTTGGAAGGCAAAATATAGTGCCAAATAAATTCAAGCAATGGGATGACTCGTCCAAAAAACAATGTTGGAAGCAAGAGAAAACAATACACAGATTTAAAAACTATGTATAGGAAGAAAAGAGACGAGCGCAGTGTACTTAGGGATATAGATACGAAGCAGTTACTACGAGGTAGAGCAGCATCCCTTCTTTGTGTTGGTCTCTTGAGGGCCAACAACAAGAGTTTTCCCTTCTTTAATATTAGTAGATGCAGGTTCATTTGAGGAGAGTGATTTCTTACTAATGATCCTATATATCTCTGAAAGGATATTCTGGAAAGCCTGCTCCACATTTATTGCTTCGAGAGCAGAGGTTTCGATGAATGAAAGCCCCTCCGTCTCTGCAAAACTTTGAGCATCCTCTGTAGCAACAGCTCTAAGATGCTTGAGATCGGTTTTGTTTCCTATGAGCATTATTACAATGTTGGAATCTGCGTGGTCCCTCAGCTCCTTCAACCAGCGACTCACATTATCAAATGTAGTAGGTTTTGTCACATCATATACAAGAAGAGCTCCTAAAGCACCACGATAATATGCACTTGTAATGGCTCTGTATCTCTCTTGCCCAGCAGTGTCCCATATTTGAGCCTTCACAGTTCTTCCCTCAACCTACATCAAAATAAACCAACACCAACCACAAATTGATTCATAAATTTCTTCCCTACTAAATTAGAAAACGATAAGTAGATATAAAGCTACATAGTTTGACTAACATTGTTTAAAGCAAAGCCTGTAGACTCTAGAGACAAAATATGCATCCTTATATTGTAATGTACTACCATTGCTCTCAACGACTCAATCAGAACTCAGAAGGCACATATTATACAGTTGGAAGGACAGATTACAATCAAGACACAAGTGAATGGCCAGATGTGTGAATAGAGCAGGCCCAAAAAGGGAACCAATGCTTTATTTGGTGTTATTTTGGAAATCTTCAAAGAATTGAAAACACCTCCGAAATAATGATTTGTATTCAATGTACAATCTAGAAGTCTTACTCTGTATTTAGTTTCTGTGTGTTCCACTTATAACCCTAAGTATTTACATGGTACTGCACAGCTCAATAAACTGATCAAACCAACATGATTAGATGATTTAATTGTCAATGAACAAGAAAGTTTGGCGTCGACTAAATATTTTGTGCATTAACTTCAAGGCATCATCTGCTCATGTTCAAAACTTCTCTGAACCCTGAGCATTTCAGTTTAGCATTAATTTCTAACCCTTTAATGATTATTTTGTTTGGAAGAACTAGTTTTTCTTGTTCATAGGAGTTTCAGCAATTTAATTATTTTCTGATTCAATTACCATTTCAGAACCAACAAATTCTCATAATGGAATTAGGGGTAAGAGAAATTTCAATTTGATTCTGTATTACCAACAAGGCACAACAGAGTCTTGCCATTTTACCAATTAAGATGACAACTGAAACTACCCCTTCAAAATGTAGGCAATACCGAAATCTAAAAATGTGGTTTGCCAAATTCCTGAAGTAGTTCAAATCATCACATCCGAGACAAGAAAACTTAAATACCTCTCAGTATCATCAAGTTCAATTATGCAACTGAATCCTTTTACTCTTAATTAGGGAAACAATCATGGATCTCAAATCCACGACTATAAATTCACCACCCATTTATTCGAAAGGTATTTAAAGTGATCCAAAAGTACACAGTAAAGTAGTCACATCGCCATATGGATAAACAAATCAAGAGAACCAACTCCTAGAATTATCACCCCTCCCACTAACAGTTGAAAAGTAGATCTAAGAATCTAAACGTGGCTTCACGATCCCACTAAAACTCACCCATTATTCCTCGACATTCTGATATGGGTAACACTAAAAAGTGAAACATAGGGATGGTTGCAACACGAATCTTAACGTCAGCATCATGAAATAGATAAAGCTAAAAATAGACCAGACACTAGAAGGAATATGAACCTGAAGTGTACGAGTGGCGAATTCGACGCCGATGGTGGATTTGGATTCCAAGCAGAACTCGTTTCGAGTGAATCGAGAGAGCAAATTGGATTTTCCGACGCCGGAATCCCCGATTAGTACGACCTTGAACAAGTAATCGTACTCCTCATCCGGCCTCCTCGCCATGGCTTGATTTTCGCCTGTGGAATCGGTCACTCTATACAAGAAACGTGTGGAAGAAACTGTCAAATGGCGTTATTTATTTATTTATTTATTTATTTCGACTTAATTAAAATTTTCAATGAATTTATTTTATTTTAGTTTCTTCTCTTTTTTTCCCCAAGACCGAAGACATGCCCATTGGGGGGTGGACTCGTATTTTTCTATGCATATTTTGACTAGCACAATTAAAAAAAAATATACATATATTTAATGGTTTGTAATGTGAAATAATTCAAATGTATTTTAGGTGATTTGATGAGGGATAAAAAAAAATGTATATAACATGCATATTTTGACTAGCACAATTTTTTTTTAAAAAATGAAATTTAATGGTTGGTAATGTGAAATAAATTAAATGTATTTTAGGTGATTTGATGAGGTGTAAAAGAAAATGTATATAAAATTGAGTGACAATTTTGAAAATAGAATAATGTTAGGAGGATATTAATTTTTTAGGGTATTTTTCTATTAAGAATGTCCAAGTAATCTTATCTTGGTACATCCAAATAAGAAAAATGAACAAATAATTATGGAACAACACCGAGTGAGTAATTTCTTAAATGCCTTCAATGTTACTTGACTTTTAAATGATAGACATTTTCTGAGCACAATAGTAATATTTTGTATACATAATAATAGTGGCGTTGTTCCATACACCAATACACTAGAATTTATTTTTTTACCGCAATTATATTGTTGCGAGATCAATATCTCTTGCTTTCTGTGTGATTTGAACTGTGTCTTACTTGTTTTTATGTAAATTGTTATGGAGTATACAATTTTGTGTACATTATTACACTGAAATATTGAATTCGTTTAGAAAGTATCTGAATATTGGGAAGTATCAACTATTGATGGGGCTATTAATGATACCTGTGGAATTAAGGCAACAAAATGCACCATAATAACTTAATGTTCATAAATGGCTTATACAGTATCATAAATAATTTGTGGGTTGTAGGGTAGGATTGATCTTGATTGGAATAGCCTGATACTAAATGGGTCTATTTCAGATCTGTTCAGCATGACTCTTAACTCGTTTGTATTGTTGTTACAACATAAATATGGTAGGGTTTAGTCTTTAAGAGGGGTAGGTATCAAATTAGCACAACTTAACATTATACAACGTCTCAGCGTGAGACGATCTCACGCAAACTTTCTCACATAGTAAAATAACTCAATAAGTCAAAATTGTACTCAGTAATATATAAGACTTTATTGAGATGACATAGAGGTAATTAAAGGATCAGTAGTATTAAATTTTCACATCCATCTAGGAAACGAACATTTCAGATTTTATCATATTTGGGCATGAAGTAAGATGACAATTATGAGAAACAAAAATAACGAGTAATATTAATAATAATCATCCTCCACAGAAAAGATGGACAATTTTATTAGGTTTACAATCTCCAGTGCTGTCAAACTTAGGTTCTAAAGCAGCTAAAGTAAAAAGTCAGCATAGCAGCAGATACTTCCATAGCCAAGAGGACAAAGTAAGGGGACTCTGTATTCTTGTGGCAGTATTACTTCTATGTAAAAACACTCTGAATATATGAATTAATATTACAGCCAGCCATTGTAAGTAGCCAAGGAATCACTAATAATGAAATAGGATATGTTGCCAAAAATATTTAGTGGAGAAGCTTGGCCAATTCTAATGCCACCATCCTCATCCATACCATCACATTATGCATCGGACTTCTCGGCATTTCACAGAACATCATCATCTGGACATCAAGAAACTCGGTGTTTGCGTACCAATCATGATGACAGGATTATTTTCCAGTTTTAGCTCTTTTCATTCCATTGTTGTTGAAAGGGGACATGCTGGGGCTCATGCTAGGACTCATGCTCGGGCTTTCTTCTCTGAAAGTACCATTTAGCATAGCCAACTCTCTTAGCTGTTGCTTCTTGTAAACATCCATGGATTCGTCCTGCTAGGAAATGGGGGAAAGGAGTTGAACAATCTACAGATTTCGAATAAATGAATTAAATAGTGATAGAGTTGCTTGAATGCAAAGTGCATACCACAGGTTTGAGAAGGTTTTCGAGTATTGATATTGCATTATCCAAGCGTGCTTCCATGATATCCTCAGGATACTCGCCTTCCAATAAGAGGTGTAGTGGCTCATTCAAGTGTTCATACCCAGGTTTATCTTTTAGTTTATCTTCCTAGAGGAAAAAGGAACTATCTTAAGAACAAGTATATGATTTTATAAATGTGTAGTGGCATAGATTATTTCTACTTTTTCCATAGCTCTGATTCCTTTGCTGGCAAGCCTAGACTATAACAATGATGTCAAACATAGCAATAGCATAAAGCTGAAAGAAAAACAGAAGGATAATCAATACCTTAAGTGAATCCTTGACGGATCCCTGACCTCTTATAAAGATCCGACATCCCGTCATGGCTTCAACCCTTTTCAAAGAGTTTCCACGTGGCCCTAGAATTCTGCCAACAAAGTTATACTGCATAATTTTTGAGTCAGTTTAACCTTGCTCTTCAACATTATGAAACAAAATATAAATGAAACTATTCCACAATAATCTTTAACTTACATTTGGGTACTTCTCCACAGGAATATCCAAACGGATAACCCTTTTCACAACTGGAGTGGTTGGTGTTCCTGGGGCATGCCAGTTTACAGAAGATGGTTGGAATGGAGCCATTTTTTGGAGGAGCTTATCTTCCTATAGTGCAGTAATCTAAGAGATTAGTATTAAACCAAAAATGAAGTTTTCTAATCAGTTTCAAATGAACTAAAATTTTCAGGATCCAGTCTCAGTTATGCCACCCCAACCAACTTAAGACTTCAAATCAGAATCAGTTTCAAAATAGTTATGCATTTATTGTGCTTTATAAGGTACGATAAAAATAAAATGTGTCTAATTAGAATTTTACAATAAGAAAAAGGATGCGAAAGCATGAAATAAAGAATCAAGGTGTGCAGTTGAACATATAAAAGTAATACCTAACCATGATGAAACAATAGATACACAATGAGCTCATGCATTGATGATAATCAGCACAACATCAAAAGACAAATGTAGTGAAAATGCCATGTACCAAGTTCCACTAACCTCAGATTGCATAGCATTCCATGCCATCAGATTTACCTGTCCCCCATTAGGTTGTTGACTAAATGACTTATAAGGATATTCATGCCCCATTCTTTCAAGTTCGGCAACCTTGTTAGAAATCAATCCTGAAATTCTCATGATTTCTGCGAAGATAGAAAGTTTTAGTGACAGATTTAAACAAAGCAGCAGTAGAAATATGATACAAATTAGTCCCATGCAAGCCACCAACTTCCAATTGAGTAATGAGCAAAGGCAGTAATTTTGCTTAAAGTGAATAATCCTTGAAAGACAACTTTGAGATATATCAAATGACACAAATTGAACCTTGAATTCAGTTGAGTGTGAGTTCCATGAGAAACAAGAGCAAAATATGGCCCTCGTTTAGCTGGTAATAGCAGTCCTCGATAAATGCAATATATGGCATACCATACCATACTTATTATGCTAATAATTTTCTAAGGCAAGGTACAATGCAACTGCAGAGATTTAAATGCTTCACCATGCAAGATAGTGAAATTTAAGAGGTAGAAAAGTACCAAATCTCTCAGCACCCAATTTAATGGGAGGCGTAGTTAAAAGATCATTATCAGTAATTCAGTTGGCTTTTTACGGGTTAATAGTAACATAAAGATATTCAAGCATTAACTAGAATTTGCTTCAAACATTAATATAACCTTGATTTAGAAGACGGCTGCAAACTGGCAAACCTTGCATGAATGGTCCAACCTTTTGTCTCTCAGCCAACAGGTCTGTCAGATACCTGCAAGTAAAATTTAATCAAGCCTCAATATGTTCATACACACACCTTCTGAATCACATTCATATGTCAAACTTTTAGCCTGAAGCCTCTACAACGAACCAGTATATTGATTTATACACATTAAATCCAATAACCATGAGCATACACACCACAGCATAAAAAACATCACAAAAGCTAGCTAATATAAACACACATCAACAAATCAGTTACAAACGACGAAAAGGAAATCAATAATGCGAGAAAAGGCAATGCTAAAGCCATCAAACAAATCATCAGATGCAGGTATGATGAATTAAAAAACATTGAAAATAGAGAGAAACGCGTGCCTTTCGGGATCTGTTAGCGAAGAAGACCTCTGAAGGGAAGCATGGGGCTCTAATCCATACTGGAAGTAACTCCTGGATGGGATTCTTCCCTCCATATTACACCCAGCTGCACCTGCAACCAACGAATCAGAAATCAGCGGCAACAAATCACGAGAGAGGAGATTTACGAGTGAGTGGAGAGGAGGTTACCCGGGTGGATGATGGGGAGAGAGGAAACGGTGGGAGGAGGATATGGAAGAAGATTCCAGGTTTGGTTATTGTTGTGGTGGAGAAGAGGGAAGGGGAAAATGACTGCAGGGAAAAACCCCTACTTAGTACTCCTACTAGTAAAAGTGGATTCTTTGCTTCGGGATGTGCGTGTAATGTGTGCGCGCTAAATCATTGATTTGTTACTCCGATACGACACGAATTACACTTGTATGCTCTCAATTGTATAGTGTAATTATTTAAATTATATTACTATATCTTAAGGTGAGTTTTACTTTTCCATTCTTTATTTTTACTTTATAATGATATTTCTCTGCGTTAATTTTGGTATATTTGTTCCAGATTTCTTGTGATCCCGGAGAAAAGTTAGTCAACACTGGTAACATGGGATTAATGTTGTTAGCGGCGGTTTAGGAGAAATTGGGCACTTGATATTGATCTATAATATGAAATGGTAAATGGAATACGAGATCCGAGTAATGTATAGCCTATTTATGTATCAAAAGATAGGAGGTGGAATAATATCAACCTATTATATATTAAAATTGTTAAAGAAATGTTATGGACTACGAGTTAACCCATTTTTGTATGGAAGTTCAAAATAGTAGTTATTCGAATTTATGTATGATGCAAGATAATTTTGTAGCTAAACACTTGAATTATAAGAAAAGGTTTAAGTTTGTTTAATAATACTCCCCCGTCCCGTGATTATTTGTACATTTTTTTTAACGGGACGTCCCAACATTATTTGCACACTCCAAAAAAGAAAATAATTCACTAATTTTTACCAATAATACCCCTCGTTTATTTTACTTGAGCCCATAACTTAATCAAATTTATAACTTTAGTCAAATCTCCATCCACTTTATTTCAAAATTCCGTGATAGTAAAAAAAAATAAAAAATGTTGGGACTGAGTGAGTAATAAGTTATTAGTGAGTTTTTTTTTTTTTTTTTTGCTTTTGGAAACCTGTGGAGTAGGAAAAAAAGGTTTGCTTTCTAAATTTTAATGAAGTTTAATCATTATATGTGACAAGGGTTAAAAAAAAAAAAAAAAATTGGCGTGAAGAAATAAAATTACCTTTGGGCTGTCATGCGCTGTTAATCGCACCGACAGCTTGATATTTATTTTGCACATGCGCAAATTGGTTATATGTTTTTCAGAATAAAATTCCCCACTTTTCCCTCCGTCTCCAAAATTTCCAAATGGATGGAAAATAAAAATTAGGGCACTTGATGCTGAAGATTTATCTTTATCCCTGTTTCATGAAGGAAAAGGTTTCTAACTTTCTGCCTCCCCTTTTTTGTTTTATCTTCTTTTGTTTTGGCTGTTCATAGTTCATACACATCCTTCTCATTTTCTTCTGTCTGAAATTTTACATTTTACATTTGCCATTGCAGCCAGAAGCATCATGCCTATTCTAGAGGCTACATTGCCTTTGATGGGCCAGAGGGCGCATTCAAGTTTGCTGAGTAATTTATTCAACATATTTTTGTCAATGAGAAAGGTAAATGTTAGTGAGCTTTTTCAATGGGGTATATGATGGTTTGTTAATTGTTCATATTTAAAGTCTAAAATATGATAATATTTTGCTTATTTAAGTTTAATGTGGTTTGGCCTCTTATGTCTACATTAAAATACCCAGAGGACTGTAACAGTTGTATTTTTCTTTCTTAATTGTCGATTACAATGAGCACCAAACACAAATGATCCTAACAAAATCTTGTGGTTTGGCCTCTTAGGCCCCGTTTGGTATTGAGGTTAGATTAGCCTATGATAGGTAGGTAATCAGTCCCAAAATAGATGTTGAATTACTGAATTAGGCCTAAAATAAAAAATTTACACTGTTGATTGTTAGCATACCAAACGACTGAAAAGCGCGTCATTTGCGATTCAATTAGGGCCACTTGAGATATCCAATCTGACCATAGATATCTCAATGTAGGTGAAATGATATCCTGATGAACAGGGTAAAGAAAAAAATCACTCCAAAAACAACTAAGTGCTATGATCACAAGAATCAATTAGAGAATGTATATGCTGTGACTTGTAATAGTATCAAAGAGCCAGTTTGTGAGTATGTGTAAACTTGCAGTCTCTAAGTTGTTTGTAGACCCTGAATATGTGGAGTTGTTTGGGATCATGCTTGAGCAGAACATTTTTTCCTCTCACCTAGGTTTTTCATAGGTGCTCTCCCCCAAAAGAACTTAATCATGGCTCGTCGTAGCTCAGGTGGAAGATCTGCTCGTCCAGCACCCCGCAGCTCACCATGCTCCTCCTGCAGCTCCTGCTCAAAGTGGTTCAGGTGGATCCATGTTTGGAAGCATTGGTTTGGCATTTGGTACTGGAAGTGCTGCTGCACATAGAGCCGTGGATGCTGTTATGGGACCTCGCACAATTCAACACGAAACAGTTGGCTCTGAAGCTGCTGCAAACAACATGGGTGGTTCTGATGCTTGCAATGCCCACACAAAGGCATTCCAGGATTGCCTGAATGGCTCCTGGCAATGATATCGGCAAGTGTCAGTTCTACATGGGCGGAATGCAGGAGAAACTCTGGTTCTATGATGAGTTCCTAAATGCGATGTTTTGCTTCAGAAACTATCAATGATGATTTATTCCTCAATCCGGAGCTATTGTCGACTACTTCCATTATTTGGATGGCGTCGGATGCTATATTTAATTGTTGTCATGCTTGAGCAGAATCTAACCAAGTTCTCATTTTCTTTAGGTGCTCTGGAGCAAGGTAGTTAAAAGCGAGCGCTTTGGCGCTTAAGCGCACAGATCGAGGCGGTTTCCTATGCCATCGCTTTACACATATTCAAGTGAAGCGATTTCAATGATTTCAATGAAGCGTGCGATTTGCACCGCTTTTCTCGCTATTATCTTGAAAAAAGCAATAAAAAACTGCGCCTGATTGAAAGTAAAATTGGGCTGCTATTTTTATTTTAATTCTAGGGTTAGATAATTGATGCTAATTAAAAAGTCCATTCTTTTTTCAAAGCCCTAGTGCCCAACTAAATATAACTCCTAATAAAATAATTAGAGTTTGACACAATTTCTGTTCTCAGAAACTCTCCTTAGAAATAAGGCACAAAAAATAAGTCTAAACATACAACTTTGTTCTTCCCTACTTAGAAGCAACGGCCACCAGGCTTATGAAGTCTGAACATACAGAAACTCTTCAATAATTCACCTTTTTGTTTGATTTAGGAACTATATTGTGTTTCACATTTTGAATTATAAAGTATCTATTGTCTAACTTTCATGTTTGTCACTTTGTCCTATGTGTTTTACTACATGCATAATTTAAAGTTATGGTTGGTTATGCTATTATATGTATTGTTAGTATATATAATGTGTGTGGAATGGTGTGCATCACTTGCTTTTTTTCTGCGCTTTGCGCTTAAAGCGTTAGGGGACCTTTTCGCTTTGAGTGCGCTTTTCGCTTTTGACTACCTTGCTCTGGAGGACAGTGCAAAGCTTGTTTGTATGAGACATGGAGACTTGGCTACTTCTTATGAGTTTAATTTCTTAGTTGATTTAGACGAAGTAAAATAGTTTAAGTGGTTAGAACACCAAATGGATTATAAGAATAGGGGTTTCATTTTCTAACACTAACACGTGGGTTTTAAGACGAAACCGTTCACAAATTAACACAAATAAATATTCATTCTTTCCAAAGTGTGAAAGCTCACATACACGACTTTGTCGTTGGTTATTGCGATTACAGATCTGTGATCCATAATTTAGGAGATCGTATAATGTGTATTCAATTTTGAGTGGACA
This sequence comes from Galeopsis tetrahit, assembly GCA_963675135.1. Classification (NCBI taxonomy): domain Eukaryota; kingdom Viridiplantae; phylum Streptophyta; class Magnoliopsida; order Lamiales; family Lamiaceae; genus Galeopsis; species Galeopsis tetrahit. The sequence continues at coordinate 91,269,458 of OY776121.1, forward strand.
TAATTTCGAGAAATAAAACGCTTCTTTCATAGAATTAGCCATGAGCATGAGCTACAGTTAGGTGCAATTAGGCTTACAATAATAAGGTGGTCCGTAGGGACAAAGCAGTGCCACATGGTGCCGGTATTTCATGTGTAGCTTAAGCGGCTAACGTGGGGCCATAGGGACAAATCACTGTATTGGAATTTATCGATTAAATATTTAAATGTCGAAATCACAAAGTCAATTATATACTCCTGAGGTGTGGTAAGCGTGCTTACTTTTTAAATCTGAATTACTTTGGGGATGAAAAGGATTTAATATAAAAAAAACTCGATCAAATGTATTTAATAGAGTCAAAATACCCTTCAAATAACGTTTTACCTTAAAAAAAAATGCTTTCTCTCCTTTTTATATAGGTTATGGAGTACCTTTTATTTTAGACATGTTTTCTTTATTTTTCTAATCTGATTTTCGAAATGATTTGTGGGCCTATAATGGAGTTGGCATCGAGCTTTGGTATGGTAATGTGGTAAATACGGAAGGAGAGGAACTCAAAATTATGGGATATATCTTACAACTCACCGAATGTTGTTCATGCCTACAAGCTACTGGACTGAGTGACGAGTTGCGGTGGCTAGACCCACTCCAGTCCGTTCGTTTGATGAAATCAATGTTGATGCTGCAACCTTTCGAGATTCTGGACAAACGAGATTGGGTATGGTCGTCCGGGGGTTCCTGGAGTTGTGAAGGTCGAAGGTGGTGACAGAGTGTTATGAGGTGGAGGTGGGCGAAGTGTTGGGGTTTTACGAGGCTCTTTCGTGGCTTCCATCTCATGATCGAGACGATTGCATTGTTGAGCATTAATTATATGGATATTATAAATTCTTGTTTTGGTGATTATATTATAGTTTGTCGAGCATTATTGGCTCAATTAAAAAATGTAGCGGTGTTGTCTTTGCAAGATGTAGTGCTAACATAGTAGCACACACTTTGGTAAGAGAGTCTCGTCGTTTCAATAATATTTCTATTTGGATAGATACATTGAAATTTGTGGTTGAGCTACACTCCTATTTTGTAATAATAATTCCTAAACTCCTTTTGGATTAAAAAATAAAAAAAGGGAAAAACGTTGTCCAAATAATTAATCATACGTAATGGTGCACTTCAATTAACTAAATTATGTAAATCCCAACTGTGCAATTTAAGTTCTTAAAATATACAAAGAGGTCACTCGGCACGTGGCAACGAAGATGATTCATTCAAATTCGTATGAGATAATGTGAATTATTTTTATTAGAGAAATTTTGAATTTGTGTAATAAAATAATTCAATCTGGAAGAACTTTCTATTTATCGTGTATCATCCATGAATTAATTGTATATACTAGGTCTTATATCCACATGGTCACCCCGACGCAAGGCCCACAACATACATTTATTTGGTCAATCGGGGTTTAAATGATATTTATAATGGAATATTTAATACTGTAAAGCAATAAATAAATTGATTAAATACATTCCAACTCAAAAAAAGTTTTTAAATTAATCGAATTTTGTTTATAGGATAGGATTACAAAAATCGAGACAATTCGTAACTTTGTCTTAAAATGGAACTATCCTTACAATGGTGCCAAAATCTTTGCCTGTTGACACGTAATACATTATTCTCCTCAATTTTTTTTGTTTGATTTGTTACGTAAATAATATATTCTCGTTATTTTTTATTTATAAATAACATATTTCAAATTATAATCTGAACATTAGAATTATAAACTATACATACCAAAATAAATGAGAAATTTATTTAGATTTTGGATCTCAAATTCTGCATCTTTGATATATTTTCAAATAGATATTTGTACTTTAATTGTACATAAAGTTCTCATAATTAAAAGTTTAAGGACTCAATTTTTTGCAAATGTAAATATAATTAAAAAACTGAAAATACCAGGATCTAAATCCACAAATATAAAAAAATGCAAATGATTTCTCTTACAAGATTTTTTTTTGCCCTTTTCAAAATATTCACTCATTGTCTGTCTGTTGGGCGCACCGAACAAACCTACACCCCGTAACACTGGAACATTGTCTACAAGAGTGTACTCCCTCTCCGTTCCGTGAGTATTTGCCCACTTTTCTTAATGGGCGTTCCAACATTATTTTCATACTCCAAAAAAGAAATAACTCACATAATTTTTATCCTTCCAATATTCATATAATTTAAAAAATGGCACTCTATTTGGACCCACAATTTAACACAATTTATAACTTTAGTCAAATTTCATTCACTTTATTTATAACTTTAGTCAAATTTCATTCACTTTAGTTAATAAATTACCAATAATACCCCTCATTTATTTCACCGTCTCCGGTCAAACCATGCACAAAATATTGGGACGGAGGGAGTATATAGATTTGTCTTTTATTTTTACTTTGGACTGTGTAACTGTGTCATTTTCTCTCAGTCAGTCCCACTCACTGAAACAACTTTTCAATCCTATACATACAATATACATACACTTCCTTCCCGATAGAGATATACAGAGAGAGAGAGAGAGGCGAGGAGAGAGAAGGCGAATTTGAAAAGTAGAGAATAAAGGTACGATTATGCTTCACGCTCAATGTTTAGATTTCTTTTTCAAAACATCTTCAACTTTATATATAGTTCTCGTGCTGTTACAATTTGTCAATTTTAATCTTTCGTTTTTTCTTGTGGTTGGAGGCGCAAACTAACGTGTATGATCTGCTTCGGATTTAAGAAGAATTTATTTGCTGTTAGTAGATGTTCTGTTTTAACTTTTTCCCTCTTTTTTTCTCCTTCTAAATGCTATTTTTAAACATAGGACTTGAGTGGTTTACCGTTTATATATTTTCCGATTTATTGTTGTTCTTGATGCAATTGGTGAATCTGAAGGTCTTGAAATTGCTAGTGGTTATCGCATTGGGAGTTAGATCTGATTTTAGTGTGCAATTCAGTATATTATAAATTGCTATTATAATTTTAGAATTACCAAATAAATTAGGTCAATTTGTGGTGGAGTCTAAGAAAGAGCAGTCCTACTGCAGTTCCTAATTTTTCTGACTACCATCAAGTGTAGGTGGGGTGGGGGGAGAAAATCTGGAAATGAATCAAAATATTTAGTGGTTTTAAGCTTCCTTTGATTCCTTATTTAGTTACTAGATATCACCCAGACCATCATACTCATAAGAAAATTTAACCTGCTGGACCTAAGGTGCGCACAAGTAGTTATTGTTGTTTTTTCTAAGTTGTTGCATTCTGGTTCTAACCTTTCTACATTGACAAACTCTAAATAATTAGCCCAGCCTGATTAGAAATAGAAAGAATGACTGACAATTGACAAAACTCATGTTTTCATGACTCGTCCATTTGCTGTCATGCTAATATTCTAAATACTTGGAACTTCATGTAACATAAAGATTGTTTTTTCCTAATGAGAACTGGAAAAAAAATCAGTTAACCAATCATAATAATCTGATTTCTTGGATGCTACTCGACATTTTGATGTATGTAGTAGTTGTAGAAAATTTGTTCTGGCTGAACATGATGGGGAGATATGATCAATATAGTGACCTGGCGGCGGGATAAAGGTTTAGTTCGTCGATGTTGGTATATATGTACCATTTTTTTTTGCTTCATATTAAGGAATCAAATCTTAACTCTAGATTTTTTCAACTCAAAGGTATGGGATTATGTGATATATTTATCATGTCGCATAAAACAATGTTGTGTTGATGGAGGATATCAAGTTTTCATCTTGGAAAATTTTACACTTATTATTCTCTTTGAAATGAAGTTTGGCCATTGGCATAACTGGCTTAATGAATTTTTTTTGCATCTACTTAGGTAAAGATTGGCATCATCGAGATGGAATTCTGCATCCTTAAAATTGTAGAGGATATTAGCATATAGTTAATTATCGTCTTACTCATGGCATCTGCTGGTCAACATGGAGGAGCTGGAAGTTCAAGATCTGCTAATGGCTTCAAGGTCTCATCTAGTTCAGTTGACTGGCTGGGAAGAGAAATGCTTGAAATGAAATTGAGGGACAGAGTTGACCCTGATGATGATAGGGTAAATTAGGAGCATTTCACTGCTCACTCTAGATCTGCTGATGTGTTCTTTTCTGCAATTATTAAATTGTTATACAGAAACTAACTTCTATACCACACTGGAGTGTATGACTAGAGAGTAGAGATGACTGATCTCAATGACTTTTTTTGTGATAGGAAACATACATTTTATTGATGTAGAACATGATATAAGGGATGAGGGGTCCCTTATACAAATTTGCAAGAAGGCAGGGATAACACTTCTTAGTTCTTACTAGATCTGATACATGAAAGCCCTTGAATTTTCTATGACCTGATACCCAAAGAGCCCCTCTAAATTTAATCCTACCCCAAGACTAATCTCAATGACTTGACCCTGAGTCTAGTTTACAGTAAACTTTACAACAGAGTTCTTGTTTGTCATGCAGGATAGTGAGCCTGATATAATTGATGGTGTGGGTGCTGAGACAGGGCATGTCATAAGGACCACCATTGGCGGCCGGAATGGTCAAACGAAGCAGGTTGGTGTAGATTACAATCAAAAGTATTACATTACTTGCTGAAGATGATTCTTATAAAATAGTCCTACTTTATTTGGGTTGACAGGTGGTTAGTTACATAGCAGAACATGTTGTTGGAACTGGTTCATTTGGAGTAGTCTTTCAAGTAAGTCATGTGGAAAGTATTTTAGTTTCAAATCTCCATTATTTTTGCCAAGATTATTATCTTGTTTTTGCCGCTGTTCTCACATTATCTTATAATTCAATCTGTTTCTGACAGGCAAAATGCAGAGAGACAGGAGAAATAGTTGCTATCAAGAAGGTTCTTCAGGACAAACGCTACAAGAATAGAGAGTTGCAGATTATGCAAATGTTGGACCATCCCAATATTGTGGCTCTAAAGCATTCATTCTTTGCAAAAACTGAAAAGGAAGAGCTGTACCTAAATCTTGTCTTGGAATACGTTCCTGAAACTGTTAATCGCATTGCACGGCAATACAGCAGGATGAACCAGCGAATCCCACTGATATATGTCAAACTCTATACCTATCAGGCATGCAGAACATTGTGTGTGTGCGTTTGTTTTGAATCTTATAGTTAATTTTAATGTTATTCGTTTTGTTTGGACATAACTGTGAATAACTTCCCTTGCACATGTGCTTGCTTTTGGCTAGTCTGCCTCCGCCTCTCTTTCTCCGTGGATGCATTCCTGAGTTAATTTTATTGGTGTTTATCTCATTGTATTAGTTCTAGGAGATCTAGTCCGTGTCATGCATCTATTTCTGGTTTGTCTCTGATCTTATACCTTTTTTTTTCCTGGTTGTCAAATGTGTGTAATGTTAGTGTAGTAGTTTAGTCTTGTGCCATCTGCTGGTATCTGAGCATGCATGCATGAGCATAATAATCCGTATCTGCTGAAATTTATGTGTCAATGTGGAAATTCTAATATAACTGAAGGATGGAAATTTCTAGATTCCGACCAGCATGTTATAGTTTCTTTTAGATTTGCTATCTTCTTTTTGCCTTGCAAGTTCTCATTAACAAACATTGTTACAATCTTTTTTTTTTTAAACCCCTTCCTCTGTCTGCAGATATGCCGAGCCCTTGCATACATACATAATTGTATTGGCATCTGTCACCGTGACATCAAGCCTCAAAATTTACTTGTAAGTATTTTTTTTTGCTGTCAAGGAGTATTTGAGGTGTGAATCCATTACAGCACAGTAACTTTCAATCATAAACAACTAAACAAGTAATTATCAGTTCATGTCTCTGATTTGCTAACTGGTAATTAAACATAATTTATTATCCCTAATATGGGGCCATAGATGAATAAAATAACAGTTCCTGGAGTAATTCAGTTAATGCAACTTGTTCAATTATTTTCAGGTACATTTCTGTCCATATTAGAAATGCGAGATTTTTTTAGTTGTGATAGTTACAGGATTCGAAATAACAACAGGCATGGCAATGTGATGAAAGCTTGTCTGAACATGAAATTGCTATGCATGATTTTATGTAAAAGCTATATAAGAGATGTTTCTACCACCTTCAAGTCTGTGTATATTGAGCATTCTCACATGGAGCAACACATCATACATCAAACCACTGCATAATAAAAAGATTCAGCTTGGTGTCCATATTAACTGACATTTCAGATTATTTGGCCTCCCAGGACTTATCGTGTTTTCATTTTCTAGTTAATTCCATAATATCTGTCATGAATTGACCAGTAGTGGATTTGCTTGGGAATCATACTCAGGGGCTCAGGACTAAATTGAATAATTTTGTTCTCTTGAATTCTTAGTCATTTCTTCTCAGTTCAAGAAGCTGAAATTGTATTGATTTGTTTCCAGGTGAATCCTCATACACATCAACTGAAACTGTGTGATTTTGGAAGTGCCAAAGTTTTGGTAAGTCTTGGTTCAACATGGGTTATCACTTATCAGTGATAGTTTGTTATTGTTAATGCTTTTTTTTTTATCTCTCAGGTGAAAGGGGAACCTAATGTATCCTATATCTGCTCAAGATATTACCGTGCTCCTGAACTCATATTCGGTGCTACTGAATATACAACTGCAATTGATATATGGTCAACTGGTTGTGTTATGGCTGAATTACTTCTTGGACAGGTTTATCCAACATCTAAATGTTGTCTTTTCTTTCTAATATTTTACTTCGTATTATTATTTTTGTGCTTTTAAAGATACTCTTAAATATAGCTTTCTGATGTTTATTGTGCAGCCGTTGTTTCCAGGAGAGAGTGGAGTCGATCAACTTGTTGAAATTATCAAGGTAACACCAGTCACGCTAGATATTAGAAATGAATGTTTTGCATCTGGTGCTTCTAGGATATGGTGAAACGACTCTAGAGTTTGAATTTGATATTGTACGTCAATAAATATGATTTGACTATATAAAGATGTAAAGAGAGACTAGGTCTCTGAGAACTTACCATTTTTGGATCCATCTATTTCATGTTGTTTGAATGATAATAGGTTTTGGGAACACCTACAAGAGAGGAGATCAAATGCATGAACCCAAACTATACCGAGTTCAAGTTTCCACAGATCAAGCCCCATCCTTGGCATAAGGTGTGTTCCTTAACCAGCTAGTTTTTGTACTTAAGAGACTTGGTTTTAATAACTGCATCTGTATGCTCCTGCATTTAATTTGTACCTTTATAATTTGTGTGTACCATTTCATATATATATTTTTTTAATACTTCAAGTACACATGATTTAACATCAGACCGGTTCTAATATCAGGTATTCCAGAAGCGTCTGCCTCCAGAGGCAGTGGACCTTGTATGCCGTTTTTTTCAGTACTCGCCTAATCTAAGATGCACAGCTGTAAGTTCAACTCTCATCTCAAACCAAACTGCAAAAAGCTAGTGGTGGGTTTACCAATCTTTTTATATGGCAGTTGGAAGCCTGCATTCACCCTTTCTTCGATGAACTGAGGGACCCCAACACCCGACTTCCAAATGGCCGCCCACTTCCTCCACTCTTTAACTTTAAACCTCCAGGTAAATTGAGCATGTGTGAGAAATATTGTTAGTTTCAAATGGTTTGATCAAATGCAGTAACTTAGATGCTTCTCGTCATATTTTTTTCACAGAGCTTTCCGGCATACCTCCTGATACTATCCAGCGCCTCATTCCAGAGCATGCTAGGAGGCAGAACTTGTTCATGGCTTTCCACGCCTAGTCATCAATATATACCTTGGTGCAGCATGTTGTTGCCTGTTAAGTGTCGGGGAGTATTTGTAGAGAAGAGTTTTTGGTTGATGAAATGTATACCACGATAGCAATACGGTCTGGTCTGCGCAACTCTTTGCAATCGTCCACGTATTTGTACCAAGAGCTTCTGCTGCAGAATGAGAGATGAAAATGCTTATATATAGATGGATTAGTTTTTACCACACGTCTATGTAAATGACTTGTTTGTATTGCAAAGACCTCTTGCTTTGGCCTTTGCTGAGATGTAAATTGTAACTTGGTTTTTTATTCCGGATTTTATTTCACTTTTGTCAAAAAAAATTATGTGAATCTTGATCGATCTCCTTTGAGTTGTCCAATTACGTTCGGTCAAATTATAATTTCCAAAATGTCCTAAGAATAGTCGTTTTTTTTAATTATGTGTTGGCATATTTATTGGGGATTTTTTTTATTGAATCGGGTATGAAAATTAAACGAATAGTGTCAAACTTTTTGTTAACATCCAACTAAAACTCGGTTCTATCGGTAAACGTGAATCGTACACACGCTTTTCCCCTAGTATTTATTTATTTGTAATTTGTGTTCAAGAGATTTTAAACCCAAATTATATGGTCAATTTTTTTCTAGCCACGATATGAAATCACATTGGTTAATTTTAGGAGCAACACTTATATGAAATATGTTTAATTAAGTCATTTAAAAAAAAATTAAAGATCAAAAAAATATTTTGAAGAATATGCTCAAAAAATTAATTTTGAACAATTTAACCTACCATTTTTTTACTTTAAATTTATCTTAATTTTCTATATTTCATCTATAAAATATTCCATATATGATTTTGTGTAATTTTTGGGTACAAATAGACCTACCATTTTTTTACTTTAAATACAACTTAATTTTCTATATTTCATTTATAAAATATTTCATATATGATTTTATGTAATTTTTGGGTACAAATAGAACACAAAAAATTGATTGTGGTTTTTTCAAATTTTAATATTCTAGTTCAATTTTCAATTAATTATATTTCCATTTTACCAATCATTCTCTAAATTAAAATAAAACAAAACAAAGCGGCACAATGCAAAAACCTACAAACAAAGCACGAGTCTTTGGCCATTTCCCTCCGTCTTTCTTCCTCAGCGGCTGCAGCTCTTACTTTTGCAAGCTTTTCAGAACTTCAGCCGCACTCACTGTATATCTCTTTATCCCTGTAATTTCACACGCCATAGCCCAGGGCCTGAAACCATGGCTTGCATTTCTTCACACAGCTTAGCCGCTGCCTCTAGTTTTGGTAGCACGGAACTCTATCGTCATCTCTCGCCCAAGATTTTCAGCCTTTGTTTTCGCACCGGACCAAGCAATGGAAATTTTGATTTTTCTCGAATTCGCCGGACTTTGAGACGGGCCGGCGGTTATCGATCGGGTTTTCCTGTTCTTAATTGCGTTGCTTCAATTAACGAGACGTCCACTGCTTCCGGTGAGCTTGTCGATTTTTGTTTCTATTCTTTTATCTGGTCTGAGTAACTTGAGGATGATAAGTTTGTGCTCTTCTTGTTCTGTTTGTTTATGTGTTGAGTTATTCCAACTGGGCAAGTGCGATTATTCCAAGGACAATGTAGCCACAAATTTTCATTGAGGGGGGGGGGGGGTTTGAGAGCTTTGTGAAGTGTGATTTCTTTTTATAAGTCATTTAATCATCATGTTTCTTGCGGAAAAATATGTATAGTGAATTAGCCAGTTACCATGAAGGAGTAATTTATCTGTAAAAGTTTCATGTTCATCTTACCAAACATGGCTATCTTTGCTATTGCTCTTTGTTAACATTAAGATAAATGAGTTGTCATAAGACTGATTTTGGATGAGTATCTACTTGTAGTTGAAAGAGTGGCTGTGTTGGTTATTGGAGGAGGGGGAAGGGAGCATGCCCTTTGTTATGCCCTTAAACGATCTCCTTCCTGTGATGCTATTTTTTGTGCGCCGGGGAACGCTGGGATTTCCAATTCAGGAGATGCAACTTGTATTGACAGCCTCAATATCTCTGATAGCTCATCTGTGATTTCCTTTTGCCACGAATGGGGAATTGGGCTAGTTGTGATTGGACCAGAGGCTCCTCTTGTGGCTGGTCTTGCTAATGATCTTATCAAGGCTGGGATTTTTGCTTTTGGCCCTTCTTCTGAAGCTGCTGCTTTAGAAGGTTCTAAGGATTTCATGAAAAGATTGTGTGACAAATACGACATTCCAACTGCTAAGGTTCGTTAATCGTTATATCTTTGCAGCAGATACCAATATTGAGTTTTATTTTCATGCAGTTTTCTTATTAAATTCATACTTGATTCTGCAGTATCAAACATTTGCAGATTCATTGGCTGCAAAAGCATATATCAAAGCTCAAGGCGCACCTATTGTTGTTAAAGCAGATGGTTTGGCAGCTGGGAAGGGAGTCATTGTTGCTATGACAGTAGAGGAGGCTTGCGAAGCAGTCGACTCAATGCTTGTGAAAAACGTATTTGGATCTGCTGGTTGTCGTGTCATTATTGAGGAGTTTCTGGAAGGGGAGGAAGCATCATTCTTTGCTCTGGTAGATGGAGAGAATGCCATACCTCTAGAATCTGCTCAGGATCATAAACGAGTCGGTGATGGTGACACGGGGCCCAATACTGGTGGAATGGGGGCATATTCTCCAGCTCCCATATTGACAAAAGAACTCCAATCTGTTGTAATGAATTCTATAATTCTCCCTACGGTGAAGGGAATGGCTGCAGAAGGGTGCAAGTTTGTTGGTGTTTTATATGCAGGGCTTATGATTGAGAAAAAGTCTGGATTACCGAAGCTGATTGAGTACAACGTCCGTTTTGGAGATCCGGAGTGCCAGGTTAGTTAACCCTCTTTAGTTTTCATGGATTTAAACTATAAGATTCATTATTATCAGTATATATGAATTCTTTGACCTTCATATATGACCAATTAATGAATCTTCCGTAATATGTTCTATCTTTTCAAAGAAAATGTTGCTTGCTGGATTCTGTATTTTGTGATGCCATTGCCTTTGTTCAATTTTCTCATTGTCTGATGACCGTTCTCCAAATTTGGTTTTAGCTTACTTAAACTTTAGAAGATCTTGGTTTCTCATTGTCTTTGTGGTTGCTCTTTTTATCGCGTTAGATTTACTTGTTTCTGTCACAGTTGGCCTGAAGTATAGACATTAGATTTCACTAATCCTGGCGTCTAATTTGTGTTTTGCTATAATTTCCTCATATTTTTAGTCTGGCACACATGACTCAAAATTATCGTTCTCAATGTGCAGCAATGCTTCACATTAATGGAGATGGTATGTTCTCTGTTAGCACGATATACCCCACAAAGCATTAAAATCTGAAATTGAAATTAATTTGAGTGGTTTGTTTGATTTGAAGATGGCCATTTTTTTTTTCTGGATGTAACATGTAGTCCTATTGATAATCTGCTGCAGGTATTGATGGTTCGTTTAGAGTCCGACCTGGTGCAAGTTTTACTGGCAGCTTGCAAGGGAGAACTAAGTGGGGTATCTCTGGAATGGTCACAAGGTTCAGCCATGGTTGTGGTGATGGCCAGCAATGGGTACCCGGGAAGCTACGAAAAGGGGTCACTTATTCAAAACATTGAAGAAGCAGAGCAAGTTGCCCCAGGTGTAAAGGTGTTCCATGCCGGTACTGCCCTCAACTCTGAGGGGAATTACGTGGCTACAGGTGGTCGTGTTCTCGGGATCACTGCCAAAGGGGTGGATCTTGAAGAGGCACGAGACAGGGCGTATCGAGCTGTCGACCAAATTAACTGGCCGGGAGGGTTCTACCGTCGGGATATTGGGTGGAGAGCTCTGGTGCAGAAACAAAGTTGAAAGCTCAATAATAGCTCAATCTTTTTTTAGGCTGAGAATTATTTTAACGGCGTCGTATGATTATTTCCTTTGCAAAAAAAGGAAAAAAGTTCAAATCTTTTGACAAATTTTGATGTAAAATTAATGAAGTGTTGTTAAGTATTGTGTTACAACATTGTGACCAAAGTGATAGGACCTGGTTTTTAGTGGTTTTTTATTTAACCTAAGTTTTAACACAAGTTTTTAAGTTGCAAAAAATTATGTACATAAAAATTGCTTAATAGTCAGAGTGATAAGTGTTTGCAAAATTTATAAGGAGATTTTGAATGTTTGATAAACAGAGTAATATATATTAGTGAAACTAGAATGTAAGTAGTAAAAGCATATTCCTTACAAATTTTAGATTATTAATTTAAGTAGAAAGTATTCAAATAAAAACACTTCCATTTGTTTATGCACGTGTGAAGATTATAATGGAGTTTCAATTTTATATCCATCTTAATTTAATTTTATATTTTCTTTTATAAGTCAACCTTCGAGCCTCATAGTCATGAATCATGATATTACAAAATCAACTATTAATTTAATTAATATATTAATATAATGAATATAAATAACCTCAAGAAGTTAGCATAGTGGATAGTGGTGTAGGTTCTAGGTCTCATGTTCGAAAAGGATCCGTTCACACAAAACTCTGATTTTAAACGGACTCCCGCAAATGGACGGTGAAATTGATCCCCGAAATTAGTGGGTACTTGAAACGGATACTTGGATTAGTCCATATAGAACACAAAACTCTGATTTTAAATGGGACTCCCGCAATTGGACGGTGAAATTGATCCCCGAAATTAGTGGGTGCTTGAAACGGATACTCGAAACTTAAGGGGTGTTTACTTTGGGCTTTGGGTGGTTTTAAAAACCGGGTTTTTGAAATCCTGGTTTTTGAAATCCCGATGAATAGTAATATGAGTGTTTCTTTTGGATTTTGGAATAGTGAAGGATTTAACTTTATGTCAATGAGTTTGTATTATTATATTATTGTTTGATTAGATTATAATGATTAGTTAAGTGTGTAATGATTAAATGTATTATATTATTGTATTATTATATTATTATAGTATTATTATATTATTGTTGAGAAAGAATATAATGATTGAAGTAATGTTATATAGATATAACTTTATGTCAAATCAATATATGTTTGATAGGGGTGGTTTTGAGTGGATTTTGAAAATCGATTTTTAAATCACAAAGTAAAACGGATTTTGGATCTTGAAATCCAAAACCTGGTTTTTAAAATCAAAAGTAAACACTTAAAAAAAAATATATAATGAATATAAAATTAAAGTTGGGCCTGACATTATAAAGGAGGCCCAAAAAGAAAAGGCTTAAATAGTGTGGCACCGCACCTAACCTTCATTCAGTCAACAAACATTTACACACCCACCACCCTTATCTCCTTCCGTCATCTCTCCTCTCAAACCCTGCAAACACTTTCCCCCAATTTCTAGGGTCTCAATTTCATTACACTTCAATTCTCCGACGGCTCGAGATGGCCTCCTCAACTGCTCAAATTCACGCCCTCGGCGCCACCGCCCACTTCACATCGGGGAACCCTACCAGAAACAATCCTACTATTAAAACTGTCTTCTTTGGCACCAAGCTAAACAATACTGTTTCAATGGGACTGAAGCTCAAAACCAAGGCTAGAAGCGGCCGCCGTAACGCCCCCTTTCGTGTAGTCGCAGAGAAAGTTGTTGGAATTGACCTCGGAACCACCAACTCTGCCGTGGCGGCGATGGAGGGTGGGAAGCCAACCATTGTTACCAATGCGGAGGGACAGAGAACGACGCCGTCTGTGGTTGCTTATACCAAGGCCGGAGATAGGCTGGTGGGGCAGATTGCAAAACGTCAGGCGGTGGTGAACCCTGAGAATACTTTCTTCTCTGTGAAGAGGTTTATTGGAAGGAAGATGTCGGAGGTCGATGATGAGTCAAAGCAGGTCTCTTATAACGTGGTGAGGGATGACAATGGAAACGTCAAGCTTGAGTGTCCTGCCATTGGGAAGGCGTTCGCAGCTGAGGAAATCTCAGCTCAGGTATGAATTGCATAGTTTTAATTTACTCTTTTTTTTTATATATAGCCGAGATAGGTCTGGGTTCTTTTACAAATTGCTTTAACTTGATTCTTTGTTGAATATTGAATCTGGATTTTTCTATCTGCCGGATGCTGAGGAGTCCAAGCTACTGATAGTAGATGTTTTCACCCATATAATTCTCCAGGGAGAAAATTAAAATTAAAATCATTGAATAACCTCTGATAACTATATTGAAATGATCTAGGCCCAAACTTGATATTTCAGTCGCGTGTATTGGAAGAAAGAAAATAAAAATACAAAAGTTTTTGGACCTAGCCTTTCAAGAAGTCTTTTGTCAAATCAGTTGTAAATTCGATTTCTCAGCATGCTACTTAACTCCTGAGCAGTTTTCATACTCTTAAACATATTGCTTTGCTTCTATTTTTCTTATTAGGTATTCATAATATTCTAATTTGTGATGTGCTACACTTTCTCCTATTCCTGATTTTTCTTTTGGTTTTATGTCGAAAACTGAGAATGTTATTATATGGATAATTAAACTACAGGTGCTCATTTTCACTAAAGGTGGTTCAATCTTGTGACATCTAATGATTTTTTCATTGCTTGCTGGCATTAGGTTTTGAGGAAGCTTGTGGATGATGCATCGAAGTTTTTGAATGACAAGGTTACTAAAGCTGTAGTCACTGTACCTGCGTACTTTAATGATTCTCAGAGGACTGCAACCAAGGATGCTGGTCGTATTGCTGGCTTAGAGGTTCTTCGTATCATTAATGAGCCAACAGCTGCATCACTGGCCTATGGGTTTGAAAAGAAAAGCAATGAAACTATTCTGGTTTTTGACCTTGGAGGTGGCACTTTCGATGTTTCTGGTACGAGAAATGTTTCACTTTCCGAAGATTCACATTTTAATCTTGTTTTGGTGTATGCTTGAAACTGTTTTTTTTTCTTTTACATTTCCATGTTATTCCATCTTTAGATTGGCAGTGTGCAGTAGAGTTAATTCATGTAGGCCTTTGATTGGATTTTTTTTTAAAATGCTTTTGTCCTTTTTACCTTGACTTAGTTCTTGAGGTTGGTGACGGTGTGTTTGAGGTGCTGTCAACTTCTGGAGATACACATCTTGGTGGTGATGACTTTGATAAGGTTTGTATTCCTTCTTGCTAGTCATGGGAAATTACCTGCTCCTTATCCATCTCTTTGTCCGCTGGCATTTCATTCCCGTTACATGTGTTTTTCATCAATTTTCCAAAGCTATTGGTAAATGCTGTTTTTGATCTTGTTGGTATTTAATCCAGAGAATCGTTGATTGGCTTGCTGGAAATTTCAAGAGGGATGAGGGTATAGATCTATTGAAGGACAAACAAGCTCTTCAGCGTCTGACAGAGACTGCTGAGAAAGCTAAAATGGAATTATCATCTTTGACACAGACTAATATCAGGCATGTTTTGAGTACACTAGATGCATTGGGAATATTTTGCAAGTAGGGGTTCTTACTGACTATCTTAATTTGCTTGTGAGCAGTTTGCCTTTCATTACTGCCACTGCAGATGGTCCCAAACATATTGAAACCACTATTACACGGGGCAAGTTTGAAGAATTGTGCTCCGATTTGCTCGACAGGTTACTTAAAGCATCCCTTGTGTATTAAAATTATTTCCTCTTAAAACCTATATTCATGGAATAATGTTTTTCTCAGACTCAAAACACCTGTTCAAAACTCCTTGAGAGATGCAAAGCTCTCCTACAGTGATTTAGACGAAGTCATCCTTGTTGGTGGTTCGACACGTATTCCAGCTGTTCAGGAACTTGTTAAGAAAATAACTGGAAAGGACCCAAATGTTACCGTCAATCCCGACGAAGTTGTTGCCCTTGGTGCTGCAGTTCAGGTTGTCCTTAATACTTTTTTTTTTTTATCTTCCGTCTTCTTGAGATAAGTCATATAACCAGCTAATTTGCTGCTTTCATCTGCTTAGGCCGGTGTTTTGTCTGGAGATGTTAGTGACATAGTCCTTCTAGATGTTACTCCGTTGTCTTTGGGATTGGAAACTCTAGGGGGAGTGATGACAAAGATTATTCCAAGAAATACCACATTGCCCACTTCAAAATCAGAGGTGTTCTCAACGGCTGCCGATGGTCAGACAAGTGTTGAAATTAATGTCCTTCAAGGGGAGAGAGAGTTTGTTAGGGACAATAAATCTGTAGGCAGCTTCCGTCTCGATGGAATTCCACCAGCTCCTCGCGGAGTTCCCCAAATCGAGGTTAAATTTGATATCGATGCCAATGGTATCCTCTCCGTCACAGCTATTGACAAGGGAACTGGAAAGAAACAAGATATCACCATCACCGGTGCCAGCACATTGCCTAGTGACGAAGTAAGTGGTTATTTCAATTTGGATATCTCAATTGTGCAATAATAAATTTGCAATTTTCATGAATGATGGTGAAACTTCAGGTGCAAAGAATGGTGAGTGAGGCTGAAAAATTTGCAAAGGAAGACAAAGAGAAGAGAGATGCCATAGACACTAAAAATCAGGCCGATTCAGTAGTTTACCAGACAGAGAAGCAGTTGACAGAGCTTGGGGACAAAGTGCCTGCCCCAGTAAAAGAAAAGGTTGAGGCAAAGCTTGGAGAACTCAAAGAAGCTATTTCTGGAGGAAACACACAAACGATGAAGGATGCCATGGCTGCTCTCAATCAGGAAGTAATGCAGCTTGGTCAGTCACTATACAACCAGCCTGGTGGTGCTGCACCTGGTGGTGGCCCAACACCCGGTGCTGGGGCCGACTCTTCAGAATCATCAGGTAAGGGGCCTGAAGGTGATGTAATTGATGCTGATTTTACAGACAGCAAGTGATTCCACTCACCGCTATTTATGTCCACATGACATCTGGAGCCAATACCGTGATTGATTTGCCATTATTTTGGACCTCTACGTTCGATTTATGAAATATTTTTGTCAAAGAAGGATAAATTGAGGGTTCTATGTTAGCCATAAAATAGAGTTATGTATAAGTGTTGAAACATAATAGGTTTTTTTGTTGTAAGCGAAGACTAGTTTTTCTTAGTTTCAAGAATTTCTACTATACATTGATGTCTCATGTCTGCCGTTTCTGAAAATCGGATGGTCCTTGTGTAGTATTTGGCATCGTTAAGATTACTTGGCTTTTCGAATTGCTTTATTAGTTATTACTCATTGGGTGTCTATAATAGAAAGAGCAATAAAAGCAATGTTGTGAAAAGGAAAAAGAAAAGAAAAATCGAATCTAACTTTAGTTGTGGTAAAAAAGAAAGTATGTACATATATTACATTTGTTGTTTCAAAAGTGATTATATTGGAAGTTGGTTGGCCTTGGTGAGGTGACGGGGCTTACAAGACGGTTGCCGGTTCTGTTGGAAAAATGGATAGGATCTTCATAGTGCAGGCCATTATTCAAACAAGATCCATTCCTTCCAGCTCGGTTCTGCATAGCAGCATAGTAGTGGGGAGTAGGCGACGCAGTAGGATCACATTGGTATCTTGCTCCGTCAGCCCTCCCAACAGACCTGACGGAGATGAGCCTCCTTTCACCACCAGTGGGGGGCTTGGGGGACGATTGATACCCGGACCCACCTGGGGGATAGTGAGGAACATTTTGCTGGACGGGAGGGTGAGGCGAAGGCTGTTGATGAACCAAGTGGTGGTGGTGGCTCTGCTGTGGCGTAACATTCATGCTGCTTATGCTGGGTGAACTACGCACCCTATGCATACTCGTCATTCGCCCATTGTGATGATGAAAGTTGTTGCTCAGGACACACGCTTCGCTATCAGGAGATGTGGGGGAGGAGCAGGCGGAAGTTGAGCCCAACAAGCTGTGTTGCTGCACTGTATTGATGACCGAGACCGTCAGGTGCTGATGTTTAGGTCGGGCAATGCCATTGATGGCATCTATGTAGCGTTGCTCCATTGCATGGGGAAGATTCACACAACAGGGTGCCGGGTTTTCCTTTTCCATTGGGTTGGGTGCAGGGAAGAGGAAGGCCCGGAGCCTCGAGTTTCCTGCATTTCCTTGGCGCTCGATTTCATCACGCATGTGCCTTACGTCTTCATCGCATTTCACCGTGACCAGGGCGTCCAGGTCCTCGGACGCCACTTGGTACTTTAGTATCATTTCTCCATCAATCGGGTAAGTCAGCTTCTTCATCAATTCTGCAGCTTACCAGAAATTATTAATATTTCAACCATTTTTTTCTTTTTTCTTTTGTTCATTATGAAAAAGTACCCTATTTTTATAAATTTCATTTTAGTAGTATCTACCAAACTACAAGGGTGAATTGAAAATGATTTAAGAGGAAATTTTTAACTTCCAAAATGGAAAAGGCATAACCAACAATCTCATAAGTTATCATCACGAGGTTTCAAAAAAAATAAAAAAATGTCGTAAACATTTAATTCATTCGAGGGAGAAGAATGAAGAATATGCATACCCTGGAAAGAAATATCTGGAGGGACAGAAATAACGCGGGTTTCACCGCCAATATATTTGAGTTGGCCGTCGGGAGGGCGGGGGAGGATCTTTCCGCCGTGGCTACACAAGATTTTGATGCGGTTCTTTGGTGAATTCGGCGTCGAACCGGAGCCATTTTGTGTTTGCATTATTATGACACCACATACTCCCCCAATTTTGCTTCCGATAGCATCAAATAATCGGATAAAGCAACGGAAGAGAGCAGTTTTAGTGATTTTCAGAAAATATTATTAGTGTTTGATTTGAACCAAGAGGATGAGCGAGAGAGATTTGGTAATTTGATTTGAGTAAATTATTATTTATTATTCGCACTATCCGAATCTAAATTTTTTTGTTCGATTAAATTGAAAATATTTATTTTCTCACTACATTAATACATTCTTTATTTTTTACTTTACTCATTATTTTATACATAAACAATATATATATTTTTTAATTTGTGTCAAATGATATTAACTATGGAATATATTTTTTTAGTGGTGGGTAACTTGGTAATGTAAAATAAAAGAGTGCAATTCAGGTGATTTAGTGAGATGTAAAATGAATTTCAGATAATATAAAATGATATTGAAAGGGTATTAAACTATTAATAGGACCTTCCAATAAAAAAAAAGTGTACAAGTAATTACGGAATGAGGTGATGGGAATAAATATTGAATTTATTTACTATTAGGTTCATTTTAGTAGTGTCTAAAACAAAGTTTAAAGTTTTTCACATAGAGATATTAGGTTAGAATGTGAAAGGGAGTTTTAAAGGGTAGAATGGGTATTTTGATACTAATAAGAATTTTCTAATTACTCGAGATCTCTGATTTTAAGAAATTATTTGAATTTTGAAAAGTTAATTAATAAGCGAGATCTCTGATTTTAAGAAATGATTTGAATTTTGAAAAGTTAATTAATAAGCGTTATTCTCGACATTATAGATTAAAAAATCTGATATAATAAAAGCTGACTTATTCAATATATTTTAACATCTATTTAATTAAAAGGGGGTGCAATGGTACATTTAAGTCAAATTTTGAACTTAATAGTAACTAAAAAAACATTAGAGGTCAACTGATGGGATGGAAATTTAAAGAACGTGAATTCTAACAAGTCATTCATCATAGGAATCGTCGCACAAGTAAACAAGGAAAATTATGATCCAAGTTGACAACACATTTAAAAACAGAACAATACAATTTCAGATATGTGAGACCCTCCCCAGCCAATTCTTCATGTATAAACCTAATAATTCGAGCCAATTACCTGTAACATCATTTTAACAACAAAGGGGAAGCCAAAAATGTGAATACTCCAATCCCAAAAACACTATTATAGTAGGCCGGTTGACACAAGGATTAAGCAACTTGGTAATTTTCAGTAGAGAGCAGCGTTCTCTGGGAAAACTTGGGGGGATTACCACCTTTCACTGGCAAAATGCTCACAGCCTGCAAATGTCGAAATAACATTAATCAGCATCCTCAAACATAGCAAGGTTTGGCCTCATTTATTGGGTTCATTTTTTTTACAGTAGATTGGGTTACGAGAGTAACTGGAAATATCGTAAAGGGCAGAGAAAGAACCTTGAGACCACTGAAAGTGCTTGTGGAGGTAAAATTCACCGATATTGGAAAAAGATAAGATGTGTCTATTGCAGGAATTACAAATTCCATAGATCCACTGCAAAATTTCCAATATTCAATCAGAAAAGAACTGACATGAAAAGGTGAAAGAAGTATAAAGATAAGGGAAATTGATTTGGCTTAGAATTAAACCTGCGATTTGAGTTATCTACAAGTATAATGGACCACTCCAAGATTGACTTTCTGGAATCAAACCTGCACTTAAAAATCATTGAAAGGCTCATTGCCTGATCGCTTACGTTATATTGAAAAATAAGAACAAACAGCTACCTCTAATCAGCATTTTAGAAATAAAGAATTATAATCAGGTCAAAACTGATTTTTTTTTTTTTTTCTGGAGTACACTCAAACTGCAAAGTACAGAACAAATTTCATCAGAGCATCTAGCTTGTTTCAGCTTCTTTAACTAGGCCCTTCATGATTAGTTTTTAATTCAAACCTTCATATTTAATCACAAGACGCAGCTACTTACCAAGCAATTAGTCACCTACTCAATTATTGAACACAAAGGGAGCTAGGTGATTCTAATGTCAGAATTACTAACAAATCAAGTCAGGCTTGTTTAGAAATCCAAAAATAAGTCCTGGCAGCACCAAATAGTTGAAACAATTTCTTTCACATAATCAAGAGGCAAAATAGTAAAATGAACCTCACCTCCACTCCCCATCTATCTGTTGTACCCTAGGTGCCTCCCTAAGAGCTGGAAGAGGAATTGAAATCAAAACATTTTGCAGATCAAAACTTGATGAAGCTTCATATTCCAAGTTTACATAGGTTTCATTCCCAGAAACAGAAGGCCAGCAGTTTACTGCAACAAAATATTTTAGATGAATCAAGAAGAACAGTAAGCACACACACATGCATTATGTAATACACATATGCATATAAGTTAAGGCTGGGGATACAATAAAACCAAAGCTTACTTGATAACGGCACAAGTGACTCATCTGTAGTCTGCATTCTCCATTTTAACAGACTAACACCATCACCGGCTTGACCAGGGGGGAATTGCTGATTTGGATCCTTCAGACCCAAAATATTATCACGATTAAATAATTCCTTGTTGATGTTAGGGTGTGTTTTAAAAAGAATTCCTGGATTACCACCAGTTTCAACCTGACAACATCCCAAAATATAAGAATCCATCAGATATAATCCCAGAGTACAAACAGAAACTACTTCTGAACACTATTTCAAGAAGTTCATCAAATGTCAAAGAAACTAGAGGACCTGAACTTGGATGTGCCCATCGTCTTGGTTAAGTATTAGTGATAAAGTACCCTGCAACCCAAAGTTTCCAATACCACCATCCTGTTTTAGAGTTATATTAAGCTTTTCTTCGACAATCAAAGTAACAGGATCACTTGGTAATGTAGCAGCAGGTTTGGATTGACCAATTCTTGGTCTCACATCTTCAACAATCACTTCACCTTCAGCTTTGAGAGATTCCAAAAATTGGTTGGTCCTTTGTGTTTTCCCTAGCTGCATGCCAAGACCTTTAGGTGGAGCAGAAGCAGGTGCTGGTGCACGCCCTAGTCATAGATGATCATAAACTAATCATTTATCTTGCAACATATCACTGCAACAGAGCCTCAATTTGACCAATACAATACAGGAGGGACAATAAATATGAGATCAATACACGCAGGAATGCTTGAGCACATAAACAACTAAATGTACTCTACACTCCATACATTTTGAGCAGATGATTCTATGAGCCTACAATTCAATAGCCTTAGGTAAATGATGGATTCATGATGTTTCATAGGATCTTCCAGACAATTCATAAGAATAGCTTTGTTTATATATATAAGAAACACGAAAGTTATATTAACATAGATGGAACAGTCATAGGGATCAGTCATCCGCAAAATGATGAACACATTCACTAAATAACACAATCTCTAACTAACAGATGCAACCATTCTCTAAACTGTTGGTAATATTTGTATGTCTTCATTAAAACTGTAAAGGTATGAAAACATAGATACTAATAACTGTCCAATAAACACCACCTAGAGAACCCAAAAGCCAGCTTAACCACTACCACCCTTTCCAGAACATTTAAAAATGAAGTCAGGCAATGAAGTACAACGACTAGAATAATGGCCTAACATCTGTCATTTCATTGTACGACTTTCCATTGTCCAACAATTTCATAGCACAAGATAAGGGAATACAAAATATTAAACAACCGTCCTTCAGCAAAACAAAGACATACCAAAGTCCAGAGGCTCTAAAATTCACGAGTTTCATATCTTTGTAGCTAATTACAACGAATTCATAGAAAACATATAGAGGGAAGTTTTGAAATGAAATTATCGCTAATCCTTCACCAACAATGACTGTATGCACCACATCTTACTTATAAGAAATCACAGCTAACTTTACTTTTTTATTAAATAAGTAAATGTACAGACACAAACCTTTGGGCTTACTGGAATCCAGTTCAGTACTTAATCCGAAGCCTGAACCACTTCCAAAACCACCACTGTTATTTGATATACTGATATCACTGCCGAAACCAGTATCCGTTCTTCCAGAGCCCATTGATTGCAGAGACGTGTAACCTCCTCTTTCACTCTTATTCCTCTCAATCTAGAAAAATATTCACAATACATAGTCCATCAAAAGACCAGAAATAATATGGAAGGAAAGCATCTCTAAATTTGTCCCAAGACACTAACAAAAGTACCTTGTTCTTATCAATCTCATTAGCCTTGCGCTTCATTACATCCTTGGTTTCATTGATCTTGCTTTGTAAGACCAACTTGTGCAATCTTTCCTCATGACTTTCCATCTCACAGTATTGTTTGACTAGTGCAGCTGTGACATTTTCCTTGTGACCAAGGGAAATAACTTCATCAAAAGCGAAAAGTATCTCAAAAGCCATGTCGCAAATGCCCTCCTCATCTAGGGAATGAGAGTATTCAGGCACCTAAGAGTGGTTAAGGAAACAATGACCAGAATATAAACATGTCAAAGATACAGGAAACGTCTATAATGAGTTCCATGGAAAATACAAAACTCAACAAAATAAAAGATTTAGAATTTCCTCTGTAATCATATATATAGAGATGAGTAACATTCATTTTCTACTTTCATCTTTTAATATCAAGAAACAAACAAGACTTAATTTGGAGTAAGGATGGTGAAATTAGGCACAAGCAATAGCAACAATTATTGGTTAACAAAAAAGGATACAAGCTTTGAGAGCAGCCTCAGAGTGTCCAGATCATCAAGAATATTGCTCTGTTTACTAGTAACAAGAAGTAAGTACAGAGACTCTATTGGCTGATAAACATAACGGATACTATCAGTCTCGACATAAGTGTGCTGCTTCCCTATTCCGACCAATTTGGGGAAAGCCGCAAGGTATCCCTCAATGCGTATGCGAGACATATCGACATACTGCCTTGAAACAAGTGCTGGGAAAGATATGAAAAGATGTGGTTAAACATATGCATTGAACTTTTACAGATGATCAAACATGGGAAACTGAGGTCACATAAAAGAAGACTACATTTAAAAGGAAAGATCTACTAAAAATAGCAGCACATTGACACTAATATAAAAATGGATAATGGGAAAGGAAGCTTAAAGTACAAAAGATCATCTAAAGAAGTACAAGTAATAAAAGAAAATGTCATTAGTTTGATAGCTAGAAGAAAAAAAAATTGAAAAGTTTAGTAAGATAACTACCACAACAAAGAAAAATAATCAAACTAACAAAAGAAAATATTGCTCAAACTAATCATCAATAAGACAACACTAGTCTCAAATATCAGAGAATAGCATCTAGAATTCTAAAAAGGTTTTATTCAGTAGTTCTAAGTTTAAAGTTTTTGACACCTTCAAGGCTTCAACACAAATACATATCAATTATTGAGCATTAGACTCATCGTCATGAAAGCCCATTCCCACTACTTGTGAGTTGGCTACACAGATATATATCCTCCAAGATACGCAATGTTCTGCATACTATCACTTAATTAACAATCCAGAATGTCTTCCTTAAACATCTTCATCCAAGGATTTAAACACCCTAAAGCTCCTTGTACACCTTCCTTTAATATGTCAATCAAATATTTGTACCATTGGAGTCATAAACAATTTCCTCTGCACAGGACTAAACCATTATGGACAACTCTCACTAATCGTAACACCTGTGGGGATTAACCTAAATAACTGCTAATTCATTCCTAAATCTATACTGCCACTTTATGCATAGGTTGTCCTCTTGTGGTCCAACCCATAAATTATAATCAGCCGAATGACAGACATGTAACACTTTTATGAATCATTTACAAAGCATATCAATTGCATCCACCCGAGGACATAATTACAGCCAAAAAAAGTATAATTCCGCAGTTCTTGGTAACAAAATTCATAAGTATAAATCAGAAATCAAAATGACTCGAGAGCTGACCTTTGCCAGATTTGTTAATAATGCAAGCTGCAAGTAAGACCTGTAACACAGATGACAAAGATAACCGTTAAAAAAAAAAAAAAAATCAAGTGACGGTAAGTATTGCCAGTATAAAAAAAAAAAAAGGTCACCATTATGAAATTCCCCCAATTGTAAGGAATTGGGGAAAGAGGTTCTTAAGAACTCCTGGAATGCCGAACAAGAATTTCAATTTCCTGCAAAATCAAAAACGCGTTTAACAATATACCGAGCACATTTCTATAGAATATAAAATATTGCGATAACATGACACAGATCTGAAGCACCAAAATACAAGTATACTGAACTTAACAATCAAAATGAAACAGGAACAACATTACAGATTTCTACGGACAACGCTACAGTGTTGCAAATTCACGTTTCACCACGATTAGAATGAAAACAAAAAAAAATATACGGATATCATCGCGAAACCTGAATAAATCGGATGAACTAAGAAGCAAATCTCATCAACAAGTAAAATTAATCACCTGCAGTTTCACCAGATCCGGCGAATTGAGAGAGGGAACGATGGACTTAAGCACTGTATACTTGACAGCCTTTTATATCACTGCATTTTACTGTCAAATTAAAAGGAAAAAATAAAGACAAAAAGATAAAACTTGACTGTTTTTTTTTTGGGAAAATATCAATTTTGGTCATCCAGTTTTACCTCTTTTCATATTTGGTCACCACATTTAGTCACTATCAAAATTGGTCACCCAGTTATTATATTCTATCAAAATTGATTGTTAGTCAATCTGTCATTAACTAACGGAGAAAGAGGTTTGAGCCGTCAAATTTCTCAAAACCTAAGGTTGAAAAATTCTCATGCATCTTCTAGAACTAATTAAACAAACGCAGAATCAAGAATGAAACATATGCAAAAATTACCAATATTTACATTATATTTATAACAGGTCAGAAGGAATTATGATGCATCTTCTAGAACTAGAACGATTCAATCAACCATGTATTCATGTTGTTGGTTTACTTTTTTTATTTTATAGATAATGAGAATTCTTTCTCATGCATTTTCTAGAATGTGAAAGTAAAAAAATTTCAGTAAGTTTTTAATAATTATTTAACTCAAATATGAATTCATTTTTGTTGGTTTACTTTTTATTTTACAGAAAATGAGAAACTCAAGATATAGAATGCAACTTTGTACCCCGTTTTTTTTTTTTAACAATTGTACTCTGTTTTTCAATTCTTAGTTTCATATTGAATTTGTATAATAATTGGAGATATAAACTTATTTCAATTCATTTCCCTATTTATAATTATTGGAGCATAATTTGTGGTGAAAATTAATTGTAAAGAATTTTCTAAAATTATCGATTCAAGAAAATTTCATAAATTTATTTTTCATTCTAAATATTTTTCTATTAAGATCATTATTGCAGATTTCTTGAAATGTTAGTCAAACAATTGGGCATTTGAAATTAATTGAAATAAATTTCTATCTCCTGAGTTTCTCATTTCCTAATTATCTATAAAATAAAAAGAAAATCAACGGATCACTTTCTACAAGATGCATCAGAATTCCTTCTGACCTATTATATCACCTTCTACCAGATGCATCAGAATTCTGACCTACTATAAATATAATGTAAATATTGGTAATTTTTGCACATGTTTCATTCTTGCTTCTGCGTTTGTTTCATTAGTTCTAGAAGATGCATGCAATTTTTTTAACCTTAGGTTTTGAGAAATTTCACGGCTCAAAACTCTTTCTCCGTTAGTCAATAACAGATCGACTAACAGAGTGATCAATTTTGATAGAATATAATAACTGGGTGACCAATTTTAATAACAGATCGACTAACAGAGTGATCAATTTTGATAGAATATAATAACTGGGTGACCAATTTAATTTTGATAGTGACTAAATGTGGGTGACCAAATATGAAAAGAGGTAAAACTGGTGACCAAAATTAATATTTTCCCTTTTTTTTTTTTTTTACGGAAAACTTGACAGCTTTTTATTATATAATAGAAATCTATAATTAATCACCACCCAAATTTGGTTCAACCAAAATAAATGGGTAATCATATTTTTTTTCGTTAAACTACTAAAATTTCAAATAATTATGTAAATCTAAATTTTTTAGTTGACTTAAATTTAATTAAACCTAATTATGCTAACGACATTTCGCGTAAAAATATTTTTTTTATAAATAAATAAATAATTCATATATTAAATTTGTATAAAATGTATCAAATTTAAATATCAACATTATCTCCTTTGTTAACATATTCCACAATTATTTTCATTCTAATTTGTGTGTAAAAAAATTGACACGGCAAATGATTTTTTACAATAATAATAATTATCTAAATTTTTTATTTACAAAATACAATAACTTTATATTTGGAATAACTACTCAACATTATGAAATGAAATATAAACTCGATGATAATATTAAAACAATAATATAAATGAATTATTTTTTTATTTTTTATAATATTAATTTTTTTAGATAGAAAGAAATTCTTTCATTTAGAATTTTTGATTAGGGTTTTTGCTCTCCATCGCTACATTAATTCTCGTTTGAAAATGACGAAGAGCAACAAAAATCATTGACACGTTTATTAAACGTGTTTTTCTTTATGCAAAATATGATGTAAATTTGGAAAACTTTTAACTATTAAAAGCGCCAACTTTATTTTCTCCACAAAATTTTTTATTTTTACTAGATCAAGAGGGTTGAGAGCTTTTCGAATTGATAGTATGCTTCTAGAGAACTCTCTGATTCAATCTTAATGTCATGTAGCAAGGCTGCTCCACATTAATCTTGAGACGTGATAAAGTGGACTGTTTTCTGGACCGATCCGTGAGCTCGTCGATTTATAAATCGTGATATATGTAAAAATTTGCACACTACAAATTTTCTGGGTTCAACTACAAATAGAGAGAGTAAATGGCAATACAACACAACCTACACGTTGCGGTCAAATAACAAAAGAAAATACAAATTTATGATTTATCTGTCATTTTTAGTATCAATATAAAATATGTGCTATATGAATAATAAACTAATAATGATACAAAATTTTTTTAGGCAATAGTGATACAATATTGTTATTTAACTAATGAGAAAATTGAGCGGCGTGGAAGGAAAAAAAATTAAAAATATTAAAGGAGTGAGGAAGTAATATAAGTAAGCATGACAATTAAAATAACAGACTGCGTTTAACTATCACGTTCCCCACGGAGGAGAAGATTATAGTTATACTAAGCAATCAATAAACCATTTTACTCCGTATTTAGTTTCTCTCTCACCTCTTATCACCTTTTCTCCCTTTCTCTCTCTTAATTGTGGCAGACTCGATGATCTTCGGTGCGTTCTTCGCCTCCTGATTTCATAGGTAGTTATTTTTTTCTTTGCTTTCATTTCTAATTCCTCATAATTTTTCAGTTTTTCACCTTCATGTTTCTTTTGTTAAGAATTTGGCGCGTCATGTAGATTTATCAGGATGTTCGTTTTTAGCAGAGGGTGGGTGTATCCGCTGTGGTGGATCTACGATCGGTTTGTTGAATCGTTTCACGAAATTTTGTTCACCCTGTAACATTTATGTATCTATTGATGTGTATTTTTCCCTTATTGGTATCAATTTGGTGGATATCTAGCTTGTTTTTGTCACATCTCTGTATGTTTTTAATTAAAACTTACCATATTGTATGATTACTAAAATAGAAATGCGTAAATTGCACTTATTTATCATGATATGCTTAAGTTAAATTCACGCGAAACAGTATAGTCGTGACTTATTCAACTAAAGAACGTTATCAACTGTAATCAAGTTTCTTAACAAGAACGTGTCGTTCTACTGAGCATGAAAACAAGAGTTTTTTTCTTCCGATGGTTACATGCATTCCTATTTGCGATGCACTTGTTTTGTTTGTAGTGGGGGGAAAATGGAGGAATTAATTATTTGTCTTGGTTAGCAAAGTAGTTGTATTTAATATACATCTGATTGTGTCCCACATTGTACATTTATATATCATTATCTGTACTCAGTGTTATAAACGCTCTAAGGATATCTTGCCAAATTTCCTGTAATTTTTTGAGGATTCGGTTGTCATGTGTGGCATTGTTATAACTTCCAAATATATCCATCTCTGACATGTTAGGCATTGTACTATAGTAATACTCTAGTTTATTTGAATGACTCATGTCACTCATGTCAAGTTGAAGCATATTCTTGATACCTTTTTCATTATAGTTATTAGGAAACTCTTCGTGGTTTCTGCAGGTGAATTGACTTATTGGGGTTCTTAAATCAACTAGTTATTTTGGAAATGGCTTCAGTGGGTATAGCACCTGCATCTAGCTTAAGGGAAGTGGGTAGCCATGTTGTAGGGGTTGAAAGGTTGTCTGAGGAGATGAACGATATGAAAATCCGAGATGACAAGGTATGTTCATCATCGAAGTGGTTTATTACTAATTTACTACTGCTTCTTTGGTAAAGTGTCACATGTGGTTGAGCCTTGTCTTTAGACAAATATCATTGTCTCTTTAGGAAATTGAAGCAACTGTTGTGGATGGAAATGGGACTGAGACAGGCCACATTATTGTGACATCTATTGGTGGTCGAAATGGTCAGCCGAAGCAGGTTATGTGCTTATCCTGAGTTCCTTCCCCCCCCCCCCCCACTACTGTATTTGCTTCATATGCCATTCGTACTCTAGTGAGTAGTGACACTTCATGCTAGCATAAGGAACAACAAAAATAGATAAAATTCAAATCAGAATGGAGAAAAGGGGGAAAATGTCAGAAAAAGCTAACCCAGACAGTAAAACTCAAGAATAAGATAACACTGCAAAGGATCTGGTGGCAAGGGTTTTTATAATTTTTTTGTTTGTTGGCTCTCAATAATGATTTTGTTGTGTGAGTGCCTGTGCAATTTATAAGTTATAGGAGATGCAGTGTAGGAGATGCCGACTTATCTTGTTTGACGGAAAAAGGGAATCTGCTGTTGGGGGTTGCTGTGGATACATAGTTAGTAGAGGTGCAAGGTGCACTGAGGCACACACCTCTGTAATATCACCCGCCTCTTGCCTGTAGGGACACTGGCCTTCGTGCCTTGCACCCCGGGTGCGCCTCTAATGACTATGTGTGAATAATCCTCCAATTAATTGCAATTTTCATGAGAGAGGACTGGCTTTATTTTGTATTTACAGTTTTAAAATCAGAAAAGGATTGCATAAAAGTTGTTAGCCATAAGGACTCAAAATATGGAATTGCTTAATATGGGTTTAGGTGCAGTATACAAAGTCATTGGCATGTGTGTAAGTGAGGCTACTTTCTTTATGATCTGAACTTGTATTTAAATTTTCATTTAATGTGTTTGGTGGTAATTTTCAGACAATTAGCTACCTGGCTGAACGTATTGTGGGGCAAGGATCATTTGGAGTAGTGTTCCAGGTAATATCTTGTATCTTTTCCTTTGGTATTTTGTATAATATTTTTTTAATACAATTATCATTGTTGCCATTTGTTCTGTCCAGGCTAAATGTTTAGAGACTGGTGAAACAGTTGCAATAAAGAAGGTTTTTCAGGACAAGAGGTACAAGAATCGAGAGCTACAAACCATGCGTCTTCTTGACCATCCAAATGTTGTTTCTTTGAAGCATTGCTTCTTCTCAACAACTGAGAAGGATGAACTATATCTTAATTTGGTACTTGAGTATGTCCCTGAGACTGTTCATCGTGCGATCAAACACTATAATAAGTTGAACCAAACGATGCCACTGATTTACGTGAAGCTGTACATTTACCAGGTGTTTTATCATTTAATTTGACCCCTTGCTGAGTCTTCTATATTCTCTTTGTTTCTTGGTTCATCTCAATAACTTCACGTCAATGCTTAGCATGTTATCGTTATTTTACTTCCTAGTTTACTTCGCTAAATGTATTCTCAAGCTTGTGAAGTTTATGGGGAATATTATCTGTTACTCATCATGATTCATTATGATATTGGGTTCTTCTGAAGGTATTTTCATTTCTGACGATATATCATTAAGGATAATTGAAATATCAGCCGGGGTACACGAGTATGGTCAATTTTAGTGCTATTATTTGTCAACAGGAAATTTTCTGATACTATTTTGGGGTATTTTCTTATGCTGCTTCAGCCCTGGGTGGCTTGATGTTAATATTATGTGTCTGAACATTGCTAGAAACTCTAATAATGTTTCTGCTTGACAGATTTTCAGAGCGTTGTCTTATATCCATGGCAGCATTCGTGTATGTCACAGGGACATAAAGCCTCAAAATTTGTTGGTATGTGTGTCCAAGTTCATTGCTTACTGATTTTTTCTTTATTGGGTTTGTACTTCTTTACTCTTACATTATAGGGTCTTGTGTGCCTCTAAAAAAGTTTGACATCAATACATGCTTGCACGAGGTAGAGGATCTCTTCAGATGCTTTCCACTGGATACTTATGCTTGTCTGTTCATTTTGTTAGTATCAAATATCTTCTCTCTGGTGTATTTTTGTTATTTATGTGAAAGTTATTGGTCGATACTTTTGAGTTTATCGTGATATATTTCAGAATCGACAATGCCCTGTCTGTGGGCTAGGACTTTTCTCTTATTCAGTTCAGTTGATCCTTAATTAAGCCAATATGAGATTTGGCCAGAAGTTTTTACTTAATTTTATCGTGAATATTCAGACTAGCGAACCTTTAAGGTGGTAACCAAAATATTAAGCACTGTTACTGATGCAAAATCATCAATTTCAAATTGTATATGTTGGTACTAGTATAAAATGTATTTGTGTATGGTCTTGCTTGCCTCGTTTGCAATTATTATGGACATCACCTACAATTTTCTTTAAGGAAAAAGTTAAAAGCTTCACTTGTGTGGATCAGAACTTGATTTTGCTTGCAATCGGTTAATTGAAAATCAGCACTTCCAACTTATTCATGCAAAATCTATGTCCGTCCTCTTGTGATGAATGCAGGTGAATCCACACACCCACCAGCTCAAGTTATGTGATTTTGGGAGTGCCAAAGTTTTGGTATGCAAACATCTTATTCATTAAATGGAGTTTTATTTAAGTAAGTGGAATGATGGCTACTAAGTTAATTATTGTGGCAGGTCAAAGGGGAGCCGAATATCTCTTATATCTGC
Source organism: Galeopsis tetrahit (assembly GCA_963675135.1). Lineage (NCBI taxonomy): Eukaryota > Viridiplantae > Streptophyta > Magnoliopsida > Lamiales > Lamiaceae > Galeopsis > Galeopsis tetrahit. The sequence goes on from OY776121.1 coordinate 91,300,906, forward strand.
TCTAGGTATTATAGAGCACCTGAGCTCATTTTCGGAGCTACAGAGTATACTACTGCTATTGATATTTGGTCTGTGGGGTGTGTGCTTGCTGAGCTACTTCTCGGACAGGTAGTCATTGTGATGTTTATGTATCTGTGTTCATGAACATCAATGTTACCTTTTCCTGTAATGTGTAATAGATCCTTTCCGATGGCAGGAAAATAAATCCCCCCTCCTAATGTGCATTACTTTTGGCCTTTGCTTTTCAGCCTTTGTTTCCTGGTGAGAGTGGAGTAGACCAGCTTGTTGAGATCATCAAGGTTCGAATTTTCTCAGATAAATAGATAAAAGGAAGTGGAGATACTTAAAATGGCCGTATAGGCAGTTGAAAGAATTTTGGTTTATGTGTGTTCACATGATGTCATCTGCTTTCAGCTCCCTAACTGATATTTGTTGTTAGGTCTTGGGGACTCCAACTCGGGAGGAAATAAAATGCATGAATCCTAATTATACCGAGTTCAAGTTTCCACAAATTAAAGCCCATCCATGGCACAAGGTACTTATAAATAAATGTGTTTACGTCCTCTTTTCACAATTAACTTTTGTTACCACAATATTTTAATCTGCTCCAGATATTCCCTAAGCAAGTTCCTCATGAGGCTGCTGATCTTGTCTCAAGATTGCTTCAGTACTCGCCTAATCTACGTTGCTCAGCTGTGAGTACAAAATATATTTGTTTTCCATTTTATTACTTTAATCGTGGAGGGGCAAGACCTATATTTATTTTACTGCGTTTGGCTGGAGTTTGGTGCTAGGGGCCGATTGGATTGGGGCCTTCAGTCACTTGATTATATATTCCTGAAACTATTGTTGGCAAATAAAGTTATTGGTTGCCCAGTTTCAGTTTATTAAATTACCATTTCTCATAGGTTGATACGGATTTTACAAGGACAGTAAAACTTCAATAAGTTAATAAAATAGGTTTTAATTAACAGATTAAATAATTTATGAATTTTAGTCAACTAAAAATTCCATCATATTTTCTCAATTGAATCATTTGATATTGAATATTTACTTGGAGTATCATTTATGACAGCTCCTTTTGTAAGTTCTACTGTATTTTTTTGTTAATTAAAACTGGCATGCACTAACTTGCATTACAGTTGGATGCCTTAATCCATCCCTTCTTCGATGAGCTTCGTGATCCCAACACACATCTGCCAAATGGTCATTTCCTTCCTCCATTGTTCAACTTCAAGCCTCACGGTACAAGTTTCTGCTATTATTCTTATTATTTTCTTCTTATGTTTTGGGCCTGTGTTATGAATGTTGTTGATTATCGTTTGTATATTGTTACATTTTAAATTTTAGAGTTGAAGGGTGTGCCAGTGGAAACTTTGATGAAATTGATTCCTGAGCATGCTTGGAAGCAGTGTCCCTTGTCCTATGATTCCTCCAAGTACGTGACAAACCATTTATAGATGTAACACTTCTTTGCTCATTCCGATTTGTGCCCTCGCTCGCCTTTCATGTTTTTGCTTTGTATTAGCATTAGCAGGTATTGCTGTAAAAACAGATTGGCGGGAAGATTTGCAATCTACTACTATTAATTTTGCTGGTTTACCCTATTTTCCTTCCTCACATTATGTGTCCTGTTTATTTCAACTTCATGGGTTTCTTGATCTTATCTTTTCAAAGACGGGTTTTGTCCCTTTTATACTCCGTCTTGAGTCGATGGGTTTAATATGGGATCAAGAGCGGATCATGTAGGCATAGAAATAATTAGAAGCACTCTGTCTGAGATCGTTTCACGTTGATTGATAGATCAGTATTCATCAACTGGTGAGAAGAAGAAATGCAAACCAGGTTAGTGGGTAACGGAGATGCCTAACATAGTTCTGAGGTATTAATGAGCAATTAACACGAAGGGATAAGTTGACTATAACCATTGAATTATGCTCCTTTAGATTCAAAATCTTTCTTTCATTATGCTCATTTCTCTGGACGCGAGTTTATTAAAACCATTGAATTCGGAATATGGTATGATAGGGGATTGTGGGGTCCTTTTATAAATAAAGTAAATGACAATTTGAATAAAAAGTGATTGGTGGAGATGAAACAATGTGAATTATTATTATTTGTAAAAGGACATGTAATCTGCATGTGTGGCTGCTCTAGTTGGTTTTTTAATGACAGAAGAATCTGCAGGTGATGACTATATCAGGATGTGTACTTAGTAAATGTTAAGTCTCTCTTGTAGGCATAGGCAAATCATGTGTGGCGGGGTAAATCCAATAATTGTGTTCAGTGAAGCAGTGAAGATTTCGTTGTGAAGTGAACTCGTGTTTTTCTTTTCATTATATAAATAACAATGAGTGTAGTGTTTAAATATTCAATTATTTAAATATTACAGATGAAAATTGACTAAATTAATTATTTAATTTATAAAAAAATATATAAAATAATTTTATTGGATAGAATTACAAGTATTTAATTGATTATATTTAACTTAATAAGATAATATATTCGATATATTATAATCACTTAATATGTTGAATATATTATGTGAAAATATAGTAAAATATATTTTATTAGGTATTGGATTTACCAATAAAATAAAATAGATACATGGGCTTGAAAGTCCAAGTACACAAAATATGTTTTTTGTTCTACTATATAAAGGCCTAAAGGCTATGAGACACCATAATACGTAGTTGAAGATTTTGCATACGGAGCACGGTAAGAATTGAAGTTTTATGTTATACAATCATATCATATTTTTTTGTTGGTGACAATATTTATTGCTTTAATAATTCTTGAAGTTTCATGTTATATAATTATATCAGATTCGTGTTTTTTTTTTTCGGAACACCAACAACTTAAATCCTACACTCTGGCACGAACTTTTTAATCCAATCGCAAAAATATTATTTGTCGAACCCTCAATATCAAATTGCCAATGGTACTCATAAAAACATTCTTGTTCAGTTAATGAGTTGTATGAATTTCACGAGAATCCAAACCAAGTTTCCTACATAATCTAAGGCTTATTTCTTATAATAATGGACATCTTTAAAACCTTTGATACTGGGAAAGTCTATGAAGCCCTAGTATAAATTTATCACAAATATCCAACTCATTCCCTCCCAACCGGTGAGGATATAATACTCATATTTGTAAAATTACATAGACTAATAAAACATAATTTTCACACATAAAGTTCTAAATATGCCCAGTCAGAATTGATTAAAAAAAAATTCAAATTAGGGATATTTAAAAAAAAAATCAAATTAGTGATATTTTCATTCTTTTATGTTATAGGTATATTTTAAACATTTTATTCACTCTATTTATGAAAATGTCTATAATTTTGAACACACAAACAAAAATACATGACTTAGAATAATTCTTATTTAGACACAAGATCACTACATAAAAGGGCACTTGCTCCAATTATTACTTTCAATATTTCTAACTCAACTATGAAATACATAAAAGAAAGTAGCTATTTTATATCAACTCATCATCTTATCCTTTCCATTCTCAAATTAAGTCTCATTCTCTAATCATTATAACTGCAATGCTACTAGTATTTTATAACAACTCACCTTATCTTTTCCATTCTTGAATCACAAATGCACCTTCGAAGGCTCCACACCTTACCAGAAATGCCATTCCCGCAAATGGATTCTGGTCGGCTAATATAATAATAATAATTTATTGCCTCATAAAAAAAAAAGCAGCAGCTACTCACTTCCACTTACAATCCTTTATTTTCCAAAAAAAAGTAAAAAAATCCATGTTCCACTAAGTACCCCTTGTTGGCCTCATAATGCAGGAATGAAATTTAGCAGTACGCTCCTCTCTAGTTCTGAACTAGTTCTGAAGTTCGAAATCCTTACGCTCCTCTCTAGTTCTGAACTAGTTCTGAAGTTCGAAATTCTTAAAGTGCAGATAATTTTTTAAGAGTCCTACTCTGGCTTCAATTCGGGCTTCTATCAGTGAATGGCATGATTAGTTTTTTCAATTAGACAGTACTTGAGCCAAATATCAAGAGTTGTTGACATTTATTTTGATTCTGAAGTTTGAAATTCTCAAGGTGCAAATAATATAAAGAGTTGTTGACATTTTGATTCTGAAGTTTGAAATTCTCAAGGTGCAAATAATTTCTAAAGGGTCTGACTCTGGTTTCAGTTCGGGCCTCTGCTAGTGAACGACGGGATTAGTTTTTTCAATTAGTCGGTACTTGGACAGATATCGAGGGTTGTTGAGATTGTGCACCAAGTGAAGTGGGCTTTTTAGGGCACACTAATTTGTTCGACCGACCTGAATTCCCAAAACGTGGGTGCTGGGTGCCTTCACTCTCCAAACCTAATAAATTCCATACAAGCTAAAGCCACTACTAATAGTGACAAAAATTAGATCATTCTTTTCAACACCATTTTTCCTCTATCTTTTTTTCAAAACCTATTCACTACACACACTAGGCACGCCCTAAGACTGCATGCGCCCCTTCTTTTCTCTTACATAAGTGGCCAACTTGTTTTGTTTCCTATCTATATATATAACTAACTCCCTCACTTCAACAACATATATACAACCTCATAATGGCCTCTTCTCACCTTGCAATTCTATTTTCAATCTCCCTATACTTCTTCACTACTGCTCAATCGAGGCCGTACTCTCGTCTCCCTATCTCACAAATATCGTTATCGCCTTCCCCTGCTCCCGAGGCTTCGGCTTCCAAGCCACATTCATCAAACTTCAGTGTGTTGAATTATGGTGCTGTGGGAGATGGTATTGCTGATGACACACAGGCCTTTAAAATGGCTTGGGATGCTGCTTGTGTGGCTTATGATGATGCTGTTATTCTTGTTCCTAGGCATTATACTTTCATGATTCAATCTGCCATCTTTTCTGGCCCCTGTAATAATGGAATTGTTTTACAGGTAATGCATTTTTGCTCTTTATATACTAGTTACACCTGTTGCACCGTGCAATTTCTTTCACTAGTTCTTCTTTCACTAGTTGCACCACTTATCAAATAATACCACACACACAAACATGCTGATAAGTGACGTGGTATTACTTTATAACCGTGGTGGTATTACTTGATAAGTGATGTGGTATTACAAATTGCAAGAAATTACACCAGTTTCATGTGGTGCAATAATTTGCCTTTATATATATGCTGATTTGAGCGAACGATGAAATTGGTTGTAGATTGAAGGAACTGTGATGCCACCAGACGGGCCGAATTCGTGGCCGAGATCTTACAGTAAGCGACAATGGCTCGTTTTCTACCGGATCAATGGGATGACAATGAAAGGAGGAGGTTTGATCGATGGGAGAGGAGAAAAGTGGTGGAATCTCCCTTGCAAGCCTCATAGGGTACCTTTAGTTTGACTTTCGTCGCGTAATTTATTTGACTTTTGGGTTTGGATCCTCTGCTATGTATAAAACACAGCGGAGAATTCAAATTCTCGATTATTGGTTTTATGTAGCTTCATTTTATTTAATTGCTACATATGTCAATGTGACAGGGTGCAAAAGGAACAACTTTGCCCGGTCCTTGTGACAGTCCAGTTGTAAGTCTAAACATAATTTATAGTCTATATTGATAATAAGTTATGAAAATTGGTTAACAAAATGTTGTTATTTTCCTTGATTTTCAGGCAATAAGGTTTTTTTGGAGCTCTAATTTGACAGTTCAAGGACTAAATGTCAAAAACAGTCCACAATTTCACTTCCGATTCGATAGCTGTCACAGTGTCCGAATCAACTCGCTCTATATAAAATCGCCATCCTCAAGCCCCAACACCGATGGAATTCACATAGAGAATAGCAACGATGTAATGATATACAACACTATCATTTCTAACGGTAATCAGTTAGTCTTGTGTGGGACCGTCTTTTATATGTACCTCCAATTATATTTATTGATATAATAATAGATGGATGACTCATGTAGGTGATGATTGTGTATCCATTGGAGCTGGTACATACAATGTGGATATAAGGAACATAACTTGTGGGCCCAGTCATGGAATAAGGTATATTCTTTTGAACTTTATGCATAAAGACTCCAAAAAGTTGTCAAACAAAAAAGGCACTGACTTCAGTGCTCGATATTTTTATCAATACCGATATTTTTAAACTTGTTCGACTGCAGCATTGGCAGTCTGGGCATGAGGAACTCGCGGGCGTGCGTCTCCAACATAACCGTATCGGATTCAGTGATAAAGCACTCGGACAATGGGGTCCGAATCAAGACATGGCAAGGCGGGTACGGAACGGTCTCGAAAATTAGGTTTTCGAACATCCACATGGACACGGTCCGGAACCCGATCATGATCGACCAGTACTATTGTTCGAGCAAGTCGTGCTCGAACCAGACGTCGGCCGTCTACATCAACGACATATCTTACACGGGGATCAAAGGGACTTATGATGTAAGAAGCCCTCCAATGCACTTAGCTTGCAGTGACGCCATGCCTTGTACTAACCTGACAATGTATGACGTGGAATTGTACCCTTCGCAAGGGCTGAGAATCTTGGACCCTTTTTGTTGGAATGCTTATGGAGACATAAAGACACTCACGATTCCGCCATTGTTGTGCTTGGTGGAGGGATTCCCACAAAAGATGCCTAGTAATGATGTTGATAAATGTTAATTAGCTTTATATTATATTTGCTTGGTTAATTACTTATAAATATATATATAGTTGTAAGTTGTATTATCCAATTATTAGTGGATCACCAACAATTTATAGGGAATCATGAATTGTTGATCAAATTGTCTTGTGTGTTTTAGTAATAAATTAACATGGTTTTATTTTATTTTTGATTGAGATATTGCTCACAATTATTTTCATGTCTAAACATAGGCGGATACATGTATAAATTTTGGGGTACAAAGTACAGTACAACTGTACTCCCGAATTGAAAATTTTGTACTCCCTCCCACTATAAGTTTCTCACTTTCCTTTTTATGGACGTCCCAATATAAGTTTCTCATTCCATTTTTTGCATATTATTTTCTCTCACTTTATCTATTACTCATCAATTATTTTCTCTTCCTCCATCACATCACTTACACTTTATCTATTATTTTATCATATTCCTTAATCAAAACACCCAGAAAGGGGAGACTTATACCGGGACGGAGGGAGGGAGTATTATTTTTTAGATAAAATAAAATAAAAATTGTCTCAAAAAAAATCGACAACTAAAATTATACCTTCATTCTCAAACTTAATATTCTCTCTCCGTCCCACTATAAATTTTCCATTTTTCTTTTATGACAATAAGTTTCTCATTTTATTTTTTTCCATTTTTTGATGGGATATTATTTTCTCTCTCTCAATCATATCATTTATACTTCATCTTTTATTTTATCAATTATTTTCTCTTTTACGATCACATTACTTGTATTACATATATTATTTTATAATATTTCTTAATCAAAAGACCCAAAAGAAAGAAGAAACATAGGAATTAGGGAGTAATATCTTTCTTATCCCTAAATTCTGGATCCTTCATTATGTCTAATCCATGGCAGATTCAACTTCTTAAGAAACATTAATGTTTTGAGTAATATTTCCAAATGATGCAACTGTGACTCATAAAATTTCAATCAAGCAACATTTTTGTTTTTTTTCATGAAAGCAATTTGTATACTTTTATTTACATGAACCAATACTTTTATTTATATGAATTATTGATCTTCTTTCCATACTTTGTGGTCCTATAACGGTATAACCCATTAAAATGAACCCAAATTGCGGTGACTATAATTTTTTTGCCATGTTTTTTTTATAAATGTGTACCACACTAGATCTATATCAACTGCACTATACCTACTAAATGAATAAATATTTTCCTCAAAAGAAATAATAAATGAATAAATATCTTTAACGTTGTCAAAAAAATGTTTGTGAGAAATAACAATTACGAGGATCAATAATGTAGAATACTGTCACTGTCAATGATCAACCCAATTTCTTACAAATCGGCATGCTTATACGTAAACAGGATTTCACACTGTCTAGGCGACCTTTTTTTATTATTATTTATTTATTAATTGAAAAATTCAAAACGTCCGATCGATTTTTTTAATGGATTATTTTAAAATTTTACACAAATTCACATGCACGTGTATTATGTATTTGCTTCATCTTCTTTATTAAAAAAAGATTACTATGATTATTGTTTTTTTTATACATACAAATTGATAATTTTTAGGTATTAGCTGTGAATATTATGATATTTAAGTATAATCAAGATAAATAATTTTCAACTTCTACACCCACGTGTACTAGATAAATAATGCAAGATGGATGAAGAATTTGAAGTCGTAATTTTTTTTTATCACAAGCTCAATTATTGTATCAATTCCGGTCCCCAAATTTATCGTAACCTTAATCTTGGGTGAGTGGGGATTAGTAGAGTAGAGACCACTTTAAGATACTATACTTATTAGTTATTTCAACATACTTTACATATTCTCCATTCAAATTAGTACGGCAACCCACTAAATAATCAAGTACAAAACAAAGCTTAAAAACTCGAGATTAGGTGAGTTTAGAATAACATTAATCCACATTTTTCTTAAAAAAATCTCACTTTTAATTTCCTTTTCAAAAATTCAAGATTCCGTCTCTTAAAATATACTCATAAAGAATGACGTTGCTCTTTAAATAATAATAATATCGCACGATCAAGTCTAAGTATTATTAAATTTTGGAAGACAAATAAATATTTAGGCAGAAAGGCGATTCAAATTAAATATAAGAAGCGTGGCGAATGCATAAATAAATAGAAGATATAGGAAGAATTGTCCCAAAAAAAAAAAATTAAAAAAAAAAGATAAGAGAGTAATTCTTGAGTGGGGAAAAAGAAGTGGAAGAAGTGGCAAGGGCGGTTACGGCTGTGGGGGGTACCTACTGCTACTCTACGACCCACTCCTCATTCAATAATCATTACAATACTTTGTTATATACTATTATACACATATACGACAAATATATAAATACATATATATAATTGGAGGGTGGCGACCGGCGTGGGTCGAGATATGGCCGGTGGACGGGCCCAACCCGACCCACTTTCCTTGTGTAATTTGTGCAACAAAATAACCATTTGAAACTCAAATCTTGAAACAAAATAAGAAACAAGTATTTTTAATTTCAATTTTGTTTTCACAAGTTAAGTTTGAGTTTCACAAAATATGTCACCACTATAATCCTCTTCCTTTTTTTTTTTTTTAAATTACATTAAAAACTCATCCCTTTTCTCCTCCCATGACTCGAACTCAGATCTAAGGCCTAGGTAGTGGAGCTCTAAGCTATCCCATTTTGTCACTATAATCCTCTTCCACGCTCCATAATTTTTTAGATTAAAATGGACACATGTAAAATACCAATCTTACCCATGTATATGTGTATATTTGGTTAGAGTTTCCCTCTTTTATTCTTTGGTAAATTCTTTTATGCAATTGACTGTATATGTATATTTTTTAATGTTTAATTTACGTAATTTAATCTAGAACTTAACATTTGACCCAATTTATTGAAGTCAAATTACAAATTGTATAGATGCAACCAATTGCACTCAAGTGTCATTCTTCTTCTTTCTCTTTAATTTTGTTATAGTTATATTTTTTCCTCACACGAAGCTCAAATCCTAAACCCTACAAAAAAATTATAATTCAATTTGAAAAGAAAAAAAAAAGAGTAATATGACAATAAAGTTCAAGAAAAAAATTAATATACGCAAGGTCAACCTTAAATTTATGAAAACATCGATGGATATATCGATATCGAATATCGATATCAGTAAATTTTAAAAGCTGTGAAAATTTAATAACTAACTCTTAATACATAAATTCAAAAGAACAATTTAAATGCATTTACATCTATATTAAATTTATATAAAATATAACATACAATGTTATTTTTCATATGATATTTTTTTAAATTTATCGACATTTCTCGATATTTTCCGACATTTTACCGATATTAGTCTCGATATTGTTATTGTATATCGATTAGTATCGTGTTTTCAATTTTTTTTAATATCGTGAAAATATCGTTTCTTCCCAATATCGATATCGGTGACCGCAAAAAATGGATATATCAAGGATATATCGGAGAAATATACTCCATGTTTTCAACATATTTACCTTTTAATCAAGCTATATTAGTATATTACTCATTTACATGTTTTTTTTTTTAATTACATTGTCATGCCATAATATAAACCCATTTGGTGGGCTAACACATGCTCAAAGTTCAGCCATTACATGTTACAACCCGAGCAATACTTATGGGGAACAAAAATTGTTAGACCACTAAGTACTACTCACAAAGTTGCACTTTCTATGGTCCAACGGTGCTTCAAGGCAAAACAAAATCATTAAAATTTTAGAATTGTTTTTAACGGGGTGCACTAATTAAAAAAATATTATTATGAGTGCATAACATTTGAGATGTGCAGGTTTCCTTTCATAAATCAAATGCACAATCCACTTTAAATTATGTCGGTATAATACCACGACCAGTAACAGCCTCATTTTTTGGCTATTGGAGAAAGTTTTGTATGAGATCGTCATACATGCGCGACCGTCTCATACAAATTTTTGTATTATCCAATTTAGGATACCCTCATTTTGTTTTTTTATAATAGTATCACACTTTAGTACACAGTGTAGTGCTTTAAGATACTCTGAACTGAGTAAACATGGCCTCTTTTAGCAGATATGGTTGGAACCAAGGGTGGGGTCCAGTCTAGTAGCCGCACCACAAATATCTTTTGTCCAATCTCCTATTCCACCCACCAGAGTTGCAGTAGTGTTTTAGAACCAAAAACTCACTGACAGAAGAAGTCAAGGGAAAGGGCTGGTGTCGAATAAGTGGTGGATAGTATCTTTGAGGCTATAATGGAATTGGCTGCTTCAGTATAGTGGATTCCGTCCCAGCTTACATACTGAGTTGCATCGTCACAGACTTGACACCCGGGGAAGCCACATTCCACCCCTTTCTCATAGTTGTACGGTGGTCCTCCCGACCCACAACATGCCATCAGTGGCCTTGAAAAACCTGGGGATCCGATAAATTACACATCAACTGCACTCAGATACTATTACAGATTATAACAAAAAGATTGCTCAATAGTTGCTTCACTAAATGAGGACCATAGGTAATTAATTTGATGATCTTACCATATTTCGTGGAGTTGGCTATCAAATCAAGTTTGATGGCGTATATATCCACATACACGATTCTTGCATCCTTCATCTCTAATTGTAATTCTATGCATGTATGGCGGAGCCCTTCATTAAACCACTTTGCAGCATCATTGTAACTCGATATACACCCAAAGGAATCAAGATTGTTGTTTGAGACATTTTTTAATAAAGCAAGTTTTCTGGGCAGACACCCCAAAGGCCCAGTGTTGTGAACCCAAAAGTTTCTGCCTCCTTGATCATATATTTCCTGGATCACATGATATAAAATAACACTTACGACCGGGCTTGTATTTTATATAAACAGCGTGTAAAGCAATAACAGCTTTGCTTTCACATGTTTGGCAATAATTAAATTTAAACTTGATCCAAGGAAAGGTTCAAATACAATAACATCAAGAGTTTTCCCCTAAATTTCTTTTACATCCACCTGAACAAGGATGTGCCTTCAATTCATTTAACAAGTTATATCATGTTTATTATATCCCACCTGAAGCAGATTCCAAGAATGAAGAACTCAGGTAATATATCTTACAAAAAAGGTGAAAAGAAGAAAATTTTATGAATCAAAGTACTATATTTCACTACTCTTCAGGTTTTTCTGAGTCCAGTAAACTAACCTTGACGGCATTCCGTATTTCTTCCAATATTGAAGGTATCTTTTTGACCACTTGCACATAGGATAGGTTGGCAAATGAAACACTGATGTCATTTTGTCCAATATCAATCATGTAAAGAGCATCAGCGAACTTATCATGGCCTATAAAACCATTGTCACCTATACTTGAAAGAACGTTTAATCAGTTTGGTAATGTTTAATCTACTTCAAAGCAAATATAATATTGAGGACATAAAACTATGCAATAACGTGAATGGATATCAGTTCTTGTATATTTCGACCTGATGGCTTAGGAATTTTGGTTCTCTGCGGCATTATGCCTAGAATAAATCCTAATAAAATTGGAAAAAAAAAAGTCACATTGGCCAGTGGGGATTGGGTATGCTACGTTCAGCAACGTAGAAAACCTCCAAGCTATATCATTGCAGCGAACTAATATCATCCAATTTTTCCCATGACTGAGAAACATCTATATAGCATATTAGCATTACACCTGCTACTTCTCCTTTTAATTGCCTTTTTGTTTTTCAATATTCCAACATGTGGCATGAGACCAGCTAGTAATTTGTGAAATTATACAGATTTTTTTATATTCTTGGACCAGCTAGTATTTTATTGAGTCACAACTTAGCTAATGCAAGAAATCACCTGCAGCAGCATGTTCAGTTGAGTGATCCTTGAAATGCTTGAACTGCATGACCTGAATATTCAATGCAAATGGTAGATTTTTGGGCAACGTAACGGACCCTGCAACAGCAAAGTTTGCCCCATTTGAAAAGTTGGAACCCAAAGAATCCAGATATGGGCTTAGAAGACTTGTATTTAGACTTTGACCTGCAAAATCATTAAGATATTTTCTAATCAATAACATTACTGGTATTATTGATCAAGATATTATATGTAGGAAGGAATGTAGTTCTGTTCTCCATCTAAAATTAGAACAACAAATTAGCTGAATTAACACACATAATCAAACAGTCTGCAAGACATCTAAACCAAAAGAATCATGTGGAATAACAAAAAGGACGAACCACAAATAGAGTATCCCCTTCAATTTGCCATCCTACGTTACAATAAGTTTTACAAGAACAATTTCCTAAGAAATCAATGGTTTTTTTTACCTAAAAGCGGCTTGGTAATAAAGTGCTACAAATGTTGTAATGCTGAGGGGGGCAAGCGCGTGCATCATTTCAAAAACGGTAGTCTAGTCCCTATAATAAATTCAATAGTGCCATAAGCACATGACAACAGTCCAATGCAAGTACCAAGAACGCACCGAGTCAATGATACAGTAATTTATTAATCTTACTTGGGAGTAGAACCACATTTCCTACTAGATTTATTCCCATATTGGAGTACTATCTAAATATCAAAAGAGGGTGTATTCTTTATTATACTCGGCAAATTGCACCACTACGTCTTCCTGGGTGTAAGTGAGTGTATGTGAATTAATGGTGATACAATACACGTTGTAAGATCTGCCACACACCCAAAATCTAACCCATCAGCAAAAAATTAATGTTTACCTACAACAGAGATGCGAAAATGAAGAATCATTTACTGATTATTAATATGGAGGACTGCGCAGGAACTAAACAAGAAAACCCCTCTCTACCTCTAAGCATCACTAAGAAGAACAACAACACAGATTGAACACAATGAGATCCGAAAGTGACGAACAAAATAACAGGAAATAAATTTAGAGGAACTTACAAAGAAAATCGATGACAAGGCGTCCATCTGATAGACGGCCGGTGGAACGGCGAAAAAAATTACGGCCATTGGGCAAATTGATAGGATAACCGAGGGCGGCGAAGAGTCCGCCCGTGTCAGAGTTGGAATCGCCGAAGTTGAAGATGATTGGAGAGGTTTTGCAGTTGGAGTGAGATAAGTGTGGGATGCAGAAGAAAATGGTGAGGAGAAAAAGGATGGAGGAGGAGGGGAAGCCATGACTGAGGGGAGGAGAAGAAGAATTAGGCATGTTCAAAAGCTTCTGTGTTTGGTTATTTGATTTTGAGTATTTTTGGAGGGATGCTCAAATATTTTTAGGCGTCTAATTTTGAATGCTCCAATATCGAGTACTCACTTTCATTTTTTGATGTTCCATTTCATTTTTTGAAAATTATTTTCTATCTCTCAATCACATCACTTATAATTTCTATCTCTCACTCACATCACTTATAACATGTCTCAATTAAAGTTATCCATCTTTCTTTTTTCGTCTGTTCCTATAAAAACTACTCATTCCTTTTTTTTTTTTTTTTTTTTTAACTATTCCCTCTCACATTTACTTATATTATTCTCTCTCTCAATCACATCACCAGAGCTCATGGGAAGCTTTTCCCGGAAAGAAGGAAGTAGTAAAATATACTTTAGGAGCAAGTTTTCCAATTTAATGCTAAAATTACCAGATATTCCCGTAAAAAATGTTACTAGAGATTAATACTCACATGAATCTAATACATTATACACTTCCCATTTAAGTTAAGGGATTTTGGAATTATTCTTTTACATTCAACATTCTTTAGAAATTAACTCTTCTAAATGCACTCAGGACAAAATGAATCACTCTTTTACATTCAACATTCTTTATAAATGAACTATTTTCAACTAATAATAGGGTAATAAAATTTCAACTTTCAAGCACAATAATAAAATGCTGTATGGCCTCAGAATGTTGTCCTCAACCTTGTCATGTAGATGCTGCACAGAAAGAATTAAACCAGGTATAGATAGATTATAATTATAATTATACCCCTCGGCCTTATCAAGCTTCGGAAACTCAAATTTCATCTCAGGACTCTATTAGAGCTCAAGACAAAATTTTCTTCACCAGCGACGGTGGAATTTAACCTCCCAGCAGCCCACCCGTTATTTATTACACGGGCAGCTGCACCAGCTGGATCACCTACCACACGAGTACCCTCTACTTGCTTCTCGTATTCTGCGAGGCCTTTAGCCTTCCTCTCTTTCCTTCGTTGCCTCTCCTCTTCTCTCTCCTTTCTCAGCCAACTCTCCACAGTTCTCTGCAAATGCAACTAACATAAGTACCACCTACAACAACACTCAAATTGGCTTGTTAATCTGATTACTATCATAACTGAAGCCTCAAAAGATTTCTTCCAGGACATGAGCATGATGATATCGTCAATTCGTTTTTAGCTGGCCTTATATTATAATCTCTCTTGTGTTAGTGCAAGTACTTCGAGTTCTTATTGTTAGGTAGAGGGACTAACCATCAATGACAAATTGCTCATCTCCCTAACTTTATTCATAGGCACTGCTAATTGCAACTTCCCTTGAGCCACGTAAATCTGATAAAATTTAATTGTTACGATGATAAAAAGTTGGAGAAGGTGAATTTATGATGCACGATATCAAAATTAAGCTTACTATATGAGATGGCCAATTCTCAAGACCATCAAAAATATGTGTGGCATAAATAATAGTAGCCCCTCGTTCTTCACATTCTTTCTTCAGAAACTTTAGAAGGTCAGCCCTCGCAAGAACATCTAAGTCAACTGTGATCTCATCTAGCAGCAGAACCTGGTAACGGAATCATAATGTAATCAACTCTAACTACGAACAGTTTAAATGGAGCAACATAACAACTGGTTATGTCTAACACTACCTTAAATGGCTTTAGAAGACCCATGCATATTTGAACCCTTCTCCTTTGACCATCAGATACTTTATGCAGTCTCCAGGATAGGTTGATATCTAAAACCTACAATAACAGAGATCCACTTAGAATTGCTCAAACTTAGCCAAGTTTGATTTGAGCTAGATCTAAGTAAAATATGCATGATCATTCTACTGAACAAAGATAGTGGCATTGAAATTTATCAGGTCAGTGATACAAAGAGTCGAAGACTCGAGTAGGCCAAAATTCTCAAGTTCATCTTTGTCTATGAGTTCTTTTACATTGAAATCCTTCATACCTTTATTAATTCATCTCGTCTTTGAGGATCGATACCTGCAACCCCAAAAATCATTTTCTGAGCAGACACATCCATCTGAATTGGAACCTCAAAACCAGCAAATGCAACCTCTCTTCTCCACTGGAAATAAGTAAATTTCCACTAATCAAAATTAAAATAAAAAATATAATTTGCAAATGTGATTATTAGCATTTGCTTCTTTGAGGAACAATTAACCCGCCACAAACTTTTAACTAGGAATTTCAATCGGAATCAGATTGCTTAATACCTTTCCTTTTCATATTGCAAATTCCAATCCATCAATTTCCCCCCAAAACATACTAATAAGCAAATGCAGTTCAAAATTCCCATCCCAGATCAATTATAATGATACAAATACAGAACACAGTAACGAATGAATAACAAAAGAAGTAAAAACACAACATTAAATTACCTCGCCGCCAAGATAAGCAAGATCACCGGAAGCCGTCAAAGCAGTGTCGTGAAATGCTGATCTCCCCAATACCTTAACGGCTTCCTTCTCCACCATATGCTTCCCTCCCAAAATTTTCAAAATAGTTGTTTTCCCTGCGCAACACCGCCGTACAATAATGAATCGATCTCTATTTACAAACAGAATTAGATAGATCCATGAAACTAACCAGCGCCATTGGAGCCGACAAGAAGACATCGATCGCCGGGGGATAGAGAGATGGAGAAATCTTCAATCAAAGGTTTGGCGCCCGGCGGAGGATGGCCGTCGATTCCGGGGTAGGTGAATTTGAGTTTTGTCACCTGCACTGTGGGTTGAGCTTTGTCCACCGCCATAGATCGTTTTCAGGCGCTAATGTTTCAATTTGTTGCAGAAATTGTGTTTTATTTAAAAGGGAATGAAATGTGATTTATGCGGATGAGAGTATGGTTGCGTGGCTTCACACTACACATGTAAATCCAACTGCAATGTGGAGTAGTAGTTAGCCCCTTTTACTATTTAAGGGAAGTAGGTATCACCGACTTGAAAGAAATTCTTATTTCACGAAAATTACAAATATGTTTATGAAATTTGTATTTATAGCACAAATACCTCCATCAATATGTTTATGAAATTTGTATTTTTCTTGACGAATCAAGATTAAATTTAATTACTCATTAAGGCCCTCTCTAATCATACAAAAGGTAGGTTTTTCCTTGCCATATGTGCCCACCTCAAAAGCAAAAAACTCCAACCTCCAAAACCAAAAAGTAGGTTGGGGCCACCTCATTTTCTTTCATTTCTTATTGGGGGCCCACCTCACTCTCTCCCTAAAAAAAAATGCGTTAAATATGGTTTTTGGGGGGTCCACCTCACTCTCTTTCTCTCTTAAAAAGCGTAGGTTTAAATGTTACAACCTCCCAAAAACCCCTCAACCGCCAAACTTTCTTCCCAATGGCTAAAAACCTCCCCACGGGGGTTTTTGTGTGTTCCATGTCACCAAAAAAACCTCTCCACTGGGGAGGACCTAATCCACTTATTCACTAATTTTACTTTTTTTTTATTATTCTTTCAATTCCTTCTAAAGTTGTTCATTTACTTTTACTACATAGAAAAAATAAAATGTAGCTAAAGATAGAAGTGTTATAAAAAATGAAATAAGTAACTTTTATTTTCATGCTTAAAATAACAAAATTAATAACTTTCAAAGTAACTATTTGTAGCACTGTTACAAAGAAATGTCTCCTGATTTTATAAAAAATGCATGAACATTGAGAAGTCTTTTTGTAATTTTTAATCTCTATATGATGTCTTAGGAAGAGATAAAATCGCTAGCCAACTGAATTCTTGAATTTGGGGAAGGAATCAACAATGGTGATAAGTTCCAAAAATTATGTTTGTAGCACTGTTTTTTTAACCGTTCATCCATGAGTGGAACGGCACTACCAGAAAACTTACTTTAATGACAACATCCTCTCATTATTATTTCTCTAGCTAAAAAATTTTAGTGGATTTGATAATTAATAACAGAACCTCTCACTAAAAGTCAATTACTGTCACTAAAATTTTTTAGTAGAGAGGCTATAATGACATAAATTATGTCACTAAAAATCATTTTTCTTGTAGTGCGGGTTGAAAAATCGAGTGAGGGATGTTTGCAAATTCAATTGAGTGAAACATAATCACTTTTTTTTTAAAGATGGTTTCGCACAACTTTAACTTTTAATAAGTGATTCTAAGCTATTAATAAAGTTCGCAAACACTCTTTCATTATTTTTAGCAATACTATTATCTTTATATTTATATAGATATAGGTCTTTGTTGGGGTCAAACAAGTCTCACGCCAAAAAAACATTAAAAGATCATGGCGTATAAAGGGAGACTAGAATCTCCATTGGTATAATACATTTTGAAAAAATTCAAAAGCAAAGTTGTAAAGACGTAGCCCAAAGCAACCTCTGTGAACTAGACACGATGACCTAGATAAAGCGGATTGTTTGAGAGAATGCTCGGTGGTCTTTGTTTGAAAGGGAGGATTGTGGGTTAAACAAATCCCACGTCCCAACATGATTGATTCCATTGACATACCTACATCCTCAATTGTCTAATAAAAATCATCATTGTCTGTTATTGTCATTATACTTGAAAGCGTAGTTCCTACATCATGTTTCATTCGTAGTTTAGCATTTCCAACATCAACACAGAGAGGTGTACATACGTTTTGAACTATAGATTCTCGATTTTGTTAATGTAAAATCGAAACCGAGTCACTATACTTGAAAGCGTAGTTCATACATCATGTTTCATTCATAGTTTGGCCTCCCAACATCAGCATAAAGAGGTGTCCATAAGTTTCGAACTGTCGTTTTTCAGTTCCGTTAATGTGAAATCGAAATCAAACATCTACAAGTGTATGCTAGTTTCGGTTCCAAAATTGACGATTTTCGTTTTTTAAACTTGTTTTTCCTAGATAATAAAATGAAAATAGATGGAATCAGTCATTCCCGTTCCAGTTCCAATGAACACTCAATCTCGTCCCTTAATTTTGTTATGGTTATTCCCGATTAAATCTCGTTTATTTAAGGGTTAAATTGAAAAGAAAAAAAAAAAGTTAGAACCGCCCGATGAAGTTGATAACATGTTGACACGGGAGTGGTACGTAGAAGACAAACGTTCTTCTTACGAAAGATGAAAGTATTTTCTTAGAACTTGAAAATATGATTGAATGCTAATTCTGAATACAATATCACCTATATATAGATGAGATTACAAGAAAGATGAATTTCTAGATTCTTTGTATTCAAACTAAGAATTAAATGTAATTAAAAGAATTTGAAGAAAACGAGAAAAATGAGTGAACTTGACCATAGAAGTTGATTAGTCATGCATGTACCACATCAGTCTCCCCCACTTGAAAAGAACTCGACCCCGAGTGATCTGGGTAGGATGAAGGTTCTTCAGGAAAGTAACGGTATAAATCACTTACGTTAAAAGTCTTCGAGATTCCCATCGAGTCTGGAAGACCCACCACATAAGCATTATCATTGATTTTATGAGTGATTTTGTAAGGTCCGTACTTCTTCGGCTGCAACTTGTGATATTTTCCCACTGGAAAACGCTCACGACGAAGAAAGATCATCACATCGTCCCCAACTTCAAAAATATTTGACCGCCTATGTTTGTCTGCAGCATTCTTAAATTTTTGATTAGTCTCCATCAACCTTTGACGAACTTCTACTTGAATATCCAACCCATCTTTAGCCAGCTTTTTGGCAGCTACACTAGCAACACCCGGTAACTTTACAAGATCAACAGCGTGACTTGGAGCCTTCTGATAGACTATAGAAAAATGTGATTTTCCTGTAGAACTATGAACTGCGTTGTTGAAGGCAAATTCTGCTTGTGGTAAGGCATAGTCCCATTGTTTCGGTCGATCTCCGCAAATACACCGAATCAAGTTCCCAAGGGTCCGGTTGACGACTTCAGTTTGACCGTCAGTTTGGGGATGAGCCGTGCTGCTGTAATTAAGTGAGGTGTCGAACATTTTCCACAAGGTAATCCAGAAGTGACTCAAGAACTTACTATCACGATTCGAGGTGATAGATTTCGGTACGCCATGCAGTCGCACTACTTCTCGAAAGAAGAGTCGAGCAATATGAGAGGCATCATATGTTTTTTTGCAGGGGATGAAATGCACCATCTTGGAAAATCTGTCCACCACCACAAATACGGAATCAACACCCCGTTGTGTACGAGGTAATCCTAGGACAAAATCCATGGATAAGTCCTCCCAAAGCTTCAGGGACAGGCAAGGGCATGTAGAGGCCGGTATTCTGGGCGTGCCCTTTTGATGTTTGACAAACGTAACACCGACTCACAAACTTTCTCACCTCTCTTTTCAGTTGTGGCCAATAATATCGTTCTTCTAAACTGGCCGTGGTTTTCTCCCTTCCAAGGTGCCCGCTCAATCCACCACCATGTAAATCACGAATTAGTTTGTCCCTCAAAAAAGTTCGGGGGATACACAATCGAGCTCCTTTAAAAAGATAACCATCATATGCATAGAAATCTTCAAAAGGAAGATTATCCCAAATTCCTGCAAAATCCTCATAAGTGGAGTATAATTCAGGAAGAATTTCAAAACCTGTTACCTCATGACTCATTGTTACAAGCAAGGACGCACGCCTACTCAATGCATCTGCAGGTTTATTTCAGTGTAAAGGGGAATTGTTGTAAGTACGCCACCCATCTCGCATGCATCTTACTTATATTTTTCTGGCTATTAATGTATTTTAGGGCCTGATGATCAGCATACAACACGAACTGATCTTGGAGGAGATAATGTTCCTAATACTTCAAAGCTCTGAAAACAGCATAAAACTCTTGATCATAAGTGGACCATTTCCGACGCGCCTCGCTTAATTTTTCGCTAAAATAGGCGATAGGTCTGCCTTCCTGGGACAAGACAGCGCCTATTCCGACCCCACTTGCATCACACTCCACCACGAACAACTTCTCAAAGCTGGGAAGTGCTAAAACAGGAGCCGAACATAATTTCTCCTTAATTGTCTCGAAACTCCCTTGTTGTTCCGGTCCCCAGCGGAAGCTTCCTTTCTTTAGACAATCGGTCATTGGTGCTACTATGGTGCTAAAATTTCGAATGAACCGCCGATAGAATGTGGCTAGTCCATGGAAACTTCGCACTTCCGCCACAGACTTCGGACTTGGCCAATCACGGATTGCTCGAACCTTTTCTTCGTCCACACTAATGCCATCCCCTCCAACCACGAACCCGAGGAAGATAAGGCTCGTTTGCATGAAACTACACTTTTTCAGGTTAATATAGAGTTTATTAACCTGCAATACAACCAACACTTGGTGCAAATGATCTAGGTGCTCCTCCTCGTTAGTGCTGTAGACGAGAATATCATCGAAATATACTACAACAAATTTGTCCAGAAATGGTTTTAGTACCTCATTCATCAATCGCATAAAGGTGCTTGGGGCGTTAGACAACCCAAATGGTAGAACAAGCCATTCGTACAACCCTTCCTTTGTCTTAAAGGCTGTCTTCCACTCATCTCCCGGTCTGATACGGATTTGATGATATCCACTCCTCATATCTATTTTGCTGAAAATTTTGGCCCCTGACAGATTATCCAGCATGTCCTCTAATCTCGGAATCGGAAACCTGTAACGCACCGATATTTTGTTTATTGCTCGGCTATCCACGCACATACGCCAAGATCCATCCTTCTTCGGAGTTAGTAATGCGGGGACTGCGCATGGGCTCATACTTTCTTGGATCAGGCCTTTATGTAACAACTCTTCCACCATTTGTTGTAAAATCGCACTTTCTTTTGGGTTCATGCGATAGTGAGGAAGATTTGGTAATGTGGCCCCGGGTACCA
Source organism: Galeopsis tetrahit (assembly GCA_963675135.1). Lineage (NCBI taxonomy): Eukaryota > Viridiplantae > Streptophyta > Magnoliopsida > Lamiales > Lamiaceae > Galeopsis > Galeopsis tetrahit. The sequence continues at coordinate 91,322,552 of OY776121.1, forward strand.
AATCAATAGCATGTTGTATACCTTTCATCGGTGGTAATTCTGCAGGAAGGTCTTCGGGTATTAACTCCTGAAATTCTTTAAACAAATCAAGGACACAATCAGGGATCTCATCTCTCTTCTCGGAACCACCGACCACAAATGTCGTCTTCACTACTAAAGCGTGTATTTCTTTAGTGTCACGTGCGTCATCCATCCATTCCTTCACCGATCTGGTTAGGGTCAGGAATTTTTGGGTCTCGTTCTTTGGCTTGAACCGCAATGGCAGCAATGTTATCCTTTTTCCATCTTTGAAGAACTGGTAAGTGTTCTTTCTCCCATCATGAACGGCTGCAAGATCAAATTGCCAAGGCCTACCAAACAGTAATTGGCAAGCATCCATATCCACAATATCACACATTACTTCATCTTTATAAAATTTTCCAATGGATAAGGGAACGCGACACCTCTCTTTTACTTTAATTCCTTCCCCTTTAGTAATCCACACAATACTATAAGGTTAGGGATGTTTCTCCACAGACAGTTCTAAAGTCCTAGCCAAGTTATGAGAAATAATATTTTCACAGCTCCCACTATCAATAATCAACTCGAAAATTTGTTTAGAAATGGTACACCTGGTTCGAAACAATGCGTTTCGTTGGGAGTCATCCCTCTTTGGCGCCAACAGGACCTTACGAACAACCATTGTTTGTTGTTCGTCATACTCCTCACCATCCGGCTCGCAGACTCCATCCTCCCCTTCCCATTCGTCATCATTATTTCCAGTATGCTCGATCATGTTGATCGGACGACGTTGGGGGCAATTGTTTGATCGGTGTCCAACCTCGTGACACCTATAGCATTTGTCACCCGTTGGTCTTGCGTATGGGTTTTTCGCCTTCTTTGCGGCCTCTCTCTCTCTACCCCACGCTTCATAGAACTAGAAGCCTCCAGGTTGGGCTTGGGATTGGGTTTCGGTGAATCAACGAAATTCTTACGAGGTTCCTCTCTCCCATAAAAATTTCGAAACCCCATTGATTCAGCTCGTTGCGCCATATTGATTGCCTCGCTGAGGGTTAGGATGATTTGACACCCGATCTTCTCACGAATCATGGGTTTGAGTCCATGGACATACCTTGCTACCTGCTGCCCCTCAGTCTCCATCAGGTTGTTACGCGAGGAGAGGCGTAAGAAATCTGAGGTATAGTCTGCCACCGATTTTTGTCCCTGAACTAATGTCTGGTATTGTTGGAATAGAAATTGTTCATAATCTGGAGGGAGAAAACGTGCCATCATCATCCTCTTCATTTTGGTCCACAATCGGACCGGCTGCTTGCCCAATTGTCGTCGTTGGTTCTAGACTTGTTCCCACCACGATGATGCTCCTCCGTTCAAGCGATAGGCTACGAGCTTCACCTGCTTATTTTCTGATATTTCTGCAAAGTCGAAGAATCTCTCAACTTCAGCGACCCAATCAAAAATCCCTCAATATTAAAATTTCCATTGAAGGAAGGGAGATCCGCCTTCAATCGAAATTCATCATGCCTGTGTTGTCGATTGTCCCTACGATCAGGAATATTATGATTTCCCTGGAATATATTCGCTGCTTCTTCATCTGACGATTCCTCTTCATAGGTCTGTCCCTGGGATTCTGGTGAGTAATTACACGTTGAGGGCCACGAGCAAATCTCCTGGTTCCTTCATCGTTCTCTGGGTTGTCAAAATGTTCTTCATGACCGCCCTGAGTGTCCTCTATTTGTTCTACGCGAGTAGTTAACGTTTGGACTGCTGTAGTCAAACGCTGCATCTCTCTGATCACGTCAGCGAGGGTGGATTCGCCGTTGTTAGCCATCACCAAGGAAAGCTTGACTCTGAATACCAACTGACACGGGAGTGGTACGTAGAAGACAAACGTTCTTCTTACGAAAGATGAAAGTATTTTCTTAGAACTTGAAAATATGATTGAATGCTAATTCTGAATACAATATCACCTATATACAGGTGAGATTACAAGAAAGATGAATTTCTAGATTCTTTATATTCAAACTAAGAATTAAATGTAATTAAAAGAATTTGAAGAAAAAGAGAAAAATGAGTGAACTTGACCATAAAAGTTGATTAGTTATGCATGTACCACATGACATGTTACTATCATTTTTTTTTAAATGAAATCATTTTTGCAAGATGTTGTAATAATAAAAATAGTAATAATAGGCTAATAGCGCCCTTGGTAAAATCGCGATTTATAGATTCAAATTCAAAGGGACAAGTCCACGCATAAATATCTGTCGTAGCGACATCGCGTGGAATAGCAGCATTTGGTGTCCGCGGGCAGCTTCCACCCAGATCCGTCCCTCTCTTCCGATCTATTCATTACTATTTTCTCCTAAATTTCAAACCGTAAGATTTTCATTTTACATTAGTGTTTGACGTTTCTTATTTTCATTGATTTGGGAGTAAAATTGCAGATCTGGACTTAGGTTGAAGCCTCATTTCATTAATCATTTGATTTTGTGGTGTCTTATCTATGAATGTTTGTGCTAATGTTGTTACAGACCGTAAACTAATTGATCTTGTTAAAATTGGCGGATCTAGTTCCGTGTATTTGATTACTTGTTCTAATTTTATGATCTTTGTTGCTATGGATCTGTTTTTAATTTTGGCTTTCTTTTACATGTCTCGCATCAGTTGAATGATGTGAATGCTGTACATTGCTCTATTGTGATTATGTCTGTATGGTTTATTATGATGAGAAAGGGTTTCAGTTTTAATTGAGATAATTTCAAGTTCGATTTGATAAATTCATGGTGGGTTCTTGTATTTGTTGTATAAGGGCATGTTTGATAGCAAAGATGGATTATGTAAGATTAGGATGATAACTAAACTTTATAAATTTTAAAGCATAATCTACCCTTAATCTAAGTTATCAAACAACCAATAAAAATGATATATAGTTAATCTAGGTTTAATCTAAGCTATCAAACATGGCCTAATCGTTTTTGGAGTCTAATATGAAGCAGAAATTCAGTATCTTCTTTGAAATTGAAAGGATGGAACTATGTTCTTATTGGGTTTGAATAACTTTGTCCAAAAGCTCTGTCCTGACTTTGATTTTGGGTTCAACAGGCAAAGAAAATGGGTCTGTCTTTCACCAAGCTTTTCAGCCGGTTGTTTGCCAAGAGAGAGATGAGAATTCTTATGGTAGGTCTTGATGCTGCTGGTAAGACTACCATATTATACAAACTCAAGCTTGGAGAAATAGTGACCACCATTCCCACAATTGGTATGGCCTTTTTGTTTTGGCCCTTTAACATTTCTGTCTCTATTGATTTAACATTTTAGTTGCTTGAAATCATTTTATGTATCTTGTAAGTAAGATTCTATGTTGTATGAAGCGTAGCTGCTATTTGTTTTCTATTTTGATTGCATTGTAAGTTCCTTGTGCTCACTGGAACATCTTTATGCTTCTTTCAGGATTCAATGTGGAGACTGTGGAATACAAGAACATTAGCTTCACTGTCTGGGATGTTGGGGGTCAAGACAAGGTACATCTACTAGATCTTCTGTAACTTTTCTGTATTGCTCATAAATTTTGTTCTTCTACTGAATTCTACCGACTCGAAGGGGGACACTGTTCTGCCTAATCGTGCGTCATGCATGTTTGTACTGCTTCATAACCTGAATCATAAATATGTAAATGGTTCACTGTTAGGCTTTTTTACATTACTCAAGTGGTGAGGAATGTCTGTATAAACCTGTGTGTAAGTTGACATTTGGAAACTGTCTGTGCTGTAACTAGATCAAATTCAACTAAAGAAAGAAAAATATAGGTAGCCAAAATTTCATTGGGGAAAGATAGAGTTATAAAGTCGTATATTTATGCCTATACACGCACACTCGATTCATGGAGTATTTCATTCTTTGGGATTGATGTTAAATCTAGAGTCCCAAGAGTTTAAGATGAATTTTCTACCTTTTGTACTATATTTGATCCCTCAATTCTTGTGGTTCAAGTATTTTATGTTTCTTAAATGACACTCTCAATTGTAAAAATAGTTTGAATGTTGTTTAAACATAAAGTAAACATACTTCACTAATTTGTCTTTGTTTCCATAAAATGATGGATTATTGATGGGTAAAGTTACATGTGGTACATGTATCTGGGACTTTTAATGATCAAAGTGAATCTTAAACGCTATTTGGAATATTTGATAGCATGCTTTTCATGTAAATGTGGTTTAATAAACACAAGTTTGCTTTTGACATTCTGTATTTTGATCTCTCATCTAGATTCGACCATTGTGGAGGCATTACTTTCAAAACACCCAAGGGCTTATCTTTGTGGTTGATAGCAATGATCGTGATCGTGTTGTTGAGGCTAGGGATGAGCTGCATAGGATGTTAAATGAGGTAATTTGACTCTGTGCATTGCAACTTGTTGTGTATATTTGAAGGTTGCAGCAAACTGTGTTGAAACTTTGCCGGAAAATGTATATTAATTTGACTCTATTTATTTGTGATTGTTGTGGTACAGCAGATATTATAAGCTTTTTAATAACTTCAGATATTCATGATTCTCCCTTTGCCCACGAGTTTTCTCTTGTGGTTGTGAAAAGATGAAATTATAAATACTTTTAGTCATACTAACTCTGTATCTGTTCTTTTTGATACTACCATAGGATGAACTTAGGGATGCAGTGCTGCTTGTTTTTGCCAACAAACAAGATCTTCCAAATGCTATGAATGCTGCTGAGATAACTGACAAGCTTGGACTCCACTCTCTCCGACAACGTCATTGGTATACCCATGCTCTCTCTATCTCCCCCGCCCACACACGCACAAACAAAAATTGTGTTCTCACGTATGGTATCTGATGCAGGTATATTCAGAGCACATGTGCTACCTCTGGAGAAGGGCTGTACGAGGGTCTGGATTGGCTCTCCAACAACATTGCTAATAAGGTAGGGAGACTACTTCTGTCATTGGCTTATTACGCTTTTGGGTCAATCATATTTGAACTAACTGCGTCTGTTTTTATTTTCTTCGTCCACAGGCATAAATAAAAAATGTGATGTTCAAGAAATTCGATATCTCCAGTGCTGAAGCTGCCTTTTGTTGTCATTTGGGGCTTTTTCTCAAAGCAAATCAAGCAGTAGACTACTTTTTTAAAACGGAGGAAAAAAATTCAAATTCGATATGTACTTTGTGTAAGTTCACAGCTTGTACTAACTGTACTCTCATCTTTGCTTTGACTGCATATTTATTACAGCGATAATACATCTCTCATTTGTGTTGATAAAATTTGTATGACTTAGATTTTTCGTTTTGGCCATCGGATTTTGGACTTCACTATTCGAATTCTTATTATTTAATAAGTGGATCACTAAATTTTATTTATTAAAAAAAAAATTCTTGGAGCAAATGCATCAAAAGAAATGCCCTGTTGAACAAATTATGTTGACTATTCAGCCATTGGTACAACTAAGAACACCATATGATTTTGAATTTTAAGTTGGTGAGTTACTTTTGGGATTTCAGGGGGAGTACTTCAAACCCAGCATAACTTTCTTACATTTCTTTTCTTAAATGTTCTACAATGTTCTACAATGAATTTTATATATTACAATCACTTATATTATCTCTATTATTTTATTATGTTTATCTCAAATTAATATTTTATCTTTTTTAATTATATTATTTGCATTACGTTTATTTATCATAATTTTTAACCGAACACCAAGAAAAAATATAGTGGTATAGGAGTATATGTGTACTTCTAAAATATAAAATTAAAAGAAACTCTAAAATGTAAATATATTCTTTAATACAACTTTTTTTAATAACTGAAACTCCACTTTACCAAAAAACCAAACAATTCTGAGTCATGAAAATAAGACGAATAAAAAATCAATAGAGTGATCCACATAATAAAGCATATGTGACGTGAATTAATTTATGGGATAATTTTATACAGTTTTAAGTTACCCCGGTAGTTTCGGGGAAAGTACGTGATTTGTAAACGTCATCTGAGGCGGTCGTTGGGTTGGGACCCACACTCTAACCTGAGTCACCTCACATCTATCTAATATTGACACGTGGTGTTGCAACTTTCAGTTAGTCGGTGACCGTTGTTGTCGCCCATCCCTTCAACACGCGGCACCTTATCATCAATTTATAATCTATTTTCAAATTAAACACATTTTTTATTATGCCTTGATCGTTCCGTCTAAAAATCGACTAATCTGTAAGACTATGGAACCCAGAGCTTTAAAATCTGTATAATCTGTATGAACATGACCTTTTAAAAATTGCTTACCCTTTGACCTAATTTAAGATCTAGGGAAGAACTTTTTTTTAAAATTTCTGGCAAGATCGTCCTTATTCATACATTTTACTGAAAACGAATATTCAATGTTATATAAATTTCTTTAAAATTATCCGATCAGGAATATCAGTCAACAAAAGTTATTAGTCAGTACTGAATAGAGTACACAATCAAACTATCCATCAAGTTAATACAAATTGATCTTAGAAAATGAAAACGAAAATTAAATTCACCTACTTTGACTTTAAAAAAAAAAATCACAATCACAGCTGATTCTAGCAGATCATACCCGAAATGTAGGCCGATATCTTAGTACAAATTACTTAATCAACATATAATTAACAAATGTAATCAAAGAAACTACTAGCAGCTAATGCTGGACCAATGGTAATTAAGGAGGATATTATTCATCAAATTACAGTAATAGCCCTAACCCAATTTTCATCACCGCCCATATTAAAGTAGTATTACTATATCCTTCCTGAAGTTTCTTTACAACCCCATCCCGCCACGCGGACGGTCACGATTATTTTACCGTTTCCCCTAGTCAAAATTAAATTTTCGTCACCCACTTTTTATCTGAACTTTTATTATTTGCCAAATGTCATATTATAATCTCCAATTTTCTATATATATGGCCATAATATTCCACTCTTAGATATCAAACTCACTACACACAGCATACTAGCTAACACATAAAAATATTCCACTCTTTTTTCCTTAGCATTATTTCCGATCAAAAAATGGTACCTGAATTAATCGAGAATGGTGTGTTGAACCGGGCCGCTTCCGGTTTGGTGAAGGCCGGGAGCCTTACGAGCCGAGCTTACGTGACGTTCCTGGCCGGAACCGGCGACTACGTTAAGGGCGTGGTGGGGCTGGCCAAAGGGTTGAGGAAAGTCGAATCTGTTTACCCTCTGGTGGTGGCGGTGCTTCCCGACGTCCCGGCTGAGCACCGCCGCATCCTGGTGGAGCAAGGCTGCATCGTCCGTGAGATCGAGCCCGTCTATCCGCCGGAAAACCAGACCCAATTCGCCATGGCTTATTATGTCATCAACTACTCCAAGCTCCGCATATGGGAGGTAATTAATTAATATATATTCTGCTTTTTTTTTTTTTGTTGGGTATTTTAGTGTCAATATATATTCTTTCTTAATTTTAATAAATTTAACTCTCAAATTGAAAGTAGTGTTATTAAACGAATGGAGCTGCTGGTGAGCTCAGCTTGACTTGTTCGTGAAATAAGTCGAGTTCAAACTTGTTAGATACTCAATTTACTAACGAGTCGACTCGAGCTCAATATGTACTTGTACACTTTTGATATTGAACGTTATAAGATTACTTGTACACTTTTGATATAGAAATACCTACCCAATTAATATCCTCCCACTATTATTCTATTTTTCAAAATTGTCACTAACTACATTTTAATTTACACCTAATCAAATCACCTAAAATACCTCTCATTTATCTTACATTTCATTTTCTAAAAATCATGCTAGTCAAACTATGCAAGTAATTTGTTGCGAGAGGAGTAATTTATTTTTTAATCCCATTAAGCTCGTTAACAAGTCGAGTCAAGTTCATTTTTTAGCGAGTCAAATGTTATTGAGTCGAGCTCGAAAGTATATTACTAATTAGAATGGTTAATTTAATTGCAGTTTGTGGAGTATAGCAAGATGATATACTTAGACGGAGACATCCAAGTATTCGAAAACATCGACCACTTATTCGACATGGAAAGCGGTTACCTGTACGCAGTAATGGACTGTTTCTGTGAAAAAACATGGGCCCACACTCCGCAGTACCAAATCGGCTACTGCCAGCAAAGCCCAAACAAGGTCCAGTGGCCCAAACAATTGGGCCCAAAGCCGGCCCTCTATTTCAACGCGGGAATGTTCGTTTTCGAGCCCAGTTTACCCACGTACCACGATCTGCTTCACACGCTTAGGGTTGTTTCCCCAACGCCATTTGCAGAGCAGGATTTTCTCAACATGTTCTTCAGAGACGTTTACAAGCCAATTCCCAATGTCTACAATTTGGTGCTGGCAATGCTCTGGCGCCACCCGGAGAACGTCCGGCTCGGCGAGGTGAAGGTTGTGCACTACTGCGCCGCCGGATCTAAGCCATGGAGGTACACCGGCGACGAAGAGAATATGCAGAGGGAAGATATCAAAAGCCTGGTTCAGCGGTGGTGGGATATTTACGACGATGAGACGCTGGATTATAAGCCGGATGTTGCCGTCGCTGCGGTTGAGACGCCGACGGAGGGTGGCGTTGTTCATTTTATCGCCGCCCCCTCCGCCGCTTGATCGCTTTGGCCCACGGCCCACCTGCTTGATTTTTTTTATTTGGTGTGTTTGTTCAGATGGGCTTTAGCTATTAAAAAAAGCCCATCTAGAAATATAGATTTTTTTTTTTGTGAGAGGTGTGTGTAGACTTTGTAATTAGTATAAGCATATATTTTATTATCATACATAAATACAAATATAAATATTGTGTGTTTTTATCCAAATTGTAAGTAAATACATATGTAAATGCTTGTTTTATACCTCCATCTCACCTAGAGCTGTTAAACGAACCAAGATACTCGTGAGTTCGGTTTGTCTTGTTCGTTAAATGAGTCGAGCTTGTTTGATACTCGATTTATTAACGAGTCAGTTTGAGTTCAATTTATTAGACTTGATATCTAATTTTTTTCCTTTTAATTCTATTAGATTCGACTTGACTCGATAGACTCGTTAAGGGGTCAAGTCGGGCTTGTTTCTTAGCACGTCAATGTTATCGAGTCGAGCTCGAACTTCGAGTTCGGTTTGACTCGTTCGTTAAATGAGTCGAACTCGAACTTTGAATTCGGTTTGACTCGTTCGTTAAATGAGTCAGCTTGTTAGATACTCGATTTATTAACGAGTCAGTTTGAGCTCGACTCATTTGACTCGATAACTAATTTTTTTTCTTTTAATTCCATTAGACTCGGAGTCGAGTCGGACTTATTTCTTAGCACGTCAATGTTATCGAGTCGAGCTCGAACTTCATGTGGTCAGTTCATTAAAATGTTGCAATGTTGCGTTATTATGAAATAAATGCACATGCACCTAATTAGAAAAGCTAGTGGGGAAAACCTAAACACCATGTGTTGGTCTTTCTTTAATAAATCGACATCTGAATGTTCCATTTTCTCACAATATTTGAGAAATATTTATATTATAATTTACTAACATATTTGAATGTCAGTAGGTTATAATTTTATTTTAATAAATTAGGTGTTTATTGTTCGTCAAAATCATGCGGCAGAATTAGATCTTGTAAAGGTTGGATGAAACTTCATCAAGTTACAGTCTTACAGATAGGTGTCGTAGACTATATTTTCTTCCCTTAATTAAAAATTAATAATTAATAATTAAATTACAACGTGGGTCCCACACCCATCTGTCTTGTTCTCGTGTGCTTTGTATATGGTGTATGCAGTTTTAATTTATATCCACCGACTCCAGCGGTACCACCGCCAAAAAAAACATATACTATAATGAAAGAAATAAAAACATATCCTTAGATGCAATTGAAGTACAATTTCGATTTGCTTCAAATAGAGTGAGTTAAATATTTAATTAAACTATTAAAATCACTTAATATACATTCAATTGCATGCAATAATTTATTTTATTAATAAAGTAGTTTAAAGAGAAATAGGACAATAAAAGAAAAGATATAATGTATAAAAGAAAAAAAAGATAAACAGAGGCATGATTCAAGGAGTACCTAATTTATAAACTTTATTAAGTGTTTTTTTTATACTCCTATATATAAATTCTACTCAATTTACAAAAAAAAAAAAAAAAATTGAATGAAATGTTCACTTCCTTTCTAAGCTTACTTCTCCAGCCTATCTTCCATTTTAAAAGTAGGTTCTAGTTTTAATTTCGTTTTCTTAATTGTTTTTTTCTTAATATAATATTACATTCGTTAATGTTTAATTTAATTTTCTCTTTTTTGAAATGTAGGGTTTATTCTATTTTTTCGTATCATCAAATTCACATTGAAGATATCAAAAGTTTAAATGAATATTTTTTTTAAACTCATAACTTACTTAATATTGAAATTATTTTGCTAGTTCAAAATGAATAATGACATTATTAAAAACATTACTCCGTATTTTATTATATTTTGACCGTTTGACAAATTTTTAAAAAGATTGTTAGTCGTATTTTATTATGTTAGTGTGGATAAGATAAGATAAACTACAGTGTTCAATGTTGAACAAGATATGTGTGGGTCCTTTTTTTCCAAAATTAAGAGATAAAATTATGGGCCCTTTTTTTCAAAATTAAGTGATAAAAATATGGGGCCCGCGAGATCATATGTCTCAAATTAAATGGAATTTCACATTTCGTCACCTTCACTTCACAAATCATCTCCTGCCAAACGGTTTGGTAGCATCGATTACCTAAACCACCACCACTATATATTGATTAATTTAAAAAAAAAATTATATTGCACATAAAAATATTAACACAAACTATGAAAGAGGTTGAAAAAATTGCGAATCGAATTGAAAGCGGGTCAAACATAATTTTTTAAAAAAAATTTGTGCAAGGCAAACGTAAAAACTCATTCAAATGTATATGTTACAATATTAGTATGTGTTATGTATTCCTATAGTAACACATATTTTTTCTTAAGTAATACACACTTATAAACGAATTTTACATAATTTCTATAAAAAGACATGTTTAACTCGATTTCGATTCAATTTGGAGGCCTAATTTATAGTAATACTCGCTTCCCCTACTTGATCAACCTTGACTCGTCCCACGAAGAAACGCAGTAGCCCCATATGCCTGCGGGAAGCCTATTCAATCACCAAATTTCGAACAACACTATCAATGAATTCGAGGCTAGAGCCTATACTCTATCAACCCATCGGGCTTGACAATGATTTCACCCATGTCTCCAAGTTTAAGGGCAGTTGGAGCGATGCATTTGACCCTTCATAGTCCTTCTCCCGACTTCAAATTACTTAACTTAACCAATTTTTTCGGACTTTTTAATCGTTTTTATTGGTAGGTCGTATTTAGAGGTGTACCATTTTTCGATGACACCCTAACTTCTGATTCGACTTGTAAACTTATGACCTTTTTTTTCCCTTTTAACTCAAAACCTTTCATTGTTGATTTCGATTCGATTTCAAGCCACGCTCAATTGATTAATGTCGGTGCTAAACTAAACACATGTTATATGACAGGCTATAAACTATTTTGAGATATAATAAAATAGTAACGGCAGATGAGGTACATAGTTTTCATAGCAAAAACCATCCTAAAGGTAAATTTTGAATTACTATTATTTTTATGAACTTCATTAATTGATGGAAGAAAAGAGGGTGTATTAATATGATTTACTTTTGCCACCACCTGAATCAACATTTAACGGATACTTATTACAAAAGTTGGTACTTATTGGGTTTTCAAAAGAGGTTCAAAGTACAATTATTTTCTATCCCAAATTTAGAAGGTAGTTGAATTTTTAAAATAAAGTGTACCTTATATGTCTACATGAGCTTTAGTTTTTAACAAATATAAAATTGATATGTTGCAATAAATCTTACTCCATAGGTTAAAAAGTGGGAGTTGGGCTAAGTTGATCGGTTTCTTTTCGATAGCAGGTTGGTCTTTAACGCAACTGACAGCTAAATAAATATTTGTCGTTCACACGTCATTTTTCCTTTTAATCGGGTTGCTTTTTTCTTCCGTCTTTGTTTGTTTGTTCTGTGTTGATCGGTTTCTTTTCGATGGCTGATTAACCTTTAACGCAGTTAACAGCTAAACAAATCTTTGTTGTCCACGCGTCATCTTTCCTTTTAATCAGGTTGTTTTTTTCTTCCGTCTTTGTTGGTTTGTTCTATCTAAAAGGAAGAATCTAAAATCTTTAATACGGATGACACGCCAATCAAATTAAACCTCAACGGACAGGCACATATGTAAGACACGTGTTGTGCTGTAGTACTATAAATATTATGATTTTGTCTAATTTTAGATCTGTTGGTTTACCTCGTTACGTAACGTTGATTTATCTGTTCATACTGTTATTAACAAACTCTATGTAAATGTTGACTTATTAACTCATACTATTATCAACAAAATATATGTAAACGTGAATTCTCGGTGTTTTAAGACGATTTAGTTTATAATGTGCTCATTAGTGTACATAAATTGAATGTTAATTAAGTCATGATAGAGATAAGAGGAAACAAAGATATTATGTACCTTTCAATAGTTTCATTTTGGCAAAGCTTGTTTACTTATACTTCATGGATAATCATTTTTGAGATGGTGAATGATTGGATGCTAGTTCATGAAATAAGGTAGATATATATTTTTTAAAATATTTTTTTAAGATAATAAGATATTATGTAAATAAAGTATCTGATTTCGAATATAAGATCATTTTATACAAAACTTTGTTATTTTTTTTATTAAGAGGACCACAAAATATTTTTAAGTGAAGAGATTATCTTGACTGACAATGGAAAAAATGTTTTAGTAATATGATTTATTTAACTATAACTATAATTTTGCCTTAAAAAAACTATAATTTTGAAATTTGAATTTTTAATGAAAAGAATATTCGTGAAGTTTGTTAATGTTCGATTCTGTGAGTCAGTTTGGTGAGTTCTGGATTCGAGCTGGAGTGTCTAAAAATACACGGAAACTCGATTTACTGTTTTGTTACGCAACTATTCTTATTCTATTTTCTATTCTGGGTTTCTGCAAGCCTCACGTTTTAGGGGCAAAACTCATACGCTAAAGCCAAATTCTGGGTTTATATTTGGGGAAAATTCTCGATCTGCTTCACATCAGTTCATGGAAAATCGTACTGCCAATTCTAAAAAAATCAGGGTTGTATATTCCGATCCAGACGCTACTGATGTTTCCTCAGATGAATCTGACACAACGGAGAAGAAATCGAGGAGAAAAGTTCATGAAGTTGTTCTTCAAAATGGGAACGGAAACGGGAACGGGGAGATGGAATTCGGTTCTATTTCGAAGCAACCTGCGGCCAATTTCGTCGGGGTAAGGAAGAGAAAATGGGGAAAATATTGTGCTGAAATTAGAGACCCTAGGCGGAAGAAGCGTGTTTGGCTGGGCACTTTCAACACCGCCGAAGAAGCTTCCGAGGCGTATTTATTGAAGAAGCGTGAAATTCAGGATGAGATGAGAGCCAAACAGGATTCTCCGTCTTCGGTTCTCGAAATTCAGACCGTCGACGCCGTGGAAGAGGAGGTTTCCGGGGAAACTAGGGTTTCGAAGAGTTCGGGAGGGGAACTTGGGTCCCTGATACAACTAGTTGATAAAATAGGGCATCTAGAGAGGACATCTAGCACGCTTGATGTTAAGAGCTGCGGCGGCGGCGACAAACGCTTTCCCTTTTCCGTTGGTTCTTCAGTCGAAGTTAGATCGGAGGGCGAGGAATTTAATGGCGTCTATTTTTCCGCCACCGTGATTCCATCTACAACTTCCGGTAGAAATGAATGCAATAAACTCTACGTAGAGTTTCGCGATTTGTTGGCTCAAGATGGATCGCATCCTCTTAAAGAATATGTGGACGTTTCGTCCGTGAGGCCAGCGCCGCCATTGGAGGTTACAAAGAGCTTCCAGCCGAACGACGTCGTTGACGCTTTTTACAAGGATTGTTGGTGGACCGGCGTTGTAACCCGAGTTGTGGAAGGTGGCAGCCGGATGGCCGTGTCTCTTCAGAAACGGCCAATTGAGATTGAGTTCGGGCTTGCCCAACTGAGAGCTCACCTTGAATGGGTTGATGGGAGCTGGATGCGGTCTCGAAAGCAGGTATACCAAAACTTCTGTTACTGTTTCCATATTCATTCCTTGGGGATTCCTCTGGTCTTTATGCGCTGCTGTTCTAAAATTTTGTTAGTTCTTTTGTGCTGTCATTTAGCTTTTGATCTTAGTTTTTCTCTGTTACAAGTCATTTTGTGCTTGAATACATTTCAGAAGTATTTTCTTTCTTTACGTGCATTTCTCAGTAGAAACGGTGCTTGTTAGTAATCTGCTTTTTAATAGAGAAATGGTAGTTCTTTCTCACGATATTCATCATTGGCGCTCAATTGTTACTGTTTTTGTTCTTTTGAGTAAGTTCAAATTTGTGTTCATGTGCTCTATTATTAGTAAGTAGCTCAGTTTTAGTGGGCTCAATAATAATTTTTTCCTCATGTTGTGAGATGTTTTTACTAAGCACATATACATTCTTGGAATTCCTAAATTAGGTGATTATTGCTTTTCATGTGATGTATATCACTAGTTTTCCAAATTTCCTAACTTGTTGTTTCCCGTTTCCTTTTTGAAGTTTGTAAAGAGTATAGCAGGATCGATGTTTGGCGTTGGAATAAAGGTAGAAGTATCGTTTGACGGAGAAGATTTTAAGGATGTTTGGTTTCCAGGCACGATTCAGAATGATTTGGGGAATGGAGCTTTTCTGGTGGATTACAGTAACGTAAAGGGCCAAGATATGAAAGCAAATGTGGACTCTCTCCATGTAAGACCTTGCCCTCCCCCTCTCAAGGATAGAAACAATTTTGGTTTATCAAAAAAGGTTGATGCATTCTTTAACTATGGGTGGTGGAGCGGTGTAATTACGAGAGACCTCAAAAAAGGTAGATATATTGTCTTCTTTAAGCAAATGAAACTGGAAATGGAATTCCATCAATCAGAATTAAACCTCATATGGAATGGAAAGGTGGCAAATGGTTGCTATCTTCAAATGTTGGAGTGCATGAATATTATAATACACCCGATCTAAACTCTGTAGCGACTGAGAATTCTATTGATGGCAAAGCTATCTCTTCATTGACGTCCAAATTGCCTGATAATCAGAAAATGTCCCACGTGTCTAGAGATAGTGATTGTCTATCCGAGTTGGGGGCGGCTTTGATGGAGCTCAAGCATGGAAATATGGAGAGATCAAGGCAACAATTCAGACGCAATTTTGTTAGTCCAGATTCTGTTAATAGTATTGAAATCCCTGAGGCAAAAACTATGGGTGATCAGTCTTCTCGTAATTCTTCTTTAAGAAAGAAAAATTGGGGAAAGCAAAGAAGTATTCCCACAGATCAAAATATGAGGGTGAAGATTAAGATCACGCCCTGTGCTATAGGTGAGCACTCTGTAGCACAAACTACGGGCGATCAGCCTTCTCGTAGTTCTTTTAGCAATAAAAATGGGGAAAAGCAAAGAAGCATTAATGCAGAACAAAATGTGAGGGTGAAGATTAAGTTCACACCCTGTGCTGTGAAGAAAAGCGGCGGACAAATGTTGCCACTGAGTCAGGAACTTAATGTCAAACTAGAGGAGGAGCCATACACAGCAGGAAACACTAAAGAAGATGCTCAAAATGAGCATGCAAAAGGAATAACTGAGCTTCCATGTGCAGAAACTGGGGATCGTGTGAACGTCCAAAATAATAATTCCACAGTCTGGAATATGAAGGAAGTCAAACCATTAGAAATTGGAGAATCTAACGAGAGAAGGAAGAGGAGGCGAAAAAATATCCATGTTAAAAGCACTCGTACTCCATTGTCGGGAAATGCTCAGAATAGAGATTTTGGTTCAGGTGATTCGAGCAGAGCGGTTGCTTGCTACAATAGTGGGACCCAGCCAGAACGTGGAACACGGGCTTCTTCTGCTTTGGTAGAAAAAGAAATGTACACCACCACTTGAGCCACAAAGGTTGCCTTTCGTGAAAACACCGAACTTTTTGGGGAAGTATGGAAGCCAGAAGCTGCATTTTAGAGAAGGGTTGGGCAGAGGTTTGATGGAGAAAGCTTCCAAGTTGTGCTTTTGGTAATAGAAGGATCTTCTTCATTTCATATGACTTTTAGGCTTTAGCTGCAGTGAGTGAATGACTAGTTTTGGTACAAAGGATCCATGTTGTGTAATCACTAATCAATTCACTTGTAGTTTTAAACTCAAAATTGGTGGGCAGCTGTACATTTCTGCATCTCGGGCCGCCTTTAATTGGCCCGGGCTGCTTGGACCGGGCTTTGTTTAATTGTTTGTATGTATAGTAGCATCTTCTGATTTTTTTATTCCTTACCATTGTTGGTTTTAGCATTTTTAGACACATGGTAATTATTGTAATGAATTTTGTTTGAAAAAAGTGAAGTAATTTTAGATAAGATTTGTTTATCGTTGGTTCATAATGAGAAATAAAGTGATTTTATAAATGAAGTATTATTAATATTATTGGGTTGAGAAGTTGAAAAGGCTTTTAGACATAATAGGATATGTTTGATTTGATGGAAAAGTGGGGAAATATTTTTTTATTCTATTTTTTGGTTTTCTAAACTAAGGTTTGTGAGATTTTTTACAAGACAAATTTCATTGATTTCACGAGACTAAACCCTAAATCCCTGATCTAAATATTTAAGTTTAGTGGAATTCTCTCCGCAGTTGAGAGCCAATTTTTTCTTGATTCTCTGAATCGCTTAGTATCTGGGATCTTGGAGATTTATCTCTTTATTGGGAGATATGGGAATCAATTACGCTTGATTCCCCTGTTTTTGTAGGGCCTTTTTATATCTTGTTTTTGGACGCATTGTTCATCATGGAAAATTTAAATATATCAGACGAGAACGAGGAACTCAGCTATGAGACTACCGAGGAGAGGGGATCAAGGGGGAATGTGAACCTGAGTGTGGTGGGCAGATTTTTAACCGATCCCAATTTGTCACCCAATCTCATCAGAAGCCGCCTTGCCAACCTCTGGAGACCGGCGGGGGTGTGGCTATCAGGGATATCGGTGAGGGAAGGTTTCTGGCCCAATTCAATCATATGATGGATGTTACCCGAATCGTCAATGGTGGCCCTTGGATGGTGGGCACGAACCTGGTGCTGGTCAACCGACTCGGAATGGGGGTTGTTCCACACAATATTCCTTTGACCAAGGTCCCATTCTGGGTTCAAATCTACGATGTGCCAGTGGGATATTTCGAGGAGCCCTTCGGCGAAGCTTTGGGGAACTACATTGGAACATTTAAGGAGTACGATCCCACGAACAAAGGGGCTATTTGGAGACCCTTTATGCGGATTCGAGTAGAACTTGATGTCTCGATGCCACTAAAGAGATACAAGATGATACGACATAGAGATGGGGGGCTTCAAAAGTGAACTTCAAGTATGAACGTCTATCGCGATTTTGCTTCTACTGTGGATTACTTGACCATACCATCAGCTTTTGCACCGCCTTCTTCGACGCGGGTGACGAGAATGCGAAACAAAACTGGGGGAAAGACTTAGTGGCGCCGGACCGACGCAAAACAAACCTTCCGGGTGACAGATGGCTTACGCAGGAGGGAGTTCCCGGAAAAGTCCCCGTGTCCGAGGGGAATAATGATTCCAGCGGAAATCATGGAAACGGTATGCATGAATTCAATGCCCAGGCGGAGGAAGGGGGAGTTACTAGAGTAATGAAAGGAAGCATGATTGGTGAAGGGAGCGGTTACAAATGTGACTCAATTATTTCAAATCCAATGTTTGACCAGCCCATTTATGAGGCAGACGAGAATGACGATTCTGACCTTCATGACATGCGGAAACGAAAGAGGCACCTGACCATACACAGCAAAACTGAAGACGACGTTCATTTTTTATCGGCTGGTCCCGGCTCTGGGGTCAGCCGGGACTCATGAAAATCCTGAGTTGGAACTGCAGAGGCCTGGGCCAACCGACTGCAGTTTCGGCACTATGTGACCTGGTTCGAGTTAGGCGCCCAGATATTATTTTTTTTGTGTGAAACTTTATCTTTTGGTGTGAAATTGGAAACGATACGTGTACGTCTCAATTTTGATTGTTGCTTTACGGTTGATTGTGTTGGCCGTAGCGGTGGCTTGGCTTTATTATGGAATAATAATAATCAATGCACGATTATGAACTACTCCATGAATCATATTAATTTACGTATTCATAGTGGAGGAGGGGATTGGCGGTTAACGGGTTATTATGGTTTCCCGGAATGGAATCGTCGACATTTATCTTGGTCTTTACTTAGGAATATTGTGAGCATGGATGATCTCCCGTGGATATGTATCGGGGATTTTAACGATATGCTTATGGCGACAGATAAGAGGGGAAGACACCCACACCCTCCACATCTCTTGCAAAGCTTTCGCAATGCAGTAAGTGACTGTAACCTATCTGATGTTCCACTCATGGGACATCAATTTACTTGGAGGAGGGGCAGAGATCCGTATACAGCTATCGAGGAGAGACTAGATAGGGCCATGGGGAATACGAGTTGGCATTTCAGATTTCCGCAAGCGGAATTATTAAACTTGGTCGCCCCGATATCGGATCACAATCCATTATTACTGGATTCGAACCCAACAGCTTGCCGCTTCCGACATCGCCTCTTTCGTTTCGAAAATCGATGGCTATCAGAACCAGGTTTGGGGAGTGTAGTGAGGAAATGCTGGACTGGGTTTGGAGACCTGGAAGTCTCAAATAGACTCTTGGCAACAGGTGAAATCCTTGCGGATTGGGGTCGAAAGGCGGATACAAAATTCAGGACAGAAAAGAGGGCCCTTGAGAGGAAAGTGGAGAATGCTCAGGGAGACATGAGCTTGATTGGAATGGCAGCATATCGTGAAGCGAGGAAGAATTTGGGGGCGCTGTTAAGGCAGGAGGAAATATATTGGCAACAACGGGCGAAGTTACAGTGGTTGCGCGAAGGAGATCTTAACACTAAGCTGTTCCACCAAGCTGCCTCTGCTAGGAAACGCCGAAACAAATTGACCAAACTCAGAGCGGATACAGGGGAGTGGATCACATCGCAAGAAGGGATGTGCGATGTAGTGCGGGAGTATTTTGGCTCTCTATTCCAACCGACCCCTATCAATCCGAATATACAGGGTTTTATCGAACCAGTACACTCTGCTATTTCGGAGGCCCAAAATGACGAACTACTGAAATCGTTTACAAAAGAGGAGTTCACGAAAGCTATTAGACAGATGAAGGGGGAGAAATCACCAGGGCCTGACGGCTTCAATCCGTCATTCTTTCAGCATCACTGGGATATGCTGGGTGATGATCTGTTTAGGGAGGGGGTAGGCTGGCTTGACCATGAGGAATTCCCGCATACTCTCACTGATACCACAGTGGTTCTAATACCAAAAAAAGAGGATCCCCAATCGATCCGTGACCTCCGTCCGATATCTCTTTGCAATGTTACCTACAAATTAATTTCGAAAGTTCTTTGCAACAGATTAAAAGCTGTCCTACCAGGCAGACACAGGCGGTTTCTAACCGGCGAACCGCCGAACCGCCGAAACCGGCGGTTTTAAACCGGCGGTTTGGCTAACCGGCGGTTTCGGTTTTGAAACCGCACCGTAACCGTAAATTTACGGTTCGGTTACGGTTCCCCCAAAGTGGAACCGCCGATTTCCCGGTTAACCGGCGGTTAACCGGGAAACCGGCGGTTAACCGGGAAACCGGCGGTTATTTAATTATTTTTTTAAATTTTTTTAATATTTTTATATACAAATATTTAAATTTAATACTGAAATTAGATACATATAAATTAAATACTTAACATTTCACTTAAATCTTAACTTAATACACTTAAAAAAAATAACATTTAGCCATTTAGGTTTAGGACTTTAGGCTAAACTTAAGTCTTAAACTCTTAATTCTTAAAAAACAAACTCAACAAAGTTACAAGTTACAACTTACAAAATACAACTTACAAGATAAAAATAAACTAAAACACTTCAAAGTTCAAATACTTAATTAGTAAAATTACTAATACTTAATTAGTAGAATCGAGGGGGAAGTCCCAATTGACCCAATGCCTCCGGATGAACTTTTTCAATGTGTGACTTGAAAACTCCGTATCCTCCACCGCGCTTAAATTTATATTTTTTTTGGCAATACTTGCAACAAACTTCACGTGAATTGTCTATTGGATTTGTATCACTCACGTGAAAGTGATTTAGCAAATTGGAGTGAGGAGGGTGAAAGTTTGGTTGAATTCGAGGCGGCGCCGGCGATTGATTGACTTCTTCTTCATCACGTAACTCACGTTGACCGTTTGTAACTCCGGATGATCCTTGGGTTGCCATTTGAAAGAGAGTCTTTTGAGAGAATAAGAGAGAAATAGATAATTGATATAAGTTATAACTTATATCTTATAAGAGAGTTGAGGTGTGAAAAATGAGAAGAGAAAATGGGGTATTTATAGGTGAAAAATTGGATTTTTTCGGATTTAAAAAAAAAAAAAAAAAAAAAAATTTCCGGCCAAACCGGCGGTTAAACCGCCGGTCCGGTTAACCGGCGGTTATTTATTCAAAAATCTGACCGTTGGCGATTCAACGGTCCAGATCATCTGACCGTTTGAATCTCAACGGTCCAGATTAAAAGTGTTTTTAAATTAAAAAAAAAAAAAAAATTTACAACGGTAAAACCGGCGGTTAACCGCCGGTTCGGTTAAACCGCCGGTTTGGCCCGGTTTCCCCAATTTTGAATTTTCTAGCCGTTGGAGATCAACGGTCCAGATCATCCGACCGTTGAATCTCAACGGCTACGATTGATCTAGCAGTCGGTTAACCGCCGGTCCGGTTGTAACCGGCGGTTTGGCCGGAATTTTTTTTTTTTTTTTTTTTTTAAATCCGAAAATATCCCATTTTTCACCTATAAATACCCCATTTTCTCTTCTCATTTTTCACACCTCAAGTCCTCAACTCTCAATCTCATCTCTTATCTCAATTCTCTATTCTCTCTTAATTCTTATTATCTCAAATTCTCAATTCTCTCAAGTCTCAACACAAGTCCTCAACTCAACTCTCAATCTCATCTCTTAATTTTTATTTTCTTTTCTCTAATTCTCTCAAATCTCAATTTACTAATATAGTAATATACTAATATGTCTTCTTCAAGAGGAAAGGCTATCGTATCTTCTTCACAACAACCTCGACGAAGACGCGTTCCATTGTTCAACGCCACCGATGAAGAAGATCAACATATGCGTAGAATTCTTGGTGACGATATCATCGACCACATGAACGAAATTGCCACCGATGATGATGATGACGAAGAGGTTGAACGTGGTCCAACTCAAGAAAGTGCAACCGAGTATCCACCACCTTCGGCTTCGGCGCCCTCAACCGAAATTCCACCTCCTACTTCTTCTTCACAAGCTCGAACATTTAAATCCGAAATTTTTGCACGTCACTTTCAAAAAGTTCCAACCGGTGAGGTCGATAGATTTATAATTCATTGTAATTATTGTCCAAAGGAGTATAAATTTAAAAAAGGAGGAGGATATGGTACCTTCAAGCTCCACCTCGAAAACCACCATCCGGATAAAATGGGAATTACAACGAGCCAAACGCAACTACGAGGATTTACCGGGTCCTCCGGAGGAGGAGTTCAAGGTGAGGTAAGTAATCCGACTTCTCTTTTTAAATATGATCAAGCATATTTTAGAAAAATGTTAGCTAAAATGATAAGTGTTCAACATCTTCCTTATAGTTTTGTTGAAAATTTTGCTTTTAATGATTTGGTACAACTTTCACTACAACCAAGCATGAAAAAAATTTCTCGTTCTACGGTTACTCGTGATATTGCTAATATTGTTGGTGAATATAAACTTGCTTTGATCAATACTTTTCGTTCACTTAAGAGTAAAGTTTCTATTTGTTCCGATATTTGGAGTGATAATTTTCAAAAACATTCATATATGGGAGTTACTTGTCATTGGATTGATGATTCTTGGACATTAAACAAAAGATTAATTGCTTATAGGGATTTTGATTGTGTGCACTCGGCCGATGCTATTAAAAAGAAAATTGTTGAAATTTTAAAATCTTATGGTTTAATTAACAAAATATTTTCAATTGGTTTTGATAATGCTAGTGCTAATAATGCTAGTATCGAACAACTTCGCATTGCATGTTAACCGTATGTTGGTGGAAAATTTTTTCATATTAGATGCATGTGTCATATTTTAAATTTATGTGTTCAAGATGGTTTAAATGCTTTGAGAATTTATATTTCTCCTATTAAAGATGCTATTACTTATTTGACGAGGCGTAGTAATTTGATGAAAAAATGGAAACATTTTTGTAGAAGTAGGAATGTGCATCCAAAAAAATTTTCTCTTGATGTGTCAACAAGGTGGAATTCTACTTATAAGTTGTTAAAAGAGTCGGTTGATTATAAAGAGACTTTATGTGATTTTTTTGAAGAAGAAAAATGTGGTTTTGGTTTACTTCCTGAAGATTGGAATCATTGCATAAACATAATTAAGGTTTTGGAAACTTTTAATAATGCTACTTTTGCTATGTCTAAAGTTTACGAACCTACTTCTCATTTGGCACTTGAACATTGTCTAAAAATTGTCAACGTTTTAGCACGTTACAAAAACGATCCAATATTATATCTTGCTATTGCTCCTATGTTGGAAAAATGGAAAAAATATTTTGCTATAATTCCCCCTATATTTTTAGTTGCTAAAGTTTTTGATCCTAGATATAAGTTAGATGGTGTTAAAGCTATGTTAGCCTTGTATTATAAAAAATTATATCCTATTGCCGAATTTCCGAATGATCAACCGAACACCGATCATTTCATATTTGAAGTTCAACAACTTATATTATCATTAATTAAGGAGTATATGGATACACATGGTTTATCCAACCCTAGTCATAGTTCTTCTTCTAGTTCTAGTGCTAGTTTTAACGTACAAAATGATTATGACGACATGGATGATGATGATGTTGATAGCTTTCTTTTTCAACGTAATTGTAAAAAATCAAAATTTACTTATACTCAAGAATATGAAAGCTATGAAGCGAATACATCCATGGAAAATATGGAAGGAGACTTTGATATACTAAGGTGTTGGTCGACGGTGACTCAAGTATTTCCGGCAATGTCAATGCTTGCAAGAGAAATTTTAGCGGCTCCCGCCTCAACCGTTGCCGTTGAGCAAGCATTTAGTGTAGGAGGTTATACTTTGGATGCAACAAGATCCAATATGACCGTTGAAAACGTAGAGAACCAATGTTTACTTGATGATTGGATAAGAGCCGAAAAAAGAGCCCAATCGTTAGAAGAAGATAATGAAGAAGACGAGGAATGGACCTCTACGGGCGGAAGTGAAGAATGAAGAACCTCCTTCAAGTTCAACAACAACGAGGTAAGTTGAGGTAAGAGAACTACGTGGACTTTGATTCCAATTTCCGTTGAATTTGGATACGTAGGCAACTTAATTTAAAATTTTTGAACTTAGAATTTCTAAGTTTAATTTTTTAAATTAAGCTCAAGTCCAATTTCTTTTAACCCCTCCCCTCCCCAAAATTCCAAATTGATTGTAAGTTGTAAGTTGTAATTCTAAAGTTTTTAATTTATATAAGTTTGATTTAGTTTTTATAAGTTGTAAGTTGTAAGTTTTCTAATGTAAATTATAATTAATTTATTTTTTTAAGAAATAGGCCTAAGTTACATTAAATAATTTAAATTTATTCTCTTAATATTTAATAAGTTATAAGTTAAAGTTATAAGAATATAAGTTATCGACTTAAAGTTATAATATAATAATTTATAAAAAAAACGATAAACAAAAGTTAAAACGAGTATAATTTTAATTTTAAGTTGTACAAATAATTTTAACTTAAAACGATCGAAAAAAGAGGCGAAAACGATCGAAAAAAGAGGCGAAAACGAGCTTAAAAAAAAAAAAAAAAAAAAAAAAGAAATTAACCGGCGAACCGCCGGTTTCCGAACCGAACCGCCGGTTCAAAAACCGTAACCGTAACCGGCGGTTCGCGGTTCGGTTACGGTTGGCGAAAACCGAAAACCGTAACCGCCGGTTTCTAACCGAAACCGGCGGTTTTCAACCGCTGCACGTGTCTACTACCAGGTATTGTGGATAAGGCTCAATCAGCCTTTGTCTCGGGTAGGGTGATCCAAGATAATATACTCATCGCCTTCGAAACCTTACATGCCATGAAAAACAGGAGGACGGGGTCGAGAGGAGATGTGGCGTTGAAGATCGATATAAGTAAGGCGTACGATAGGGTTGATTGGAATTTTCTGGAAGCAATCCTCCATAAACTGGGATTTGCTGACAAATGGGTACGCTGGATGCTTTTATGTGTTAAATCTGTTCGTTATTCAGTTCGTGTTAACGATGATATGGTGGGTCCAATTATTCCTGGAAGAGGATTGAGACAAGGCGACCCATTGTCCCCCTACTTATTTATTCTATGCTCAGAGGGGTTGTCGCAAGCACTCAATCAAGCGAGTCTGAATGAAATGTTGCACGGTTCTAAAATATGCCGAAATGCACCTGCTATTACTCACCTTTTATTTGCAGACGACAACCTTCTATTTTGTAAGGCTACCGAGGAGGAATGTGGTCACTTGAGAAACATGCTCGACGATTATGAGGCCTGCTCCGGCCAGGCCATAAACTACGCGAAATCCGGGGTTTTCTTTAGTCGTAATGTTGTTGAGGAAAGGAGGTCTGCAATCAAATCAATTTTGGGAGTTCACAACTAGATTAACACTGGCAGGTATCTTGGATTACCTTCGCTTATTGGAAGAAAGAAGAAAGAAATTTTTGCTTATGTGAAGGATAGATTGTGGGAGAAACTGCAAGGCTGGAGAAACAAAAAAAATTCCAAAGCGGGCAAGGAAGTTTTGATTAAAGCAATCGCTCAAGCCATCCCAGCTTACTGCATGACAACATTTTTACCCCCCTCGACATTACTTGATGAATTGCAAGTAATGGTCAATAAATTTTGGTGGAGCAATTCGTCTGACGCCTCTAAAGGAGTGAATTGGATGCGTTGGGAGAAACTTTGTGTACCGAAGGAGGAGGGGGGAAGGGGGTTCAGGGACTTGCACAAATTCAATGTTGCCATGCTAGGAAAAATGGGGTGGAGACTCATCAAAGACCCGGACGCTCTCGTTTGTCGGGTCCTAAATGCGAGGTACTTTCCTAGGACATATTTCCTTGATGCTCGACTTGGATAGTCGCCCAGCTTTACGTGGTCCAGTATTTGTGCAAGCCAAGAACTCATCTGGGCAGGAGCGAAATGGAAAGTGGGCACTGGTAATTCGATTAAGGTGTGGTCATTCCCCTGGGTTAACGATACAAAAGATCATTTAATTCAATCAGAATGTGTTCAAGGCCTTGAGGATTTACGGGTAGCAACTCTCTTTGACGCGGAGAATAGGAGGTGGGATGTGCCCCTGTTACGAGAGCTAGTATCGCTGGACGTCGACCATGTCGTCAATACGGCATTGCCTCCAGCTGGGGTGACGGTTATGCTAATATGGCATCCGGCTAGACGGGGAATCTATACGGTAAGATTTGCGTATCACCTGCTTCTGAAAATGAGCCCTAATCAAGAGTACATAATGGCGGGGGACTGGAAGCAATTATGGAGGGTGCAGGTACCTCCAAAGGTACGTGATTTCCTTTGGAGAGTGGGGAGAAATTGCCTTCCTACTAAGGTTAATTTATTTTCCAAACATATTGTCCAAGATACAGATTGTGTGTTATGCGTGGAGGGAACCGAAGAGTATTGGCATTTATTTACGGCTTGCCCTTATGCGAGATCTTGTTGGGCGCAAGCAGGATTGCTCACCAAGTTGGATGCTTGTTCGGCACAATCAAACAACTTCGCTGAGCTGCTGTTCAAAATGATAAATGGTCCGATTGCGGATGTAGCAGCGAGTTTCGAGATGGTTTTGTGGCAAATATGGAAGGAGAGGAATGCTAAATTGTGGAAGTCTGATTGTCATTCGCCAAACGTGGTTGTTCACGAATCGGCGAGTCATTGGAGAGAATGGAAATCTGCCGCCAGCCGTCCAAATCCGGTACGAACCACTGTGGGTGGGGGCATGCCGACTTGCGAGGCGTGGCATGCGCTGGAACAGGGGGTTCAAAAGTTTAATATCGACGCCGCTTTTTTTAAGGACACGGGTCAAACAGGCTTGGGAATGGTAGCTCGGGGAGCGGATGCGAAATTAGTGGTTGACGCTATTAACTCCAACGATAACATAGAATCTTGCTTCGGTGATTATGTCTTTGCTAGTCGAGTTTTGATATCTCAATTACATAATGTTAAGGTTAGGGTGGCCAGACGCAGTGCTAATATTGTGGCACACACCTTGGCTAGAGAATCTCGTCGTATTAATAGCCCTCAAATTTGGGTAGACCCTCCGGATTTTGTGGAAGGGCTATCTACATCTACTTGCATTTGCAATAATGGAATCTAAGTCGATTTGAATTCAAAAAAAAACTAAGGTTTGAGAAATTATTTGGACACGAGTCAATTTTTCCATCTTTCCCTTATATGTATGATTATTGATCTTAAGGGAAAGGGTGAATTTATTTGTCCAACAATTTAAATATATAAATTAATTTAATATTTTAATTTGTAAATAATTTAATTCCACTTAATTCAATAAATATTATATATATACAGTATATATATATATATATCTTATCTAAGAAATCAAACTAGCCCATAATTGAATGGGCTCAAAGTAGTATTAGTCGGCCCTTCGACCGGATAAGTACTACGTCTATTTCCTTATTTATTAAATAGGGTTTTATGTTTTCAAAAAATTTGTAATTAATTAGGGTTTTATCATTCCTCCCCCACCATGGCTGCAATTCCCGTCCCCACCACCGAATACTGAAACCCCCTCTACTTTATTAACAAATTTTTCTCCCGCCAAATTCTGTGTGACAACAATGGCAATGTCGAGCATAGACATGGCTTTAAAGTATTTCAGTAAAGGAGCTCAAATCGAAATCAGCAGCGACGAAGATGGATTCAGCGGTGCATGGTTCGAAGGCAGAGTGATTCGACCGCCAAAAGGGAATTTGAATAAGGTGCTGGTTGCTTACGCTACTCTGTTTGAGGATGGGCTTAATCTGCCGTTGAGGGAGACTGTCAATCTGGTGCAGGTTCGGCCACCTCCGCCGCGGGAGAATCGCATCGCCTTTGAGCTCAATGAAAACGTGGATGCGTACTACAATGACGGGTGGTGGGAAGGATTTATCGTTGAAGTGGTGGGGATTGATAAGTACATGGTGTTTTTCACTGCGACAAAGGAGCAGCTACCTTTCAAGGCTTCGCAGCTCAGGAAGCACCGCGAGTGGGACGATCGGACTGATACGTGGGACCCGCCTTTGGAGGAGCTGCCAAATCCCTCGCCTACCAAAGATGTAAGCCCTGCCCTGCCCTGCCCTGCCTTTTAATGATTTCACATCGTGATTGATTATTGTTGATTATGAATTTCGGTTTGTGCTTCTTAAGGTTACTAATTGCAGTTTGGATTCATAAATTCCCTATGTGTTCATTGTGTTTATGAGATGATGTTACCGCCTTGAGAATTTTTGTAGCTTTTGAACCGATGTATTTTGCATGTAAATCTTAGGTGATTTTTAGTATTTTTTCTGAGAACTTGAATGTTGCCTAGAAAAACAATTAAATTCACCTTTCTCACAAATCTTGTTTGACACTGGCCGTATTGGTGGCTTTGGCTCCGCCTCCGTTGCTACAACATACACGAGGGTGACTATAACAACTGTAAAACTGCAGACTTTTCCTGCACTCGCACAAAAACAAACTTGTATGAGACCGTCTCATACAAGTTACTGATTTTCATTACATATACTCCCGAATCACTTTGTAAAGCAAAGTGGGGCCAAAATAAAAACGTTTTCAGAGTCTTTTATTGCGGAAAGCGAGATTATTATTATTTTCTGGAATTTATGTGTAAGTTTGGTATAGTTCACCAGAGATTTCGTAGGATATTTTCAGCAGTTTATTTTTAATATATGTGGTATAGTTGATTAAAATTTTGGCAGGTTCTTTATTGTTAATTTGTTTCCTATTTTGAGCAGCATATATAGAAACACAATTTGTAGAATATTGAATTGTAATTTGTATCCTTATTTTCTAAGGTCTCTTCATTCAATTTCAAATATTTGATCACCTATTCATCTGCCGCTTTACCTGCTTTTCAAGTTGGTTGTCTCGGCGTAATTGTTCAATACAGATCAAATCATTTTGTTACTTTAATAATAAAAATTCATTTGTGGTGATAAGTTTGGTGCTGTTAATATATACAGAATTAAGTAATTTTGTTTTCTTATTGTCTCTCTCCTTCTTAACCATTAAGCTTAACATGTAAATATCCACCTCCTTTTGATGCAGAAAATTCCATTTTCCGCTAAAGTTGGAGCTAAGACAGATGCGATTGAACATCAATTTAGCCCAGGAGTGCAGGCTGAAGCCGATTATCAATTTTGCCCAGGAGAGCAGGCTGAAGTGAGTGATCAATTTAGCCCAGGACAGCAGGCTGAAGCCAATTATCAATTTAGCCCAGGACAGGAGGTTGAAGTCGGGTTTGATGATGAGGGTCTTGAAGGTGCTTGGTTTGCTGCTACTGTTATTGAAAAAATAACTGGAGGAAAATATCTGGTTGAATACGAAAGCCTTATGAACGACGATGACACAGATTCGTTGAGAGAAGAGGTTGATGGACTCCATATGAGGCCACAGCCTCCCGATATTGGACTGGTTGACCGCTTTGCTCTTAACGAAGAAGTTGATGCTTGGTACAATGATGGTTGGTGGGTTGGTACAATTTCCAAAGTTCTAAAAATTGAGAGATACACTGTGTACTTCAAACATACTGACGAGGAGTTAAAGTTTGATCACTCTAAACTGCGAGTGCATCAGGACTGGAAAAACGGCAAATGGTATATTGCCTCCAAGGTACAACGTTTATGCATTAAGTGTAATAATTAAGGAGAAAGTTGTTATCTTTATTTAGTGATTAGGTAAATTATAGTTACACTCCCTACATGACTCCAATTCCACATATACAAAACGATCCATAAATTGGAACTCGAAATTTATCGTTGTAATTAGTTTTCTTCTAACAAATGACTAATTGTGTGCTTTGCAGGTAGTGAACAGTTAGGAGAGGAGTCGACCACGTCGGTAGAATGTAATTATGCTCTAGGCTTAACCTTTTTGCTGAAACGTTTCTTTTTGGCACGTCGAAATTGTGTTGCTAGCAGAATGTAATTATGCTCCAGGCTTAACCTTTTTGCTGAAACGTTTCTTTTTGGCACGTCGAAATCGTGTAGCTAGCAGAATGTAATTATGCTTTTAAGTTTAACCTTTTGCTGAAATTTTCCTTTTGCCATATTCAAACCTAAATATGGATTCCGTTAAGCTTCTGCTGTGTTGGTTATAATTATTATTATATCCAGATCCAGTAACTATAAAAATTTGCTAGGCTTTTTAACCTCTTAATGTGCTCTGGTTTGTTTGATGAAATTATCTTGATTGTTGTCCCCTTTCAATTTCATGAAATTAAAATAATGTCATTAAATTAGAGGGACTAAGTTCAACTATTGAATAACACTTTAATATTCAAGGGACCCAGTTATGTATTTTTAAATAATTGAGATCCGGGTAAAGCAGTGGAATATATTAATCAAATAATATGATTGGTTGAACAGCAATGAGAGCATACTTACGGACAAAATTTAGATGGAGGGACTAACTGTTTTAAAAAAATATACCTTTTCTTCTGAAAAAAATTGAATGTTCGAGGGAGAATTATTTTACAAACTGAAATTTCACAAAAATGCATAATCTGATAATTAAGTTACCATACAAAAATAAAGCACTATCAATAAAGAAAAATGGGAGAGAGAAAAAAGGTGACAAATAAGATTAGTTTTCAAACATTAACATCAGTAACAAGTACAGCAAGGGCAAAAAAGATCAACCGAGAAGATTCAGAATCATCAGAGTCCAGTGATTATGCAAACCAATCAATATATAAGTTACCTAAATCGTTGAAGAAAATCTTTGATCTCACTAATGTAGGGTGTAGTTGTGGGGATTATATGACCAAGATCATGTTCGATAATCACCGAATGTCTGTCATCGAACAAGCAAGCAAGCTGCCTACTGGCTTTGCAATCTATCTGCCTATCTTTACCCTCTCTCTTCCCAAAAATATGAAGCGAGGGGCAGTCGATTGATCCCTCGCCATATTCTCCCATATTAACAGCAAAACCAGAGCACAAGACTGCAAATCGGAAATCAATCTCACCTTTCAGCTTCTCCCTATGAGCACTGAGTAAGGCAGCCATTGCACCTCCCTGTGAGAATCCCAGTATCCCATCAAAGGGCCCTGATTCAGAAAACACGGTTTTCAAATATTCGACAGACTTTTCAAACCCCTCCGTCTGCTGCTGGTACTGTAGAGGGTTGAAAGGAGTTTCAGCTATTTTCCATTCAGCATCGTGCTGCTTTCCATCGTAGTTTGCATCGACCAACCATGCAAACTTTTTATTACAATGGTTGATGGTCGGGATAGATTCATGGCTGTGAGTATGAGTAGGGTTGTAAATGAAAGGTAATTCGTGTGGAGCGTCTATAAACACAAGCTCAGCAATGTTCTTGAGTTTCTTGGCTAATGATGATGTTCTTCCTTTGAAACTGGAAGCATTTTGTCGAAAGCCATGCAAGCATAAAATTCGAAGTTTTCGTGGCTTAGCCAGAAGTGTATTTTGTCCTGTACAGTGTAATAATACCAAAAAATAATGAAGAAAGTGGAGACATATCTGGAGAAAATTGAACTGTCACTACAACGCTATTTTGGATTGAGTCAGATTATTGCAGCTAATTAAAGTGACCAATTTACCCTAGATATGTGAAAGAGACATACTGGATAGAGAACAAAAACAATTGAAGAGTGTTATGAGTAAGACCTTACCTTGACTCAAAAATGAGAGAGAAGAGGGGGATTGATCCATGTCCAGACTATGATCATCATCATATGCTGCTTCAGATACTTCTTCGGACATAGAGGAAATCGCTGGAACAGGCTTCGAATCTTTCTGGCACAATTCACAGACAAAGGAAGAATTCATTTCCTGCAAATATTAGTTTCAGAATATCAGACTGTCATCTTTACATGCAAAATAGCACTAAGGTATAGAAAAATAGCAACTCATTTCAGAATTCAGATCCTTAAAATTATTTACTGAAAATGCTCTTGGTCATCAGAAGGTTAAGGTGATATAATTTTAACACACCTGGCAACTATCACAGATCAACACAAGCATCCTGCAGTGAGTACAGCGGCAGCGTGAAGTGTAGTCATCAAATGATGTGCCACAGAGAAGGCAAGTTCCCAAGGTATTAGTATCTGAGCTCCCAACAGACACACTGGAAGAAAATGATCATAATATTACAAAATTATCATAATCAATTGTCCTTTTCCCCTAAATAGACTCAAGATCAAACAGAGATAAACTGCAGCAAAACAAATTCTCTTTGAATGGAAGTCGGATGAACAAAATATGGACAAATATAAGAAGCATACCGATGGTCAAAAACAAAATTCTTTCCTTTGAAGAAGCCTCCATCAGGAAATTGTTCCATATATCTTTGGATTCCACCATATAACTGAATATGAAAATAATAACATTATGAACAATTTGAGCATTCTTCACCTAAATGAAGGTTCCAGACACCTCAGGCCATTATTTTTCTTTGAAACTCTCAGGCAGCCTAACACAGGAAAAGAGATAACAAAGAAAACATCCAACAAAACAAGATGCAAGCACTGGTATTCTTTAACACTGTCAAAGCCAAAAACATGTTCTCAATGCTCAGAGGGACTCACCTGAAAAACATTTTCAAAACCAACTCCTTTAGATCTGATGTAGGCTGATGCCATCTCACATCTAATTCCTCCAGTACAGTACCTTTAAACGCAAACAAATGAAAAAAAAATCCTATTAAAAAAGTGTTTTACTCAATAGAGATGGAAAATGATGCAATAGTAACAGGAAAAATAGTCATGCACACAAGAATCAGGATGCATGAAGATATTGGGATCAGGGAGAGGATAGAAGAACAAAATAGACAGTAACCATGGAAGTTCATTGGGATCAGGGAGGGAAGAAAAAGGGAAACCAGAAGCTACAGGAAAATCCAATGAAAGGATGACAAAAAAACTTTCTTCATATGCCCCACCTCGAGTTATTGCAACCGTATAAGAATCAGGATGCATGAAGATATTCAATATTATAGCACAAAGCTTCGTGGAGTACATTATACGTTATAAAATTGAAGAATACAGTCTGCTACGTCATAGATACTCACATAAGTATATTGTTTCCTTGTAATTGTTGGGAATTGTTGTCAATCCAGGAGGGCAGGTCACTGTACTGCCTAATTTCTGGATCCAATGTTTTGACACCTGGGGTATCAAACTTGCCTATTCTTGTCTCGTACAAGTTCCTTGCATCTAACAGTATCAGTTTCTTATCGGATATATCTTGACATTTCCCTGGAAAAATAACCAATTATATAGTAAAAGGTTTGGCAAACAGAGTTTTGCAGTTTAACATCAAGCACAAAGTGATAGGAGAGCCAAAAAACAATCAACAAGATCAAGGAAACAACTTAGATCAAATTTAATTGCCCTAAAACCAAACCCAAGCAACTAAGCTACCAAAAACAACAATTGAAAAGGGTAAATGGGAAAAGAAATTCATGAAGCAAAACACTAGTCAGTACCAGATTCTTGAAGGACTGAATGAAATTCAGCTGCAGAGAGATGCCTGCCAGCATTTGAAATCTCTGGGGACTTCAACAGGGGATGAGAACTTAATGTGACCAATTCCTACGGACATTATGTTAACCTGTTTCAGCTTGAGTGTGAGGGAACAAAAGCAAATGACTTCTGCAACCCCAGTTGATTTAGGTAAAGAAAATATATGGGGCAACCAAGGAAACTTTTTACAATTAAAATAAAACTAACTGGTTCGCAATTATGAATAGTGGCCTAACATTTCTCGTCTTACCACTTAAGCTAACTCAACATTGACATCAGACACTTCATTTACATTCTTTTTTTTTTCTTTATAATCCAAATAGATTTACAACATTGTCACTTAACAGTTCCTCATCAGACACGTCATTCACATTCATATTATTACTTGATAGCACATAGTTCTATCAGAATTACAAAATCGTCTCCTGGCAGTTCCTCATTGTGTGACGTTCTATTTCAAGATAGCAGAATTCATTTTTTAAAGGCTTTATCTTTTGCACAATATGTCCAATATCTACTAAAATAGTGGAGCTTAAACCACTTAGATACTTTAAGATGTACAGAATCACTAACTTGCACTTCCACATTAACTAATACCATAGCAATTCTCACTCTTACTGCATCTAATTACATTAACTAATACCATAGCAATTCTCACTCTAGCTTGCACTTCCACATTAACTAATACCAAAACAGCATAACTTAAAACCTCATCTCATATATCCGTGATAAATTCAAGCAAATAAGATTTAAAGGTGAATTAAATTCTGCACAACCTTGACTATCCGGATAGACAGAGAAGTGAATCCACACTCTTTGGCGACTTGATCATTCGACGGCTCCAAGCAAGACGCTAGTTTGAAGTCCGTACCTTCGAACAAGGAATTAGATTTCACAGCCTCAATGTGTTTCTCCAGTGCACTCAATCTTCCACCGACCTATACAACAGAAATGTCAAGTCTCTCAGAGGAAAAATGGACAAAAATATAAAATTTCAGGAAATATTAGCTGAAGTCTGGAAATGAAGGGAAAATACAGTGACATTGACGCCCTGAGATGAGAGGCGAACGCGGCCGAGGAGGGAGAGGGCGGCACAGTTCGAGTTGTAGAAATGGAAGAGGTCTTCCAGGTCAGGAATTGATGTGTATTTGTAGTACAATAATACGCCATAGATGTTTCCTTCTTCATTCTCGGTTTGCGGATTGATGCTATGGTCCGCCATTGATGAAGAAGTGGAAAGTATCTGTAAATGTTGGCAGTTAAACCCTAGAAATTGATTTAAGGATGGAACAAAACGATGTCGTATATGTATATTGATATAATAATAATGACAAAAAAAAAAAAAAAATTGGCTCAATTTATTTATATTAGTATTATTATTCTTATTCTTATTATTGGTTTTTGTACATCTGTGTAAAGATTAAAGTAATATATAGATTTTTTTATTTTTGGTAAAAAAAAACACAATCAAAAAATTTATTGTCAGTTGCAAATACTCGTTGGTATGCCGTTCAGAAAGGTTGGAGGGTCAAACTATATATGAGGGTTCGGAAAATTCCTTGCAACTCTAGCAAGTCGATGCATTAAGGTATGAAATTAATAATCTGCTTACAATTTTCAATATAATTACCAAAAACTGAGTTTGTCATGCACGATGAATTAATTGCGTCAGCCACCATCTTCGAGTCCATCTCAACCTCCACTCTTTCGAATCCTGCATCTTTTATCCACAAAAGTACCACGAGGAGTCCAACTGCTTCTCCCTCGTCCACTTTATACAGCTCCAGTGAAGTCGAGGAGAAACCTCCTATGAACTCACCTTCGTGGTCGTGAAGTAATGTATAGACGATAAAAAAATTAAATGTAGACACATTTTTTTAAAGGTAAAGTAATGTATATAGTTAATGCAAAATAGTAGTGATATTTTTGGTTAATATATTTAAAATAATAATTAAATTTAAAATGTTATTATATTATTAATTTTAAAATTGAATGATAAATCCAATTTTTTTTTAAATTTTACAATTCTCTTACTTTATCTACTTATTTTATTCACTCCATTATTTTTTTTAAAATAAGTGTCTATAATATTAATAATATGACGTAATTTATAGTAATATAAAAATGTTAATGTGGGTCGGTTTAAGTCGGGTCAATGAACTCCCAAATGCGCGTTTTATATTCCTGTCTTCTCAACGCCTGCCTGCCTCACTCTCACTTGTGACTTCCCTGTGTTTCTCTTTTCGGCAATTCATCGAACAGTTAGGCGACCCGTCGGGGAGAGAACTCGGACAACAGACCTGTCAAGATGTCGCTGCGGCCGAGCAGCAGGGCGGAAGTGCGTAAGAAGGGCTACAAGATAGGTGTTGACGCCGATGAAGCGCGGCGGCGTAGGGAGGACAATATGGTCGAGATCAGGAAGAATAAGCGGGAGGATAATCTCCTTAAAAAGCGGCGCGAGGGTCTTCCCAATGGAAGCTTATCCCAGCAGCCGCAGCTTTTCCCTCTCGATTCATCGCAAACTCCCGCCGCCATCGAGAAGAAGGTACACGCGCCTCTGCTTTATTTTATCGTCTGTTTATTACATAAAATAGCGGGAATTGATCGTGGATTGCTTTGCTATTTCGTGATCTATATTTGTTTTGATTACTTACTTGAAGCTGAGGGTTCGGTGCGATTTCCTGAGAAAACCGTGATCTATAGTTTTGGGGGTCTCTGAGGGAAGTAGTAAGTGGATTGGATATTTTAGGGATCAAATTGGGGCTATTATGATAATGTAGGGGAAGAAAATTCCCTTTCTTGAACGACTTTGAGTTCGGACTGGGATTTTGTTGACATAATATAGTTGTAGACTTGTAGTAGTGGGTGGAATTTTAAATTGGTACCTGAAGATGCTATAACTGTCTTCTCCTGTAGATACGTTTAGGCTTTATCTGAAGTTGTGGACCTGCGAGGTAGGAATGTGACTTTAAAAGTGTATAATTAGTTCTCTCTAAAAAGTATAATTGGTAAAGAACTTTTCTTTCACATCACCTCAACATTGAAGGCAGCTAGAATTACTTGATTTGAATGAGTAACTTACTTGCAGTCGATGCAATCTGGTAGGTTATGATTCTCACAGTCAATTTTATTTTTACAGTTAGAAAGCATACCTTCGATGGTACAAGGAGTATGGTCAACTGATGCTAATGCTCAACTGGAGGCAACTACCTTGTTCCGAAAGCTTTTATCGATTGGTATTCTTGTCTTTAAGAGCTTTTTTCTCCCTATATTTCTGGAATTATCCCTTCACAACATGTATTTTGTAACTTCTAAACTTGTCAGAACGTAGCCCACCTATTGATGAGGTGATTAAAGCTGGGGTGATCCCTCGATTTGTTGAGTTCCTTGGTAGGCATGATCTGCCTCAGCTGCAAGTAAGTTTTCCTAGTGGATATTCATTTGTAAATATTATGCAAATAAATCGTCAGAACATGAGTATTCTTGGTTGCAGTTTGAAGCTGCATGGGCTTTGACAAATGTTGCTTCTGGGACATCTGAACACACACGAGTTGTTATTGATCACGGCGCTGTTCCAAAGTTTGTACAACTCCTTAGTTCTGGCAGTGATGATGTTCGAGAGCAGGTATGAATTATCCCTTTTTGAGATTTCTTTTCAAATTTGTATTGTATCTCACCTGGTGGAGGTTGAAAATACTGAGTGACTAAATGGCTGATTAATTATTATTGGTGGAGGTTTGTTTTCATAGTCAAGTGCTAACACATCTGCCTTAACTGCTCCTCTTCTATGCAGGCAGTTTGGGCTCTTGGTAATGTTGCTGGCGATTCTCCATCTTGTAGGGATCTTGTCCTTGGGAATGGTGCCCTTTTCCCACTGCTAGCTCAATTAAATGATCAATCAAAGCTCTCCATGCTGAGAAATGCTACGTGGACCTTGTCTAATTTCTGTCGTGGAAAACCACCTACTAATTTTGAGCAGGTCTGAGTCAGTTGTAAAATATTAGTTAGATCTGGTTTCTTAGTAATTTAGATATTGCCATTCTCTTGTGATAATGATGTTTCAAATATGTTTTAATCGGTAATATAGTCTGTTAACCCTGTGTTACCTTTTTCCTGCACTTGGTCAGGTGAGGCCAGCATTGCCTGTCCTTCAGCAACTTATCCATTTGAATGATGAGGAGGTTTTGACTGACGCTTGCTGGGCTCTTTCTTATTTGTCTGATGGAACGAACGACAAAATTCAAGCTGTGATTGACGCAAATGTCTGCCAAAGGCTTGTGGAGCTTCTCCTGTATGTTCCTGTTCCTACTGAAAGAAGTTGGAGTCTCCTTATTTATTGATCTTCCTCCCCTTTTCTGTTTCACGTTCTTTCTGTATTTCTTTTTATTTCATTGAAATGCTGTTTCTAATTCCTCATTTGGAAAAAATATACTATTAATTAGCTACCCATCTTATGTTGTTAACAGCATTTTTTTTCTCATGCAGCCATCCATCTCCTACTGTTCTTGTACCTGCACTTCGGACTGTGGGTAATATTGTCACTGGTGATGATTCTCAGACACAGGTACTTACTTTGGTACACAATACAAATGATGTTCCCTTGTTTTAGTTTTCTTCTAAGTTTTCCCTTGTCAGGGATTTATTTCCCAGCTGTTACTCTATGTAGCTGTCTTTACTGTTGTGATGTACTTTCTTAGTTATTTATTTAAAGGATTTGGTGGGGCTGTGCATTCGGCAGAACTTTACCAAACTGAACTCTAAATTCATTACACAATTTTACTGAAAAGATTACTCAATGAACACCGTCAGTTCAGTTTGGTTTGTTGACTTTGTTCAGATTTAATTCTGGTATTTTTAGTATGACTTTAATATATAAGTATATAATAAAGGAATAATTTTTTCAAAAGTAAATGTTTATTTCAAAACGTTTCTGTTCCCATTATTTCCTATTTTAAAATATTTAAATTTTAAGTTTTGACTTCAAGTGTTAATATGTTTAGTCTGTGCTCATTAATGTCCGGCATACCCGCTGAAAGTTTCTGCATCGAATACTGAAAACTAGAAAAAGAAGTAAAAACAAGTTTACTGAAACAGTCTAGTTCCAATTAACGATGCCGGGAATATCCCTATGAACTGGTCAGAAATTGGTCAGTCTGAATGATTTAATTACTAGCTTTAATGGATCTTTACATCAAGATTTTCCTTTATCTATGTGAAAGAACTTTTATTTTATGCATGTCATGATCTTTGCGTTTATTAAATTCAATTGATAACACAATGTTATGGATCATCCTCTATACGCTTTTGTTTAATTTAAATTGTTATGTCCATAATCATGACGTGCCATTCATTTTATGCAAGTATTTAGTATTAGGGATATGATTATTCAGAATCACCATATTCAGTGGACCTTTGGCAGAATTAAAAGCTTTCTACATGTCTTTTTCTTGTGTTCAGCTTTATCTGTGCTGAATGTTCACACATTTAACTTGATTGTGTCAGTTTGTGATAGAGAAACAAGTCCTTCCATGTCTCCAACAACTTCTTACTCAAAATCACAAGAAAAGCATAAAGAAAGAAGCTTGTTGGACAATCTCCAATATCACTGCCGGTAACAGAGCTCAAATTCAGGTACTTTTCAACTCTCTTGCTTCTTAAGTGAGTTTCTACATTCCCAACTATGTTAGAGTATCCATTTCGTGAAAACCATTTGCATATATGTAACAAGTGAATGAACTTGAGAAAAACTCGTGGTGTAAAGTTTAATCAGATACAGAGGAATGAGCAACAATCAGTTTATTTGTCTTTCTACTTTTGACCTTTATAATTCTATTGGATTTTGCGTGAGGGATAAATTCCTAATATTCGTAGAAGGGCATTTTGTCAGACATCTATTTTAATCTGCATTGATTAGTTAGACCAAATGCCCAGGCATCTGAAGAAGGTAACATCTTAAATAAGAGTGTGGCCTAGATGAGAATGAAAATTCAAACTAAAGAAAATAGAGCAAAGCATAAAAATGTTCCTTTGTGGCCATATGCCAATTTACAGAAAATTGCCAACAGATATAGATGTTCCAGGCATATTGGGCAAAGGCGAAAGCAAGATACATTTGGTAGAAGAAGTCTTCAATTTGGAATAAGTAATCTAGAGGAAGAAAAAAATATTAATCTTGGAGGTGACCTGAACAGGTGGAGAAGACGCAGGATTCTTGTTGAGTCTTTGTTTATGGTTGTATCATTACTCTGAGCATCCCCCACCCCTGCATGTCTCTACCACGAATAAAAAAAAGGGAAAATAAGATATCTTTAGATGACTGAGACTTAAGTAATCAACATGAGAAATAGTTCTAGGGAATTAGGAGCGAAAAGGACATAGGAAGCAATTATTCTTATCTTTTTATTCCAAAAGATTTTTTTAGATTGCTTAATTACTGGCTGCTTGATGTGTCTCTCGTTGTATTATGACCTAGCTGTCTATTGAAATTATGTGGTCAGGCTGTCATTGAGACAGGAATCATTCAGCCTTTGGTGCAACTTCTTCAACATGCTGAGTTTGAAATAAAGAAAGAGGCTGCATGGGCTATCTCGAATGCCACCTCCGGAGGATCTGCGGAGCAGATTAGGTATATTTGTTTATATGGCATACAATTGTAATGGCATAAGTACTTATGTGGCCAGCTGATCTTAATGCTTCTCCGAAAAATATGCTTGGGACCAATTGACAAATGAATTTCACTTTTTACCTGGATTTGGAAAGAAAAGATGGTGAACTTTTAGTATTTTAGATTGCTCAGACATTCTAAGTAAAAAAAAAAAAGAAAGGAATTGGAATTAAAGGGGAAATTTAAGCTTTAATTACATGTCATTTAACATATGGAAATTATTTTGTGATTAAATTAGATGAAAGGTTAACCTGAAGAAATTAGAAATGACTGTGGTATGTGCTTGGATAGTTGTTTTATATGGCTTGAGCCTGATGATGACTAATTGATATGGTATGTATCGTTTGTGGAGAGTGTGTGCAGATAAAATTTCTGGATTTTTTTAATTAAATTTGATTATTCATTTTAGATATTGTGATTGATATTCCTCATGTACATAAGATTTGATAATTTATTTGTATTTGTTTTAGTTACTTTAGTGTTATAACTTATAATGCATATATGATTGCCCTTACTTGATGTGCCCCTGAGGTAAAATTTTGCCATGTATTCTTCTTCAGAATCACTTTAACCCCTTGTACTCCCAATTGTATTGATATTTGGTAAATTTTACTGTATATATTATGTTTATATGTGTGTATGCTTAATAAAAGCATTATTGAACTTTTGCAGATACTTGGTGACTCAAGGCTGCATCAAGCCACTATGTGATCTCTTAATCTGTCCGGACCCAAGGATTGTTACTGTTTGCCTTGAGGGACTTGAAAACATTTTGAAGGTGGGGGAGGCTGATAAAGAAAACGGGCAGAACGGTGGAATCAACGTATATGCTCAAATGGTTGATGAGTGTGATGGATTAGACAAGATAGAGAATCTCCAGAGCCATGACAACAATGAAATATACGAAAAGGCTGTGAAAATATTAGAAAAGTATTGGGTGGAGGAAGACGAGGAGGATCAAAATGTGACTGCTGAGGGCTTCACCTTTGGCAACAATCAACCAAATGTTCCTGCTGGAGGCTTCAACTTCGGTTGAATATTGGCTGCCTGCCTTCTCTCTGCTTTTTTTCAGGTCTGTTTACTTTCCATCGTTGAGTTTTGCTGTTTTTGTTTCCTCTATCCTAGTTTTTGGCCTGCCAAATAGGTTTAAT
This sequence comes from Galeopsis tetrahit, assembly GCA_963675135.1. NCBI lineage: Eukaryota > Viridiplantae > Streptophyta > Magnoliopsida > Lamiales > Lamiaceae > Galeopsis > Galeopsis tetrahit. Next base: position 91,363,355 of record OY776121.1, read on the forward strand.
GTTATTATTGGGATATTTATTGTTTGAGTCCCAGTACAAAGAAAATACGTTTTGCTTCTGTGTGTACATTTAGGTCATGTTTGTGTTGTTTTGTTACTAAAGCTTCATGGTAAAATGCATATTTTGCACTGCACTTTATTACTATTTGTTTTCTATTTTTCTACTTTCATTTTCTCACTCATGCCTCATATACAGATATGATTGAAATGAATCAAAATTCAAACTTGTATCAATATCATTATGTCCCCATCCCACAATAAAGAAGACAACTCATGCATCATATTAAATTAAGCACTTGTCATGATGATAAGCATGGCAGAAACTAAGATAAAACACAACTTAATTAGTTATTACCAAAATCCTTCTCTACTTAAGTTGAAATTGATGTGTTAAATAACTGTATCTTGGTTCTCACCAACTTGAATGAGCCCTGGGGGCACAAAAAATAACTAAATTGAAAATGTTGTGCGAGACAGTGCAATTTTATATAGGCAGTGGTTTGTGAGATTAAACTAAATTCATTTTTTTAATGATTACATTATATAATTAATTTCGTGAGATAGATATGGTCGGTCTTATTTGAGAATTTTTCAATTAAATTACATATGATAATTTTCCAACTAAATTATGAGTAGTATCCCGAAACGGTTATTCTCAACAACCTTACTTTTAAAATTCACTTATTTATTTATCATTCTCAACAACCTTACTTTTAAAATTCACTTATTTATTTCATGTCATTCTTATATAATACTCTTACTTTATTAAATTGAATTCAATTCAATTAAAAGCACGATTAAAAAAAAACTCCAAATTCAAACTTATTTATTGTCTTTTGTTGTGTGGAAAAATCTTGGATCTTTAGTATTTGCCTCACAGGAAGAGACATGACATCCATCACTCCCCATATTATAATGTACTAAAATATTGAGTTTGGTAGATGCATTCAAGGCTTCTTGAATTACATAAATGTGTATTTTGTATATACAAATATGAGTATATGTAAACATATAATTTTATATAATTCATTGTATGTATATTATTATTTCCCAACTCATAACACTGCATTGTCTACTTTTCCGTACACATAACGTTTTTGGATAATTTAATTCTCTATAGTCTAAAAAAAAGTCAAATTTGCACAACATAACCATTTTTGCACGATTTTATCTGTTGTCCCGCCACCATAACCGTACGTGACCTGAAATTTGAGAGGAGAGAAAGATTCGATAGTATGTGAAACTGTGAAATGGAGTACTAAGGGCACAATTGTCATTTCATCTCTTAATTTGTACGAAAAGTGTATTCATATTTTTTTTTTACATAAATTAGAAGAAAATGTAGATAAAGTAAAAATGTTATGGATTAATGATAAAATGATTATTTTTATAAAAAAAAATTAACACACTAGGAAAGATTGTGGTGGAGGGTTGATACTAGAAAGTGCTTAAATATTGAAGTGGAGAGTAATAAAACTCGTGTCAAAATAGATGTAGCTTTCAAATTAATTTCAAAACTTATCTGAAACTTTGTCACACTATTTAAACACGGCCCAATATTAATCAAATGACGTAAATATCCCTACCCTCGTGCCAAGGCCTTGTTAGTTGATGTGAGAATGACTAGACAACCGATATTTATTGCATATAAGTATGAAGTTATCAATTATTTACTACATCTACACCTTAATTTAATAGCCTTGATATCGGATAGGTAGATTCAATTAGGAATAAATTCTCAATTTGGTCTATTGATTCTTATTTTGCAAAAATGAAATCGGCTTAAATTTGTCCTTTTTATAGAGAAATCTTATAGTGGGGATACTTAATACCATCGTATTGCATAATATGTGGGTGTTGTCATTAAAAAAAAAAACATTTCCCAAGCAAAAATAAAATTTAAGGGATGCAAGAACAATAGCTATTGAGAAGTTCGTCACAATGGGTGGAGGCTAAACCCAATAATGAGAATTTAATAAATATTAAAATGCCATACTAAAACAATAGGTCAATACATTAATATTTCTTCAAACAACATAAATCACGTAAATACTATGCAGTTGTAACTTGTAATACTCCCTCCATCCATGAAAAGTAGTCTCATGGGAGTGGGGCACGTGTTTTAAGAAAAATGTAGATAAAGTAAGGGTATTATAGGGTATTGTGGAGCCAATTGTGAATAAAGTTGATGGCAATTTAAGTAATTAAGTGATGGTTGAAGGGTGATAGTTTACATAAAGGGTATAGAACTACATTTTGTGGACAAGAAATATAGGGCAAATGAGACTACTTTTCATAGACGGAGGGAGTATAACTTTACAGTCATTGCAAAAGGGAAAACACACTTTGCACTTCGATTTCCTCCATTTTTTTCGTGCCTCTGTAAGAATAGAGAGATAATTTTCATCGAAATCTTCACACTCAAAATTATTTGTCTGTTGCATTTACTTATTCATTTCACTGTGCAGCCAAAACTCTCTATTGACATGTCATGGAAAACTTGACACAAAAAAATTGACCTCGATCAAGACAAGCTTAAAAAAAAAGGTTCTCCACGCATGAAAATTGACATCAAATGCGGATGGTTTGAATTTCGATTTCATTTTTAGATCTAGACTTGAAAATAATGTCTCATAACATTTTACATAAAAAATACTCATACGATTGAATTGATTAAAAAAACGAAGCTGGTTTAATCACTTAAACAAATAGAAAAACGCAATTGTCAATTAGAAAATTCAACCCCTTTATTTATGGACGTACAGCAAAGACACGTGGGAGGGACCCGTTTGTATGGTGACCCATTATACAAATTTATTAACGTCATGTTCTAAAACAAATTACTACAACCTTTCTATGTAGGGAATGCTACCTTATACGCATCATGATGTATATATACGTGTATGGTTTCCATGCCCATTTTTTATACTCCCTCCGTCCAGTAACGGACCCAGGATTTTCAAGTCGGGGGGTCAAATAATAACAATAAAAAAAAAAAATCAAAAATGAAATTTTAACAAGATGCATATATATTCTTGAACTTTAAATACAAAGAATTTATTCCATATCAAAAATTTTAAACGGAGACAGTTTTAAGAAACCCTAAAATCTGAAAAACCCTAAATTCAATAAGAAGACAAAAGAATAGAATAAAAATAATTGTGGCGGACCAACCAAAATAATAAAGAAAGATAAAAAAGTTAAATTAATAATAAACAAATTTTACCTTCAATATCTAAAATTAATGGGACATATTTTTTCTTGATCTCTGTCTTGAAAGCTTTGATGCGCGTGCGTTGAATAAAAAGGAGGAGAAACTCTGTTTTTTAATTAAATTACTTATTTAATTACTTTGCAGGATGAGACGAAATTGCGAATATTAGTAGCCGACTATGCAACCACTTTTCAAGTACTGGGCCGTCATATATAATTCATACTAGTATCATATATAATTAATATATATATATAATATTAATATTATTTAAATATATGTGTGAAATTACGAAAATACCCTCAGAAAATTTGCAAAATTGGTGGGGGGCTCACGGGCCCCCTGTGCATTACCTGCCTCCGTCTCTGCTTCCGTCCCACTATAAGTTTCCCACTTTCCTTTTATGGATGTCCCACTATAAGTTTCTCATTCCATTTTTTGGCATATTATTTTTTCTCTCCCAATCACATCACTTATACTTTATCTATTATTTTATCATACTTCATCTAATACCTACTCCCTCCGTCCCATACTTGAAGCCACATTTTACCATTTTGGGCGTCCCATACTTGAAGCCACAATACCTAAAATAGTAAAAGCACTTTTAAACACTCCCCTTAAAACATCACAATATTACAACAAATGTCACTACTTTATTACACTAAAAAGTAATTTTATTACTACTATTTATAAAGTTGAAAAGTCTTTATTACCCCCACTTTATTTTACACAATACTAATAAACAACTCATTTATTAAAATCCGTGTCAATTTGGTTTGTGGCTTCAACTTTGGGACGGAGGGAGTATCTATTATTTCCTCTCTCACCATCACATCACTTATACTTTATCTATTATTTTATCATATTTCTTAATCAAAACACAAAAAAAAAAAAAAAATTTATAACAGGACGGAGGGAGTATTAGTTTGTTGGGCAATTCTTACTATAGTCACATTTTACAAAGTGACTATGCAGTCACTTTGTCGAATCGTGCCATGTGGCATCGTAATCGTAAAAATGACATGCTACCTGTCATACAGGTTTAAGTTATTTTTAGCATTATTTAAATTATATTTTGTTATTTACTATATTACCCTTCTTTTTAAATTTTATTTATATTTTATCTGCACCCACTAATTTAATGAGTGCACCCCCTAATCATATTTTTACTACAATTATCTGCACCCGCTAATTTAATGAATTCACCCCCTAATCATATTTTTACAACAATTAAATGCACCCGCTCATTTAATGAGTTCACCCCCAAATCATTTCTTTTTTACAATAATTATCTACACCCGCTCATTCTATGAGTTCACCCCCAAATTATTTTTTACCACAATTATCTGCGCTCGCTCATTTTATGATTTCACCCCCAAATTATTGTTTTACCACTGTTATCTGCACTCGCACATTTTATGAGTGCACCCCAAAATATTTTTTAAAAAATAATCAAATTTAAAAGACTATATTATCCTTTTATTATTTTACACAAAATATAATAAAATAAACTCTAAAAAATCAATTCACCACCAAATCACCCATATTTAAAAAAAAAAGCGTAAAAATATAATTAATAAAAAACTATCGAAATTAGCCACAAATCTCAATTTTTTTCTTTTTAATTTTTCTTCCCCTCCTTTTTTTTTCTTTTTTCTTTCCATTTCCAATTTTTTTTTCAAATTTTTTTTTTCCTTTTTTTTTTTCTTTTCCTTTTTAAATTTTCCTGTCTTTCTTTTCCATTTTTTGCATGTGTATTTTTTTAATTTTAATACAAAATAATATTATAGGTATAATTTTATTAAAGTCGATCGGCGGTGCACCTAAATTTTAATTTTAATTTGATGAGTAAAGGACCTGCCGGAAATCCATGCATGTCGGCGGGTGACCCAACCACCACCATGCCCGACCACCCCCTCGACGACGACGGCGGCGCTTCGGTCTCGGCCACTGAAGCCCGAGACCTTTCCTCGAATCGCAATCTTTATTCTTCACTTCCATAACAATCGACATAATCTTCCATCTCGGCCACGATCCATGGCGGCCGAATTCCTCTCCTCATTTCGACCACCGACGCGACTGCTTCGATCAATCTCCCTTGCGTTCGCGATCCAGGAGCTTCTCCTACATCAACGGCGCTCGCCTGCAACACTCGGATCGACGCTGTCTTTCTCTCGTCGTTCATCTCTGTTCAAATCGAAGCTACATTGCTTCATCCGTCTTCTTCACCCTGCTCCTGCGCAGCCTCTTTCTCCGGCTGACGACGGCCCGACGGAGGACTGTGAGTATGTTGCTGATGGATATCTGACCGGACGACACTCGGAGCCGGTGACCTTGCTGATGAAATCCCAAGTGACGACTACTGACCTAGGGTGCCCTCCCATTGGGCTAGGGTTTCCTTAAATTGGGCTTGGTAATGTGCACCCTCTATTTTCCTTAGTACACCCCGATCTGCACTCTCTCCACTTTTTTTTATGGTATTATTGTTATTGGTATTATTGATACTGGTATTACTAGTTATTGATTGTGGTATTACTATTAATACACTATTGAATTAATATTAATGATTATTGATTATTAATTGTGGTATTACTGATTATGTGAAATTATTTATTACTGATTATTATTATTTTTATGGTATTACATATTATTGTTTATGGTATTACTGATAATTGTTTTTGGTATTATTGAATATAATTAGATTTGTGGAATTATTTGTTATTGTATGAGATATTACTATTCAATGTTCATGGTATTACTACTTACTGTTCATGGTATTACTGATAATTATTTTTTGTATTATTGAATATAATTAGATGTGTGAAATTATTTGTTATTGTATACAATTTTACTGATTAATATTAATGGTATTACTGATTAATGTTCGTGATATTACAAATTATTGTTAATGGTATTACTGTTTATGGTATTACTGGTTATTACTTGTTGTATTACCGACTACTCCCTCCTTCCTATTGAAAGCTACCAAACTTTCCTTATTCGTTTGTCCCAATGAAAGTTACTCATTCCTTTTTTGCCAAACTATTCCCTCTCACATTTCATTATATTCTTCTCTCTCTCAATCACATCACCTCTCATACATCCACTTATTATATCATATTTTTCAACCTCTGTGTCTGAAGCTCATGAGGAGCTTTCACTGGGACGGGGGGAATATAATAAAATCATACATATAATATTATTTTGTATTAAAACTAAAAAATATACTAATGAAAAAAAAGTAGGAAACAAAAAAAACGAAGAAATAAAAATTTTGGAATAAAAATTGAAAATGGGAAGAAAAATTAAAAAGAAAAAAAATTGAAATTTGTGCCTAATCTCGATAGTTTTTTTTAATTATGTTTTTACGATTTTTTTTCTAAAAATATGAGTGATTTGGTGGTGAATCGACGGTAACTCGGCAATGACTCGGTTGTAGATTGTAAATGTATAAATTATGGTTGATTTTATTATATTTTGTGTTAATTAATAAACAAATTAATATATTCTTTTAAATGTAATTATTTAAAAAAAATATTTTGGGGTGAACTCATAAAATGAGCGGGTGCAGATAATTGTGGTATAAAAATAATTTGGGGGTGAACTCATAAAATGAGCGGGTGCAGATAACTTTGGTAACAATATAATTTGGGGGTGAACTCATAAAATGAATGGGTGCAGATAACTATGGTAAAAAATGATTTTTGTGAACTCATAAAATGAATGGGTGCAGATAACTATGGTAAAAAATGATTTGGAGTGAATTCATAAAATTAGCGGGTGTAGATAATTGTTGTAATAAATTATTTTATTGTATAAGGATAAAAATGTAAATTTACAATAATATATTTTAATTAATTTAATTTAATAGAAAATACAAATTTATGACACATTACGACAACACATATCGTAAAATTTACAAAAGGTAACAGGTCATCAAATCTAAACCTTAGATTAGATTTTTAATGGCTTATATTAACTGACTACGGTAGTCATTACGACACCCTGACTACATATAGAATGTCCCTAGTTTGTTTATTAAAAGTACGTTCATTTACTTTTATGGAAAAATAATTATTTTATCTTTATCTAACAATAATCCGGTCACAATACCCTTACTTTATATATTTAAAAAAAAAAATATATGTACACATTGATCTATGCAATATTGCACATATATAAGTTTTTGTCCTTTTAATTTAGTAGTTTTTAGTTATATGTACGAGGTTTTGCAAACACTTCCGATCCCCCTATTTAAAAACACATTTTTTTTCCTAATAAAAGTGATTAATTTTTCTAAATAAATAAATTCAATAACGCAATCCCTTATATATGCATTTACGTAACAACAATTACGTAACAACAATGTTGAGTATTTTTACTCTTTTGTATTAAAGACAGACTTGTACCAACTCCTGTGGCGATATTTGATATACGTGTTTATATATTTATCCATATATAATGGGTATAACATTAAATATTTTTTGCGTTCGAAAAGAAAAAAATCAAATGTGTTGTCTCTGTTTGTATCGCTATAAGCCTACATAATTTACCCCCAAAATGATCGAAAGTGGGAAATTCTAAAACTAACGTGGTAGGGAAATCAGAAAACGCCAAACTGTTTTTTTTTTTTTAACAAATGTCAAAAAGTATGAAAAGGGAATGTGTCAAACTTTATATTCATTTGGCGAAGTGCATAAAACAAAATTAATTTATATACATAAAGGGTATATTCGTTTGCACGTAATAGTATTTTTTAGTATATATATAAACGTTTTTATATTACATAAAAAAAACCAAAAATAAGTGTTTAATTCAAAATTTATTGGTAAAAATTGTATGAATTGAATTACGGATAAATTTTGAAAAGTCGTTTTCCAAAAAAAAAAAAAAAGGCAAAACACGTCACTCAAGATTAATCAAAAAATGAATAGGAAAACTCCACTCAATCATGAGTAACACGTCACTGGAACGTCAATTATGGCACTGATTAGCGTAATTATAAATATTAAGTTATCAATTTTCTAATTTTAAATTTATTTGTTATATTATTATATTCCTTAAAAAATGTGCAAACAATAAATGAATTACAAATATTTTTCTATTATGGTAAAATACTATTGCAATCTGCATTCTACTCTATATATATTCGAAAATCCATACTTAAAAAAAGAAGACTGTTTGGCTACATATCGATGTAAATCAACTATATCGCTTAAATGGAATAATAAAGTATTTTTGACTTGGAATGCTTAGATTATTGACTCTTTTCTGATCTTATCTAATTTATTTATATTTATATTTATCAGTCTTTGTTGGAATTAATGAAAATGCATAGCTTTATTATTTGAATTACTTACAATGACAGAGTAGTACAAATAATGAAGCTACAAAGTACGTTCGTAGTTTAGGGATTTAATATATTATTGTTAATATTTCTCAAGGTTAACAATTTATTATATAAATTAGAAAGTGGGAGAAAAAAAAAAAAAAAGGAGATGGCATGCATGACAAGGAAAAAATGTGGTAGCCGGCCGGTAACTAAAGTTTTGGGAGATGAATACTTACAGAATATATGAACATACATTTTATGTTACAAATATTGGCAGAACCAGTGTTTCATTTCATATGCATCAGGTGTACCGTGTACGAGCATAGGGTTTGTGTACTCGTCACGTCTAGTAAAATTTAGTATTATGTTTCAATTAAAGTTAATATCACATTTTATTTATTTTAAATTAAACGATTAATTAAAAATAGTGCAGTATAATATTTTAATTAAAATTCTCTTATATGGTCCAACTGAGATATTAGATTGACAAGTTGTTCGTGTATTCAGCAAAAAATTAAGGGGTTTAATTTGTTATTGCTGGCGTATGGAGTACACGAATATAGTAATTAAAAATGAAATTCAATTAAAAAACGAATAATATCTTAACCAAAAATAAAAAAGAATAAAATCCTTTCACAGAACCGGCATGCCAAAAATGTTGGAAATATCCTCCAAGATCAACGGTCCAGATCATCCCACACTTTTCCTATTAAGCAGTCCTCTGCAAAACTAAGCTAGGATATTCCTTTTCGAATACAGTTTTCATCTTCTACACACTCTCTCTCACAAATTCAATCGATCGAAGGAACAAACATGTCCCGTTGGACGGCGGCGGCGGTTTTTCGGTGGCTGGACGTCAGCTTCTCGCTGAATACGTCGTTTTTCCGGTGGCCGAGTCTATTCGCCTCCTACTTGACGCCGCCAACGCTGAGATGGAGCAGCAGCTTTAGACTCCTCGATGTCAGTCTTCCCACTGTCGACGACGTCGTATGGTCCGTCGTCTCCGCCGTGGAGTCCGTCGCTCTCGTCTCCTTCCTCTGTTTTTTCTTCGTCTTCTGCGGTTGCACCCTGTGATGCAGATCAACGGTACGTACAGTAAAATATTGCCGTAACAGATCTTTTAGGTTTTTCGACTTTTGTGGCTGGGGAATTGAAAATCCGGTGGAGAGATGGCGGCGGAAGTTTTGGTGACGTCGGCGCGTGACTGTGAGCGCGTGGCGTGGGTGTTTTTGTTTTATTCTATTTTTTTCCTTAATGTAGTAGATGGTGCTTGCCAATGATGGCCAGCCGCTTGACTGCTTCAGCCTTGAGGGCATTTTCGTCATTCTATAATTATCACTAATTTTATTAATTGTCTTTCTTTATGTGTAATTTCTCATTCTTGAATTTTGATTTACATGATAATTAAGTAGGTCACCAAACTTTTTTTTTTGAGGTCCAAACTTCAATTTATTAGACAACTGCAATTATCGTTCGGTAAGCCCTCCACAAAAGTCGGGGGTCAAACCATACATGAGGGTTCGGAAATTCCCTAGCAGCTCTAGCGAGTCGATGTGCCATCTCGTTGGCATCACGACAAATATAATTAACCGTGCAACTAGAAAAAGTAGAAATAATATTTTGGCATCACCAAACTTAAATACTAATGTCATATCACATAGGAGTGTATAATTTTAAAAAATTTATGGGTCGAAATATTCTTACAAAATCTAGAGTTACTCGTTCTTCATACTTATTATTATATTAACACAAACTTAAAAGCAGATTAATCTATTTGCATTGCAAGTTTTTTTTAACAAATTCTTACTAGTTTTCTAATTTATGCAAATATTGTCCGTGCACTATTGGATTTAAGTTTTTGTCCAATTTATAATGATGAGTTTAATAATATGTATGAAGGACAATTACTAAAACGAAATATGAATAGAACTTTCGTCCCGAAATTATTTACATGGTTTGATCGTTACAATTTTTAAAAAAATAAGATTTAGTGGTTGATGATATAAAATGAAAAGATGGGTATTTTAAATAATTTTGTAAAATATAAATTAAAATGTACATAAAAATAATTTTGGGACTTTCAAAAAAAAAAAAAAAGTGTATCAATAATCTAGTTAATAAAAAAAAAAGTGTATCAATAATCTAGTTAATAGAGACTAGTATATACCCGATTCAGAAAAATTCCAAGGGTGTCAGTTCCAGTGTCATTGGGATCTGCGACATTATTATTCTAATGTAATGATGATAAATGTCCTTTTAATATTGGTTAAAGTTCAACAACCAAGCGCCAACCATACTCTCGAGCAACAGCTACTACACATTATTTGCCATAATTGTTTTAAAATTTAATACCCAAAAAATAAGTAGAACTCATGAAGAAAAAAAATATTAAAATGAAACATAAAAAAGACTTCCCCGGTGCCTCAAATAAAAATAAATTAATTAATTAATTAAAAAAAACCCATATTAAATTCTGAATAAATGCTTTTACGCTAATTTTATTTTTAATTGGAAAGAAGAGAGGGTGAGAATAGGGAAGGGTTGTAAATAAATTAAATATTTTTTTGTTCGAAATCGTATTTGAATTTTTATTTATTTTTTATCAGTAAAAGTAGTGCATTAAATATTGGATACAAGTAATATTCAAATAAACAGTTTACACACTATTTAAAAGTAAAAGAGATAAATCAGATTAATACATCATACAACAATTCATTTGATCGGAACTGCGGACCAGTCTTTCAAAGAAAAATCACTCCGAAGTGGGTATCTAATAATAGTGAATCAACTCCATAGTTTTTGCCTTGAACTTCTCTTTGAATTTTAGCATTGATAGTGTCTTGTTCTTGAAAATTACGGTATTTCTCCACTTTCAAATGAGTCACACTACACAAAGCCATATACATGTCGCATTCCTCCTGCCTTTTTTTCTCCTTGTTGAGGTTGCCGAAACTGAGTAGGCTGTTCAGAGTATCCGATTGTAATGTTGACGGTATCTTTAGTTTATCAATAAGGGCCGCACTTATGTACAATATTTTACGTGAAATATTAGTATATTTAAGGAAGAGTCAAAATTCGCGGATGTGTAGCAAATTTGACCGGTCAAACGAATATTTCCTTAAAAGTCGCGCGTAGGAGGCTAACAGGATAACGAGTTTTAGATTTGTGTTACTATAAAGGTAAGTGTATGTTACTGAGAGACCAAAATAGAAAATTTTGTTCTGAATCCGTGTTACTATAAATACAATTATATTTTACTGTACGAGCAAATACGTGTTACTGTAAGGACAAGTAACACACAATTGACTTTTGAATAATACATATTTGACCTTAAAGTAACACTGACAAATGTGTTACTATATAAACACAAGTGTATTACTTTATAGAAAAAGATGTGTTACTGTCTAAATAAAACGTCATTATTGAGAGGAAATGAGATACCCACATTAAAAAGACGAAAAACAATATTTGAAAACACGAAAAACACAACTATGTTGAATAGTTTATCGATCGCTACAATTACAAAAACAATAATTAATTGGAATAAATTTATTGTTGATTTTTTCTCATTAATTCATTCAAAAAATAAAAATAATAATTTATCCGCTTATTTCGTGATTAGCAGATCAGAAATCTGAACAGTTTCTGATTTTTTTTTATTGAACCCTGTAGATTTCTCGCAGCTAGTGTTGTTATTCGAACCGAGCCTTAACGAGACTCGGCTCGTTTAGCCAAACAAGCCGAGCTCGAGCTCATTAGATACTTGATTTACTAACGAGTCGGCTCAAGCTCGACTTGTTAGACTCGATAACTAATATTTTGTAAAAAATTCAATTAGGTTCGGCTCGACTCGATAGGCTCGTTAAGCTCGTTAGACTCGTTAACGAGTCGAGTCGAACTCAATTTTGAACTCGGTAATGTTATCGCTCAGCTCGATAAGAGCTCGAACCTCAAATACTCGCCTCGACTCGACTCGAATAACAGTTCTACTCGCAACGGGTAGAAGATAAGACATCGCGAAGAAGGAGACCGACAGCGCAGAAAACACAGAGGAGAAAAGAAGATGGGATACCGGGTAAGAACGTAAGAATAAGCCATATTGCATGGCAGTGATAGGGTGGAATATTGTATATAAGTTTTTGGCTATCAATAATGAAACCTTAAATTCCACATCCCAAATTAATTACTTAGGCCCAGCACTTTAAGGCAGTTAGTGGGCTCGTCAAGTGTAATATCTATCAATTGGGCTTTCATTGCACGACAGGCCCAAAATAAAGAAATGAGGTAATCAGCGAATCTGAACGTCGTCGTTTTCTAAAATCTCTGATTGAGTAGAAGAATTGCCACAGAGCATCTTTTTTAGGGTTTATGCTCGGAGAAAGAATACCTGAAATTTATTTCCCCATTTTGATATGGCTTTAAGGCAAATCTTGACATGGAGCAAAAGATTGTACTCAGTTCCCACCCATTCGAATTACGTATCTGGGATTGCGAATTTTTCCTCCAAATCCAGCCCTTATCTTGGTATGAGTTTATAGGATGATGATGATTCGTTCATATCTCAAATTTCTGCTTGTTTCAAGCTTATTTTTCTGATTGAAATTACAGTGAAGGTCGGGATACCGGAGTTCTTGAAAGGAGTCGGCAGAGGATTGGAGAATCATGTGGAGAAGTTGGAATCTGAGATTGGCGATCTACAGAAGCTTCTTGTTACTCGAACAATTAAGCTCAAGAGACTCGGAATCCCTTGCAAAGATGTAAGCAATATTCTCTCTTTGTACTGTGTACTAGTCTTTTGGAAATGGGGATTGCTGGGTGTTGTAATGTTATTTGGGGATCCAATGTGAATTTCAGTTTTGTGTTGTGGTGAAATAGGAACTGTTTTGGTATTAACTGTGGAAATTGACACAATTTGCAGTAAATGATGTTTCAATACTCAGAAGCCATAATTAAGAAAGAAACAACAGTATTAGCTGGAAGGGTAGACTAGTTAAGCTTCCCCCTGCACAGTTATGAGCTACTAATTAACCTAGCATGATATAACAAGCAGAGTTTTATTAATATAGCAGTTATTTTGCCTTCCCTGACCCCGTTGATGACTGAGTAACGAAAGCATCATTAGTTGAATACGGCATCAATACGGAAGATAAACTTGTATGAACCTGATGCTCTTCATCATGCCAAACTTGGATGGAACTATTGTTTTTCATTATCACCCTCTTGTTAATATTTGTTACTATATTTTATTCGAAATTGTGGGAGGTTGGTTATGTGGGGGTGGAAGAGAGGAACCACCAGCAATTGTTCTTATCGAACCTTTCTACCATTTGTTCTATCCATTATGTTAGTGAATTTTTTCTCAAATTTGTCCAGCAGTGTTGTGAAATATCATAAATTATGATAAATGTCATAGTAATCTGGTTGTGGGATTTGTAAATGGTATACAATTTTACAAATTTTATGGCTCTAATGAAGGATCATTCCATCCGTGTCAAGTTTATATCTGGTCATTGACAGGAGTGCTGGACCCATTCATTGTGTGATATTGTACCAATTATGCCTGTTGGATTAATCCCCTTGTACCTCTGATTACAAATTTAGCTATCTAATACGGAGTATAACTTATGGAATGCAATTTCTTTTGTTTTTGCAGAGAAAGCTGATACTGAAGTATACCCACAAGTACAGGCTTGGACTGTGGAAACCCAGGGCTCAGCCCATAAAATCCTGATCATTCATTCGTAAATGGTGCAGATGTGGCTTTTGCAGGATCTTCTGTGGTCCTTTTGTGTTCCAAAACACTCGCTCTTTAGTTTTAGAAATTAGGTTCACAAGTTACATGTTGAGACTCTTTTTTTGACTGATTGTATAATTTGTATTGCTTGTTTTACAATTTCACAATCAGTTGGTTTATACATCAGAGTGATGACTGATGCGAAATGATAATTTGTCATTGGTTCTCCTTTGTAAGTTTCATCGTTTCTATTTCTTAACTTCTTTACCTTATTAATATCTTCATTTTTTTTTTAATTTCAGGACATGATTTTGTTGGAGTGGATGCTTTCCTGTCGATTTTTTGCCATTCAGCCTTTTCAGTTTCCTTATGTAATAAATTAATATTTCGTGTTGGAAAATAATAGATATCGATGCTAGATTAGTTTTCACAAGATATGAGCATCAAATTCTCAATAATGCCATTATGCCGCCAAGTTTTGCACCACAAAGTGTGTATTCAGCAATTTCGTGGGTGTTGATTGCTATTAACAAATTATAAAAAGTGATAAATAAATAAATAAATAAACTTGCTTTATATATGGTTAATGAAAAAACCTTGATACAATATTACATTTTCCACCTCTATCAAATCAAAAGAGACTGCCTAAAATCCAAAAATAATTGATAGCGCCGTTAGACCAAACTGTTCTACATTCGGATAGTTTTTGTCAGATCCTAACAAAATCGTGTCCCAGAATCATCATACACATTAGATGCTTCTTTAAACACGTTAAATGAAATAAAAAACCTTACATTTGTAGAATTCAACTTCAGACAACAGAATTACCTTCCCTTTCAAACTTGCAAAATCACCAAGCTGTCATAACATCAATGAAGCTGCAAGAAAAGCACGATAAAAACTAAGAACATTACCACATATGTTATGAGACAGATTCTCTTTATTACCATTAGATGGTCTAAGAAGTCCACACAAGCATCCGTAGATAATAGGGGTGTCCCAAAATACAGGGTTAGGAGGGGACAATTCGGACTAAGAGCGAAGGTGGCCAAGGGGTTGATTTTACAACTGAACTGGAGGTGGCATCCTCTTGGTGATATTACGAGAGACTGAGTTTAGCACAACTGACCATACGGTTTAAAAAGAAAAACGAGGGGGGTGGAGGGAGGTGCTATCTAAGCAATGCAGCATTCCAGAAAATGAGAGTTCAAGCTTAGCTATGCAAAGAATATCCTGAAAGAAGCATTTGGAAACTAAGAATTACTAACAATATTGGATATACAAAACTCTATTAGTCCATCTATTCGTAAAACATAGTATGAGGAATTCACCAAGAGGATGGAAACATGAAGAGGGATGCTTGAATTCACCAATTTGACATATAAGAATCAGGCCTCGTTGAAGTTCAACATGAGTGTATTCAATATCAGTCATCGGAACAAGTTAATGAGAGGCATCTACAATATTCAGCTATTGCAAATCTTATCTTAACCAATACCCAAGACACTATTTTTTTTGTTTTTTTTCAAGTCTTCAACGGCAGTAGATATATCAACATCTCATCATAACTAATCAATGTTATCTGGACAAACACATAAAAAGGTTGAAAGAGGGAAATCAGAACTTTACATGGAAAACGGGTGAGGCAACACATTGGCATCATGTTCGTGAACCCAGGAGTCCTGAAGATTCAACAATGAAAGATTATGTTATGAATCATGACATAGGAAGAAAAGAAAGTAAATGACATTGTTATAAGATTTTTCAACAAAAAAGACTTTAATCTGGAACATTTTTTGATGCACTGCACGTGGAGGATACTAGTACAATGTGAGTTATGGTATTTAAGTAGTTTATGGGCTAGTGACCCCCTCTGATTCTGCTTACAGAGACGAGGCATTCAAGAATGAAAAGACGATATAATCCACATTCCAAGGAGAAAAAGAATGAGTGCATATCAAAATTACAAGAGTGCAAAACAAATATGAGGTTTTTGAGACCCAAAAATTACATACCAGATATTACAGACATGTGTGTGTGTTTTGTGTGTGCAATTATATGTGAAAAGTAAGAGGACAAACATTCAGTTAGATGTGAAAAGTAAGAGGGAAAGCATTCAGATAACAGGATATTACCTTGAAAGATCATCACCAGCAAAAATATTAGAGTCAGCAAACAGGCAAACAGACTAGTACTTGAAGAAGATGACTTGTCTTTTTTTATTTTCTTCAAGGTCCTGTTTCTTTCCATCCTTCTACGTTTCATGTTGAGCTCAGTGATCTCCTTCAGCAACATCATATCCGAAGCATCCAGTGAGGGACCTCCTGGAGGACGAGGAGGCTTTGCAGACTTGTGCTTCTTAGGCTTTTCCTTGTCTATTCTCTCATGCCCAAAATTTGTCAGTTTTTGCCTAAACTTTCCCAACTGCTCCGTGCCCTTCTCATCAGAAACTATTAATTTGTCATACGAGCACAAACAATCCTCATCATTTGTACATTTACTTAGTGACTTGGAACTGCATAACTCACAAACCCTACCCAACAGATTCTTTGAACTCTCCAAACCTATACTTTTGCTTGCATCTTCGTCACTTGTTCCCCCACTCTCCAAGTCAATGTCTAAATCAAAATCACTCCCACTTGAATCTAGCTGACTCATGCTCCAAAACCAAAACCTCTTTATGAAACTAACAGCTAATACATAATAACAATATTGTAAAATCTAATACATGAGGATATTATCAACAGCAAGGAGTCATAGATTTCCGACTGATGATCATACTTCGACATGGAGTCGACAATGCATTCTTTGCACTTAGTGTCCTGCCTTGAAGACATGAAACTTATCAAGAATGGTAGGTACAAAAAATGCAGTAACACACAAGATTAAGGTCTACATAACAGTAACAGAGGACCTATACACATAAGGATATATACTCTATGCCACACAAGTCCATTCACGAATCTGGAAACAAAAAATCTACCAAAAACTGAAATAAAGAGACGCATTTAATGTTCATAATCAAACTAAGGTCAAATTCAAATAACGAAATTTACTCTCACTTTCTAAAGAGAGGAAATAAACGCCATTACAATTTCAGAAAGTGTAATCTAGCTCCACACTTTCCCTTCGTGATTTACTACAGATCAAGAACCCAGTTGCGGAAATCAGGGGAAAAAGGTAAATCGGGCTACAGAAACAAGCTTATTGAGAAAAAATTAAATGGGGCCGCATAAAAAACATAAGATGAAATGGGAATGTGAAATCCATCAGCAAAATAGGGTTTTTGGAAACAGGGATGAAGAAATGAGTATTTTGTGCGGGAAGAAAAAGATGAGGGGGTTGGATTAACGTACCATTAATTTGTGACGACAGCAAACTGGTGAAAGGATTTCTGGACGTTGGGGTTTGATCTGGTCAATGCCCTTTTATATTTTCTCCCATTCAAATAAATATATGCAGCGGCTGGATACTGTAATAATTTTAGAAGAGATTTAGTAATCTTATCCAAATTCAAATAATTTAATACTACTCTTAACTCTGGTTGATGAGTCATGCTGTCGTGCATTACACAGATCATACGTGATGAATTGGAGTGAAAAAGACTAGTATGTACTTCATTGATAGATACAATTAAAAAAAAAAGATTTATAACCTGTTTGGTGGCCCAGTTAACTCCATGTTAGTTGGGCTAACCTTCTTATTTGATGTTTGGTTTATTTTTAGTCGGCCCACGTTAGATAGACGGCCCACTGTTAAATATTGTTCAGCTTCAGGGGAATTAACGTCCCAAAATGGTATGTTGGGCTGTCTCGTTTGCACAGTGTCTCGGATGGTTGGAAGCATTTACTAATTTACCCCTTCAGGGTATATAAAGCAAAAAACATCATTTTTCCCTAATTTCACTCTGAGATATTTGTGCGGACTAAGAAGGCGATTTGAGGTTCGTATACTTTTCTCGACCCATCTCTTCATCTTCTTCCTTGTTCCAAATCTACACCCCGAGTATGAAGAATATAAAAAAGGAGCTCTCAAATCTTCTTCACTCACTGCTTCAAAACTTATCTGTTAAACACAGTTGAGGAAATTGAGTCTTCTTCTTTTTCTTGCTGAATTTAAACTTATCTGTTAAACACAGTTGAGGAAATTGAGTCTTCTTCTTTTTCTTGCTGAATTTTTTTAGATCTGCTTTTAAAATTACTATAAGGCATTTAAAGTAAAACTCTAGCAGATCTGCTTTTTTAAATTCTACGAGTTCTACTAAATCATTTTTTTATTTTTCTGAACTGGGCGACAGTATCACAAATCTGTATTGATTGACGGCGACGGTCACCGATCAGATCGATGAATGTGAAGATCTTATTTTGGATGAAACTCGCGTAACACATTCAACTAATTATGAACTTCAGAATTCAGAAGAAGATTGGAGAGTGTCTCTCTTGCGAGGAGGTGTAATAGCACATTTGTGTTAGGGCAAGAAATGGAAGAGAAATTGATGGAAAACTGAAAAGGGCATAAATGGGATATAATTTAAATACCAAGGATAATTTGGTCATTTAATTGGTGAACAGTATAGGTGTGGGTCATATGTAGTTCGAAATCGTGGGCGGAAAATTACTCAACCAAACAAAAATTAGTTAAATTAACGTAGGGTAACATTATGAGATAACCCAAATGGGCTTAACCCATGTTAACTCATCTGGACCTACCAAACAGGCACTTAGTGGTTAATAATGTGAGATAAAAGAAGAGTATTTTATGTGGTTTAGTGGTGTACAAAAATAAATTTGATGAGGTGTAGAACAAATATGTAAATATTTAAAAATAAAACGATGTTTTTTTTTGAAGTATTAACCATTGCTATTTTAAATTATATTTTCTCATAAAATATGATTAATTAGGGCTCCATGAACCCATAAATTATATTTTTTCTAATCTAGACTAAATGTCTCATTATATTATTTAGTGTCTCAAAAAAAAAATTACTATTCAATTTTATTTTTATCAGTAAACAATTAATTGAACACTTAGCATTAGACTCAACTCAACTAACCAATAAACATTTTATACTATATTTTATTATTTTTTTAATTTTCATATTTTTATTTTTGTATATGTAAAAAATAAATTGAACACTAAACCTAAATTCAACTATTTTACATTTTTACAGCTGCAAGATAAACGTGCCGATAAAATAGAGAAATATAATAACCCAAAAATATGTAGATAGTAGACTTACAGTTGTACTTAAAGCTGTAATTAACCATCCCGGTAAAAAAGAAGAAGCTGTAATTAACCATAATCCGCTGCCCTCAACTAACTTAGTGAAACATATGTATGTAGTTTTACAGCTGTAAAAGATAAACGTGATACAATAACCCAAAAATATGTAGAGTTACAGTTTACTTACGGCTGTAATTAACCATAATCCGCTGCAAACATATGATCCCAAACTGTCATATTCATTATCCAAGAATTATAAGAAGGGGCCCTCACTGTAGTTCTTTACCACAAAAAAGAAAAATCAAGAAATCAAAGATCAAATATTTTTTAAGAAAAAGAAAAGAAAAGAACAAACAAAACTCACACACGAAAGGAAGAACAATGGCCTTGAGACCAGCACCGTGGGGTTTCTCAAATTGTTGTTCAAGAACCCCATTGAGAAATTTGTTTTTCCTGAATGCAAGGTCAAGATTCATGGACAATGATATGGTTAGAAAAGATAAGTACACTAGTTTATGTGGTGGGAAGAAGAGATTAGGTGAGAAAATGGCGTGTGTGAAATTGGAAGAGAAAACGGCAGCAGAGACTGGCGAAGAATGGGGGAAGGTTTCAGCAGTGTTGTTTGATATGGATGGAGTGTTGTGTAACAGTGAAGAGCTGTCGAGATTGGCCGGAGTAGACGTTTTTGCTGAGATGGGAGTTGCAGTTACAGTTCAAGATTTTGTGCCTTTTATGGGCACAGGTATAATTCTGAGACACATATTTAGCATTGCCGTTGCATTTTATTCCTAGGGCTAGGTTAGTTAGATTTTGAGACCCATATTTAGCATCTAACTTCTCTTGAATTGCTATTTTTTGACTCTACTTTGTTCAAATTTGATCAACTGTAGTAGTAATTGCTTGTTTGTATTAAAAATCTGATGCGTGGTGCAAGTGTTTTAGGCTAACCAACGGATGAAAGAACCCCCAAATGAAGTCAAAGTATCCATGTTATTGAGTTTCAGACTAGTGTTTTGTACAAACTAAATGTGTGGTATATAAGTTCAAGTCTTATTGATATTTTCTCAAGAGTTTGCTTGTTCACTTATTTGTACATTACATTTTGTTCTTCACTCAAGAATCTTTGATAATCCTCCACCTTTATACGTTTTCTCAAGTTTTGACTAGCAAGTTCAATGAAATCTCCAGACACCAACCATGTCGAAGTCAGTTAGTGTTATGTACCAAATTTTATGTTTTCGTATCCTCCATCCATTTCTCACCATGAAAATTTCCCCTTCTCTGCTTCGTTATCTTTCATCATTACTGTGTCTGATTTCATGTACTCCTTAAATATGAATCAGGCGAAGCCAACTTTTTAGGAGGCGTTGCTGCTGTAAAGGGAGTGCAGGGATTTGATCCCGAGGCGGCAAAGAGAAGATTTTTTGAAATATATCTGGATAAGGTGGTTGAACAATTTGTATTCTTTTCTATTTTTTTTCTTAACATTAAAAAAATTACGCATGACTATATCGACATATTTAATTCTTGTAGTACGCAAAGCCAAATGCTGGAATAGGTTTCCCTGGTGCTTATGAGCTTATAGTTCAGGTATGCTAGCAAGAAAATACTTTAGTTGCCTCTTTTGAGAGTTTAGTATTTTGTTTTGATTTTCTGCTGGTGAACAACAGTGTAAAAACAAAGGCCTCAAAGTTGCTGTTGCATCTAGTGCTGACCGCATCAAGGTTGATGCCAATTTAGCAGCAGCTGGCTTGGAATTGTCAATGTAAGTTAATAGAAGAAAAAAATGCTAATACAATTGTCAACTAATCACAGAATTTTTGCCATTATGTATATCCTTCTGAGATATTATGGTAACACGAGTCATAAAGTTCCTACCATTAAACTTATGTATCCTTTGAGTATTGTTCATATGGGAAATCACTCTCTTGACTGTTCTGCAACTTCGTAGTGCAAATAGAAGACCTTATAACTGCTGAAACATGGGAGTTGTTGCAACTTTATACTTGCTATGAATTATGTAGTTGGTCACTTACATTAAGCTTTACAGGTTTCTGTTATTTTAATTTTGCTTCCTGTGTCAGATTATATTAATTCAATACTATTAATAATGGAAGAGATTTCAACCTATAACATGAATACACCTTTTGAATTCTCTTGCAGTTTTCACAATTCTTTTCCTTTGGTATTCTGATTATATAAACAGGTTCGATGCAATTGTCTCCGCTGATGCATTTGAAAACTTAAAACCTGCTCCCGACATTTTCTTAGCTGCATCAAAGATTTTGGATGTGCCCCCTGCTGAGGTAATTTTTTTAGTAATCATGATGTTTGGTTGCTGTTGCTCTTCTAGTTTTGTTTATGGTTCTTATTTTTACTTGTTCATCCAAGGTAATATATTTTTACTTGATGCTTCTATATTCACGCAGTGCATTGTAATTGAAGATGCATTAGCTGGAGTGCAAGCTGCCAAATCAGCTAATATGAGGTGCTGATTTCAGTCATTCTTTCCCTTGAATTGTACATTTGTTCCATCACTGTAAGATGATTGTTGCCTATTTAATGAGTCATGAGTCTTTGCCTTTTTGTACACATACTCTCTTTCTGTTTGTTATATTATAAATTTCTTCTCCTAATTAGAGATTTAGAATGGTTATAGGTGACTATATGTTGTCAGTTAAAAATTTAAGTTGTACTTTATATTCTAATTGTTCATCTTCTTGCTAATTGTGTGAGCCGAAAATCCCATTACTACTTTTTGGTTTTGCTCTGTGCCTTTTCTCTCTTTGCTAATACAATAAAAATTATTTCCTTCCTCTGCTCTTTCTCTCTCTATTTTGATAATCGAATGGGATTTTTATACAAAATTTGACGTGATTGCAGATGCATTGCTGTGACAACGACGTTAGCAGAAGATATTTTGAACACTGAGGGTCCATCATTTATCAGGAAGGAGATAGGAGATATTTCCATTGACGATATTCTTAATGGTGGCTCTGGTTAGCATAATATGTAGCTGTGGGAGTACTTTTATGGTTCCTTTTGCATCACTTTTCTAATACTGTACTCAGTTCAGATTCCTCTTATATAAGATCTAAAAGAGAATCCAAGGCCTATACCTTGTAATAAATTATGTACTCGAAACATTATATCCATTTTGAAGAGTTAAAAGTTACTTCGACTGTTATTATGTTTTTGCTAATGTAACTTTGGGCTTTCATTCTGAAAGCAAGGGTAAATTTATTTGCAAATGCACGTTTCTGCAATAGAAATTGGCTAGATGTTGCAGATTTCTGATGTAAAATAGTATCTAATGATGAAAAAACATTGCAGATCCAGAGATGCAGCCTTCTGAAAATATTAATGCTTCTGCCCAAAGTCTTTCCAATAATTACAGTAAAGAAATTATATCACCTCAGGATAAGGATTCTGTGAGCAACCCAATCTTCTCAATTGGAGGGTAATGATCTTTCTCATATCATGAGCCCTTCAGTTTAATAATCTTGGTTGGTTTTGTGCAGTAACCCTGTATCTTTGATATGACTATGTAGGGGCATCTAATACTAGTTTATTATAACTTCTTAACCATTTTGGATCAGTATGAATGCTTCATAATTTTGGGCCTTAAAAAAAATAAAATCTCCTCCAGTTCTATTGATTTTTTTGGCAATTCAAAAATCCTATTCTATTATCTAAAAGTAGTTTAGGGTTGAAGAAGTTACTTGCAGAAGTAAGACCTACTCTTTATATCTAGGTGGAAAAGTTATAGAGAAGTATAGTTAGAAATATGAATTGTGAAATTATCTGGATAGCATCAGTTGAGGCTATTCCGACATAAACCCCTTCAGTAAGCATTACATAGGAATGAAAGAATGAAGTAATGAAGTACCAATTAAACCACCTAGCACGTTAATTTTTGAGATATTATTGCGGTTTGTGTACATTTTGCAAGTGCTCTCAATTGTGTGTAATAAGGGCATTCAGTCCAGTGCTACTGAATTACGGCACACAAATGACTTGTTCTCACAGGTTTCAGGGTTCTCGGCGTAATATTTTGAGATATGGAAGTTTGGGAATTGCCCTTTCTTGCCTTTTCTTCACTGTTACAAACTTGAAGGTATACTGATCTTCATGAAAATTAAATTTGGGGACTATATACACCTATTGCTTCATTTTGTTTAACTATGGAATATGGAAGATTTCACTTTTTTACAGGCCATGCAGTATGCATCTCCAAAAGCCATCTTGAATTTACTTCTTGGGACAAGTGGCCCTCCTTTTGGACCAACTGAAGGTTTAATATCAACAGCAGATTACTTCTTAATTATTTCCCTGTACTGTATATGATTAATTTTGTGCATCTTCCTTCTACTTCCTGTTTCTTCACAATTCCATTTTCCATTGCTCTGTATTCTGATGCACAAACATTAATAATGCACGTTTGCCTTTTATTTCCCGTTAATCAGGAGGTGAAAAAATTAATTTACAATCTATTCTCTTGCTATGGTTGCAGAAAATTTCCGTAATGAGAGAATAAAACAGTTTGTGGACTTCATGTCTGATCTGGACAGAAGGTACATTGCAATTTATTCTTTCCTGATTCATTATATGCTTTGACTTGCATATTGTGCATGGTTTGTCTTTTGTGATAATTCTTGAGATACATCCTAACTAGTAACATGGCTGCTACTTTATGTAATTTAAGGGGGACTGCGACTACTGTGCCGGAGTTTCCATCAAAGCTTGACTGGCTGAACACAGCTCCTCTTCAGCTGCGGAGGGTAAAACTGAGTTTAATATTTTGCTGCTATCTTATTTTCTGTGCTTTTTAATTTAAATTTATTCTCAGTTTTCACCATAAATCCCTCACCAGCATATTCTACTGCAAAGCTACAATCATATACTGTTTTTGTTTGAAATCGTGAGGGTAACTGATCTAGAACTCTAGCTAATATAAGACTATTATTATTATTTGGGTGTTTGTTAGTGGAGGTGGGATTTGGATGTTTATGCAGATGGTAAATGTGGAATACTTATATATGATGTTAAATTACTCTGCTGGGTTGAATGTATGACGTTCTTTTACATTGCTCATTCTTAAGCATATGATAATGGATTAATCCAGGAAGAGTTTTCTTGAAACTAATCTCTGTTGGTTGTTAAATCTAATGTGTCCATGCATTGTTATACAGCAGTAACATGATATATGATCAACATTCAACAATATGATGCCCTTTTCTGACACAGTTCTTTAACTGGACAGGATTTAAAAGGAAAAGTGGTTCTTCTCGATTTCTGGACCTATTGCTGTATCAATTGCATGCATGTCTTACCGGACCTCGAGTTCCTTGAGAAAAAGTATAAAGATATGCCAGTAAGATCCTATAATTCCTGTTGTCAAGTTTTACAAGTATTTTTCACAATCGCTTCACTAGTAACTTCAGAATTTTTTTTCTAGTTGCCCAGCTTGAAAGCTTTGATCTGTCGATGATGTTCCTTGACTTCCTTCTATCTTGATCATTTGAATACTGTAATATTTGTTTGATATCATTATACCGGTTTAGTTATTCTACTACCAAAATAGGGTACAATGGATGTAGCCAAAATCCAAGACCACCAGTAGAAAATAATTACTTGAAAGACATTAGTTAAAGTTAGAATTCTGTTCGAATGTATATTTCAATATCTTGGACTGAAGCAACTCTATACATGCACAAAAATTGAATCATATCATGAGAAATAACAATGAATTAACTTTTGTGCTTATAACTTGTATGACTTGTGCATTCAAAACATTACAAGTAACTTTTGTTTATTACAGTTTGTTGTTGTAGGAGTGCATTCTGCAAAGTTTGATAACGAGAAAGATTTGGAGGCCATTCGAAATGCAGTTTTACGCTATGGCATCACTCATCCGGTATGTACTTGCAGTCTAATGATATGCAGGGCATGTAGTAAGATTAGTAATATTTGTAGATTGAAACATGTGCAGATACTTGCTGAACATCCTGATCAACATTATACAAGCATATATATTCAAGATAGAATGTTACGCTTTGGCTTTCTCGCTGAATTGTTTATTGATTAATAAACAAGTCATTGGCATATCAGTACTATACAATTCTTTTGAACCAATACCCAGGTTGTCAACGATGGTGATATGTATTTATGGCGAGAATTGGGCATAAGTTCATGGCCTACATTTGCCCTTGTCGGACCAAATGGAAAGCTTATAGCACAAGTATCAGGTGAAGGCCGCCGAAAGGTGATTACTCATCAGAGATATCTCTTGAATTAGAGATTTCACTAATCTGATTCAAGCTTGGTCAAACTTTCTGATTTACTTTATTTCCTGATTTGGTAGTTTTTCAGTTTACCTTTTTTGAGCATTAGTTGCCTGGCAGCATAGATCTTATACTAATTATCCTTTTTTGTCTGTTCAATTATCTCATAATAAAGCCACCACTTTTTTTGTTAACTAATGATACATTTTTCTGGATCTTTCTGAATTTAAGCTTAAATGTAACTGTTAGTCTGTTAATTAGCCATTTTGCTAATAAAATATATGGTGGTTCATCAAATGCTAAAGACTGAAGTATTTTTTCTGTGTACTTTTCTTCCCAAGGATCTTGATGACTTGGTTGAGGCTGCATTATTGTATTATGGTGGCAAGAAACTATTGGACAACACCCCTATTCCCTTGAATTTGGAGAAAGACAACGATCCTCGATTATTAACATCCCCTTTGAAATTTCCTGGCAAGTTAGAGGTTGATGTCCTGAACAACCGGCTATTCATTTCTGACAGCAACCACAACCGCATAGTAAGTTCTGTCCATCATTCCTTCCTTCCTCTCTCTCTCTCTATGTAATTAAACCATTCAAACACGTTCTGTTAATATGGTCTCAGTTTTAGCAGTGCTTCTCTCTATCCATGATACAAAAGGACAGGAGTGTGATATGTCATAGCTTTCTTTATACATGATACCTTTCAGAGATCTTCTTGACAACAATATCTTTATTACATAAGATACTCTTGTCATTGTATTGATTTTCATGCAGATTGTATTATTCTTTTTATCAGGAGCAAATGCTTGTCAAAATGTACATATACAAACTGTATCCATTTGAGCAATTAATTTTTCTCAGGTAGTAACTGACCTTGATGGTAACTTCAAAATGCAAATTGGTAGCACTGGAGAAGAGGGTCTTCGTGATGGTAATTTTGAGGATGCCATGTTCAACCGCCCACAGGTAATGGTTTTTACTCTGCTGCTCACATTGCTTAATGTATTTTCTGCTCCTGGCTAAAATATTGTTTTTCTT
This sequence comes from Galeopsis tetrahit, assembly GCA_963675135.1. Classification (NCBI taxonomy): domain Eukaryota; kingdom Viridiplantae; phylum Streptophyta; class Magnoliopsida; order Lamiales; family Lamiaceae; genus Galeopsis; species Galeopsis tetrahit. Next base: position 91,390,179 of record OY776121.1, read on the forward strand.
TTATTGTATGTATAGGGACTTGCTTACAATGCAAAGAAGAACCTCCTATATGTAGCCGACACTGAAAATCATGCTCTAAGGTAGCAGTGGTCCAGAGACAAGTGCCTTCTCTTTTCAGTTGTCTCTCTCGTTTCTTGTTTTTGTCGTTAACTGCCTAGAGTTTTTGAGCTTTAAATGAGTATAGTTTTTCTAAAGTAAATAGAGAAGTCAGCTTGCAGTTATGGTAAAAATAAGATAAGTAACGATATATGGAGATGACTAATCCTGTAAAGTCCAGCTCTTTCTTCCTTTATTGAACATGGGGAAGATGAATTTTGTAGCCATGCACTGAGAAAAGAAAATTGACATTAAGCTTAATACTATAGGTTGGTTGATTTTGTCGATGAGACTGTGAAAACACTTGCTGGAAATGGAACCAAAGGTTCTGACTACCAAGGAGGAGGATCAGGAACAACACAGGCAAGATTTTATTATGAGAAAAAAGAATTTACTGTGACATTGTTGATGTGAATCCGATTCGAATGTTATGCCGAGTCATTGATAATGTATTAGTATTTTTTTGGTCCACTATATGTACTTTGCTTATGTTGATAAGATTCACTATTTATCTCAATATTTTCTTTTGTTTTTCAGCTCCTCAATTCCCCCTGGGATGTCTGCTTTGAACCTGTAAATGAAGTTGTTTACATTGCAATGGCTGGCCAGCATCAGATTTGGAAACATAACACACTAGATGGAACTACTAAAGCTTTCAGTGGTGATGGCTATGAACGAAATTTAAATGGCGCCAGGTAATTGATGTACTGCAGTTTCTAGAATGATCTCATCTGAATGTCACTTGATACGGGTGAAATTATATTTTGAGTCTAGAAGCCATAGGTTCTTTTGGACGAAGAGAACTCTTGGATTTTATATTACAGCACTAGTTTAGGATCATTATTTCATTTACAAGTTTAGTTTTTGGGAGCCTGTTGGATCTAAAATTTAGCCCTAATAATCTCCCCTTGTTCTCCTCATGTCTGATTATTGTCTATATCTTATATTTTACATCTAAATTTTTTATCTGTCTGCTCAATTTAATCGTTCAAATACTTATGTGATTTCAACATTTTTCTTTTCATTTTTCTTTGTACTGTGTTTGAATGTTCATACAGTTCTGCAAGCACTTCATATGCTCAACCTTCTGGAATTTCATTGTCACCTGGTACGTTTTAAAGCATGAGAAATCAGTTGCATATAACTTCTCTGGTTATCTGCTAATTCTCAAATAATGAATATTTTCAATTGTTTGTTATGACAGATTTCAAGGAAGCATACATTGCTGATAGTGAGAGTAGCTCAATTCGAGCACTTGATCTAAAAACGGGAGGATCTAGACTACTAGCTGGCGGTGATCAATTTTTCTCCGACAATTTGTTTAAGGTATTTCTGCTAGCAATTGGAATCTTATCCATGTTGCATTTTTTGCATCAAACGTGTTTTCCTAACTTGAGTTTTTCTATTTTCTGCAGTTTGGAGATCATGATGGAGTAGGTTCTGAAGTGCTTCTTCAACATCCTTTAGGTGTCTTTTGCAGAAATGATGGTCAAATTTATCTAGCAGATTCTTACAATCACAAGGTACTTTACATAGTGTTGAATGTGACTCATTCTAGTATCATGCAACTAATGAGCTCGGTTTATCCTTTCTTACTTACTTTCTTTCTTTACTATCTGATTTTATGCTTTTAAGTTAAGTGCTTCTTCTGCTATTTAATTATATTTCAGATTAAGAAGATGGATTTAGCTAGTAGGAAAGTCAGTACAATAGCAGGTAGCGGAAAGGCTGGATTTAAGGATGGATCGTCCTTGGAAGCCCAGGTAGAGTCGCGTCCTCCAGATTTTCTCTCGTCGATTTTTTCATCATACGTGCCAATTGCAGAAATTAATACCGGTGATCCCTATACTGGTTTGCAGGATAATATGATCTATAGCAATAGATTGTATCACTTCCCTAGAACAAACATACAAATACTATTATTCAGTAGTTGATTTATCCTGTGTCTTTTAAATCTGCAGCTTTCAGAGCCTTCCGGACTTGTTGAAGCCGGAAATGGTAATTTCTTGCTTCAAACCTCAACCTCGTGTTCTTGTGTGTGATTACAAAGTGGTTGATTACTTTGGTATGCATATATATATATAATTGCTTTTGAATGTAAGTATGCTTGTTTACAATGAAATAATTCTCTGTTTTGTTGATTGTGTAATATAATGGTAGTCTAGAGGTCATATTTGCATTGAAATTGTTTGCACAGAAGTAGATATACACATAATATTTTCCAGTGGCTGTTCTGAATGTCCTTTTACTTCAGGAAAATTGTTGATAGCTGATACGAATAACAGCATAATAAGGATTTTGGACCTGAACACGAGCGAACCTACACTCGCTACTTTGGAGTTGAAAGGTGTCAAACCTCCTGGACCAAAATCAAAATCAATGCGGCGCCTTAGGCGGAGATCTGCAGCTGACACAGTGACCATACCCGTCGATGCTGGCTCAACCACCGAGGGCAAACTACGTCTAAAGATATCAGTTCCACAAGGATACCATTTCTCCAAGGTCTGAACATGCAGATAAGCATCAATGTTGTGCATGCATTTGTGATCTAATTTTCATTTTTACCATATTTAGGAAGCACAAAGTAAATTCAGCGTGGACGTAGAACCAGAAAATGCAGTTTCGGTTGATCCAACGGATGGTAATTTCAGCCCTGATGGATCAGCTGTAGTACAGTTCAGCAGATCCTCCTCCCCTTCACCTTCTAAAACTAGAATTTACTGCAAGGTAACTTAAGTCGTTCGTACGATCTTTTTCTATCCCGATTATCCCGTTTTGTTTAAAAAAAGGCCATTCTGCTGTGCAGGTATACTATTGCAAAGAAGATGAGGTTTGTTTGTATCAGGCATTGATGTTTGAGGTATCATTTAAAGAGGGTGTTCCAGTCACAGATGCACCCCCAGCTGAGATCTCTCTCCAACACCTTGTTAAGCCTAAATCATCATCATCATCATCATCATCTACAGTTGCAATTAAGAATTCCTATCCCTAGAAACTGTTGAATACAAAGTTAAAGTTCAGCTCCTCGGAAAAATCGAGGGAGATGGCGGAGGAGTTGAAGAAGGAGGCTCAGGAGCAGCTGGCGGGGTTCGATCCCGTCAAAGCACCTCCATTGGTTGCTCTTGCAAACTACTCCCTCCTATTCTTTTTAATTGACGTCCTGTAGCTCTACACACATATTAAGAAATAAACTATTTTCCTAATATGGCCTTAATAAATAAATGAATGATTGTTAATTTATCTGGATGCATGTCTGATTTTATGGAAATGATGTCAATTAATTATCTAATTAATGAAATAAAGGGGTATATTAGAGATAAATTTATAAAACGTCAATTAAATTGCTAATTCTAACGAAAATTAAAAAGGATAGGAGGGAGTATATTGCTTACCGGAACAATTAATTCACTTCATATGTACATTACTGTATTTTCATAACACACATTACAAGTGTAACACGTGTGTCATAACGCCAAATTTGCAGTGCTGGCTGACTTAATTATTTATAACAATCAGCAAAAAGAACCGAGTCAGCCCGGCCTGAGCCCAGTCGGTCCGATTCTTTTCAGGCCATTATCAATAAAGTCCGGTCTAGCCTAAACCGTTCAAAACTCTTCTCCATTTTTCATATATAAATGACTTTTTAATTAAGAAAAGCATGTAATAATAAGTTGACAAATTCTTGGTGTATTTAAGTGATTACATATAAGTGAATTTTTGAGCAACCAGAATCAAATTAAATTATGATACTTCTCCAGTGCTTGGCTAAAAAAATAATTTATTGAATGCGCACCCAAGAATTTAATTACAATTAACAATTAATTGTACAAGTACATAGATCTTAAATCAAGGGGTGGAGTTTAATAAATTAATACGCAACTTTATAAATACTCCTTCGCATGTGAGATGTTTAGGTAAAAAATCTAAAAAATTATTACAAATGAGTATAAAATAATTAAATGTATAGAGTAATTTCGTGGGTGTTTATACTTTATAGTCCGGACCTACACAATTCATTTCTCTTAATTTACTTTGACCAGTTTAAAGCACAGTATAAAATTAATTGCGTCAGTTTTAGTATTTCACTCTATATTTTACTATTTAATTTATTGATATGTGTAATGTCAAAAAATAAACATCTCATAATAGTGGAATGACACGTGTTAACAATTAAAGTTCCAATAAAGTGGAGCACGGAAAGTAGAACTTGGAGTGATCTATTCATTGCATAACTTACTTGTCACTCTAAAATTAGAATTAGGAGAATTTGTCAACATTATTTAACAAATATAATTAGTTTTAGGGAATGTTTGTAAAATCAACTAACTGCTTTCAAAATCACATTTTTTTCAAAAGTTATGAGAGAGTTTTAAAAAAAAAAAAGATTTTAGAAGTTAACGTTTTTAAACACACCCTTAATTTTAAAAGATTAGTACAATATTATTTTAAAATAAAAAACTAACGTTTCAAATTATTACTCCATTTTAGATGGATGCACTCCCCCGATTGATGCACCCCCTAATTATCATAAATGCTCCTCTCATAAAATTCATATTACTACCCACACACAACCCCCAAACCACTCCACCCGCCCCCGCCACGACTCCCCTCCCTCCCTCCCCCCCCCCCAAAAAAAAACTTCCTTCACCTTCCCCCACCCCATCCGCTGCCAACGGCCTCCCTTGGTCCCTCCCCCTCCATCGGCCGTTCGCCCTTCTTCTGCCGCCATTGACGCACAAAGGTAAGGTTTTTTTTTAATTCATGTTCTAACGATAGCGCGCATGGGTGTCGGCCACGACCCCCTCCCCCATCTCACGGTCGCTGCCGCCTTTTTTTGGGTTAATTAGAGTTTTTTGTAGAAAACTTTTTTTTTTTTTTTTTGAAATTTTTAGATTTTTTTGTAGTCATCGAAAATGGTGTCGTCGACAGTCAAAAGTAGTGGTTTAGGGAAAAAGTGAAATGGATGACAATAGAGGTGCGTTTAAAATGGTAAATAGCATACCCCTCCACTAATTATCCTTAAATAGAGGTGGGGATGGGATGAGGCATTACAAAAAAAAGTCTAGTCTGACCTATGGGCTGTCATAGATTTTTTTTAAGACTTGACTGTTCTTTTTAATAATAGGTTTGACCTAAAAGTCATTTAAATGTCTTTTTAATACTATTAGTGCATTAAAAAAATTCCTATAACACTTGTATATCATCAAATCATAAAAAAATTCACGAATTATATTGCTTAGTGCATACTAGTTAGAAATTATATATATATATAATACTACTACCTCCGTCCCTAAGAAATTTGCATACTCACTTTTCACGATATACACATATTTACCTTTCATGCAATATTTTTTTGGGGCCCACCATACACTCAATCAAACTACTTTATTTACTTTATATAAAAAAGTTTATAAAATAAACCCCAAAATTATTACACTTTTATCTTAAACTCCGTCCCAACAAATGAAAGCTTTTCAGGGACGGAGGGAGTATTATTTAAAATGTTTTCTATATTTAAGTATAATACCATATATATTAGATATTTATTATATTTTTATATCATATATATATATATATATATATATAATTAAATAGATCGACTTGTTGAGTTTGAAAGGTCTACAAAAAAGCTCAAGTCCGACCTATTTAACTAAATAGAATTTTAAAAAAGCTTAAGCCAGACTTGTTTATTAAACGAGCCGCCTATTCCCACCCCTATCTTTAATGGAGAGTGTTGAACCTTACATTTTCATTCAAGACACCGTATAAATTATATTTCCTCTGTCAAATTTTATAATTCTCATTCTTTATTTGAAAATTTTACTATTTACACTACTTTATTTTCACTCTTCAATCATCACTTATTTACTCAAATTGTTATTGACTTTATAATTCTCATTCATAAACAATCACTTTATCTATAAATGGACCCTACAATATCCCATTATACTCCTAATTTATTTACTTTATACATAAACTAATTAATATTCATTAAAATTCGTACTCAGAGAAGTGAGCATAATAAAATTGAACTGAGGGAGTATAATCTAAAATATAATCCAAGTGTAATGTGACAGTTTTATCCCTTCATTTACAAAATGTATATGTAATTTATTTTAATTTGTAATTCTTGTTACAATTTTGGTGTTTCACATCTTATTACACTATGTGAATGATTGACATGTAAATCTAATCAACGTTATATGTTGGTCAACGTTACAAAATATAATATTGGGACGATATATGTTAACAATTCAATAGAATAAAATACCAGTGAAATATGAAAAGTAGTACTCTCCATAACACCCTTAACAAATTCGGAATTTCAAATAAAAGGGGTTGAAAATGTTGGTCACAAAGGCAATAGATGTAATTCAGAAAAATAAATTAATATATATGAGTTAAAAAAAAAAAAAAAATTGGGACAAAAAACTCGCAAGATATTATTATTATTTTTTTGGGATGATAAAGCATCGAATTTAACTGAAAATTAGAGTTATCGGGTATATTTTAAAGAAGACATTTCTAAAAAAAACCATTGGGAATTTCGTCAATTAGACTTGTTTTTGAGTATATTTTAATTTGTCATTACTTTTAATTTAATTCTCATCAAAAAGTAACTTTATACCTTTAAAATGTGACAAATTTTTCAATGCAATTAAGTGTATAAACGCATTTAAATTTTAATGTTCAATTTAATATTTGATCCAACATTTGACTCAATTAATTAGAGTATAAATTTAATTACATAAATACAATCAATTATGACAATTTTCGAGGTCACTTTAAATAAGTTCTTTGAAAAAAATCACTAATTTCATTATTTTAGTGATTTAATGCAAAATAAAGGAATTTACATTACTAGGAATGAAAAATTCGGAATTTACTATAGAACGAAGTTTTCAAATCAATTTTAAATAAACGAAATTTTTCATAAATTTAGATCAAAAGGTAAAAGTGAAGGGAAAATTTGGACGAAATTTTGAAATTAGAAAGAGAAAAATAAATTAGGATTTCTCACAAAATCAAAGTTTTCTAGCCAATTTCAAATATGTCCTCCAAAAAAGATTAGAGTTTTTGAAGGGAAAGCATCGGGTTTTACTAAAGATTAGAGTTTTTGAATCAACGTTAAATGAGTTCTTTTCGAAATATGGGAATTTTAAAATCTACAATCAATCAAAACGAGAAAAAGAAATTGAGGGTTTAAATAAGTGATCATTCAAAACAGTTTAATTTTTTAATTGAAAATCGACGTTTTAATTAAAAAAATTGGGACGCAAAATAGAATTTTATTGAAAATCGACATTTCAATGTCAAATTTAAATTTAAATATATATATATATATATATATATATTTTTAACAAAACACAACGAAAATTGTAAAATACTAGTAATACATTAGTACAAATATTGTAAAACTAAATTTGAATTCTTTTGTCACAATTCAAGGCCACACAACTTTAAATAAATTCTTTTTAAAATTTCATTGTTTTAGTCGTTTTATGCAAAATAAAATAATATTACATAAAAATCAAAGTGTTCAAAATTTTTAAATAATTTCCTTTAAAAAAAAACAGGAATCTTCTTTGTTCTAGTAGTTTAAAATCTGGAACGAGAATTTAACCCAAAAACAGTGTTTTCGGATTTCTTAAAATATTATTATTTTACTCGTTTTATGCAATATAATACTTTCTCTGTACGTCAAAAGTTTGCTTTTTTTATACATGTTTTTAAAAAAATTATATTTTAATTATAAAAAATATATGTAAGATAATGAGTAAAGAATATTGTAAGTAGATACTCAATCTTGTTAATAAAATAGAAAAAATACTCAAAAGTTAATTATCTAAATAAAATAAGCACGTTTTTTATAGACCCAAAAAAAGAAATGAGCATACTTTTGATGGACGGAGGGAGTATAAAATAACATTAAAATCGAAGTTCATTCCGTTTTACTAAAAACTGCAGTTTTCGAGTCCATTTAATTTAAACTAGTTCTTAGAAAAATATGGAAAAAGTAAAAAAATTAGAGTTTCCACAAATCTGGGAATTGCGTCATTTTAAAGGAATTTAACTCAAAACTGGTTTTATTTTCTCAATTTTAATTATTAGTATTAAAAAAATCATCAAGATTTGGGATAAACAATTAGAATTTTAATAAAAAAAAATATTAAAGAATTCTAAATAAGTTCTTTAAAAAACTAGGAATTTTTATTATGAAGGAGAAGGAAAATTTTGGGAGGAAAACTTATAAGCTGATTTTATTTTGGAAGGAAAGAATTGGGTTTTACAGAAAATTGGAAATTCCGGGTCAAATATTAAATGAGTTATTTTTAAAATAAATGAGTTTCAAAATTTGAAATTAAAAGAAGAAAACCACAGAGGTTTTGGGTCATTTTACTCAAAACCAAAGTTTCAAAATTTGAAATTTTGGGTCAATTTTACTAAAAATCATAGTTTTCATGTCCATTTTTTTAATAACGAGGAATTGCATCATTTTAGTACTGAAAACAAAACTATATTTAAAATATGAGAATCTCTCAAAAAATGGGTTTTACAAAAAACTTGCAAGCAGATTTTTTTGGAAGGAAAGAGTCGGGTTTTACAAAAAAAAATTGAGATTTCAGATCAATGTTAAATGAGTTATTTTTTGAAATATGCAAATTTCAAAATCTGAAATTAGAAGGAGAAATATAAATTGGGATTTCTTTGAAAATAGAAATTTTCGAATAAATCTTTAAATAACTAAAGTTTTCCTAAAAAAAATTGAGATCCAATGGAGTAAAAACATTAGGATGAAAAAATAGGATTACACTTTGCTTTGTGGCTCTCGTCCAAACCTAAAATTTGAATTTCCTTATTGGTCGAACCTATACCTTTATCGTTCCTAAGTCCATCTACCTTATCTTTCCAGCCTCCATCTACATCAACTATCTACACAACATTTAATACTATATTCCTTAATCTTCAAGCCAAAAACAAGTGTAAACCTTTGAATGGACGAAGGGAACATGAAAATTTTAAAATTTGAGATCTGGAGAAGATTTTTTTGGAGAAATCAGTGTTTTGAGGTAAATTCAGAATAAATAAATTTTAAAATAAAGTGAAAAATATTTGGGACGAAAACCTAGTGTTTTTACTCAAAAATCAAAATAGGAGTTCTAAATAATTTCTTTTCGAAAAACTGAAAACTTTTAAAAATTGAGAAGAACGTACTAAGATTTTGAAGAGAATCAAATGTGATGTCCTTCATTTCAATGCATAGACGTGTATGCTCCTTCGATGGGGATGGACGCCAATATATACGGCCTCCGCTTGAAAGCAGAGTTATAGCGTCCATCCCCATCGAATGCGTGAATCAAATGTGATAACCTGTAAGTTGTTGCCGAGATCTTTGATTTTCAGAACCATGCTTCTTCTTGAGTATCCTCAGAGGCCACGCTGATATCCAGTGAATAACTATTACCTTCACATTGTCCTGATAACAATTCCAGAACACACAACTACTCAATGAATAAAGAATAAAATTTCAACATAGTGTGGAGTGCTTGTGATCACAGCAACAGTGTACATGGGAAACATATCTATTTTATAATAGATTAAATCAAAGACAAAGTGTATTTCCAAAACCAACTACTCAGTGAATAAAGAAATAAAATTGTAAGATTTCTACCTTTTCTTGATGATTTCTGCAGATATTTTCTCTAGCAGTAAGCCTCAACTGCGAACAATTTGTTTATGAACTGAGACTCGTTCCAACGATCACCTTCAACTTCAATCCATCCATCTTAGTTGTTAATCAGGTGAATAACCATAAAACACAATACAGATGCCAGAATAAGTTATACTAATTACCAGTGAGAATGGCTACTGAACTCCAAACCTCATGCGTACCATAGACGTGAGCTTCAACGGAGTCCAGGGACTTTCTGAGTTCTCTCAGCTGATTGTTTTATCTCCATCTGCATTTAAAAAAGTGAACCACTAATGATTATAATAAAAAACATGAAATAAAAAACCAAAATAAAAAATATAAAAAATTGTAGAATCCTCCCACCATTTACCTGTAATTTGTTGCAGAAATCTTCGATTTTCAGAAAGATCGGAAGAGATTGGCCCCAAGAAATGCTTTCAAAATTGCGTCATTTTCTCCGTCAATGGAAAATATGGAAATTTTTAATGAAATCTAAAGGAGAAAAAAATTAGGTCGCAAAATTTGGGATTTACTCAAATAAGTTTTCAGGTAAATTTCAATTAAGTTCTCTACCAAAAAAAAAATTCGCGAAATTCATTATTTGACTTGTGTAATTCCAAAAATAACATAATTTTCAAATTTGAATTCAAATCGAGAAAAATATTTAGGGACAAAAAAATTGGGTTTTACTAAAAATTTGAGATTTCCGATCAATTTTACTGAAAAACGGAGTTTTATATAATTTCTTATCAAAATTTGGAAAATCTTAAAATTTTAGATCAAAAGAAGAAAAAACATTAAAATGCAAAAATAGGATTTTATTCAAAATCGAAGTTTTGGTGTCAATTATAAACAAGTTCCTTTGTCAATTAATGTAAAATACTACATCCGTCCCTCCGAAAGGTTTACACTTTTTTTTATGGCTCACGTCCAAACCTAAAATTTAATTTCCTTAGTGGGCGAACCTATACCTTTATTGTTCCTAAGTCCATCTCTCTTCTCTTTCCAACCTCCATCTACCTCAACTATCTACTACACATTTAATACTTTATTCCTTATTCTTCACGCCATAAACAAGAGTAAACCTTCTACCTATTCTCTTTTCAACCTCCATCCACCTCAACTATCTACTCCACATTTAATACTATATTCCTTAATCTTCACGCCAAAAACTAGTGTGAACCTTCTAAGGGACGAAGGGAGCATGAAAATTTTAAAATTTGAGATCAAATGAAAAATATTTGGGATGAAAACTTAGTGTTTTTACTCAAAATAGGAATTCTAAATAATTTAATTTCGAAAAATTGAAAACATTTAAAATTTGAGAAGAACGTACTCAGATTTTGAAGAGAATCAAATGTGATGTCCTCCATTTCATTGCATAGACGTGTATGCTCCTTCCTGATAACCTGAAAGCAGAGTTATAGCAATTATAATAAAAAACTTGAAATAAAAACTGAATAAAATTTGTAGGATCCGTCAACCACTTACCTGTAAGTTGTTGCCGAGATCTTCGATATTCAGAAACATGCTTCTTCTTGAGTATCCTCAGAGGCCACGCTGATATCCACTGAATAACTATTACCTTCACATTGTCCTGATAACAATTCCAGAACACACAACTACTCAGTGAATGAAGAATAAAATTTCAAAATAGTGTGGAGTGCTTGCAGTGTACATGGGAAACATATCTATTTTATAATAGATTAAATCAAAAACTAAGTGTATATCCAAAACCAACTACTCAGTGAATAAAGAAATAAAATTGTAAGATTTCTACCTTTTCTTGATGATTTATGCAGATATTTTCTCTAGCAGCAAGCCTCAACTGCGAACGATTTGTTTATGAACTGGGACTCGTTCCAACGATCACCTTCAACTTCAATCCATCCATCTTAGTTGTTAATCAGGTGAATAACCATAAAACGCAATACAGATGCCAGAATAAGTTATAATTACCAGTGAGAACGGCTACTGAACTCCAAACCTCATGCGTACAATAGACGTGAGCTTCAACGAGTCCAAGGATTTCTGAGTTCCCTCAGTTAATTGTTTTATCCCCATCTGCATTTAAAAAGGTGAACCACTGATGATTTTTATCAAAAACTTGAAATATAAAAACAAAAACAAAAAAAAAATGTAAAATTCGTCCACCATTTACCTGTAATTTGTTGCAGAAATCTTCGATTTTCGGAAAGATTGGCTCCAAGAAATGCTTAATCAGGTGAGACTCCTTCCAACGATCACCTTCAACTTCAATCCATCCATCTTAGTTGTTAATCAGGGGAATTAACCATAAAACGCAATACAAATGCCAGAATAAACTATAATTACCAGTGAGAACGGCTACTGAACTCCAAACCTCATGCATACCATAGACGTGAGTTTCAACGAGTCCTGGGACTTTTTGAGTTCCATCAGCTGATTGTTTTATCCCCATCTGCATTTAAAAAGGTGAACCACTAATGATTATAATCAAAAACTTGAAATATAAAACACAAAAAAAAAAAATTAGAATCCGTCCACCATTTACCTGTAATTAGTTGCAGAAATCTTCGATTTCAGAAAGATTGGCCCCAAGAATGCTTTCAAAATTGCGTCATTTTCACCGTCAATGAAAAAGATGGAAAATTTTAATTAAATCTAAAGTAGAAAAAAATTGGTTCGCAAAATTTCTGATTTACTCAAATCAAGTTTTCAGGTAAATTTCAAATAAGTTATTTTCAAAAAAAAAAAATCGTGAAATACATTATTTGAGTTGTCTAATGCAAAAAAAAAAAAAAAAACAGAATTTCCAAATTTGAATTCAAATCGAGAATAATATTTAGGGACAAAAAATTTGAGATTTCAGATCAATGTGACTGAAAAATGGAGTTTTATATAATTTCTAATCAAAATTTGAAAATCTTATAATTTTAGATCAATAGAAGAAAAAACATTTGGATGCAAAAATGGATTTTATTCAAAATCGAAGTTTTGGTGTCAATTATAAAAGTTTTATTTAAAAAAAAAAATCATAGAGAATTGCATCCTTTGTCAATTAATGTAAAATACTACATCCGTCCCTCTGTACAGTTTACACTTTGCGGTGTGGCTCTCGTCCAAACCTAAAATTTAATTTCCTTAGTGGGCGAACCTATACCTTTATCGTTCCTAAGTCCATCTACCTTCTACTCCACATTTAAGACTATCCTTTGTCAATTAATGTAAAATACTACATCCGTCCCTCTGTACAGTTTACACTTTGCTTTGTGGCTCTCGTCCAAACCTAAAATTTAATTTCCTTAGTGGGCAAACCTATACCTTTATCGTTCCTAAGTCCATCTACCTTCTACTCCACATTTAAGACTATCCTTTGTCAATTAATGTAAAATACTACATCCGTCCCTCTGTACAGTTTACACTTTGCTTTGTGGCTCTCGTCCAAACCTAAAATTTAATTTCCTTAGTGGGCGAACCTATACCTTTATAATTCCTAAGTCCATCTACCTTCTACTCCACATTTAAGACTATATTCCTTAAACTTCATGCCAAAACCAAGTGTAAACCTTCTACCTTCTCTTTTAAACCTCCATCTACCTCAACTCTCTACTCCACATTTAATACTATATTCCTTAATCATCACGCCAACAACAAGTGTAAACCTTCGAAGGGGCGAAGGCAGCATGAAAATTTTAAAATTTGAGATCAAATGAAAAATATTTGGGACAAAAACCTAGTGTTTTTACTCAAAATAGGAATTCTAAATAATTTAATTTCGAAAAATTGAGAACATTTAAAATTTGAGAAGAACGTACTCAGATTTTGAAGAGAATCAAATGTGATGTCCTTCATTTCATTGCATAGACGTGTATGCTCCTTCCTGATAACCTAAAAGCAGAGTTATAGCAATTATAATAAAAAACTTGAACTAAAAACTGAATAAAAGTTGTAGGATTCGTCAACCACTTACCTGTAAGTTGTTGCCGAGATCTTCGATTCTCAGAAACATGCTTCTTCTTGAGTATCCTCAGAGGCCACGCTGATATCCACTGAATCACTATTACCTTCACATTGTCCTGATAACAACAATTCCAGAACACACAAAAATAATTAATCCAACTACTCAGTGATTAAAGAAATAAAATTTCAAAATATTGTGCAGTGCTTGTGATAACAGCAACAGTGTACATGGAAACATATCTATTTTATAATAGATTAAATCAAAGACAAAGTTTAGTTCCAAAACAAATTACTCAGTAAATAAAGAAATAAAATTGTAAGATTTCTACCTTTTCTTGAAGGTTTCTGCAGATATTTTCTCTAGCAGCAAGCCTCAACTGCGAACGATTTGTTTATGAACTGGAACACCTTCAACTACAATCCATCAATCATAGTTGTTAATCAGGTGAATAACCATAAAACGCAATACAGATGCCAAAATAAGCTATAATTACCAATGAGAACGGCTACTGAACTCCAAACCTCATCCGTACCATAGACGTGAGCTTCAACGGAGTCCAGGGACTTTCTGAGTTCCCTCAGCTGATTGTTTTATCCCAATCTGCATTTAAAAGAGTGAACCACTAATGATTATAATCAAAAACTTGAAATTTATATCTAAAAAATTTTTGTAGAATCTGTCCACCATTTACCTGTAATTAGTTGCAGAAACATGTCCACCATTTACCCGTGATGTCCTTCATTTCAATGCATAGACGTGTATGCTCCTTTGATAACCTGAAAGCAGAGTTATAGCAATTATAATAAAAAACTTGATATGAAAACTCAATAAAACTTGTAGGATCCAACAACCATTTACCTGTAAGTTGTTGCCGAGATCTTCGATTTTCAGAGGCCACCCTGATATCCACTGAATCTTTATTTCCTTCACATTGTCCTGACAACAATTCCAGAACACACAAGATAAGTGTCAACATAAAAATATTAAATCCAACTACTCAGTGAATAAAGAAATAAAATTCAAAATAGTGTGGAGTGCTTGTGATCACAGCAACAGTGTACATGGAAACATATCTATTTTATAATAGATTAAATCAAAGACAAAGTGTAGTTCCAAAACCAACTACTCAGTGAATAAAGAAATAAAATTGTAAGATTTCTACCTTTTCTTAAAGATTTCTGCAGATATTTTCTCTAGCAGCAAGCCTCAACTGCGAACGATTTGTTTATGAACTGAGACTCGTTACAACGATCACCTTCAACTTCAATCCATCCATCTTAGTTTATTCATCATAAAACGCAATACAAATACCAGAATAAGCTATAATTACCGGTGAGAACGGCTACTGAAGTCCAAACCTCATCCGTACAATAGACGTGAGCTTCAACGAGTCCAGGGATTTCTGAGTTCCCTCAGTTAATTGTTTTATCCCCATCTGCATTTAAAAAGGTGAACCACTGATGATTTTTATCAAAAACTTGAAATATAAAAACAAAAACAAAAAAAAATGTAAAATTCGTCCACCATTTACCTGTAATTTGTTGCAGAAATCTTCGATTTTCGGAAAGATTGGCTCCAAGAAATGCTTAATCAGGTGAGACTCCTTCCAACGATCACCTTCAACTTCAATCCATCCATCTTAGTTGTTTAATCAGGGGAATTAACCATAAAACGCAATACAAATGCCAGAATAAGCTATAATTACCAGTGAGAACGGCTACTGAACTCCAAACCTCATGCATACCATAGACATGAGCTTCAACGAGTCCTGGGACTTTCTGAGTTCCATCAGCTGATTGTTTTATCCCCATCTGCATTTAAAAAGGTGAACCACTAATGATTATAATCAAAAACTTGAAATATAAAACACAAAAAAAAAAAAAATTAGAATCCGTCCACCATTTACCTGTAATTAGTTGCAGAAATCTTCAATTTCAGAAAGATTGGCCCCAAGAATGCTTTCAAAATTGCGTCATTTTCACCGTCAATGAAAAAGATGGAAAATTTTAATTAAATCTAAAGGAGAAAAAAATTGGTGCGCAAAATTTCTGATTTACTCAAATCAAGTTTTCAGGTAAATTTCAAAATGAAAAAGATGGAAAATTTTAATTAAATCTAAAGGAGAAAAAAATTGGTGCGCAAAATTTCTGATTTACTCAAATCAAGTTTTCAGGTAAATTTCAAATAAGTTATTTTCAAAAAAAAATATCGTGAAATTCATTATTTGAGTTGTCTAATGCAAAAAAAAAAAACAGAATTTCCAAATTTGAATTCAAATTGAGAATAATATTTAGTGACAAAAAATTTGAGATTTCAGATCAATGTGACTGGAAAATGGAGTTTTATATAATTTCTAATCAAAATTTGAAAATCTTAAAATTTTAGATCAATCGAAGAAAAAACATTTGGATGCAAAAATGGATTTTATTCAAAATCGAAGTTTTGGTGTCAATTATAAAAGTTTTATTTAAAAAAAAATCATAGAGAATTGCATCCTTTGTCAATTAATGTAAAATACTACATCCGTCCCTCTGTACAGTTTACACTTTGCGGTGTGGCTCTCGTCCAAACCTAAAATTTAATTTCCTTAGCGGGCGAACCTATACCTTTATCGTTCCTAAGTCCATCTACCTTCTACTCTACATTTAAGACTATCCTTTGTCAATTAATGTAAAATACTACATCCGTCCCTCTGTACAGTTTACACTTTGCTTTGTGGCTCTCGTCCAAACCTAAAATTTAATTTCCTTAGTGGGCGAACCTATACCTTTATCGTTCCTAAGTCCATCTACCTTCTACTCCACATTTAAGACTATCCTTTGTCAATTAATGTAAAATACTACATCCGTCCCTCTGTACAGTTTACACTTTGCTTTGTGGCTCTCGTCCAAACCTAAAATTTAATTTCCTTAGTGAGCGAACCTATACCTTTATAATTCCTAAGTCCATCTACCTTCTACTCCACATTTAAGACTATATTCCTTAAACTTCATGCCAAAAACAAGTGTAAACCTTCTACCTTCTCTTTTAAACCTCCATCTACCTCAACTCTCTACTCCACATTTAATACTATATTCCTTAATCATCACGCCAACAACAAGTGTAAACCTTCGAAGGGGCGAAGGCAGCATGAAAATTTTAAAATTTGAGATCAAATGAAAAATATTTGGGACAAAAACCTAGTGTTTTTACTCAAAATAGGAATTCTAAATAATTTAATTTCGAAAAATTGAGAACATTTAAAATTTGAGAAGAACGTACTCAGATTTTGAAGAGAATCAAATGTGATGTCCTTCATTTCATTGCATAGACGTGTATGCTCCTTCCTGATAACCTAAAAGCAGAGTTATAGCAATTATAATAAAAAACTTGAACTAAAAACTGAATAAAAGTTGTAGGATTCGTCAACCACTTACCTGTAAGTTGTTGCCGAGATCTTCGATTCTCAGAAACATGCTTCTTCTTGAGTATCCTCAGAGGCCACGCTGATATCCACTGAATCACTATTACCTTCACATTGTCCTGATAACAACAATTCCAGAACACACAAAAATAATTAATCCAACTACTCAGTGATTAAAGAAATAAAATTTCAAAATATTGTGCAGTGCTTGTGATAACAGCAACAGTGTACATGGAAACATATCTATTTTATAATAGATTAAATCAAAGACAAAGTTTAGTTCCAAAACAAATTACTCAGTAAATAAAGAAATAAAATTGTAAGATTTCTACCTTTTCTTGAAGGTTTCTGCAGATATTTTCTCTAGCAGCAAGCCTCAACTACGAACGATTTGTTTATGAACTGGAACACCTTCAACTACAATCCATCAATCATAGTTGTTAATCAGGTGAATAACCATAAAACGCAATACAGATGCCAAAATAAGCTATAATTACCAATGAGAACGGCTACTGAACTCCAAACCTCATCCGTACCATAGACGTGAGCTTCAACGGAGTCCAGGGACTTTCTGAGTTCCCTCAGCTGATTGTTTTATCCCAATCTGCATTTAAAAGAGTGAACCACTAATGATTATAATCAAAAACTTGAAATTTATATCTAAAAAAATTTTGTAGAATCTGTCCACCATTTACCTGTAATTAGTTGCAGAAACCTGTCCACCATTTACCCGTGATGTCCTTCATTTCAATGCATAGACGTGTATGCTCCTTTGATAACCTGAAAGCAGAGTTATAGCAATTATAATAAAAAACTTGATATGAAAACTCAATAAAACTTGTAGGATCCAACAACCATTTACCTGTAAGTTGTTGCCGAGATCTTCGATTTTCAGAGGCCACCCTGATATCCACTGAATCTTTATTTCCTTCACATTGTCCTGACAACAATTCCAGAACACACAAGATAAGTGTCAACATAAAAATATTAAATCCAACTACTCAGTGAATAAAGAAATAAAATTCAAAATAGTGTGGAGTGCTTGTGATCACAGCAACAGTGTACATGGAAACATATCTATTTTATAATAGATTAAATCAAAGACAAAGTGTAGTTCCAAAACCAACTACTCAGTGAATAAAGAAATAAAATTGTAAGATTTCTACCTTTTCTTAAAGATTTCTGCAGATATTTTCTCTAGCAGCAAGCCTCAACTGCGAACGATTTGTTTATGAACTGAGACTCGTTACAACGATCACCTTCAACTTCAATCCATCCATCTTAGTTTATTCATCATAAAACGCAATACAAATACCAGAATAAGCTATAATTACCAGTGAGAACGGCTACTGAAGTCCAAACCTCATCCGTACAATAGACGTGAGCTTCAACGAGTCCAGGGATTTCTGAGTTCCCTCAGTTAATTGTTTTATCCCCATCTGCATTTAAAAAGGTGAACCACTGATGATTTTTATCAAAAACTTGAAATATAAAACCAAAAACAAAAAAAATGTAAAATTCGTCCACCATTTACCTGTAATTTGTTGCAGAAATCTTCGATTTTCGGAAAGATTGGCTCCAAGAAATGCTTAATCAGGTGAGACTCCTTCCAACGATCACCTTCAACTTCAATCCATCCATCTTAGTTGTTTAATCAGGGGAATTAACCATAAAACGCAATACAAATGCCAGAATAAGCTATAATTACCAGTGAGAACGGCTACTGAACTCCAAACCTCATGCATACCATAGACATGAGCTTCAACGAGTCCTGGGACTTTCTGAGTTCCATCAGCTGATTGTTTTATCCCCATCTGCATTTAAAAAGGTGAACCACTAATGATTATAATCAAAAACTTGAAATATAAAACACAAAAAAAAAAAAAAAAATTAGAATCCGTCCACCATTTACCTGTAATTAGTTGCAGAAATCTTCAATTTCAGAAAGATTGGCCCCAAGAATGCTTTCAAAATTGCGTCATTTTCACCGTTAATGAAAAAGATGGAAAATTTTAATTAAATCTAAAGGAGAAAAAAATTGGTTCGCAAAATTTCTGATTTACTCAAATCAAGTTTTCAGGTAAATTTCAAATAAGTTATTTTCAAAAAAAAAATCGTGAAATTCATTATTTGAGTTGTCTAATGCAAAAAAAAAAAACAGAATTTCCAAATTTGAATTCAAATTGAGAATAATATTTAGTGACAAAAAATTTGAGATTTCAGATCAATGTGACTGGAAAATGGAGTTTTATATAATTTCTAATCAAAATTTGAAAATCTTAAAATTTTAGATCAATAGAAGAAAAAACATTTGGATGCAAAAATGGATTTTATTCAAAATCGAAGTTTTGGTGTCAATCATAAAAGTTTTATTTAAAAAAAAATCATAGAGAATTGCATCCTTTGTCAATTAATGTAAAATACTACATCCGTCCCTCTGTACAGTTTACACTTTGCGGTGTGGCTCTCGTCCAAACCTAAAATTTAATTTCCTTAGTGGGCGAACGTATACCTTTATCGTTCCTAAGTCCATCTACCTTCTACTCCACATTTAAGACTATATTCCTTAAACTTCATGCCAAAAACAAGTGTAAACCTTCTACCTTCTCTTTTAAACCTCCATCTACCTCAACTCTCTACTCCACATTTAATACTATATTCCTTAATCATCACGCCAACAACAAGTGTAAACCTTCGACTATATTCCTTAATCATCACGCCAACAACAAGTGTAAACCTTCGAAGGGGCGAAGGCAGCATGAAAATTTTAAAATTTGAGATCAAATGAAAAATATTTGGGACAAAAACCTAGTGTTTTTACTCAAAATAGGAATTCTAAATAATTTAATTTCGAAAAATTGAGAACATTTAAAATTTGAGAAGAACGTACTCAGATTTTGAAGAGAATCAAATGTGATGTCCTTCATTTCATTGCATAGACGTGTATGCTCCTTCCTGATAACCTAAAAGCAGAGTTATAGCAATTATAATAAAAAACTTGAACTAAAAACCAGAATAAGCTATAATTACCAGTGAGAACGGCTACTGAAGTCCAAACCTCATCCGTACAATAGACGTGAGCTTCAACGAGTCCAGGGATTTCTGAGTTCCCTCAGTTAATTGTTTTATCCCCATCTGCATTTAAAAAGGTGAACCACTGATGATTTTTATCAAAAACTTGAAATATAAAAACAAAAACAAAAAAAATGTAAAATTCGTCCACCATTTACCTGTAATTTGTTTTAGAAATCTTCGATTTTCGGAAAGATTGGCTCCAAGAAATGCTTAATCAGGTGAGACTCCTTCCAACGATCACCTTCAACTTCAATCCATCCATCTTAGTAGTTAATCAGGTGTATAACCATAAAACGCAGTACAGATGCCAGAATAAGCTATATAATTACAAGTGAGAACGGCTACTGAACTCCAAACCTCATGCGTACCATAGACGTGAACTTCAACGAGTCCAGGGACTTTCTGAGTTCCCTCAGCTGATTGTTTTATCCCAACCTGCATTTAAAAAAGTGAACCACTAATGATTATAATCAAAAACATGAAATTTAAATCTATAAAAAAATTGTAGAATCTTTCCACCACTTACCTGTAATTAGTTGCAGAAATCTTCGATTTTCAGAAAAATTGGAAGAGTTTGGCCGCCAAGAAATGCTTAATAAATTGCATCATTTTATCCATCAATTAAAAATATGGAAAACTCTAATGAAATCTGAATGAGAGAAAAATTGGGTTGCAAAATTTGGGATTTACTCAAATCAAGCAGATTTCAGAATCCCCCACCCCATTTTAGACGACTCTTCGCAGATCTGCTTAATCATCGACAAAATCATGAAAATCGTCCAACGGTAGGGAGAGGGGGACTCCTTCCTGCAACTGCAATGAGAGTACTAATGATCATCACTATGGGGGGATAGAATTGCAGCTCGATCAAAATCTGTGTCTATTGTGTTTGCGCGCGATAATCTCCTTCATGTCTCTTGTGTTTGCGCGCGAGGAAGAGGGGGAGGGGTTTGGTTGGGGTTTTCTGATTTTGTTCGAAACCGACGAAACGGTTGAAAAAATCCTCAATTTATAAGTGTTACCGACCCGACCCGATAGGCTGGCCCTAAGCTGTGAGAGGTGGTTGGGCAACAGCTGGCCCGTTGGGCTTGAACGCCCATACCCCGCTGGAATGGGCCGGCAGTAGTTGGGCAACAGCTGGCCCGTTGGGCTTGAACACCCATACCCCACTAGAATGGGCTGGCAGTAGTTGGGTCACAGCTGGCCTGTTGGGCTTGAACGCCCCATCTCCGCTGGCATAGTAGCATGACAACTTAGGCCGGCCCTCGTAGTACCATTTTATTGCTGTTTCTACCCTTTTTTTTATTATTATTATTAAATTCAGTATGAAATTAATATTTTTATTAAATTAAGAAATTTCTATATAGTGATTTTGGAGTACAATACCCAACTTTTTTTCTTTTAAAAATATTTTCATTTTACATATACGATATGGATGGCAAATTAAATATTCAGTGGTCAGTAGATTTGAAAATGAAAAAAAATAACCTAATTAGTAGTATATTTTTCAAAAAATATGGAGTTTTATATAATGCACAAAGATTTTGGGACAATAAAATTTGGGTTTTACTAAAAATAAAAAATTCAGATTTCAGATCAATTTTACTGAAAATAGAGTTTTATATAATTTCTATTCAAAATTTGGGGTTTCATGTCAACTTTAACTCCCTACCTTCCTTTATAATAGATACAAGTGGAAAACTACGTGAGTTTGTAAAAAATATATATATACATATATTATATTTTGTGAGATGGTAAAAAATAAATATATATATATATTTTTTATTTTATTTATTTTAAATAGTATTTTATAAGTTTAATGTATAATTTTTTTTCTTGTTCATCATTACATTTAAATTTAAATTGTAAGTTAGAAAAAAAAAATTAAAATTAGAAGAGTTAAAAGCGCATAAAAACGGTTACAAAAAAAAAGACTGCCAAAGGGAAAGAGAAAGAAAGAAATAAAAGAATTTTAAAATTAATAACTTGGGACAATTTTATTAATTTAAAGAGGTATTAATTTATAAATTAATATTTATTAATTAAAAGAGAGACTTTTTGAATTTAGTACATATATATTGAAAATAAATGAATTATAAATTAATATTTATTAATTAAAAGAGAGACTTTTTTAATTCAATAAATTTAGTACATATGTATTGAAAATAAATGAATTCATATATATATATATATATATATTTCATTGATTATATTCATGCATCAATCAATTCTTTGTAATTAATTAAATATATTCATTGTATATATGTTTACATTAATTCGTTGATTTAAACATATTCATGCATGATGAAGGAAACATATACTATATAAATCTCAATATAAAAATAAAATAATTAATTTAGAGTTTTAATGGGACCATCCGTGAATGATCAAATGCGTAAAGCGTTTATATTTATAATTGTAATATTTATGAATTATTAATTTAGAGTTTTAATGGGATCTAATATTTATAAAGGGATTTTTCGAAAAATTATTATATTATTATCTTATCGAAATTGATGATTTTTTACAAAGGTCAAGTCGGGACCGAAAGATTTTATTATTTTAAAGAGTTTATTAATTTATAGAGATTTTACTGTATATTGTTGTATATTGCTTACAGAATAATTGATTCATTTAATATGTACACTACTGTATTTTCATAACATGTAATAAATGACATTATAAGTGTAAAATAATGAAATGCCAAATTTTAAATTACTCAACGTTATAAGCCTTTTTTTTCTTTCATTTTACGATTTTATTTGTGAATTACGTTAGTATAGGACATACTGGTCCTACCGTTCAAAACTCACATAAATTGACAAATTCGTGTATACCATTGGATGTAACCAGGGGCGAACCCACGTTAAGCCCGGGCCCTGGCCCCCCCAACCCCCACCCCACCTTCTATATATATTTATTAAATTTTAATTTAAAAAAAAAATTAAGTAGAATTAGTGATAAAATTAATAATAAATTAAGTCAATATATTATTTTTGCAGTGAGTTTATTGTTAAAGTCGGCTAAAAAAATTCTTATTTACTTTTAGTACTAATATATAAAAATGATTATTTTGTTCGTATTTTAATTATATAACTAATTTTAAAATAATTATATTTTTTATGTTTGAAACTATTATTGATAAAAAAAAACATTACTTTTATTATTACTTTAGTGTTTTTAAAATATATTTACAATTAACTGATTTAGTAGTATTATATAAATAAAAAATACTTAACCCTTAAAAAATGGATTAATAATTTAATTTGATAAATTTTTAATTTTAAATAACATTTAATAAAATAAATAATTAATATATTCATTATTCCATAATTTAAGTGTTCATTTTTTTCAATTAATACTAGATAATCCAATGCAATAAAAATATTTTTTTTTTCGTTCAATTCAACCCCACAATTTTTAATATATATATATATATATAATTAGTTAGTCTAATAAATTAAAATATAATAATATGCATTTGAGAAACCTGATCATTAAAAAAAAATTCGGCCCCCCCTAACCATGGATCCTGGGTCCGCCCCTGAATGTAACTATACCATTATAATTTTAAGTGATTTCATATATACTCAATTGCCAAGTGAATTTTTGACTAGAATCAAATTAAATTATGATACTTCTCCACTCTCCAGTGCTTAGCTAAAAAAAAATTAATTTATTGAATGCGTATCCAAGAATTTAATTACTACAATTTACAATTAATTGTACAAGTACATGGATCTTAAATCACGGGGTGGAGTTTAATAAAATACGCAACTTTATAAATACTCCTTCGCATGTGAGATGTTTAGGTAAACCCCTCCCTAAATAGTTATCTACTTATGTAGAAATTAAATGGAAAATGAATTATAACTAAATAAGAATGAATATATATATATCCAGTGCACTAGGTTGTAAGGACAGTTGCACACAATTTTTTGTCAAGGTGAACCAACTGAGTGTATTTTTTTAAGACAAATTCTTTAATACAATTGAGTGTATATATATATTTAAATTTTAATGTTCAATTTACTTAATTTAATTTTTGATTTCAATATTTAACTCAATTTATTAGAGTCCAATAGGTGCAAGTGTACAACCAATTACAACTCAGTATCACTCATCTATATCTATATCTATATATATATAATAACAGGATAGTCTGCTATAAATAACTATTCTCATTTTCCCGCTCATTTTCTTTACCATTTATAGAAAGTCACTTTTTTTTTAATAATTGCTGCGAGAACTGGACAGAGTTAATATTATTTTATTAATTAAATAAGTCACAGGGCACAAAGTCCCATTAATGGACAGAGAAAGCGAATATTATTTTAAGTTGTTGTGTAAAATTCTATTTTGATTGGTCTGTTAAAAAATTATTATTTCTTTCACACGTAACTCTATGTAAAGTTGTATAGTTATTTGATATTTGAAATTCTCAAGAAACCCAAATCACCACTCTGCATATAATTAATTAAAAGTATTACTGTTGTTTAGTTTTACGAAGCAGGCATGCCAAAAAGATAATGATTCAACCAGCTGGTGCAAAACCCTATATTGAAATGATAATTAAAATTTAAAATCAAATTAAATATATACTCCACATGAAAATCAAATAGGGGATATAAAAACGCTTTACTCTACTGCATTTGTTGCTACAATAGAGTCTGCTCGACTTATTTGTTACCATATTCAACAGAAGTTTCAGAAACTATCATTTGTATTAATTAGTTCTTTATAATTTGTCTGCAATTTTATTTAACTGATTTCATCTTTATACATAAACAGACCGACTCACCAAAGATTGGGTGTCTGGGTGGCCTGTGGCTATGAATTAAGATTCCAACATTTCAAGTTCCTGCATCATAAACAGAATAAATTATCAAAGTTTATAATGATAATCCATGATTTAGAGGTATGCTAGGAGTACAATTTAATGTTCATGCAGTAACAAACTATTATTGGAAAAAAAAAACAAACTACTATTGAAAATATTTGTTAAATTATAATCTATATTATACTATATATAAAGAGAATAGTTTTACAAAAAATTCCTCCAGCATACTTGATTATCTATATATATATAATAACAGGATAGTCTGCTATAAATAACTATTCTCATTTTCCCGCTCATTTTATTTACCATTTATAGAAAGTCACTTTTTTTTTAATAATTGATGCGAGAACTGGACAGAGTTAATATTATTTTATTAATTAAATAAGTCACAGGGCACAAAGTCCCATTAATGGACAGAGAAAGCGAATATTATTTTAAGTTGTTGTGTAAAATTCTATTTTGATTGGTCTGTTAAAAAATTATTATTTCTTTCACACGTAACTCTATGTAAAGTTGTATAGTTATTTGATATTTGAAATTCTCAAGAAACCCAAATCACCACTCTGCATATAATTAATTAAAAGTATTACTGTTGTTTAGTTTTACGAAGCAGGCATGCCAAAAAGATAATGATTCAACCAGCGGGTGCAAAACCCTATATTGAAATGATAATTAAAATTTAAAATCAAATTAAATATATACTCCACATGAAAATCAAATAGGGGATATAAAAACGCTTTACTCTACTGCATTTGTTGCTACAATAGAGTCTGCTCGACTTATTTGTTACCATATTCAACAGAAGTTTCAGAAACTATATATCATTTGTATTAATTAGTTCTTTATAATTTGTGTGCAATTTTATTTAACTGATTTCATCTTTATACATAAACAGACCGACTCACCAAAGATTGGGTGTCTGGGTGGCCTGTGGCTATGAATTAAGATTCCAACATTTCAAGTTCCTGCATCATAAACAGAATAAATTATCAAAGTTTATAATGATAATCCGTGATTTAGAGGTATGCTAGGAGTACAATTTAATGTTCATGCAGTAACAAACTACTATTGAAAAAAAAAAAAAAAACAAACTACTATTGAAAATATTTGTTAAATTATAATCTATATTATACTATATATAAAGAGAATAGTTTTACAAAAAATTCCTCCAGCATACTTGATTATTGCTTTTTCCGCCATATGTAATAATTTTATTTTGCAGGCAAGACCTTTGAAATTTCCCATGCATTTTTCTTTTTCATTATTTATATGTTGTGCAATCAGTCCCTCCATAAATACTACTCACATAATACTTTCACTCAATGAACACACAATACTCCAAAAAACAGACCACCTCATATCAAATTGTGCAACTCAATTTTCATCCTCATCCATCCGTGAAGGTCTGATTATTCAAATCAAAATGTCATATTTTCACCATTACTTAAAGGTGAAATCTTCATTTTTAGCATTACTTAAAGGTCAGATATTACAAAATAATTGTGCTTCAACATATTCAGGTATGTATACATGCTCCTTTTTTTCAAACAAATCAAGCTGCATAAACTTTTGTGTTGTAGCATTTCATCAATTTTTATTAATTTAAAAGGACTTGATTAAATATGTACATGTTGATATTGCTCACTTTTCTAGGGCTTTTTTTCAGTTGACAAATTCATATATGTATACATCAACAAAAGACTGTGGAAGCATACGAGGCCTACAATACTTAATGGAAAAATGCACAAGAAATTATGAAACTCATTATGATATGTGTTTTGTAATTCTTCTTCCATTATTGTTATTTTTCAAGTTTCATGAGCACACAATTTTTTTAAATCTATTATTTCCTCGCATGACATAATTTAAGTCTTCTTCCATTATTGTCATTTTTCAAGTTTCACTAGCACATAATTTTTTAAATCTGTTAATTCTTAGCATGACATAATTTAAGTTTACACTGTTTCGAAGTAACTATGTTAAATGTATGGAAGCCATTTTTTCCATATACCAATTTAGAATAAATAACACAAAAGTGTAATGTAGGCTTGGCACATGTGCTGCATGATTATATTAAACTGACAGTTAGTCTAAAGACTTAATCTCTTACTTTGAAAGGTGGACCTCTTACTTTGAAAGGTGGACCGTGCTCTCGAAGATCTTAAGAAATCTACTCCACTTAATGAGTTTCTGAATTCCTGCAGAAGAAAGTATTCATGCAACCTATAAGTGCAATATATAGGTAGATTTTTTTGTGGCATTTTCACAAAAGTATTATGACGGTTAATTTTCTAAATTGCAAGTTTGTAACAAAAAACGTGCAGGTGATGTTTTCCACTTTTTTTGGGTGTCACGAGGTGGTAATGATGAATTATGCAACTATGGTATTTAAAAAATAGTGAATAATATGCAGGGAGTGAAGAATGGTCATTTTCAGAATTCTTTGTAAGCTTCATATCTGATATATGGGTTCATTGTCATGGATGTTCAATTGTGAGTTGTGACCACAATTTAATCTATATCTTTTCTGAATAATGTAACTAATGTTCTGTCATGGTGAATTGGTTTAATTATTTGTGCTTGAAATTAATTTTTAGACTAATTTCTCATGCTGGACATGGGAAATTTTCTTC
This sequence comes from Galeopsis tetrahit, assembly GCA_963675135.1. Lineage (NCBI taxonomy): Eukaryota > Viridiplantae > Streptophyta > Magnoliopsida > Lamiales > Lamiaceae > Galeopsis > Galeopsis tetrahit. The sequence continues at coordinate 91,417,863 of OY776121.1, forward strand.
AGAATTTTATGAACTTCGTATAATATGTCCTCAAGTCTCATGCATATTTTTATATTCAATGTATTACCATCATGAGTTCAGGAGTCTAATTTTTGTGTTTGCTTTCTAACTATTTTAGATCCTAACATGTATAGGTATCATCTCTCTTTTTTATGTATGTTTCTTATTCATTGGTTTAGTTTATATTTTTAGCTCTTCCGATTACTAATGATTTACCCTCATGTCTCATATTCATATGTGGATAATAATGTTCGTAGATTTATTCATTATTTATAGCAGTTTACGTTTTGATTCTTATAAAAAAAAAATTGATAAATTTTGTTTATGGGTTGAAAAATATATGGATGGTTTGTCCAAATTAATGTTTAGAACCTTTTATTGAATCCTCCCATTTTATTGTCCACTTCCATTTATTTTTTTGATTTTTTTTTTGTTATGTAATTACTCCATTTTAACTTTGCTTCTTTGGATTTTGTAATTATCAAACTAACCTACCTATATATGGACACTCTTCATTATTCATTGTTTTTAGTACTTTAGTAGAATTGAAAAAATTCTATATCTAAATGGAAGCATGGCGTTTGGCACAGATGCTACAATTGGCTAGGCGTCAGCAATTTCTCATGCATGCTGGTATTCTTGGGAAAACATGAGGATACAATCTTGTGGTGGGACTGTGAATTTGTATCGTCTGGGTAATGTGGAATTGGGAAGTGTTCGAAAATGTAATTTGACATGTGGGTAAAATTCTGAATGAAATCAAATGACGTTTTTGAAGTTGGGTAACTTGCTACAATACAGTCTCGAGTAGTATACCATACAGAGAATGACTCGATGGTCCATATATGGTGTTCTTTCAGTGGACGACAACAGCCTTAAAATCGAAGTTGGGCGTGTTGCCTACCTTCAATATGTAATGCTATTTGATTTTTTACTCTATTTTTATCTTCTTCTTTTTTTCTGCCGTGGAGCATTACTCCTGGTGCCTCTGTAATCTTTGATACTATAGTATTTTAATATATTGAATTATTTTGCTTTAAAAAAAGGGAAAATTATAACAGATTGAGATACTATTATTGGATATTATGACCTGCTCAGTGTTTAAGTGTCAAGTTAAATGTTGTAAAATTGTACCAGATTGAGAGCTTATCTATTTATGATTTAATGTAGCACCAAACATTAGTTTGGTGGTTAAATTGTCATTATTGAATTTGAAATTTATTTGTAGTAAGTTTGGTATACTTACATAATGTGTATTGCTTAGTTAAACTATAGTAGTAGCTCTTTCAAGTTAAATTTGCAAGAGATGCGATATTTCTTCTTAACTTAACCTATACATATTATTATTTTCATTGTATACATATTTCTTCTTTCAGTTTTTGAGTATTTTAGAATAAAAATTAAAATATTATTTACATAATAAAACAAAATGCATATTGCTCTTTACAACAAATATCTACTAATTTAATAAGAGTAATTTTGATATTCTTAGTAAACATATAAGTTATAGTTTTGCATACAATTCATTTTAAGCATTCAACTAGGCAGTGACTACCTACAATAATTAAAATATTAAATAATAAAAATTAGTATAAAAATGATTTATTTTACATGGATTAATGTCATGAAACATAACTCAAATATTAAGATAAAGTTTTATCGGTGTGAAATCACCTCACACAATACCTCATTATATCGAAATTACATCTCTTTAACATGTATATGCATGATTTATTGGACTTTCTACCAAAACATTTAAGCAGAATTTCTTAAAATAAATTTCACTGTACATCACTAATTATTTTATACTATTCCCTCCGTTTCATAAAGTTTGTCGCATTTCTCATTTTGTATAAAATTAAGGAACATATTTTTTTGACAAATTTACCCCTCATTATTTTCTCCCCCTTTCTTCTCTTTTTCCTTTTATTTTTCCACCTTCCTCTTCCACCATTTCTTTGACCTTTCCAAAAAAAATTGTAATTAATATATTTCCAAAAGAATAGGGGCAATTTAGGAAGATCATCGGTAAAATTAGGAAAATCGACAAACTTTTTGAAACAAATTTAAAGTCCAAATGTGATAAACTTTTTGAATCGGAGGGAGTATATTTTATATATAAAAATAACTAATTATTTTAAACAATGTCAGAAAAAACCGTGCATCGCACGGGTGAAATACTAGTTTTTATTTAAAGAAAGAATGCACAATTTATATGAATAAACTAAAAATTCAGAGGTACAGAAGGAGTATAAAATAATTAAATGTATAGAGTAATTTTGTGGGTGTTTATACTTTATAGTCCGGACCTACAATTTATTACAAATGTCTTTCATTTCAATTTGTTTACTTTGGCAGTTTTAAAGCACAGTATAAAATTACTTGTACCCGTTATTTTGCTATTTAATTTATTGATATATGAAATGTAAAAAATACTCAACATGTCATAATAATGGGGTTACACGTGTTAACCGTTAAAGATCCAATAAAATGTAGAACATGGAGAGTGATTTATTCATTGCATAACTTACCTGTCACTCTATAAAATGCACTTAAATGAAAGCCACCTACAATAATTCTTCTCCGCCCTCTCTCTAAATTTATTTTTTTGGCAAAAATGAGCTTTGTAACTCCAATTACAACATGCACACAAATTACAAAGTTAGAGACCGCCAAATCGTTTGTTCTTCCCTACCAACTCAATAATAAAATTCGATTATCTTTCCCAAATTCGATTACAAAACCAACTTTTTTCATGTGGACAACAACATTGGCATGCCCTTCTGAAACAGTATACCATGTGACATTAACCGCATATACTTAATGTCAATTATTCAAGAAGTTGCATAAACCAGTAAATGACTAAGAGCAATAATCAGAAACCGCATTAGCAGATCAATAACAGTCATATATGATTGGAATTCTATCAGATTGAAAACATATTGTTTGTTTGCTGTTTCAGCTTTAGTATTGCCCTTCATTGACAGAACACGCATCGCATTATCAATATCTCCTAAATTGACAACAAAAACTTGAACAATCTGAATTGAAAATCATAATTTTGTTTAGACAAACTCATCCCAATGATATTTGATTCAAAAGCCCAACCTGTTTTCGAATAACTTTATGTGGAGCCCGTGAAAGCTTCGAATAATGAGATTTCATTACTATTTTTCAAATTTATTAAACTACTAATTTTTACAGTATTAACTTTTAGTTTTCGTAAATTTTTTCAAAGCTCATTTGGATATTTTTTATTTCAAGATTTTTTTTTAGGAAAATTGGAGTTTGAGAGTGTTTTTTTAATTTTATTAGGGTTAGTCTTATGTGAAATATTGCATACATGCATTTCATCCCAATTAGACAAGTCAAAACCCTAAGTCCAAAAGTCAAATTAAGTCAATTTAAAAAAATTCGCGGGTCATATGTCTGGATTCGGGTTGCCCAGAAAATTCGCGGGTTGCAAACAGGTGGTTTACTACATGACCAAAATATTGTTACTACAAGGCCAAAATATTACCACTACAAGGCCAAAAATTTAATACTACATGTCAAAACATTTTGAAAAATTCACCAAAAAATAAAGTCTCCAGAATATTTTTGAACATGTAGTAATACACTTTTGACCTTGTAGTGATAAAATTTTGGTCTTGTAGTAACATTGTTTTAGTCATGTAGTAGCCGAATAAGTCAAAATTATTTTAGTAATTTTGCCCCCAAAAGATAAGTGTCCAGAATATTTTTGAACTTGTAGTAATACACTTTTGACCTTGTAGTGACGAAATTTAGTTCTTGTAGTAACATAATTTTGGTCATGTAGTAAAATAATAATATATTAGAGTGAAAATAAATATTTTAATTAAGGTTGACCCGCTTTGACCCGTGTTGACCCGCGTTGACCCACAAATTTTGACCTAATTACCTTAATTAGTCATATTGCATATAAGTTTTTGCGATTTTATTAATGAGCTCGTTTAACACAATGATGAGTTTTTTTTTCTGAGTTGGGCTCGAACAGATCGAGCTAATATACCTCGCTAATGAGAATTTTAAACAAATAGCAAAGGAATATTTTAGAGACGAACCTAAAATATTTTGAAATGAGCCAAATTTAAGACTAGCATTATTCATCGATTACATCCCTAATAACAATCTCTCTCAAATCATTTCAATACAAATTCAAATACCAATTCATTCATATAATGCACCTATACACCTATTTTTATACAATCAAATCACTATTTTTCTATTCTCTGCTACTTTCTTCTCTCTCTCACTTTTCTTTGACACATTCATTTTCTCTTGTACTTTATTCTCTCTCTTAATTTTGCTATCACCAATTTGTTCTTTTTTGTAACTTTCAAAGTTTTTGTTTCTATTTGTAGTCTCTATATAGTACTCTCTCCGTTCCAGGGAAAGCTACCCAACTTTCCTTTTTCGTCTATCCTAGAGAAAGCTGCAAATTCCTTTTTTGGTAACTATTTCCCCTCACATTTCATTATATTTTTCTCTCTCTCAATCACATCACCTCTAATACATCTATTTATTATATTGATATTTCTTAACCTCCGTGCCCGGAGCTCATGGGTAGAGATGTCTATCGGGCTGGCCCTAGCCCTATAGGGCCAGCCCTACAGGGCTACGGGCTAAACGGGTTAGGGCCTTAACCGGTTCATATTTAACGGGCCTACAATTGTTGGGACCTAACCCTAACCCTAGCAGGCCACGGGCTAAACGGGCCACTAACGGGCTACAATAATTTTTTTTCTTTTAAAATTAAAGGTCTCAATTGGTACATCCAACAAGCAAATAAAATATAAAAAATACATAATTAGTTAATGATTAGTAAATGAGAAAAAAAAAGTATAATTTAAACACCATTCTAGAACTCATTGGTCCTTAATATGACCAAATAAAACTAAACAAATATCATAATCTAATAAAAAATAGTAATAATGTCTAATGGATGATAATGGGCTTCTTAATGCTTATAGTTATGGTTATTGGTCAAATGACCCAAAATTTGTTCTTAGGTTATTTATTAAAAAAAAGAAAAAAAGGTAACAACTCGGACTAGCGGGCTGGCCCTGTAGCCCTGCGGGCTGGCCCGGTTTAGCCCACGGGCTAACCGGTCCGGGTCAAAAAAGCACGGTTTTAAACGGGCCTTAAATTCATGAACCCTAACCCTGTATTTTTCAGGGTTAAACGGGCCAACCCGGTTAGCCCGGCCCGGATAAACATCTCTACTCATGGGGAGCTTTCCCCGGACGGAGGGAGTAACTTTCACATAATAAAATATTATAACATCACTCTTATCTGACATAAAATTACATCTACCCATACTTCTCAATCTTTAACCGAACACAACTTACACACAATTACTATTCATAAGTACCCAATTAAATCCCAATCCAATCTACTACAATTATAATTCAATCCACCACAATCACAAACCAAACACCACCTCAATTACGTGCCAACCAGAGAGAATATGATTGATTGGTGGATGAAATTAGACTTGTGAACATCTTCCATTGTAGAGGTATGATGGAGGCTAGGTCTAGGTGGGGGCTATGTTGCAGCAAGCTTCCAGCATTGGTCAGATATGCGTTGAGAACTGGTATAAATAGAGCTTTCTCCTTAGCTTTGATCACAACCCATCTTTCTTCTCCTTCTTGCCTCCTTTTCGAAACAATGGCGGACAATCTCAGGAGCCCTTTTCGCAGAGTCTCTCTTTCAGAAACGGAGGATATCCCAGTGGTGGTTGGTGATCATGAGCTGATTCTTCCCCGTTTTGCTCTTCTGGGGAGATTTACTGTCAGAAAGCCCATTAGCCTCAAAGAGTTGCTGGTCACCATGAGAAAGATTTGGAGGTCTGAGAGCAATGTCAATGCTGTTCATCTTGGAGAGGGCTACTTCCTCTTTGATTTTGAAGATGAGTTCGACTGGAGCAAAGCTTTTCATCGTCAGCCATGGATAGTTAACGGCCCTATGCTAATTTTGTCGAAGGTTCGGGGTGATGAACAACCTAGGGATCTGGTGATTAACATGATTCCAATGTGGATTCAGGTTCATGGTCTGCCCTTGTATTCTATGACGAGGCAGATAGCTTACAAACTGGGGGAAAGGCTAGGAGATGTGATTGAAATTGATTGTCCCAATGGAGAGACTGCTTGGGGCCGCTGCCTCAGAATCAGAGTACTCATGAATCTCAGTAAGCCACTTTTCCGTACTTCTCATATTACTGTCAGGGGGGAAACTATCACTCTTCCGCTTCGATATGAGAAATTGGGGGAGTTCTGCTACTTCTGTGGTTCTTTAACTCATGTGGACAAAGAATGCCCAGTGAGGTATTATGAGAATGGTCATCAACACTCTATCAGCAAGCGTTTCCCATTGTGGCTGAGGGCAGAAGGTATGAGGGGTCTGGACCCAAAACAGTATGAATTTTTGAAGAGGGAAAATAACATGGCAACTCCTGGGAAGGTTGACTTTAACAATGACAACAATGCTGGTGCTTCCTCTTCCAACCCCCCTCGGAGATCCACTTCTTTTCTGGGCATGGAGCTGGCCCCAGTTGTGTGGAGAGGTAATTCTAACAGATTTTCTGATGAAGATAGGTTTTTCGCTGATTCGGCTCTGCAGGATGAGGACATTCTTCTCATGGATAATGATAATGATAGGGCTCTTTTGAGGGAATCTCAAGTTACACATTTTGAAGAGGAGGCTTTCAATGTTAACAGGCTCTATGGACCTCCCCGTGGTATTCAAATCAGGGAAGGAATGGGTGCAGGCAATGGTACTATGATTAGGGTGGAGAATGGTGACAGCAGTGGTAAGTTGAAGGGACCAATGTATCCTGAGAAAGGTAAGGGTAAAGCTATCATGGGCACGTCAAAAGGCTTGAAGAAGAGGGGGCGCCCCGTTGAGTTAAGTGACAAGGATGGTACAATGCAGGCTGTGAATGAGGAAGTTTTTTCGGAAGAAGAGATTGGTCAGAAGAGGCACAAAAGTGATGATGATGGAGCAAACTCAAGTATGGTGGAGAAGGGTGAGTCCCATCTCCGCCGTTCTGAATGAGAATCTTGGTTTGGAACGCTCGTGGTTTGAGGGGATCACAAGCATTCCAGAAAATTAGGCGAGTTATTGCCATAAATAAACCCTCTTTGATGTTTGTAATGGAAACAAAGGTGTCCTCTAGAATAGTTCAGAATTGGAATTCTGTTTTTTGTTTTAAATATTGTATTGTAGTGGACGCCATTGGCAGGCATGGAGGCATAATTCTGTTTGCAACTCATGAAATGGATATTAAGTTGCAGTTTTATTCTCTTGGGCATATTGATGTTTGCATTAATTCGAATGATAGAGTTTGGTTCTTCACAGGATTCAAGGAAACCCTAACAGTAACTTAAGACATTTTTCTCATGAATTATTGGGTAAGATTAAGGATTCACATGGAAATATTAAAGAATGGGTGATAGGGGGAGATTTTAATGAGATTCTTAATTCTTATGAGAAAAAAAGTGGCATATACAACTGGAAAACAAGAAAGTGTATAAATAAATTCAGAGAGTGCTTATTGAATCTGGAAATGGTGGATTTGGGTTACAAGGGCCCTTGTTTCACTTGGAATAATAAGAGAAAGGGGGACCAAAATATTCTGGAAAGACTCGATAGATATGTAGCAAGCATTGAATGGAAGAATTTGTTCAAAAACTTTGAAGTGCAAAATCTACACTGGTGGGGTTCGGATCATCGAGTTATCAGTCTAGAGTGTAATTTGAACTTAGTGCGTTGGCAGAAATGTGGTAAAAAACAGTTTCGTTTTGAGAATGCCTGGATGGTGGATTCATTGTGCTTATATACTATCAAAAATGCTTGGAAAGGCCATAACTTGGGAGTTCCTCTATTCAGACTTCTTGAGCAGTGTGCTTCTGATCTCTCAGTATGGGCAAAGCATAACATTGGAGTTATTGACAGGAGGACGAAGGATTTGGTTAAAAAAATCTCTAACATCGAGGCTGAGAATATGACACAAGAAAGTCTAGAGGAACTGGAATTTTTTGAAAGAGATCTTGAAACTCTTTTATCTCAGCAAGAGGAGTATTGGCACCAGCGAGCCCGTACTAATTGGATTTTAAGTGGAGATAGAAACACAACATATTTCCATAGACGTGCATCGGAAAGATTTAAAAAGAACTCTATCAAGGGTTTTATGGATGTGGAAGGCAACTGGATTACTTCCAATTCAGGAATTGAGAAGGAGCTTAAAGTGTACTTTGGAAAAAATTTCTCATCTTCTAATCCATCATCTGAAGAAATCCGATCATTCTCATCAAGTTCTCAGGCACAAGTTTCTCATCAGATGAACTTTTTTCTTGATAATTGATTCGGGTGGAATTTACACAATTTAGAGGTACATGTGAAGCATGTTTTTGATGAGATTTCATTGATTTATGCATGGATTATGATGATTTGAGCCAAAATGAGGGAAAGGTTGTGTTTTGTCGATTTTGTAGGAAATACGATGGAATTTGGAGCAAAACACCAACCAAACCTTACTGGATCAGGAAGAGGAGTGCACCGTTGGGTTCGTCTCGAAAATCGGAGTGGAATAGCCTAAAGAATCGAGTCAATCGGATAACCGAGGCGAAAGATATGCACGAAACAAGTTTGGAGTGCCGAGCAACTCGGCCGAGCCCTTGATCAAGGTAGATTCTGGAATCAATTTCCATCCGGCCGAGTGCGAGGAAAAGTTTGGAGAGACAACTCGGCCGAGTTGGACAACTCGGCCGAGCTACTGAAGGATGCAGAATCTGGAACCCATTTCCACTCGGCCGAGCTCCCTGACTCGGCCGAGCTGCTGAACAAGTTCGAAATCTGGAGTGAATTAACCACTCGGCCGAGTTGGACAACTCGGCCGAGTCGCGAGGCAAAACTTGGAAGCTGGAACGAGATGCATCCGGCCGAGTGACCGAACTCGGCCGAGCCCTGAAACGACTCGTAGCCCCTGGAACGAAGTGCACTCGGCCGAGTGGGACAACTCGGCCGAGCCCTGAAGATTTTGGCCACGATTTTAACACCCCAACTCGGCCGAGCTGTCCCACTCGGCCGAGTCACCCCTGCTCTCGGTGCCTTTTGCATATTTTGTCCAATTTCCAAGGACTTAAGTGCAATTTTCATCCTTAAACCCTACCCCAACACTATATAAGGCCTCATTCTTGAAACCCAAGACATTCTCCCCCAATCCACACATAGTTACACATACTTGGAGGTGTTTTGGCCATTTCTTCATCTCTTCATCAAATCAAGGAAGAAAGGATGCAATAGTGCCCAAATTCCATTCCCTACCACATTCTAGACTAAGCTTTCTCTTTCTTTTCCTTTTTATTTAGTTATTTCATTTGGGATTTGTAATTTGATTATGCTAGTTAGTAGCTAAACAACTTTGTGGTTCTAAGGCATTGTAAGACTTGGATTGATGTTTATGAGTAATTTCTTGCTTTAATTGGTGTTTATTTCCTATTTGCATGTTTAATTATCTATTGTCAAGCATGTTGTTATTGGCCATGATGATTTGCTTATCTATTGTTAATTGGAGTAAGATCGAGAGATTTATTTCATTTAATCGTATGCAAGCATGCAACCCGATATTATTATGAGCTCGAGAGAGGATTAATTATCGGAGAGGGAATCGAATGGTCTTAGGAGCTCTTTTAGGCAGTGTAATGTTTGTGAGGTAGAAATACGAGCCTATGTTGCATTGCGCCTTTGGTTAATTAGATCGAGAGATTAATTAATTCTTCTTGTGTGATCACCCTATATGAGATAAACTTAATGGCCATCTAAACGAGATAACATTCATAAACGGACATCTAAGAACTACAATTGCCTTGGAACCCACCTTTTCTCTTTGAGTTACATTCGTTTTACGTTCATTTTACTTGTTTGCTTGGTATTCGATCGATTTCGTCTTTGCTCTTTATTACTTATTTGTGACACTTGTTAGGTAATATTAGAGTAATTCACACCACTCAAATTATCGATCACGTCTATTTAGAATTCGACTAGCAAACTACCCTTTTATGCCTTAACCTCCTCGTGGGATCGACCTCGTGCTTATCACGCTACAATAGACGCCGTACACTTGCGGTTGTTTATTTTAGTGTTGCATAACGCGTGTATCAAGTTTATGGCGCCGCTGCCGGGGAGGTTTTTATAAGCTCTAGAGTGTAGGCTAGGAGAGTTTTAGTTTAGACACTTTATTTGCTTTCTTTATTTGCAAAAATCCAAAAATATTTGTTTGTTCTACCTTGATTTCACTTGTGATTCTTACTTTCTTTTGAACTTTTGTCTAGACATGGCATATGATCACCCGAGCTAGGAGAGATCAACAAGAGTTGCTACCTCTAGACCCGGAAATCGAAGCTCGTTGTCGAAGACAAAACGCCGAAAGAAGAAGGATTGAATTGGAAGCCATGAATAGAAGAGAGAATCCAATAGTGGAAGAAGAAAGGAACCAAGAGGATGTTGGAGGCATAGTAGAGCCTAATGGGAATGGTGGTAATCGACCACAAGGAGGCATAAGAGATAACCTCAATCGGAGGATGGAAGGGAATGTCAATGTTGAAGGAGATGGAGAGCAACGGGAGGAAAACGGGAATCATCGAGTATTGAGAGACCATTTTCGCCCTATTCCAAGGCCCTATGGAGGAGCGGGTCGGGAACCCGTTGATGCTCATAACTTTGAGCTCAAACCGGCTCTCATCATGATGGTTCAAAACAACCAATTTGGAGGGTTGTCAAAGGAGGATCCTAACCTCCATTTATCTCAATTCTTAGAGATAAGTGGAACGGTTAAGATCAATCGTGTCCCTCAAGATTATATTCGTCTCCAATTGTTCCCATTTTCCCTCCGTGATCGTGCAAAGCAATGGTACATGTCCCTTGATCTAAGAACCATTGAGAATTGGGCCGACCTTGTTGATGCCTTCCTTATGAAGTACTTTCCTCCAAGCAAGACCATCAAGATAAGAGGAGAAATTTCCTCTTTCATGCAAGACGATGATGAGTCGTTAGCCGAGGCTTGGGAGCGCTTCAAGGATTTGATACGGAGTTGTCCTCAACATGGGTTCTCAAGAGACCAATTGATTTGTTATTTCTACAACGGGATGGACCATCGAACGAGAGGGATGGTAGATGCCTCGGCCGGTGGGGGTTCTTTATTGGGGAAGACGACGGATGAGGGTTATGTGCTTCTAGAGGAGATGGCAAAGAACGGACACCAATGGCCATCCGAGAGAAGGCAAGCCCGGAAAGTTGCTTCCACCAAGGAGTCGGATGATTTTGCTACTTTGTCCAACAAGATGGACAAGTTGACTTCAATGATGGCGGCCAAGTCATTAATGGGACCTAGTGATGAACAATATGAAGAGGCCCATTATATGAACAATCAAAGGGACCGTCAATTCCGAGAAAGAGGTTGGAACGAGAGGCAAAATCCTCCTAACCCAAATCATTACCATCCCGGGTTGAGGCAACATGAGAATTTTTCTTATGCCAACACAAGGAATGCCATCATCCCACCTCCGAATTTCAATGTGAGAGATGAAGCTATCGTGGAGTCTTCATCAAAACCATCAATGGAGGATATGTTTGGTACTTTTATGGGGGAAACCACGAAATTCATGAGAGAGACTAGAGAGAATGCAAACATAACTCGGCAAAGATTTGAGGAACAAGGAGAAATGATCAAGAATATGGCAAATAATATGAAAGCCATGGAAAAGCAAATGAGCCAACTCTCTAATGTCATCGGTAGTCAACACACTCCGGGGCAATTTCCTTCAAACACGGAGCTCAACCCCAAGGAACATTGCAAGGCTATTAAGCTAAGAAGTGGGACGAGTTACGATGGGCCAAAGATGCCACAAGAGGAGGAAATGGTAATGGCACCCGAGGATGTCGACAAAGAAGATGGACAAGAAAAAGAAAGGCAAGAAGAGAGAGTGAGGGAAGAAGAGAAAGTAGAGGAGAAAAAGAGTGAGGAGGCAATCCCTCCTCAAGACAAAGGCAAGAATGTGGTACCTCTCCCATACCCTCAAAGGTTGAAGAAGAAGGGCTTGGACAACAAATTTGCTAAGTTTGTGGAGATGTTCAAGAAGATCCACATCAACATCCCCTTCGCCGAAGCTCTAGAACAAATGCCCCACTACTCTAAGTTTTTGAAAGAAATCATGTCAAACAAGAGGAAGATGGTGGAATATGAGACGGTACATTTGACCGAAGAATGTAGCTCAATCATTCAAGCAAAGCTACCTCAAAAGTTTAGAGATCCCAGATCTTTCACCTTGCCATGTGTTATTGGAGATGGAGGTACATTTAAAGCTTTGTGTGATTTGGGAGCTAGCATTAATCTTATGCCTTTGTCCATATTTAAGTCACTTGGTTTGGGGAAGCTTACACCAACTACTATGAGCCTTCAATTGGCGGATAGATCCATGACTTACCCCTTGGGTATAGTAGAGGACGTGTTGGTTAAGATCGATAAGTTCATATTCCCGGTGGATTTTGTGGTGTTGGATATGGAGGAGGACAAGTATATTCCACTCATCTTGGGAAGGCCATTCTTGGCAACCGGTGGAGCTATCATTAATGTGAGGAAAGGGGAGTTGGAGCTTCAAGTGAACAATGAGAAGGTGTTGTTCAACATCTACAAGGCCATCAAGTTTAGAGATGATGAGGATGAGGTCTTTGAGTGCAACATGATCAATGATGTGCAAGCTTGTGTGGATATGCACATGGAAAAGAGCAACTCAAAGGATCCACTTGATTTTTGCATAAGAGAATCTCTTAACTCACTCTCTTCTATTCCCTTTGATTTCAATTTTGATGAGCTTAATGATATAGAATTGTTTGAATATATGTCTTCTCTTGATGTTTTGAAGGAACTTCCAATCAAAAAGGAGGAGAAATTCATGGAGATACGACAAGAAGCCAAGTTTGGGGGGGTTTTACTTGAAGAGTGTCAAAGATTTCCCAACGAAAATCTTGACACTTGGCCCTCTTGTTACACATTGGAGGCACCAAAGGAGGAAGCTGAGGAGAAACCAAAAGCTCAAGAGAAGGGGAGGAAGCTTGACTTGAAACCACTTCCGGAGCACTTGAGATATGCTTATCTTGAACAAGGTGAACTCTTTCCGGTTATTGTTTCTTCACACTTGCATGAGCTTGAGCTAGAAAAATTGCTTAGGGTGCTTAGAACTTATAAATCGGCTATTGGTTGGGATATTTCGGATTTGAAGGGTATACCGGCTCATATTTGCATGCATAAAATTAGACTAGATGAGTCCATTAAGCCTAAGGCCCAAGGTCAAAGAAGATTGAACCCCATAATGCAAGATGTAGTGAGAAAAGAAGTGTTGAAGTGGTTAGATAATGACATAATTTTTCCCATAAGTGATAGTGAGTGGGTGAGCCCAACACAAGTGGTACCTAAGAAGGGGGGTATTACCATTGTTACAACCAACACCTTAGAGGTAATTGCTTCTAGGATACCCGTGGGATGGAGAGTGTGCATTGATTATCGTGTATTGAATAGGGCCACTAGGAAAGATCACTTCCCTTTGCCTTTTATTGATCAAATGTTGGATAGGATGGCGGGATACGAGTATTATTGCTTTCTCGATGGTTACTCGGGCTACAATCAAATTTTGATTGATCCTAAGGACCAAGAGAAATCAACTTTTACTTGCCCCTATGGTACTTTTGCTTTTAGGAAAATGCCATTCGGATTATGTAATGCTCCCGCCACCTTCCAACGATGCATGATGGCTATTTTTCATGGTATGATTGAAAACATAATGGAGGTATTCATGGATGATTTTTCCGTGTTTGGTTCTTGCTTTGATACATGTCTATGTAACCTTTCTTGTGTTTTACAAAGATGTATAGATACCAACTTGGTGCTTAATTGGGAGAAATGCCACTTTATGGTGAAGGAAGGGATTGTGCTTGGACACAAGGTATCGGCAAAAGGGCTTGAGGTGGATAGAGCGAAGATAGTGGCTATTGAGATGCTACCCCCACCAACCAATGAGAAGGCGGTTAGGAGTTTTCTTGGGCATGCCGGGTTTTATAGAAGATTTATTAAGGATTTTTCAAAGATAGCCAAGCCCATGTGTGCATTGTTGGAGAAGGGAGCTACCTTCATATTTAGTGAAGAATGTGTGAAGTCGTTTGAAATCTTGAAAGAGGCCTTGATCAAAGCTCCCGTATTGGTGATACCCGATTGGAGCCAACCATTTGAGATCATGTGTGATGCTAGCGATTATGCCATTGGAGTGGCTTTGGGCCAAAAGAGAGACAAGCTCTTTCGAGTGATCTACTATGCAAGCAAAACATTGAATCCGGCTCAAAGGAACTACACCACAACGGAGAAGGAGATGCTAGCCGTGGTGTATAGTTTCGACAAGTTTAGAGCCTATTTGGTTGGAGCAAAAACTATTGTTTACACGGATCACACGGCTTTGAAGTATTTGATTGAGAAGAAGGAGGCTAAACCGAGGTTGATACGATGGGTGCTCCTTTTGCAAGAATTTGATGTGGAGATAAGGGATAGGAAAGGATGTGAAAATGTGGTGGCGGATCATCTCTCAAGACTTGAGAATGTGGAAGAAAAAGACGTCCAAGTCCCTATCAAGGAGTGGTTTCCCGATGAACAACTCCTTGCCATCAAGGAAACATGTCCATGGTTCGCCGACTTTGTGAACTACATAGCCACCGGAACACCACCACCAAACCTCTCATTTCATCAAAAGAAGAAATTCTATCATGATGTCAAGTTTTATGTGTGGGAGGATCCATTTCTTTATAGATGGTGCTCGGATATGGTCATGAGAAGGTGCTTAGGGGAAGATGAGTGGGAGAAAGTGATTGAAGAGTGCCATTCATCTCCTTATGGAGGTCATTTTGGAGCAAATAGGACGGCTCACAAGGTTCTTCAAAGTGGTTTCTATTGGCCATCCATTTTTAAGGATTGTGTAGCTTTTGTGAAGAAGTGTGACAAGTGCCAAAGGATGGGAAATATCTCAAAGAGGCATGAGATGCCTATGAAGAATGTAATTGAGGTGGAGCTTTTTGATGTATGGGGGATTGATTTTATGGGACCATTCCCCACTTCTCATGGATTTTCTTACATCCTATTGGCCATTGATTATGTCTCTAGGTGGATTGAGGCCGTTCCAACCACTACAAATGATGCCAAGGTGGTCCTCAACTTTTTGAGGAAGAATATTTTTACTCGTTTTGGTACTCCAAGAGCATTAGTGAGTGATGGTGGTTCACACTTTTGCAACCGATGGCTTGACCAACTTTTGACAAAGTATGGAGTAAAGCATAGGGTGACCACACCATATCACCCTCAAGCTAATGGGCAAACGGAGCTTGCTAATCGAGAGGTGAAGCAAATCTTGGAGAAAACCGTGGGGTTAAAAAGGAAGGATTGGGCTATCAAGTTGGATGATGCTCTTTGGGCATATCGAACCGCCTACAAGACACCCTTGGGCACATCTCCTTACCAACTTGTGTATGGTAAATCTTGCCATCTACCCGTGGAAGTGGAGTTGAAGACTCGTTGGGCCATCAATGAGTTGAATCTTGATCTTAAGGCATCCGGAGAAAGAAGGAAGATGATGCTTAATGAGCTTGATGAGTTTAGGAATGGAGCCTTTGAGAATTCCAAGATTTACAAAGAAAGAGCGAAGAGGTTTCATGACAAGATGATTGAAAAGAGGGAGTTCCAAGTGGGAGAACAAGTTCTAGTGTTCAACTCAAGGTTGAGACTATTTCCGGGCAAATTGAAGTCAAGGTGGTCGGGGCCCTTTGTGATTAAGAATGTGACGCCCATGGGAAATGTGGAGCTTGTTGATAAAAATGGAACAACATTTGTGGTGAACGGACAAAGAGTGAAGCATTACTTTGGGAATGAGCAACTTCGAATGGTGGAGTCGCTTCGTGTGGATGAGGCTTGAAAGAGGAAGCAACCGTCCGGCATAGGACGTTAAAAATAGCGCTTCTTGGGAGGCAACCCAAGGTTTTATTGCTTTATGTTTTTATTGATTTAGTAGAGTTGATAGCTTAGTTTCTTTGTAGGTAGGGATGAGGAGAATTGTGGACACCTTGTCTTGAAGAATGGAGAAGGAAGCAAAACTAACTTTGGAGAAGGGAAAGCAAGTGTTGCAATGGTGATCTTTGAAGAAACATAGGATGTGCAAGGAGGGAGGTAACAACTTGTAGCCCCAAACTTATAATTTATACATAGTAAAATTCTAAGTTTGGGGGAGTTATTTTTTTTTTTTTTACTAGTTGTTACCCTTGCACCGGTTCGTCATTCTACTTGTGTCACATTTTGCACCGGCGCACACTTGGCTTTCACATGCTTATATTGTTTAAGTTGGTTTTGATCATATGTTGGGTAGTGGACATTTGGTGAAATGTGAGCATGAATAGTCATTGGAATCCATTGTTGAGTAGTTGTGATGATGTTTATTTGCTTTGAATGTAAGCATGATTGATGTTGGATATAGTATCATGATTGTGTTCATATTTGTGATCTTTGATAGCATGGATGCATGATGTGTTGTTGTTTGGGAACATTTGATGAATGTGGGAGTCCTATTGAATAAACCGGTGAGAATTGAGCCTTAAATCGAGCATGTAATACGGTTTAGTTCATTTGAGAGTGGACTAGGTTATTGCTAGTGATCCTAGAACTTGCCTAAGTTCTTGTTTGAAAACATGATTGTGTGAGATGATGTGATGTGATATAGGCCATCTTGTTCTTAAAGAGTCACTTAGCCAAAATTTCCCAAAACCGAAGTAATTGTCCGTAGTTAGCCCCTTGAGCTTAATTCCTCATTTTCTTGGCAAACTACAATGTTAACCACTTAGCCTTTTTGAGCCTTTGATTCCTATATCTAGTGGAGGATAAAAGACAAAGTGGAAAACATGTGCTTGAATGAATACTTTTGGTGAAAAGGAGAAGTTGGAAAAGTTGAAAGAAGAAAAAGAGATAGATGAAAAGAAAATCAAGGAAAAGAGGGACAAAGAGCCCCAAAAGCTTGAAAAGAAAAAGGGTTCAAAAGATGAGGTGATGAATGCTTGAAAAAGAAAGGAAAAAGAAAAGTGAGGATGAAGTTTGTAAGCTTTGAAAGTGAAAGCACAAATTGTATAAAAACAAGTTTTGTCCTCCATTAGAAGAGTCACAATTCCCAAATTCATCCTACCTTGTCCAAAGAGCCAATGTTACATCCTTGATTAAGTCCTATTGATCACATTGTTGAGCATTTGAGTGTGTGTAGAAAGTAGAAGTTGGGCAAGCATATGGTGATTGCATAGCATGACTTGGTTGATGAGTGTTTTAATATCCTTAATTTATTTGTGTGTTTGAGAGAAACACTCCATCATGTGAGTAGAGGACTTGAGCATTTGGATTTTGTTTCCCATCACAATGTGTTGTGTACTTGTGCATTCTTTGATCTATGAAGGTGGATTGCAATAGTGAGCCTATAACTTTCATTAAGAAATGCACTTGGAGAAAGAGATATCGTTACATCTTACTTTGCATGTGTGATTTGCATTGAATATTCCATTGTGATCATTCCACCCTCATTGCTTTAAGAGCTTAGTTGTTTGAGGACAAACAACATTTTAAGTTTGGGGGGGTTTGATTCGGGTGGAATTTACACAATTTAGAGGTACATGTGAAGCATGTTTTTGATGAGATTTCATTGATTTATGCATGGATTATGATGATTTGAGCCAAAATGAGGGAAAGGTTGTGTTTTGTCGATTTTGTAGGAAATACGATGGAATTTGGAGCAAAACACCAACCACACCTTACTGGATCAGGAAGAGGAGTGCACCGTTGGGTTCGTCTCGAAAATCGGAGTGGAATAGCCTAAAGAATCGAGTCAATCGGACAACCGAGGCGAAAGATATGCACGAAACAAGTTTGGAGTGCCGAGCAACTCGACCGAGCTAGCCAACTCGGCCGAGCCCTTGATCAAGGCAGATTCTGGAATCAATTTCCATCCGGCCGAGCTAGCTGATCCGGCCGAGTGCGAGGAAAAGTTTGGAGAGACAACTCGGCCGAGTTGGACAACTCGGCCGAGCTACTGAAGGATGCAGAATCTGGAACCCATTTCCACTCGGCCGAGCTCCCTGACTCGGCCGAGCTGCTGAACAAGTTCGAAATCTGGAGTGAATTAACCACTCGGCCGAGTTGGACAACTCGGCCGAGTCGCGAGGCAAAACTTGGAAGCTGGAACGAGATGCATCCGGCCGAGTGACCGAACTCGGCCGAGCCCTGAAACGACTCGTAGCCCCTGGAACGAAGTGCACTCGGCCGAGTGGGACAACTCGGCCGAGCCCTGAAGATTTTGGCCACGATTTTAACACCCCAACTCGGCCGAGCTGTCCCACTCGGCCGAGTCACCCCTGCTCTCGGTGCCTTTTGCATATTTTGTCCAATTTCCAAGGACTTAAGTGCAATTTTCATCCTTAAACCCTACCCCAACACTATATAAGGCCTCATTCTTGAAACCCAAGACATTCTCCCCCAATCCACACATAGTTACACATACTTGGAGGTGTTTTGGCCATTTCTTCATCTCTTCATCAAATCAAGGAAGAAAGGATGCAATAGTGCCCAAATTCCATTCCCTACCACATTCTAGACTAAGCTTTCTCTTTCTTTTCCTTTTTATTTAGTTATTTCATTTGGGATTTGTAATTTGATTATGCTAGTTAGTAGCTAAACAACTTTGTGGTTCTAAGGCATTGTAAGACTTGGATTGATGTTTATGAGTAATTTATTGCTTTAATTGGTGTTTATTTCCTATTTGCATGTTTAATTATCTATTGTCAAGCATGTTGTTATTGGCCATGATGATTTGCTTATCTATTGTTAATTGGAGTAAGATCGAGAGATTTATTTCATTTAATCGTATGCAAGCATGCAACCCGATATTATTATGAGCTCGAGAGAGGATTAATTATCGGAGAGGGAATCGAATGGTCTTAGGAGCTCTTTTAGGCGGTGTAATGTTTGTGAGGTAGAAATACGAGCCTATGTTGCATTGCGCCTTTGGTTAATTAGATCGAGAGATTAATTAATTCTTCTTGTGTGATCACCCTATATGAGATAAACTTAATGGCCATCTAAACGAGATAACATTCATAAACGGACATCTAAGAACTACAATTGCCTTGGAACCCACCTTTTCTCTTTGAGTTACATTCGTTTTACGTTCATTTTACTTGTTTGCTTGGTATTCGATCGATTTCGTCTTTGCTCTTTATTACTTATTTGTGACACTTGTTAGGTAATATTAGAGTAATTCACACCACTCAAATTATCGATCACGTCTATTTAGAATTCGACTAGCAAACTACCCTTTTATGCCTTAACCTCCTCGTGGGATCGACCTCGTGCTTATCACGCTACAATAGACGCCGTACACTTGCGGTTGTTTATTTTAGTGTTGCATAATGCGTGTATCAATAATGACTACTCTAGGCAAGAGATCAAGGTGGCAGTTTTCAATCTTAATCCTAATAAAGCCCCTGGCCCGGACGGTTTTAATTCAAGATTTTTTCAAGATAATTGGGACATTGTTGGAGAGTCGGTTCTGGATGCTGCACAACATATCCTCAACAATAATGGTGAATTATCGAATTGGAATAATACTCTTATTTCTTTGATTCCGAAGATTAATGATCCTACTACGCCAGCCCATTTCAGGCCTATAAGCCTGAGTAATGTATTCTACAGGATCATTGCAAAATCCATTGCCAATCGTCTTGCAGTGATCATGCCTGAGATTATTGATGAAAATCAGAGTGCATTCATCAAGGATGGACAAATTTTTGACAATATCCTTATTAGTTATGAATGTATGCACTGGTTGAGAGGAAACAAAAGCGTTTCAGGTTATGCGGCACTCAAACTTGATATGAGTAAAGCATATGATCGTATTGAATGGTCTTTCTTGAATGAGCAGATGAGAAGTCTTGACTTTTCTGATAAATTTACTAAAATGATATTGAAGTGCATCTCTTCAGTTTCATATTCTTTCAAGGTTAATGACTCAATTGTGGATGGATTTAAACCGTCGAGAGGGCTGAGACAAGGAGATCCCCTTTCCCCTTTTTTGTTTCTTTTGTGTGCTCAAGCATTGTTATCTCACATTAATCATTTGGCTAAGCAGGGCCTTATTGAAGGTATCAGGATTGCTCGTTCGGCTCCTATGATCACTCATCTTCTATTTGCAGATGATAGAATTGTATTTTTCAAAGCTAAACCTGATTATGCAACTCAGCTGTCTCAGGCATTATTGAAGTATGAAAAAGCTTCTGGCCAAGTTGTCAATTTTGACAAATCCTCTATTATGTTTAGCCCTTCAACCTCAGATCATGTCAAGGATCAGGTAACCAACCTTCTCAAAGTCAATCCTTCACAGGGACATTCGATTTATCTGGGCCTTCCAACTTTTTCTCTGAGGGGTAAGAGAATTCAATTCTCATACTTATTGGATAGGCTTAAGAATAAAGTGGATAATTGGAAAAACAAAAATTTCTCGGAGGGGGGAAAAGAAGTTTTGATCAAGGCAATGCTTCAAGCTATCCCCACATATGCTATGTCTTGTTTCAAGATTCTTATTCAATTGTGTGGGGATATGGAAAAAATCATAGCTAATTTCTGGTGGGGTAATGATCAGGGTCATAATAAACTTCATTGGATTCGATGGGATAATATGTGTAAATCAAAAGAAGAGGGAGGCATGGGTTTTAGAAAACTGCATCTATTCAACCAAGCCCTATTAGCTAAACAAGTCTGGAGATTGATGACTAAACCGGACACGTTGATTGCAAAGATGTTCAAGGCTAAATACTTTAAACATGGTGATATCCTTGAGGCCCAAATAGGGAGTAATCCCTCCTTTGTTTGGAGGTCCCTTGTATCCAGTTTCCCTGTCATTTTGAGCGGCACTCGATGGACTATCGGGAATGGTAGGCAGGTCTCTTTATTCAAACACGCGTGGGTGCAAGGCCTGGACAAAGGAATGATTAACTCTAGAATAGCTTCAGGCCACAACATTTCATTTTTTCTGGACGATGAGCGATTCTGGAGGGAGGATGTCCTTCGCTTAGCTTTCTGGCCATTTGAAGTTGAAGCTATATTAAATACCCCGGTTGGTAGGCACGACGATGAAGATCAAAGGTTTTGGAAATACGACGCAAAAGGGAACTATTCTGTCAAATCTGGGTATTGGGAGGCTTTTAAAATGAGCAGGTTCAGTTTGGATAGCCCTGGACATTCAAATGAGGAATCCAAGAAAACATGGTGGAAATTTTTGTGGAATCTCAATTTGCCTCCAAAAATCCGAATTTTTGTTTGGAAGATTTGTATGGATATTGTCGCAACGGAGGGTAACATAGCGAATCATCATGTTCCTATCGATCCAATTTGCGGATTGTGTGGAGCTTATTACCCTACTACTCTTCATGCCATATTTTTTTGTCAAGAAGTTAAGAGTGTATGGAAACAAGCGTATTATTGGGAAGTTATTAAGCAAGGTAAGGGTCTGAGTACTCTGGATTTTATTAAATTCCTCAAGGAGTCTTTAGACTTATGTGAATTGGAAAAAATACTTATGATCGCTTGGGGATTTTGGAAGGAAATATGCTGTATTATTCATAACAAACACGACCGGAGACCTAAGATTAAGAATCATATTGGAAACCAGCTTGTGGAATACTTAAGATCTTACCAGGATATCAGGCGGAGGGGATCCGAGGATGGCAAAAAGGGCAATGCTATGAATGATGATGAGAATATTCAGGGGATTGATTGGCAAATGATTGTGGAAGTTGATGGGGCTTTTAATCAAGATTTGCATCAGTTTGGCATTGGAGGAGTCTTTTACTGCCAAGACGGCACCTGGTCTAAATCGTTTTCTATGAAGATCCCTCCTCAGAGAAGTCCTCTGGGTTCGGAGCTTATGGCTATTGATATGGCGCTAAGCTTGGCAAGTCGAGATAGGATTAGTAGAATCTTGATTAAAACGGATTCTATGCAAGCAATCAACCTTTGCGGTAAAGATAACCAAAATTCATATAGGGGCCCTGAAAATGGTATTATCCGAAGAATTCTAGATCTTAAAAATAAATTTGTTGTGTGCAAATTTATACATTTACCTCGGAATGGAAACAAGATGGCCCATAGATTGGCGCATGAAGCCTTCAGTACTACCGATTCTCACGACAGAGTTGGAGATACGCGATGAGGAAACCTAGCTTTTTTCTTGATCTTATTGTTGTATGGTTTTCTCCTTTTGGTTCCAAAAAAAAAAAAAAAAAAGACTTGTGAATTTCTACGACACTTGTCCAAACAAATTACTGTAACAAAAAACAAATCATAAACATTGCACAAAAGCCTAGTTCTAAAGAAATAAACATACATATAGAGAGAGAATGTTTTTTTTTTTAAATAAATGAGTATTTAGTATTATCGGAAGAAGACATTCAATAAATATTCCACCAAAATTGAGGTTACTACTTACTATCATATGAAACTTAAATTTGCTCGATTTTTTTTTTTTAAAACTTTTCGTTCTAGTAAACAATAATTTCAATTTTGGACGTGAAAATAATAATGGGTGTACTTATTACCATTTATTTATTTTTGAATTTGAAAGAAGGTTACAACTAATATTTCATACATCACTAATTTGTAAAAAATAAAAAATTCTACCGATGGTTGTACTCATAAATTCTGTGAGCGCAAATAACCGTAGCCTTTGGGGATGGGGATTATTATCATCGGCCTACTCGGATCAAATACGAGTATTTGTTTATTTATAAAATAAAAGGAAATTTATTTATTATAAAAGTAATAAAAATTGAAATATGAAAAAGAAGACTCGAGTTATTCAGGACTAAAATAAAACCTTCACAAATAAACAAAAATTCTCACGTTACCTCCAAAACCCTAAACCCTCTCCTCTGCCGTATCTAAAATCCGGCGGCCATGGCGGAGGTGAAAATATCTGAGATGCGAGATCTGACCCGAATAGAGAGAATCGGCGCTCACTCTCACATCCGTGGCCTCGGTCTCGATTCCGCCCTTGAGGCGCGCTCCTCCTCCGAGGGAATGGTGGGCCAGACTTCTGCCCGAAAGGCGGCCGGTGTAATCGTCAAGATGGTTCAGGAAGGGAAGATTGCAGGCAGGGCCGTCCTCCTTGCCGGCCAACCTGGCACCGGTAAAACCGCCATTGCCATGGGCATGGCTAAATCCCTAGGCCAAGAGACTCCCTTCGCTATGCTCGCGGGGAGTGAACTCTTCTCCCTCGAGATGTCCAAAACTGAGGCTCTTATGCAAGCATTCAGGAAAGCAATTGGGGTTAGAATTAAGGAGGAAACGGAGGTGATTGAGGGAGAGGTTGTAGAGATACAAATTGACCGTCCCGCCGTGGCAGGGGCGGCGTCTAAGACCGGAAAGCTAGGGTTGAAGACTACGGATATGGATACAGTTTACGATTTGGGAGGGAAGATGATTGAAGCCTTGGGGAAGGAGAAAGTGCAGAGTGGGGATGTGATTGCCATCGATAAGGCATCTGGAAAGATTTCCAAGCTCGGGAGGTCCTTCTCCAGGTCTCGGGAATACGATGCCATGGGGCCTCAGACCAAGTTCGTGCAGTGCCCAGATGGTGAGCTGCAGAAGAGAAAGGAAGTTGTGCATTGCGTTACACTTCATGAAATTGATGTCATCAACAGCAGGTAGGATTTTTCTTTTTCTTGATATATATTCTTTACTATCATTTTTTTTAATTAAATATGCATATTGTAGTGAAAATGAAATCTAATACATGTTGGGCCACAACTAATGGGTAATTTTCTAATGCCAACAAAATTAACTCTCCTATGAATTATGAATTAAGATGATAAAATGTACTTGTGCTAATTAATCACTAGCGTAAAATGCCACCAAGACTAACAACAACAAAAGGTGTGATATATTATATATGTTGGTGCAAAAACACACTAGGGCGTAGTAATTGAAAGAAAAAGGGTATCCGGAACTGGTTAGTTGCTTCTGTCAACAAAGCTTCTAGATGTCTGAGTCTGCTTTAAATTGGCTGTTGAATTATCAATCTCTTTCTTGGTTGTGTTTTCTTAGTGCCCTTGACAACTGATTCACATATATTCTTTGATGGTTTGTCTTTGGTTCCATCCAATTTAAACTTGATGAAAACAATATATATGTATAAGCCTAGCTTTATAAAGAAATGGAACTATGGAAGGTTTACTTAGAGAGCTATTCACTTTGTTTGGCCTAATTAATAGGTTTGTCACGCAACTTGAAATTTTGATTAACATGACATTATTGTGTTCAGTTAATTAAAAATTGTACCTCAAATATCATTATCCCATTCAATTAAAGCACTCTTTTCCTACTCCAGAACACAGGGATTTCTGGCACTGTTCACGGGTGATACTGGTGAAATCCGTGCAGAAGTTAGGGAACAAATAGACACAAAGGTAGCAGAGTGGAGAGAAGAAGGAAAAGCAGAAATCATACCCGGTGTCCTCTTCATTGATGAAGTACACATGCTCGATATAGAGTGTTTTTCTTTTCTGAACCGTGCACTGGAGAATGATATGGCACCTATATTGGTTGTTGCCACCAACAGGGGAATCACTACAATTAGGGGCACAAACTACAGATCCCCACACGGTATTCCAATCGATTTTCTTGATCGTCTCCTCATCATCTCTACGCAACCGTATACAGCAGATGATATTAGAAAAATCTTGGACATTCGATGCCAAGAGGAAGATGTAGACATGTCTGAAGATGCTAAAGTTTTGCTGACAAAGATTGGAGAAGATACATCATTGAGATACAGCATCAATCTTATCACATCTGCTGCATTGGCCTGCCAAAAGAGGAAGGGAAAGGTTGTGGAAATGGAAGATATTACCCGGGTTTATGAGCTGTTTTATGATGTGAAAAGGTCCACACAATACTTGATGGAATTTCAGAATCAGTACATGTTCAGTGAGGTGATAGGAGAAGAGGGGGAGGGAGATGAAGAAGATGCTATGGTGTCGTAAGAATTGCTTTTGTTAGACCAGGGCATTCTTGTCATTTTATTTAATACGTTGATGTTGCCGAATATTGCAAGTTTAGACGTTTGTCAAGGCTTGGCTCAGTAAATTTAATGTATGAATTTCAGCTTTTCATTTTAAAATCTTATCCTCCGTCTAAAATTATTGGATGTGCTTTGAAAATTATGTTAGAAAATTTGAGAAGATATTCAAATAAAACTAGAAGTAGGCATTTCTGGACATATATGTTTGCTTGTATATACAACTATTATTGAAATGAGGACTGCTATTTGATCTTAATGAACCCCCTTGCCTGCTGAAAATGAAGATGATAATGACAATGTACAAAAACTGACTTGATTCTAGGATCTACGGCAAGCTTTCTCCTGCTCATCTTCCGTCTCTGGTTTCCAGTCTTTCCTTCGACCTAAACTTGTTCAGAGGTCTAACATTTCTGCTGAGAGCACTTCTGTGGGAATGGTTTCCAGCTTTAAAATATCTATTTCCATTCTCCCCTTTTCTTCTTTTCGATCTTAAATTTATGTTTTGCTACTTGCCAACTTTGTGCTCATGATGTTACTTATGTGTGCATTTTATTTTTTGATTCACATATCCTTATATGCCTCATTTTGCAGCCTGCTAAATCCTGTCAGATGATCAATGTTGATACAGTATTTAGTTATCTATATGCTTCAAATGGTCATTGTCTTTACCTCACATCTGTTGCAGTAGTTAGTGTTTATGCTTTTTCATGTTTTGGACTAAAAGTTTCTATCATTCTCTACATATATATCACCAGTTTCTTGAGAATGATAATGATTTCGTACATCTGCATTATATTTTTTTGCTTGCTTGCTTACATGTGTATATATCTACAGCATCCACTATGAATTCTATTTCCAGGAATGGAAGTTATAGATTCTTGAGACCAAATGCAGCAGAGAATTCATTGGATGACTTGAATCGATCTAGTGGTAGATCTTGAAATCCAGCTGGTCGTTTGGGAAAGTGTGACTAGTAGGTGCAGTTGTTATAATCATTCGAAAAGCTATAAAAGTGTATCCCATTGTTGACCTTATGAATTGAAGGGATCAGTGAAGATAATGGTCCTTGCTTGTGTTTCAAGTGGAAAGATGAATGGGACTGGTAACTGCATGTTTCACAAGACGATCCTGAGTTCAGAGTTTTGCTGGATACCTACCTGAAGCTGATGGCGAGATTGGTGGGATGTCGATTTCTTGATGATATCCAGTTGGCAATAACTTGAGAAAAGCAGGATGAAGCTGGTTGTACAAGTCATCGATGCTTATGATCTGATGCCTAAAGATGGTTTATAAAATGCGCTCTACAAATACTTTACAGGTTTAAAAGAGTTTTATGGCGATATCACTTTGAAGGTGACTCCTAAGCTGTCCGTCCAGTGCCTGGAAATGCCAAGTCGTTATCTCATGTAAATAGGTATCAGCCCGATTCTCGTTGTTTGTAAAATAGAGATTTTTGTATAAAGAGTGGCTGTTTTCTTCTTCTGTTGTGTGTTTGAGTCGTCTTTCTTAACCTTTGTAATAATGCAGGCAGGTGGACTTGTTTATCTCTCGGCGGTCAGGAACTCTAGATTTATTTTGCTAAATTATTCTTAGAAATTTTGCTTAAATGTGTAGCCATACTGAAGATTTAAGTTTACAATATAAAAAGCCCATTTGAAAGCTTTGTAAGTGAGGAGCTCGGTTTGATAAACTAATCAACGTTATAATATTGAGATGATACATGTTAACAATTCAATAGAATAAAACACCAATAAAATATGAAAAGTAGAACAGATAAATGGAACTCTCTATTACACTAACAAATTCGGAATTTCAAATAAAAGAGGTTGAAAATTTGGTCACAAAGGCAACAGATGTAATTCAGAAAAATAAAATAATATACAAGTATGAGTTAAACAAAAAAAATTTGGGACAAAAAACTCGCAAGCTATTATTATTATTTTTTTGGATGATAAAGCATCGAAAATTTAACTGAAAATCAGAGTTGTCGGGTATATTTTAAAGAAGACATTTCTAAAAAAACCATTGGGAATTTCGTCAATTAGATATTATGATTAATTTGTCGTTACTTTTAATTTTTTTTTTTTTTTTATGGAAAGTTAAATACCAAGACCCAGGTAGTGGTGCTCTAACCACTTGAATTATCCCACTTTGTCGTCGTTACTTTTAATTGATCATCTAATTCTCATCAAAAAGTAACTTTATACCTATAAAATGTGACAAATTTTTCAATGCAATTAAGTGTATAAACGCATTTGAATTTTAATGTTCAAGTTAATATTTGACCCAACAATTGACTCAATTCATTAGAGTATAAATTCAACTACATAAGTGCAATCAATTATCACAATTTTCGAGGCCACTTTAAATAAGTTCTTTGAAAAAATCACTAATTTCATTATTTTAGTGGTTTAATGCAAAACAAAGGACAATAAAAGGTAGATCAAATAAAAAAAAAAGAAACCTAGGACCATGCTCACAGGTCGAGCCAGAGGCCGGAGTGCCATTAAAACCTTGTCTGGAAAAACCCTCCGGATAAAACTCAGATCAAGGAAAAATGTACACTCCTCTGCAAGTCAATGTCTATAGAAGACAAAATATAGATCATTATGCAGAAATGAGAGTAAAAAGTCTGGGGGAAGCCTCTCCAAACACAATCAAGGCCAGTATTTGCCACAGCATCCGCGGCTTGGTTGACCTCTCTAAAGACATGTGAGTATCTAATGTGCATGTCCTGTGTAAGAGAATGGACTTGGCTCCAAAGGCCTTGCAGACGCCAAGGAATAGAGGGGTTGGTGCTCATAAGAGTGTCAATCGTGAGAGTCGAGTCCGACTCAATTCAAAGGAAGTGTCATCCCTGGTCAAGAGCATACTTGATGGCCATAAGAGCAGCTGCCAGCTCAGCCTCAAGAGGGAGGCCCCAACCTACCTTTGAGGCAACCACGGCCACAAAAAATCCCCTGAATGTCCTGAAAACCACCCCTGCATGAAGGTTACCCGGGGAAGAAGTAGCATTGCCGTTCGTGTTAACCTTGTACTAATCCGGATTAGACGGGAGCCAAACCACAGACGAGCCGTGTCTCGTCGGTCTATGTCTGCTCAAAACTTCAAGGGCCCGAGCAATCAGAAGATCTCGAATCGTACCGTCCGAATAACCCCCGCAAAACAAAGGAATTTACGTTACTAGGAATGAAAAATTCGGAATTTACTATAAAACGAAGATTTAAAATCAATTTTAAATAAACGAAATTTTTCATAATTTTAGATCAAAAGGTAAAAGTGAAAGGGAAAATTTGGACTAAATTTTGAAATTAGAAGGAGAAAAAAAATTAGGATTTCTCTCAAAATCAAAGTTTTCTAGCCAATTTCAAATACAGTATGTCCTCAAAAAAAAAAAAAAAAAGTTGGTCTATTAACACCCCATACAATGTTATACACACCCCATTAAAATTTAAAAACCAAATTTTATTATTACATACCCCAATTCTTTCCTATTTGCCCTTTTAACACTTAAAACAAAATACAATTTAAATAAAAACCAAAATAACATTATTAAAATTAACTAAGATTTCAAAATAATTAAATTGATTTTTTAATCAAATCTGAACAAATTTGTTTAAGGTAATTCTGCTAGCAATAGGAATCTTATCCATGTTGTGCATTGGTTGGGTATCAAGCATGTTTTCAAACTTGAGTTTTTCTATTTTCTGCATGACTATGAAGGATAAACAAACTTAAATTACACTTACCTTTCTGGGTTTGCTGCCCTTTTCATAATTGCCTCCATTCACAGTAAGCACCCACAACCTTGCTTTCCTCAAAGTAGTGTAATATTGCATCACGTAAAATCAACATTCTAATAGAAGGGACATTTAATCGTAAAACCAACATTCTTAGAAAAAGGGCATTGACCCATAAAACCGAGACTCTCAAAAAAGGACATTGAACCTTATAAATGACATTCTCATAAAATGGGCATCAAATCGTAAAACTGACACTCTAAAAAAGAGGCTGTAAACTGTAAAAATTACATTCTCAATAAAAAGAGTATTGGGCCGCTTTGCGAACATTCTTAGATGAGGGTCATTGAATTGTAAAACCAACATTTTAATAAAATTGTCATTAAACCGTAAAACTGACATTCTAAAAAAGAGGGACAATAATCCGTAAAACCATCAATCATCAGAAAAGGGGCAGTGAACCGTAAACAATGTTCCAAGAAAATGGGCATTGAACTTGTAAAATCGACATTTTCAGAAGAGGGACATTGAACCGTAAAACCACCATTCTAATAGAAGGGACATTGAACAATAAAACCAACATTATCAGAAAAGGGGCAATGACCCGTAAAACCGACATTCTAAAAAAATGAGCATTGAACCGTAAAACCAACATTCTCAAAAAATAGGCATCGAACCGTAAAATCAACATTCTCAACATAGGGGCACTGAATCGCAGAATTGATATTCTCAGAAAAGGGTCATTAAACAGTAAACCGACACTCTCGAAAAAGGGGCATTGAACCTTATAAACGACATTCTCATAAAATGGCCATCAAATCGTAAAACTGACACTCTAAAAAAGGGGCCGTAAACTGTAAAAATGACATTCTCAATAAAAAGGGTATTGGACTGCTTTGCGAACATTCTTAGATAAGGGTTATTGAATCGTAAAACCAACATTTTCATAAAATTGACATTAAACTGTAAAACTGACATTCTAAAAAAGAGGGACAATAATCCGTAAAACCGACATTCATCAGAAAAGGGACAGTGAACCGTAAACAATGTTCCAAGAAAATGGGCATTGAACTTGTAAAATCGGCATTTTCATAAAATGAACATTGAACCGTAAAACCGACATTCTCAGAAAATGGGCGATGAACCTTAAAATCGACATTTGCACAGAATGGACACTGAACTGTAAAATCGACATTGTTAGAAAAATGAGAATTGAACTGTAAACCGACATTCTCAGAAAATGGGCAATGATACTTGAAACCAACATTTGCATAAAAGATGCAGTGAACCCTAAACATTTTCAAAGAAGGGGCAGTGATTGTAAAATCGGCATTCTCAGAAAAGGGGCAGCAATTGTAAAATCGACATTCTCATAAAAGGAGGAGTGAACCGTAAAACCGGCATTTTAAAAAAAGGGCATAAAATTGACATTCTCAATATGGGATATTGAACCGCAAAATGGACATTTTAGAACAGGGGCATTCTAAAAAAAGGGGTATTGAATCCAAAACGGACATTCTTAGAAAAGGTACATTGAACCATTCCTAAAACTAAAAGGAGGGGCATTGAGGGATATGAGTAATAAAATGGTAGCATTCACGGACATAGTCAAAAGACTATACAAGCTATATACTTCATTGTTTCATGTGAATTAAAGAGAGTTTCAATTATCGACAAGATAACAATATTCTGGGCTGCAAGAACATGCTCTTATGGACAAAAACCATTTGTATAATATCATAGGGATCCCTCAAAAACCGACAAAAAAATTCAAATTTCAGAACCCAAAACCATCAAGAACATGCTCATATGGGCAGTTTAAATCACATTTAAGTGTCTCCAATCCATAAACATACTCATAGGGTGACACTAATTTTTTTCTAAAAACCATTTGTACATCATAGGGATCCCTCATAAACCAACCAAAAAACTCAAATTTCAGAACTCAAAACCATCAAGAACATGCTCATATGGACAAAGGGATATCACAGAACCATCAACACCATCATCACAGAACCATCAAAACCATCATCACAGAACCAGCATAACACGAGAACATAATTCATGGACATAGGTATATAACACAAATCTCAATATTAAACCAACATGCAAAGGGATATCGAAGAAAACCTTTTAAGAAGACATTTGGAATCCACATTCAAATATGCGTCAATGGCACACTGACGGAGTTCCTTGGATTTACATCCGAGAAGGGGTTCCAAAAATCAAATAAAAATCATCGACCGTCGGCCACCATCAAAAGATCCAAGTCCGATTCCGCCATTAGAGGATGAGAACAAGAATCAAAGTCCGAATCCACCATTAAAAGATTGAACTCCGAATCCGGATATGAGGAAAACCCTAGGGGAGATGAAGAAAACCGTAAATTCAAATTAGGGGAATTCTGTAGGATTTTTTTTTACTTTCAAAGTCTTGGAGTATTCAATTTGGATTTTAAAATGTCTTTAAAAATCTTTTACTCTATGCATTTTTGTTGAATTTGTCCCAAAAATATAAATAAATTGCACTATCCAAAATCTCTTTTTTTTTTTTTTTTTTGACGGGGATCCAAAATCTCTTCTAAAAACAAGAGATTTCAAAGGATTCTCTCAGAGAACTCTGAAGACGAAAGATCAGAGGTAGGAATGACAATATTGATCGGAATACCCACCCCACCCGCAAGCTTTGAATCAGGTCAGATTTGCCCCGTTAAGTATAGTACGGGTCGGGTTTGGATCTTATGCATTTTTGCCCCAAAAATATAAATAAATTGCACTATCCAAAATCTCATTTTTTTTTTTTTTTTTTGACAATATTAATCGGACCCCGTAATACCCACCCCACCCGCAAGCTTTGAATCAGGTCAGATTTGCCCCGTTAAGTATAGTACGGGTCGAGTTTGGATCTTATGTTTGACCCGCAAGTATCCAACCCGCCCAAATTAATATATAAATTATATATATATATATTTATTTATTTTATTGGTAAAATACTTTATTTATATATATATATATTATTGATAAAATATTTTATATAATATTAATTTTTTTAAAAAAACACTTCATATTAAAAAAAAACTCTTTGTATCAAAGAGTTTATGTAAATCAATAAAAAATTATATTCTACAATCCTTCAAATCTATGAAAATCCATATAAATCAATAAAAAAAGTCAGACAAACTCTGCATGGACTATATGAATTTTATAAACCCACGTACTTTTTAAAGTTCAAAAAAATTCAATTGAATCTCAATGGAATACACCCTCCTTAATTTAATAAACACATACGAGCAGATTCAAAATTAGAAGTACGTTGTTCGGTATTCACACAGTGAAGGTGTGAATGAGCACAATGAGAAAAGGCAAATTACATAATTGTCCTAAATAAAAAACTAAAATGCCAACTTTGCCATTATAAAAAAACACAGTATTGTCTTGCATTAGTGGTGGGCCGTTCAATAATCTTGGGCCTCCGCGCATTTTGGCCCATAGAGAACCCTTATATCAGTTTAAGATTTGTAGCATACACATACGAGTGCTCTTCTCACCACCGTTCATATACAGATGGATTATTAATTAATTTATTATTTATATGTAAATTGTTATTAAGATAGATTTCATAAATCTATATAACATGAGTAATTGAAATTCGTGAGACAACTTTATTCAAAAAAAAAAAATATATCTATATATGCATGGAGTTTCATAGTTAATTTTATTTACAAGATTCGTTTTTCACTTTTTCAGTTAAAATTAATGTCATATTTTATTTACTTAAAATACTTGTAATTATTTTGAATGTAAGTATGCTTGTTTATAATGAAATAATGCTCTGTTTTGGGGGATGTTTCTTTTGGGCTTTGGGTGGTTTTAAAAACCAGATTTTTGAAATCTTGGTTTTTGAAATCCCGATTAATAGTAATATGGGTGTTTCTTTTGGGTTTTGGAATAGTGAAGGATTTAACTTTATGTCAAATCAAGTTGTAAGATTGAATGAGTTTGTATTATTATATTATTGTTTGGTGAGATTATAATGATTAGTTGATTAAATGTATTATATTATTGTATTATTATATTATTATAGTATTATTATATTATTGTTGAAAAAGAATATAATGATTGGAGTAATATTATATAGATATAACTTTATGTCAAATCAATATGTTTGATAAGGGTGGTTTTGAGTGGATTTTGAAAACCGATTTTTAAATCCCAAAGTAAAACGGGTTTTGGATCTTGAAATCCAAAACCTGGTTTTTAAAACAAAAAAGAAACATCCCCTTGATGATTGTGTATATAATGCTAGTGTAGAGGTCATATTTGCATTGAAAGTAGTCTAGAGATAACACATAATATTTTCCAGTGGCCGTTGATGAAGAACACATGATAAAAGTAGTATAATACCAATTTTAAATAAAATTTAAATAATTTAGACCCAGAAGTTTAATTTAATGGGAGTAGAAATTCGTTCCAACCCAATTTTATTGTAAAATTGTGTCTGAATTTATAAGGGTTATAAAAGCTGGGTGGGATTTGTATTTTATTTTTGACAGAGAGGGAATTTATATTCATAATTGTGAGTTAGTTGGGTGAATCTTGAATAATTGAGTTATTAATTTATTTAAAGAAGAAAACTATATTTACAAAAAAAATTGAACACTAGCCGTGTACCATATATTAGGAAATTTATATAGATTAATTAATTTATGGCAAAAACTTATATGCAATATTGCATACATGCAATATGACTAATTAAGGTAAATTAGGTCAAAATTCGTGGGTCAACACGGGTCAATGTGGGTCAACCTAAATTAAAATATTTATTTTCACTCTAATATACTATTATTTTACTACATGACCAAAACTATGTTACTACAATAACTATATTTTGTTACTACAAGGTCAAAAGTGTTTTTTTTTTTTTGATCGGTGAAAAAAGATCTTTATTACCAAGTGACAAAAAAAGAATTACAATTTACAAGCTTAGATGCTGGTAAAGAATTTCAGAACAATACAGAGTAATAGCCAAGATTTAAAATGAAGTTTCAGAAGGTTTGAGTAGCAGGCGCCTTATCCTCTGCCCCAATACTCCCTCCACGCCTACGTTTCCAGACACCTGTTTGGTTCCGCCAGCCAATTTCTAAAAGTAGTGTCTCGTTTGATCAATTTCTTTGCCTGACACCAACTCCATAGGCGACCCTTTATTTCGTCTACTGTCTTTTCCTCTTCCCATACTCCATTGTCGAAAATTATTGCGTTTCTCCTATGCCATATGATCCACACTATACATATCCATGTGCCTGCCATAAATTGGTTACCTTTCTTCGAGTTCGTAAGGTTTGACATTTGAGCGAAATGCTCTCTGATTCTCTGTGGTAAAACATAGGAAATCTGCATCCAATTTAGAATATCATTCCAAATCTGTTTGGTTTTATTACACTCCAGAAATAGATGTTCTGAGGTTTCTGTTTTCTCCTTGCAAAGTGCACATCTCTCGTCTTCATCCGAGCTTAATATCCTTCGTCTTCTCAAATTATTACGCGTTGGGAGCCGATTCCAGTACAAACGCCAGGCCGTGGCTGCTGCTTTGAAAGGGGCAATGCTTTTCCATAGTAACAGTAGCTCCTGGCCACCGCTTCCAAGAGCATCGCCGGCGTCTCCCTGGGAGTGCAGAATACAGTATGCCGATTTTGTAGTATAATGCCCATTTGCACTTGCATTCCATCTCCAGCTGTCCGATTCCTCCTCCGTGAGCCTGTGCCTGTCAACAAAAGAGATAAGAGTGTTAAGTACATCAACTTCTCTATCAAGTAGTCCTCTCGACCATACCCATCTCCACTCCCACGACTCGTTGACCCAGTTCCCCATGTCTCTGATGAACCTGTTCTTATCAATACTCAGCCTATATAGCCTCGGAAATCTTATTTTGAGGGCCGTATCCCCCGCCCACCTATCTTCCCAGAATCTCGTTTCCGCACCATTCCCAATGATTCTGACAGTCCTCTCTCTAAACCACTTACCTTCTGACCCTTTTCCCACGGATATCACATCTTTCCACCATTGGGATACCCCCCCTCTACTCGTAATACTCAGGCCATCCTCGCGCTCTTCCAGCTCCCCGTAGAGGGACCTAATCACTTTGCCCCACAAGCTCTCCCTATTACTGATGAAACCCCAAAGCCACTTCCCAATCAATGCTCTATTAAACAGACCAAAGTCCTTCACCCCGAGGCCGCCCTCTCGTTTTGATTTACAAATTGCGTCCCATTTAATCCACGCCAGTTTCCTCTCACCCTCTTTACCTCCCCACAGGAAATTGCGACACACTGAAATGATAGATTTTTGTGTTTTAATTGGGAGGAGATAGAATGAGAAGTGGTAGACGGGTATCGATGTCAAAAACGATTTTAGAAGAGTTATTCTTCCGCCGAACGATATCGATTTTGTCTCCCAGGCCTTCAATCTTCTCTTAACTTTTTGTATTAGATGTTCCCATTCCGCAGTCCTCTTTGGTGTCGTGCCCACCTTGATCCCGAGATAAGAGAAAGGTACTGTGCCCACCACACAGCCAAGGATATTCGCCATACTCTCTAACCGCGTCGGCTCTATATTGATTCCCATCAAACTACATTTATTGTAGTTGATCTTCAGACCCGATAATAACTCGAAATTCTTCAGGATTCCCCGCATGACCCACACATTCTCATGGCTTGCCTCCCCAATGAACACCGTGTCGTCGGCGTACTGTAGATGGGAAATTCTCAATCTGTTTCTGCCGATTTCGGCCACTTTGAGTAGGTTAAGCTCTGCTGCCCTTTTGACCATGGAGTTCAGACCCTCTGCAACTATTAGGTATAATAAAGGGGAGAGCGGATCCCCTTGTCTCAAGCCTCGTTCCAGTCTAAATTCTCCTGAGGGGCTTCCATTAATCAGGACAGTAGCGGAGGCAGTAGATACACATTCGCGGATCCATTTTCGCCATTTACCACTAAACTGCATTTGTTCCATCATTGAATTTAGGAAGTTCCAGTCTACCGAGTCATATGCTTTGGCAAAATCTATCTTGAGGAAAATTCTCTCGAGTTTCCGCCTCTTTGCTTCCTCAATTGTCTCATTTAGAATTACGACTCCATCTAGGATGTGGCGCCCTTTTATGAACGCACTTTGATTTTCTGTTATAATTCTGTCCATGATCGAGCTCAGCCTTCCTGCAAGAACCTTGGCTAGTATTTTGTAGGCACTTCCAATAAGGGATATCGGTCTATAATCATTGAGGGTGCAGGCGTCTTCCTTCTTCGGGATAAGAACAATGAACGATGGATTAGATCCCCTAACGAGTTTGCCATTCTCATAGAAGTCTTCCATCATACGAAGGATGTCATCCTTAAGTACGTCCCAGAATTCCTTAATGAATTTGAAATTGAAGCCGTCAGGGCCCGGGCTTTTTGAGCTCTCACAATTCCACACCGCCCTTTTGACTTCAGCTTCCGAGAAAGGCCGAATTAGCATCTCATTTTCTGCTCCATTCACTTTCTTTTCTGCGAACCCTGCTGCCATGTTTGGTCTCGATCCATGACCTCTTTTGAACTGACTTTCGAAATGGTTTTTCACAGCCTGTTTAACAAGTGTCGGTTCTTCGACCCACTGATCCTCAATTCGCATTCCTATGATCTCATTTGCCTTTCTCCTCTGATTAATAACCTTATGGAAGAAACTGGTGTTAATATCCCCCTCTTGAAGCCATCTCGTTCGTGCTTTCTGGGCTAGCAGGCTTCCTCTTTTATTGATGTTCAGAATTAGTTCTGCCGTTGCCTCTTTTCTTCGAATAGCCTCCTCTTCCTCCAAGCTGAACACGTCATCTACTATATCTAATCTCTGTATTTCTTTTCTCAATTGCTCGATTTTCCCTTCCATACAGCCAAGGACATCTCTGTTCCACTGTTTCAAATCCTCTTTTAGCAATTTCATCTTTTCTTTAACCACATATCCGCCCCATCCCTCGACACAATATCCCCTCCACGCATTTGTTACAAATTCCTTGAATTCCGGATGCGAGAACCATGCATCTATGACTCTGAAAGGTTTGGGCCCCCAATCGACATTTTTGGTTTCTAGAAGAATTGGACAGTGGTCGCAGACAGACCTGTTCAGGCCTTTAAGTATCGAGTTCGGCCAGCTTTGCATCCACAGGTCGTTGGTGAGGCTGCGGTCTATACGGCTTTTACAACTTCCGTTTGGTTTGTACCACGTGAAGCTTCGCCCATGTAGTGGTAGATCAGTAAGTAAGGCGTCGTTAATGAAGTCATCAAATCTCCTGATGTCGTTTCTGTGGATGGTCTGGGAGCTACTCACCCTCTCGTTCTCAACTCTAATCGAGTTGAAGTCGCCAAGAACACACATGCATATGTTGCTGTTTTGCTGAATGATAATCTGAATTCTGTCCCAAAGATCGATGCGCTCACTCGGTGTGCATGGGGCATACACGTTGATGATGCAACACGGTATTCTATCTTCCCCCCACAAACCATTAATGATCACCGCTCCATTCATATCCCAGTGGCTTGAGCATCTAAACTTGGCCTGGTTCCAAATCGTCACCAGTCCACCTGCTCTCTCGATTGCGTCCCTAGCCGCCCAGCCGAAGTTCCCTGTCCCCCATATTTCTCTGCACACGTTCTCTGTCATTGATTCTAGCTTTGTCTCCTGGATGCAGCAGATATCAACCCTATGTTTTCGGATCAACATTTGAATTTCTTTCTTCTTTATTAGGCTCCCCAGTCCCCTAATGTTGAAAGATAACAGCTTCATTGACATACCTCGTTTGCATCTCCTCTGCCCTTAGCATCATTGTGTTCTGCTTTCCCTTCCAATTTCTCAAGTCTCCCAATCATGCTCTCGTCCCCTCCTACACTTGATAGGCCAATTGCTTTCCCTAATTCCCATGTATCTTTAGCCCCCTTCTCTGCCCATACTGACCCGGTGACACCCGCTCCCTGTTTTTTATATGGGTTGGTTTCTTCCGCGGTTTCGATATTCTGCGTCTCTTCCTCGATATTTCGAATGAAGCCAGGCCACTGTGCCCTTTCCATCTGTCTCCTTATCGCTTTTGACGGGCCTTTCACCTTGTTATTTTGGTTTTTCCTCTCTTTCTTCCCCTCTTGGTTATAGGTTGCCGTCTCGATGTCTTGATTCTTCTCTAGGGTATGGTCTGCGATACCTTCTTGCCCCCTGCCCGCTTTTATAATCTCGAGTTCTGGTTGTACTGGGTCTGGCCCACGTGACCCGATCATAATGTTTTCTGTTTCCACGGCATCTGTGTCACTTATCAATTGGCCCATGTTACCCCCTTCTGTGTGTTCTTCCTGGGCTGGGTTTGACATATTTGAATTTTGTCCAGGCCCAGTTTCACTTATCTCTGGTGGGTGTACCTCTGTATCTTCTTTGTTGGTCCCTTCAGAACTCCCACGCGCTTGTTTCCCATTTTTTGCAGTTTCCAACATTCTTGTTGGGGTTCCCACTACGCTTTTAATTTTCTCTGTTTCTTGTGCCTTAATACTTCCAATGCCGTCATTAATAACCGCCCCCCTCGGTTCCGCTGTTGATACGCTCTTGTCGGGTCTTGGGCCCTGGCCCACCGAAAATGAACTGTCACTTAGGGTTTCGATTCGAGATCCGTTGGTATCCACACCGCCGTCTTTGGGGGATACCGTCGCACGTGCCGGCCCTTCGGATTCGAGTTGCTGTTCCTCCGCTTTCTCTCCTTCGTCCGACCAGTGGGAGTCAGATTCCGAGGAAGAGTATCCTCCCTCTTCGTCCCATGGGCGCAGGCACTGTCCTTCCTCCATCACCCTAATGGAGAAGTGTTTCCCGTCGATATTTGCTTTTATCACTCCGTCTATGGGGTCCAAGCCGGTGGAGATAAGAATCCTGGCAGAATCGATATTGTTATTATTTTTTTTGTGCATATCCTCCACTTTAATTACTATCCCTTTGCGCGCACTTGCTATTGAGAAGAATCTGAAGTTCCTTGCATGCAATGGTACCCCGTACCATCTGGTCCAAATCAATCTATAATTGTTAACATCGATCTCTTGCCAGGGACGGCTCCATTCGAACCAAAAAGAAGACCATTCGTCGAAACCCGGTAAGACCTCCGCTGTTGGGTGTTCTGTCGTACTCTGGATAAGAAGTAGGTTTCCGCCAATGTTGGAGATCTTGAGCTTGCCGTTGCATTCACTCTGGATTTCCTCCCAGTGATCCTCCCAGGAGAAGGAGCGCTTCAAGAATCCTGTGTAGCAGTTCTTCAGCCACTCCTTCTCCGTCATCGTTGTTTGAAACTGAATCTCTTCCTCCCTCGTCTCCTCATATGATAAAAGTGTATTACTACAAGTTCAATTGAAACAAGGTCAAAAGTGTATTACTACAAGTTCAAAAATATTCTGAACACTTATTTTTTGGGGGTAAAATTACTAAAATAATTTTGACTTATTCGGCTACTACATGACTAAAACAATGTTACTACACGACCAAAATTTTATTACTACAAGGTCAAAAGTGTATTACTACATGTTCAAAAATATTATGGAGACTTTATTTTTTGGTGAATTTTTCAGAATGTTTTGACATGTAGTATTAAATTTTTGGCCTTGTAGTGTTAATATTTTGGTCTTGTAGTAACAATATTTTGGTCATGTAGTAAACCACCTGTTTGCAACCAGCGAATTTTCTGGGCAACCCGGATCCAGGATTATGACCCGCGAATTTTTTAAAATTGACTTAATTTGACTTTTGAACTTAGGGTTTTGACTTGCCTAATTGGGATGAAATGCATGTATGCAATATTTCACATAAGACTAACCCTTAATTTATCACCTCTTTATAAATTTAAACTTTTAAAATGAGACATAGCTCTTTTAGGTTCCATTTGGATGAAGGGATTTATTATATGGATTTTAAATCAAACCATTCAAATTCACTTTACTTGTTTAAATTAAAAAGTAAATGAATGGATTTAAAATAGTCATTTCAAATTCATCTATTTTTAAATCATTTCATTTGAAATAATTTCATCTATTTAAATTGTCTGTCACGTCCTGGGTTCGATTCCTATTGAAAGCAATTTTATCCATTTAAATTGTTCGCTCGTATACAAGAATTAACCCACCTCTCTCCTCAAACGATGGAGGTGATAATTCGACCCACGAGTGAGGAAAAGTATTAGGAAATTAATATACAATAATTAATTTTCCATCTCTCTATATAAGTTCGAACATTTAGATGAAATGAGATTTTTTTATTATTCAAAACTCCTCTCATTCATATATAAATGACTTTTTAATTTAAAAAAAGTATGTATTAACAAATTGATAAATTCTTATGTACAATGGAATATATTATACCATTGAATTGCATTCAATTGAATTTTTGACGAACTAGAACCAAATTAAATTATGATACATCTCCCGTTCTTAGCTAAAAAAAATTAAAACGTGGTGTAATTAACTATTAACATTGATAAGTAATTAACTATTAATAGAATTAATTGTACAAGTAGTCGAGTACATCGATCTTAAACCACGGGGTAGAGTTTAATAAAATACGTAACTTTATAAATACTCCTTCCTATCTCGATTCTCGAATAGGGTAGATTCGGGACGAATGAGATCGTCTGTTTTAATTTTGATGTTTCACATCTTATTTCATTATATGGATGACTAACACGTGTCATATTAAAAAATAACTATAATTCTATAATATTAGAGGTGTTGAAAATTCAGTAAAGTTAAATATTAATGAAATACAAAAAGTGAAACAGAGAAATTGAACCGGAGATGAGAGAGGTTTAATTAGGTAAACCCCTTCCTAAATAGGTGCTTACGTAGAAATTAAATGGAAAATGAATTATAATTAAATAAGAATGAAATATATAATTTGTCAAGGTTTTATGACATTTCAAATGGACCGCAACCAATATTTAATTTGAGTGGGTACTACTAGTCTACTACTACTCTACAACACAATAAATCTTATCGCAATTATGTCATGCACTTTAAGAGTCAATATTAACTACTTATACAATTAAAAAAATTACTCCCTCAGTCAACATATAATGTGCTGTTTTTTATTTCACATATTTTTTTAAAATACGCCCTCCATTTTATAACTATTTGTAAATAAATATAGTGACACATATGTTAGAAAAAAAGTAGTAGTAATATTTATTTACACATCATACAAATGAGGAACAAAAAAAATCATGTAATAAAGTTGTTAAAGAAGAAATAACTTTTAAGAATAAAAAAAACAATGACACGTAGTATAAAAGAAGTGTGTATTGTGAGAGTAAGAGATTTAACTAAAATTTTCTTATTTGATCGAGTTTGTAAATAATAGTGTAACGTCTCGAGAAAAATATGCAAATAATAATGGAATCAGGGGACTATTGTATATTTAAAAATAAAATA
This sequence comes from Galeopsis tetrahit, assembly GCA_963675135.1. Taxonomy (NCBI): domain Eukaryota; kingdom Viridiplantae; phylum Streptophyta; class Magnoliopsida; order Lamiales; family Lamiaceae; genus Galeopsis; species Galeopsis tetrahit. The sequence continues at coordinate 91,459,283 of OY776121.1, forward strand.
GATAAAAGAGAAAATAGAGTAAATATGATAAATTATATTTATTTAAAAGGAAAATATGCATATTTTATATAAAAAAAATTAAAAAAACAAAAAGATCGACCAAAGGAGTATAAAATAATTAAATGTATAGAGTAATTTTGTGGGTGTTTATACTTTATAGTCCGGACCTACAATTTATTACAAATGGCGTCCTACACGTAGTCGAACAAATTAAACATAAGAGTCTTTGGTCTTCATTTCTCTTTGTTTACTTTGACCGGTTTACATCACGTATGAAATCACTTGTGTCAGTTTTAATATTTCACTTTGTATTCTACAATCTGCTATTTCATTTATTGATATGTGTAATGTCAAAAAATAATCAACGTTTCATAATAGTGTAGTGACACGTGTTAACTATTAAAAATTCAATAAGGTGGAACACTAAGATGGTGTTTGGGTTAGAGATTGTGGTGGATTGAATTGAGATTAATTCATGGATAGTAATTGTGTTTGGATAACGATTGAGAAGTATGAGTAAATGTAATTTTATTTCAAATCAAAAGTGATGTTGTAATATTTTATTAGTGGATATAAAAATGAAATTAAAAAAAAAAAAGTGATGCGTTTATATAAAAATAAGTGTGTAGATGTATTATAGACCGGTAGATTGATATTTGAATTGAGAGAGATTGAAAAAGATTAATCCCAATCTAAACTGATCAAACTCAAATCAAACACGAACGAAGTGAAACACAAAAAGTAGAATAGGGACGTATTTATTACTCCCTCCGTCCAATTTTATTATGCCAACTTCTCCGGGCACGAGTTTTAATGAATATTGATTAGTTTATTCATAAATTAGATAAGTTGAGGGTATGATGGGGTATTGTGGGGTCTATTTGTAAATAAATGATTGTTTATGAATAAAGTGAATGACAAAGTGGGTAAATAAGTGATGGTAGGAGGGTGAATATAAAATAGTATGAATAGTATTGTTTTCAAAAGGGTTGGTGTGCTATGGACTCGAGTGCATGTTGTGCACCCTAATCCATGTTGCACTTTTCGGTAAATGGTGTTGCACTTTTCAATTATTAAACTGTATAATAATATTTTTAGTAATAATTGAAAAGTGCAACACCATTTATCAAAAAGTGTAAGTCAGTAAATTGAAAAGTGCACATGGACTAGGGTGCACAACATGCACTCGAGTGCATACTAGACTTTACCTTTCTAAAAAAGTATGAACATAATAAAATTAGACAACAAAAAAAGAAAAGTGGGAATAATGAAATTGGACGGAACATATCCGTCACTCTATAAAATGCACTGAAATGAACGCCACCTACAATAATTCTTCTCCTCCCTCTCTCTAAATTTCTTGTTTAATTTGCAACAATGAGCCTTGTTACTCCAATTACAACATGCCCACAAATTACAAATTACAAAGTTCTTCCCTACCAACTCAACAATAAAATTCGATTATTTTTCCCAAATTCGATTACAAAACCAACCAATTGTTCCTCTTTTTCCATTTCAGCCACTATTTTAACCAAAGAAGCCAATAAAAATGTTGATAAAGCATTCGATTTCAAAAGGTACATGCTCGAGAAGGCCAAGTCCGTGAACGAGGCGTTAGAAGACGCCGTTAAGTTACGGGAGCCGTTAATTGTGCACGAGTCCATGCGGTATTCCCTTCTCGCCGGCGGGAAAAGGGTGAGGCCCCTCCTCTGTATCGCCGCCTGCGAGCTCGTAGGCGGCGACCAATCGTCGGCCATGCCGGCGGCGTGCGCGGTGGAGATGATCCACACCATGTCTCTAATCCACGACGACTTGCCATGCATGGACAACGACGACTTGCGCCGCGGCAAGCCGACAAATCACAAGATGTTCGGCGAGAACATCGCGGTTCTCGCTGGCGACGGGCTCCTGTCGTTCGCGTTCGAGCATGTCGTGGAGGAGACGAGGGGCGCGTCGCCAGATAGGGTTGTGAGAGTTGTGCGTGAATTAGCGAAGTATATTGGGTCGGAGGGGCTCGTGGGGGGACAAGTGGCTGATATTTGCTCCGAGGGGGTGGCGGGGGTTGGGTTGGAGGAATTAGAGTTCATCCACGTGCATAAGACGGCGGTGCTTCTAGAAGCGGCGGTGGTGATGGGGGCGGTGCTGGGCGGGGGAGGGGATGAAGAGGTGGAGAAGTTGAGGAAGTTTGCGAGGTGTGTAGGGTTGTTGTTTCAAGTAGTGGATGATATTTTGGATGTGACGAAATCGTCGAAGGAGTTGGGGAAGACGGCGGGGAAGGATCTCGTCGCGGATAAGACGACGTATCCGAAGCTACTCGGGATCGAAAAATCGAGGGAGATGGCGGAGGAGTTGAAGAACGAGGCTCAGGAGCAGCTGGCGGGGTTCGATCCCGTCAAAGCTGCTCCATTGGTTGCTCTTGCAAACTATATTGCTTACCGGAATAATTGATTCACTTCATATCACGTGTAATAAATGACATTACGAGTGTAACACGTGTCATACTGTAAAATAATAAAACAACAAATTTAAATTATTCAACGTTATAAGTCTTTTTTTTCCTTCCTTTTTACGATTTTATTTATGAATTACGTTATTATATGACACAAGTGTATAAGTTAAGGAATGAGGATCTCCTCAGGATCCTGCGTATTGTATCGGAAGACTCGAAGCACGGCCGTCCCCCTCCCAAAGAGGAATCCTAAGCATAAACTATACTCCATATTTAAGTATTAATTACATAATTTAATTCTTAATAATTTAAATATAGATTAATTACTTGAAAGTGTAGTGCTGACTGACTTAATTATTTACACAATCAGCTTGTTAGTTTAATTTATTTTGTTATGGTAAAGTCATGCACTCGAGTACACCCTAGTCTAAAGAAAAGTGTAAGTTATTAAACTGAAAAGTGCAATACAATATTACTAAAAAGAAGTGTAAGTCACTATAACTAAAAATATTATTATACAGTTTAATAATTGAAAAGTGCAACACCATTTACCAAAAAGTGTAAGTCAGTAAAACTGAAAATTGCAACATGGTAGGGTGCACAACATGCACTCGAGTCCATAGCATACCAACCCTTTTCTTACATATCGTCATCCCGAAATGATTTTTCACACCTTAATTTCTTAAATATATATTTAGAACATGTCTAAAACAGATTAAATTGAGGTTAGAATGATACCTAAACTTTACATATTTAAAAGTATAATTTACCCTTAATTTTAACTATCAAACAATTTATAGAATTGAGATGAAGCTAACCTATCTTTAATTTTAACTATTAAACATGAATTTATGATTATTTTTAATTAAAATATTTAAAAATAAATCGGTCTAGACTAAAATATTGACTCCATTTCTAGTTGCGTATGTAATGTGCTTAGACTGTGGACTATATTATCGTCAACTCTAATTAATGCATATATAGTGGAGTACAACAATATTAAAGATCTCATCAATATTATTTGGTCATTTTTGGCTGCTGTCAACTCTACAAATTATCAAAGTACGTGAAGCATGCTATGGTCCTGTTACACGATTCAACAATAATACTACTAATTAATTAAACGACCAAGTAGCAGTCCAACGGAACCTAAAATTCCACTTAGGCGAGTGAGACTAATTGTAATTCAATATCATATGCATAGTTAATTTAAGGAGTAGCATTTAAAAATATTATATAAAAGTTTAAATTAAATTAAACAATTCTAAATACATAGTGAAATTAATTGTATATATTTTTAAGTGCTTGAAATATTTATAGTTAGCTTGGATATCTGCTTCAAACTGAATTGCAAAAAAGGTGTGTTTCTATTCTTTATTGGGGTATTATTTTTTATTTTTTTGGAAAAAGTTCTACTCCCTCCGTCCCACTATAAATTTTTCCTTTCTTTTAGGTGTTTTGATTAAAAAATACTCCCTCCGTCCGCCTATAAGTTTTCCATTTTACTATTTTGGTCCGTCCGCCTATAAGTTTCTCATACCATTTTTGGTAAGTACTTTTTCTTACACTTCACTTTATATCTTACTTTTTCTCTATATCTCTATCTCTCTCCTCTCTCAGTCACATCACTTGTACTATATCTATTATTTAATCACTTTTCTTAATCTCTGTGCCAAAAAATAACGTAACACTTATAGGCGGACGGAGGGAGTATGATAAAATAATAGATAAAGTATAAGTGATGTGATGGTGAGAGAGAAAATAATAGATGGATATTAGATGAAGTATAATAAAATAACAGATAAAGTAGAAGTGATGTGATTGGGAGAGAGAAAATAATATGCCAAATGGAATGGGAAACTTATAGTGGGAAATTCATAAAAGGAAAGTGGGAAACTTATAGTGGGACGGAGGGAGTAGGAGTGGGAATGGGCCAGGCTACCCGACAGGGGCCTACAGCTCGGCCTATTAAAGCTCGGCTCGGCTTGACTCGTTTAATAAACAAGCCGTACTCAAGCTTTTTTGAAAGCCTATTTAGTTAAATAGGCCGGACTTGAGCTTTTTCATAGGCCTTTCAAGCCCAACAGGCCGGCCTATTTAATTAATTTAATATATAATATGTATATATATAATATAAAAATATAATAAATACTTAATACTTATACTTAAATATAAAAAACATCTTAAATAAGAGTATAATATATATAATTTCTAACTAGTAAGCATTAAGCAATACAATTCGTGGTTTTTTTTATGATTTGATGAAATACAGGGATTTTTTTTTTTTTAAATGCACTAATAAACTAAAAAGGCTTTTAAAAGGCTTTCGGACCCGAACTATTTATTAAAAAGGCCAGGCCAAGCCTTAAAAAAAAAGTCTATAACATGTTGGCAATGGGTCAGGCTCGGGCCTAAAAAATATTTAACATGCCAGACTTTTTTTTCGTAAAGCCTACTTAGGCCTAGCCCATTCCCACCCCTAGGAGAGAGTATTACAAAGAGACTATAACGCTCAAAATTAGAATAAATTCAATTATTTTTCCTCTCGAGACATATCCATGGGTTCCTAGTCCAATCCTCCAAGCGGTAGTGGTTCCGTCGTTCTACTTTTATTTGTATCCACCTCCAGATTCTTGCACATCATAGATCAAAGCTCTCATCAATACTGCGTTGTGTTCCCTTGAAAATAACCGAATTCCTGCTTGCCTATATTTACCATAAAATTTTCAGTCAAATTGCTACCCAGAATTTCGCAAGAAGGATTCTTGGTTTGAAGCTAACAAACAGTCTGAAATTATGTGTACAGGGTCCTGCCGTTGTTAATTAATATGCACACAATCAAAAATACGGAGTATATTTTTATATATAATGTAGAATTTTAATTTAAAGATGATTTTGCATTTATCTTGAATATATATAATTGTATTATCTACTAAACTGTGTCTTAATCTATCGAAGTTCGTACCAGTACTAAGGAAGTATGGAACACACACATCCCAGTATCCCACAAGATATTTTAGTATTTTAGAAAACGTATTCCCTATATAACAGTACTGACAAATTTTGGAACACACAGTACCCAACAAGTATTTTACAGTATGTTAGGAAATATTTCCAGTCTTAAATCCATTTTTGGGTGGGAATGACATGATATGGTCTAGATACATGCACGTACGTGTATTGAGTATGGAAGCCTTTTATTTTTATCCAGTCCTTAGTCCTCCATAATGGCTAATTTTGCCCCTGCATGCATCACCTACTGCTTCACTTTTTTCTTTCTTTTATATATATATATATATTCATGATACAGTAAAACCTCTAAAAAAGAATACTCTATTAAGGAATAAACTCTCTCTTTAGGAATAAAAATTCATGGTCCCAACTTGGGACCAGTTATAATTTGGAATAAACTCCATATTGTCCTAATTCATATTTTTTCAAGTCCCAACATAAAGAAATACACCTCCATTTATGAATAAATCATAATAATATATATAATTTTACAATAGATTTAAGTTGATTTAAAATACTTGTTCAAGGTTGATTGTGACAATGGGTACTTCAACGGTCTCAAACGTTTTGCATTTGGATTAGAAAGAGCCTGTTGGTCGTCATTGTTGATTGACCTCTTGAACGCCTTCGATATCGCTGATTGCGATAGCTTAAGATTATGAGTATCCTTCAACCACTTGGCAAAATCTTTTTGCTTCCAACCTGGATGTAGTTCTTTCATTTTACACATCTCCACACGAATTTTTTCACTCATTTGAGTTCTCTTTTCTATTTTTGGTGCCATTATATGCGTGAAGAAAATGTTGATTTGATGTAATTCATAAAAAAAAATGTATTATAGATGAAAAAATTAAAGCAATCAAAAGCAAGTACATGCATTTATGGTGGGTGACTCTTGAGTATTGTATTTTCATATTACGTGAGTAGATTAGTTCAATTAAGTTCAACACATTACATTATGTACATGTATCTACTAATTATACCATTATATAATATACATGCATTTAAAAAAAAAAACCTTATAACTCTATTTAGGAATAACCCCCATTTATGAATACGGAGTATTTTTTTGTGGTCCCAAGGATATGACTATAGAGAGGTTTTACCAGAAGTTAATAGATAAGTAATTAATGACATTTAATGTAAACTTGTGATTATTATGGAGGTAGAGTTTATGAAAAAAAAATCATTTTAGAGGTGTGAAGTTTATTTGGAGACAGAGGAAGTAGATGTAACTAAGACAAATCAATTGTGTAAGAGTGAGTAATGTTGTATTATTGTAATAATATGATACATATGCATTTTTAGAAAGTATATAAGGGTGAATGTAGTTTGATGGTGAACTTTAGATGTTATATTCAGAACTTATTCAAATCTCGAACTAGAATAAGATGGGGGACGTTTCCATCTTCCAATCAAGTGAATTCCAAAACAAACATTGCCTTTTCATTTTGTAAGTTTATTTGAGGAAATTATAACAACGGTCTTATAAATTAAGTGAACTGTTATATCCACCGTCCATTAATTTTAGTATGAAATATTTTTTTTAATCATATAATATTATAACTTTTACACTCTCTTTCTTTTTTTTAATTTTTACACTTTTAAAATTAAAAACTATTTATAAACTACACATTTATGATATTCATAATTTAAATAAATTGTCATTACTTTTAATCATACACATATATCGAAGTCAATTAATTAACTTATTTACTTTATACATAAAAATTTACAAATTACCTTTTAAAATTCTATTTATCATTACACTTTTTTAATACTAGGAGGGAATATTTCAATTTTGTTAAATTGCAAAGTTTCCCGAATTTCTACCAAGTCCCCACAATTTGTATAATTGATATACATGCATCCTTCGTCTTTTAGAACACTTTAGAATTCAAGGCCACATACAATTCATCACATATTAATTTCACAACTTCCTACTTATTTGAAATACATATAAACACTCAACATGTACCGTGGGTTGTTCTTATCGTTACCTCACTCCCACTTAATAACTATGGTGAAACCATCATCAATTTCAAACCCGAGAAAAAACCGTAAACAAACCCGGTCCGAATCCAAGGGAAAAACTCACGGGAGCCGTGCTATGCTGAACCGCCAGCTTTTGCACCTAAAGAAGAAACACTGCTGCAGGCCGAAACCGAAATGGGTTCGGAAGAAACCGCAGCGGCTGCAGAGGAAATTGCGAGTGTTGAGCCGGTTGGTTCCCGGTGGCCGGAAGCTGTCGGTGGGTAGCCTTCTAGACGAAACGGCGGATTATATTGCGGCTCTGGTAATGGAAGTTAGAGTCATGGCTTTACTTACCGCCATCGTATATGGCGCCCTTCTTGGTGCATTTTTTTACCACTAGTTTTACTTGCTATGTTCTAGTTTCAGTTCCGATCTTCATAACACAGCATCTAAATTTAAGTATTTTAAATATGTAGACATCAATAAATTATTAAGTTTTTTTTTTTTTACTTCGAAATTAGTTCTATGTGTTTATAAAATTAATTATTTTAATCATTTTTTATTGACAAACATATACTCCGAAAAAGTAAATAAAGTAGATGGATGTGTATATTACGAGGGTGAAGATTGTGATGATTATTTTTATTTTGGAGTATATAAACTTTTTGTTAGAAATAAATTAAAAATGAAAGTATGGAAACTTTTGAGAGACGAGAGTATTATTTTTTTGTCTAAAATTAAAGACCGGACATTTATGATTGCACATTTTGGTTGCTAATTGAGTTTTTTTTTCATTATCAAAATTATCATCACAATCTAACATTTAGTCATTCCCAAATTGACAAACTATCTCTATTTACCATAAAATGTAAATAATTTTAAAGTTGAAAATTTGAAAGGATATAAGTTCAAATTGGGTAAAGTAAATGCATTTTTCCAAATTATTATGACTTAATTTCATTAGAAAAAAAAAATGTAGGAGTAACTTAGATATAAACCTAGCATTGTCATATTTTCAACAAATATTAAATGAGTATAAAACCTATAAAAATGGGTATTAATCAACGATAAAAATAATGAAAACCACAAAAACAAATTGAAGTAAAAAAAAAAAAAAAAGGTAAAAAACAAACAAAAGAAAAGGAAAAAGCTATCCACTCGAAGCAAATTCTGCCCAGCGCCATTTTCCAAACAAACCAATTCCACGGCTTCCAAATCAATTTCCTCTCATCGATTTCGAACAAAACTTAGCTGGAGCTGGAGGAGAGGCAATTTCTTGGTGGCGATATTACTGTTTATTGATTTTGATCAATCAGCTGCATGAGTATTAATCGAGAAGAAGAAGGATTATCAGTACTAGTAGAGCTAGGGATTAAGGGGAAGTTGAATTTTGAATTCTGGAAAAGTAGGAGTTGTAGTTGTTCAGGAGGAGAAAAATGGCCATGGGTGTGGTTTTCATTGCTCATGGTCAGCGCTCCGCCGTTCCCTTCAGCCAAGTTCATGCTACACCGTCGTCTTGTTTCAGCCTACGCCCTCGACGATGGTTGAGTCATAGTTTCACCCCTCCGAGGTTCCTCCTCTTCGACTTTCTTTCCGTCCAGTTAGCGTAGTGATTTTTGCAGTATGAGTTATGAATTCTCCTAATTTTCATTTGAAATATGTGGTTTGCAATTATGAGTAATGCATTATCCTAATTTTCGGTGGAACTTTATGGCTTGTGCTTCAAGCTTGGACAGCTACATTGTTTCTACTTATACTGTATAACTTAAGCTTGCATTCTGCTTGATGAATTCCAGATGACTCGTACATGGTCTGCTGTTAGTGGGTGTTTTAGGCTGTAGTCTATTCCTGAACGCATGTAAAGTGCTTTTAACAGCTATAACCCTGAATGAGTAATTAAGAATATGGAAGAAAAAACACGAGGATAAATTTTAAATTGGTCTCTTTCAGAACTTCAAATTGGTACTGGAACTTTGAGCATTGACTATATTACTCCCTCCGTCCAATTTTAGGCGAGAGTAACGTTCTACTTACGTATCAGTAATTAAGAAACTAAATGCTCTGTTATAGGAAATGGAGCTTGAGGACATTGAAGATTCTAAAAGGGAAATTATGGTGATAAATTTGGTGGGTTGGGATACAATTTAGTTTTTGTAAGTACCCTCTAGTATCTTTTGTAAAGATATGCTTATAGAATGATGCTTGAATTGCTAGCAATGTTTAATGTTCTAAAGAATTTTTGTATTTGATAAGAGAAGCTGCATATTCAGCAATCAATTTAACTGAACTTTCTATTGGAAGACTCTTCAAATGTCTCATTTAAAATTTTGATAGCCTGTTCTCTGAAATTTCATTCAATGGCCAAGAGTCTTTTGTAGCTACTCTATCATATTGGTATTACTTTGAAGTTGCCCTTTTCTTTTCTTTTCTTTGCATAACCAGCTTCTTGGTCTAAATACTGGGCAAAGCAGAATAGCAGATTAGGGTTTTGTCATTATTATGATCAAATTCTTTGGTAAAAGAGATGTGATAAAAATGAGTTGACCACCTGGAGTGGGCGTTGGGTGTTTGACTATTTGATTATAGAAATACATATTGCTGTCAATTATTTGAGTACATCCAAGATGCTGGAAAAATGTTGTTCAGCATATCTTTTATTCATTGCAGGCTTGGAACTTTTAATTTAAGGTGTTCATTTACTAACACTGATGTCTGCAATTCTGTTACTGCTGATGAAGGCCGTGAGGAAGCCTCATCTGTTGAAACAACCTTTTCAGTTCCAATTGTTCATCCAAAATCTGATTCCTTGGAGACAGAAGAACTGAATTTACTAGGTGGCACTTATGCTGACACTGTTTTGACAGCATTGTCTGTAAGTTTTGAATCAGCTCACATATATCCCTTTGTCAGAATCAGAGTTCCTGTATTCCTGAAAAACTTTATTTCTCATATAGGTCTTATCAGAGGAGGAGCAGAATGCCATTGCTGCAACTCCTGCTCATCCTGCTGGACTCTATGGTTAGTTTACTCACTACAAAAAAAATTAAAGAAACCTGTTACAATGAAATGACATATTTTGAAGTGGAATATTTATATCCAAGTGAAAATAATTTTCAGAAGTTCTTATGATAATCTTTTCTGGTCTACTGGAGACTGAGTATACTACAATTCTTGAACCTTCAGACCGTGCACTGCAAGGAATTTCCAGTTTAAGTATAAGTAAACGTAAAAGGGACTGCAAAACTTCCTATGTGGCAAGGCTTCCATATAAGTTACCCGATCGTGTTAATGTTGTTGGTCTTGACTCCTCACGTGAACTGAAACACTTATTTCTCTGGCATTTACTAATTATTTTCTCAACATAAGAACTAGCACATTTCAAAGGCCATCTTCAATGTTCATCAAAGGTCTATTCTGAGGGGAAAAAACAAAACTATTTAAGGAGAAATTATTTATAATTGATTCATATTACATTTGTCGCTCAAAATTTTAAAGTAAGATACTGGCTTCTAGCATTATTTCATCTATTTGTACTAACCCATCTTCTAATAAAAGTTAAATGTATAATTAGCTTTGTATGCTAGCTGCTTGGCTGGGAGTTTGGTTGAACAGCTCTGGAATTTCGCTTGGCCTGCAGCCATTGCACTGATTCATCCTAGTCTTCTTCCTGTGGCAGTCATTGGGTTCTTTGCGAAGGTACTATTCATATAAATCACTAGGCTTTCAATATCAGAAGCCAGTGGAATTAACTATGTGCCATATGTATCTCAACAGCTTGCTGTAATAGTTGGAGGCCCTTTGGTAGGGAAACTTATGGACTATTTTCCAAGAGTACCTGCATACACTTGTTTGACTGTTATTCAGGTTTTTGTTTTGGGGTGGGGATGATATTTATATTAAACCTTCCGTCCAAAAATTATATTCTCATACTTATCTATCGCAGGTAGCTGCACAATTGTTATCTGTTGGAATGATAATTCATGCCCATACAATACACTCCAATTCTGTATCTTCTGTACTTGTACAACCTTGGTTTGCTGTGCTTGTAATAGCTCTGGCTGTTGAAAGGCTCTCTGGGTTGGTACTGGGGGTTGCAATGGAACGTGATTGGGTTGTTTTGGTAGTGTATTTGCTGTCCTTTTTCTTCTCCTACTTGGAAACCTTCTTTGAATATTTAAGATAATTTTGTACTTCTCATTTCATATTTCAGTTAGCTGGAACAAATAGACCAATTGCTCTTGCTCAAGCAAATGCCATTCTTAACAGAATCGATCTTCTATGTGAGGTGATTTTCATGTGTGATTGCTTTATAAAGCCTATTTTGCAATTTCTAAATTATGCATGTTCTAATAGAGCCTTTTATCTATACTTTATTAAGGTTGGTAATCTTAACTTTCATGTACTTTTACTCTTGCAGATGGCAGGAGCATCATTATTTGGCATCTTCTTATCTAAATATGAAACAGCGACGTGCTTAAAACTGGCTGCTAGGTTGATGATGTGGTCGCTACCTGTTCTGGTAGTATTCAGCCTTGCTGTTTCAGGGTGCTTTCTGTATTTGGATATTTGTCAATTTTCTTATATTCTTGCTCTGTGACACAGGTTGTGCTCACATGGCTAACCAACACACTTTCTGCTGGAGTCCTGGGCCATGCAAAATGTCCACAAACTGGTTTTGGTTGTTTATCTACTGGATCTATCCAAGATGCTGAAAATATATGTAATTTTACTGATTTGTTAATCTCAATTGGGGATCTCTCTTCTTGTTGCATGAACTGATTAAGACTTTGATTGTGCACAGTTACAGCTAGTATAGAAGCTACAAAGCATGGATGGTTTGAATACATTCAGCAGCCTGTTCTGCCAGCAAGCCTTGTTTATGTGTTGCTCTACTTCAATGTTGCTCTTGCTCCTGGTGGTTTGATGACTGCTTTCTTAACACAGCATGGTATTTCTTGGTTTTTGCCACTGGCTTTATCTGTGAAATTTTTAAGAATCGTTAATGCATGCACGTTTGGCATGTACTCAAAATTATTACTGAATAGATATCGGCTAAAAAAATGTTGAGTTTTTTGTTAATTGTGCATCTATTTTTTCATATAAATTTCATTTAGGCCGGACTCAGATTCTGCTGGTGTATCCTCCACTTTTTACATAAATAGTTCTTCATTTGTCTGTCAGCATCTGTTTACCCATGTTTTATGTAGATCTGATTTTGTGTTTGTATGAAGGGTGCCAATTTGAAAATTCCTTGTTGTTTAGGGTGAAACATGATCCTGTAGAGTACATAGGAAGTGATAAGGGCGAGCCTATGATGTGCTCCAAATAAGGCCTTGTGACCTTTTTTCTCTGGATCCGGGCTGTAGAACTAACCGTGATATTGTACCCTGTTTTTTACTTTCCTAGATTAGTGGAAACCTTATAGAGTCTGATCCGGACTGTAGAACTAACTGTGGTATTCTTATGATTGCTTCTGTAATTTAAGAATGGCTCAATGAATGTTTATTAGCTTTATCCTAATGAGATTTTGAAATGAGACACCTTACATGCACTTGCTATGATGTCTCAGCTCTTTGTAGTGATTCTTACCCCCTGGCAAATATGATTTACAATTCTAAGAGAAAAAAACTTTGCGTGTCTTGTGCAATTCAAGACATTCTATTGACACGGTTAATATGCTTCAGGTCTAAATCCTTCAATTATTGGAGGCTTCAGTGGATTGTGTGCTTTTATGGGTGTTGCTGCCACATTTGTGTCTGCAAAAATGGTCAAACAACTCGGCGTTCTGAAGGTTCAGTTCGTTAAGTAGCTTTTCAGGAATTTCATTTGTTGTTATTACTATTTGGACTAAATATGAATGAATCTCTTATGCCAGGCTGGAGCAGCTGGCCTTATCTTTCAGGCTTCACTTCTTACCATTGCAGTTGCTGTGTACTGGAGTGGTTCTTCATCTCAGAAGATTCCATTTGTGCTCTTTTTGTGTTTAATTGTAAGTTCCTTCCGTGTTATTCTCTACATCCTGAAGATGTGCATGAATGATTTGATGCAGTAATGGTATGGTAGTACCGAGTCACTGAGTGATAATCAACTGAAATACTTCCATTGCAACTGTAGTATAAGTTATGTTTTTGAGGTTTATATACTTTTAATATACAATTACATTTCCTCTTGATAGGTACTGTCTAGATTAGGGCACATGTCATATGATGTTGTAGGGGCACAGATTTTACAAACTGGGATACCTGCATCCAAAGCAAATCTTATTGGGGCAACAGAGGTTTCATTTGCTAGTTTGGCAGAGTCACTAATGCTAGGGGTTGCTATAATTGCGAATGATGTGTCAAATTTTGGATTCCTGGTGATGCTGTCTTTTCTGTCGGTAGTTGGAGCAGCTTGTTTGTACTGTGCATGGCTGAAGAAACCAAGCGACGCTCAGAGGAGTCTCTTTTCTTTTGAGCTGGAGTCTTCATAATGTGAGTTTAGATTTTTTTTATGTTCTAGTAATCGTGCTGATTCTTTAGTAGTATGCTGATGTGTGTGTTCTAGAATACGACAAGACGAAAATGCAGAAAATCTGGTTTTACATGCTCCATATACTCATTTTACCCATCCACAGGATATATACCTGCAAGGCTGCAACTCACTATTGGTGGCCCTCCTGTATTCTAGAGTATAAAATTTCAAACTAGAACTGTTGTGATTGTTGTAAAGTACTTTTTTCTTCCAAGTCAGGAGGATAGGTCTTCTTTTTTTCAAATTTCATCAAAAACCAGAATGAATATTTGATTTAAGAAATGATTTGTGTAAAGATACTTATTTTATTACTGCTTTGATCAGTAGGATAGGCCTTCTATTCAGGTTAGTTGATATTTTAAGGTTTCGTTGTTTGGAAACACTAGTTCTCAGGAACAGAATGTTTTCTCAAGTTAGTGGGTTAAATAAACCAAGGAAAAATAGTTGTTGCATGCGTTTTTTGGATCAAGGAAACAAGAAAATAAGTCCTGAATATCCTTTAAATAGTCCTGACTAATGAGATGTAATAGGCATTATTAAAAAGGAAACATATAATAATTAGTTATCAACCAAGTATTAACTTGGCATTTTGAATACTGATATTGTGATCTAAAGGTGAGTCGGAATTGAAAGAAATTCGACAGACCCAACTATTATATTCAAAGTTTAGGTTCCTAAATTGAAATATACTCCATACTACATTATTAAAACGGATTCACTGTATCTCTAGAGTAAAGAGGTTTGCATATGCCTCAATAGTGTAACATTAATTCATTATTCTGTTATTGTACAGATAAACTGAGTGAAACGAGATTTCATAGTTGAAGGGAATATGAAGAGATCTCAACGTGCAAGACCCCCAAGGTATACATGGTGTGGCAGTAGTAATAACATGACATCAGATAGAGTAATAACATAGATGATAATTGCTCGATTAGATCGTAAACTTGCATTTTGCCCTCATTATATGATCATTACAAGTCTTTCTCCCTAGGCAGTCTGTATATGCATCCATCTAGACACTTGCAGAAAATCGATCCCAAAATGTAATTTGCATTGCTTCATATTCTTTATTTAATATCTGAAGAGGTCTCGTTATTTTAAATGCTAGTACCTGATATAGGTAGATACCAAATAATTGATTCAAGTTAGATGCCAGTACTTAAGACAGAGGTATTGAATAATTGTCTCTTGAAGTTAGAGAGAGAGAGAGACAGCCAAATGTGGAATGCAGTGGAGTACTGTACTCACGATTTGGACTGCACTTTGTGAATAAAGTAGTTGAGAGGAATAGTACTTTTGTGAAGTAGCAAATTCATGAGCAGATAATAAAGACCAGCAGCGCTAGTGGGGACGCACAAACAATTAGTACTTGTAAATTTGTATTCATCTTTTTTATACTTGATGCAATATCTATTGTAATTTTGCACAAAAACATTCAAGTTTGTGCATGATTGTGTTTTTTTAGTGAATGTATTACCTGAATTGAACTCATAATCATGTTGTTATTGCTGTTTTCCACTTTCTCGGTGCTCCTTCTTTGTTTTTTTTTTCTTTTCAAATCTTACTTGTCTGCAGGATTAATTTGATTTTTATTATTGTTGCTGCATTTTTTGGAGGGCCCTTTTCTTACAAAAGGTTGTTAAAATCTTTATTAGAAAGAGTAGAACGAAATTTCTCTTTCAGTAGTGCTGGCATCTAGGACAGGGTCATAATTTGTGGTAGATTTTGATTGTGTTTCTGATACATACATGTGTGTGTATAATAAACGTAAACATTACCATATGAGGTGGCAAGTGTTTGGTTCACAAGTTACTTTTCTAGCTAGTATAGTTCGTATAAAGAGTTATTCATTGTAGCCTTTTTTTTTTTTTATTGAAGGAATAATCCAGTTCATGGTTCCATCATTGGGGGTTATTTAACTTACTAGTTGCTTTTACGGTTTTACCATAACACTCAATTATTTAAATTGGATATTAGTTCATATAAGAGTCGATTAAAAAAGTTGATGAAATATCACTAAAGTAATATATATAGTGAATTTTCCGACTCTTCTCAAGTTAAATAAATTGAATCTTTGTATGGATTTACAATACCTAATTTTGATAGTTTAGAACCGGAATCATGGTTCCATCATCGGGACTCCTGTTTATTCAATGTTTATGTAATAATGAAAGTTAGCTCTTTCTTGGTTAGAAAAAAGAATTATAGGTTCTCTTCCACCCATGGATGAAAATATCCGGAAATATTTCTGATATATCCATTTTTCAGGGTCACCGATATCGATATTGGGAAGAATCGATATTTCCACGATATTTGTAAAAAAATTAAAAATATTGATAAATATCGGTAGATAATAACAATATCGAGCCTAATATCGGTAAAATATCAAGAAAATGTCCATAAATTTTGAAAAATGTCGATAAATGTCATACGAAATAACATTGTATATTATTTTTTATATAAATTTATCACTGATATAAAATGTATTCAAATTATTTTGTTGATTTTATGTACTAAAGGCTTGTTATTAAATTTTTACAATTTTTAAAATTACTGATATCGATATATCAATCGATATTTCCAGCAATACGATATTTTCATCCTTGCTTCCACCTATCAAAGACCTAACCATTAAAATACGCCTACGGAGTGTATGAAAATTTAATTACTGATTGGGGTTAGTTCATGATTCTTGAAGAGTGGTTTTTACGAGAAAACAGTAAGTTTCATGTGAGAGGAAAAGGAAAAGAAAAGGTAATATTGTAAAGGTAAAAAGGTAAAAATAATAAAAAAATAAATGATTTGTAAGGTTGAAAAATTCAAGAAAAATAGAGCGACTTTGGGAGAGGTGGAAGACAACTGCACGTACCCGTTACGCAGAGGAAAATACGACTTTTTCACAAAACCCAAAGACTAAAATGCGCTTAGTAGACTGAACCACCACCACTACGACACTTAAATCCCACTCCCAAATTGATCAGAAAGTGTGTTTTACTAACAACAAACATTATAATTGTTTAATAAAAAAATATTATAATAATACTAGTATGAGTATGACATTGCATTGGCGATTGATTCCTCATTGATGTGATTGATTGATGTATTTCTATTTCCATCACCGCTTTTCTTAACTTCTCTCTTTCTTTCTCTACTAAAAATATGGATATACTTTCATTTTCAAGAATACATATCCATTATATGCTCACTCGATTTGTCACTCTTGTGTAAATTTACATTTACACGTCTTATATAATTGGTGGTACTTCTAGCAAATAAAAGGTTTCATATTAAGAGGAAAAAAAAACAAAAAACTGATATAGTCATAAGTTCATGGATTGAATCAAAGATTGAAACACAATGAAATCTTGTCCAAAATCCGAGTCAAGAGAAAAATGAACACCCATCTAAGAACAATCGAATACGATAACGAAAAAATTAATTGGTGACACTTTGGTACCCAAATGTAGACGATGGTTTTTATTTTAATATATACTCTTGCTTTGTCGGATAAAAAAAAAGTCTTATCTCTTAAAAAATAAATGTTTTAATAATTTTCACCTTCAAAATATCTTCAAAATATATACACAATTATTTATAAAAATTTATAAAAATTTATAAAACCACCCCTTTAAATCTATTTATATTGTGCACTTCTAATTGTTCTAATAGTACAAATCCCTTTGAGATAGGGAGGGTATGTTTTTTAAAATATATAGGTTGAAAATAAAGATTGGTTTGATTTATGACAACGTATTATTATAATATGAATTTATCTTGAATGTTTGAATGAATTAATAGAATAAAGTTTAAATAATATTCACACTTTGAACATTGTTCATTTGTACATCAGCAATACTATTATTTGTAAAAATTAATATTATTATTCAAATAGCACAACATAATAGTATAATACTAACTATAGAATAAATGAGTTAATTGATGATTGAGTTCAAAACCACGTGTCTCAACTTGTTTTCAAACTTTTCTTTTGAACATAACCATTTAAATGTTGTCAAATTATTGCAAATGCCTTTTCCTTTAACGGGTAACAGATTATTATCGTAACTCTATCCATTTTTTGACAAAGATAACAAATTAGCAAGTTTTAATTTAATTGTAGATTGGTCTATTTAGTTAGTGTTATAATTAAAGTTGAGAATAGACTTATAGAGGAGTATTGTTTTTTAACGAATGAGCTTTATTTTAATTTATATCCCATCAATGTTGAATAAGGAGGTATTTTTATTAAACCTCGGAGATATAAATTTGTATGAATCTAATTTACATGATTAAAATTTTGTAATTGATCATTTTTTTATGAATCAAATTAAAATAAATGTAAATTGTATTGGTATATCTTCACCTCATTTATTTAAGGGTGTATTTATTGTGAAATTTAGAATTTAACGCTGATTCTATTATTGTACAAAAATTAATTTTACAAATACCTATAAAGACTATATAACTGTCTATAAATTCTATATAAACATTTATAAATCTTATAAAATAAAATAAAATTTTATTCTACTTAAATTTTAAAACAAACTCATGTCATTATAAGTACTTCCTCTGTCCCACTGAAAGTTACTAAATTTTTTTCTTTCATACTCTATGTTTAAATAATCTTTTAGAAACTACTCTTCTTCACATTTCATTATATTCTTCTCTTTCTCAATCATATCAACTGCGGAACAGGGTGATATTCGTTGGAGTTTCGCCCTCTATTAAGAGATGTATGGCTCAGATCATTTCAGGCATCAGGGAGGCCAACAACATAGCTAGGGGATATTCGAACGGCACAGTTCAGAATCTACTAATTGCTAGGACTCTTGGTGTTTCGAGTAGATACAGGCCAACGAGACACGATTCATCTGTGATTTTGTTGCCGCCTGATCCAGGTTGGTACAAGGTTAACACGGACGGTAGTGCCTCTTCTTCCCTGGGTAGTCTGCATGCGGGGGCGGTCTTTAGGACCTTCAGGGGTTTCTTCGTGGTTGCGGTCGCTATTAAGGTGGGTTGGGGCCTCCCTCTTGAGGCTGAGTTGGCAGCGGTACTTATGGCCATCAAGTATGCACATGATCAGGGATGACACTTCCTTTGGATTGAGTCGGACTCGACACTCACGATTGACACTTTTAGGAGCACAAATCCCTCTATTCCTTGGCGTTTGCAAGGCCTTTGGAGCCAGATCCACCCTCTTACGCATGACATGCACATCAAATACTCACACGTCTTCAGAGAGGCCAACCAGGCGGCGGATGTTGTGGCCAAAACTGGCCTTGATTGTGTCTGGAGAGGCTACCCCCCAGACTTTTTACTCTCATTTCTACATAATGATTTACATACTGTTTTCTATACATATTGACTTTTAGAGGAGTGTACCTTTTTCCTTGATCTGAGTTTTATTCCTAAGGAGGGTTTTCCCAGGCAAGGTTTTAATGGCACTCCGGCCTCTGGCTCGACTTGTGAGCTTATGGTCCTAGGTTTTCTTTTCTTTTATATATCTACCTTTTATTGTCAATTCAAATACATCTACTTTATTATATCATACTCCCTCCATTCCAGTGAAAGTTACCCAACATTTTTTTTTCGTCCATTCCAATGAAAGCTGCTCATTCCTTTTTTTTTTTTTTTTGGTAATTATTCACTCTTACATTTCATTATATTATTCATTCTCTCAATCACATCACCTCTAATACATCTACTTATTATACTAGTAGTTTTTAACCTTCGTGTCGGGAACTCATAGAAAACTTTCCCACAACGGAGGAAGTAATTTTTAACCTCCGTATTACGGATAACTTTTAACAACGGGGAGGAAGTATTAAAATTTAAAATTGAAATTTATGTTTTAAAGAAAAACAATGGAAGGGATTGACATAATTAAAGGGGGTGAATAGTAGAGTCACATCAATGTCCCATTACCGCCATCTCTCTCTCTCTCTTACATAAATGTAATGAATATCATGTCATATCTTCTATAATTTTATATTCATATTTCTCTTGATTGAATATATACATATAGTCAGAAAAAAATGAAAAAGAAAAGTCCCCCGAGTTTATCGCGTACACTCCACATATCTGTCTTCTCTGCTTTCTCTTTCCAACCATGCATAATAATATGCATGCCACATCTCTAATATTTACTCAGTCATACGCACTCTTTTTCATGTATATACATCTTTCTTTATTCTTAATTGCATACACTTCCTTTTTAGCCAGACTTACCAAATTTAAGTTACACCCCCTATAAAAACTAACTAGACTAATCAAAACATCACTTCATCTTTCAGCATATTTGATGACAAAGTTCAATTTATTGGCAAACTTCGTCGATGGATCAATAGTGAAGACTCCTCTTACTCATTGAATGTCACGCGTTAATCCATCTACAACTAACGTAAGCCGAATAAATGAATTAGGGTTTCCTAAAAATTTAAAAAGTATAGTATATAAGTTATTTTTATTGTGTTTTAAAGATATTAAAAAGATGTAATTAGGTTTTAATTTTTTTTTTTAAATATTTTTCGATCATATGCTTCCTCTAATAGTGCAATTGAGTCCACGTGTTCAAAATATATAAGCTGACATAATTAAAAAATACAAAAAAAAAAACGGAAATCAATAGTAATTTGTTTTATTTGTCAACTACACACGCTTGAAATTTCAGAGTCGTGGTTAATCACGTGCAAGCTAAGCTGTATAGAGCTCTACCATAAATTATGAAAGCGCGAGCAATTAATAATATATTGAATTGAACCTTTCAGAATAAGACACGACACGAAATACATCAATTTTCACTACAGAAGCGTCACTGTTTACAAATTTTCAAAATTATAGTATATTGTATTTTTTATTTTATTTTTAAATCTCAATTTCTCAAACACTCTTGTGGCTCTAATTCGTGTCTCGTCATAATCAGAATTATTTGACATGTTATATGGTTTCCTTTTTTCTCTCTCTCGTTTTTAATTTGATATACTTAAAAATTATTTTCGACATAGTTTATATTTGACATAATAATCATTTTTTACACTTTTTCTAAAATGAGAAGAGATGAGCACCACAAATAGTGCATTGTATTGTATGTAGCAGAAACGCAAACAAAAAAGGAATACTAGAATACTAAAACTAACCTAAAATACCAAAAGCAATGATGGAACATAAACGAATGAATTAAGTAGTCTAAACAAGGGGTAAATAAGTTGGTTCATGCGAACGACTACCAAGCAGTATGATAGAGCTGATTTTTTTTAATTTTTTTTTAACTTTCGATATCTAATTTAATGATCGACTAATTCGAAAATCAATTTTACAGTCCGTTAACAATGTCTCAATTGAAGATATAGTAAGATTCTGTATGAATAAACCCAGGCAAATTATTTGCAAAATTTAGAAAGAAACATAAGCATAATTGAATATATGTCACAGATGTTGGAGTACAAGTAGTCATGAACACTACTTTTGGATGTAATGTAACAATATAATAAGAATGTAAATGAAAATAATAATAATACACATTTTAATGTGAGAGAAAATAGTTTACTTTAAAAGAAATATTTTTTAAATTTCATGAACACTACTTTTGGGCACAATTTTTTAAAATTAAAAATAATGTATATAATACAAGTGACATGATTGATAAAAAGAGAAAAATAGAATATAAAGTGAAATAAAAAAATAAAAAAATATTTATAAAAAAGAATACGAAAAGCTTAGCGAAATAACAAGATGAAAAATTTATAAACATGGGAGAAATTCAGAAATGTACTACTCCCTCCGTCCCACAGGAATTTGCACACTTTTCATATATGTACCTCACATACCAATTTGCACACTCAATAAAAGGAAATATCTTCACAATCCTCACCCTTGAAATATACTCATATTTACCCATATGTCATTACTTTTCCACACTCAATCTACTTTTTACTTTACTTTATTCATAAAATTTTTTAAAAACACCGCTCAAAATATCAATTATTACACATTTCTTAAAATATGTGCCGGTCAAAGGGTGCAAGTTCCTTCCGAACGCGGAGGGAGTAATAATTTAAGAGCTTTTATTGAAACTGAAAAAATAAATGGGGAATTAGGGAAGGGTGCCCACTCCAATTCCCAAAACTTAATTTAGAACACAGTGAGAGCCCCACAGCCAGCCCAAGGAGCCTGCTACATAGACCTTGAGAAGACACATTTTTTGTTCTTGAAAATTGGGTATTTGCACCCCCCATCAATCC
Source organism: Galeopsis tetrahit (assembly GCA_963675135.1). Classification (NCBI taxonomy): domain Eukaryota; kingdom Viridiplantae; phylum Streptophyta; class Magnoliopsida; order Lamiales; family Lamiaceae; genus Galeopsis; species Galeopsis tetrahit. Next base: position 91,481,474 of record OY776121.1, read on the forward strand.
CAACACAATACAACACCCACATACATTCAACCAACAAAGAAGTTGCCATCACTTTCACTTGGACAGCTGACCAAAAAGTTGAATAAATAAAACCCACATTGGAAACAACACATAAAGACTAGTCCTTCATTCTTGATTCCGTGACATGCATGTTTATTTATACATCCCTTTCTTCAAGTAAACCCACATATTTGTATTATTGTATATGATTAATTAATCATAACTTAATTCATTTATTTTAAAGTTATAATAGGTATATAAATAGCCTTTGTTTATTCTTGATGTGTTGTTGGTGCAGACACAGTGATTTGGACTTGAAAGCGCCCATCTTTTCATGTCCATTTGACATTGATAGTTGATATGTCACTTGGCTTCTTAATGTCTTCTTTAATTTGACCCCCTTATCTTTCCCTTTCTCTCTCCAATTGAAATTGAAATTGAAATTTCACACACACACACTCACACTAAATAGAATAGAAATGGGGTCTTTGGGAGGGGAGCTAGTTGGAAGAAACAAGGCAATGTGGGTGTATCCTAAGATGATGGGTGCAAACCCTTCTGAGAGATGGGGGCATTCTTCTTGTTACTTCAATGGCCTGCTTTACATTTTTGGAGTGAGCATTTTATCCCTCTTTCTTGATTGTATATATATATATGTAGTTCTGTTCATGTAGTTGATTTTAATGGTGAATTTTGTCTCTTGTGTACTCTGTGTATGTTAATTTTGGCAAAGAGGGTACCTTCACTTTCTTGAATGGCTTTAGTGTTTCTCTTTCTTTACTCATTTGTTGTCTCTTCTTGCAATATTATCAGTATATATAATATAGCTTCAATTCAATTTTGAAACTAGAATATAGAAAAAATGAACTTAAGTATTTGGTGTAGAATCAGTATCAATAGTTATGCTGCATCATAATGCTTAATTGAGGTGTTAATGGCATGTAGAAATGTAATTTGTATGATTGAGAAGGATTCTAATGTTATTGGTAACTTAGGGATGTCGTGGGGGGGTGCATTTTAGTGATGTGGTGGTGTGTAATCTGGGGACGATGACGTGGAACATTCTCAAGACGTCGGGGCAGGGGCAGGGTCCGGGGCCGAGAGACAGCCACACCGCGGTTTTGGTGGGCCATAAAATGATAGTGTTTGGAGGTACTAATGGTTGTAAGAAGGTGAATGATCTCCACATTCTTGATCTCCTATCTAGGGAGTGGACTCATCCCCAATGCCACGGAAATCCTCCTTGTGCTCGCGAAAGTCACACTGCTAACGTCGTGAACGACGACAAATTGGTCGTATTTGGTGGTAGTGGAGAAGGGGAGGCTAATTACTTGAATGATTTGCATATCTTGGACTTAAAGAAAATGGAGTGGTCGTCGCCTGAGGTAAAGGGTACCGTCCCCGCCCCTCGCGATAGCCATAGCTCTGTCGCTGTGGGGAATCGACTTTTCGTGTTTGGTGGAGATTCGGGTGATAGATATCAAGGAGATGTTTGTGTGCTTGATATGAATAACCTTGTTTGGTCTAAGGTATAATCAAATCAAATCAATCCCTTTTTGTTCATTTTTAGATGAAATGGCATTAATTTTGAGTTCGTTTATGTGTTGTTAGTTGGATGCGCATGGAGCTTCGCCTCCTGCTCGTGCTGGTCATGCTGCTGTCAGTGTCGGAACCAAGGCAAGTGAAGCGTATCTTGTTATTTATTGTACGAATGAGTAATTCGTATTTGAACTCTTCTAACACGAAATACACAATGTATGTATAGGTGTATGTGCTAGGGGGAGTTGGGGACAAACAATACTACAGCGATATCTGGGTTCTGGACGTGATCAAGTCTTCGTGGGTTCAGCTCGACGCCAGCTTGCAAAGATCTCAAGCGCGGTTTTCTCATACAGCTACCGTCACAAACCTGGGCGTAGCCGTCTTTGGAGGGTCAGGCCTTTAACATCCTTACACTAATCAAGCAAAATTTGACACTTTTTGACGATTCTTCGTGCTTTGACATTGCAGGTGCGGTGAGGACGAGCGCCCTCTAAATGAATTGCTCATTTTACAGACTGATTCACCGACTTGCAGACCTTTCGGTAGCACGTATAAAGAAGACGAAACCAAAATGTTGCAGAGAAAAACAGAGAATAATTTGGTAAGCCATATACACATGTGCCTAATGAATGTATTGATATGTATATGGTTAGTGATCATTCCGATATTTGCAGCACAAGACTATAATTGTAGGCGACGACGATGATGCCACGTTGCAGGAAGTTGAAGAGCTCGAGTTTGTTCCCAGCCGGCCTTTCCGTTCCAGTTCAGGTTAGTGTTGCAATCATGTCACTTTTTACTATACAAGATTAAAGAAAATAGTGTGATTGTTCATGTTTTGTTTCTTAAAGATATGTTGCATCCGAAGAAGAGGCGAAGAACTAGTAACTCAGAGTTGCCTGAAAAGAATCGAGAAACTGATGAGCATTCTCTTTCGCGGTCACAACAATCGTCTCCATCCCAATCGGACCATGGACAGTCGCCCGTCAAGAAAAACACAGGCTCCTTTTACCCATTTTCCGGACCTCATCATCGTGTCTTCAGGCCCTGTTATCAGCTTAACACGCAGACTAATCCCAAACATGCCATCGCAACAACTTGCCCGAATACGTATTTACCCTCGGAGCATTCAAATCAGCATAGGAATACAATTGTCAATGATGCAAGTCAATCTTTGGTATATTTGAGTATATAATCCTTCTACATATTTAGTTCAATTAGGACTGTTTTCTTTTATCTAACCATATATGTATGTACATTGCATTCCTCAGGTTGGAGCTGAAGTTCGTGGCCAAGTAGACGGGGCGTTTGATTCGGGATACCTAATGACAGCCACTGTCAATGGAAAGGTCTTTCGTGGAGTTCTATTCGCACCAGTAAGCTCGTCTCACATACTCTCTAAACTGCGTCCTTACCTTACAGCTCGATTTTCTAAACTTTGTGTCGTTTTTTCTTGATCAAGGGGCCTGATGTGGTACCAAGAGGCCCTAATATTCCTAATCATGGCCAAAACCATCCCATTGTGAGTTATCCAAGGCATCACCCTTTCAAAGTGATTAATAGCCCCGAGCAAAATGGGACGAGGAGATCGTCTCCAGAGAGTCGAGGTCGAGCTTCTCTACTCGGGAAAGTCGACTCGAGGGTAAATAGGGAACTCCAGGGTGTGGTCTTAACTCTAGCAAGTCCGGGAAGCGATCATGGGAGGCTTTAGGTAAAAAATGATAGTATCATGAATTGAAATTCCAGATTTTGTACATTTGCTTACTGGTGTAGAGTTGTTAGTAATTTTAGTTGTTTGCTTAATTAATTTCCTGATCACTTTGTGTTTTAATTCCAGATTTAGATAATTGATGAGTGTTGTTAAAAGCTTAAATTACCAGTTGTATATTCTAATAGTTGGATTTTTAACAAATTATTATGTGGTTTGTAATTTCACAGTTTTAAGCTCATTAGTAATGAATATCAACTATTCAAATAATAATAACAATAAATTAAAAAAAAAATCATACAGAGCAATACATGTCAAATTTAATTGAAATATATATTTTTTTCATTTTCAAGTATTGTCTTATAAAAGGATTAAAATGTATTATTACACTATCAAAATATATTGTGAGAAAAATAACAAATTTTTTAAAAAAAAATTGGACAAATTTCCCTTTTTGCATAATTTTGTCTTCTAATAACATATTTTAACTTTATAGTAGCAATTTTTTTAAACAATCCGAATTAAAATTTATGGGCTACGAATTTTTAAAAAAGTTTCATACCTAATACAAATGTTGCATTAAATATGAAGAATTCAAGATCCTTTGGTTTAAACCAGTAAACAATAAATTATGGTGATTAATGAATTTATCAAGATCGTAGCTAGGGATGAGGTCATGAGTCACAAATCATGAGGTCATATGTTTTAATTGTCAAAAGATCACATCAATTTATTAATACAATCTCCACATTTTTAAATATTTATTTAATCGAATCAACATAAATTACTTGACCTTCAAATAAAAATAGACCTCAATATATTACTCCATAATATATTCTCCCTACCTTCTTAAGTAACAATTACCTATTTTAGATATCCTATCATAAATCTTTTATTTCACTTTCTTTTTTTATTTTTTTCTCTTTATATCTTGCTCTACTTCAATTATTTATACTACTTTCTCTGTTCCGATAAAAGCTAGACATAAATTTTGAACACGGAAATTAAAAAAATATGACAGAGGTGATGTGATTGAGAGAGAATAATATAATGAAATTTGAGTAAAAGTAATTTTAAAAAAAGAAATGAATAACTTTCATTGAGACAAAAGTGTTTTTTACAAAAAAGAAAAGTAACTTTCATTGAGATGAATAAAAAAATAAAAGTTGAATAACTCTAACTAAGGGGGTGTTTTCAGAATCCACAGACGACTTACAGAATCACTTTTTTTTAAAGCTGCCCTCTTATAACTTTTACTTTTAAGAAGTGCTTTTAAGTTGTTTATAGAGTTTGTAAACACTCCCCTAAGAAGTACGGAGTATATGTTTTAATTTTTATTAAAAAAAAAAGGTTTACTAAGAAAAAAAAAATATATATATATATATATATATCCCCAAATCCCAATATTGCATTAATACTTCCTCCGTCCGCCTATAAGTTTCACGTTACTTTTTGGTACAAAGATTAAGAAAAGTGATTACTCCAATAATAAATATAGCACAAGTGATGTGAGATTGAAAGAGCGAGTGAAGAGAGAAAAAGTAAGATATAAAGTGAAGTGTAAAAAAAATACTTACCAAAGGTATGGAAAGCTTATAGGGGATGGACAAAAATGGTAAAATAAGAAACGTATAAGCGGACGGAGGGAGTATAAAACAAGAAACATATTTTGTGTACCTTTGAAGCAACAAGATTTTAGGTATAAAAAGAAGAGGGACTGTAGAGGAGTCAAGGCCTCAAAAACCTGTAGTTAGGTCTTCTATGTCAGACTGATTGAATTAATATTTAAAGGAGGGAGGGAGTTTCCCCCCGCGGAGGCCGCGAGTCAGTGTCAGCCGTCCGATCACTCAACAACAGTCTACTCAGATTTGACTCCTCTACTCTACTCTACACTACTTTCTTTACTGTTGTATTTTCTTCTCAAATAATTGCGAGAGAAAAAGATTCCCAATCTCATCTATCTTGTCATACACGACTCCCCCCTTTCTTTTCCTTTTTCTTTTCTTTTCCAACACTTTTTTTTTTTAGGCTAAACTGCATATCGTTCCATAATAATGAGTAAGGTCGAGTGAAACATAAGTAAAATTTGAAAAGTGGAAAAAATGAATGACGAATTTAGAGTGTATACTTGCCCATCTGTAAAGGATAAAAACAATTTCTTTATCTATATTCACATTTTATATTTTTTTAATTATTTAAACAAATTAATTTATTAAAATTATTAATTGTTCTACTGGGAAAAATGAGACAAATTATGTAAAAAAAAAAGTATATTCCATATTAATTCACGATCAGATTCAGTCTCAACTTAATCACAACTTTTAAGATTATAATAAAAAAATTCAACCTTTAATATTGTTCAATTTGATACATTCTTTTTTTTTCCCCGACCAACAAGTGATGATGTGGCTCACCGGAGAGTGTGTATGTGTACCGTATATTACTCCCTCCGTCCCATAGAAATTTGCACACTTTCTATAAATGAATGTATCATACCGATTTGCGCACTCCATAAAAGGAAATATCTTCATAACACCACCCTCAAAATATACTCTTATTTACCCATATATTATTACTTTTCCACACTCAATTTACTTTTTACTTTACTTTATTCATAAAACTTTACAAAACTACCCCTCAAAACATTACTCATTACACATCTCTTAAATTGTGTGCCAGGTATGCAAAAAAGTTTCTATGGGACGGAGGGAGTATTTTTTATTTTTGGGATGATGGGATGCCAGACTTTCGGCCCAATACGATACTGTCCAATTGCGGGCCCATACGATACTGTCCAATTGCGGCCCAATACGATACCCAGAAAAAGAAGGAAACAAAATACAAATGCAAAGAAGGCAAAGCAACTATACGACGTCGTTCGGAATAGGCGCGCAAATTTCTGAAAAAAGTCCACTATAAGAAACTCTCATCAAGTCAGTATAGAAGAAGTGGGGAAGAAGAATGAGAAACAAAACTGTTGATCTCAACAGGCAGAATTTAAAATATAAAAGAAAAAAAAATCAAAATACATATCTCAATAAGCAAGATTCAAATGCAAAATTGCACCCAAAATATACAGATACTAAGTAAAATCCAGCATCCGAGTTCACATACAAATAAAATCATCGTTTTGCAACAGATATTAGGTTTCAGCATCAGCAGCTTTAGTGTTAAAAGACAAAGAATCACAATCTACACGGTTGTGCTTCTTCATGCTCTGGATGAACCTATCACCTCTATCTCTATCATTGCTCGCCTCAAAAAAGTCGACGAATAGTTTCACAGTTTCATTAGTGGGAAACTGCTTCTTCCTTGGCTGTGCTTTATCCAAACCCATCTCCAAGTAATTCAGAGCCAAATCTATTTGACTGTTTTTTATGCATAGATTCGCAAACAAGTTCAGTGCCTTCAGATTAGCCTCGGATGCTCTATGTTCCAATCTTTTGTAGAGGGAATTAGCTTCTTCAATCATGTTGTGCCTGAGGAGAAAATCCAGCAGCACATTTGGCAACCAGAAATCAAAATCATGAGACGAGCGACCTTCTTCCCACTCCTTAAACATCTTTACAAGATTTTCCTTGTCTCCCAGTTTCGAAAGAGCCAAAAGCATCGCAAGATAACTAGAAGTAGACGGAGTTGGAGAAGCTGACTTTATAGCCTCCCACACCCGATTAACCCCTGACAAATCATTCATCATAGAGTACAACTTCAACCGTGACTGACGGCCTTCAAGTGCACCTTCGCCATCTTGTTTTTCCATTTCCTCTATTAGCTCAAGAACAGCCTTCGCCTTTTCATGCAACCCAGAATCTAAATATGTGGTTGCTAGCTTCTCATATGTAGCAAAATCGGGTTTAATGTTACTACTTTTCATTTTCTCCACAACTTCCGTGGCGTCTAAATGTTTAAGAGCAGCATAACTGCTAATTAACATATTGTAAGTACGACGATCAGGAGCGATATTTTTCTCCTCCATTTCTTGCAGTGTAGAGACTATTTTTTCAGGCTGTTCCATGTTGTGGTAAAGTGTCAACACATAGTTGTAATTTAGAGTAGATATGTAATTCAATGCCTTCATCTTATCAAAGAGATCTAAAGCCTTATCCAAAACCTTCTCTCTGCAATAACAGTTAAGAAGTGCTCCATAGGTTTTATTGGTTTTTTCTGATACTTGGAGGTTATTGAAGTATTTTTCTGCAGAAGCTAATCCTTCAGTCTTGCAAAGAAGGTCAATGAATATGGCTCGATCAGCATCACTCATTTCGAGATTGCTGCTCTCTACCCATTCGTACAGCTATTGGAACGAAAGAATTGGAAAGCACAAAACAGAACATGTTCAGTACTTAAACGTTAAGGGCAAATGAATCAAGTGAAATATGCTCGTTGGCAAATAAAACCCATGTAAGTGAAAGCACACATGCTTTGATGAGTTAAAATATTGTACACTACTTGGGTACTAGCAGTTGGAAATTTTGAGCAATATGCAATTCAAGACCAATGCAGCCGTAAAAACGATAGAAACCACATGCATCATTGCAGCAATGCAGAAAGTGATAGCAATGAACTGAGCATTTCAAGATTTTCAATAAAGTATTCAAGGTAATTATCATCCTTTTTCTGCACCTGCTACCATGACTTCTAATTGCTAATCTTAACATATTGCAATCTGCAAATTCTCTTGGAAAATTGAAAAGGATATATGGAACTTTCCATGTCTTCATCTAATAAGAATACAGGTATCAAACAGCCTAACCAAAAGCTGCAACGCAATGTATTTGAAATACATTATATCCTACCAGAGGAAAACAGAGTAATTTGATCTCGAAAAGAAACACAATACTACACATAAAAAGATCCAAAATTAGGAGTAATTACTGAAGCTACTGTCATTAACTTTCAACAATTATATTGAGTATGTGCTCAAAACTCACAACAATTATAAATGTTGGACGAAAAGAAAGAAAACCTGGAGGGCAGCGTGGAAATTCTTGCGATTGCGGAAGTAATGGAGGAGGTTACCAACATAGACTTTCTTCACTTGTTTTCCTTCATTCACCCATTTATCGAGAATGTCCCGTACACTAGATTGGGATTCGGAGCTATTCTCATTCGCAATCACTTCATTGAAAAGAAGGTTTCGCATCATTCGTTTACTTGGTTGCTGCGGCGCTTCCGCTTCCGCCTCCGTCACAGCCGCCACCGTCGTGGCTTCCGTCGATGTGGAAAGCCACCTCGGAAGCGAAGATTGAGACGACTTTCGGAGGATTAAACGGCTGATAACTCTCATAATCATCATTTAGCTTCTTCTCCAGTTCGAGGAGATGGAACAAGGGTTTTAGTTTAATGCGGGGTTTTGTGTCGTGGATTGTGCATGTCGGGTCGGGTCGGGTCGTAGGTCAGAAATTTAGAACACATTTGTTTCATCGTTATCCATTTTATTTTGGTTATTTGTAGAAAAAGAGAAGAAGTGGTATATTTTTAGAAATAAATATTGTATAATTGCTTGCTAATAGGATTTTTTTTCCTCTTTTAAGTGTCATAGCATATTAGACAAATTTCAAATTTGTAAGTATTTTTTTATTGTCATACTGATGTAGCACGAGTGGCGTTGCAATTTTTGAAGAAACGAGAGCATTCGAAGAATTTTTGAAGTTTTGGGAGCTGGAATCCGATTTTGGCGTGTGAGCACACTTTTTCGGGTGGAATCGATGCTACGAGTCAAACTCACAGCTTCGCCATGACGTGCGACGCTTTTTGGCCAAATTCCATCGTTTGAGTGGTGAAAAACGCGTTTTATTGTTTTTGGGGTGTTATTTTTACAATTTTTAATTGTTTTGGGGTTTTTTTTGTAATTTTCTTATTTCGTACATTAGGGTTTGATTTTATTCTCGTTTTCCAAACATTGTTGGACAGTTTTTACTGATTGAAATTATTATTGAAGAATAAGTTAATTTTAAAAATTCCTAAGAAGTTTGTTAATATCGGAGTAGTAAAAGTTGGTAATTATCTTAAAATGAGGAATTTTTTTAATTATATATAAATTACTCCCTCCAACCACATCAAGTTTATGTATTTTTCTTTTTGGGATGTACATAAATTGAGGTTTTTTTTTTTTTTTTGCTTTGGAAGGAGTAATAAATTTATGAAAGATGAAGTCTTGTGTGAATCTTTTTTTTTTTCTAGTGTCACACTTCCAAAGTTATTAAAAAAGAGATTTCGAACCTGAGAAACCACATCAAGTCTCTCTGATTCTCAGGAATCGGCAAATAATTGTCCTCAATGGCAGTTTCGAACCTGAGAATCAGAGAGGAGCACACTCCCAAGTCTATACCACTAGACCAACTCTTAGGGGCTAATCGGCAAATAATTGTAAAATTGTAAATCAGCAAAACTGCTAAAACATGATAAACATCTCAATGAGCAACACAATCAATCATCGAAAGCATGCCTGACCTGAATAAACAAGTTCAAATGCAAATTGCACCCAAAATAAGCAAGAAATAGCGAAAGAGAAAACCTAATGCAACATGTATTAAATTCACTATAATTCGAAAAGTAATTAAATGAACAACACTTATCATAAAACATACATGTGTTAGTTGCCTGCATGAAGAGCTTTAAAATTCAAAAGCAAAGGATTGGAGTCTAGACTGCCATGCTTCTTCATGATCTGAATGAATTTCTCAGCTTTATCTGTATCGTTGTTCGCCTTGAAATAGTCGACAAATAACGTAACAATGTCATCTGTCGGAAACCACTTACTTTTCCTTGGTTTTGATTCGTCTAAAGTCAACCCTACCCCCATCTCCAAGTGCTTGAGAGCCAAATCTATCTTGCAGTTTTTTATGCAAATAGTAGCGAACAAGTCCAAAGCCTTCAAATTGGGCTCATCAACACGAGTTTCCAAACTCTTATAGAGAGAAGTGGCTTCCTCAATCATGTCACGAGTCAGGTAATACTCTAAAAGCACATTTGGCAACCTGAAATCATATCTCGAGCAGCCTTTTTCCCACTCCTCAAAAAACTTTTCGAGCTTTTCCTTTTCCCCTAGTTTGGAAAGAGCCAAGAGCATCATAAGATAGCTCGTATTAGATGGGGTTGTACAACCTGACTTTAGAGCCTCCCAAGCCTGAATAACGCCTGATAAATTATTCGTCAAAGAGTGCAATCTTAAACGGGTATAGCAGCCTTCAACTACACCTTTATCACACTTGCTTTCAATTTGCTCCATCGTCTGAAGCATAGCAATGGCCTTCTCATGCAACCCGACATCGAAAAACATGGTGGCCAGGTTTCCATATGTAAAAGAATCAGGTATGAAGTCACTACTTCTCATTTTCTCCAGAACTCCTTCCATAGCATCAATATTTTTCATAGCAGCATAACTATTAATCAACAGATTGTAAGTATACATGTCAGGAGCTATATTGTTCTCCTCCATTTCTTGCACTAGAGATACAACTTTTTCAGGCTGTCCCATTTTGTTGAAAAGCATGAGCAGATTGTTGTAATTCAGACTCGATGTGTACTTCAATGCTTTCATGTTCTCAAAGACCTCGAGAGCCTTATCCGTAAGTCTCTCCTTACAATAACAATTAAGAAGTGCTCCGTAGGTTTTATTCGTTTTTTCTGATTCTTGGAGGCTACTGAAGTATTTTTCTGCAGAAGCAACACCTTCAGTCTTCGAAAGCAGGTCAAGGTATACGGCTCGATCAGAATCGGTTAATCTAAGTTTGCTGCTATCCGCCCATTCATGCAGCTGATGTGGATAAATTGGAAAGCACAAAGTAAACATATTCAGTTCTTAGAAGTATAAGAGGGTAAATGGTAGTGAAAATGTCTTTGTGGCAAACAAAAACCACATTCCTGAAAGCACACATGCTTAAGTAGTGTTAACAGAAAAAATACACACATGTGCATGCAGCACATGCAATCTATGAAAGGAGAAAAATTGCAAAATAACTTGGAACTATATTAGAGAAAAGAACCAAGAGGAAGATTTTATTTATTGAAAGTAGAGTGAGGACATAGTAAAGGAAATTATTTTTTCAAAGAGGAACTATCCTGTCCCAACAGAACTAATTATTGGAATGATGGTTTGATGCCTTCCTATCCCATGAAGGGGTTTTATTTAACACTGTACATAAGACTAGAATTTAAGTAAGGTAATTACTACCCATGAAATATGCTATCATCCATGGGTTCAGCCACTCTTATTGTCAATATTGTATGTATCCCTTGGATTAGGTCTGTGCCTATGAACAATCCATGATTTCTGACCATGATATGTGCCTTCTCTATCAAACTACCAGTCGATTTTTTGGAGAATAAGTAATTGAAAGACATTACAAAAGCCACAAGACCCATAAAATCTACTGTTCCCCTCTGCATAATCTCTCGTAAACAAAGTTACAATACGGGCAAATTATAGACAAGAATTCTTTATATCAGGTAAGATATATGGAAATTTCCACGACTTCATCCACAATAAGGCATAAGCAGACACTGGGATCAAACAATAAAACATCAAGCAGTTGCATTATAGATCCGTAACCAATCTATATGATTTTATCCTCCCAACAAACCATAAAATAGATAATGAGGATGCAAGAAGAGCAATTGATTCTTGAAAAGAGAATGAAAAAATACTAGCATATACATATATTTAAACATAATAAGAGAATGAAAAACTACTAGCATATACATATATTTTTCTCGAACAGCCATTTGGTTCATAAATCTATCCTCGTCTAAAGCACGTCAAAGATAAACACTGAACGAGGAAAAGAACATCAATTTTCCTACTCTCGTCTAATTATAGATGGTAACACAAGGAGTATTCGACTAATTAAGTTAAGACAGGTTACCAAAATCAAAGCCAAACACAGCGAAAAGCAGAAAAATCTTATCCTTTAAAGAAATAAAGGAAGATGAAAAAAACCTGGAGAGCAGCGCGGAAGTTCTTGCCATTGCGGAAGTACATGCTGAGGTTAATAAAATCGCCTTTGCTCACATCCTTTCCTTGATCCACCCATTCATTCAGAGCTTCTGCTATGCTGCAGTTTGCGCTTCTCCTCCTAATCACTACATCGAAAAGTACTTTACGCCTACTTGGTTGCACCGGCGACGAAGACGCTTCGGTAGCGGTGGAAAACCACCGTAGAGTAGAAAATGTCGACGATTTTCGGAAGATTGAACGGCTAATGATTCCCATATTCGCCATCTGAAAGTGAACAGAGGACCAAATGCTCAAGGGTTTAAGCTGAGCAGAGATTTTCGGTGCCTCAAACTAACGACGTCGTATACAGGCCTTATTTATAAACCCTCCATCACCAAGTATAACTAAATATGTTACTAGTATTTTATTCTGCAGAATAACTAAATCTGTATTTATTTTTATTTTTACATGCGAATAATTAACCGTTAAATATTTGTGTATTTACCTATTATATACAATTAATTTAAATATTAAATATGAATAAATTATATGTATGTAACATATAACTAAATAATTTATTTGTCTTGCTACAATTTTTATAGTTTTTTTTTTAGTGTGTTTGACTAGAATTGTGGTCGTAAGTTTGTTTTTTATATAATTATACAATTGTTATTTTGTACGTTTTTAAGAGTTGGACATTAATTTTATATTTTATAAAAGTAATTTAGTCATTTCTACCTTATACATATCTATTTCTTTCCCAAAAAAAAAAGGAGTGAATTCAGAGTATTATGAAATTTTAAGTGAGGTCCTTTCATATTTTATATTTCATTTTTCGGTTTTCTCGTTTGATAATAACCTGATAACCTGCTATTACATGATAATAATTCAACTTTTTTGTTTTTACTGGTATTTATTTTTGGAATTAAATATTTTTTAGTCCATTAAATTGAACTAATTTTAAATTTAATCCAAATTACATATATTTGATATATATAGGTCTAACAAGTATATTCAAATTTTAAAAACAGTCATTTTACATGTAATGACAGGTTATATCAGACGGGTCGCACAAATGTGAATTTTAATATTTGATTTTTTTTTTGTAATATGTGGCATTAATATATATATATATATATATATATATTTAAAACTTATTTATATTTATTAATTACCCCTAATAGTTACCTTTTTTTTTAAATATGAAAAATTATAATATGAAAAATAATAAATTAAATAAATTCATTCATAAATTAATTAATTATTATAAAAATAATTAACTTACCTCATTAAAAAAATTGTAATTACAAAATAAGTTAGAAAATTATTCATATATTTTAAACCAATCAAATAAAAATACAAGTTTATATTTAAAATATTAAATTTCCCAAATGAAAAAAATATATATATTAAAGTTGTCAAAAATTCTCAATAAAACCTTACTTATTATATTAATATTTTAAATTTACAAAAAATCTCAAATATTTCAAATTTCCAAAAATTCTCAAATATTTCAAATTTCCAAAAATTCTAAAATAAATTCAAAACCCCTCAAAATTGTGTGATTATATTTTTTTCTAATTAGATAGGTTAATTGAATTCTCTAATTGATTAGGTAAGTTAATTGATTTTTCTAGTAACTAATTGATTTATGAATTTTCATATTGGAGTATAATTTTCAGATTTAATGAAAAATTATTTAATAATTTAAATTTTATTATCAATTTATTTTTTATATATCTAAAATATTATTTAGCATTTTAACTATTGTTTATTTTTTTAGAATTAATAAATATAAATATGTCTTTAATTGATATAAAGATATAAAAAAATGTCACATATTATAAAAAAGGAAAATTAAAATTAAATTTACAGGTGACATGCTAAGTAAAAGGATCATTTTCAAAATTTGAGCATACTTATTGAACCAAAATTAAAATGTGTAATCCGTCAGAATCAAATTCAAAATCAATTAAATTTAAATGGACTAAAAAATCTTTAATCCCTTTATTTTTACATGACAGAAAAACTATTCGTTTTATCATAAAATTAGAAACAATTTTAACCTTATCTGAATACCATTATGCTAAAAATAAATGTATTTGAACAAATACATATGCATGTAATTGACGATTTGATACGTAAGTCGCAATGTCGTATTTAGAGGGTGTACAGTGTACCATTTTTCGATGGCACTCAAGCCTCTAATTCGGCTTGTGAACTTATGATATTTATCTTTTTTTTTTCCTTTTAATCTAGTACCTTTTATCGTCATATTATTTGCAGCTCTAATTTTTTTTTTTTAAATATATTTTCATTCGGTTATTTTCATTGAGTAGATATATGGAAATAGAGGGCATAATTATCAATTGAAAAAAAAAAAGGATTACCATATGCTGTTAAAATTGTATTATCAATGGAGTATAAAATTTTAATATTAGCCCACATTTATTAATATTTGGATTTAGTAGCATTTGTCTTTATCGTATAAAATTGTATAATTGGATTTAGTTTGGATAAAATACACAGTAATATTTTTTGCAAATTAAAAGTACAATTTGAACACATATGTAAATGTTTATTGCAGAGCCTTCGATGCATGTCATGGCTTGACCTATGGGTAACGACATCGTCCATATGCTGCCAAAATAATATTAATAATAATTAATTACACAAAAAGTATTTTGAATATAAAAATAACAAGAGTAATACTTATGTACATCAATAACATAAAAATTGAGAAATATCGATCTTACATGGGTTATCGTAGACTATTGTACCAAGTGCACTTGAACACTGAAGCGATCCGTTATACTCCCAATTGAGGAGGTAAGATGCATGCTTCGACAGACTGATTTTGGAATTAGATGATGCTCCGACGCCACTTGGTTTGATGTAACAAACACCGCCTATTTTAATTTGAGTACAAGGACTGGAATTCCACTTACCTTCACATTTCTTTTTTACATAACTGGCTAATTTTGCACTTGGAACATTGTTTCTTGCCACACACCACTTGAAGGTTGTTGGATGACTCTAATAAAAGGGAATATTAGGTACATGTTATGACAATGAAAATAACGTTTCATCAAAGTTATTTATTTTTCCATTTTAATGTTTCAATGAAAATTATTAATTTCTTATTTTAATAACATACTATCTCTCGATATTTTTTATTTTCTATTATAAACCACTCACTTCATATCTAATACGGATTACTATACTTGATAAATGAACAAGTTTTGATTGATGGAGTGTTACCTTACAAAAAGCAAAGCAAAGTAGCATACATAAAAGCCACAAGTTCCTAGGCATGGTAAATCTTGTTTTAAGTATATATATATATATATATATATTTTATTTTATTTGATGTATTATTGATGTATTTTGGGCTATTTATATATGTTTCGTTGGTCAAAGGCTCCTAACTTTATTACACCAGATATCATTTCTGATTTTTTTCATTAATGAACATTATATTTGAAACAAAAAAAATCCTTATATAAAAATTATAAAATGATAAGTGGAAATTTTAATTAACTAACTTTATTCTATTTTTTATCCATTTTTTAAAGCATTTAATCTTTCTATTTCTTATCCTATTGTAATATACTCTGCCATGATCTATGAGTTATTTGCTACATATATAATTTATGCAGTGCACATCCATATATATATATATTATTTTTATTTTTGATGTATTATTGATGTATTTTGGGCTATTTATATATGTTTCGTTGGTTAAAGGCTCCTAACTTTATTACACCAGATATCATTTCTGATTTTTTTCATTAATGAACATTATATTTGAAACAAAAAAAATACTTATATAAAAATTATAAAATGATAAGTGGAAATTTTAATTAACTAACTTTATTCTATTTTTATCCATTTTTTAAAGCATTTAATCTTTCTATTTCTTATCCTATTGTAATATACTTTGTCATGATTAGACCTGTCAGAACGGGCTAACGGTGCGGGCCGGTCCAAAACCCATCTCAACCCGTCATTTTGTGGACTTTGACGGCCCGATCCACGGCGGGGACGGGTTGAAAAATAGTCAATCCAACCCAATCCATGGCGGGTGACGGGCTAGCCCACGGGCTTTTTCATTAAATATTTATTTTTTTATATGTATTATTTTTATATTTTAAACACTGTATAAACAATTAATAAAAAACAAAGTTTACATAAACTTAAAATTAAAACAATAATTTCTATAAAATAGTCCAAATAAATAAAACATACAAAGTTCATCAACGTAAACACAAAGTTATGAAATGGCGTCCAAAGTTTATCAACATAAAATATCAAAATAGTAATTTAAGTTCAAATACACAAACACTTTGTAAATTAAAAACCATCTTCCATATCATCATCAAAGTCCTCTTAATTTCCTTTTAGTTCATCCTCACAATTTTCAACAACATTAGATAAAAATATCTTCTTCAACAAAGTTATCTCATGCACAATCCTCATCTACATAAAAAAGTCCACGGGCCAATTCGCTAAAACCCGCAACCCATACGATCTAGACCGTGTGGTCCCGCGATCCATACGATCTAGACCGTACGGTCCCACTCCTAAACGGGTTTTTAATTACTTAGTCCAACCGATTATATTAATAGATGGGGGCGGGCCGGCCCAATGGGCTCAGACCATTTTGACAGCTCTAGCCATGATCTATGAGTTATTTGCTACATATATAATTTATGCAGTGCACATCCATAATAATTTTGGGATGTACTCTTGTTGCATTTTTTGTATATTTTTTAGCAAATTAATTGGAATGACTTGAATTATTATTGATGTATTTTGGGCTATTTATAGTTGATTAATTGATTAAAAGCGGGAAAATTTTAGTTTTAGTCCTATAAGTTTGATACATTCCAAAATAAATCCTTAAGTTTCAATTTACAAAATACGTCCTTTACCTTTCAATTTAATCCTTTTTTACATCAATTTTAATCCTTTATCTTTCTAATGAATTAAAGCTACCTGAATATTCTTCTTTTGATTTATGCGGTTAAATTATTTTGGATTCCGGTGGGATGTGCTTATTTGGTACGACATTTATTTAAAAAACCCATCATCCTATCTTTAATTTTTTCTCTAGTTTTGTTGTAATATATATTTTTACATGTCTATTTAAATCAATTGATTAGAGGTATATTTTAAAAAGTTCTAAAAAAAATTCAATATTTTAAAAAGTTCTTTTCAATATTTTAAAAAGTTCTCAATAAAATTTACATATAATTTTATTTTAAGAATGTGTATAAATAATACAGTTCTGAGCAATATTCGAGTTTAATTACCATTTTTTTATGGACTTATCTCAACAGAGAGAGTAATATCACGAAGAAGAGAAACAAAAAATTATGAACTTTGTTTTTTTGCCTTTTAAACATGGATTTTTGTGTTTTGTAGTTTATTTTACTTGTTCAAGGTACTTTGGTTATTTTAGTGGATAACTTTGGCGAGATGAACTTGGTGTTTTTTTTTTTTTTTTTTTACTGGAAATTGTATTCTCAATCTTTTAGGTGGAATGTTAGTTTTTGGAAAGATTGAAATACAGCTTTATTATATTGTAAGTATCAATTGATATGAACAACTTCATATATTTTAAATTGTTATGTTTTAGGGGGTGTATTCAATTGAGATTTTGTTGGATTTTGTTGGATTGTTGAATACTAAAGATTATTCAATTGAGATTCTGTTGGATTATATTATTGATTTACATTTTTTTATAGATTATTAAAGTCTATAGATTGTTGAATACCTAAAGATTTTTTTAAGACTTTTTAAAATCCGTATTGAATACCTCAAAATTTTGATTAAGACTTTTTAAAATTCGTATTGAATACCTCAAAATTTTGAAAGATTTTTAAAAATCCGGATTGAATACCCCACATTTTAAAAATCCAACAGAATCTCAATTGAATACACCCCTTAATTTAGTTGTAAATTTTATTTTTAATTATAGAATTGTTTTATCAATGGTGCATATTTCAATTTTGTTTTTAATTGAACTGAGAATATTTCAATTTTGTTTTTAATTGAACTTGAGAGTTTACAGGAAAATTTGATAGATATTCAATTAATTACGTAGATTTTTTTAAGTATATATAAATGAGAGATAATTATGTGGCAGATGACATGACATTTTTAAAATAAATGTGGTACCAAGTCAAGTCAGCCCATTCAACCGGAATCCGGCAGCATTTAATTCATTAAAAAGATAAAGGATTAAAATTGATGTAAAAAATGATTAAATTGAAAGGTAAATGACGTATTTTGTAAAGTTAAAACTTAAAGAATTTATTTTGGAATTTATCAAACTTATAGGACTAAAACTAAAATTTTCCCATTAAAAGCTTCTAAATTTATGGCGCTTTTTCATTAATAGCCTTACACTTGTAACAAAAAAATATGCTGATCATTTTATAAAAACTTTAAATGGTTAAACGAAAATTTTAATTAACTAATTGCATTCTATTCCTTATCTCATTTTTTTTAAAGCATTTAATCTCTATTTCTTATCCTATTTTAATATGACACTTATTTTAAATTGAAGTATAATACTTTTGAGGACAAAAAAAAAAAAAAAAGTACAAGAAAGTCATACAAAAAAAAATGCAAGGAATGTCCTAAATTAAGGATATGTTCATTTGTAATGGACACATTTGCTTTTGAAACAAAATTTTAAAAATTATAATATGAAGTTAGTGGAAAGTGATAGTGAAATGTTGACAATTTAGAAAACATGTCAATTAAATTGAGACTTAAAAAATGATAAAACGTGTCAATTACATAGGAAGATTTTTTTTGTTTTTTTTTACTCGTGTTCTTCATTTTCTAAATTTTTCTAAGTACATTTCACGATGTGTTTAACCATAATTGTGATTGTACGTTTTTTCAATCTACACGTCTCATGCACAATAAATATTTTGTACGTTTTTAAGGGTTTGAACACTAATTTTATGTATATTTTACAAGGGTAACATAGTCATTTTACACATGTTTATTTCTTTTCAAAATAAATGTATTTTTAAACATACACATAATTGATTGGTTTGATTCACAAGTCGCAATAATCATATTATTTGCTGCTGTTTTTAAAAAATATATATATATATATTTTCATTCAGATAATCTTCATCTTCTCAAGCAAAGTCCTAAGAAATACGGATTGAATGGTAAATAATTCTGATATATAGAGATGGAGGGCATAATTATCAATTGAAACAAAAAAGGCCAATTATCATAGGGTCTGACTATATGCACCTCCATTTCGGAGGGATGCACTCCCCTTTTCAATTTATTAATAAAATAATAGAGTAAAAAGTTAAAAATACCCTTCATTAAAATACTGCGTACTAGATGCACCCTTTTACTAAACGCACCCTCTACTATCCTTTCTTTCACCTTATCCCTAACCCAAAATTCCGGCCACGGTCACCATTTTTTCCAGTCACAAGAAATTAAAAAAAAAACAAAAATTTCAACAAATCAACCATATTCATCCAAAAATTACCATTATCAAACCCATTAACAAACACCATTATCAAAACTTAGAAAACTAACATTTTTTTTTAAAAAATCGTCAAAACAAACACCATTATCAAAACATAGAAAACTAACATAATTTTTTTAAAAAATTCGTCAAACCAGTGCCAAACATATATCTTCTCGTCGACCACATTTCGTCACCATATATCTTCCTGTCGACCGCATTTTGTGGACGGAAGAATATATGGTCGACCAACAAATGTCGATCGACACTGTAATGTCGACCATATACACTCTTGTCGACATTATTATGTCGACGAAAGTGTACATGGTCGACATTACAGTGTTGAAGTAAAAAAAAAAACATGGTGTTTAATGCCGGCGAATCGGGGTGGGCTAAAGCCGTGAACCAACGTCGATGAAGAGAGGGAGAGAAGAGAGAGGTAAGGGCAGCCCTGAAACTTTTTTTTTTTTTACAGATCGGGGTGGTGTTTGGAGGGGAGAGGGCGGCCGCGCGGCCGCTGTATTTTTTTTTTTACAGATCAGGGCGATTCCGACGGCGGGGGTGGCCGCGGCGAGGTGAGGCGTGGGTGGCCGGCGACGGGGTGGAGGTAGGTGGGAGGGAGAGGGTGGGGTGGGTTGGGGAAGATGAAGAATGAATTTAGGGTTGGGTGTGGATAGTAATACGTATATTATGAAGGGAGGGGTATTTATAACATTTGAAGGAGGTGTGACCTAAATTTCTGGGTGTGTATAAATCGGGGGAGTGCATCTCTAGGTGCATATAGTCAGACCCTTATCATATTATCAGAATTTTAATATTAGCCCACTATTTATTTAGGGCGTGGGTTATATGCCCATCCAAATATTTTAGATGCACCCCACCAGTTCACATACCCCTAAAAATAGATATATAGAGAGGAACTCCCCAAATTATCATTTATAACATTTTTTTTAATTCTTTATGATAAATACACCTTCACAAAAATCCTATTTTTCACACTAGAACCCAATTTTTCTTCCTTCTTCCCTTCTCCCACCATTCTTCTTCCTCAATCAACTTTCCGACTTCTTCGCCCAGTGGCCAGTGCCCGCCGTCATTCGCCCAAGCCGCTGCCCTCTGTTTTTTATTATTATTCTGCAACGACGGCGGCTTTTGTTTTTTTTTTTTTTTTAAGTTTTTTTTTTAATTTCTAAATTTATTTGAGGTGGAGATGGTGGCTGCCGGAGGGACGGCTAACGACGGCGACATCTGCCTCTCAAATTAGGATTAAGAATTAGTTTAAATTTAGAAGAGTGTAAGTATCTCTTTGTATTTTATTAAAAGGATAAAATATATATTTTATATGTATATTTAATTAATAAAAGTGAAAGAAAATGGAGCATATAACCCACGCTTTATAAGTGTTTATATAATAAAAAAGTATTTGTAGATGGGGTTAATTAATTATATAACTATTTGTATTTTTTTGTTATTAATTTTATTAATAGTATAAGGGTAAGTAGGTAATTTTTATTTTTAAAAAATTGTGGAATAAATTAAAATCCATCAGTATCGATTTCTTGTGATCTACACTTGTGGGCCGAAATAACACCTCTTACCCTTTTTGGGGAGGAGGCCCATCGAGTGGACAATTTAAATGGGTGGAGTTGAAAGGAGGCCCATTGAGTGGACAATTTAAATGGGTGGAGTGCTTTCAACAGGAATCGAACCCAGGTCGTTTTTTATTAATAGTATAAGGGTAAGTAGGTAATTTTTATTTTTAAAAAATTGTGGAATAAATTAAAATCCATCAGTATCGATTTCTTGTGATCTACACTCGTGGGCCGAAATAACACCTCTTACCCTTTTTGGGGAGGAGGCCCATCGAGTGGACAATTTAAATGGGTGGAGTTGAAAGGAGGCCCATTGAGTGGACAATTTAAATGGGTGGAGTGCTTTCAACAGGAATCGAACCCAGGTCGTTTGCCCGGTTTGCTCTGATACCATGAAAGTCGAAAGAATTCCGTTTCATCTAAAAGTCCGAACTTGTAGAGAGGGTAGGAATTAATTCTTGTATATTAATTCCTAACCGGTTTCATACCTATATAAATTCAATTTATTATAAGAAGACATCAATCACAATCATTAAAAAATCAAAGATTTATCTGGAGCTCCCATTAATTAATATACGATTGAGGAATCATACGAATATTTGTCAATAAAAATAAATACTTATAATATATAATATATTATATAATAAAAAGTATTTGTAGATGGGTTATCGAAGTGTGTAGTTCATATTTTTTATGAGCTGTGACAATTATTGTTAAATTGGTGAATAGTAATAATAATTTGGTGAGTAATTGAATATGAAAATACGTAATTTGTTACGTTAATATTTTAAAATTTAATCTAAAGTCCAGTGCTGGAAACCCAAAGTATGATTGGTACAATAAAATTGTATATTTGGATTTAGTTTGAATAAAATACATATTAATATTTATTGCAAATTTTGTAAATTACAATTACTATTTGAAAGTAAATGTTTATTATAGAGCCCTCGATGTGTGTTGGGCTCGACCTATATATGGGTAACGACATCGTCCATATGCTGCCAAAATAATATTTAATGACACGAAAATTATTGAATATAAAAACAACAAGAATAACATTTATGTACACCAATTGCATATAACAACTAATTTTGACCCATAAATTTCAATTAGACTTGTAGTTTTTGTTTATGAGCTAGTCTCTATGTCCATTTTCTTAATTTCAATTTTTCTATTTTGTCGACTCATTTTTACAATTTTCATTTTCTAAAAATAAAACATTATTTACACACGCTACTTTATGTAAAAATAGATGGATTGAGTAATATTTTTAAGTAATCCTTCCTCTTCTTGGTGTGCGTGGATTCTGCTATGGCCTATTAATATATAAGTCAAAATTATTGTACAATTGGTGCACATAAATTTTTTGACCTTTTGTTATGGTAGGAAAAATAAAATAAAGGGGTAAATATAAAAATTGAGAAATGTCTTACATGGATTATCATAGATTATTGTACCAAGTGCAGTTGAACACTCAAACGACCCTTTATACTCCCAGTTGAGGAGGTAAGATGCATGCTTCAATAGTCTGGTTTTCGAATTTGAGAATACTCCAAAGCCAGTTGATTTGATGTGACAAAGACTACCTTTTTTTATTGGAAGACAAGGACTGAATTCCCACCGTTTGTCACATTTTCTTTTTATATAATTGGCTAAATTTGTAGTTGAAACATTTTTTCTTGCCACGCACCATTTGAAATTTGTTGGATGACTCTAATAAAAGAGAATATTAGGTATAAGTTAGGAGATACACGTTACCGAGAATGAAAAATTGTACGTTTCCATCATTAAAAATTATTTATTTTGTCATTTTGAATGTTCCATTGAAAGTTATTAATTTTTTTTTTTTAGTAACACTGTCTCTCGATAATTTTTTTTATTTTTCTTTCATATATTTATCTACTTTTTTTTTCTATATATCTACATCAACAATTCATTATACATTTAATACTATATTTCTTAATAAAAGAAAAAAAAAATTCAAAGGAAGGAGTATTACCTTACAAACAGCAAATCAAAGTAGCATACATAAAAGCCACAAGTTCCTAGGCATGGTAAATATATCTTGTTTATATCAGTATATTATTTTATTTTGATTTTTTTAACAAATTAAATTGGAATATTTTGGGCTATTTATATTTGGTTCATTGGTTAAAGGCTTCTAACTTTATTACACCAGATATCATTTCTGATTTCTTTCATTAATGAACATTATACTTGAAACAAAATAAATCCTTCTATAAAAATTATAAATGATAAGTGGAAAGTTTAATTAACTAATTTTATTCTATTTTTATCTCATTTTTTTAAAGCATTTAATCTTTCTATTTCTTATCCTATTGTAATATACTCTCCCATGATCTATGAGTTATTTGCTACAAATATAATTTATGCAGTCCACATCCATAATTAATTTTGGGTTATTATATAATTTGAATTATAGATATTCACATATATATTAACATATAATACATTGAAATGACTGGAATGAGAGAGAATCTGCACAAGATAGATTTGGAACTTGATGACACAAGATAGTACAAATGATGTGATTTGAAGGGGAGAGATAGAGAGACGAAGCAAGATATAAAGTGATGTGTAAGAAAAAGTACTTACAAAAAAGGCTATGAGGAGCTTATAGACGAACGGACCAAAATGATAAAATGAAAAACTTATAGGCGGACGAAGGGAGTATTAACTATTTGAAAGGTCGGAGAATGGAACAATTACCTGCATTAAACTATTATTATTTTTAAATACCAAATTGTTAGATGTTAAACACATAAAATTACACATTTCCCTTATACTAGAAATTTTATTTTCATATAATTATGGAATGAAAGGGAGGGAGGATAGATTAATAATGTGATGTAAAAATATATAGATGGAGCTAATAAAGTAGGTATAGTGGTCAACGTACGATCGAAAAAGGAGAATTAAACTTAAAACATCCAAAATGATAAAATTAGAAATACAAGCAAAAGTTGCAAAATACGGAATTAATTAGTGTGACAATATTAAGCATGAACATCCCGAAAGTAGGCTGCCGAATCCCTTTCAAATATACCCCTCGGCATTTTATATCTTCACCGCCACAACGCCGCAGGAGCTAATTAGGTAGACCGCAACGGCCGCCGCCGCCGCCACCACCACCACCACAGCGGGTACGAGATACGGTTGAGCAATAACGAGGCATTGTTTGATTATCACCTCGGCTCTTGAAAAAAAAAAGATTTTATCAAACCAACCTAACGCGCGCGCCACTTTGACGGCGTCTATGATCAGAGACGTTATGATGAGAATGTCACCTATTTTTGCTAACGGCACTTTGACGGCGTTTATAAGGGCTGATAAACCTTCCTTGAGCTTCTGAACAATGCGAGCCATTGTTTCAAGCACTTTATCAAACAGTATTGCTAACGGGACTTTGACGGCGTTTATCAGGGCTGTGGGTGTAAGCACTTTACCAAACCAAGCTAACGCCACTTTGACGGCGGCTGTTGAAGCTTCCTTCAAGTTTTTTAGGGCTCTTGTTAACCAACCCATGCGGGCTACTGTGAACTTCATTTTAATTTTAATTGTAATGAATGACTCAAAATATATATATATATATGCAAGAGATTATGCATCTACTTGCATGATTGGTGAGGATTTGAAACGTCGGATTGGAATTCGGAAAGCCCACATCCAACTTAATTATATTTATTAGTTGTATTGTTTTAATTTTTTTTAATTTTTTGGTCACGACTAAACATACCCCATATAATTTTTTTACATTTTTAAAAATAATTCTCACGCCTCAATTTTAGATAATTATAATTCAATTCTAAAAATAGAAAAAATATCATTTTTCACTGACGGACGGTGAAATAAGAAGAGAAAAAAGTGAGGTCAAATTTAAAAGGGGGAGTTTTAACCGTACATATTTGACATTCGGAGTTTTTTATCCAACAAAATAAATAAATTTGGTACGCTTAATCTCTCCATTTTTTTTACACAATTTCGTTAGTTTTTATCAAAATCTAGAATCTTTATTTTTATGATTTTTATTTATTTTTTGTGAAATTTTGAAGTATTTTGAATTTAATTTTTTCTTCTTGTTGTTTCACTAGGGGAGAAGAATTTTTCGTTATTTTTTTAAAATTTGGGTATAATTATTAAAAATTGAGATGTAATTAGAAATTTAAAAATAAATTACTCCATATTTTATATGGGGTGTATATAGTAATTGGGGTGGTACATTAAAATTGGGGGTTTGAATAGCCATGACCTAATTTTTTTAATTTGATAATAAAACAGTATTTTCACTCTAAACTTCATTTATTAACAACCCTACTTAATTACTAAAAAAAAAATTATATTTTTTAATACTAGAGTAATAAATAACTTTTACATTAACTTTGTGAAATAACAAATTACGAATTTAAAATGAAACAGGGGAAGTAATTACTTCTTTTGCAAATTAAAAGTACAGTTTGAACACATATGTAAATATTTATTGTAGAGCCTTGGATGCATGTCATGGCTCGAACTATGGGTAACGACATCGTCCATATGCTGCCAAAATAATATTAGTAATTATTAATTACATGAACAGTATAGATAAAATTTAATTAGTATAAAAAAAATGAAAGAAAAAATAACTTACATGGATTATCGTGGATTATTGTACCAAGTGCACTCGAACATGAAAAGGAGCCTTTATACTCCCAATTAAGGAGGTAAGATGCATGCTTCAATAGTCTGGTTTTGGAATTAGATAATGCTCCAAAACCGGTTGCTTTGATGTGACAGAGACCACCTGGTTTTATGGGAAGACAAGGACTGAAATCCCACCGTCCATTACATTTTCCATTTATATAATTAGATAAACTTGTAGATGAAACGTTCTTCCTCGCCACACACCATTTAAAGTTTGTCGGATGACTCTAATAAAAAAGGAATTTTCCCGTTCAATTTTATAATGTCCATTTAAAGGAAAAAAATTCAGAAGAGAAATAAAGTAGAAGTAAAGTAGTGAATTCAGCATAAATAAAGTTGTCTAAAAATTCAAATTGCAAAAATATTTAAAGTTGATGATTTATTTACAATTATTCAAAAGTTTAAATTTAATTGCAAATTTGCAACTAAGCGAAATGTATTTAATTTGCAATTAACCTAAAAATGTTTCATCGTTAAATTAAACAAGACTAATATTATGTCCATTAAAAAAATTCATATTTTGTTATTTTTAGTGTTCCATCAAAAAAAAAAATCGTTTTATAATTTTTTTCTATATATATCAACAATTCACTGAACATTTAATAATATATCTTTAATAAATGTGAAAAAAAAATAACAACAATTAAAAAAATGGATGGAGTATTATTACCTTACAAAATGCAAAGCAAAGTAGCATACATAAAAGCCACAAGTTCCTAGGCATGGTAATTATTTGTTAAAATATATATACAATATATTGGGCTATTTATATTTGGTTATTTGAAACAAAAAAATCCATTTATAAAAATTATAAATGATAAAATGGAAATTTGAAGTAACTAAAATTTATTCTATTCCTTATCTCATTTAATCTCTCTATTTTTTTTATCCCATTGTAATATTCATGAACTGTGTGGGTTTATTTGCTACAAATATAATTTATGCAGTACACATCCATATTAATTTTGGATTTTTTATCAATAATAATAAATTGCTTGATTTTCTAACAGAAACAAGAATGATAGTAGTGGAAAATGCTTATAAATATGTTAATAATTTGTTTGATTTTATATATAGAATGATAAAAAGGACCATCATTACCATTAATAAGCATTTACCATTATCATTTTCATATTAATTTTTTTATAAAATAATGAAGTGTGATAAAAATTACTACGGAGTACTTTATATGCTGCTGTATTTTTTATTAAAAAAAAAATCATTCAGGTGTCAATTGAAAAAAAAAAAAGAAAAAAAGGCCCGTAATTATATTAATTTTAATATTAGCCCGCCGTTATATTTCGAAACTGGTTTTCAAACTTCTGTTTTCAAGTTTTTTTTTCTGTACAATTTTTATGAATTCGTAGATTTCGAATCAGTGAAACACTT
The DNA here is from genome assembly GCA_963675135.1 of Galeopsis tetrahit. Lineage (NCBI taxonomy): Eukaryota > Viridiplantae > Streptophyta > Magnoliopsida > Lamiales > Lamiaceae > Galeopsis > Galeopsis tetrahit. The sequence continues at coordinate 91,508,857 of OY776121.1, forward strand.
TTTATGGAAATATTATTTTTTTATTAAATATGTTGGATAAATTTATACGGAAATAATATAGAGCCCACCAAATGTGCACACAGTTTTGCCCACCGCCTATGTGTGGCATTACCACGTCAATAAATTCTTATTTATATTTAATTTAAACTTATTCTAATATCAATATTTTATTTTTTTATCCATATCAATATTTTAAAAATCTTTTTTTATATTTAATTTAATATTATCTCTATCAAATTACAACGCCATCAATCTTTTCTCAAATCTTTCCACCATCATTAATTTTTCTCCACAAAAAAAATTAAAGAAAATAAAAAACAATCTCATTGTCATAACAAAAATTAACTAAATATCAACCAATGAAAGAAATATAAAAATTCAGCAACATGCAAAAGAAACACAAATAATAAAAAAACTCAGGAAACCTAAAAAATTGATGGTAATGTGTAAGATGCTCCCGTAAAAGTAAAGTTGATACTTGTTCATTAGTTCCCTTGCTTACATTGTTCTTCTACTTGTGACCTATTACCAATCATATATCATGAAATAGTCGTGTTAGCTTAAAAAAAAAGTTTAAAAAAAAAAGCTTACTTCTTAGGGTCTAGAGTGGGACAGGTTCGTTTATCATGGCCGCTTCGACTGCAAACACTACATGTCCTACTGCTTTGTGCCATTAATGGTGATGGAAAGATTTGAGAAAAGATTGATGACGTTAGTTAGCGTAATTTAATAGAGATAATATTAAATTAAATATAAAAAAAGATTTTTTTAAAATATTGATATGGATAAAAAAATAAAATATTGATATTAGATTAAGTTTAAATTAAATATAAATAAGAATTTATTGACGTGGTAATGCCACATAGGTGGTGGGCAAAACTGGTGGGCACAATTGGTGGGCTCTATATCATTTCCGTAAATTTATATTGCACGTAGCTATTTGATGCACTCTTTAATTATGCATGTCATTTGTTTGTTTCCGGTAATTTTCTATCCACCACAATTTGATGGTCGGTGTATTTACTAAAATACATAGTCTATAAATTAGGTTTTAATTTAAAAGGGTAAAATATTATTTTTATGTATAATTTTTTTAATTGAAATTTGAAAGTGGTGCGTACTTATTAAAGATATAGGTACAAATAATTTTACCCCATTACAATTGAAAATTGAATTTTGTTTAGACTTACGTTGTGTTACAAGTAGGCCCTATTTATAGATGGGTACGTTGAATTATGAAGTCATGTTTATTCTTACTTAGTACTCCTTCCATTCCGAAATAATTTATGGACACGTAAATTAAGAAAATGTAATAATGAGCAGAGTTTTGAGAAATAATTAAGGAGGAATGTTTTATGTATAAAATAAATAAAATAGTTGACTTGTGTATATTCGTGAGTCAAAAGTAATGACATTTTATATAAATTGAGGATATTGCGAGGTCAAGTTTATAAAGAATTTTTTATTTTAAGGATTTGAAAGTTATTGTAGAATCGAAATAAAAAATGTGAAAATTATTATTGAAACGGGAGTATATTTTATGAGTTGTGACAAATTTTTATATTTTTAATTGGTGAACAGTATAAAAAAAATTGGCGAGTAATTGAATTTGAAAATACGTAATTTGTAACAATAATTGCATTAATATTTAGAAATTCAATTTAAAACAGACCTAAAGTATGGTTGGTCCAATAATTGGATTCTTACAAATTACTTGCATGTAAATTAAAAATACAGGTAAATGTTTATTGTAGAGTCTTCGATCATTCGACGCACTCACGTGAAACGACATCGTCCATACGCTGCAAAAATAATACTCCATTAATAATAATTAAACACATAAACAAAATAAGATTAACACTTTTACATAAATAAAACAGTAAAAATGTAATTTATCTACTCATTCTTTTAATTCTAATTTCATAATAATAATAATAAAAAACTCGCAAACACTACTTTATTTTAACTTTCACTTTTATATAAATAATCAATTGTTTGGTTTGTTTGATTAAGGCCTAAATTCAATGAGGCCCAAATTGTATTCCTATTTTATCCCCATTTCACATGATTATTGATCTAGGTTAAGTGGGTAAGTTAAGTAATCCAATTAATGTGGTCATTTAGGGAGATATGTTAAATTACATTGTTGACCTTCTTTCCATATGTTTTCAAAGAAAAATAATACTCCCTCCGTACAATTTTATAATGTCTACTTCTTTTCTCCGAGCACGAATTTTAATAAATATTGATTAGTTTATGTATAAAAATGGGATGTTGTGGCCTGTGGGGTCCATTTACCGATAAAGTGATTGTTTATGAATAAAGTCAATGACAATGTGAGTAAATAAGTGATGGTTGAAGGGTGTAGATAAAGTGGTGTGAATAGTAAATTTTTCAGATAGGGAATGAGAATAATAAAATTGGACAATAAAAAAAAAGTAGGAATTATAAAATTGAACGAGGGAGTATAAAAATTAATGTTAGATGGTATTTTTGATATTTGACACTAAATTTATATTTTATCCCACAACCTAAATAACAAGATTTCAAATCAACCAAACTGTGAACAGTGCAATTCCACTAAATCTTATTCTATTATATCAACCCCGTCTAGCGAACACAAAATTAAAGGAGTATATATAAAAATGGAGAAAAATCTTACATGGATTAGTGGTGGTTATTTTAGCAACTTCACTCGGACACGAAGACGATCTTCTATAATCCAAGTTGAGGAGGTAAGATGCATGTTTCAACAATCTGGTTTTCGAATTAGAAAATACTCCAGCACCGCTTGGTTTGATGTAACAAACGCCACCATGTACTATTGCTGTACAATGGCTGGAATCCCACCGATGATCACACCTATTTTTGATATAATTTGCTACATGTATAATTAAAATATCTTTTCTTGCCACGCACCAGTTCGTTGCCGCACTCTAATAAAAAAAATGAAGAAAACACAGTTTACAGCAATCGTCTCATCTAAAAGTTCAAACTTAGCAATAAAAAAAATGTTTGATCAATATTGTTACCTTAGAAAAAGCGAAGCAGAGTAGCATACATAAAAGCCATAAGTTCCTAGGCATTGTAACTCTTGTTGAAGTAATAATTAAATATATATATTTTGGGCTATTCATAGTTGGTTAAATATTGGTTAAAAGCTTCTAAATTTATTATGGCTTGCTCCAGATATTATTGCTGATTTTTTTTTCACTAATGAAACTTACACTTGTAACAAAAGATAAAATAAAAAATAATCTTATAAATGGATAAATGAAAAAAATAATTAACTAATTTTATTCTATTCCTTATCTATTTAATCTTTTTTTTAAAACATTTAATATTTCTATTTCTTATCTAAATGTAACATCCTCTCACAAAATATGTGAGTCATTTGCTACAAATATAATTTATGCAGTGCACATCCATAATAATTTTGGATTGTTTTATCAATAATAATGGCGATTTGTTAACAGAAACAAGAATGATAGTAGTGGAAAATGCTTATAAATGTGTTAATAATTTGTTTGATTTTATATATAGAATGAAAAAAATGACCATCATTAACATTAATAAGAATTTATCAATAACATTTTCAGATTAAAACTTTTAATTTTTATATAAATTAAATAACGCTTTTACACTTTTCAATATAAATTTATTTTATTTCTTTTAAATTTATCCTTGTAAATGGAGAAAAATTTAAAAATGGTCCTGTAATTTTATCAAGAGATTCAGAATCCACCGAAGGTTCTGTAACTTTTTACTTTATCAATTTCAGTCGCTTTTTTTTTCTCAATTTTGATGCTTTCAGTCTCAATTTTGATCATTTAAGTCCAATTTTAGTTTTTTCAATTCAATTTCAGTCCTTTCAATCCTATTAACTGGAATATAACATATGCATTTCATTTGACAATTTTTTTCGACGTTAAATAAGAATGATATATTTAATACAAAATTTTAATAAATATTTATTTATAATCAAATATACATAATATTTTTTATGTTCCATATAATCAAATATTTATTTATGATAAAATATATACTTTCATATTTTATTTAAACTAAATTAATTAAAGAAAAAAAAAGTGATATATTTAATACAAAATAAAACTTTTTCAGTGAAATAAATTCAATTACATATTAAAATATGCATATTTTAATATTTAATCTTTCATAATTAATTGGAAATTATTTTTTAAGTTGATCTTATGTATTTTTTTCAGTAATTATTTGAGAGTTTGTAGGTAAGACAACTCGCAATGTTGTATTTTTGTGTATTGATTATAGAGTTTAGATCAAAAAAATATTAAATTAATAAATAATTATAATTATCTACTACGGAAGGTTATAAAATTAATAAAAAAATCATATTAACATAAATGTCACTTTTATTTTTCTCCAAACTTCACATGTGTTAAAAAATGTGGGAAAAAAATTGTCACATAAAAGGACTACTATTGAGATCATAAAGACCAAAATTGAGATTAAAAATACTAAATTTGATAAAGTAAAAAGTTACCAAACTTTGTGTGGATTCAAACAAAGTTACATGATCATTTATAAATTTATCTCTTGTAAATGTGTTTTTTTTAATAAAATAGATGAACATTTATTAAGAGTATAATAAGAAATTAATTACTCCCTTCATCTAGAGCTGTCAAAACGGGCTAACGGGACGGGCCGGTCCACAACCCACTTCAATCCGTCATTTTACGGGTTTTGGCGGGCCGGTCCACGACGGGTACGGGCTGAAAAATACTCAACCCAACCCAACCCACGGCGGGTTGCGGGCTAGCCCACAGGCTTTTTCATTACATATTCATTTTTTTTTCACGTTTATTATTATGTATATAATTACTAAAAATATAATTAAAATAAAGTACAAATAATTTGGAATAATCTTTGATTAAACCCACACAATTGACATTAATAATTTTAATCTATTATAATCAGAAAGTAAACCTCAAATATAATATTATTTTGTTTAATTAACAAATCAATCGAACGAAAATTTAAACCTTCAATATATAATATTCAATGAAAGATTAATTGACAAATCAACCCAACTATCACTAGCAAATATCAATTTGCAAATACACATAATTATGCTCTTATAAAGAAAAAATTAAAAAAGAGATTTAAATCTACATTAATTATTACATCTCTTCCGAAATCATGTGAATACATGGACGACAATTGTGTATTCTCACTCTCAAATCTCAATTTTGTTTAATAGTATAATAATTTACGATTTTGAATCTTGATTTAAAGTTGAATTAAATTCATAAATGTCTAGTTATCACATTTTTACTTACAATTTAACTTAAAAAGGAAACATTACTTCTTCATTCAATCTTAAAAAAATTAAAAAATATTTTTTTAAAAGCCCGCGGGCCAACCCGCCCCGTCCGCGGTCCAACCCGCCAAAACCCACGACCCATGCGGTCTGGCCCATACGGGTTTGCTTTTTAAACGGGTTTGGATTACTTAACCCAACCCACCTTTTTTATAGGCGGGGGCGGGCCGACCCAACGGGTCTAGCCCATTTTGACAGCTCTACCTTCATCCTACAATGATAGTCATGTTTTTTTTTATGCCCCAAATTATAGTCACATTTTCGTTTTTACTTAAGTATTAAATGTTTTATTTTATTGACAATTTTACCAATAATTACTCATTAACATTGAATTAAGAGTAATTAAGATTCAATTACTTTGACTTTATCTTCATTTCTACACTCTTAAACTTACAGTTTTTACCTAAATAATTTATTTTTTTTAACACATAACCAACTTAAATTAGAATTAAAAAAATGTATATGTACAAGAAAGTCTTTTTTTTTTTTACGTTGTGTAGGCCTTATTTATAGATGGGGCTGTTGAAGTATGTAGTCCTGTAATTTTTATGAGCTGTGACAATTATATTTTTAATTGGTGAATAGTATTAAAATCTTGGCGAGTAATTGAATTGGAAAATACGTAATTTGTAACAATAATTGTATTAATATTTTAAACAGTTACAACTGTTGCTCATAATTGAATTCTTACAAATTATTACTTTTGCAAATTTTATAAATTAAAAATACAGGTAAATGTTTATTGTAGTCTTCAATCATTCGATGCACTCACGTGAAACGACATCGTCCATATGCTGCAAAAATAATATTAATAATAATTAAATACATAAAAAGAATAAGATTAACACTTTTACATAAATAAAACACTAAAAAGTAATTTATCTACTCATTCTTTTAATTCTAATTTCATAATAATAATAATAATAAAATAACACTCACAAACAATACTTTATTTTTACCCTTAAACTTTTACTTTATATATAAATAATTAATTTTATGTATTATATATATATATAAAGTAATAATTTTCACTAATTCTTCCTCTTTTGGTGTGTGTAATCTGCTATGGTCTATTATTAATATACTGAGTCAACATTATTGTACAATTGGTGTGGGAAAATTTCAAAATATATCCTCGATTCAATTTTAAGTTGTTCAATTTATATCATTTTTTTAAATTTACGTTTCGTATATAATTCATTTTAAAATTTTAAATTTTCACTTTTTTAAAATAAATTATAAGGTGTTCAATTTATATTATTTTTATAAAAGAATTAAAAAAAATTCCGACAAAATTTTTATTGCATGTAGAATCGACCTAAATTACAAATGTTGTAAATTGGACACCTAAGGACGTATTTTGAAAAAAAGTAAAAACTTAAAATGATTTAAAATTGAATTGACCCAAGTTAAAGAACGTAAATTAGACACTTAGGATGTATTTAAAAAAAAATGAAAAAACTTAAAGAATTTAAAATGAAATCGAACTATTGGATAAATATCTTACATGGATTAGTGGTGGTTATTTTACCAACTGCAGTGGAACGCGTAGACGATCTTCTATAATCCAAGTTGAGGAGGTAAGATGCATGTTTCCACAATCTGGTTTTCGAATTAGAAAATACTCCAATGCCGCTTGGTTTAACGTAACAAATGCCCTTATGTACTATTGCAGAACAAGGACTGGAATCCCACCGATGATCACACTTATTTTTTATATAATTTGCTACATGTATAATTAGAATATCTTTTCTTGCCACGCACCAGTTCGTTGCATTACTCTAATAACAAATGAATATTAAGTATAAATTAGAAAATGCAGTTTATGGCAATGAAAAAATGTTTGATTATCATATTAATATTAGTATTGTTACCTTAGAAAAAGCAAAGCAGAGTAGCATACATAAAAGCCATAAGTTCATAGGCATTGTAATTCTTGTTGAAATAATAAAAATATATATTTTGGGCTATTATTGATGTATTTTGGGCTATTTATATTTGGTTAATTGGTTAAAAGCTTCTAAATTTATGGCTGTAGATATCATTGCTGATTTTTTTTCATTAATGAACCTTACACTTGTAACAAAATAAAAATAAAAAATCATTTATAAATGGATAAATGAAAAAATTAGTTAACTATTTTTATTCTATTCCTTATCTCATTTAATCTTTCTACTCCATAATTTCTCATCTGATCTTCTCACAAGATCTGTGAGTTATTTGCTACAAATATAATTTATGCAGTGCACATCCATAATAATTTTGGATTGTTTTATCAATAATAATAAATTGCTTGATTTGCTAACAGAAACAAGAATTAATTGTCAAAAAAAAAACAGAAACTAGAATTATAGTAGTAAAAAATGCTTATAAATATGTTAATAATTTGTTTGATTTTATATATAGAATTAGAGGTGGGAATGGGTCAGGCTACCCGACAGGGGTCTACGGCTCGGCCTATTAAAGATCGGCTCAGTTAATAAATAAGTCGGGCTCAAGCTTTTTTAAAAGTCTATTTAGTTAAATAGGCCGGGCTTGAGCTTTTTCGTAGACCTTTCAAGCCCAATAGACCGTCCTATTTAATTTAAAGGGTAGGGCTGCTGTGTACTCAAGTACACGGTGTACTTGAGTCCAGCTATATAGGAAATATTAAATATATATATAATAAATAACAAAATATATAATAAAAGTTATTCTAGTCTAGTGGTTGTCCTTAGATTGTCTTATGACAACCTCACAAGGTTCATGAGTTCAAAACCCACTCTCAACAATTTTCTATATTAATAATTAATAATAATTAAAAAAAATTAGCACCAATTATTTTATACATTTATAGAAAATAATAAAATTAGTAAAATTAATAATATTTTTTAAAAAAATTAGTACCAATTTTTTTAAATTATGAAAGTACGAGTACAAATAACCAAAAGGTGTAGCATACACTTTTCAATTATAATAACATACATTTTTCATTAATATATAATTTACATTTTTCATTAATAGAACATACACTTTTTAGTTATAAAACATACACTTTTCATTAATAGATCATAGACTTTGCTAACATACACTTTTCATTAAAAAAACAAAGATACACTTTTTAGTCATAATAACATACACTTTTTCAAAAAAAAAAAAAAAACGAAAAAAATATCGATTTAAAAAAAAAAAAAAAAGTTTGACCATTGACCGGTCAACGGTGGTCAACGGTCAACATTTGACTAGTAAAAGTAGTACATACAAGAATTTGGCTAATTTAATATATATAAACATATACTATATACATATATATAATATATAAATATCTAATATATATGGTATATTATACCTAAATGTATAAAACATCTTAAATATAGGAGTATCTAATATATAATTTTTAACTAGTAAACATTAAGCAATATAATTAGTCGATTTTTTATGATTCGATGAAATATAAGTGTTGTAGGATTTTTCTAAAAATGCACTAATAGGACTAAAAAGGTCTTTAAAAGGCTTTCAGCCGTTTCAGGTCATACCTATTTGTTAAAAAGATCAGGTCAAGCCTTAGAAAAAAAGCCTATGTCAGACCATGGGCTAGAATCGGAACTAAAAAATATTTAACAAGCCAATTTTTTTTTGTAAAACCTACCTAAACCATTCCCACCCCTATATATAGAATGATAAAAATGACCACCATTAACATTAATAAGAATTTACAATTATCATTAAGAATTTTGAATACAAGAAAGTAGAGTAATTTTGAGTACAAAAGAATACTCCATTTTTATAATTCTCAGCCCATTTGTATAATTTTTATTTTAAAAAAAAATACTCTTTGACACACTATTTTATCACTACTCTCAAACTTTCACTTTTTACATGAACAATCCGTTTTTCTTTAAACACGTGTCCAACTCAAACGAAAATTATAAAAATTGAGTATATATGCATAAGAAAGTCATACCCAAAAAAATCAATTTTTTGAGAATCAAACCTTCAACCAAAATTATAAATTGACACCATTCATATTCTCCATCCAGAACCTGCAAACCAAACATTGATTGCAATGAAATTGGACACCTAGGAACAACTGATCAAATAAGGATACAAACATAGAATTGTCATCATGTTTCAGCTACTACTTAAAGCTTACCCTAGTCACTGCCCTAACAATTTACACGTTATCGAACAAGCGTATCTAACCACGAGCTGCTTTGAGAAAGTTGTCAAACGGGCTGGCAGGGGGCAACCTCATAGCTAACCAAGAGTTCGTGCCTGGAACGCCTCCTACAACCGCCTCCTCGTCCCTCGTCTGAAAAAAGCAAAATCTTAATATAGGATGATGTATACGAAACATATGTTAGAAGACGAGGAATGATGATCAATAAATCACCTTCTCAAATGATGGGAGGAATGTATGAGTGGCGGGCTTTTGGGAGTGGTTATCGTCGTACGTCAACCAATTAGAGAGCTTCTTTCTTGTGTCTGTGCCGAAGGCGTCACACTGATTTATCATCGCACTGTATGGAAGTGGTGAAGTCGAGACAGACGTTCCAGCTACCTGCCCAGCAACCTCCAGCGCCTGAATTCAATTTTCTTAGAGATGAAAACTGCTCGTTGATCGACAATATGGGAAAAAGATGGTAGGAGACTTACTGATTCTAGAAGCTGGCCGATGCTGACAATATGGGACATTGAAGGAGATGCAGACGGATGCACTTTTGGGATGAATCGAGAAATATCAGTAACTGATGATATGCTCATAGCATCGTCTTCTACCAGAGAATTTGCAGAAAATTCCTGAGTCGAGGCAAAGTTAAAAATGTAAAACTTCGATTAAGCGTTTATAATAGTTGGAAAATGAGGGCAAGGCGACATACCCCGTCAAATGATTGCGACTCCTTGGAGTGTAGAGCCCTATGGATGTGATCCATGTCGAGCATCGATTGTGGACCAAATACGAAAGCGTCATCAGGTACAAATCCTTCCGATAGCTGTTTACTGATCTCTTCCGCCTCAAACTTAATTAAACAAGAACAATTTTAGCATAATTTTTCTCTCCCCATTCTTCTTTACACATTACATAATATAATAATAATACCTTGGTAATGGTAGATAAACTTTCAACCAATATGGCAAAAACAACTTTTTCAGATTCATTAGTCTTGTTCCGCAGCTCAGCTAGAGTCGATAAAGCTTCTTCATTATCAGAAGCAGATCCATACCCATTCACGTTAGCATTAGACTTTACATACACTTGAAAGTCGTCACTGATGCCCACATACGGATCCACCTGAACAGTAAACATCGGGAAGAAGCTTAAAAAATGCTAAATATGTTGGGAGTAATCCCATCAGTTTTTTTTTGTAATATGTAAGGTCTTAAATGCAAACATAAATAAAGTAAAAAGAAAAGACACGTGTTTAATACTTACATCGGACTCGAGTAACAAGTTGAGCAAATTGCGAGTCTCAGTGAAATGATACAGCTTTGCAGCAAACATCGTCATAGCTGTTGATAACACAAGAAGTGATCTCTGGTATGCAGGAGGCAAAGAACCTGTGATAAGACAACAGTATGTCAAACATAAAATTTAATTGCTTTCAAAACAACAATCTCATTGAATGGGCATCCTCGAACCATTATTGGAGTCGAGAGATATCTTTCTGATTGACAGGGGAAGTTGAAAGAATTGAAGTACTAGGTTGTTGTTGGTGTTCTGCAACAAAGCAAAAATGAAGATCGTGTCATAATCAAAACATAGTTTTAATCAAATTGTGGACATGCACAATGAAACATAACATAAAGTATTGAGTACTAACCTTAACGCGAGAAGAAATAAGTGCCAAACAGAACGAATGAGCTATAGCTTCAATATTAGCTGGTAGATTGTCAGGAAGATTGACTTGTATCCATAACGCAGACAGCAGTTGCAGAATTTGATCCTCATTGCATCGCAGAAAATATTGTTCCTGCATAAATCCAGAAGTCAGTTTATGTAACAGACGATAGAAAACAACCAAACATTTAGACATGTTATATATTCCTACAGTCTCGGTGAAGCTAACTTGTCCATTGGTCCTGTCCACGATGGAACTTATTATATGCATTTTAGGAGAATTTTTGTGGGACCTCCCATGCATCCATTCCTCTTCGAATTTGTGAGAATCGTCTCTTTCACTTCCCTGCTTCACTTTAGTTCCATATATTTCCAAGCGAAGCTTCTCAAGCAGAGCTGTGATTGAGGAAAATGTGGACGCACTTTCTGAATGACAACTTCTTGGATGGTCGAAAGCGTCATTTCTTGCATGGGCATAACTTGGAATAAGAAGAAAACAGAAGATCTGATGTCCTCCAACACGTATTTCAACATCAGTATGCAGCATCACTTTCAACAGTTGAATGAAAAGAGCCTCCGGGAACACCTGAAAATTGGCACCAAAATTCGCTTTAGAGATTAAACAAAAAAAACTATTTGTAGATGTGAAAGAACATTATCAAGAGCTTCTAACCTGCTGAGAGTGAAAAGATATAGATGCCAAGGAAATCACATGAGCAAGAATAGTAAGTGATGCAAGTGCTGCCCTAGCAACGACTTTTACAGAAGAGAGTTTCTCCAGTGTAGTTGCCATCATATCAAACAATGGCCGCACATCAACAATCTGCACGTTTACAAACAATTAGGCAGAAAAACAGAAGAGCAAACGAAGAGTATTCCAATGCTGTTAGTAAATACCCCTCTGACAGTTTCCAACAAACAAGTTTCAATGGCTGTCTGCAGAGCAGCATTCACATTCAGTTCTTGCTCGCCATCTGATTCAGCTGTTGCTTGGAAGCTTTTGCGCAAGTGTCTGAAGAGGTCACTAACAAATCCCATATCAGAAATCACACCAGTTGTCCTAACTTGACAGGCCAAACAGCTAGCAGTTTGGATGATGTGACATTTCATCTCAGGATCATGGGCGACATTCTTGTGGTCCAAATGTCGAACAACACCAGCCAAAATTAATTGTCGATGACCTATAATCAGATGAATCAGAGTTGTTAACATTTATAGGATAAGAACCCAAGATTTTGCATCAAATAATAGAATTAGCAAAATGAGCAGTGCAGTTGCAGCATAAAATGATATGGCCAAAGTAAAATGATCACCTGGATTTTCCACGAAGGATGACATATCTGAAAGAACAGTGGGGGCAAGGCCATGCTGAGGAAGCCACTGTCTTCTCATGTCAAAGTAAACGAACATTGGGTCTAACACTCGTCGCATTGTAGTACTTTCCTTCGCCAGATCAACCATCCTTTGGATGCATATCTGAGCCCACACTTTTGGTGTCTGAATCTCCTCTCTAAGTCAAATGAAGTTAAGAGATATCAAAAACAAAGAGCAAGTGTAAAACACAAATGTTGATTTACTAATTTAGCAGCAGCCCCAGATAACTGCAAGAAAAAATCATTTACTTTTTACATTAACAGATGTTGAACGAACCTTGTTAGGAGAGCAGGATCTTTCTTCTCAGGCCGGAACCTCATGATCATGTTGTTAGGGCTACACCCACCACCTACACCGGGAGTACCTCTTCCCTCGCATCTTGATACTTCATCCACCCAATTGTGATGTGCTTCACTTCTTTCTTCATCTTCTACACTTTGTGTCTCCATCTCATAGTTATCTAAAGTAGCATGCACAATCTGAAACGGGTAAAATGGAGTAAAACGCTGGAACGAGTTTTAGTTAATTTAATAATCCTACAAACTGCCAATGGATCAACAGATATTTTCCAAGCAAATTAAGATTCTCTTTGGCAATTCTTTCCGTCAACAAATCAAGGGTGAATAATAAGGTTCGGACTTTATTTTCAACAGATTTTGAACAAACCTTGTTAGTGGTGGTGGTGCTCTTATTGTTGATTTTTGTTGTTACAAGTAAAATAGTCACACAAGTAAATCAACAAACAACTTAATTTTTTTGGATCTGTGAATCACAGACAATTTTCATCAATAAATGCAAGAACCCTGCCAAAATGACAAACCTTTTCAAAATCACCAAATACATGTGAAAACTCTGCCATGAACCAAACCTGCACATGGAGAAATCAAATCAGTTTAATGTGTAAAACAAAGGCCACATATGAAGCATAAATTAGTGTGAAAAATCGTTAAAAACCATTCTGACCAAGAGAAAAATGCTTTCAAAGGTAGAAAATGCATTAACAAGATGTATTTAATTTTTTAAAAAAATTAGATAACATGAATTATAGGGATAGAAGATATATATACTATTGCATAAGACCCTACCAAAATTAATTTCAGAGTTTAAATTACCATGGCTGAGAGACACCGCAAGCTTGATGCCCTTAAAACACGCTTTTGATTCTCATCTTCAGTCTTACGTGACAGCATGCAAACTTTCCCAGCAAAATTTTCAATATTGTGTGTATAAGTTCCGTCCACCTATAGATAGATAACGAGGATTAGGCAACAGAACCATGTGCACCCATACATATAAAAATTTAAGGTAACATATAGGAAACAAGTCCGTAATCTTATTCTCTTAGATGCCCATCTGACCATCTCTCTTTTCTCTATAATTTCTTATTTGTAAATGGAGAAAACATGAATCACTTCCCTCAGGGCATGTTTGTTTTGGGATTTTGAAATCTAGTGGATTTCAAAATTCTAATGCTTTTTGTGTTTTGTGTTTGTTTTGAGATTTATGTAGGGTAGGATTTAACTTTATAGTATAGGATTATAGGTTTTATAGGTGGTTTGTAGGTATTTATAGAGTTGACTTTTATAGGGTTTATAGGTATTTATGGGGTGGGATTTTGAAATCCTGAATCAAAATCCCAAAGTGTAACGGGGGTGGAGTTTCGAAATCCCAAATCCGGATTTCCCATCCCAAAACAAACATGCCCTCAAGGTATTATCTTCTACTATTGTGACAATAAGGCCTGGAAGTATGTATTGATAGAAAAAAGGCTACAATTTAACTTGCAATATGCTAATTTTAGTTTTGCAATAAAATCAACAGTGAATTTATCGCATGATCTTGTTTTAGGCTTTTAGCAAGCATTAAGTACCTAATTATCAAAGCATAATGGGCCACCATGCAGCAGAATAATACAGATCTTATAAAGATGGTAACCAAGCTTCAACATTCATCTATATGATTAGTATCCAAATTTATGACGTGAAATCACCTGGCAGTAAATAAATGTAGTCAGTGTATCGCATCCAATTATCAGCATGTCATCTTGCTTAGAGTCATCCAGCAGTTCAAAAACCACATTCAACAAATTTCCAGAAAAATAGGCCCTGCGTGACAAAGAGGTGGATAAATTAAAATCAGACAAAAGGACTAAGTTTCTAGAACTCATTTTGTTTTGCACTTCGTCCTGCGAAAATCTACTAAATCACTTGTAAACTTAGAATGAATATTTCCAGCTCAATTAAAGTGAATAAGAGAACATGAAACACATCGTAGAAGCAGAGTTCCAGTGCAGTTACAGAACTTCAAATGAAAAATAACATTTGCATATTTGACCAAGAAAAACAGTTGTTTCTTTATCAGTTAGAATTGCCATGCGATCAAGAACATCATTTACATGAAATAACAACTTACATTTGCTCCTTACAAATGCAAAGTAGTTTGTTGTAAGTTTCCCCAACAATACTGACGAGTTTGATGTTACCACCTCGCAGTTCTTTGTAACATCTTTCTTCAAGATATTTAGCAATCTAACAAGGAAGAATACCAATCAAAATTAGTTCCTCCCAAGTAATATTGTCATTGATATGCATGCAAATTATCTCACCTTTGGTATCCTGAGAGGATTTTTAGAAGCATATTCACAGAGCTTAACAATTTTTCTATCATTTGATTGGGCCTCCTGCATAGGAAAAGACTAAAAAGTTAAAGCCCTTCAATCGAATTACAACGGATAGGAAGCTTGCCTTCAGAAATGATTAAAAAAAAGGCTCTACTAAATAATGATGGTTCTATATAAACCCATCCCCAGAATAGGTTCCTCTTGCCTAGAGACTCTCAAATTCATACTTGAAGATGTTACGACAATACTCTTAAGTTTTATAAAACAATAACAGAAACTTGAATTGACGAAATTGGAGGGATAATCAAATTATATGTAGAATATGGAGACAAGAAAGTTGTCAAAAAAGTTCAACATGAGAAACCAACCGGAGGTTAGTAATAGTATTACGTTTTCATATGATTGATCTGTGTAGTATACTAACACTACAATATTCAAAACTTATCAAAGACTGAACGAATGCGAGATAAATCAGTCACTTGCATTAGTGATCGCTCAAGTTTACAGTTCTTATTACATGATATAACCACCATCAAATCAAACAATAAACATCTACTGAGGTAAAAGCAAACACCAAAATAAAAGGAAAAAGAAACTCACAGGAGATTTGGGAAATATCTCAGACAGCAATTTCTTGTAACGCTTAACGGGCTGCCGCGACCTTGACCTCAGAGCAGGACAACACACACACATGCTCTCACATGCTGGAAATATCTTTCGGGATATTACACCCATTTTTCCTTTAGCAATAAAAGAAAAAGTGTAAGTGTTCATAACATCTACATATGCTTAAACCAAACTGCCACTACTCCATGAACCCTCATTAATGACTAATTAACCACTGCACATTGCATAATATAACATGAAAGATAAAATGTAGAGCCACAGTTCAAAACCTAAATGTACCTAACAATGGGACCATACGCCAAGAACAAAACTTTATCACAAAATTAACCACAGTTCATAAGTGTTCATAACATCTACATATGCTTAAACCAAACTGCCATTACTCCATGAACCCTCATTAATGACTAATTAACCACTGCACATTGCATAATATAACATGAAAGATATAATGTAGAACCACAGCTCAAAACCTAAATGTACCTAACAATGGGACCATACGCCAAGAACAAAACTTTATCAGAAAATTAACCACAGTTCATAAGTGTTCATAACATCTACATATGCTTAAACCAAACTGCCACTACTCCATGAACCCTCATTAATGACTAATTAACCACTACACATTGCATAATATAACATGAAAGATAAAATGTAGAGCCACAGTTCAAAACCTAAATGTGCCTAACAATGGAACCATACGCCAAGAACAAAACTTTATCACAAAATAGTGCAGTAACTATGAGAAATAACCCTAAGGGGGGAGAGTTAACACGAAACTTTAACATAAATTGTGCATTAACTACAAGAAATAACCGTAGTGAAGCAGCATTAACATACCCTAGAGAGAGAAAGTTAACAAGAAATCAAGAAAGTAGCAAACCTTTGAAAGGGAGACAGCAGATCTGAAGAGGCAACTCCTTGTTACAAAACCCCGCTTGTAATTTTCAAAGATTTTCAAGAAAACACAAGACAACAGGTGTTCAAAATTCAAACTAAGGTAAACATAAAAGGGAAAAGAGCGTGGGAAGTTGTGCAAGAAAGATAAATTGAAGCAAGAAAAAGAGAGGGAGAGAGGGATCACGTGATTGTCAGTGACTATACACAGAATTGGTTTGGACCCTCAAATAACTTCGGAAGTCCAGCTGTCCAAGGCCAGGCGGACCAGCCCATGTCCAGGAGTACAAACTTTAAGTCCCTCGTGTTATAATTCAATTCTTGATAATAACCAAACTATACCAAATTCTTTTTTTTATTTATGTGGAATCAAAATTCCAGATTCTTTAGTATAATAAACTATGAATGAATATATTAATAAAGTAGGCATCTTGATGATCATACTCCGTATGGATTTGGATAAATTGTGCTTCTCCTTATTTGATTTTTTTTGTTATTCATATCATATGTTGGATGATGTTTTTTAAAAATTACTCCCCTCAGTCCGCTATAAGTTTCCCTTTTCTTTTGATTGTTTTGAGTAGATGAATATGAGATGAAGTGGAATAAGAGGGTGTTTGCAAACTCTATAAATAGCTTAAAAAGCACTTTTAAAAAGTAAACGGGTCAGCTTTAAAAAAAGTGATTCTGGAAGTTGTTTGTAGTGTTTGAAAACATCCCCTAAAATAATAGATAAAGTATAAGTGATATGATTGAGAGAGAAAATCATATGACAAATGAAAAAAGGTAAAGTCTAGTATGCACTCGAGTGCATGCAGTGCACCCTAGTCCATGTGCACTTTTCAGTTTACTGACTTACACTTTTTGATAAATGGTGTTGCACTTTTCAATTATTACTAAAAATATTATTATACAGTTTAATAATTGAAAAATGCAACACCATTTACCAAAAAGTGTAAGTCAGTAAATTGAAAAGTGCAACCTGGATTAGAGTTCATAGCAAACCAACCGGGTTGGAAAAAAATGAAATGAGACTCTATCTCTCTACAATAATTTATGGATCATCGTTTTATACATACAAAATACGTTGAACGGTATAAAAAATGATGTTCTTTATAATATTAAATTATAAGTATAGATTTTAATTTATTAATGTAGAGTTAGATTAAAATATAAAATTAAAATTAATGAGAATTGAGAGATTTTAAAATGGAAGAAGATAGGTTGAGATAGACGAATAAGGTTGTGACAAATGACACTACAAATGTTTACAAATATATGAAAAAATTCAAATTCAAATTCAAATATATTTTTACAAAAATTCAGTAAAATTTCAACTGTACATAATCAACAATCTAAATAAATCAATACTAATCAATTAACCAACCAACCATCAACATACCAAACATCTAATTAAATCCAATAACTATATATATAAAAAAAGAAAATGTTTAGAACATTGATATAATATAATTAAAGAAAATAATTAAAATAGAAAATATGGTAAAACTCTTGGAAACAAGCGAGTAAATCTCTGGATCTTTTTAAATTATGCCTATCTTATACAGTAACACTAACATACATACTCGAACCCAACAAAAAAAAAAAACCTTTGTAAATTTTACTATCATAATATTAATAATTTTACACAAAATATCATTACTTTTGAAATCACACTGTCACATTCACATGCATAATTTAATTTATGTATTTACTTTATACAAAAAAAAAAATCACAAAATTACAAGTCAATATTATATTTATTACTCAACTTTTTAAATTGTATATCCTCTGAAGATTAATTTGCAATGCAAGGGGTGTAATTATTTATGAAAACAAAATTAAATTAAAAATTATGCTTCATTGTACAAAAAAATTTTGCACCACTTTATAACACACAAACTAAGAAAATGTGTAATTAGTGAAGTGCTAATGAGTAATTTGATAAACTTTTATGAATAAAGTAAAGTAATGATTGAATTGAGACCGTAAAAGTAAGAGTTAATTTTAAATAAATAAATCACATTTAGTCTAACTATCAATTTAATCCCGAACTTTACGATTATTATAAAAAAAATTCAAACATTTCATCGTGTTGCAATTTGATACACTTTTTTTTTCGGTCAATTGATAACGTTAAATTACACATTTTTTTCCACGTCATATTACACTTTATTAAAAAAAAAAAAAAACTCTTGCTTCTTCGAGTCTTCTCCCCTTCTCAAACTCAATCAAAAAAATTCTCTTTTTTTTTAAGTGGAAGGTTGTGGTCATCTTATTTATTTTCATTTAGTATTCTATGTATTTTGTTATTTGTATGTATGCATAAGAGTGAAATAATTATTGTATTTAGGTGTATGCTGAAGATAACTATTTTTTTATGAATTTTCTTCAACTAATTCGAGGACTACAATATTTTTTCAGTGAACCTCGATTAATTATTGTATTTGGGTGTATGCTGAAGATAATCTGGTGGTTTATTTCTTCAAAAATTCTTCTATTATTGAATAATTTTGTTGTTTTGTTCAACTAGTTCGAGAACTACAGTTTACATGCTTTATAGAGGAGGAAAATATTCTAGAAATGAATGTGTTTAAAACTAATGATTACTGCAACATAAATATTCTAGAAAATATTATGCAAAAATATGTGTAGCATACTAAAAATCATAGTTAGACCGTCTAATGTATAAAATATTTACAGGTTGTAGGTTATAAGTATCCAATGTATTATTTAGAATTAACTCTAAAATAATGATATTAAAAAAAAAAATTGTGTAACAGACAAATAAAAAAAAATGTAAATAATTGTAAAAGGAAGGGGTATAACTATCTTGGCAAGTGGCCAGTGTGTGCAACGAGCACGCTTCTTGCAACTCCAATTAAATCTCTATTCATCATTTTGATCAGACGGCATTCTACCATTACTGAATTTTTTAGTGTCTATTATCAAACACATGTCCTCTCCTGATTTTGACAGGATAAGAAAAATTGTGAATCAGTTCAAGTATTTGCAACATATTGAAGGGGATACTAATACGTTGACTAAAGTGTTTAATCAAGAAAAAGTAATTGAGAAGCTTACACATAAAAGCATTGAAGAAAATAATGATAATTTTATGGTGAAAGAGGGTTCATTACCAACATATGCATACTTCACAGTTGACTTTTTTTTTAACTCAAAAGAGTTTTTTGGTGGGTTTTTAATATGTAATTATACGTAAGTCAGTAAACTGAAAAGTGCAACATGTACAGTAAACTGAAAAGTGCAACATGTACTAGGGTGCATAACATGCACTCGAGTCTATAGCAGACCAACCCCAAAAAAAATATAAAAGTGCAATTTTCAAACTTAAGTCGTTAGAATTAGATGTATACATAGTGTTATTTAATTAATCAGAACATACTACATTGTATATATTAATCCCTTCTTTGAATATAAGAATTCTTCGTCTTCATTTGATTATTATTTTGGTAGTTGTTCCTTCTCATTTTTATCTTTTTGAAGGTGAATTGCAATTTGTAGAATTTCGAATTTGGATAAAAACGGTACACTATTTGTTTTTTGTTATTATAATTATAATTTAAAAAGATTTAATTTTATGTGTTATTTTTTCCATGATTACTAAGGAGTGACGCTCCAAATTACTTTTACACTTTATAAACTAAATAAATACTCTTTTATATACTATAAAAATTCAATTAACTATCAATTTTGACGGTGGTAAAAGGCGAGGGTACTGTCATACTAATACTATAACATTCAATTACGGATCCATTTACTCTTATAAACTAATCATACCATTTTACACATAAAAACACTAAAACGCGTTTGTGTGAAAAAAAAACAGTACTCTTTATAGTACTTCTTTCTATTATTAATATGAGTCGTTTTGATCATTCGTTTTATTTTTTAATTATATGACGTTTTACACTTAAATCTTAAGATCACTAAATATTTATATAAATGTGTTATTTTTTTATAAGATGTACAATCAATAATTAAGGTACATTAGTTTAGAATGACATATATTTTGGATAGGAGGTTGTATTATTTTGTGTATATAGCTGCATGTAGAACTGAAAGTCAATGACCACAGTGTGAAACCGAGGATGCCATAATATAAATACCATGTCGCAAGCTTTTGTTTATAATTATTACAGGGAGTGAAGAGTGTGTGAACATGTTTGCAGATATGGACTCACTACTAGATTCTTATATCATGCATCATGCCCCCTTTCTAATTCCTCAGATTTAACACAGAATCTTGCTATGTATGTTATTAAAAATTTGCGATTTACTAATATTCACATATTTATGTGCAAGTGTATTCATTCATAATATATTTAATCCCACAATTTATAGTCGTGTTGTTAGTCGAATCGAGCCTTAACGAGACTCGACTCAACTCGTTTAGCTTCACGAACCGAGCTCGATAGATGCTCGATTAGTCGATTCGAGTTTGACTTGTTAGACTCAATATCTATTTTTTATAAAAAAAAATAATTAGGCTTGTTAACAAGTTCGACTAGAGCTCAAACTTCAAATACTCAACTCGAATAACAGCTCTAACTATAAGTTTGGATGACAAATTATTTCATCCCTATTATTATTACGTAGGATTTGTCTGTTCAATACATTTGGTCTATATCATTTTATAATGACATTGTTATATTATTCAGTATAGTTTTTAATTGATAAGACCAATGTCCAAGGATCCATTCTAACCAACTGAGAAAAAAAGAGTTTGACCTTAGTTTTTTCCAAGTCGACTGAAAGATGCGCACAAATCTATCAATGCATGAACGATGCAACTCAATTACCACCACAACAGACAACCCCCACCCCAAGAACAAAAAAACAAAAAAAATAAAATACTCACAAGAAATAGCCCCTCAATTACCAATACATGCATATAAATAGAGGGAAGTGAAGATCACATCTCACCATCGAGTCTTAGACAAACACAATATCAAGAACCACACTTTTGCTTCCTCAACACTCTTAATCACTATACATACAGTTGCTCATACCAGACATGGTTTGTTTGACAGACCCTCTTGTCCAGAAAGTTTGCCAACTCTACGACGACATCTCCAAGCTCGAAAGCCTCAGCCCCTCCGACGATGTCAACACCCTCTTCACAGACCTCGTGGCCACATGCATCCCCCCAAATCCCATCGACGTCTCTAAACTCTGCCCCAAAATCAAGACTGTACGGGCTAACCTAATCCGCCTATGTGGCCAAGCAGAAGGCCTCCTCGAAAAACACTACTCTGAAATCCTAGGATCGCTCGAAAACCCCCTCGACCACCTCCACATTTTCCCCTACTACTCCAACTATCTCAAGCTCGGCCGCCGCGAATTTGACCTCCTCAGCCACCACTGCTCTAACCCTAGACGCTTGGCGTTTGTGGGGTCCGGCCCCCTCCCCCTCACTTCCATCGTCTTGGCGTCTCATCACATGAGTTCCACCGTTTTCCACAACTACGATATCGATGCTTCTGCTAATTCCATGGCCATGAAGCTTGTAGCTTCGCACCCAGACTTGTCCAAACGAATGGAGTTCCACACGACTGATATCATGAACGTATCATTGAAAGACTATGATGTGGTTTTCTTGGCTGCCCTTGTGGGAATGGAGACGGAGGAAAAGATGCGTGTTATCGAGCATTTGACAAAGAACATGTCCCCTGGGGCGATTCTCATGCTGAGAAGCGCCCATGGGGCTCGTGCTTTTCTCTATCCTGTGGTGGAGACCCATAATCTTCCTGGGTTTGAGGTGCTCTCCGTCTATCATCCCTTTGATGATGTGGTTAACTCGGTTGTTATTACTCGTAAGTGCCCAAAACCAGTGTGTCATGCTGATAAAGGGTTTGGGCCCCTTTGCATCAAGTGTGGTGAGATGAAAGGGTTCAATATGAAGATGATGGAAGGATTGGCATGTGAAGACCATGTCTGCTAATCAGATGGATGTATCCCTTTCTCATGGTTGGTTTCTGTCATGATCTCCGTAGTATGCAATACTGTTTAGTGTTTAATACACATGTTTACGCACTCTTACTAGGAGTCCATTTTGGTCTGTATTCTGCTCATGATGTATCTCTGTGTGTGTTTATTTCTTGCTTGCGTAAGGAGTCCATTTTGGTCTGCATTCTGCTCACGATGTAACTGTGTGTGTGCTTTCTTACTTGAGTTAGAGCTCTATCCGTCTATGCAGCTTGTTTGATCACAACACGTTGAGCAGCATAGGGTTTTTCGGTTTCTATCAAATAATAATCTGATCTTTTCCCAATGCTATTCAGCCTGCTTACTTCCTAAAGACAAACTTTCTTGTTGTCATATGCACAAGAAAGAGTTTTGTATTTTAGAGATATGATGATGATTGCTCAACACAATAAAATAAGTATCACGTGAATTGGACTTCTAGTTCTACAAAAGAATCAGGTATAAGATCGTTTTGAATACCTTGAGATGATCAACTTTGGCTGTCAGACGGTTTTCAGTGACCTGCATAACACAAGTACATTAGTTAAGCAAAGCTTGCACCAGTAAAAAATTGGATACAGATATAATATATATACACTGATGGGTATGTATATCTATAGTATATTTCTACTAACCATACAACTAGTATAATACTCCATTGTTCAAAGTTCATCATATTAGGCGTATGCAACACAAATGAAATCGATACTAGTCAAAGTTGGTAAAACAAGAACAGATTATGTATTTAGAGTTTTAAAACAAGATACGTGCATAATCTCAGTTCTCACCATCTGTGAATGTGATTGATTCAAAGTCGTCTATAACCAACAAGAACAGCTTGATCTCCTTGGATGCTTGCAATCTATGTCTTCAATCCAGCTTCATCAGTCCAAATCATCTGAGGGTGACAACTTCCAGGGAGGTAAGACATTTTTGAACTTTTTCCACCATTCTAACTGAAGGTGCCTAATCACAATTTGCAGTAATCAATCACTACGACAAAGAATAAATATATGAAAAACAAATAGAATGGGAAATGCACAGATACTAGAATCCTTCCAACAAACCTTCTAATTGAGATTAGAACAATGAAGAGCTTATAAGGGACCCCAGTTAATTCTCTTGGGAAGATCTAGCAGAATTTTTGTAAAGGTGCCCATCGATGTCTGGAACAAATCCTTTTTCCATCATTTCCTCCTTAATAAGGTCATAAGTTGTTTGATTAGGCACCAACCCTTTCTCCAACATCTCATTAAGATATCTGTTTGATTCCTCAAACTTGTGGCTTTCGCAAAATGCCTTAATCAGCAAATTATATGTCACGACATTCGGTCGCTTTCCTGCTTTCTCCATTTTTTTCTTCACAGTCAAAGCTCCCCCAGGATTTCTTTGATTGCAATAACCACTGATCAGAATATTGTATGTAATGTGACTCGGATTCAATCCCTTTTCCAACATTTCATCAAGAAACTTAACTGCCTTCCTGGTTTCACCTCTCTTGCACATTGCACTGATCTTTATGTTGTAGGTTACTAAATCAGCTTTGAGGCCTCTTTCCTCCATCTCATATAGAAGCTTACGAGCTTCTTCCATGTTTCCATCACGATAATAAGCACCAATCATGCAATTGTATGTTGAAACATTAGGAGAAACCTTCTTGTCCAACATAAGATTAAACACAGCGACTGCTTCATCCAATTCACCCGCACTACAGTAGGCATTAATCAAAGTATTGAACATTAAGACACTGGGAGCAACCCCTTCTCTCAGAATACTATCAAACAACTCCCTTGCTTCCCTCATCATTTTCTGTTTTGAAAATCCATTGATAAATGTGGAATATGTAACAAGATTTTGCTCCAACCCCATTTCCAACATATCATCCTTCAAACCCATCGCTTCATCAATTTTTCCAACAGTACAAAGTCCATTAATCAATGAATTGTATGTGATCACACTCGGTTTCAGACCTTGCTCTTTCATCTCCTTAAGAAGCCTGATACCTGCAGTCACATTGTCATCCTTGCAAAATCCATTAATTAAAATGTTATATGTGATGACGTTTGGGGACAACCCCTTCTTCACCATCTCTTTCAACAGAGCATCACATTTATGCATTCTCCCACCCCCACCCCTCTTGCAATAGCCATCAATCAAAGTGTTATAAGTAACTACACTAGGCGCTACTCCGTAGACATTCATATCCTCCAATATGTCCTTTGCCTTGTTCAACCTCCCAGCCTTACAAAGCCCATTAATCACTATGTTAAATGTGAACAAATTTAGCTGAATTCTCCTCCTAATCATCTCTTTATATGCAAACTCCAAATTCCCTAACCTATCATTCTGCACTAACGCAGCCAACATCGGATTACATGAAACCACCGACAACTTAAACCCATAATCCCCTGCCCGCCTGAAACCTTCAAATGCTATGTCAACCTTTTCATTGTTCACAAGAGCCAATATTAACATATCAAAAACAACACTGTTAGCACATGAATTTTCACTTACAGACAGAAGGGAATGACAAAACGAAGAAATGGATATGGATTCTCCATTGTTCACAAATGTATGCAACAGAGATCGCAACTTGGGGTACTCTTTGTCATTTGCTAGTAAAATAAACAGCTTAACGTAGTTTTCAACAGAGTAGGCGACCTGGAATTCATGCTGGGACCATTTAAAGAATGACAGAATGCAGCCAGAGTTTAAATTGTTGAAGTTGAAAAGCTGGTGAAGGAAATCGGTGGGGGTGGAGGATTTAATGATGGGTTTGAGCTGTGACCACTTTTGGCCAGAAATGAGTGATGAAATTTGGGACTGAAAATCCGAGTCTTCAACGAAACTGCTGCCGGTGGCAAGTGTGCGGAGGAAGTGCGGTGGCTGAGAGCTGAGTCGGCAGAGGCGGTACATGACTGGGAAGGTGCCGGTAGTTTCTGTATTTTTGCGAAAATCCAATAAAAATTCCGAAGCACTGTTGAATACCTAATAATGAGGGTTAGGAGATTTTGTGTGTTCGATAGGGTTCATGAATGGAGACGAAAACTCGCTCGCTCCCATATGAACTCGATTGGTAAATGGTGCTTGTTGTTGTCGTTGTATTAGATTCGAAGCTCGGCGGAAGTGAAGGGTGGCCGCCGGCGGAGAATGGGAAGTTTGGGCTCTAGTGGGCTGGACAGAGAGATTAATGGGCTTTTAGGCCTTGCATCGCATTTGGTAAAAAGAGTTAAGGGTACGGCTATCAGCACCTCCCTCTTTGTTAACCGCACTCCCCCCTTCTATTTATTAATTTAATAATAATGTAAAAAATTTAAAATATCATTTAAATAAGTAGTAATACTTTTAATGCACTTCCACTACTAACTACACTCACTTTTAAATAAAATATCGGCGACCGTGGCGATAGGGCCACGACTTGATGGTGAGAGTGGGAGAGACCTGGTGTATTTTTTTTTAGAAGAAAAAAATGAAAGATTGAAAGAAGAGGGAGAAAGAAAGGAGGAAATGAGAGAATAGGGAATTTTAGAGTAGAGTTTGTCTAGTAAAAGATTTTTATAGAAAAAAAGTAATTTAGGTAATTCATGAAAGTGCACCTAACACTATCTTAATTGTAAAAAGTGCATCAATCGGAGGTGTAGTGTTAACAAAGTTGGAGGTGCAAATAATCGTACCCAAAAGTTAAATGCTAGACTAAAGTCAACAATCTTTTTTATAAGATTTATACAAAATAACAAAATAAATATCCCAATAACATAATTTTATTTTTAAATATGAAGTCAGCATTTTACTCCATATTTCATTAATTTTTTATAATTTTAATAAACCATCTAAAATATTTCTCATCTATTTAACCACACATTCCACTAATCATACGAGATGGAGGAAATAATAATTTATGGGTTTATGGATATTAAAATTCAAGAAAACAAAAAAAAAAAATCCGTTTTACTTGTATACAATGTTGATAAAATAATATTTTACTTTAATTAGTATTTTTTATGTACTAAATTTTTTTTGGGTTAGTGTCATATCCATAATGTGTAGTATAATATTATTGTCATAATCTGAGGCCTTTTAATTGTTTAAAAGTATGAAATCGTAGATTTCATTTGAATTCAAAAAATGCTTTATTCATTTATTTAGTTATAGAAGTATTGAAACATTATTATTATAAAATTTTATATATTTAGACAAATTAGTTTTTCGAATATAGTGTTGATTTTTTTTTTTTTTGCTTTGCATAATTCAATCTTCATCAGAGCACATTGTCGGAATTGACCAAGGATTGAAGCTACACTCTTGCAAGTACCGGAGAGTTCAAGAATCATTTTCGAGGGCACTTTCGTCAATAAAACGAAAAAGGGTTTATGTAGGGCTTAAACCGAAAACTTGAAATAAGACCGGAAAAAACTTCACAAAAGTCTGCTTCTTCTTCCCCAAGAAAACCGCTATAATGGTGGTTCCAGTTCACGCACACCTGTAATCCGAATTGTAGCCTTCGCCGAAAAACCCTAATTCGTATCCGGCTAATTCCAATGTTGAAGGCCCTCACGACCCGGTGCAGTGCGCACGCCGCGTTTGGGGCTCACCTCAGCCGCCGCGTACCCACCGGAGAGCCCACATCCCCACTGCGCCGAGTAATTCAAGGGCAGAATAGGATAAGACTGTATAGTTTTAGGAGATTCTTATGCTCAGACTCCAGCGATGGGTCCGAACCGCCTGAGTCCACCGGGTTGGAGACGAAGCAGGTGGAGGCGGGTGAAGAGGCTGCTGCGAATTCCAAATCTTCGTCCGCTATTATACCTACTGTTGTTAGACCTGAAGATTGTTTAACGGTTAGTTTGTTCAGGAATTTACGTTGATTTAATATCAGCATCGACATTGTAGGTGTTATTTTCAGGATTTTTTTTTACAGTAAGCACCCAATTTCGGGGCAGAGACCTAAGCTTCTTATGTACAGTAACTTCTATTTACGGTATGTTTATTTGCTAGCATTCTGATTGAATATGGTGCAAGACTATGTCGTTAGGAACTCCTTCAAGTTTCAATCATTAAGGACTTACAGTGGTCCGAAAGTGATGCTGTAGTAAAGCATGAATGCAGTAACTAACAAGCTAAAAAAATAGTGCTATTTTTAAAATGATTTCTTGAAATGCATTTTAAAGTGTGTGATTGCCATTTTAGTAGACTAGTCACACGTTCCCAGATGCTATTTGGGTTAAATGATTTCGTGTAGAGTCAGATAATCCACTCTTTGTCTAAGTTTCAGCAAATGCAAACATTTGCATGCGATTGTATTTCTAGTTATTTCTTTTCTCTTGGGGACGTAGACTTTGCCCATCTTCTTTATTCTCCTTGAATTCAATTGGTTGGGGCTTAATCAGGCCAGACTTTTTGTTACGTATGGAGATTATTCAGCTATGTTAAAGACGAACATTAGTCAAGAGCAAAAATTTTGTTTCTTGTTCAGCTTACAGAACTTCCACTGCCACATTACATTCTGGTCCTCTGGGCTCCATTTATTTGTTAGTCACAATGTCACATTGATTCAATAACACATACTTTTGTTTCTTGTGCAGGTTATAGCATTGCCACTGCCACATAGACCGTTATTTCCAGGATTCTATATGCCCGTATATGTTAAGGTATGGTTGCTCCTGGTTGTGACTTCTTTGGATTGTGCTATATACTATATTACTATTACAGTACACTTGATCTCCCTTTGCTTTAGTTGAGTACTATGGCACAACGTAGCCTCATGGATCATTACCATGTACTATTATAAAATGGAATTTTTTTGAATGGAATGTTTCGTATATCTGAAAGTTGTCCCTCTCAGAATCTTTATTTGGGAATATCTGCTCCCTTCTCTTCTTCTTGGTCACGAGATAGCTGAATTGGATCTCTGCTTTACAGGATCCAAAATTATTAGCAGCTTTAGTTGAGAATAGAAAAAGACAAGCCCCTTATACTGGTGCCTTTCTTGTTAAAGATGTGGAGGCGACTGAGGGTTCGGATGCAGACAAGAATATACATGATCTCAAAGGAAAAGAGTTATTAAATCGTCTTCATGATGTTGGTACACTAGCTCAGGTAACATCTTCTATATTTTTGTCAAGCTATGTTATGATCTTAGATCTGTATATTAGAAGATTTAGATTGATCTGCCTGGCATGATGACATAGATTACAAGCATCCAAGGAGATCAAGTTGTTCTCATTGGTCACCGACGACTTCGAATAACAGAAATGGTGAGTAGAACTTTTTTTTTTTGTTATTTCCTTCTGGCCCTGATTGTTTAGTCTCCTACATAAGTTAATCTTGTGTCCTAACCCTGAATATTGTTTTTTTTATTTATATACATAAGCATGATACTCCTCCGTCCCATGATTAATTGCACACTTTCCTTATTGGACGTCCCAAAATTATTTGCACACTCTTAATATGGAAATACCCAACAAAATTAATACCCTCCCAACATCATTTTATTTTCAAAATTGCCACTCATTTTTTACAAACATTTTACTTTACACCTCACCAAATTTACTTTACACCTCATCAAATCACCCAAAATACCCCTCCTTTATCTTACATCACCAACCACTAAATCAACTTTTCTTAAAAAGTGTGTCGGTCAAACCGTGCAAATAATCCCGGGACGGAGGGAGTATAATTTTCTTGAAACAAGATTAATATACTAGTTGTATTGTTGGCAATTGTATATATAACCTTACACATACACATGCATGGATGGTGCAAACTTTGCTGAACTATACTTGGCGTGTGCAGGTCAGTGAAGATCCCCTGACAGTCAAAGTTGATCATCTCAAGGTATAAAAAATTTACTTATGTATCTGTAACTGATTCTTTGTAGGAACTGGGAACTAGAACTTCAGTTCATTTTGACACTTCCTTACTTTTATCAATGATTGTTTCAGGAGATACCATATGATAAGGATGATGACATTCTCAAGGCTACTTCATTTGAAGTTATATCAACTCTGAGAGATGTTCTGAAAACTAGTGCCCTTTGGCGGGATCATGCACAAACTTATACTCAGGTTTGTTCTCTCTCACCACTCCCACAACCCAAATTAGTAAACTTCTATCAGCACTTTCTCTTGCATATATATTACATAGAATGGTCTTGGTGATGATGATGCAAATAGAATAGTCCTGTAACTCTGTAAGTTGTGTATCAACTGAAAAACCATTTCAAGGATCCAATCTCTCAGTCTTTTGGGATCAGTATTCCCAAGCACCATTAATGTAGCATTTTAGATTGCTTGGTCCATCTAGTTTCCTATAGAGTGGAGGTTCTCGTGCAGATAACTTATCAAACTTGTTTGCGTGAGTTCATCTTAGCGTTTACATCTTGATTTCTACTAGGAAAAGTTCTGATAAGTGATAACTGGCTAGTTGATTTTATGGGTTTGTAAGATCTGATTTCTTGTCAATATTCTCATGAAATATTTTGTCTAAATATATTTGTTTAATCTAGATTTATGTGCTGAGCATCGATTTTTTATAATATGGAAGACATTATTGATACCATTAGTTCTGTATAGGTGACATGATTAAGGAATCATTTGTCCGATTAATCAACATAATTTTCAAATTGATGTTATGAAGGCTGTGTCTTCTTATTAGAAGTATTTGACACTGTGATTTCTTTGGTTTTCTCATCTCCTTGAAATACCTGCAGCATATTGGCGATTTCACTTATCCAAGAGTGGCAGATTTTGGAGCAGCAATATCAGGTGCAAATAAGCTACAGTGTCAACAAGTGCTTGAAGAACTTGATGTAAGTAGTTAATCATACACTGTCTGATTCACACACCATCCTCTCAGAATGGATATTGGGTCACTAACTTTGTTTTCTTCCCCGTGATATTAAATCTACTGGCTGAGGAAACTTAAATAATATTAAAGACCCAATATCTGAACAAAACTTAAGTAACTTCAAAGTGCCAGTCTACTTGTCAACATTGTTAGAAGGAAAACTTCTTACATTACATGGCTTTCATGTGGTGTCTTGAATACTTTCAAAGGATGTTAGTTTATTTACAATGGGTCAATTACATATTCCTGGTTCCTATCTCCTGGTGTATATAAGTAGGAAGATCTTGAACCAAAATGTTCCTCAAAAACAGATAGGAGGAACTTTTGCTTGATAAGGTGCTTTCAGGAAAAAAAACATATCTACAAGATAATCATTTTACTCAAATGCCTATTCACTTTTGTGGCGTAAGTCATTGTCACTCACTGACTCACCTTTCTATGCTATCAACTTTCCACATTCAGGTGCATAAAAGGCTAAAACTCACCTTGGAGTTGGTGAAGAAAGAAATGGAGATTAGCAAAATCCAGGTATGAAACTGTGAACATTAGATCAATTCTAGAACCGGTTACAGTCTCTTTTAAAATCAAATTTCCCTTGTTTTGGTTGTAAAGGAATCTATAGCCAAGGCTATTGAAGAGAAGATAAGTGGGGAGCAACGCCGCTACTTGTTGAATGAACAGCTTAAGGCCATAAAGAAGGTAAGTTGATAAGTATAATGAATTGAGAGGTTTGAGCTTTTATTTCTGAAAACTGTATGGTCACTTTATTTTGTCTATAGTCTGCTTGAATCTGCTTCTGATAAGGATGATTTGATTATACGTGTGCAGGAACTCGGATTGGAGACTGATGACAAAACTGCCCTTTCTGGTTTGATCTCTTTCATCGATTTTTCTTTTGTTTGGGTCGTTTCAGCAAAATTTATACATTTGCACCTTGTATATTTTTTGTTTTTGGGTCTCCCTCATGGTAGCTAGATTATGTTATATAGAAATGTAAAGCATTTAAAAGCCTGCCCAAGGATTAAGTCATAAAGCAATATAGGATTACCTTGTGTGTTAGTTGTGTCATTTTCTCATGGGGGTGTACACAATGAGTAATGGAGCCAGGGTCTTCTTTTGGGAAGATGTCTATGTAGATGGTAGACCACTTCATCTATTTTCTCCATAACCTTATTACTTTTCTCTTGTCCATGAAAACCAAATCTCTTCAACTTTGGTAGGATCTCCTTTTTTTCTTGGACATCCATATTTTTTAACCCTTAGGTGGTGTTTGGTTAGAGATTGTGGTGGATTGAATTGAGATTGAGATTGAAAAAAGTGGATTGGGGTAATCCATGAATAGTAATTATATTTAAATTGTGTGTGGATAGAAATTGAGAAGTAGGGGTGAATGTAGCTTTATGTCAAACCAAAAGTGATGTTGTAATATTTTATTAGTGGATAGAAAATGAGCGTGTTAAAGAAAAGTAGGAGAGAGAATGAGATTAAAAAAATGGTGATGTGATTGTATAAAAATAGATGTGTAGATGTATTACAGGGTTGAATTGATATTTAGATTTGTATTTGGATTGAGAGGGATTGAGAGAGATTGGATTGAGAATGGCCAATCCCAAACCAAACACGGCCTAAATGATTGAGAAACTAGCAACTCTATACTCCCCCCGTCCACGAAAACTATGCCTCTTTGGTTGGGCACATGTTTTAAGAAAAAGTAAATAAAGTAGATAAAGTAAGGGTGTTGTGGGGTTATTGTGAGGTAAAAATAAAATGATTGTTTCCATAAAAGGATGTGAGCATACTTTTGGTGTACAGAGGGAGTATTAATCTATATGCTCTTTTTTGAAGTTCATCTTTTGTTTTCTGTGAATTATAGGCTTGACTACTTATCCTTCTGGAACTGTATCTGCAATTTTTTCTTTAATAAATGATTTGCTAAATCATGTATGTATGTCATTCTGGTCTTCTGCTTGATAAATAATGCATTTTCTTTTTTATCCCTGCATGCTATTTCTACATTTACAGTATGTAGGTGTAGATTTTGTTCGGATGTAGATATGTTAAAAATATGCTTTCTGTCATCCTCTGGGTGTACATGCCCAGTGTACTTGTGTGTATATTGGCTTAGTCCTTCGATTTAGATTGTACTATCCTGTGGTATTTTTTTTTAAAGTAAAGTGCATACTGGAATTTCTGGTTTATATTGATGGTTGACAATTTTCTTCACTTACTACAGAAAAGTTCAGAGAAAGGCTTGATCCGAAGAAGGAGAAGATCCCACCCCATGTTTTGCAAGTCATTGAAGAAGAACTGACAAAATTGCAATTGTTGGAAGCAAGTTCTAGTGAGTTTAATGTAACGCGGAATTATCTTGATTGGTTGACTGCATTGCCTTGGGGAGAATTCAGGTTTGTAGTTGAATTATCATCACTTTTAGTTGCTATTGCTTTGTCCTGTCCAAATCTAGGACATTCTTGCGTAATTAATATTAATTCTTGAATTTTGTTGATATTATTAAATGAGAACTCAAAGTTTTGTGTATGTAAACTTTGCATACTGAAAGTTCTCTTCATGTTAACTTTATTTATTTATTGCTCTAAAATTAGTGGTTCTCTCAATAACACTTCACTCAAATTAAATGACTGAACAAAAACTACTTCCCTTGGGAAAGGATTCTATCTGTAAAATATTGAATTGAGTGCTTATTGCTGAGTTGCATGCAATGGAATTGTCAGTGATGGTAGAACTATCAGCTAATAGAACTATGAGATTATGAAGTAAATAAGGGTAATAGTTATTAGTTAGTATTCTAACCGATCAATAGAGAATTCATGTATGATGTATCTTTGCTCTGCTTATCTCAAGGAGAACTCCTGAAAGATCCAAAAGATGATATAGGCAGCAACTGTATCATAGAGACAACGATAAGATGGTGATAAAAATATATTTATTTAACTTTTATTGAAACTTCATAAGAAAAGGAAAATCTCCTGAGTGTTGTGCATAATTGTTCAGAACAGATTGATGTCCCTCGTCTATGGACTATTACTACAGTCATCTGGTATTGATTCCCCATAACAAGAGAAATGCTGCTAAACCGATGCCATGCTTCTTAGGCACAGTATTTTGTATCGAAAATATGTTTTATAAACATGGAGAACTCCTCTGTATTTAATTGACTAATGATTTGACTTGAAAGATCTTGGTTTAAAATAACCCGAAGCTTGCATCTATTTTGATGTTTGCTACCCTTTTCAATTTATAATCTATGAGAATGTCCTCATTGCATATATTTGATACTAATGCTGATACTTTTTATAATTTCTTTTTAATTGTTCAGTGATGAAAACTTTGATGTAATCCGTGCACAAAAAATTCTCGATGAAGACCATTATGGATTGACGGATGTTAAGGAAAGGATATTGGAATTCATAGCAGTGGGGAAACTGAGAGGAATTTCACAAGGTTTGGCCATTTCTTTATTTTTAATTCAGCTTGTCTATTTTTTGGAAGAATGTTGCATCCGTGAATCATGTGGCGAACTTGTGCACATTCCTGCAAGATAGAGATCTTAACACTTGCATGATCTTTCTTTAATTAATTACAGGTAAAATAATATGTTTTTCTGGTCCTCCTGGAGTGGGAAAGACAAGCATAGGCCGTTCCATTGCTCGGGCCTTGAACCGAAAATTTTATCGCTTCTCAGTTGGAGGTTTATCTGATGTTGCTGAAATCAAGGTAGGCAATGAATGTTTAAACACTTTAGATGGTGGTAAAAGTTTATAATTGTGATAAAACCCAGTAACTCTGAAACTTACATGCACTTCAGGGGCACCGCCGGACCTATATTGGTGCCATGCCAGGAAAGATGGTGCAATGTTTAAAAAGTGTGGGAACAGCTAACCCTCTTGTTCTGATTGATGAGATAGACAAGGTAATTATTCCATATTTAGCTGGGTCTGTTGATGTACAGATTCATTCGCTATGGTTCTTCACCTCTTTTATTGATGTATGTTATATGTCTTGTGATCTTGTTAAGCTATCATTCTATCAGTTCTGATAGGAATCTCAAATAATTCTATCTGCTGGCAGTTGGGAAGGGGGCATGCAGGTGATCCTGCAAGTGCAATGCTTGAACTCCTTGATCCAGAGCAGAATGCAAACTTTCTGGATCACTATCTTGATGTTCCGATTGATTTGTCCAAGGTCAGTATTAAGCTGTATGTGGGTCAGATTATCTTGTTGTGACAGCCCTTATGGTGGCTTTTTCTGTGGTGGATGAGGCGCTGCTTCTCACAGATGGCTTTCATATTGCCAATTCCCAATTGTTTATAAGGCTGCAATGAGTTTCTTCTTGTTTGTGGATTCTTGATTATGCTGCTATTTGGTTTTCTCTCAATAAATTCTGTCTTCACCTGTTAGATGTATTGAGACTTGTTAAACTTTGTTGCAGGTTTTATTTGTCTGTACAGCGAATGTTGTTGAAAATATACCCAACCCCCTTTTGGATAGAATGGAGGTGATATCCATTGCTGGGTACATTACTGATGAGAAAATGCACATTGCTAGAGATTACTTAGAGAAAACGACTCGAGAAGCATGTGGTATCAAGCCAGAACAGGTATTGCTCTTGTACCCCCTCCCTCATGTACACAACATGGAATGAGTCCTGCTTTTGCCCACCTGACCGCCATGTTGAAAAATATAGTGGACTAAAAGCAGATGCGGAAGAATCAAATTTAAGAGCAAAAAAAAAAAGATGCTAAGTCCACAAATTTGAAACAAAACTTCACTGGAGATAGACAATGTTGGCTTTCTCATTGCTGATAGTCATATGCAATGCCTGTCCTGCATTTTTCTTGGTTCAGTAGCAGCCTTTGACTTAAAAATACATGCTAAAGCATGACATGTAATGATATGCATATTTGTTGAAGCTATCTCTGTCGGACATCACTTAGTTATTCCATTATCTTTCTTCATCCAGGTTGAGGTCACAGATTCAGCTCTTCTTGCATTGATTGAAAATTATTGCAGAGAAGCAGGGGTTCGGAATCTTCAAAAGCAAATTGAGAAGATATATAGAAAGGTTTAGCTGTGATTTATGAATTATCAATTCAGACTTTCAATACGGTCCAGCGACTAGGCGTGCTACACAACATGATTTAATTTATCATGTTTGCAGGCTGCAACACTAATCTTAATGTTTTCTTTCACTAACAACTGTACACCTTATTAACTGTTTAGATTGCTCTACAACTTGTCCGACAAGGACATAATGAGGCCCATGTTGATGTGGATAAGCCAGAATTCGGTTCCATGTCTTCTGCATCTGTCGTTGAAGGAGTAAAAGCTGAAGCAGAAGATATTAACAAGTCTGAAAATGCATCAGAAGCTGAAATAGTTGACTCCCCAGCTGATGAGGTACCAACTTCTATTGATCAATCTGGTACTAGAGATAGAGTGTGTGTGTGTGTGAGAGAGAGAGAGAGAGAGAGAGGTTTTTCTTCTTCTCCTTTTCCGGGCACCCCCTAGCTGAAATAGTTGACTCCCCAGCTGATAACTTACCAAATGTGCCCTTTCGTTGTGGTTCTTGACGGTTTAATCAATTCCAATTTATCGTCTTCTTATTTGTTGATATGAATAATTTAATTTTTTATCCATGAGCTATGTGTTCTTCGAGTTCGTATTTCTCAGATTACTAAACTTTGTGCTATGGATGTCATTGTAGCAGCAGGATACTGTAGAAGCTGAGAAAAATCAGGAGAGTGAAGCTGCTAAAAATGTGGAAAAGGTTTTAGTGGACTCACCCAACCTTGTAGATTTTGTTGGAAAGCCCGTGTTCCATGCTGAGCGCATATACGATCAAACTCCAGTCGGAGTAGTGATGGGTCTTGCTTGGACTGCAATGGGTGGCTCCACTCTCTACATAGAAACCACTCATGTGGAGCAAGGTGAAGGTAAAGGAGCCCTGAATCTGACTGGACAACTGGGAGATGTGATGAAGGAAAGTGCCCAGATTGCTTACACTGTTGCTAGGGGCATATTGCTGGAGAAGGATCCTGACAACCAGTTCTTTGCTAATACGAAGCTTCATCTTCATGTCCCGTCTGGTGCTACCCCTAAGGATGGCCCCAGTGCAGGTTGTACTATGATTACATCCTTGCTATCTCTTGCCATGAACAAACCTGTTAAGAAGGATCTTGCTATGACCGGAGAAGTAACGTTGACGAGAAAAATTCTTCCTATTGGTGGGGTATGTGAAGCTAACTTCAATATTCATTTCATGATATTGCTTGATACATATTTGACAATGCAATCCATTTTGTGGTGTAATACTTTAAAACCAAGTTAAGTTAATATGGCTCAACATTGAGCTTCATATATGGTTTTTTTAAGTCAGAACTATATGATTTCTTATAACATGTGGCATCTAGCGGGAAGCACCCTCTGTCCGTTAAAGTAGCAATCAAATCATGTAGGCCTTCCCTAATTCAACAAAATTTTCTTTTGGTATAATTGGCAGGTGAAAGAAAAGACAATTGCTGCAAGGCGGAGCGATATAAAGACCATCGTGTTTCCTTCAGCTAACCGAAGAGATTTTGACGAGTTAGCACCCAATGTGAAGGAAGGCCTTGACGTACATTTTGTTGATGACTATACTCAAATATATGAATTGGCTTTAGACGAGAGTGACAAGTCAGAGTAAGATACTCGAGCTCTTAGACGAGAAGCCCCTCCAATGCACAGTCATTCGTGAGTTTTTTCTACTTGACTAGTAGCTCACTGTATACTTTAACAGTGTCATTGCATCTGGAGGAGGTATCCTCATCCATTGTTGGTTATTTATGTAGCAACTGGCAACATATTCCATTAAAAACGCCTCTTTACTACTGTAGTGATATCTTTTTCTGGCAAATAAAAAGATGAAGAGCAGAGTTTCTTGTGTTGTGAGTGCACCTGTTTATCTATATTCTAGGCACCTGGATCCCATTTGGCAAAAAAAAAATTGCTTGCTTAATTTTTTTTTAACATTAGAATCTCTAATTTTTTTAAAAATCGATTTTAGTTTTAGGTAGGTGGATGCTGCAATTTAAGACATATTACTGTTTATCTATATTCTAGGCACCAGGACCCCGTTTGTCACGAAGTAATAAGTAAAATAATAGTAATACTCCGTTTGTCACGAAGTAATAAGTAAAATAATAGTAATACTCTTATCGTTCCACAACTGTTTGCAAACTGTCAAACCTATTACATGTAATTAGATTTTAAATGATTTGAATATATCGAGTTGAATTAAGGGATTTCCACAAAAATTATTCAAACATGAGTATGAAGGATCTCAAAATCTATATTGAATTATCAATCAAAACAACCATCAATTAAACAGAAGCAAATTACACGAAATCAGATTTAACTCTAATATTTCATATATCCCAGTTACCCTCTTTCGAGTATATAAACTTCAATTCAGACCACCCAACACAAATCGCAAGAGCTTTCATTTAGAAAAAGTTATGCACTCGTTAGGTTTAATGTCGGATTTCTGAATAAAGAAATATAGTAATTAAATTAAATTTGACAAATCTATTCTCCTGTGGAGTCGGAGGAATTTGGCGAATCTTAAATATTAGAGTTGTGGTGAAAATAATGGATGGAGTATAATAAATAGAGTAGAGTATTTGTCAAAATTATAATGAATGATATATAGTGGAACAATTTAAAATGAAAAAATAGGGAGAATTGCAGAGAATATTTACAAAATTTAAATATATTAGATAAATTTATTACGCATAACATTTACAACGTTTATGATATACTGTATTTATTAAACTTATTCAACAAATATATGTATGAATAGATTGGTTGATCTATCCGATTCTATTTTCAAATCATTGTGTTATGTGGGTGGTGTATTCAATTTGAATTCTATTTAATTTTTTTGAACTTTAAAAAATGTAGATTTTGGAATACGCTTTTTTTTTTAATTTACAAAAATTTACAAAATATTTAAGAGATAAGGATGAACATAATATTAAAAGATATATACAAATATTGTTAATATCATATTCCTAATAATCTTTGTACAAGAAAAAAAGTAAATCAAAATTGATGACTACGGTAGGTTAGCAGTCTAGTCTCCATCTCACAGAACAAACAAAAATCTACTAAGTCCTGACTTTTAAAAATTCGGATTAAATATCAAAGTCTAAAAAAATTCTATACACCCCACGACCAATAACACCCCTGTAATACTAATATGATTATAAATATTTTATATAATTTTAATGTTAATAGTATGAATCTTGTTTCAAAAATTTATTGAATATTTGAACTACCTTCGTTTTAAAAAAAAAAATTGTGATATACAAATTAAAAAAATGCACATTGTGTAATGCAAAATTATAACTAGTTTTTTAAAATTATTTAAAATGTATCTTATCATATACAGTATATCTTTTTAAAACAATATAAAAAGATAGAAATCTAAATTTGGCGCAAAAAATATATACATATAGATTTGAATCTAACTCAACCCTATATTTTAGGGTTTAAGGAAACTAACTCAACCCTAACTATATATATTTTCAGGTTTAATTGAAGAGTGATATTGGAAGAAAGAAATATGAAGGTTTAATTCGAAAGAGTCATGGATGAAGAAAGTGAATGGTTGAAATTTATGTGTGATAACTTTTGTAAAAATAATGAATATGATCAAATGCTCATGTGGGACGACAATTCACAGGTTTCTTTTAAAAATACACTTTTTTTCAATTTTGAACGGGCAAAAACTTGTGTGAGACCGTCTCACGAATCCTTTTAACTCATATTTCAAAATTTTGGGTAGGATAACTCATATTTTTTTTTTTCAGATTTTGGTTTGTAAAAAAAGTGATACTCCAATATTTAAGTAAAAAGTATCACTTTTTACTTAAACACTCTCACTTTTTGCTCAAACATTATCACTTTTTATTCAAACATTATCACTTTTTATATATAAAAGTCGTCTCACGGATCTCAGATACTTTTTACTTAAACACTCTCACTTTTTGCTCAAACATTATCACTTTTTATTCAAACATTTCTGAGATCCGTGAGACTCATTCTGAGATCCGTGAGACGGTCTCACCCAAGACTAGCCCTTTTGAACGATAGGCTGACGGACAAGTTTCATGAATGAAATTCGTGACTAGCCCTTTTGAACGATAGGCTGACGGACAAGTTTCATGAATGAAATTCGTGAGACAGTTTTACATACACTAATGTTTGCAATGTTTATCTTTCATATTTGACACGTGTTATTAATAATAATTTGTGATGTCATTTAATTTTCGTAGGAAAATACCAAAGAAAATAATTTGATCGGATCTCGCCCCGAACCGACGACGACACTTCCAAACACACCTTCCATAGCAGAATCTACTACTTCAACTCAGGTGCAAGGCAACCCTAACGATGTGAAATTTGCGGCTTCCAATTTTCCAATAAGAATGCTGGAAATCGGACCTTGGATGGTACTATATATTTATATATAATCCCTTTTTTTTAATTAATTAATTTCTAATTGATTAATATATAATCCCTTTTTTTTAATTAATTAATTTCTAATTGATTAATTAATTGTGGCAGCGGCGTGAGGGGCGTGAGGGTGATATGAGGGCAAGATTGTACTTTTGCAGGAGGAAACTAATATGGGAGATTCTTTATCGAGACTTGAAGGCTAAGAATAAGATGGAGATGGAATGGTCCCATATTACTGCCATCACTGCTCGTATGGATCCAAATAAGCCTGAAATACTCATCATTCAGGTAATTAATTTACCCTTTTACCCTTTAATTTCGATTAAAAAATCGAATTTTGTATTTTAAGGTCCTACACGGCTGACTTCGAGTTTTAAAAAGTCATTTAAAATCATTCTTATTAAACTTAAACTTAGTGGGTGTTTTACAAGGTGCTTAAAAACACTTTTTTTTTTCAAATAGAATCACTTTTAGAGTGTTTTCAAACACAACCAAATGATTAAGTTAATTTGTTAAAAGTGATTTTGATGAAGCACCCCTCCACCTACTTCTAATAGCTTCTATGTGTTTCTAATCATTACAATAATCAATTTTACAATTTTATCCTCACAATTTAAATAATATTTCATCTTTACACATTATCTATCCAAATGTAATAAGAGTGTTTTTTGTAAATTTATAAAAAAGTGATTTATTTTGTAAACACCACAATATATACACAATTGATTTAAAGTGCTTAATTTTAAAACACTATCAACTTTCAATTTTAATCACTTTGAATCAATCACTATAATTTACAAACATACCCTTTTGAATCAATCACTATAATTTACAAACACACCCTTACTCGGAGTCTCAAACTGAGCACCAGTTCGGTTAAAATGACAAACAATCATGAGACGGACGAATAAGGAAAAAGTGCAAACAATTGTGAGACGGATGGACACTATAGATGACTTTTAGTCACATTATCGTCTCATTATTGATTCTCTAGCTAAAAGTCATCTTCTTACGGTAGGAGTGTATTTTTTTAAGTGATATCACGATATCACAATTGTTTTCTTTTAGGTTTTTTGCATTACTTTTGTAACCGGTTGAAGCGGTCGGTCCGATTAATGTATTATTATTTGCAGTTAGATAAGCCGCCGTCGTTCTTCCAAGAAATGCCTCCTCAACCGAGAAAACATACTACTTGGCAGCCCATTGGTGATTTCACTTCTGGTCATGTAGCCTCACGTTATAGGTACATACAATTCAATGTGCAAACATTACTTGTATAGTTTGTGTTATATGTATTTATATACTCCATCCATCTGTCCGCATATAAATTTCCCATTTTGGTATGTCCACCTATAAGCTTCTCATTCCCTTTTTAACAAATATGTTTTAATTTTTAAGTCTTACACTTTTTTTATATTTAAAGTTTCTCTCTCTCCCTATCTCTCTCTCTCCTTCTTAATCACATCATTTATACTATATATATTATTTAATCAATTTTCTTAATCCATTTTGGTAAAAATGTAACAAGAAACTTATAGGAGGAACGAAGGGAGTATTGTTTGTAGTTATTTATAAAATTGACTTTTATAAAATTTATATGTATTTATTGAAATTCCAAAAGTCACTTAAACGTCACAAAAAACTTTAAATATTTATAAATTCAAATAAAACTTTAAAGTAGTTTGTTGGTGCAATAACTTTTTTATTAGTGTAAATATTTTTTCCATTTTTTTTGGATGAAAATAATTTGTTTTCTCTTAAAATGTACTAAAATTCACTTATATTAATCCAAAATAAAGATACATTTTCTTATTTGAATATGAAATTTGTATTTATTATTTATGTGTTTCTTTTATGTTGGCATGTTATATTTTGAGATAAAGTTTTTATATTTTTTTTCTGCTTTTTTGTTTTGCCGCAATTTTTTTTTCTCCCCACCCCCCACCCCCCATTAATTTTGTAGATTTTTTTTTTAATTTTGTGCAGTATTTTTCTTAACAATATTTTTATTTCATGTGTCAATGATCGAGCAGGAGGCATACAGTTACGTTTCCTAACGGGACCCTTAAAGAACAATACCAAAAGCTTCTATTCAGCTTTACTATTCCAACGTTCAGATTACAATCCCACAACGCTAACTGCTTCGATTCCATTCCGACTCCGAATCCGACTAATTATATTTCTACAACATTCTAAAATACCATGTCAGTTCTTAATCCGACTCTACCATTTTAGAGTCTCTCCTCATCTCTTTTATACTTGTAGTGTTAAAGACAATTTATTTGCATGTTTAATTATTAATTTTGGCTCTTTTTGCTCTATGAATCTTTCTTCTTGTTTTATTTTAAAAAAGAAACAAGTACATTTTATTTATATGGACATAATGATCATATTGCATGGGTCTAGTATAATTTTTTCTGTGTTTTTTCATTTGTTTTTATTAATTACACCAGGGATTAAATTATTCAATGCCCGCTTTATGTATCTTCTGCGAATTATTAATTAATTGGGATATTTATCCATCTCACACTGTAATTTAAGTTCTTACTACATATTTAGTGTGACTTTCTATACTTTCCTCTGTTCACTCATCTTTTATAAAAAAAATATATATATATAAAGAAGATATATGGATAACAAGTAAAAATGTGATCATGTGACACAATTTTGAAATTTTAATTAGGTTAACGATAATTAAACAATTCAAAGAACTAATATTTTAAATACAAAAGCAACTAAATAAATTAATAATAGAATCTAACGTTAGAAAAATTATGTTTTTCTCAATATTGCCGCCAGTTGTCTAAACTCTAACTTTAAACAGGGTGAGCCGGTGAAATTGGTACTCCTATTAGTTTTTTTGAATTACATTAAATACCCATCCCTTTTCCCGTACTCCTATTAGTTTTTTTGAATTACATTAAATATTTATCCCTTTTCCCCTTCACATAACTCGAACCCAGAATCTAAAGCCTAGGTAGTAGTGCTCTAACCACTTGAGCTATCCAACTTCGTCTGGTACTCCTTTTCCCGTACTCCTATTAGTTTTTTTGAATTACATTAAATACCTATCCCTTTTCCCCTTCACATGACTCGAACCCAGAATCTAAAGCCTAGGTAGTGGTGCTCTAACCACTTGAGCTATCCAACTTCGTCTGATACTCCTATTAGTTGGTTTTTGAATCGAATACTACTTAGACTAAAAAAAAATGATATTGTGTCACGTGCATTTTTTTTATTTTTTTATATGAGTTTGGGTAAAATAAAAAAAATAAAAAAAATCGTTAACCTCTAACATAGAGGGCAAATTTTGGTACCCTCTGATATAGGGCATGTTTTGCAAATTTTCCCTCTCCCCGCCGCACGGCGTCGTTTTCTTGACCAATTACAATATTTCACCTCCTTAAACCCTTGCTGAATATCAACTGAATAATTCTTATGATCAATCACATAAATCTTATTCAAAACAATGTCGTATTTGATACTGAAGAGATTGTGCAATAAACAACCACTTCGCGAT
The DNA here is from genome assembly GCA_963675135.1 of Galeopsis tetrahit. NCBI lineage: Eukaryota > Viridiplantae > Streptophyta > Magnoliopsida > Lamiales > Lamiaceae > Galeopsis > Galeopsis tetrahit. The sequence continues at coordinate 91,552,421 of OY776121.1, forward strand.
CCCATCCTCAACGCTCGATTACTCAATTGTTTATATTCTTCTTTATCGGGACCCCATTTTCAGTCCGGCGCTTATAATCTGAGAGTTTTGGCATCTCGTTCTGCGTTTTCTTCCCAGAAGGATAATGGGTTCTATTCATTATTTCACGAGAAACGGGGGGTTCCATATGGATCAATATTTACTCGTTTTTGGAGCTCAGAGGCTGCTATTGAAGCATCCACTTGTGATGGTCTCACAGTGGACGCAATTATTGCAAATAGTTGGGTGATTTGTGATGAAAATGAGAGCGATTGGAAGAGTCATGCCTCTGCAATTGCTCAGTCCATTCACCTTGTGAAGAAACGCCTACGAGTGAGTTTGTGGTTTCAATGTTTATTTGGTTTTCATTATTTGATATTTCGTAATTTTGAGATTACAAGTTAGAGCCCATTGTTTAATTTGGTTTTATTTGCGTGTATGATTAACCAAGTTCCCTGTCCTGTTTAATTTTCTGGAATGAGTAAAATGTTGCAGTACCTTTGTGATACAATTCAGTACTGATTTTGGTTGAGTTATTAGAATGAGATTTTATTTGCATTCATTTATGCTTTTATTATTCAATTCGAGAGTTGGGTATATATAGTTGTAATTGCGGTAAAAATCTTTGCTTTGATTGTTTAGGTTGGCAAAAAATGAGTATGAAAGTCTAGAATTGTTTTAAGTAATCGCTGTTAGTACTTAACTAAACTATTGGTTTCAGTTTATTATAGGTTCCTTATGAGCTGATATTTTCTTTGTTTTTTTGGGTGACAAGTGGAAAAAGTTAATACCTAAGCTGGAGATATTGGCTGAAGAGATAAAGAAGCCGAACTTGTGGGATGATCCTTCACATGCGGGAAAAATAAGCCGTGAGCACGGGTCAATTATAAGCAAAATAAAAGAGGTTAATGCTTTTGAGCAAGAACTATTTGAACATATTGATATGATAAAGCTTGCTCGTGAAGAGAATGATGCAGAATTGGAATCGGTGGGGCCTCGTTTTTTCTCTTTCTAGGCATGTATTCATATCCTTAAGGGCTTTTGCATTACTTATATCTGGTAGAGAATATTTCAGACTATGGTTTTTTACTTTTTTCTAATGGCAATTATAGACCTTTTCCCCTTCATTTAGTAGAGTTTATATACTAGATTACCTTATAATTAATGCTATGAAGTTTTTCTTCCCATAATTTTAGTCCTTGTGATGAGGGTGAGTGGAGTGGGATCACTGTTATATGTTAATCAGAATCAAGAATCTCTGGTTTATGCATGTTTGAAGGGGGTCACGCTACAATTTCAGTTTCATCATTTGGGGTTGAATATTTAAGTTGCAAGTTTGAAAAAACTTTGTCTTGCGTATAATAAACAACATAATGAATAGGTTAATTTTCAACAAATAATAGTAAAATTTGGTAGTGGTGTATAGGGGATGACATGAATACAAGTAGCTTTGCATGTCTTAATCCTATCCTGTTATTCTTTATTTTCAGGAATCGATGAATGCTCTACTTAAACTGAGAACGCACCTCAAAGAAAAAGAGCTAGAAGCTCTGTTAGCTGGGGAGCATGATTCTTGCTCTTGCTTCATCGAGGTGACCTTATGTGCATCATTTTTAATCTACGTACATGTTGTTTACTTCACTTGACTAAGTTGGATATACGTTACTTCCTGTTTTCCTTTTCCTTGGATAGGATGAGTTTGTGAAGGACAATATGTGCAATTGATTATTATAGGATTGTGTTCTTGCAATAATGCATGCTTACTTCATATGATTAATTGGAGAGCGTATAAAAACACCTTATTATAGCATATTCATTTTGATGGATTAGAAAAATGAGACTGAACATTGCTAAAGTAACCTATATAGTAAGTTTCTTCTTTCGGTTTTTTGCTTTATTGTTTTTCCCTGTGTTTCCTTTGATATTTCTTCTTCTCCATATATCTTTATTCTCTTCTTCTTTCCTCTACTAACTGTAGGTTCAAGCTGGTGCTGGTGGTACTGAGAGCATGGACTGGGCTTCAATGGTGATGCAGATGTACAAAAAGTGGGCTGAAGGTCGGGGTTTTGGGGTCACTGTCGTGGATGAAATGCCTGGCGATGTTGCAGGAATCAAGGTGTTCATGCTCTTTCTTATTTGTATCATCAACTTTGATCATATAGTGCTACACTTTGAACTAGAATTTCAGTTGAATCATTTTTTGTCATTAGCGGGCCACAATTAAAGTTGATGGGGAGTATGCATTTGGATACGCCAAAGCAGAAATCGGTGCACATCGTCTAGTACGATGCTCTCCTTTTGACAGCAATAAACGTAGGCACACGTCATTTGCATCTGTAGCAGCCATTCCAATTCTTGGTGACGGATTTTCCCGTTTCCAAATCAATGAATCTGACCTACGCGTTGAGAGGTATCGATCAGGGGGAGCTGGGGGTCAACATGCCAATACAACTGACAGTGCTGTACGGATCACTCATATTCCCACTGGAGTGACTGCCTCTTGTCAGAATGAAAGGTATCAAATTTTATCTGATTCAGAAGCCTACAGACAATTACAAAAAATGTCTCTAAAGTTTAGCTTAATTAAGGGGGTGTTTTGAAACTCTGGGTGATTCTAGAAGCAGTTTGTAGAGTTTCAAAACACACCGTAACAAAAAACCCTATTCACTTCCAAAGTTGAAATTACCGCCCTCTTATAATGACAGGTCACAGCATCAGAACAGGGCTTCAGCTATGGCTGTGCTTCAGTCCCGGTTGGACATACTTGAAATGGAACGTCAAGCTAAGATAAACGCAGAGCACACAGTGTCCCTCACCGACATTAATTTTGGCAGCCAAATACGGTCTTATGTGCTTCATGTATGCTTTCTAACACATGTAGTCATTAAGTGTCCAGGACAGCCCTGATTTAATTCATTTTGTTTTCATGGCAGCCTTACAGAATGGTGAAGGATCATCGTACGGACTATGAGGTTTCCGATCCTGATTACGTTTTAGAGGGCAATCTTGATGGATTTATCTTGAGCTTTCTATCCGCATCCTTGGACAAAAATGAAGAGGAAGGCCAGTGAGAGAAAAATAGAGTATATCAGCTTCTTAGATGATGTTATATTTTAAGCCCTTTTTTATTAACAGGGTTGTAACATTATTTTCTTTTTTAACATAACTTGCCAATTTATGAAATACAAAAGGGTTTATGAATTTTATCAAACTGAATCTTTAAAATCGAATCAACAGAATAAGCATACAGTTCATTTCTGAAGATTTTCATGCTAAATAACAATTTGAAAAGGCAGATTAAAGAAATAAGTTTGCAACACAAGTAATGAAATAATGCATTTCAAAGGAAAATAAAAGAACTTATTAAATAAATATCATCATTGCAGTATCTCGGAATACAGGGGGGGATAGTAAGCCAAAATGCCCCTATTACTAGGAAAAATGAATTCCAGCCTTGTTGAATATTGAAAGCAAGTGCATAAAATCTGCTTGACAAAGCTTGGAAGATCTTTTATCTTCAAAGCCTCCGGACTTTAGTACACTCAACACTTTGGTTTTAAAATCGGAACCTTTTCCATCTCCCTCACCCATCTCCACATCATCATCATCTTCTTCTTTATCTTCAATGTCCATGCTCATATCCCCAAGCGTGTCTCCTAAAGCAGACACACATACAGCCAAATCCACATCATCTGGAGAGCCATCGGGGGTGAGTTGTAACGCTTGAAGAGTTTTATAGTTCTTCTCGAGTATGTTAAGGATGTTCTTTTGTCTGAATATAGCTCCCAAAGTCTTGTTTTTTCGATTGAAGCAAATACGAACTAAGCCATCCCACTCCTTGAAATTTACAGGAGGGAGTGGTTTCCTTGGTTCGATTCTAACCACAGAGGAGTCGACCTTGGGTGGGGGCCTGAAATTGTTCCGTCCCACTTTCAGCAAGTGGTTAACCCTAGACAAGAGTTGAGTATTGACAGAGAGACGACAGTAGAGGGTATCACCGGGTTGAGCAACAAGCCTCATGGCGAATTCTCTTTGGAACATTATTACTGCACACCTGAACAGCGGCCGATGAGCGAGTAATTTGAAAGTAAGAGGGGAGGAAATTTGGTAGGGGATGTTTGCCACGCAAATATCAAAGTACGGTAGATCACATTTGAGGACATCTCCTTGTATAACCTGCACCAAGACATTGGAAGAAAATCAATATCAAACATTTTTTCCTAGACTAGGTAATCTGTACAGTATGATGAGAGGGTAAAATGCTAAAATCATGCATGCACAAAGCCAAGATAATTTGACAAACAAGCATAATCTCAATTGGATTTAAGAATGAGATTGTTTAGAGTCTTCGACAGTCTGTTTTCAGTAGGATTGTTTAGGGAGGATTGATGATTATTTATCATGAACAGGGGTGATAAAACTCAGGGCCTAGAATCAATAACAGACATGAATACATAGCTGGATATAATAATCTTTCAAACTTAATAATCAATTCAAACAAGCCCTTAACCTATTACTTCCATGCCATTGTTGTGCTTGGATTGATGGATTTACAATGAATGGATTTCCACAAAAATCATTCAAACATTAGTAGGGTCACAAAATCTATATTTATCAAAACAGTCATCAATGAAACAGAAGCAAATTACACTATATCAGAAGAAACCATAAAACTTCACATTATAAACTCAGACTTGTTTTAAGAGAACATTCGGGTATCTAAACTTCAATTCAGACCAAGACTGCATCAGTAAGAAACAATCCACAACACGCCCAACACAAATCACAAGAGCTTCCATTAAGAAAAACAAAAGCAAAAATTATGCACCTTCAAACGGTTAGAGTGCGGGGTTCCTTGAAAACGGCGCTGCAACTCGAGAACCATACGGGGATCGAGCTCTACTGCAATAACAGATTTTCCGGCCTCTAGAAGCTTCTTGGTAAGATTACCAGTACCTGGACCGATCTCGAGAATGATATCAGTAGGTTTAATGCCGGATTTCTGAACAATTGAATCGACCAAGAGTGGATTTTTCAGTATGTGCTGGCCTTTTGATTTGTGGAATGGGATACCGCCCTGAAAGTGAGGACTTGATGTCGCCGCGGCGCCTTTCGGTCTCTCTTTCCTGATTTTACCTCCCGCCATAGTCGTCGCCGCCTGTTACAAGATTAGGGTTTTGGGAAATAACTAATGAGAATGTTTGTTTTCGCGGTAGAGGAGGAGAAAGATGGAAAATATAGTAAATAAATTAATTCGGCTGAATAGGAATTTGGTGAATGCTTATATTAGAGTTGGGCCGGGCTTTTTAAATATGTTTTGGGCCTCATTATATTTAATTGGAGGCCACGGATAAATAGCCCCCATAATATTCACGCTGAGTTCACCACCCCTAAATAAAAAAATAAACAGACTTTTTGCATTTCTCTCCCACTCAAAATATAATACAACCTCTGTCCCTGAAAAGTTTACATACTCACTCTTACGATATACACATATAGGCTCATCATACGCTCAATCAAACTACGTTATTTAATTTATATAAAAAGGTTTACAAAATTACCCCAAAGACTTTAATTATTACACTTTTTTCTTAAATTTCGTTACATCAAATGAAAGTTTATCAGGGACGGAGGGTAGTATTTATTTATAATTGATTATTCTTCATATTATTATTATTTTATTTGACCATATTGTTGCATGATTGTGTAATTGTAATGAATATATGTGTAGCGTATTTAGTTTTTTAGTTTTAAAAAAAATCGTGTTTTGCAAAAACTGAGCACTGGTTCGCCGAGTTTTGTGAGATTTTTCGGAAAAAAGTTTCACGTTTTGAATCAAAACTCGGCCAACTTTTCCACATTTTGATTCAAGACCAATTATTCCACGTTTTGATACAAAACTCGGTCAATTATTCCATGTTTTGATACAAAACTCGGTTAACTTTTCCACGTTATGATTCAAAACTCGGCCAACCAGTGCCAAATTGGTACAAAATTCAGTTTTTGACGCTTCGTCTCCCTCATGTCCCGTTTTATGCAAAAACCAAGTTTATTCAACGATTGAAGCCAAAATCATTCTCAATAACATTGAAGTTTTAACATTTAAATAAAAAACTAACATTCAAGCTTTAAAATTCAATTTTAAAATCTAAACTACACTTACCTTTATTCATGGTAGAGCACATCGACGACACGACAACAGAACTTTAGACAGCGGCGGGCGGCGACAGACGACACGTCAAAGGGATTTTTAGAAAATGTGGGTGGGGTGAAGTCAAGAAATATTTTTAATGTGTATTTTAGCATTGTTAGGAACAAAGGTTATTTGTGGTATTTTATGGAGGGGTAAACTCATATTTAATGGGTGAAGACATAATAAGGGGTCTGACTATATGCACCTCCATTTCGGAGAGATGCACCCCCTTCAATTTTATTAATAAAATAATAGGTAAAAAACCTAAAATGCCCTTCATTAAATATACACTATACTAATGCACCCCACCTTCATTTCTTTCACCTTCTCCTAACACACAACTTCCGGTCGCCGGCGACACCGTTTCCGGCGACCATCAACTCAAAAAAAAATAAAAATTGGTCGACCATATACTCAAAAAAATCACAATTTTTTTTCAATTTTCGACCAACCAGTGTCGACCATATACACTCTTGTCGACAAATCGTTGTCGACGGGAATGTATATGGTCGAAACGGTTGGTCGAAAATAAAAAAAAACATTTTTTTTTTAAATTCGACTATGTAAGGTCGATCAAATACACTCTCGTCGACAACAATTTATCGTCGAAGGTGTATTTAATCGACCTTATACGGTCGAAAATTGAAAAAAGAAAAAGAAAAAAACTATGGTTTTCTGCATTTTTGCAGAAAACCCTAACATTGGGAAAGAGGGGAAACCTGGTGGGGTGGGGTGTGTCGACGTCGGAGGGAGGGGGCGGCCGCGATCTGCTTTTTTTTTTTTTTTTTTACAGTTGGGGGGTGGGGCGACGGGCTCGGCAAGGGAGGAAGGAGGGAGGGTACGGCCGCGCGCGGCCGCGATCTGTTCTTTTTTTTTTTTACAGGCCGGGGAGGGGGGGGGGGTCGACGGGCTTGACGAGGGAGGGAGGGGGTGGCGTCGCCGGCGACGGGTGGTGGAGGGGCAGGTCGCCGGCGGTGGTGGCGAGGGGTGGGGGAAAAGATGAAAGAAGAAATGGAAGAGGAAGAAGTTGGAGGATTTTGGGGTGTGTGTGGGGTAGTAATAGGATTTTTATGAAGGAGGGGTATTTATGACATTTGAGGGGGGTGTGACCTAAAATTCGGGGAGTGTATAAATCGGGGATGTGCATCTCTCCGAAATGGAGGTGCATATAGTCAAACCCCATAATAAGTGGGGGCATTTATTTGTGGCCTTAATTGGATCGTCAACTGCGGCCCATTAAAAAATTCGACTAAAGTCACCCCTACCTCTCATTATTATTTGAACATGGGTAAAAATTAGTCTCTTATTCAACATTTTCTTATTTAAAAAAAAAAAATCTTACTCCTTTGAAAAAAAAAAACTCTAATTACATTTTTTACATACTAATAAATTATATCTTCAATAAAATTGAATTATCCATTTTATCTTTCCTAAAAAAATATTTTATCACATTTAATACCAATAAACAATTGTTCTTATATTAAAACTTGTTCAACAGTAATAAAATAGAAGACTTGTTTTAAAAAAAAAATAGTTAACACAAACTATTTGCAGTCAATTAAAACTTGAAAATGAAAATGAAAAGAGGGAAAGAAAAACTTATCGATAATTTTCCAACGATGCGACATTAATCTTCAGAATTCTTATTTACAGTGGCTTCAAATTTTTGGTTGTAAAAATAATTTGTTTGCTAGTGGATAGGAAGATTTGTTGTTTACTTTTTTTCTTGCTTAGATTACCGATCTTCTTGATTGAGATTACCATGTTTTATTGAATGGTTCTATCTCTATCCTAGTACTCTTTCTCAAGAACACGACTACACCAATAGTATAACAGGAAATATAACAACATTATATAGTAGAAGATTAAGTCCTAATTATATACATTACAAAAACAGTTTCTTATACTCAAAACTCTCAGTTCATGGTGAATCTTCATCAACAAGAAGGATCAACTTTCTTGAAATTTTGGAAGGGGCCCTCTTGAAATCTCACACATCAATCAAGGTTCAATGGTATATGGAGTAGGAGTAGATTCTAGTATTACTCTATCTTATTTTTAATATAAGTCGTTTTGACTTTTAATGTAAACTATTTGTATTTCTTTAAAATTTAATTTTAAGATCACTAAGGGCATATTTATTTTGGAAAGGGAAATTCAGATTTGGAATTTTGAAACTCCAGTTTTAATTCAGATTTCAAATTCTCATCCTATAACGGTATAAAAATCAATTCTATAAATACCTACAAACCCTATATAAATACCTATAAAACATATATTCCTATACTATAAATTAAAACCTACCCTACATAAATTAAAAAATAAAACATAAAAATGATTAGAATTTTGAAATCCAAAACATGCCCTAAGTTAAGTTAGGACAATGTGTTTTTTTATGAGATGCCGTTAATTAAGGATGACATATATTTTGAATATAAGTGAATATTATTTTATTTGGTAACGAAAGTGCGTTGTGCACTTACACAATATATAGTACGGGGTAGTGTGTATTTTTATTTTATTTAATTAATTGATTTAGAATAAAAAAATTACAATAAAGTTAGTCGTATTGCCGTTAAAGCCCAAAATAAATGTAATTTCCAACCCCATACCAAATACTCACGTAACTTACACCAAGTAGGGACGGTTTCTTCTCAATTCCCAATCCATAAAAGCCACGTCGGACCAGTGACAACGGAAGCCCACGTGTCTTCCTGTAATTGGCTAGTGTCATAAGCCCTGCCACGTCAGACTCGAGCTAAAATCTGAGTTATATAAACTCTACTCCCTCAGTCAGTTCGTTACAGGTATCCTAACTCCAATCTCGTGAGAAGAGAAACACCAATGGCGATTGCGCAGAAAAGAGCGCAAGTCATGAACCCATTCTCCCTCTCTCTAGCCATTACACTCTCTCTTCTCCTCGTGATCTCCTCTGCCGAAGTTTTCTTCGAGGAGCGTTTTGATGGTAACATTTCATTTTCTGTTTAATTAGCTCGTTCCTACACCGAATATGTTTGTGTTGTTTCAGTTTCACGGTCATTTCGCGTTTATTGATGCTTTTTCATGATTTATGTTAATGATCAGTGATTGGCTTATGTGTTTTCTGTCGATCTATATGTTTTTTTATGGAAGGAATGTCATTATGATTTACTTGTCATTATATTGTTATAATCGGGACAGATCTGGTATAATTACCATTTTATGTTATTGCGATGCAACAACCATTGTGTGTTTAATTATGAAAATGTTCAATTGAATAACATGAGGTGAACTATCAATTTTGTTCTGTAAGCAGTGGGTTGACATTTGGTTCCAATCATTTTAATCATGTGAACGGCATTTTGTTATTTTTTTTTTCCGCATTGCCAACTTTTGTGTCGCTGTAGTTTGTTTGGACAATTTTGAATGCGGATGAAATTTGTAAGTCCGTCACATAGCAATTGAGTGATGTTTTGGCCCTACTTGTTATGCAAGCTGTCCACAATTAGCTAACACAGTGACAGTTTTTGATGCCAATGTATAGTATATGTTTGCGTTAATGTAAGTGTACTTGCTTATGATGGACACACAGTTCAGTTATTGTCGGTATGAATGTTGTGATGTTGATTAAAACTTTATAAAACGGGGAGAAAGAAAAAAACCACAGATATGGCTGAGCTATGGTTGATGTTGTTCTAATTCAAAGTTGGAGTTATCCTGTTGCACTAAAAGAAAGGATAGTACTTCCCCTTTTAAAATTGAAGTGCTTCCTCTTTTGTTGATAATATAACCATATTCGTGCCAGGATAAGACAATAATTAGAGCTAAGAGATATTTTATTTTTTTGAATGTTTTGAACTGATAATTTTCTCTGATGTATTTCAAAGATGGATGGGAGAGTCGTTGGGTTAAATCTGAATGGAAGAAAGATGAGAACCTGGCTGGTGAATGGAATTACACCTCTGGGAAATGGAATGGAGACCCTAATGACAAAGGTAGTTACATCATTTTGCAGATTAAGTGCAGTTTCAGTGTAGACTGGATTATATAGTAATGTAGTATAATCATTTTTCTACCCTGCTGCAGGTATCCAGACCAGCGAAGACTATAGGTTTTATGCTATCTCAGCTGAATTCCCAGAATTCAGCAACAAGGATAAGACCTTAGTGTTCCAGTTCAATGTCAAGCATGAGCAGCAGCTTGACTGCGGTGGTGGCTACATGAAATTACTCAGTGGTGAAGTTGACCAGAAAAAGTTCGGTGGTGACACCCCATACAGGTTATTGTTATTCATCGACGTTTTTGTTGCTGACCAGGATTTGCCATTCTTATTTAGTCTGTTTAACCCATTGAGATTGCTGACTTGGTACATATGGTTGACTGCAGTATCATGTTTGGACCAGACATCTGTGGCTACAGCACCAAAAAGGTCCATGCTATTCTCACTCATAATGGAACAAACCACTTGATCAAGAAAGAAGTTCCATGTGAGACTGATCAGCTGACTCACGTCTATACATTCGTTCTCCGCCCTGATGCTACTTACACCATCCTCATCGACAATGTGGAGAAGCAGTCTGGTAGCTTGTACTCTGACTGGGATATCCTCCTTCCAAAGAAGATCAAGGACCCTGAGGCTAAAAAGGTTTGTTGATGTAGTTTTATATAGTTGTGTGTTCTTGATATTATATTCCAGCGCTTGATTTTCATATATTTCCATTTCTTTATTGTGTTGGCAGCCTGAAGATTGGGATGACAAGGAATTTATTCCTGATCCTGAGGACAAGAAACCAGAGGTGAATTGTATTTTTAAGTTTTATGCTGTAAGGTAGCAAATGACATTGATTTTATTAGAGAATTTTAAACTCGTTGTTGTCCACAGGGTTATGACGACATCCTGGAGGAGATTCCGGATCCCGAAGCCAAGAAGGTAACTTAACTGCACAACATTTGCTGTGTCTTTTCATGTTTATATAATGAAAGTGTAATTAACTATTGGTGTAAAAACTCTTGGCAATTGCAGCCTGAGGACTGGGATGAGGAGGAGGATGGTGAGTGGACAGTTCCCACTATTCCCAACCCTGAGTACAAGGGCCCTTGGAAGGCAAAGGTTTGTGGAAGCTCAATTTACATTTTCTACTATTGGTGAAATCGATGAACTACTTACTTACTGTTACATTTTCTATTTCCAGAAACTTAAAAACCCTAACTACAAGGGCAAGTGGAAGGCACCAATGATCGATAACCCAGGTCTCCCTTTACCTCTGGGCATTTGAGTAGAATTGCTACTGTCTTTGATCTTAAGAGATAATGGCTAATCTTAATTTTGGCATGATTGCAGACTTCAAAGATGATCCAGATCTCTATGTTTTTCCTAAATTGAAGTATGTAGGCATTGAGTTGTGGCAGGTAAGAGATCTCTACTTTTCCGTGGTTGAAGTTTTTTTGCCCATAATCTCTTTTTGAAACTGATTTAAGTTATCGTACAATATTACAGGTCAAATCAGGGACCATGTTCGACAATGTCTTGGTATCTGATGACCCCGAGTATGCTAAAAAGTTAGCTGAAGAAACATGGGGCAAACAAAAGGATGTATGATTTTTGCTCCTTTCCTACAAAATATTGTTTTCAATCTTACCCCCCTCCCCCAATCTTACCTTATTGGTACCTGAATAATGTTCAATTATGCAGGTTGAGAAGGCTGCTTTTGATGAGGCAGAGAAGAAGAAACAGGAGGAGGTATCATAACTCGAAATCTATATCCCATCAACGAAAATGCATCATCCTGTTTATTCATGTACATTTTTGCAATATGACAATATCATTAATGATTCTGTTTATTCTCTTTTTAGGAATCAAAGGATAACCCAGTGGATTCTGATGTAAGATGAACATTTTCCCTTTTTTCTTCGAATTATGATGCTTTTTAGTTGCAGCGTACGATGTCCTGATTGAGGAAGCACCTTTGTTTTACAGGCTGAGGATGGAAATGATGATTCTGAGGATGCTGATGGAGGTGATGCTGATGACGAAGCCTCTGCAAGCGATGCACATGTAAGAGCGTGTTACATTCCCCTTTTGAATTCATTTCCCATACTCTCTATCTTGCACTCTTCTCATGGTTCTCTACTCGTTTCTTCGATTTTCAGGATGAACTGTAGGGTGCTACAGCGTTGTAATATCTCGCCTCAAATTATGCCCTAAGACGAGTAGCTAGCTAGCTCAGGCAGTAGTTAATTGCTCAGAAATTTCCATTTCTTCTTTAATTTTTTAGCCACGGCTCATCTTTTTGTTAGGAAAAGAAAAACAGTTTGAAGCTGCACCAAGCATTTGTGACTAAATTGCTTGAGTTCCATGCGACCTTCTCATTACAACTATAAAGAAAAACACTTGTTTTACATCATGCATAACCTTCTCTTTTATTGTTAATAAAAGGTCTGATAAGAAGTACCTAAAAAGACGTTGCACAACTTTCACATCTCATAGTGCTCAGTCTGCAGTCGGGGTTTCTTGAGCTGTAGTAACGCAATAAAAAAAGATAAGAAAATAAACGATAAGATGATATTAGTGGTCAATATAAGTAACAATAATAAGTGATTATACTCCAAATCATTGATTCAATTGGTTGAAGTTTGACCAGGAAATATATGTGTTTTCCTATTACCAATACAATACATCATGCATGATGGACCTAAATCAATGCTACCAGGTAATACTCCAATGTTTATGGTTAGAAGTAGGTGGGATACTTGTAAACATTAATGGAGGTGACTGTTACGATTTTGATGATTTTTAAAATACCAATTTATATTAAAAAAAAAGAATTAGCTTCAATGTAATCACCACGTTTTAATCTAAACTTTAAAACTGAAAAGCAAATTAATGATTCATAACATAAACAATGTTTATATAAAACTCTACATTAGGCTATTGGTCCTAAAAGATGATTCAGTTTCTCTTTGTTATAGAAGCCCAAACAGCATGGAAGTAGCATATTGGTGGCTCACTCTACATATGTTCTCTCATTTATCGTGGATCAACCACAAATTGAAGTTTATGTAAACTATTTCTATACGTTGTCCATCCCTAATATTTTGAAAAGAAAATATAGAGTTTAATCTCAACATTTTTTAGTAGATTTCATAATTAATTTAACTTGTTCATTTTTTAAAGTTGAGTCCATTACTTAGTTTTCAACATTTTTTTAGTAGAATTTGTACAACGTAGCTTTATACTTCATTTAAATTTGTACAACGTAGCTTTATACTTCATTTATGTGTCTTAAATATAAATTAGTTTTAAACAAGTTTAAAAAATTGGTGTGTACAATTGAATTTTAATTAATTTAAATATATTCTTAATTGTTCAATTAAAACCATTAAATTAAAAAGTTTAACTTTGTAGCTCATAAGTTTAATGCATTTAAAAATACTATAAAACCTAATTTTACAACGAGAAATATTTTAACCCCATTAATAAAATATGAAAATATTCAATGCATTAAAAAATTGAGCCCTGCCCCTAATTTACCTTTTTCATACTAGGAGTAGGATTTTTATTACAGTACTAGTATAATTTTTATTTTTTCTCAAAAAAAAAAAAAAAAGAAGCTACTCCATAAAATGCTTGCAATGAACTGCAAAAGTTACAAATAATTGGCAGCAGTTAGCTCAGCAGCAAAACAACACTCATTTCACTTTGTAAAATCCGCCACCCCTCAACGGAACTCCCAAAGCTCCAACCCCTCACTCCTTCCCCATAAAAATCCCCCTTTCCTCTCCCAAACTACACACATCTCTCCAGAATGCCGTCAGCGATTTCTCTCTCCGTCTCTTCGCCGTCGCTGATTGCCCGATCCGGCCTCAGCAGCACCAACGATGCGTGTTTTTCGACGCCTCGCTCCCTCCGCTTCTGCGGTCTCCGGAGAGAGGCGTTTGACATGAGTGTCTCCTTCGATGCGGCTTCCTCGCGCTTATCTCGATTCGATTTGCACTCCAAGCATTCGAATTTTAGCAAAGTTTTTGCGGCACTGGGAGGCAACGGGGCACCGTCGTCGAGTGGTTTTGACTACGATCTCGTGATTATTGGAGCTGGAGTTGGTGGCCATGGCGCCGCGCTTCACGCCGTTGAGAAGGTATACTTAATTGCCTGCATTGCGCTGTTTAGTCTCTCTTCCGTTGGTTCTTTGTGGTAATTTTATTCTGCTGTTAAATCAAATGTACCAGATTTAAAGCATGAGTACATGTTATTCCATGAAATTTCTTTATTATCAGCTAAGGTGGGTTAACAGCTACCCTGATTTCAGTCGAGGCGTTAATTTTTAGGTGTTTAGTTTCGAATATGTTTATCGATTGCAAAATTGTTAATCATCTAATGATTTTGTTATTTTTCCGAATTCGTATATAGACAATATATACACTAAAGTTTCAAGAAGTTCAGAGCCCAGAGCCAGGGGAGTGTGAAAATTTATCACTAATTAAAAATTATATTAAGTAAAATTTACTCCATTGTTTTTATGGTAAAAAAATACTACGTAATAGTGACTTGCCAAAGTTCTTAATCTCATTGTTCACATCTTTTCTTTTAATTTTTACTCATAATCCTGTAAAAAACTGTCATTATAGCACCCGTCAAATATAAAGAGTTTTGTTATTTGTGGCATGAATATTTTGAGGTTATACATTGTGGATATGCATTCTTGGTGAAGATTATATAGGCAATCTGGTGGTTATATCATTATTATTGGGATGTAAAATCATTGCAAACCACTTTTATATATTATGTTTATTGGCATATGTGGTGTTGATATATATCCACTGCAGGGCTTAAAAACTGCAATCGTAGAAGGGGATGTAGTTGGAGGAACATGTGTCAACAGGGGATGTGTTCCTTCAAAAGCACTTCTTGCTGTCAGTGGTCGCATGCGAGAGCTTCAAAACGAGCACCACATGAAATCTTTTGGTTTGCAGGTACTTCTCACTCATGAGCATACCAATCTGTGTGCAATATTCCAACCATTTTTGTATAATTTACTATAAAGTGTAATCTTTGAGTAGGTTAATCGGAAATGGTCTGTCTTAACCAGATGGAAACTCTCGGAAGGAAAACATAAAGAGTCATATAAAATCAATATGAATTTAACTTTGTTATTTTCCCTTCTGAAAATCAAACTGGTTTTCCCGCAAGAGGGAAGGTGTTATTTCTTGGCTCAGTAAAGTAGTTACTGAACAAGGAGTTGACAAATAACCAAGAAGCTCTAGTTAGAAACTTTTAGTCTTATGCTATATTCATTAAAAAAATGCAAATATTTGTTGCCATTCAGTAACAAGATTAATGGTATCTTTCTTCTGAATCATGTTTTCTGAACTTACCATCAAATGCCATAATGATAGGTTTCAGCTGCTGGATACGACAGACAGGCAGTCGCTGACCATGCAAGCAACTTGGCCTCTAAGATTAGAAGCAACTTAACCAATTCACTAAAAGCTATTGGTGTCGATATATTGACAGGTGTTGGTTCAATTTTGGTGAGTCCACATCTTCAGTCTCTGAATTCCTAGACCTGTATGTTTCAAAACTTTTATATTTCATAGCTAATAAGAGTAGTAAATTATTTAGGACTCTTGTCTTTAATATTTCTATGTGGCAAATGTACTCAGGGTCCACAAAAGTTGAAATTTGGAGACAAGACCATAACAGCAAAAGACATAATAATTGCTACTGGTTCTGTTCCTTTAGTGCCCAAGGGAATCGAAGTTGATGGTAGTTGCTTGTCTCCTCTTCATATTTTTTGTTGACTTATTTTTCAAGCATGTTGTTCCAGATTTTTCACCATTTCACTAATCCTAGGCCATAATGCTGTGTAATCTTAATTTCAATCCTTTTGCAGGTAAGACAGTAATTACGAGCGACCATGCTCTTAAATTGGAATCTGTTCCACAGTGGATAGCTATTGTAGGAAGTGGCTACATTGGGCTTGAATTCAGTGATGTGTATACAGCACTTGGAAGTGAGGTATGACATTATTCCATGCTACTTCACCGGATTATTTATATTATTAGCCACATTAGATATCCTTTTTGCTTGTGGTAATAGACATCTATTATTACACCTTGGTGATCATAATTTCTGGCTGTAATTGCTGATTATATGTTACGTACACCTGTACTTATGGTTAATGGCATATAGCAAAGACTTTGACTTCATTGCTGTTGAACTTCGTAGGTTACTTTTATTGAAGCTTTAGATCAAATCATGCCGGGTTTTGATCCAGAAATCGGAAAATTAGCTCAGCGAGTTCTCGTCAATCCTCGCAAGATTGACTCGTACACTGGTGTATTTGCTAGCAAGGTGCTTAAAAGTCACATTTAACACCCTTATCCAGTATTCATTATACTGTGCAGTTTTGATGAATATGATGAACCCATGTACAGATCACTCCTGCAAAGGATGGAAAACCGGTACAAATAGAGCTCATTGATGCAAAGACAAAGGAGCCAAAGGAAACTCTGGAGGTAATATTCCAAAATATTAGGGAAGATCTGGGCATCAAAATCCTACACAAAATGCCCTGCCACGAGATATTACTTTGTTACATTTTACTACATTAAAGTAGTGCTGCAGAGCAAATTGAATTATCATTCAATAAAATTCCTGATCAAAAACTTAAGCTGAGCAAAGGAGATACAGTGTTGCAAAATTATATGAAGTGTCTTGTACCACAAATCTCATCATCTGGAGTGTTACAATCCCTTATTATTGTGTACTCTGTTTTGAATGTTCTCAAGGATGGATAGTTGGACTATATAACAATTGCTGTATGCCAAAGCTTGTCTGTTCCATTTTGATTTGCTCCATCTGCTTCTGTTACTAGTTCAAAATGGAACTCTGAGAATGTAATGATCTGTACGATTCCCTGCAGGTGGATGCGGCTCTTATTGCAACTGGAAGGGCCCCATTTACTCAAGGACTTGGTTTGGAAAATGTTAGTGAAGATGAGATTGATATTTTCCAGCTTTATATGCAAATTAACTTTACAATTGAAGCCGAATAATCTGAAATAAATTGTTTTTTTAGATTAATGTTCAAACACAACGTGGATTTGTCCCTGTTGATGAGCGCATGAGAGTGATTGATGCAAATGGGAAGTTGGTGGGTTTGCTTCTCTTTTTCGTACTTGTGATGTTCAAAAGCATTAATCTATCTGCTTTTGTCCCTTTTACTGATCCAAAGTCCTAATTAATAGGTTCCTCATTTGTATTGCATTGGTGATGCTAATGGAAAAATGATGCTTGCCCATGCAGCAAGTGCACAAGGAATCTCTGGTAATGAACCTATTATGAAACATCAAAGCTGTATTTTTTTCTAGCATGTGTTGTATTCAATTAACTCCTGGAATTGGTTTTAGTTGTTGAGCAAGTTTCAGGGAATGACCATGTGTTGAATCATTTAAGCATTCCAGCAGCATGTTTTACCCATCCTGAGATCAGTATGGTTGGATTGACAGAGGTATGTCATGTCCTTTCATAAATCTCACTCCAGTTTACTTGATTGATTGATTTTACTTTAAATTAAATATGGATTTAATCTATCGGTTGATTTACTCATTTATTTAACATTTAGGAATTCGGTTTTTCAATTTGGATTTTTTTTGCAAATCAATAAATAGTTACATTCGCTCTGCATGCTTCTAATATTTATTTATTTTGTCCTTTCTTTCCTTTTCCCAAGTCGAGTTATGTGGGATATGCTTGTAAAACTACTTAGCTATTTCAGATTGCTCCTATATCCAACGAGCAAGTGTTTTGATCTGTTGATGACTTGTAGAATAACTGCACTGAGGTTCTAGTAATCAATTCCAGTTCTAACTCAATGAAAACTTTTGTTAAAAAGAATTGTTTCTTTAGCCATACCTCATGCTAGTTTACTGTGAGTCTGTGAGTGTGTAGGTTAAAGGGACAAGAAAGTAATTCTCTGGTAATAGGATATTATATGCAAATTTGGTGGTATACTGTTGATTAAAGGAAGTCGTCTGGGAAAATGTCGGTGAATTTGGTCTCTCTATTAATTCAATTCTTGATAACATGTAATTAAAACAGAAAAACAAGTGTAGATTGTTGCTTCACGTAATTTCCAAAATAACATATAATTAAAATAGTAAAACAAGTGTAGATTGCTGCATTCAGGTGATTTCCTTTTTATTTATTCTTCGAATTGCTGCTAAAATCTCTGATTTTTTTTTAGCCTCAAGCTAGAGAAAAAGCTGAAAAGGAAGGATTTGAAGTAAGCATTGCCAAGACAAGTTTCAAAGCAAACACAAAAGCCCTTGCTGAAAATGAAGGGGAAGGAATGGCCAAGGTGAGGCATAATTCATAATAAGCTGCTTTCGTGCTACTTCACTAAATTGTTTTGTCCCTTCATTCCTCTGATCAGGATGCTGATTTAATTTGATGCCTAAATCAAAAAATTAAATATACTGTTGTTTATTTAAAATGATACACATACACTTGTCTCTGTCTGGAAATAATTTGACGTACATACTAAATCTATTGTTCTGTGCAGTTAATATACAGGCCTGACAATGGTGAGATCCTTGGGGTTCATATTTTTGGTCTACATGCCGCAGATCTCATACATGAAGCATCCAATGCCATAGCCTTGGGAACACGTATACAGGTATATCTTCCATTGCTTTGCACAAGCTACTGTATTTTACTACAAAGCCTTCTATGTAAAGTGCCAAAAGCCTGGAAACAAGATACTTGCATGATATTGTAAAGTTATTCTTTGCTGATATAAACATCCCATGAGAAAATCTGATAATTTGGAGCACAAAAAGATTTGTATCTTTAGAGAAAAAAAGATTACCAGTTACAACAGGTTCATCCATTTGTTGAGATGTATTAGTTTTACTAAAAAGCTTTATATTATTCTTCGCATACCTATCCTTCCTTCATTTTCCATTTTCCATTTTCAAATTTGTTTGTTTGTGTTTGTGCCTTCCCGGATACGTAGAAGAGGTTGCACACGAGGACCTATCCTTTTGGTCTTTGTTCCCTTTTTATCACGGCAGGGAACATAATCAAATTATTGCCAAAAGTGATGATCTCGATTAATTACATTGCCATATTTTTTCTTTTCAGTTAGAAGATATGATTAATTCTTGTTTCTACTGTTTCACTTTACAGGACATAAAACATGCAGTGCATGCGCACCCAACCTTGTCAGAAGTTCTCGATGAGCTCTTTAAATCAGCGAAGGTAACCTATACATTTTTCACACATAAAACCAAAAAATAAAAGTCATTTCTACATATGTTGAAGCTTTGTTAGTGTTTTCTGGTTCTCTGCATGGTCCATCATAGTCCAGATAGAGCTCAAATAAGTTACTAGGCTCTGCAAGTCTCTGAAAAATGAAACAGCATGGTAGCTAGAATCCTTATGCAGTTGCCCAACATAAACTGCAGGTAAAAAGGAAACCATCCTTAACTCCTGAACCGAAGCCCTCTCTCATTTTACAATGGTACATTAGAGATGACCTTATATGCCTGTATAATCTGCTCAATACAAAGTAGGCCTATTGGCCAAAGGATTCCAAAACTTTTCGAGATTCTGCTATTTTTTCCAATTATTAAAAAATTGTCAATTCAATATGATTTGTCAATAATGTTGTGTGGTTTTGGCCACCATGTTAAATGATCAGTTGAAATGCAAATAAATCTTGGGCTTTGCTAGATGTGTAATTATGACCCTTTTAAATCATATCTATCATTAACGTATTTTGCACCCATCTCATATATTTGTCAAAACTGCGCCCAATTGGCAAAATCTCTCAAGAGTTTTGGAATTTCTCATCAGTTGAGCTTACTAAATATTTCCTTTACTACATCGTTGGTGCATCATCGCTTTAATGTACAACTCACGTTGAAAATATCTACTACGGAGAGGGTAACTAATTTCCACATTCCTTGTGATTGTAGGTTAAAGTCCACTCCACTAAAAAAGTTGCTGAGCCAGTTCCAGTTTAAATTTCTGGAGGTGTTGTGATTTATTCAAACATGTGATTTCACAAGGTTGCGAAGCTTCCCGTTCATGGAAACGAAATGCTGAGAATTGAGTCTCTTACATAAACTTCCATTGGTCTCCATTTACTGAAATTGAAATTATCTTCAAACATCTTAGTCAGTTTCTTTCCCTGCTAGAGGAAGTCAATTTTGTCCAGGACAATTATCAGCTTGTTGTATGAATTTGACAAACTCGAAATAAGCTTATTAAATTTATCAGTGAAATAAGACACTTTCCCGTTTGTTATAGCAATATGTGGAGTTTGTCAAATTCATTTGGGTTGCGTTTGGATGGGGGGATTTGATTTGAGGAGTCATTTCAAATGAAAGGAGTTAAAAATTCACGGATTTCAAATGACATGGTTTTAGTGAGGATTTGAAATCTCTCTCAATTTCAAGTAAAAAGTGTGTTGACACAAATTTAAGTATTTAAAATTCATTCATAATCCAAACATGTAGAATGAATTTGGATTGTGGATTTGAAATCCATAAGCTCAAATCCACCCAACCAAACGCAACCTTGGTGAATTATGCTTACATGATGTGTGGAATTTTGGTGAATTATGCTTACATGATATGTGGAGTTTGTCAAATTCATCTATCATTTGGTGAATTATGCTTACATGATGTGTGGAATTTTGTACTCCTGTATGATTCTCTTTTTCTATATCTCACGTTACGACTTGCGATTGCATTTCTGCAGAGATTTCTAGTAAAAATTACCCTATAGTGTTTTTAATTCTCACATTTTTATGTTAATATGTTACAGTATTTTTAATCATGGGAATCATGGGAATCATGGGAGACTTTCAATAATATTGTAACAACTGATAATGGTTGATTTATCCACTCTTTTATAAGAGTTTTGATCTAATATTCCGCTTATAACCTTTTCATTTTATCCTTTTGGTTCGTTTGTCTATAAATTTTTCATAACTTCTTTTATAAATATTTTTAATTTTTTATTGTTACACTTCATTTTACATCTTACTTTTTCTCTCTACTCTCTTCTTCTATCAATTACATCACTTTTCTTAGTTTCTATTTTAAAAAGTAACGGAAAGCTTATAGACATACGGATGGAGTATTATATAACTTGTATTTAACTTACTAAATAACCCAAATTTAAAATTTCATTTACATCCATAAATAGACTTTTAGGGCATGGTGCATTATGGTTTTTTTTTTAAACATAAATAAATATTGGAATTGAAGATCCCCAACTTATAGTACATGCATTCATCATGGTAGTTTTTTTTTAAAAATAACCAACATCTATGATGTATTAATTTCCCTTTTAAATGCACTCTAGATGTAGGAATTTAAGTATATGAGGGCTAAAAATATAGTAGAAATTAAAGTCTTCTGGACAATCCGGAAAAATAAATTGGGACCTAATATGAAATTTAATTTGGACAAAATAATAAAATTTAGATAAAATTATTATTTTCTAAAAAAACAATTATGACATCATTTCATTAATGGTT
Organism: Galeopsis tetrahit; assembly: GCA_963675135.1. Lineage (NCBI taxonomy): Eukaryota > Viridiplantae > Streptophyta > Magnoliopsida > Lamiales > Lamiaceae > Galeopsis > Galeopsis tetrahit. The sequence continues at coordinate 91,574,161 of OY776121.1, forward strand.
AACCAACCAAATCGGCAGCCTAACCTATATTGTACAGCCATTGAAATTTTGAATCTGATACACACACACACACTTGTTTGTCTCTCTCGGATCCGGTATTTATTGATATCCATCGTCTTTCCAGGAAAGAGAGAATAGAGAAGAAGCGAAAACAGCGAACAATTTTCCGCGATTCGAAGCGTTAAGCCAATTGAGAGATCGCGAACGGCACCGCGTTCGCAGATCGATCTATATTGGTTTATTCTTCGGATCGGAGTTAATAAACAACCAATTCCTGAATATATATACCAATAACCAGAAATGTTTTTCTTGGATTGGTTCTATGGAGTACTCGCATCGCTAGGATTGTGGCAGAAGGAGGGCAAGATTCTTTTTTTAGGCCTTGATAATGCCGGCAAAACCACACTCCTTCATATGCTCAAAGACGAGGTATCAATCATTCCTTTTCTTTACATTTGCGATTTATGTTTCTCTTTCTCGCATTTGTTCGTTTGGATTCTTGTTAATTATTTAGCTCTTATTTGAGATAAAGGAATTCGAGATCGAATAAATTTATGGAAATGAACGTTTTGTATATTAGGATCTGTATATTAAAGGGGTGAAATGCTGGTATCTTAGCTCATCTCAGCCTTTGATTTATCAAATTTTGGCCTTTAACCAGAATTGATTCCAATTTTCCATTATATATTAAAGTCAACTGGGCAATTTGCACCTTGTTTCGATTTTATGTTGATCTTGTTTCGATATTGTACTTGGAGCAACTGGGTAAATTACTTGGAGCACTTTTCTTGATTTTATGTTGATCTTTGAAACCATGTTTCATCTTGTAAATTTGTGCTGCAAGTTGAGGAGGCATGGTTGGTCTGAAATATTTGATTATGTCTGTGAGTCTATCCTGATTTTTTATTGGTCCTGTCTATGAGTCTATCCTATATGTTTATATTGAAAAGATTATTGTTTCCTCAAGTTTATACATAATCTAAGATTGTTAAAATGTTGGTAATGAGCAGAGATTGGTACAGCATCAACCAACTCAGCATCCGACTTCAGAGGAGCTGAGTATTGGGAATATCAAGTTTAAGGCCTTTGATCTGGGAGGCCATCAAATTGCACGAAGAGTTTGGAAAGATTATTATGCTAAGGTATAATCTTTGCGAAACTTTTATCCTACCCCCCACCCCCCCAAAACGAACGAATGATTTGCTTTGGGGTTCAAGTTTGATGCTTGCTTTTTTAAATATTGTAAATGTATGGATCTCTTTGTGATTGTTGAAAGTTGATTCTCCAATTTCTCATTATAAGGATGCTGCAGACATAGTCTCTGTGTGATATTCTGGGCTGGACACACTAAAAATTCAAGAAAAAATATTTTTAATTAAATAATATCTTTGATATGGCCATCTCGACATGCATTCTTTTTGTCATCATTTTGTATCTAATTTTTTTTTCCAAGTACAAGTCATCCACTCCCTGTAATGTCTAACTGCTATATTTCCCTTGAGTAAGCTAGAAATGTGTTTGTTGCTACTGTAATGCGCTTGAGTAGTTAAAGCTTAGTGTTTTTCTATGCAAATATATTTCAAAAAAGTTGGTGGAAAGAATCTTGATCAAAAATAGGAAAAACTCTAAAATATCTCTTGTTAGCTTTGTGGTTCTTATTGGGTTCAATCCTTCAATAAAATGTTTATGTTGTATGCTTATATTTAAAATGAGCCTTCATAATCCCAAATAAACTCTTTTCATGTTTATTTGATTCATGCGAGGCTTAAATTAAAAATGGGAGTTCGCTGAAATCACCTTTGTTACTCTAAAGGTGTTTCAATAGTACCTTCACCAGACACATAGATTCTGTTTATGAGGACCTTTTTTTAATCATAAAGCATATAAGATGAGTCTAAGTGCTTTAACTTCCGAGATAGCCAAAGCCAAATAAAAAGAGTACAACAGTGAGTGATTATGTGTCTTAGTTATATTAATCAACTATCTTTTGATATTGCTTCTTTGATAGTTGATCATAAATACATTTATTCTGGAATAAATTTGATGCTGCCTCCTGCTCTTTTTCCCCCATGTGCACTAAAACTAAAGCCCATACTCTCAATAGTCAATAGTGTTGAAATACTTCCACCATTAATGCACAGACTTTCTTTTGCCTGATACATCTACCTTGGAAGCTTCAAATGCATGTTAATATCGTATAATTTAAATTGATGTTGAAAACTCATTGCACAAAATGTTTGGGTGTGAAGGTGGATGCTGTTGTTTACTTAGTGGATGCTTATGACAAGGAGAGGTTTGCAGAGTCGAAGAAAGAGCTGGATGCTCTTCTCTACGACGACGCTTTGGCTAATGTTCCATTCTTGATATTGGGCAACAAAATTGATATTCCATATGCTGCATCTGAAGACGAGTTATGTTTCCACCTGGGTCTTTCTGGCCTCACCACTGGAAAGGGCAAGGTAAATGTATCTGATACAAACCGTCGTCCAATTGAGGTTTTCATGTGCAGCATTGTCCGTAAGATGGGTTATGGAGATGGCTTCAAATGGGTCTCCCAATATATCAAGTAAAGCTATTTCTGTTTTAAACCAGATAAATGTATCCTCTCTCATTTTTCACTACATGTCGTGGAACATCCATTGATTTTTTGTTCCGTTTTTTGGACCAGTTGTTGAACATATGAACAGCAAATGATCTAATCTTCTTCACTATTTATTCAACTCTCTTTGGACCCTTTTTGTGGGTATGATATCACATGTGTTAGTTTGTGTTTCACTATTTGATTTATTGACGTGTCATATCAAAAATTGATCTAGTACAGTGGACTATTAAATGAAACATGAAAAGTGAAATTGATAAATTGATCTTGTTTTATGGGCATCTTGGTAGATTTTAAACTTCTCATTTTTATGGGCTTAAATTTTAAACTTCTCATTTTTAACAGAAACTGAATTATTATATTGGTGTTTCAAAAAAATTAAAAATAGTAGTATTATTTTGTTATGCATATGAACTTAAGTTTTTATATAAATAATCTGAAAACAGGAGCATAACGTTTTGGGATATGATTCTGCACGAACACTGTATACGGTTTAATATGTGAGAACTTGTAACAAACTCTATCTATCCTCGTAAAAGTTATTTATTTTATCATTTTTAGCGTATTTTGTTAAGTTATTTGTTTTATTTTTGTGACATCCTACTATTTTTTCTATTTCCTATCTACTAAGTACTCCCTCCATTTCGAAAGTGTTTGCACCACAAAGTAGATACAAGTATTAAGAAAAATGTGTAATGAATGGATTGATGGACTGTTGAGGGTAATTTTATAAACTTATATGAATAAAGTAAATAGAGTGATTAAAATAAGTGTAAAAGTAATGATATTTTGTGTAAATGTGTAAATTTTGTGAAGGTGAGGTTTATGAAAAAAATTACTTTTTAAGAAGTGTAAATAATTATGGAACAAACTAATAAAAAAGAGAAAATATCATTTTCATGTTCACAAGGAATCCTTTGGAGAAGAGGAGGAAGCGTAAAGGTGTGTAGCGGCATAAGAGTATCTTTTAACTTCTTCTTTTTTTGGGACTTTTTCTAAATAAATATCTCACTATACATTAAAATATTAATGATTAGCATAATGGGGAACAGTGGGAATATATATCAGTACTCACTCCGTTTCACATGAATTTGCACATTTTTTATAAATGGATGTTCCATACAAATTTGCACACCCTATAAAAGGAAATATCTTCATAGCCCTCACCCTCAAAATATACTCTTATTTACTCATTACTTTTTCATGTTCAATCTACTTTTTACTTTACTTTATTTATAAAACTTTATAAAACTACCCATAAAACACATTTTCTTACACATTTCTTAAATTGTGTGTCATTTCAGGTGTGCAAGTTCCTATGGGACGGAGGGAGTAGAAAGAAAATAGTATATAGAATTACAATAATGCTGATTTCAATTTTCATCAGGGGATGTAGCTCAGATGGTAGAGCGCTCGCTTAGCATGCGAGAGGTACGGGGATCGATACCCCGCATCTCCATTTCTTTTTTTTAACCCAAATTAACTTTTAGAATAGAATAATCGCTAAAAATAATAATAATAAATTTATTTATTTTCAATGATGATTATATTAGTAAACTAGGGATTAAATATGTTTATTCTAATTTTTTCTTTTTTTTAACCCAAATTAACTTTTAGAATAGAATAATCGCTAAAAATAATAATAATAAATTTATTTATTTTCAATGATGATTATATTAGTAAACTAGGGATTAAATATGTTTATTCTAATTTTTATAATTAAAGTTTTTTGTGAGTAATAATTAATAAATTGCTAAACACATCTCCATTTCTTTTTTTAACCCAAATTAACTTTTAGAATAGAATAATCGCTAAAAATAATAATAATAAATTTATTTATTTTCAATAATGATTAAATTAGTAAACTAGGGATTAAATATGTTTATTCTAATTTTTATAATTAAAGTTTTTTGTGAGTAATAATTAATAAATTGCTAAACACATCAGGGGATGTAGCTCAGATGGTAGAGCGCTCGCTTAGCATGCGAGAGGTACGGGGATCGATACCCCGCATCTCCATTCATTTTTTTAACTCAACCCAAATTAACTTTTAGAATAGAATAATCGCTAAAAATAATAATAATAATAAATTTATTTGTTTTCAATAATTATTAAATTAGTAAACTAGAGATTAAATATGTTTATTCTAATTTTTATAATTAATGTTTTTTGTGAGTAATAATTAATAAATTGCTAAACACATATTTTAAGCTTTTATTTTCGAGAGAGAAATGAAAATAATTTTGATATAAAAACGGTCGTGGAATACACGAGAATTGTTTGGAAACTTGCCACGTTGCTGAAAACGCAAATTCCAGAATTTACGTGAAAGCGCGACTCTAGAATTAACATAAAGCGCGACTCTAGAATTTACAGGAAAGCGCCAGATTCTTCTCCTCTTCTATATAAATACTGGCTCCCGGCCTCAACCCAATCACAGATTCAAATTCAAATTCAAGTAACAAAATCATCATAAAACAATATCAAGGTACAATCAATCTCTTGTTGCAGGAAGTAAAGATGTCTCTAATTCCAAGCATTTTTGGAAACCGCCGAAGCAATGTATTCGATCCATTTTCGTTGGATGTGTGGGATCCCTTCGAGGGCTTTCCATTTTCCAATCCCCCTTCGTCCGCGGGGGAAACAACCGCCGTGGCCAACGCTCGAATTGACTGGAAAGAGACGCCGGAGGCTCATCTGTTCAAGGTGGATGTGCCGGGATTGAAGAAAGAGGAAGTGAAAGTGGAGGTTGAGGATGGATCTGTTTTGCAGATTAGTGGGGAGAGAAGGAAAGAGCAGGAGGAGAAGAACGACAAGTGGCACCGCATCGAGAGGAGCAGCGGCAAGTTTGTCCGCCGCTTCAGGCTGCCGGAAAATGCGAAGTTGGGCGAGGTGAAGGCGGCGATGGAGAATGGGGTGCTGACGGTTACCGTGCCAAAGGGGGAAGTGAAGAAGGCTGACGTCAAGGCTATTGAAATCTCTGGTTAAGAAACTTGTTTTACCTTTTTTTATGAGTGTTGTTGCTATTGAGATTTGAGATGACTGTTTTTGTGTGAAATAAAGTGTATTTTGTCTTGTGTTCATGTTTTAAGAAACAGTTCTTTTTTCCCCCCTTAAAACTGGGTTTCGGCAAGTAAGACACGAATTAGATGGGCTCGGATCTTCATGATCGGTTTGTTGATCAAGAAAAATTCTGATTTATGGAAAATTAATAACTATACTGTATATGCTATTGTAAAAAAAATAAAAATAAATAAAGACTACTTAAATTATTCAATTAAACCTACAAAAAATCCATAAATTTCAAAATATATTTGAGAAAATCACAATTTTCGACTCCCGTCGACAACGATTTGTCGACGGGAGTGTATATGATCGAAAAGATTGGTCGAAAAAAATTAAAAAAAAATCGACCATGTAATATCAGCCAAATACACCTTCGTCGACAACAATTTGTCGACGAAAGTATATTTCATCGACATTACATAGTCGAAAAAAAAAAGGTTTCAGCAAAAGCAGAAAATCCTAACAAAGGTGTGGGTTGGCGTTGTCGGCGACGAATCGGGAGAGAAGAGAGAGAGAGGGAGGGGGCGGACGAGCGATCGTTGTAGAAGCTTTTTTTTTTTAAATACAGGTAGGGAGCGGCTGTGGCGGCGCGGCCGAGTGAGAGGCCGCTCCGATGATGAAATGGAGATGGTATTTATGATAATTAAGGGGATGCATCTATCTTAGGCCGATTTTAGGGGGTGCATCAATCCGAAATGGAAGTGCATATAGTCAAACCCTTATATATTTTTTTCTCCATCATTTCTTCTTGAACCTAATCATTTTCTCCACTTCTCGATTTATTCCTTCGATTGATTCCACAATATAATCGAGGCGTGTTTTGTTTCAAAGTTCCTCATTTTCCTATAAAAATTACAAAGCACATACATTTCTCCAAATCAAGAGCAATGAGTCAAATTAGTGTAAATAATGCACAAAATCCTATTATAAGTAGGGTCCACGATGATTGATACCCCGATTACGGGCTATATTATATGGGTTGGGACCTCCATTGGGCCTTGAGGCCTAGGTCCTAACCAGGCCTAGACCCATGTCTTAACAGGTTTATAGAGGACTGATTGGGTGTGAGATTGCTCGTATTTGTGCTCATTATTGCTATATTATCGTAGCATTTTCATGTGATTTTGGTCGTAATTGATAGAAATTGTGCTACTAACCTTGTTGTCAAGAAATGTGTTCAAAGTGTATGAAAAAAGGTGAAATAGTCCATTTTTTAGGAAAACTGAGCATTGGCGCATGTGAAGTGAAGTTCGGTTGAAGGACGAGCAAGGAAAGCCAAGAAAAATAGAAGAAAAAGTCGAAGGAGCAGAAACCACACTGGCGGTCGAGTGAGCTCACACTGGCGGCCGAGTGACTTGATCTCACACTGGCGGTCGAGTGAGCCCACACTGGCACCCGTTTGGGATCTGGAACCCAGTTTGATTATGATATCCAATTTCACTCGATCGGCCGTTTGGAGTCACTCGGTTGACCGAGTCAACTTACAATTTCGGGGATTTTTGCGAATTTTGAAAAACTTCAAGGACCTGCTTGTCAATTTCGTCTCACACAATTTTGGAAGCCTTAAATTCTTCCCAAAACGGTTTGTAAAGGAGTTTTTTGGCCTCACTTTTACCCACTCAAACCCTAACTCATATTTTCACACACAACATGGGATAGCTTAGGTTTGAGGAGCTTCTCTCCTCAAACACCATTAGATAGTTTTTATGCTTTTTAGTTTAGAATCATTTGGGTATTTCATTTTCTTGTAAGAAATGAAGATTTTCAAGACTCTCAAGGTGCTATTTTTCTTTTATTTAAGCTTTGTTTGGTAAATTTCATTTTCATGTCTTATTTTGTTGTTTTAGCCATGGGTGTTTTCTCAAACACCATGGGCTAAGCTTTTTATGCTTTGGGTGTTTGAAACCATGTGAATATTTAGTGTTGAAATTGTTTATGCTTTGATTATTGTTAATATTTGGATTGTTGCTTCTCTTATTGGGTTTTATTGGTGCCTTTTGTATTACCTTCTATTAATCCGTATTTTGAGGCATGTTTAGCGTAGACGAGAGTTACATGAACATGTTTAAATTTATGGTGTGAGTTGTTGGTATACAAATGTGTTTATTATACTTTTAATTCGTCGAGAGAGAGTTAATCGTATTAGAACCCCATTAGGAGACATTAATTAGCATTTCTGGCAGGATCTAGAAGCTTCTACAAGGATCTGGAACCTGGAAGATTTCAGAACATTGGAGAACATGCTAGAACAGCCTAGATACATTTGGAACGACCTGGAGCAGCCTAGAAGGATCTAGAAAGATCATGGAAGTTGTGGAAGTTGAGTTTCCTAAAAAATAGGACCTCAATGTGGAAGCCTCTAGAATCAGCACCCCACTACTATAAATACCGATGGAAGGCTTCTCAAATCAGTGTACTCTATTCGATCAACTTCCTAGACCGAGCGTATATCCCTGTTAGGAATTGTGGCCAGTAGAACTACCTTTTAGATCATACGTTCGTATCCCACCCGTATGGCTGTGTGTCTTCTTATCTATTGAGAGTGTAATCTTTAGATAGACTAGGCATTTCGACAGTGTATACATTATACACTTAGTTCGTTTTTAGAACAAGGCACCTGCCTCGTTTGTAGTTTCTGTTGTGAATGTTAATGCTGTAACATTTCACACAACATTTATACTTGAAGATAAGTATTGGTTTTCGCCGTAAGGCTAGCATAGATTTTTATTTATAAAATCTATGTGAAAAATTATTTCCATTGTGTCTTGTTTGTTTTTAGTGTTTCAAGTCTTCCGCTGTGTTAATCATAATTTCTGATATTCTGTTAGAGCCAGTGTTGTACCAATTGTCACAACATTTAGTACAACATTATTCTACTTAAACTTAAACACTTCATATTCATACACACCCAGCACACTTTCAGTTGGTATCAGAGCCGATACCTGACGACACTAGGTTAGATCTTTGGTCAAGTGTGTTTTTAGTGTAGGTTAGCAATGGAAACACATCACATATCCACGGCACTTAGGCCACCCGTATTAGATGGATCGAATTACGCTTATTGGAAGCCTAAGATGCGTATGTACATCAAGTCAGTTGATGAACGTGCTTGGAGGACTGTACTTACAGGTTGGGAAGCTCCAAAAAGACCAGCAGACGCAGATGGTGAAATACAACTCAAGAGAGAAGTTGACTGGACGGCTGATGAAATAACAACAGCAAGCTACAATTCTAAAGCTTTAAATGCAATTTTTACTTCTGTTGATGTTTCAATGTTTAAAATTATATCTAACTGTTCTACTTCTAAAGATGCATGGGACAGGTTGCAAGAGCATTGTGAAGGTTCAGAAAGTGTTCGAAGGACTAAGCTTCGAATGTTGGGAACAAAATTTGAGAATCTCCGAATGAAGGAAGATGAAACAATTACAGCCTACAATGAAAGGTTAAGTGAGATTATCAATGAATCACATTCTCTTGGTGACCCTATTTCTAATGTTAGAGTAGTTCATAAGATATTAAGATTTGTTCCTAAAAGATTTGATGCTAAAATTTGTGCTATTGAAGAGGCAAAAGATACAGATAAGTTAAGTCAAAATGAGTTAGTGAGTATTCTTAGAACATATGAAATAAACACTAATCAAGATGATGAAGCTAATACTGATAAGAAAGTTGTAGTTTTTAAAGGGGAAACATCAAACACTTCTGAAGCTCAACCCATCATTACTGAAGTTGATTCTGATGAAGAATTGCTTGATGAATGTCTCAACAATCCTAACAACATTGTCTTGCTCACTAAGCACTTTAATAAGTTTCTTAAGAAATCTGTGAACAAATCTAGAAACATTCAGCCTAAGATTCAAATTAACACATCAACACCTCAATCAGAAAGGAGGAAAGCTCAATTCACACCAAGACTATCAAAGAGTGAAGGTAAACCAAGGTATGATCCTGAATTTCGAAAATCAGTTCAATGCAATGCTTGTTCTGGTTATGGCCATTATGCAAATGAATGTGCCAACACTAGACTTAAGCAAAAGCTGAACTTTAGTGCTACCTTGAGTGATGAGTCTGATGATGATGATCTTGATGAATTAAATCAGAATGAATATTCTAATTTTACCAGAATTGATTATAATGATTCCTCAGATGATGATCTGGATGAAACAGATTCTGATGCTGTACTTGATGTCTCAACATCTACAGCAACATCAGAACAGAGTCACCCAGATTTGAATTGTTTTAATGGTTTAGTTGATGATGCAGGAAAAAGGACTGATGACAAGGAACACCAAAAGTTGTTAGATGATTGGAACAATCAGAAACTCACTCTTAATTTCTTGAATAAAGAGAATGAGGATCTGAAAGACACAATCACCAAGCTAGAGGTTATTCTTACCAAAAGAGATCTGGAAATCTGTAACTTAAAGGAGAAATTGATAAATTCCACCTTATGTTTCAAGAAATATTCTAAAAGTGCTTCTGAGGTAAATAATGCTATAGCTATTGGTCAGTCTAATAATCATGGTTTAGGTTATGATGGTACTACTGCTTCTATTTCTGAGAAATTTAGAAAACCTGTGAAATTTGTGAAGGCAAATGTTGTCACATCTGATGCAACATCTGCACAATCGAATCCTCACAAGGTTAAAAGGAAGTATATCTGTCATTACTGTTCTAAAGTTGGTCATATTCGCCCTTACTGTGTAAAATTGTTTGAAGAACAGAAAACTTTGAAAATGCTGCATAAAAAACTGTCACATTCTGGTAAACAGTTTATGAAATCTGCTTGGAAACCAAAAACTACCTGTAATGTTGCTCATACCTCCTTAAAAGCATGTCTACCTGACTCATGGTACTTTGATAGTGGTTGTTCTAGACATATGACAGGTCGTACTGATTTCTTATCTGATTATGTGACCTTGAATAGTGGTAATGTTACATATGGTGGAGGTTCTAAAGGAAAGATTCTTGGTAAAGGAACTTTGAATGTTAAAGGTTTTCCTAAGCTTAAAAATGTCTTACATGTTGATGGCTTACTTGCAAATCTGATTAGCATTAGTCAACTTTGTGATGATAATTTGCATGTGAAATTTGATAAAGATTCATGTTATGTTCTTAATAAAGATGAAGTTTGTGTTATGACTGGTACTAGGTCAGCTGATAATTGCTATCTTATTGGAACAAATATGTGTAACTTGTCAAAATATGATGAAAATGTCTTATGGCATCAAAGATTGGGTCATGCAAATTACAGAGCAATGAATAGACTAATCAAAGCAGACGCAGTAAAAGGGATTCCAAAACTAAATCTTCACAACAACACTGTATGTGGACCATGCCAAAAAGGTAAGCAGGTAAGAATGTCGCACAAAATGTTGTCACATTGTACTACACATCGATGTTTTGAATTACTGCACATGGACTTGATGGGTCCTATGGAAACTGAAAGCATTGGAGGAAAGAGGTATTCCTTAGTTGTGGTAGATGATTTTTCTAGATATACCTGGGTAGAGTCTTTAAGAGACAAATCTGAAGCATTTGCTGCATTTAAAATTCTTTATAAAAGGTTCAAAAATGTGTTTAACTTGAAAGTTGGCCGTATTAGAACTGATCATGGTAGGGAATTTGAAAACAGCATGTTTAATGATTTTTGTGATAAAAATGGTATCTTGCAAGAGTATTCATCTCCTAAAACTCCACAACAAAATGGAATTGTTGAAAGAAAGAATAGAACTTTACAAGAAATGGCTAGAGTTATGCTAACATCCAAATGTCTTGCTAAGAAATTTTGGGGAGAAGCATTGAATACTGCATGTCATGTTATTAATAGGGTTTTTATTCGTTCTGGCACAAGTCAAACACCATATGAGATTTTGAACAACAGAAAACCAAGTGTGAAATATTTTCATGTATTTGGTTGTGTGTGTTATATTTTGAATGATAGGGATCAACTTCATAAGTTTGATTCTAAAAGTGATAAAGGTTTCTTTTTAGGCTATTCTAGAAATAGTAAAGCTTATAGAGTTTATAACCTTAGAACTAACATTGTTCAACAATCTGTTAACGTTGTGTTTGATGATGATAAAGGTCTTACAGATGACAAGGATGAAGAAGATGTATCACAGGTTACTGACACTTCTGAGAATACACTGAAGTCTGAAAATGTTGCACCAAATGTTAACACATCTGGGTCAACATCTACAGAATAGTCAGCTGTAAATTCACAGAATGATCAGTACATTCCCAAAACGAATCCTTCTTCAAGAATAGGCAAAAGTCATCCTTCTGACCAGATCATAGGCGATGCTACAGTTGGAGTGCAAACAAGAGGAAGAGTAAGATCAAACAAGGTAGATGTGGTAAGAACAATATGCATGTCTTCTATGTGTAATGTTGTAAATGCTGAATGCTATTTATCTGAAATTGAACCTAAGAGTGCTAAAGAAGCCTTAACTGATGAAAACTGGATTAATGCTATGCATGAAGAACTTGGTCAGTTTGAAAGAAATGAAGTATGGACACTTGTTCCTAGACCTAGTCATACTAATGTCATTGGAACAAAGTGGATATTCAAGAATAAAACTGATGAATCTGGTAATATTGTTAGGAACAAGGCTAGGTTAGTAGCACAAGGTTACACCCAAGTTGAAGGAGTTGATTTTGATGAAACTTTTGCACCTGTTGCTAGGATAAAATCTATTAGATTACTGCTAGCTATTGCATGTTTTATTGATATTAAGCTTCATCAAATGGATGTAAAGGCTGCATTTCTAAATGGCATATTAAATGAAGAAGCATATGTTGAACAACCTATAGGATTTGAAGATCCACAGTATCCTGATCATGTATATAAACTTAAGAAAGCATTATATGGTCTTAAACAAGCTCCTAGAGCATGGTATGGTAGGCTTACTGACTTTCTTTTGGAATATGGATTTATTAGAGGAGAGGCAGATAGAACTTTGTTCATTAAGCACACTGAAAATGATATACTTATTGCTCAAATATATGTTGATGACATTGTGTTTGGTTCTACTTGTGATAAAATGTTGAGTAAATTTGTTGAGGCAATGACTGCAACATTTGAAATGAGTATGGTTGGAGACTTGAATTATTTTCTAGGTCTTCAAATCAAACAATGCAGCAATGGTATTTTCTTCTCCCAGAGTAAGTATGCTAAGAACTTGGTTAAAAGATTTGGTCTTGAGAATTCAAAACCAATGAAAACTCCTATGGGATCTTCTTTGAAACTTTGCAAAGACAGTGCTGGAACAGATGTTGATCCAACACTTTACAGATCCATGATAGGTAGTTTACTATATTTAACCTCTAGTAGACCAGATATTATGTACAGTGTGTGTGTTTGTGCTAGGTACCAAGCAAATCCAAAGGAATCACACCTGAATGCTGTGAAGAGAATCATCAAGTATGTTTCAGGAACAAGTGACCTTGGAATCTGGTATACTAAGGACACCAACAACATTTTGATTGGTTACAGTGATGTTGATTGGGCTGGAGACATAGATGATAGAAAGAGTACGAGTGGAGGATGTTTCTACATGGGAAACAATCTTGTATCATGGCACAGCAAGAAACAGAATTGTGTTTCACAATCCACTGCAGAATCTGAGTATATTGCTGCTGGAAGCTGCTGCACACAACTCTTGTGGCTGAGCAAGATGTTCCATGACTATGGTATGGAGAATGGTATACTTACTATCTTTTGTGATAATACTAGTGCCATTAACATTTCTAAAAATCCTGTACAACACTCACTCACAAAACACATTAGCATTAGACACCATTTTATGAGAGATTTAGTAGAGAAGAATGTTGTTAAGTTGGAGTATGTACCTACTGAAAAACAGAATGCTGATATCTTTACTAAAGCCTTAGACCATGAGAGATTCTCTATCTTGAGGAAATCGCTTGGCATGAGCACTATCTGAAAAAATTCGGATGGATGTTGTCACAAATGCGGTAGCATTTGGGACAACATCATGGGTTGTATAAATTTTATAAGTTGAATTTATTTCTTACTTAGTTAAATAATTCATTTGTAAAATATCTACGAATCTAAGAACATTGGAGTGCAAAAATAAACATGTCTTACACCTCTCAAATGCATAAAAATGAGAATGTTATTAGCTTACTAAAAGATGTACCAAATCACTGAGTAACTATGGAGCACGGAGTTCACTACTACGATGCCTTCTTTTCAAAAGGTGATATTTGGTAAAAACATCAACATATTTGTAATCCATTAAGTAAGTATGGGGCACGGAGTTCGCTACTACGATGTACTCTACAGGAACAATGGATCAATACAAATTAGATGCTATAACACAAAAAGAAAAATATGGTGCAACACTAATGAAGCAAATTCATGTAAAAACCGTGTTGAGATGTTTGTAACAGTTTTGAGCACAACATTGCCTGATTCGAATTTATTTTTATCTGTGTAATTATTTAATTATTTATTGAAATTAAGTTTATTTATTTAATTAATTACTGACCCTTATCTATTTCTTTCAGATTATGCGAAATTAATTCTGGAATCTTCCTAATTATCTAATTAATTTAATTAATTGATTTTTTCCCACTAATTAACCATGATCTAGGTTGTGGCAAATAATGTGGAGCACTTTCGAAAATTCTAGATTAATTCTTCTGTTTTATTTTTTTAACCTCCAACTACATTACTCTCTCTATAAATATTGAACATAAGATGCCATTTATTTGCTAAATTGTGATTTCTGATTGTGTTGAGTACTAAGATTGCAAAATTGTTATTTGGTTGTGTATATCTCAAAGAAGTGTGTGCAAATTTCCATCCTTACCTTGAAATTCCAACCGCCTAACTTAAATGGCTGGAACAAACTCGAATTCCTCACAATCTCTCTCTGATTCGAAAACCTTATCTCACTCTCGCACAAATCCTCTCGAAATTCTTGCTTCCATGGCTTCACAAAACTCTACCGCTCCAAATGCTGACTCGAATGTCTCTGCAACTCCATCAACAACCACTCCCACTCCTCAAACTGCTCCTCAAACCATTCCACCAACAACCAACATTCCTCAAGATGCAACTGTTGAACAGTTCAACAAGGCTATCGAAGAAGTGTCTGATTCTCTTCGAACAACTGGTCATCTGCCCGTGATGACATTTGGAGATATCACAGTGGATATCTCAAGCTATTTGGCTGATCAAACCGCCCAAATGGCTGCCGCTTCAAAAAGCCCTAAATCACACTCTGTTCACGAACTGCAAACTGAGAATGTTGAAGCTTCTGTTGAAGAAGAAGCCACTGCTACTTCCGACCCTGAAGATGTTGAAATGGAAGATGCAAACATCTCTGAAGACGGTACAAACTCTTCACTCTCTGTTTCTGATGAATCTGCTCCCATTCCTTTCAAGAAGAATGCGCAGAAAGGAAAAAGACAGAGGAGTCCAGTTCAAAGAAGAAGATCATACCGTGTGTTCACTCGTGTGGATTATTCTGAATCCATGAGGAAGAAGAAGAAAGCTGGAGCTGATGCTGGTGAACCTATTCAAGTGTTCACAGATTCTGAAGATGAAGCTCCTATTGTTGCTGAGAAACCAAAGAAAACTAAGACTGTTGTTGCTGAAAAATCCAAAACGAAGGTTGTTGCTGAAAAGAAAGGGAAAGGAAAGTCTGTTGCTGAACCAAAAGGCAAAGAAAAGATGATCACTGAAGATGAACCAGCTGAGTCAGAGTCCAATTCTGATTCTGAAAGGTGCTTGAGAGACATTCTGAAGTCTCTTAGGAAAAATGCTGAGCACAATGCTGCTGCAAAGGAAGCTGCACCAGAACCTGAAGATGGTGGCAGTGGAGATAGCTCTTCCAGTGCAGCAAGCAGCCCTGAACAGAGCTCTGCTAAAAGCTCTACACCAAGCTCAGATGACCTTGCTTCTGAAGAGGGAGGTATTTCTGATTCTCTTGATACACTAGAGAATAGATTGGCCATTTATTCTAAAAGAAAACTGCTGATAGAGAAGAGGATCAATATACCTGATTTTGATAGTAAAGGCATGGTTAGTTTCTTAGAAGAAAGGAATTTGATGCATGCTGTAAATTTTGGTGAATCTTTCTTGACAAATTGGGCATATGAATTATATGCATGTTTGAAAAAGAGCACTGGTAGGAGATCTTCTAAGTGGTATGGAACTGTTAATTTTAGGGGGAGGGATGTACCTTTTACTCCTAAGTTGATAAATGGGTTTTTAGAAATTCCCAATGTTGAGGTTGATGAAGAACCTGACATGGATGTGGTCATTTCTGCTATAACTGCTGGTAGGGTAGTTAAATGGACTAGGCACATGCTAGCCAAAGACCTCACTTCCCTACACTCTGTGTTATACAAACTCATCATTTACAATTGGATTCCCACCACAAATACTACCAAGATCACTAAGGATCAAGCTGTTTTGATATATAGGATTTATGTGCTTAAGAAGTTTAATTTGGGTCTCACAATATTCCAACATATGATGAGATTTACTGGGAGAGTTTCTGAGAAAGGCAATTTACCCTATCCTGTTCTGATTTCTAACTACTTGAGACATCATGGTTTTGTTGCCAAGAACACTGATGTGTTGAGGGGGAGAGTTCCACTGTTGGCCATAGCTCCTGCCTTACTCACTGGGGATAGAGTAATTGATCTGCCTTTGCTTGCTCCTGGAACTGAACATCAGCAAAGACCCTCTACTTCTGCTCAACCAGAACCAACCAGACCCTCTACTACTGATCATCCTGAATCATCCAGATAAAGACAGAGAAATGCAACCCCAAATGTTGAGAACATACGTATCAACATTTCTGGTAATGTGTATCTTTCACAGGAATTCATCAAACTCCAACTCCAACACTTGCAGGACACAATAGATGAGCTTCAGTTCCTGAAGAACAGGTGGACCAACCTACTTTCACCTACAACAGGGGGAGTACCACCACCATCCAACTCCAATGTGGTCATTGAGGAGATTAATGATGATGGAGTTCCAGCTGCTGCTGATGCTGGTGATGGACCTGATGCTGCTGGAGATGCTGCTGTTACTGATGTAGTGGCACACCTTGCATCTACTTACTTTGTTGATGAAGGAGATGATGATGATACTACTGAGATGGACACCTTGTATGGTGATCTACCTGGAGAAAGCTGTTAGACAGGGGGAGATCTGAATTCCACAATGGCTATGGTGCAGGAAGATGATGCTGCAGCTGTTACCACAGCAATATAAGCCATTTATTCAGTTCTACCTTTGTAATTAATGTTTAAGTTTGAATTCTAAAATTCTGATACAATTGTTTTTTTTATTCCTAGATGATAGGGTACTTATTTCTGCAACTTGCTTAATGGTTCCACTTGATATTTGTTTACTGCCTTGCTTAAGTTGTTTGCAGATTGACATGTGTCTACTATTGCAGGTTGTAGTGTAGTTTATGTTCTTGTTTTCTATGTTTGTTGCTCTGATTTATTTTTGTTGTTTGTTTTATTTTTGTTAGTGTCTTACTTAGATTTTAAGTTAATTTCTTCCAGTTTAACTTATGATCTTAGTAAAGTTACTTATGTTGTGAATAAGTGTAGTGTTTATACTTGTTCTATTTTGGATAAAATTTATCTTGATCTTATGGCACGGATCATTGTAAAATTATCCCTAATCTTCAATTGATTTGATCCAATGGTTACAACAGGTATTGACTTGACTAGTACTTAGCAATGATGTCAACCTCAACTAAGTACATAAAACTGAGTATGTATAGAAATATATGTGCATCAGGTGTGTTGTAGTCGAAAGGTCAAATTGGGGGAGATTGTAGATGTTGTTAATCCTTAAATGCCTTAACATTATCAACAACATCTTAATTTGACCTTCCGAGATTTTTTCTAAGTCTTTTCTGAAATGCTACATTAAATGTTGATCTAAATGTTGTCGCATTTCTGGCAGGATCTAGAAGCTTCTACAAGGATCTGGAACCTGGAAGATTCCAGAACATTGGAGAACATGCTAGAACAGCCTAGATACATTTGGAACGACCTGGAGCAGCCTAGAAGGATCTAGAAAGATCATGGAAGTTGTGGAAGTTGAGTTTCCTAAAAAATAGGACCTCAATGTGGAAGCCTCTAGAATCAGCACCCCACTACTATAAATATTGATGGAAGGCTTCTCAAATCAGTGTACTCTATTCGATCAACTTCCTAGACCGAGCGTATATCCCTGTTAGGAATTGTGGCCAGTAGAACTACCTTTTAGATCATACGTTCGTATCCCACCCGTATGGTTGTGTGTCTTCTTATCTATTGAGAGTGTAATCTTTAGATAGACTAGGCATTTCGACAGTGTATACATTATACACTTAGTTCGTTTTTAGAACAAGGCACCTGCCTCGTTTGTAGTTTCTGTTGTGAATGTCAATGCTGTAACATTTCACACAACATTTATACTTGAAGATAAGTATTGGTTTTCGCCGTAAGGCTAGCATAGATTTTTATTTATAAAATCTATGTGAAAAATTATTTCCATTGTGTCTTGTTTGTTTTTAGTGTTTCAAGTCTTCCGCTGTGTTAATCATAATTTCTGATATTCTGTTAGAGCCAGTGTTGTACCAATTGTCACAACATTTAGTACAACATTATTCTACTTAAACTTAAACACTTCATATTCATACACACCCAGCACACTTTCAACTTGAATGGTTATTTGGGTAGTTGATGAGGATTAGGAAGATGTCTTATTATCGGGTTTGGGAACACCTTAGACATAAGGCTATAGTACCCGAAGGGAAATGATTTTCATCTCAGCCTCTTGATGCTCTTAGTAAATCCAAATTGAAGCATAAACACGGTATAAACAATCCCACTCGATTTCACTAGGTAGAGAACACCCGAAGCATTCCCACACTTGCACTTCTTCGAATCTAGTTCGTAGTTGTTATTTGTTCTTACTTGTCATTTTCTTGTTTTGTTGATTTAGTCGTTGAATTACTTGTTAGCCTTTAGATTGTGTTTAGTTTAATTTATTGTCTTTAGATTATTGTTTAATTTTAGTTTTGCTTCCAACTCTCGAAACCGTAGCTACATTAGTTATGACGACGTACAAGTCTAGGGATCCATTGCACTAGCCCACCTCCCGTGGTTCGATACTACTTGATCGAAATACTTACGTGTATACTACTACGATCCCTTATGCTTGAGGGGAAGTAGTTAGTCAAAATACATTTGACCAAAACTCGTTCAAGTCAAGGACCGGGCCTAATCCCGGCTAAACGGGACTGATCAAGTCAGGGCCCAAGAGGACTCCTTGACTTGCCCCTGAATTATCAGAGTTGAATTCCAGTAGAGAAAATAGTGGGGTTGTTGCCCACTGAAGAGTTAATGCTTGACTGGGCCAAGTGGGCCGGAATCTAGGCATTGCTGAACAAATCAAGGGAGATTTCGTCCAGCTCCCTAAAAATCTGGAGGTCAGGGTTGAGCAAAGAAATAGGGGGAGACGGTTATCACTTCCCCCGAGGTATCTCTATAAATACTCAATGCCTTCCTTTCTTATCCTTTTTATGGAACATTCACACTTGAGCACACTTCACACGCGTGCATTCATACTTGAGCATTTTGTTGCATTGTGGAGGACGGGTTTAACTTCGGTTAACTGTTTTACGAACACCTTTTCTTTGGTGGTCACCGATTTTCTGATTTGAGCATCGGAGTCCCGGCGCCGGAGACCCCTCCGACGTGTTTTACAGGTCATACGGAACTACGTGGCAGCACTGTGATGAGTTGATCACCACCGGTGGCCCAAGTAATTTGTTGAACGTTCAAATCCGACGCATCAATATTTTTTAACCTTCGTATCTAAAGCTTGCGGGTGACTTTTACGAGGATGGAGGGAGTAATTGATTATCATAATGGGGAATAGAGGAAGTATATTATAGGGAAAAAAATATTAATGTGTAGTGGATATAATAAAGTATATATACATTTTTCTTAAAGTATTACTAGTATATATAGAATATTAAGATAATGTTGATTCACATTAAAATCCGGGGATGTAGCTCAGATGGTAGAGCGCTCGCTTAGCATGCGAGAGGTACGGGGATCGATACCCCGCATCTCCATTTTTTTAACCATCTTAAAATTTTGGGCCTAGTTTACACTTAATGGGCCGCATCTAATAAAATCCAACCCAAATTAACTTTTACAATAGAATAATCGCTAACAAAATAAAATTAATAATAACAATTTATTTATTTTCACCAATGATTAAATTAATTAGTTTATTATTAATAGATCCAGTTATGTAAATTGAAGAGAAAAGTAAGCAAACTAGAGATTGAATATGTTTATTATATACACACTAATTTTTATAGTTAAAGTTTTTTTATGAATAATAAATTGCTAAAAAAACACATATTTTTAGCTTTTATTTTCGATAGAGAAATGAAAATAATTTTGATATAGACGGCACGAGAATTGTCTGGAAACTTGCCATTTGCCACGTTGATGAAAAACGCTATTCCAGAATTTACCCGAAACGCGACTCTAGAATTAACATAAAAAGCGCGACTCTAGAATTAACATAAAAAGCGCGACTCTAGAATTAACACGAAAGCGCCAGATTCTTCTCCTCTTCCATATAAATATCGGTTCCCTCAACCCAATCACACAGCATAGATTAAATTCAAATTCAAGTAACAAAATCATCATAAATCAAAATCAAGGTACAATCAATCTCTCGTTGCAGGAAGCAAAGATGTCTCTAATTCCAAGCATTTTTGGAAACCGCCGAAGCAATGTATTCGATCCATTTTCGTTGGATGTGTGGGATCCGTTCGAGGGCTTTCCAATTTCCAATCTGCCTTCGTCCGCGGGGGAAACAACCGCCGTGGCGAACGCGCGGATTGACTGGAAAGAGACGCCGGAGGCTCATTTGTTCAAGGTGGATGTGCCGGGATTGAAGAAAGAGGAAGTGAAAGTGGAGGTTGAGGATGGATCTGTTTTGCAGATTAGTGGGGAGAGAAGGAAGGAGCAGGAGGAGAAGAACGATAAGTGGCACCGCATCGAGAGGAGCAGCGGCAAGTTTGTCCGCCGCTTCAGGCTGCCGGAAAATGCGAAGTTGGGTGAGGTGAAGGCGGCGATGGAGAATGGTGTGTTGACGGTTACCGTGCCGAAAGAGGAAGTGAAGAAGGCTGACGTCAAGGCTATTGAAATCTCTGGTTAAGCAACTTGTTTTACCTTTATGAGTGTTGAGATTTGAGATGACTGTTTGTTTTTGGTTTGTGTGAAATAAAATGTGTTTTGTCTCGTGTTCATGAATAAACAGAGTTCTTTTTTTTCTTCTTAAAACTGGGTATAGTAAGCAGTTTTTTTTAATTATTTTATATCAATTTTGTTATGGAATTGGATCATTTAAAAAATCACAAATGATAAAACAAGACAACAAAGAAAATCAGTTAATTGAATTCAGCAAGAAATAAAGATAAGAACACGTAATTTACTTGGTTTTATTAAATAATCTACGTCTACTAGAACTTGCTTTCTCATGAAGATTATTAAGATCTACGCACTCTCATTACCCTAGTCTAGGCGGTGTATTTATAGATGTACAATGTCATTGATAACTGTCATTAACAAACTAACTTAATAAGTATCTCAGATCAGTTGACACTTATATCAGACGATTAAACCTTATTAGCTAAATAAGTATCTCAAATCAGTTGACACCAAACGATTAAACCTTGTTCCTTATTAGCTGAATAAGTCTACTCAAACATAGAATTATTAGAATCAGATAATATTGTACGAACCAAAACATAAGATAATATTGTACGAACCAAAACATAGAATCAGATGACATCTCAATATTGTATTACTCTTAACATTTTTTTGCATTTAATTGTGCCAATTGAATTTCGGACCTTGTACAGTACATTAGAACAAGGACCACCTGCATGTACTCGGATCTTCATGATCAATTTGTTGATCAAGAAAATTAATACTCCCTAATACTGTAAACAAATTAATAACTACTGTATGAGCAACATGGTGTAAAGTGAAATATGCATAACAAAGACAGATTCAATGTATATGCTATTGAAAAAAAATAATCAAGACTAATTAAATTATCCAATTAAGCTAAAAAAATTATTCTTTTTGAAAATCTTCTTTTTTTGTCGAAAATATTTTGCTGAATCTTAGAGTTCTCCGAAATTTTGTCATTGAATATTTGTTCCGAAATTTCATCATTCTTTCGAAACTATGTTCCGAAATTTGTGATTTATCTTCTAAATTAATTTCAGTCTTTACGAACTTTGTGATATTTTTCGAGTTCATTTTTTGAAATTACTATTTTTGATTTTTTTTTAATTATTATTTTTTTGACACTTGCAAAAATTCTGTTGGTCATCCGGTGCCGGAAAAGTTTACCGACAGGGGAGTGAAAAGGGTTTAGTTTTGAGGATTGGGTGTGTCATTAGTAAATGATTTTATTTAAAATTAAGAAAGGGTAGTTTGGACATTTTAGAATTATTAAAATCAAAAGTGTGTGAACTCAGCAAATCCTTGTGTGCAGATAACCGTGCCCGAATTTTATTCCGTTGATTGTGGTAGGCCCAGGCCCAGCCCAAACAGCAACTTCTCATCTTCATCACTTACTCCTAACACTGAGTTAACTCGCTACTAACCAGCGACCTAACTATTAGTTCAGAGATCCCCTCCGGTCGGTACCCTCACCAAACTATTTCTTCAATTCTCATCCTATTTAATGGCTGCCGCCGAATGAATTCTCATTTAAGAAAATCACAACTTTTCTCCAATTTCATTTCTCCAAATGGCGGACAAATCGCGTCACGAGGACGACGAATTCAAGGAAAGCAAGTTAGTGGTAGCTCTGTGCCCCTGTATTTTCTGCTTAATGCTTTTAATTATAGTAGCTTCCATCGTACTCACTCTCAAATTCCGTTTATATTGCCACACGCCTCTTCACTACCTATTCAAAAAAGCTTGCCATTAATTTCTCCGCATAATTCTCTAGTTTGCATAAAACCCGAAGTTTCTCTATGTTTTTTGAATCAATTTAGGCCGTTCTGTAAGTATGTTGATTCGAGCGATGGTGAAAATGAGCCTTTTGTTGTTGATAATGCCAAATTGGAAGCAGAGGTGGAAAGGGTTTGTAGGTTGATCGATGAAACATTTGCTTTAGACAGGAATATGGAGTCTGTTTTGGATGAATGTAGGGTTAATTTGAATCATGAATTGGTGTTGGGTGTATTGCGTAGATTTAAACATGCTAGAAAGCCTGCTTTTCGATTTTTTTGCTGGGCTTCTGAGGGCCCTGGTTTCGCTCATGATTCGAGAACTTACAATGAGATGATGGATATTCTTGGAAAGAATAGGCAGTTTGAGACTATGATTTCAGTTCTTGAAGAAATGGGTGAGAAGGGGTTGCTCTCATTGGAGACTTTTAGAATTTGCATTAAGTCGTTTGCAGCTGCAAAGGAGAGGAGAAAGGCAGTTGGAGTTTTTGATCTGATGAAGAAGTATAAGTTCAAGATTAGTGCAGAGACGATGAGCTGTTTGTTGGATGCATTGGGGAGGGCAAAGCTTGGGAAGGAAGCTCGGGTGTTGTTTGAAAGATTCAAGCATAAATTCACTCCTGATATAACGACGTATACGGTTTTGCTCAATGGTTGTTGTGAGGTGAGAGATCTGTTGGAAGCTGGGAGGGTTTGGAATGAGATGATTGATAGTGGCTTTACGCCCGATATCATTGCTCATAATGTTATGCTTGAAGGGTTGTTAAGGGGTGGAAAGAGGAATGATGCTATCAAGTTGTTCGAGGTGATGAAATCTAGGGGTCCGTTTCCTAATGTGAGGAGCTACGCGATTTTAATTAACCATCTTTGCAAACAAGGTAACATGGAAGAAGCTATGAACTACTTGGATAATATGGTCGACTCTGGAGTTGAACCGGATGCTGCTGTATACACTTGTTTAATGATCGGATTTGGGAATCAAAGGAAGATGCATATGGTGCATCAGCTATTAAAGCAGATGAAGGAGAAAGGATGCAGTCCTGATGGTTTAACGTATAATGCTCTGATCAAGATGATGGCTAACAGAAAAATGCCAGATGATGCAGTCAAGGTGTACAAGAAAATGATACAGAGCAATATCGAACCATCTATTCACACTTACAACATGATCATGAAGGCATACTTTGTAGCAAGGAATTATGAAATGGGTTGTGCAGTTTGGGAGGAGATGAAGAGAAAGGGACGATGTCCCGATGAGAACTCTTACTTTGTATTCATAGGGGGGCTTGTAAGGCAGAGGAAGATGAACGAGGCCCTTAAGTATTTGAAGGAAATGACTGATAAAGGAATGAAGGTGCCTGATTTTTCCAAAGCTGATAGGTCGAATTCGTTGGAGAAGTTTGCTCAGGAGACGAAATTCTCTGGGAATTTTGAGGTAGCTGATCTCTTTGCTGGATGTCTGAGACGATGAAGACGACTGCATAATTGGCATGAATCATTAGCATATTTTAAATTGTTGTCTTTCTGTGAAGAATGAATTTGTTGTGTGGTTGTAGCAAATATTTGTGACATCTTACATCAAGTAAATTTATGATCCAGAATTGTAACTTTGTGTAACTTATTGTTGTTGGTGGGTGTATGTTTTCCCCCCTCTTAATTCATTCGGGAATTGACCAATTGTCAAGGAAATGGGATGTGTTTAGAGTTGAAAGTTTCAATTCGAGATCGTTCGGTAAAAACACGAGCTTGATTTGGTATAATATTAAAGTCCGTTTACATTTGTCTCGATTAATTATTTAATAAGCTCAAACATAAATTTCGCTTAAATGTGTGCATGTTGGACTCGGTTGACTCATTTACTGCTCTAGAATTGAAAAACCAAATTCAAAACAAAAATGCATACACCTGCTCTAGAATTGAAAACCCAAATTCAAAACAAAAATGCATACACACAGTGGTTGGGAGTTCGCGGCTGTTAATTTTGCGATCGATCAACACACAGTAAAGGTGCGATTTCACGCACTTGTAGCTCAGTTGTGTTTCTCGTTGTGATTTTTTGCGAGTTTAATGAGTTCGGCCGACAATCATTTAACGGTTTTTCCTCTCCTCGCTTTAGAGTTCGCTTCCCTCTCCTCGTTTGAGAGTTAGTTTTAGCCTTCCCTCTCCTCGTTTGAGAGTTAGTTTTAGCCATAAAAGATCAATTTCGTGATTTGTCTCTGAAAGAAGAAGAGGAACTGATTCTTGATCTTGCCTGGGTCACTACCTTATTGGACAATCATACATAATTTAGTTTACTTTAGACTTTGTATTTTTGTTGTACACGAACGTGTATCCTTTTTCTTGACATGCCTTTAGTTATGCTTTCTTTTTCTTTTATCTTTCTTTTATACAACATATCTTTTATGGGACCTTCTATATATAGTCAGGGTGTCGTAACGTGTCGTAATGACTACCGTAGTCAGTTAATCTAAGCCATTAAAAATCTAATCTAAAGATTTAGATTTGATGACGTGTTACCTTTTGTAAATTTTACGATATGTATTGTCGTAATGTGTCATAAATTTATATTTTCTATTAAATTAAATTAATTAAAATATAATATTGTAAATTTACATTTTTATCCTTATACAATAAAATAATTTATTACAACAATTATCTACACCCGCTAATTTTATGAGTTCACCCCAAATCATTTTTTACCATAGTTATCTGCACACATTCATTTTATGAGTTCACCCAAATCATTTTTTACCATAGTTATCTACACCCATTCATTTTATGAGTTCACCCCAAATCATTTCTTTTTTACAACGGTTATCTACACCCGCTCATTTTATGAGTTCACCCCCAAATTATATTTTTACCAAAGTTATCTGCACCCGCTCATTTTATGAGTTCACCCCCAAATTATTTTTATACCACAATTATATGCACCCGCTCATTTTATGAGTTCACCCCAAAATTTTTTTTTTTAAATAATTACATTTAAAAGTCTATATTATTTTTTTATTAATTAACACAAAATATAATAAAATCAACCCTAATTTATACATTTACAATCTACAATCAAGTCATTGCCGAGTTACCGTCGATTCACCACCAAATCACTCATATTTTTAGAAAAAAAATCGTAAAAACATAATTAAAAAAAAAAAACTATCGAGATTAGGCACAAATTTCAATTTTTTTTCTTTTTAATTTTTCTTCCCATTTTCAATTTTTATTCCAAACTTTTTATTTCTTCGTTTTTTTTGTTTCCTACTTTTTTTTCATTAGTATATTTTTTTGTTTTAATACAAAATAATATTATATGTATGATTTTATTATAATCCCTCCGTCCCAGTGAAAGCTCCTCATGAGCTTTGGACACAAAGGTTAAAAAATATGATATAATAAGTGGATGTATGAGAGGTGATGTGATTGAGAGAGAGAAGAATATAATAAAATATGTGAGGGAATAGTTTGGCAAAAAAGGAATGAGTAACTTTCATTGGGACAAACGAATAAAAAAAGTTGGGTAGCTTTCAATAGGAAGGAGGGAGTAGTCGGTAATACAACAAGTAATAACCAGTAATACCATAAACAGTAATCAGTAATACCATTAACAATAATTAGTAATGCCACGAACATTAATCAGTAATACCATTAATATTAATCAGTAAAATTTTATACAATAACAAATAATTTCACACATCTAATTATATTCAATAACAAATAATTTCACACATCTAATTATATTCAATAATACAAAAAATAATTATCAGTAATACCATGAACAGTAAGTAGTAATACCATGAACATTGAATAGTAATATCTCATACAATAACAAATAATTCCACAAATCTAATTATATTCAATAATACCAAAAACAATTATCAGTAATACCATAAACAATAATATGTAATACCATAAAAATAATAATAATCAGTAATAAATAATTTCACATAATCAGTAATACCACAATTAATAATCATTAATATTAATTCAATAGTGTATTAATAGTAATACCGCAATCAATAACTAGTAATACCAGTATCAATAATACCAATAACAATAATACCATAAAAAAATGGAGAGAGTGCAGATCGGGGTGTACTAAAGAAAATAGAGGGTGCACATTACCAAGCCCAATTGAAGGAAACCCTAGCCCAATGGGAGGGCACCCTAGGTCAGTAGTCGTCGCTTGGGATTTCATCAGCAAGGTCACCGACTCCGAGTGTCGTCCGGTCAGAGATCCATCAACAAAATACTCACAGTCCTCCGTTGGGCCGTCGTCAGCCGGAGGAAGAGGCTGCGCAGGAGCAGGGTGAAGAAGACGGATGAAGCAATGTAGCTTCGATTTGGACATAGATAAACGACGAGAGAGAGGCAGCGTCGATCCGAGTGTTGCAGGCGAGCGTCGTTGATGTAGGAGAAGCTCCTGGATCGCGAACGCAAGGGAGATTAATCGAAGCAGTCGCGTCGGTGGTCGAAATGAGGAGAGGATTTCGGCCGCCATGGATCGTGGTCGAGATGGAAGATTATGTCGATTGTTATGGAAGTGAAGAATCGCGATTGCAATTCGAGGAGGGGTCTCGGGCTTCAGCGGCCGAGACCGAAGCGCCGCCGTCGCCGTCGAGGGAGTGGTCGGGCATGGTGGTGGCTGGGTCATCCGCCGACATGCATGGATTTCCGGCAGGTCCTTTACTCAACAAATTAAAATTAAAATTTAGGTGCACCGCCGATCGACTTTAATAAAATTATACCTATAATATTATTTTGTTTTAAAATTTAAAAAATACACATGCAAAAAATGGAAAAGAAAGACAGAAAAATTTAAAAAGGAAAAGAAAAAAAAACAAGGAAATAAAAAATTTGAAAAAAAAATTGAAAATGGGAAGAAAAAAGAAAAAGAGGAGGGGGAAGAAAAATTAAAAAGAAAAAAATTGAGATTTGTGGCTAATTTCGATAGTTTTTTATTAATTATATTTTTACGCTTTTTTTTTTTAAATATAGGTGATTTGGTGGTGAATTGATTTTTTAGAGTTTATTTTATTATATTTTGTGTAAAATAATAAAAGGATAATATAGTCTTTTAAATGTGATTATTTTTTAAAAAATATTTTGGGGTGCACTCATAAAATGTGCGAGTGCAGATAACCGTGGTAAAATAATAATTTGGGGGTGAACTCATAAAATGAGCGAGTGCAGATAATTGTGGTAAAAAATAATTTGGGGGTGAACTCATAGAATGAGCGGGTGTAGATAACTGTTGTAAAAAAGAAATGATTTGGGGGTGAACTCATTAAATGAGCAGGTGCAGATAATTGTTGTAAAAATATGATTAGGGGGGTGAATTCATTAAATTAGCGGGTGCAGATAATTGTAGTAAAAATATGATTAGGGGGTGCACTCATTAAATTAGTGGGTGCATGTAAAATATAAATAAAATTTAAAAAGAAGGGTAATATAGTAAATAACAAAATATAATTTAAATAATGCTAAAAATAACTGAAATCTGTATGACAGGTAGCAGGTCATTTTTACGGTTACGACGCCACATGGCGCGATTCGACAAAGTGACTGCGTAGTCACTTTGTAAAATGTGACTACCGTAAGAATTGCCCATCTTTTATTGTCCAAATTCAAAACAAAAATACATTATGAAATCAACTGTGCTACCCAAATTCGAATAATAATAATAATAAATTACCTTTTTTTTCAATTTTTTTAAACAATTACGTCATAATATATTCATCAATTCGTGTGATTATTATTTTGTTTAATTATATGAATTTTATTATTGGGTCGAAGCAGATTCGGGCCAGTAAAAGGCCCATAAATGGATTTGCCTATCTAAACATAAGCTTCGACCAGTGAGTGTTGGGGGAAGCTTGCGACCAGAGTTTCCATGGCGGCCTTCTCAGTGGCTCACTCTGCCTTATTCTTGAGGCGTTCCCTTCTTCTTCGCAGCAGAACCCTAGCCTTTTCCGAACACATCTCATTTTTCTCCTCAACCTCTTCTGCTCCTCTTTTCTCAAATAATAATAAAGGTCACGCACGCAAGAAATCGAAGCAACCAGTTGTCTCTACGCTTCTTGAACTCGGCGGCGTTAAAATCTCCAGAGATGGTAAAGTTTCCATTTCTCGTTATACGTGTTCTATTCAATTGTTGACTTGCAATGAGTGAACATTCTGATTAATATAATAATAGAACTATTGGTTAATTTTGTTTTAATATAATGCAAATCATAGGCATGCCAGTGTTTTTTTCCCAATTAGTGATGGCGGAAACCTTTTCTTCTTATTTGCCTCCCTGAAGTCAATCTTGTTTCTCCTAATGTGAAATGAAGTATCTTACTTTTAGATTAGGCAATGTAATGTAATTTGGAAATAGTATTCTACCAAATCCTTTTAATGATGGAAGCTATTGGATTTCAACACTGTTATATAATTGGTTGGTGATGGTTAGACTTATGAATGTGCAGAAGTAGTGAGGGATGATCCGACGAATAATGTTCCTGATTCAATATTCGCAAAGCTCGGAATGCAGCTGCATAGGAGGGATCAGCATCCCATTGGCATTCTAAAGAATGCAATCTTTGACTATTTTGACAGCGGCTACCCCGAAAAATTTGCCAAGTTTGACAATTTATGTCCTCTTGTTTCTGTGAAAGCGGTAAGTCAATTAGTTCATCAAGGCATTACGAGTTGTATATCAGTCTTTATAACATATCTGAGATCTCAAGCACAGTAATAAAAACAGATCACGAAAAAATATGATAAGTTGTTGCATATAACATAAAGCTACACAGCTTATCTACAGTATGATCTGGTGGACTGATACAAGGGTTAAACTGAATCCAATTTCTACACAAGACAATCCAACTGTTTCTTGAAATACGGAATAATTCATTTACGTGTGATGTATAGACAAAAATCAAAGCAGTTTATAGCATGGAAGTTAAACTTACTGACTCTACCACTAGAACTTATCCTAGCAACCTAATGGGAAGATCTAAAAGTAATCCTCACCATGAAGACAACTGCATAGGGTTCTCAGATATATTGCCAAATATGCCACTATATTCTCAGATGCGTATATGTTCTTCAGCTTTCCAGTGAAAGTTCACTAAAACAATTGCAGACTTCTGCTTATACCAATCCTGATTGATGCATCAAATGAATGTTGTATTGTGTGGTTGCAGAACTTTGATGATGTATTGGTGCCTGCTGATCATGTAAGCAGGAGTTACAATGACACATATTATGTGGATTCTCAAACAGTATTGAGGTGTCATACAAGTGCACATCAAGCCGAGTTACTTAAGGAAGGGCATACTCATTTCCTTGTCACTGGAGACGTTTACCGCAGAGATTCAATAGACGCTACCCACTACCCCGTATTCCATCAGGTTTGCAATTGTGGATGATGGTGGCCATGGCATTTAATTTCTGCTTTCTTTCTTTTTCGGTTGAGATATATTGTACGGAGTATTATTATTCAAAGATGCCTTTTTGTGTATGACATTCAGATGGAAGGTGTACGGGTTTTTACTCCTGCTGACTGGGAAGGATCTGGTACCGATGCTGCACAGTATGCAGCTGAAGATCTAAAGAAATGTCTTGAGGGTTTGGCACGCCATTTGTTTGGTACGATTTAGTTGGAATGTGACTTGCATCTTTATTTCTTTAAAAATGGAGACAGCGATTCATTTTATCTATGGCATGTTAAATAATTAAAAAATAATCTGCTATGTGGAAAGAGTAGCTAATTGTTTCGGTTGAGTGCAAGTCATAGATGGAATGATGTTTCATGCTCATGTTTCCTTTGAAATATTCCCCATCCCAAGAAAAAAGTCTTGTTTCTCCAACACACTATTTTTTATTAACTAATTGAAGGTACAACATTTTATAAGTCATCAATTCTCACTTAGTCTCCCCATTTATTTGTTGGTTTATTCACATTTAAGTATTTAACTCTTGAGCACTTCATGTCTTCTTCATAACGACATTGTAGAAATTTCTTCTTTTGAAAGCGTCTTCGACTTTTCAAACAAGGCTTTTTTTGGTCAAATAATATTTTAGTAACTCCTTTTCTGCGATGGAGGAGTATATACTTTTGCAGCCTTCTCCTACGGCCTACCCCAAATAAGGTATAAAAATCAAAAGAGCAAAAAATAAATAAGAAATGAATGACACATAATCATGTATTCATGTGCCAATGAAATAGTGAACTGAATTAGCCTTAAGAACTTAAAGCTAAACATGAACTGAGGATTGGTGATACACTCCTGCAACTGTAAATAAGGTGTCAGAGCAGGGTTCTTAACTAATCACTACCAATGGTAAAAAACTGATATCCATCTGAAACCTTCTCCAGGTGGTGTGGAAATGCGTTGGATTGACACTTATTTCCCCTTCACAAATCCTTCATTTGAGTTGGAAATATACTTTCAGGTATTTATTTTATTTTTATATTTCAAGTATTGGTTGAAAGTAATCTAAAACCTGAGCACATCTTTTGCCACTTTATCAGCTTTGGGAGAGTTTTCTTATTTTTCTTAGGCTTGTTACTGATAAATGATAATGCACATACAGACTGTTTTCGTATTTGACACCAATGCACGATCGATTATTACCTGAGTAGTAATTTGTCTGTCTATTGGTAATTATAGTTATGAACTTTTAGGAACAATGGCTGGAAGTGTTGGGTTGTGGAGTGATGGAGCAAGAAATATTGAAGAGAAGTGGTAAGACCGATAATGTTGCTTGGGCTTTTGGACTTGGACTGGAGCGCTTAGCAATGGTGTTATTTGATATTCCTGATATCCGTTTTTTCTGGACCACGGATGAGCGGTTTAGTTCACAAGTACAGATTTTAAAAAAATATTTATCTTCCAAATTTTCTCAAATCTTCAGTACTTAATCTGTTGCTGTTAATTTTATTTAGTTCTCCAAAGGCCAGCTGGGTGTTAAGTTTAAGCCATATTCAAAGGTATGTCTTTGACAATACTAGAGAATACTTACTAATTTACATTATACAACTTCTCACATACATGATTAAAACGTTACACATAGCCCACTTTCTAGTGGTGACTTTTGTCTGAAATTTTGCAGTATCCCCCATGTTACAAGGATATGAGTTTCTGGATTAGCGATTCATTTACTGAAAACAACCTCTGTGAAGTTATAAGAGGACTTGCTGGAGATCTGGTCGAGGAGGTATGTTCAGTTGATATATTCATTACAAGATTGCTTTGGAGAAATTTTAGTAATTTATGTATAGTTGTAGAAAACTTCAGGAGAAAGCTCTTAGGCTTATGTCCAACAAGTTATTTTTACTAACATCTAGAGTTGAGCCTGTTAGTTTATTCTCGAGTTTTCACCTGTATTCTCCATCTGTTTGCATCAATCTACTACTAACAAAACAGAGTCATTGATCTGAGCATACGTGTATATTTGCCAGGTGAAATTGATTGACAGCTTCACCAACAAGAAAGGGATGACCAGTCATTGTTACAGGATTGTTTATCGATCAATGGAACGCTCACTTACTGATGAGGAGATTAATGATTTACAGGTATTTAGACGTGGAGATATATGTCAAACATTTTGCTGCACCATAAACTAAAATCTTATAACTGAAAATTGTGAAATTTCGTGTAATAATACAGTTGAAAGTGCGTGAGCAAGTCGAGTCGAAGTTGAATGTTGTTCTGAGATGAGTACGCCGAATTCCGTAGCAGCATTTGAATCTTGATTTGTAAATGTATTTAATTTACTCGTGTAAAATACGTTACATGCATCCTTGGCTTTTGGGCAAACAGACGCCTATGTACAAGGTAATAATTAATGTTGGTGTAACGTTGTTTTATTCATTTTATTTTACACCAAGAACTGGTATACATTATTCTTGCATAAATTATTTGTACGAGTGAAGATGTGTGGAATTTTCTCAGCAATAAACTACACTTTACGATTAGCTTCCCGCTTCTTGAGATTTCGGTAATGGTTCAAGGAATTTAAATTAGCACTTTCTTGAATTATTATTATCAGATAAATTAATGTCGAAATTTTAGATATACCCAATTTGTGTTTGGGAATCCTACCAGGCCACCTGTGTATTTGAAAGCCTTTTTTAAGGGAGATTTATGTTAAATCAATCTAATGAAATTCAATATTTTTCCACAATGAATAATTTGTTCCTTGAATTTTTAAATTTAATACACAAGATTATCCCTTAAATTTTTACTTTAATACTATAATTCTAATTTTGGTATTTATTTTTTCTCCATTTCTCTCTTCTTTAGACTCATAACGTCAATCCAGATCCACTTACTTTGTGATGCCATGCAATCCTGACAATAATCATTTTTATAAAGTACAGAAGCAAAATATTACATAAAAACGCAAAATCCAAAACCATTGGGATGTGTTCACCCATTCGCCACAATACTTAATCTCCCAGGGCTTGTCAAGAAGCTCCTCTGCACTAGGCCAACCGATGACATGCATATAACTTTATGCCCTCGCGAGAAAGAAATAATCGAAAGGGAGGGACCAAAGTAGGGAGGGGCCAAAGTATGTCAATTGCTTTAGTTGAGACAGGCATTCTGGTTTTTATGGAGTAACAGCCAAAACATCATTTTTTGGATGACCCGAAACCTCCAAATCCCATCATAGCTGCAACATCAGGATCCATCTCAGGTTCCTCTTCTGCTGCCTTCTCTTTCTGGGAAGTTTGATCAACAATTAACAATTATAAAATTGTAGGATAAGCAGATGAATAAGGTTTCAGAATTAGCTGATTGCTATGCTAACCTTCTTCTCTTTCTTTTTTTCTCTACGCTGACGCTTTCTTTCCTCCTCTTCTTGTTGTTGTTTCAGGATCCGTTCATCGAAGTCTACAATTTGAATACAAGAAATATAACAACCATGAACAATTATACAGGCGAATTGTATAGAGATTATATTTTATAAATGCAAGAGACCACCAGCATATAGCCAATACAAAAAGAAATGTGGCATCAGCGGATGCCTATGTTATTTATATGCAAGTGTACCAAATTTATAACCAACATTAGAACACTCCACATGCATATAAGCATCCAAAATCTCAAGACAAACAAAAGCCAATTTTTGGGACACAGAGATGTAACAAGCATAAATATAGCAGAAATTACAGCCAATGTGAAGAGTATTTCAGTTAACAAAATTGACCACAGTGGCCAGTGTAAACTTCAATCTTGAGGCCAGAGTGGAAAATGAGAATCATGCCATTTTAGACATAGGACTAAAACTTGACCTCAATCAACTTGGGATGCAAATACATAATTGAACTCATACAACTCCAATTCTCACCTTGCTCCGTAAAGCCACCAGTATCTTTCCGCTTCTTGAGAACCTCAAACCGCTGCTGGACCTGTGCACCAAAAAAATTTATAAAGATAAAATGTTTGTTTGATGTTTTCTTATGTATGATATAAACAGGTAACTTGATAACACACCAATGCCACGCATATGTTGGATCACCACAGATTGAAGATTTGGAAATAAGATTCCTTGTATTCTTCAATTTGTTATTGTTAAAACATCTTTACAAAATGATGAAGTTATGGGTGTGTGAGCTGTTTTTTTTTTTTTCAGGTCTGGGGTTGGAGCAATTTTAATGCTTGTAAATGCATTGTACCTCATATTATAAGTCCAAGCATTAGAAAAGGACACATATAAGGCCTACCTGTTCCAATGTTGCCCTTTCAGACCGCATAGACATACCCAAAGCTCGTTGATCTAGAAGAAAAAATCAAGAGAACAATTGGCAAGTATATAACATATCAAGGAAAAGCAGACAAAGGAAAAGACAAAAAACATTTAAACCATGTGTTATATCAAGTGATGACATACGCTTTTTTCCATTTATATGATCCAAGTAGTTTGCAGAATCTTTTACTACGCATTCACAAACTGAGCAGTAGTATCCAGCCTGCATCAATATGATTGAATTATAATTCCCATATGAAAAAATAAAAATAAAAGGGGTGCCCAGTTAAAGCAACTGCTGTTTCTTAGAAGATCCAGTTCACAAACCTAAATATCCAAATTAATATTAAGCTTTCTCAGATATTATAGTCTAAAGACAATACAAGAATCTAACTCTAGCCTCTAGGTCAGAAACATGTGTTTTTCAACGCCAGACAGATAGAGCCACGATAGAAAGAAAAATGAGAATCTTTGGGAATTTACAAAACACATTCATAAAATTTGTGTTAGACCTACAAATAATATACATCACGCAAACAAAGATCGAAGAATATTGAAAGAAATCAGCAACTCTGGTCTTTATATCTTTTCTAAGAAATCAATTGAAGTATCAATTAAAATTGCAACCTAAACAAGTTTTCAGAGGCATTAAACAAAAATCAAGAGTAGTTCATATAAGGATTACTCAAGCAGTTTATTCCAAGATCAAGGATAAAGTGCTTCAGAATTTCACTAAGGATTCCCTCTAACAAAAGTTCTCACAGTTCATTGCATAGTGTCATACATGGAGAAATTAAAATTCACTTAGGCTCCTAATCTGTAGCATATTAAAGGGCCAAAATGCACTACAATACAGAACAAAAACCTTCCCACCAATTTTAACATGTTCAATTTAGAATTTATCTGAAGCTGCAGCAACCTATGTATATAACGGGAGAAACAATCATAATTCACTGTTTAATTTCCTATTATGCATGAGGATACAGGGTAAGAAATAATAAAATAGAACAGAAAAAAATTGTTTCAAATACCTGTTGACTTAGAGGCGCAATAGGAGTTACAACCTACAAAAGAGAGAAATAAATAAACTCATGTGTTTCCCAAATAGAAAAAGAAACTAATTGTACCTAAATACCAATAAAGGAGTTGAATATTGCAACCATTTATAAAGAAAAGAAGATAAAACAGAAGCAACAACAACTAATGGAGAACTTATATCTGGAAACAAATAAACAGTGAAAAAATATGCAACTTTTCAACATAATCTGTACCCTGATATACTTACATTCTTTCATCTTTTCTTCATTGAATAGATTGTGGCATGTCGCGTGAGAGTTAGAATCTAGTGCAGGTTATTTATAAAGGAATTGATTGTGAATCTAGCTGCATTCAACAGAACCATTACTCTTCCCTCTTCGGTGATCCTCAGGACCCATGAGTTATTTTGATTGTTTAAGCAAAATACTTTCCTAATCTAGATCTGGAATTTCAGCAGGAGGCTGAAGACTATATAGACATTAAGTTCCACATGCCAAGAAAATAACATGCACAATAATCATACTCAAATCTCATATTTGCCGAAAACATGTTTGCAGCCCCTAACAACTCCAAATCAAATCAATATTATCATAGCAAATCAAGAAATTAGAGTAGAACAATTCATGTAGCTCATCAGTGGTGCACCAAAATAAATAAAAAACTGATTATACAATCTAGCAACTAACCAGCTAACAGTAAGCATCTCAATTTTTACATAACAGCTAACCTGAGTCTTTCCCAAGCGTGATTCAAGGTCCACTTCATAATCTCTGTGCTTTAATGGTTTCCTTTGCACTGGCGGGCCACTTGCTGCAGAAAAATGTGCTCACGTGATACTTATCCAACATTTCAAAAGTCCAGTTTTAAGCATTGAATTATTTACAAAACATACACCAATATATATAACCTATTAATTCAGATCATAAATTCATTAGAGGGAGAGAGGGATAGGGGGGGTATCATACGTTTTTTGCTCCGAGCCTCCTCCTACAACCGAAGAACACGAGAAAATAATCAACGAATAAGACCGAGAAAATAAATTAACAGGATAAAACGAAGAACGAAAACAAAAAATCATATTAACGCAAAACCAGAGCCACACCTTTGCTTCGCGCTCCCGGGCTCGTTGCAGATACTCTTCTCGATCGAATTTTTTTCGAAAAGTGTTGTCAACTCCAGCACCCTGCACATAAAAGCAACAAAAATCTGCCGTTATACTCCGCGAAATCCAAATAACACAAAATAGAGATTACAACAAGGGCGGGTTGTACTCACGGAGTTGCCGGATTGAGCCATTAGACAACTCTGTTAATTTGATTCTTACTCTGACTGTGTGTATAACTCAGAATGCCCGGAATTTTAGAGAAAGATTGATGGAAGTGAAAGAGATACAGGTTTTGGGGATTTTCCGGTACAAATATTTTAAACCCTAGCCTTTTTCAATTGGGGAAAACAGGGAGAATCAGAATCTGAAATAATCTGAAAAATCAATTTTGTATTTGAATTCTGGCGGTGATGAAAATTATTACTCCTTAGGAATGTAATGTATGTCAATTGAATTTTAATTGAGTTTTAAGTGATTTAAGTATATTTTTATTGTTTAATTTAATTTTTATATTATAATTAAATTAAAATTATGATTAAATATGCACACAATGACACAATCTTAACTCATCCAAGATATTTAGAATAAAAAAGCACTCAAGTTATTGAAAAATATGTAGTTACTATTTATATAAAATATTATTTTATTGGTGCATACACTTGTTGATAATTTCATAGTCTCATTTGAATAACATTTTTTAAAAAAACAAACTCGTGTAATCCATGTTGAACATATTTTGGACGATAATTCTACTCATGATATAGAGAGATTTTAATTGAATAGATGATCTAGTTATAAATTGATTTTAATGGGTTGTGTGTTAATTCAAAAACTCAATACATGTATATTTATATGTTGAAAATTCGAAAGTCATACTCTTTATTTCATCAGTTGCCTACTTGAAATTTCCTTTTTTTTTTTTTTTTTTTTTTGTGCATGTTGAACAATGACGAACCATGAATGTCCTACTTACATGGTGAAAATTTGAAAGTCAGCTTTCCAAACATGTTGTTTGGCCACGTACCATGAATGTTGCACTTATATGTTGAAAGTTTGGAAACCATTTCTCAAATATTTTGCTTGGCGATGAACCATGAATGTTGCACTTATATGGTTAAAGTTTGAAATTTACTTCCCAAACGATCTTATCTCTCTAATTAATAGGTTCAAACTTGCCCCCAATATAGAAGATACATGAAAATTGAGATACTCTGACAACTTCAAGACCAAGGAAACATACGGAATCCTCCTCGGCCAATGAGAGACGGTTCAGATGGACGAAGAGACATTAAGGGGGTTCAAGGCAATCTGGTTGACTTTTGCACTTCCCAAAGTGATTGCACACGGAAGGAAAACGCTATGGAGAAGACTACCGACTAAAGCGAATCTAAGACGAAGGAACATCCTCCAAACAAGTGACGACCCGAAGTGTGTATTTTACAAAACACACGAGGAGACCGAGATACACATCTTCTTCGAATGCCCACAATCCTTTGGAATCTGGATAGAGTGTATCAATTGGATTCAACAGGCTGCTGTAATACAACTAGACGCAACCCAAAATCT
The DNA here is from genome assembly GCA_963675135.1 of Galeopsis tetrahit. Classification (NCBI taxonomy): domain Eukaryota; kingdom Viridiplantae; phylum Streptophyta; class Magnoliopsida; order Lamiales; family Lamiaceae; genus Galeopsis; species Galeopsis tetrahit. Next base: position 91,612,328 of record OY776121.1, read on the forward strand.
ACTGAATTTCGGCAGCTTAATCAAAGGAAAGAATGAAGAATTTAAGACTGTATGCATTTGGCTCGGAGTAGTATGACTCATATGTAAATGGAGAAATGCGATAATCTTCAAGAACGAAGTTTATGTAGGAGCTCAAGACAAGACTATGGAATTTGGTTAACTTTATGGCTAGTTCCACGGTTGTAATTTTCAATAATGAAGCCTCTTTTTAGCAAAAAAAAAAAAACTTTCCAAACATTAAATAAATAAAACTGCGTTAAACATTCGTTTTCTGTGTGCACCCCGGTATAAAAGAGGGTGGAGAAAGAAAATAAAATAAAACTGAGGGAGTAAACAGAATTAACAAACTTGGGGAGTGACCTGCAAAGAGAAAACTTAGAACAAAAGAAAAGCGGAGTGTTAAAAGCCTTGAAGCAACTATAAATAACAAACACAAGTGTGTAATCCACTCCAAAACCACTCCAAAACCATAAACAGCAGTGAAATCAAAACTCTCTTTTTTCCGAGCGCGCAAGAAATGTCGAGGTCGCCGATCTGCTTGCTTTTCGCCGCCTTAACGTTATTATTAGTCGTTTCGGCGATTGCCGACGACGTCGTTGTGCTTACGGAGGAGAATTTTGATAAAGAGGTTGGGCATGATCGTGGAGCTCTCGTCGAGTTTTATGCTCCATGGTATGCAATATTACTGACTGTTTTTGTTCTCTTGATTGAGTTTTGTTGTTTCTATGTTCGAAATTGATGAGTGATGTTTTTATCCCCTCTTTGTTCCTTTTAATTTATCTGGATCTTTGATAAATTCAGTCGAATACATTGATCTAGATCTGATTTGATAGAATGTTTCTCATTTTTATCTGAAATTGCCTAAAATACGTTCATTACACGTAAGAGATTGTTGGATATGATTTCTAAACGTTCGTTCTTATCAGAAAGAAAGGCATACGTATATATTTCTCCTTCATGGAAACGGTCTTAAGAATTAGTTGAGAATTATTTGAAGTTGAGCCTGGTGCTCGTCAATTAGTCATTTTGTATAAATTTTTAAAGCATGCTCGGTTTGATGTTACTCCCACTGTGTAGTTTAGAGATTTATTATGCAACTTTCCATCTCATACAGGTGTGGGCACTGTAAAAAGCTCGCTCCGGAGTATGAAAAGCTTGGTGCAAGTTTCAAGAAGTCAAAATCTGTTTTGATTGCCAAGGTTAGCCTATTATTGTGTTTGCAATTTGTTATTTATGTCGTCGTTCCACTGTCATTGCCAATCTTAATTTGTAAATTCTATTGAAATTTGTTAGACGTGTTAGTGCTGCATTGAGCATTCGTGGTACTGATGTCCAAATTCTTCTATTGTTATTCATTGATTTCATTCTTAGGCATATATATATTTTTTAAATTGACACTCTTAGGCATATATTTTTTTATAGATTGATTGTGATGAACATAAGAGTGTTTGTAGCAAGCATGGGGTTTCTGGTTACCCCACCATTCAGTGGTTTCCCAAAGGTTCCCTAGAGCCAAAAAAGTGAGTTACACTCTTCGGTAAACTTTTACGTTTTTCATTATTTCATTTCCTCTTTATTAACAGATGAGTATCTGTTAAGTTTCTACAGTACTGTGTTTACTGCTGCAATCATGCTAGTCCTTCAGAATGTGTATCCTTAATGGATAAAGTTTTCATTTATTAGGTATGAAGGTGCACGGACGGCCGAAGCCCTTGCTGAGTTTGTGAACAAGGAAGGAGGTAATACATTTTGGGTTTATGTTATATCCTGTCATCCATGATTAACCATGTAACCGTACTGTTTTAAACATCTGAACAGTTATGTGCTGAGAAGTTTTGATCACTGCTATTCCATGATACTCTGAAAAAATGTATTACATCATTTGATTGATTATGTTTTGTTGGTTGTCAGTTGTCACACAATTGGTTTTAGTTCAAGCAACATAATCATATATGCATGGAATCATTTTATGTTTTCTGATGAAATTATGCAGTTTAATGTCTGTGGCCAATATTTAGGTTATGTGGTGTCACTAATTTTTTTAGCTCGTCTAGAACCATGGTGAACTATGATTTCTCAACTTACTCCCTTATAATTATTATTCTTTCATCAGGAACCAATGTCAAGCTTGCTGCAATCCCATCAAGTGTTGTGGTTTTGACTCCTGATAACTTTAAGGAGATTGTACTTGATGAAAAAAAGGATGTCCTAGTTGAGTTTTATGCACCTTGGTAAGTTTATATATGCACTGTAATGGAATGTGGGATGCTGTTTCAATGTTTCATGCAGTATGATTACCATTATGACCTTACTTAGTAAATGCTACTTATGTTCTTGATTTGATGACTTTTCTTTTGCAGGTGTGGTCATTGCAAGAGCCTTGCCCCTGTAAGTGCAAGCTCGCTCATTACTTAAATTGGCGTGACTGTTGGATTGATTATTTCAATTTTGAACTTCATATATTTTCTGCATGTAGATCTATGAAAAAGTTGCAACGGCTTTCAATCTTGAGAAAGATGTAGTCATTGCAAATGTTGATGCTGATAAGTACAAGGACATAGCAGAAAAGTAAGCACTAAAGTAGTCATTTCAGTATTTTCACTATGTTGTGGATTTTTGTATGAATATAGTAGTATGTCTCTTATGTTGGTCCCATTGACTGCATATTGGAGACAGATTTGTTAAAACCTATGTAATTTTCTAAAATCAATATGGCTGGAATTTCTTATGCATTATTTCCTTGGAAGCAGATTCGGTGTTAGTGGTTATCCTACTCTGAAGTTCTTCCCAAAGAATAACAAGGCCGGTGAAGACTATGATGGTGGCAGAGATTTAGATGATTTTGTTACTTTTATCAATGAGAAGTGTGGAACTAGCCGAGATGCAAAAGGACAACTGACTTCCCAGGTTTTACTGACCCATACCCCCCCTCCCCTCTCTCTCTCTCTCTCTCTCTCTCTCTCTCTCTCTCTCTCTCTCTCTTCCACATACTGTATCTGATTGTAATTTAACTCCTCCTTGTAGGCTGGTATTGTTGAGGTCCTTGATAACTTAGTGAAGGAATTTGTAAGTGCAACAGACGACGAGAAAATAAGTGTGTTCAAACAGTTAGAGGAGGAAGCTGGGAAGCTCCAGGGTTCCGCTGCAAGGTTCTTACAAATGCGTAATTGTATTTTGATCAATCATATAATGATGTTATTGCTTGATCTAGATTTAATGTAACCCTATCACGTAGTTTTCATAATAACTTGCACAATTGCCTTTCAGATATGGAAAGATCTATGTGAAAGCTGCCAAGAGCTGCTTGGACAAGGGTCCTGATTATGCCAAGAATGAAGTTCTGAGGTTGGAACGCATGCTTTCTAAGGTAAACCATTTTCTCTTCTGTGAGTAGCCAATTCTAAAAACCTGATAAGGTTCACCATGTTACTCAATTTAATCTGGATCAAGATTTGAAAGCACAGCAAATGTCTTCTAAATAGCAACACGTGGCATTTAAATTTGAGAATTTCATTTCATTCTGTATTATGACATTTCTTATGATTATCTTTGGTGCAGTCAATCAGCGCATCAAAGGCTGATGAGTTTACATTGAAGAAGAATATCCTATCAACCTTTGCTGAAGATCAGTGAAGAATTGCGGCAAATTGACGCTTGTGGTATATCTGCATTTTTAACTCCAACCGATTGTTACCCTGGTATTTTATATGTTTGGAATACAAGTGTTCTTCCTCCGATTCACTGGGTCACGCGCATTCTTGCATTACCTTTAGTTACCACAGAAAAGTTGGAAAAGATATAAAAAATCCTAGTTTGCACCAGTAGCGCAGTAGTGTGTTGACTTAGGCAACTTTTCAGTTAAATTTTCTTTTATTTTGTACAAGTGATAACAGATTAAGAGTTAATGGATGATTATCATTTGTTTAATCAGTATTTTATATATAGTTGTTTAGTGTACATTGGTGAATCAAAATTAAAAAATCAGAAAGCACACACTCTCATCAGCGGGTACATTGGTGAAATAATGTGTGTATAACATTGGGGCAACCTCCTATAGAACTCACACACATTTGCAGCCATCAGTCTTCTCTTAGTGAATGCGAATTTTGTTCTTGAATTATTTCTGGGGTTTAAATATTTAGTCCTGGGTTTTATTTAATTTCCTTATTTGCTCATCGTTTTTGGCCGGTAAGACCGTTTTCAGGTGTAAACTGTTTAATTCTCAGATGGAGTACATTATTTTTCATAAGGTGAGGCAATAAAATGATACTAATGATGAACATAAATGGAGTGTTTGATCTTAGGAAATGAATTTGAGAATAGTTTTTTTAAACCAAAAACTAGATCTAGCAAGTAACATTTGAATAAAATATTTTACATTTAAATATATTTAATTAAAGCAATGGTTAAAAATTTGCGGGTCACAAAGTTCAGACCCAGATGGACAATAATGTAAACTTAATTTTTTTTATATGAATCAAACTATTCCGCTAGACATACTAAAATATGCTACTGTAAAAACAACTTGAGATTAACTAACTATTTTTTCGAGTTATTGTTCTTATAATTACATATCCTTATATCAATAATGATGAACGTATTCATTACTCCATTTCAAACTTGTATCCTTCTCAATTTCCTTTAGGAAACCAAGCACTCCTTAGATTTTCGCGTCCTCTAATAAATAATTTGCCAGTAAATTTTAATTTGTTTTCATAAATCTAAATATGCTTAGAAAAAATTTAATAGCTTAATCCAATAACTGCGAGTATCTAAATAAATAATAGAAGGCTCAGATCAGTGCAAAATTGAGGCAAGAGAACCCGACCACGCCATGGCTGCAAGAATTAACATCACCGGTTGCATTCATTAAAATTATGCCCTCCGGTTTGCCCCGCCAAGATACGGGTCGGATTTCCCATTGCCACATTCTCCAGCTCAGAGGAATCAAAAGAAATATCATCATAGCCCCCAATACACACCGGACCAAATATATATTCATAAGTACTATTATTGAGGTTGTGATGATGATGAAGATGAAGAAGAAGATGAAGCATCGTATAAGCGTACAAGAGCGAAAGATCGGAAGAAGCAAACACAATGTTTGCTAAAAACGGATCTGTATGAACAGATCCATTCAGCAGTGCATTTTGCTTTTCCAGATCCAGTTTCTCTATCTCTCTCTCTCTCAACATGCGCATTTGCAGCAACAGCTACGCACACACACAGACAAAAGGGCTGTTGGTTTTCGTTTGGAAATCATAGAGTGAGAGAGAGGACCAACCACCCTTGAGGAATTCCACTCTCTCTCTACCCTCGTTCATCTCCTCTGAGCTTCAACCATGCGATGAGAATTAGGGGGGAGGGTTTTTAACGTGAATCTTCCTCCAAGTTTTAACAAATGGACATAATTATAGGGCCTTATAAAGGCGGCCCAATCCAGATCATATTTCTAAAGGGTACGGCTATCTGCACCTCCGACTTTTTTAAATGCACCCTCCCTTTTAATTTTTTAATTTAATAATGATGTAAAAACCTAAAATATTACTAGATACACTCCCATTACTAACTACACCCCGTTTATGGCTTGTTCCGGCGAGGGTGGGGTGGGTGGGCGGAAAGGTTTTTTTTTTTACAACAGCGCTGCGTGAGAGGGGGAGAGAGAGAGGGTGGTGACGAAGGGGTGGCGGTGGTGAAGTGTGGAAGAAGGAGAAAAGTGGGAAAGAATAAATAAATAAATTGATAAAATTAAGGTTTGAGGTGGGGTGTGCTAAATAAAAAAGACTAAAATGATATAAAGGGTATTTATGACAATTCGAGTGAGTGCATCTATCCTAATCAAGTTGGAGGGAGAGAAGGAGTGCATCAATCGGATGAGTGTCCTTAAACAAGTCGGAGGTGCATATAGTCGTACCCATTTCTGAAGCCCGATACGAAATTAAATGGCACTCGGCCCAATCTAAAATCGTATGAACAATGGGACGGTACCATCTGGCCAACGAGAAAGGGCAGTTTTACTTTTACTTCCTTTGTTGATTTGTTATGGCGACGGTTATTTACCCCTCAAGAATGTTAGATGCACATCCCAATGCATGAACTCCCTCCAAAACTAACATATTATAATAGATGCACTCTCCTAAATTACCCAGTAGTATATCTCTTTTTCTAAAAAAACACCCCTTAATAAATACACCCTCCATCCACAAAATTCTAATTTTCCATCTTTCTCATCTTTTTTTCTCTCTTAAAGTTGTCCCCATCTCACCCACCGTTGCCCCGTCGCCTTTTTTTATATCTGAAAATTTTAGTTGAGGGTGACTGGTGACAACTGTCGAGGTGTGACGGCGACTGTCGAAGGTGAAGGTGCCGACTGCTACAATTATAATTAGAGTTTAATTTTTTATTAAAAGGACAAAAATGTTATTTAAAAGGTTTATAAATAAATTTATAAACAAAACATTTTATTGAGTTGGTGTCCACTTGACATCCCATGCCACATCAAAGTATTGCCGGAAAATTGATCAATGTATTAGTTCATACTATATCAAATTATAAATTTAAAAAAAAACATATACTGTAATTAATAAACATATTAAATGTTTATTAAAAAAACATATTAATAAAACATATTAATAAATGACGGGGAATGCATCTAACATTTTTTGAGAAGCAAATCTTTCTTATATGGCTTCTTCAAATGCCATATTCTTAAATCCCTTAAATTCTACAATTTTGATTTTTTTTTTATCGGGATATAATTTGCAACTTGCACACACGGGTTGATTTGTTAAAGATAAATACCATTAACAAACATCACTTTTAGATTAAAATTATAATTGAGTGAATTTTAAACCTTATTTTCTATTAAATTTGATCCAACGGTTAGTCCAGTCAAGTCATAATAGAAAAATATCTATAAAAAAAAAAAAAAAAAAAAAAGGAAAATAAGTTTTTAAAATATTATTTACAATTTATCTTCACCAACAAATGTTAGTAGATGATCTAGAATAACGGAAATGATATAGAGCCCACCAATTGTGCCCACCAGTTTTGCCCACCGCCTATGTGGCATTATCACGTCAATAAATTTTTATTTATATTTAATTTAAATTTAATCTAATATCAATATTTTATTTTTTTATCCATATCAATATTTAAAAAAAATCTTTTTTTATATTTAATTTAATATTATCTCTATCAAAAAAAAAAGAGTAAGAATAATGAAATTGTTCTGAGTATTTTTTATCAATCCGCATAATATGCTTGTATTACACTAGTAATTGTATATTGCTAATCGTATTACAAGTGGTTAGTATATATACTACTTTGAACTTTCCACTCCCACCCCATCCTCTCTGAGACGGATAGGGAAATTGGGAAAGCAACGATTTTTTACAGTAAAACTTGGTTTCCGCTGCCTCCTCTCCTCGCTAAGGTACCAACCTTCAATCGTTTAATCTTCTGTGTTGATTTCTTTTAAATTTCTATCTTCAATTTGCGTTGTTGGATGTTTCAAGGACAAATCTGTTGTTTTTCAATTTCGCAGTGCCTATTCGTATTGTGGCTGATTTATTTTAGGGTTTTTTGGAAGGAGTCCTTGGATGAACACTCGTGAATATTCATTTACTCATTTTATGATTCTTTTTTCTGAATCTTGATATAGAAACGAGAAATACTTGATAGTCTTGATCGTATGAAATTAGGAGATGGAGATATGTTAGGCAATTAATCGTAGACTCACTAAGTTCATGCTCCTGGTGTGATTGATATTGAGAATCGAGTAGGAGTTTATTAACATTTTGATTTCATTAGGCTCCGTTTGGTTGTGTGGATTTGGGCTTATTGATTTCAAATCCACAGTCCAAATTCATTCTACATATTTGGATTATGAATGGATTTCAAATATTTAGATTTGTGTCCACATACTTTTATTTAAAATTGAGAGAGATTTCAAATCCCCACTAAAACCATATCATTTGAAATCCATCTATTTTTAACTCCTCTCATTTGAAATGCCTCCTCAAATCAAATCCCTCCATCCAAACACAACCTCAGGTTTTTTTTGTTTCTAAGCATTTTCTTTTAGGGTGCTTTAGCAGATGGCAAGGGGAGGCAAACGCAAGACTAGATGTAATGTACAGTTGAAGAACAAGGGTTCTGATGGGTCAGATGAAGATTACGTTGTCGGTGAAGATGGGGCGATGGATGTGTCAGAGGATGAGCATTTTCTTGCTGATGATGAAATAGGAGAATCTGAGGAGGAGAATGAATTTGATGAGTGTGTTAAAAAGAAGATTAAAAAGGTTGGAAGACCTAAAGGGCGAAAGAGTTGTCAAAGGAGAAGTGGAGCTGTTACATCAAGAAACAAAACTCGGGTTTCGGGTTCTAGAAAAAGTGTGGATTGTTGTAATAAGAAGCCTAGAAAGAAAGCAAGAGTTTCATATAGAGAAGAAAATGAAGATAGCGAGTTTGATGAAGATGATGATGAGGAATTTACACCAGATGAGGTTGATTTTATGGATGATGATGAAGAATCACCTCGCGTGAAGAGGAACAGGGTGGGAAGGTTGAAGATGCAAGAAACTCATACTGCAAAAGGGAAAAAGCGGAAGAGGAGTTCTAAGGCTTCGAAGAGTACCAAAACCAAAAGAAAGAAAACAGTAGAGAAACCTACGTTGAGGAGAAATAGAGGTAAGAAACCAGTTTCAAAAAGGAGTACTGAAAAAGGCAGGGGAAGTAGGAAGTTAGATGTGAGTTCAAATGCAGATTTTGTGAAGTCGGGATTTTCAGATCACGAGTACACCATTTCTGAAGAGGAGAGAGAACAGATGAGAGAAGCTAGTGAATTTTGTGGAAGGCTAACCACTAATTTGCGGAGTTCAAGTTCTTTGAAGACGATTAGGGAGGAAGAAACTGTGCCTTTCGGAAGAAAACGCTCAGGAGGGAAGGATAAGGAGAAGATGGAGGTAGGGAAGCAGGTGTGTGGGATTTGTCTATCAGAAGAGGGAAAGAGAAGTATCAGGGGAATACTCAACTGCTGTAGCCATTACTTTTGTTTTGCTTGCATTATGGAGTGGTCAAAGGTGGAATCCCGTTGCCCTCTCTGCAAGCAAAGGTTCATAAAAATCAGTAGGACCAAACAGTTGGATGGTGGAAACGATTCAAGGGATGTAGTTATTCCAGTTCCCAAACGTGATCAGGTAGAAGACACTCCCATCATCCAATTATTTTATTTTATTTTTTTATGGAATAACAAATTCTCATTGTTAAATACAGGTTTATCAACCGTCTGAGGAAGAGCTTAGGGGATATATTGATCCGTATGAGAATGTTCTTTGCACCGAGTGCCATCAAGGCGTAGATGACGGGCTCATGCTTCTGTGTGATGTGTGTGATTCATCTGCACACACGTACTGTGTTGGTCTTGGACGTGTTGTACCTGACGGGAATTGGTACTGTGATGGGTGTAAGCCAGCTATGCTTGCCTCCTCGAGTGCCCAAGCTCTAAGTACTCCTCCCAGTCGGGCAGCAACTAACAATTTGGCTGTTGATTCATCGCCTGTTTGTGAAAATTTTGATCTCAATGACGTGTGCATACCTGATACCCCGCTGTCCCAAGAAACTGGGCATTCTATTGGACATGTTCAAGGTGCTTCTGGTACAGGGGCATTTACTCTACATGAAAGACGAAGAATACAGCAACACGTTCATCATCTTCTACGTAATTACAGGAGTAGACAATCAGAGAGGAGTGGTGGCATACGCCCATTATCAGGAACAAGTCTTTTTGGTTCGCAAAATGTCCCTCAACCAAGATCAACGAGTTTGAGAGACCATCAAGCTTCTACATCCACTGATCGCGCTCTTTGTGGACCCTCACGTACTGAATTTTCTGGGGCCACAGCTAGCATAGATCGCAATTTAGGTGATCAGCAACTCTGTACTGGAAACCGTGTATCAAATAGTGGTGGGGATGCTAGCATATCAACTTCTCACGAAAAGGAACGTGTGCAATCCATGGTTAAGAGCCATTTAAAAAGCTTGTCCAGAAATATGGATTTAGGTACGTCGATTTGCTGCTATTGTAGTTATATTCCTATTTGTCTAGTTTAATTAAGTTTTATGCACCAAATAAGCAATCTGTTCATTTCGAATTGTCTTGCAGACTACAATTCCTTCAAGTGTGTTGCGAGGACTTCTACGCATACCATTTTAGCTGCATTGGGACTCGAACATAGGGGGAATGAAGTATTCCCGATACAAACACGACCATTGGTGTGTGACCATTTTGATGACATTGGGAGTGAGCAGATATATCCAGTTGGAGGTCAATGCTCGTCTTGTTTCGACTGGTTCATCAGGAATGTGGTGAGGGAAGTAGTGTCCACTCGGCGCTCTCTCTCGTCAAGTGCGGGGAGGGAAGTAGTGTCCACAGGGGGAGGGAAGTAGTGTCCACAGGACATCCTCCCTTATAAAGGGATTAGTCCTCGTTTCTCTCTCTCTCACACAACAGCTTTGATCCCCTTGTACTCAAATTTAATACAAAGGTTGTTCACTGTTCAAAATAAAAAAGTACCCTCCCATTGATTTTTCTTTAGCAATTTTTTTGGCATTCCCATGTATCCAGTGGAGTAATTATAGCTCAATTTTGTTGGAATTTCTTCATCATCCTCAGTTATCTTTGTTTTAAGTCCTTTAACTATCATCCTAATGATTGTCACATCAATTGAATGAGAAAATTTTGTGCAAAAGAATTTAAGGATATTCCAAATGGACTATTAATTAGACAGGTCAAATAACTGTTTAAAAAGGAGAATTAAATCATAATGCACACTCTTCAAGTTAGGGGTGTAAACGAGTCGAGCCGGGTAGTGCTGAGCTCGAAACTCGACTCGATTGTTATACTCGAAACGCGACTCGACTCGGTCGAGCCTAAAATTTTAATGATCGAGCTCGACTCGATAAGAAACTCGATAAACTCGAGTTCGGCTCGACTCGATTACCAATATAATTTTTAAAATTAATAATAACACATATTTTTCTAAAGTAAACTCGAGCTCGACTCGGCTCGATTACCTGTATATAAATAATATATTAATGGTAAAATAGTAAATATTGTCCAAGCTCGATTAGGCTCGCGAGCCTTTCGAGCCAAGTATTTATAAGCTCGAACTCGAACTCAACAACTACTCGAGTAGCTCGAAACTCGACTCGACTCGATTAACTTCGAGTCGATTTCGATCTTTTTTTGAGTCGAGCACGAGTAGCTCGCGAGTTGGCTCGACTCACTTAGACCCCTACTTCAAGTATCATATATTGACAATAGAAGTTATACATAAAAGAAAAAAAGGTTAGTGTACCTTTATATGTGAATTGCACCATGTTCAAAATTTAGAAAAGTTTGTCCTTCCAATTTTTTTTTTTTTTTTTGAAAAGTTTGAATAATTTAATCATTTCAGTGACCTTAAATATCAAGAATTTTGGTTTTAGTATATATAAATTGTTTAATTCCATATTTTACTTCTGAAATTAATAAAATAAATCTTAATTCCATATTTTACTTCTGAATTTAATAATAAAAAAGGGTGGGGCTAATAACACCCCATAAAATGTTATACCCACCCCAAATGTTAAAAACACCCCATTAAAATTTAAAATTCAATTTTTACTATTATACACACCCCAATTATTTCCTATTTACCCTTCAATTCTAATAACTAATAAAAATTAATTAAATCTTTAAAAACATATCAAATTTTAAATTTAATTAATAGAAAAGAAATCACTAATACAATAAAATTACGTGTAAATAAAATATTTTAAAAAATCTGTTAAATTTTAAAAATCATTTAAAAATGGAATAATCAATTAAAAAATTAAGAAAATAAAAAAAATGAAAATGAAAATAATTAAATCTAAATAAAATCTGAAAAAAATCAAATAAAAAAATTAAGGATTAACTATTTTTTTAATTAAATAAAATAATAAAGAAAAACCAACTCAATATTAAATTAAAAAATAAAATCTTTAAAAATAAAATAAAGCTAAATAAAATATAAAAATTTCAACTAAATTTTAAAAATAATTAAATCAATTATATTTTTAATATTTATAATTAATTTAATTAATTCTTAAGATTTAGGTGATTTTTAATTTTTTAGATTTTATTTATCATTATTCAATTTTTTTATTTTAATTGATTTTTTAATTAATTATTTCTTACAATTTATTAAAAAAATCACGAATTTATTTATTTTTAGTTGATTTTTTGAATTTTTTATTTGAATAATTTATTTTTTTTCTGTTTAAAAATATTTAATTTTTTCAGATTATTTTTAAAAAATATTTGATTTATTTAAATTAATTATTTTTTAAGATTTTATTAATCTTTTAATTACATTTTCTTTTCAATTGTTTTTAAAAAAATTATCTTTAATTTGTATAAGGGTTACTTAGTCATTTTACAATTATCTATTTTTATTTTTAAATTGATGTGGTGTGTATAACATATTTTGGGGTGTTAGTAGTGGTACCCATAAAAAATCGCTAGATTAAACAGCAATAAAAGGGTTGGGGCCAACTGTCATTAATATTCCAGATAACATAAAGTCCGGGGCTGGGGTATATACCCCTCCAGCTTTGTTAGATACACTCCTCCGATACATATACTCCCCATAAAGTACATCTAAGATAGATGCACTCCCCCCAAATTACTTATTATATCCCTTTGTTTTAAAAAATAATATGATAAATGCACATCCCATAAAAACCCTAATTTTTCTCTAAACATCCCCCAACCCTCTCCCGTCTTCTTCCTCATTCCTCCTCCATTTCTGCCAGCGCCCGTCTGCCTCCAGCGCCGCCTGCCCAAGTTGCCCGCCTTTTTTTTTTTTTTTTCAATTTCTGCAACCAGCAGCCGCCGTCTCCTCTCCCACCCAAACCTCTGTATCCACCTTCTCCCCTGACTCCTCCTCCCCTTTTACCCGAAACAAGTAGGATTTTTTTTTTCGGCAAGCGGCGGCGCCGCTTCCTCTCTCCCCGCCGTAAACCATCGTCCATCCTTTCCTCATGTAGTTTTTTCCCTTTTCTCTGCCGTACATGTACGCTTTCTTCCCTTTTAAAAAAAAAATTGGACAAGAAATGTCGACCAAAAAATTATTGTTGTCGACCATAATATTTTTGGTCGACATTTCTTGTCCGAAATTAATTTTTTTGATACAATGTTGTCGATAAGGGTGTTTTTCGTCGACTATAATTAGTCGACGATATATTCTACGGTTGACCAACCAGTGTCGATCGACACTGGTTGGTCGAAAAAATCTCTTTTTTTTTTCTGAATATATTTTGGATGGGTGATGCCGGAGATTATGGAGGTTACCGGAAGTTGCGGTGGCGACGACAAAATTAGGGTTAGAGTTTTGTATAAAATTAGGTTTAGTGTTTTAATTAAGGGGGTGTATGTATTAAAACATTTTATTAAAAGGGCAAATATGTTATTTTACATACATATTTAATTAATAAAAAAATGGAAGGGGGAGTGTGTCTAACAAAGCTGGAGGGGTATATACCCCAAACCTAAAGTCCGACAGCTGTAATGAATGGAGTTGGGCGCGTATAGTTCAAGCCCAAATGTCACTATCCAGCCCAACGGGCCAGCTATTATTTTCCAGGCCCAACTGTCAATTAGGGCCAGCCCATTTAGTAGAAAAGGGTCGGCTTATAAAAGGAACTTCTTCAATCGATTCGAAAAATAAATAAAAAACCAAACAAACCCCTTCCACTCTTCCTCTTCTTCTTCACGCGCAAACACAAGAATCATGAAGGAGATCATCACAATCCAAGTTGGGAGCTATGCAAATTTTGTGGGCTCTCACTTCTGGAATTTCCAGGTACTAAAAATGTTTTCTTCTCTTACATTCTGATGATATGTTCTCTACAAAGTGTTCCTCTACTTGTTTATGCTTGAATGTGTATTTTCAGCTTGTTTTTTACTTCAGAACTGAATAGTTGTTTTTCTTGTTCGGTGTTTTGATTCATTGAACCATTACTGGGGCATTGGTTTAAAGTTTACTAATTTCATTTCCAACTGAATCGTAAAACAATCTTTTGTTTCATATGTTGAAGGATGAGTTGCTTGGATTGGCTGATAGCCCTGAAATTGACCCGGTTTTTAAAAGCCATGGCCTTAACATGGATGCCCTTTGTCGTACTGGTGAAACTAACCAGGTTGATCTGTTTTGCAATCATCTCGTTTTTCTGTTTATTTGTTGCTCATTTGTTGTATCTTACATGTTTATCATGTGCAGGGTATTCTTACATACACACCACGATTGGTCTCTGTTGGTTTTCAAGGTAATAATGTCTTATAAATTTTGACTAACAAAACAAAAGAAGTTAGAAAAAATAATCCTATAAAGAAAAGATATGTTCTTTGAATGCTACTCATTGTTACTTTTCTTTTTCCTATGCACTCCTGATTTTTCTGGAATATATAATTGTTTTCTTAGTGGTATTGGGATAACATTTAAGGAAATGGATTACTTTCACAATTATTTATGTTGCATCCTTTTTATCCATGTGATTTTCAGCCCTCCCAATATGCATTCTTGTATGTATTTCTATATCAGTTTGTGTGCATTTACTCGTGTAAAACTATATCAATATCCATTTATGTATACAATTATACATATTGTACTACAGGAATTGAGTATGCAACTGCCAAGTATGGGGTATGTAGAATAAAAAAGGTTGTCCAAGGCAGTTGGAGGAACACATCTCAGTTAAAGTAGCCAAGATATTTGTGCTGCTCGTAAAACCATGTTGTTGTGGATCCTATTTTGCATATATTCTGCACTTGAAATTTTGGAACGTGGATAATTGTCTCCTTATATAAATACTGATGCACACCTTTGAATCAATAGGATCCCTTGGAACAATGAGTTCGCGTGGAACTATGTACAACGACGTCTCAGAAACATCGGTTGATACTTTAACATGGTGAGAGTTCTTATTACTATTTTATCTTAGTCTTTGATTTATGATGCAAGAGTGGTCGATGACACACTCATACTCTAGTTTTCAACTTTTCGATGGTTTTACGATTCATGTATTAGTTGTATGTTATTCTCCCTACTTTTTCTTTCCTGAGCTCTAATAAAAAAATTGACATGATTTTTTCTCTCATACTTGTTCTTTGTGGACATTTTTCTTCTATGAAACACTTAGCGTTTCTCATGAACTTGTTAGTTTATGAATTTTGTATTTTCAGTATCTCATTTTAAATTTTGAGACACCTAAGAATTGCTACTCTCTTCGTCTCACCAGAAACTTCCCATCTTTCCATTTTGGCATCGAGGAAGCTTCCCATTCCCCTTTTTGGACATGTGTGGCTCCACATTCTTAAATCACATCAACCTTTTTATCTCTTTCCAATCACATCATCTGTATTACATCTTATATTACAATTTTGTATTGTTTTTGTGCCGTGTCCGGAATTGTCACCCCTAACCATTAGGTGGGACGGAGGGAGTAGTAAATAGCTGTTACTTTTCTGAAGCACTTAAGATAATAGTTGTGTATGAAATCTGAATACCTTTGCTGTTTAGTTTCATATGATGTAGATTAAATAGCTCCAGATCATATTGTAGGACAGGTCCTGTAACAACAAGTTCTTCTCAACCTTTAAAGAAGAACTTATTCTTGCAAAGTTTGTACATGGAAGAGAATATGGATGTGAGTAGCTCGAGAGCTTCTGACAATGGAAACAGCGGTGCTCACACTGAAGTTCAAGATAAGGACATTGTTGATTCTCTGGAGAATGAAGTTCAATATTGGACTGATTTCTCAAAAGTACATTATCACCCTCAGAGTCTCTATGAATTATCTGGTTTGTGGACAGATATTAACGATTTTAACAATTATGGTAGTGGAAGAGAGGCATTTTCTGAGGGTCTGCATGCAGAAGAAATTAATGAGAGGCTTCGTTTTTTTGTTGAAGAGTCTGATCTTCCTCAGGTACTTATGCAGGGTCTTCGTAATTCTTTTAATTTCCTAGAGGCCTTCATTATCTGGATCTTAAGCTTTGTCTTTTCTGTTTTTTCTTCACAATATATGAGATAGATGGTTATTTAATGTGTTTCCTAGACGTGCTGGTTATTTGATGGTCTTTATTCCTCTTAAGAAGTGCCGTCGAACTTGAACCGTATTTGTATAACGAACGATTAGTGTCAATGTATTTTATTCATAAATCCTGACGACTCTCTTTGGCTAATTAAATTTCTATTTATTTTGGCAGGGAATTCAATTTATTGTTGATGACTCTGGAGGATTTGCTGGTCTAGCGGGAGAGTTTTTAGAAAATATTGCTGATGAGTACGCAAAAATTCCAGTATTACTATACTCTATTCATAGCCCTGACTCGTGTTTGGCCTCCAAGAATAACAAGCGGACAATGTCCCGTAAACTTCATGATGCGGTTTCATTTTCAAAGATATCAGATTTCTGTAAATTGATAGTCCCTCTCGGTTTGCCATCTTTAAATACAAGTAAGCATGCAGTTGTGTTTATCATTTTGCTTATTGTTTTTTCTTAGGCCTTGGGACCTATATCCTTCCTCACTAGATCTTTAATCTTAAATTAACTTGCATATTTCTACTCATAATCATTACATTTGTTTAAAACCAGGTGATTTACTTTGGCTTTTTATCTCTCTTTAACCAGATGCTATGCACAATTGTAGCTGCTGTACTAAGCACTTTGACTATGTAACACGCTTCAGACTTAAGTATCAATTTCAAATTATCTGCTCGCAGAGTTTATGTTTAAGTATCTCCCAAATATCTGTTACCCTATTCTGGGCAACACTGGGGCAAATTATAAACTTAGATTTCTAGAAAAGATATAGGTTGATACATAATATTCTAAGTTGTCAAAGAAGTTTGATGGGTTCCTATTTCTATTTGCATTAAGATTATTAGGAATGTATGTACCTTTAATAATTTTGATGTACTATATATTTATATTGGCATTTACTTGTGTAATGCTTACTATGTGCTCCATCAGGCACTAGAGATAATGAGCATGGCTTTCTTTTTCTCCTATTTTCCTTTTGTTTTAATTAAATATAAGCAGTGGTTTTTGTTAATAAGAGAATACTTTGTTTCAGAATTGCAAAATTTATGCGAGTTCAAGTTTCAAGTTAGCTTAGCTATGATGGGTTATGCTAGGCAATTCTATTTCTTCTATTCTAAAGTTAAACACCATGTGGATTCAATTTATGTGATACTGATGGTAAAGCCAGTGCAATTTTGCTTATATATGTCCTATTTTGCTGCAAATATTAATAACAGAAACATATTGTCGTAACATGTTGTTTTCATGTTTCCTAGACATGGTGGTTATATATTGTAAGAATATGGGATCTGAGGACAAATGTCACACACGACATATAAAGACTTAACACTGTTTTGTGAGATTATTGATATACAAAATATACTTGGGTTTTAGAGAATGATGTGAAAATCTTGGAGTACATAGATGTCCAATATATTCTTGGTTTGTTTGGTTTTTTATTTTTAAACTCTGTTCCTATACAAAAAGTTATAAATGCCAGATCTTTATCTTTTAATGTATGGAAGCCTTCTCTGATCCATTTTTGCTGCTACTTATGTTTCTTGAACATCTCTTCTTTTTTCTAATTTCAAAGGTAAATTGTCCAAGTATCTCTATTTGGAAGATGGGAAGCCTTATCACACAAGTGCAGTTTATGCTTCTGCAATACACTCAATCAGTCTCCCTTTCAGAATGGAACCAGTTGGGCCCAGTGCACCATTAGGCTACACATCTGGTGCACTAACTATAAATGACCTTGTACAAATGTTATCGGGCCAGGGTCACCAGAATAAGGTTACCATTATGGATGTTTCTATGCCAGCTCCTGCTTTGACAGGTATTATTCAGTTCTGCCTTTTCCCTGTCTTTAGTTTGTGTTTTTGAATCAAGGGTTTTGAGATTCAAGGTCTGAAATGAGTGAGTTTCAAAATCTACCCAAATTAGGGTTTGAAAAGAGGGTACAAAATGTGAGATGAATTTCAAATCCACACATCCTTGAGAATTAATACTTGAAATATTAAATCATGTAAACCAGGTTCCCAGTTCGAGCAGTCATTGTTGGAGAATATGCAGCCTCTGAACCCTGAAATAGCAAAAGACGTTGAAGACATGCAAGCTTTGGAGTCAATGACCATTCACGGAACCTTTACGTCTGGTAATGTTGAGAATTATGCCCTTTACTGTGAGCTT
This sequence comes from Galeopsis tetrahit, assembly GCA_963675135.1. Lineage (NCBI taxonomy): Eukaryota > Viridiplantae > Streptophyta > Magnoliopsida > Lamiales > Lamiaceae > Galeopsis > Galeopsis tetrahit. The sequence continues at coordinate 91,630,628 of OY776121.1, forward strand.
GAGCATTCGTGGGTTACATTATGAAAAGCAAAAATCCACTGCCTATTTTTTTTTTAAAAAAGCAATCGTTGAATGCATTTCATTAACTCGTCTCCTTCAAAACCTGATTTTGGGAACCTAATGCACATTGTAAGTTAGAGAACCTTAATTTTATTTTAGGCAAATTACAAAATTTGATAGAGATGCCTTCATTCTTAGTGAAGAGAATGTGTACAGCCCTAAATAAGAAATATGACTAAAAGGTGAGATACAAACCAATAATTATTAAATTTCAATGTCGCCGTTATTTCATTTGTGAATTCTTGTTTATTCATTTGTTTATGTTTATATCAGGAAGCAAAAGGGCATCCGTTTCTGAAGTTCAAGACGCAGTACAGTCTGCCTATTTAAATTCAGTAAACAGACCGAAATTCTCCCATCTCTCGGTAGCTCAATGCCCGCTTCCAATACCATTGCCTTTCCCTTCAATATTTCGGAACCTTATTGGTCAACATGGTGAGATTTGCGATACTCCCGATTCCAGTCCAGCATTGAGAAGAGGGTCACTTGAAGTCCACTCAGTCCCAATGGCTGCAAGACTTCGCTCTAGCAATGCCGTTTTGCCTTTTTTGGAGAATAGGTTGGCAAACCTTCGTAAGTTAGGTATTGCAAGAGGAGCACTAGGCTCACACTTACTTGGAAATTGGGGTTTCGGAAGAGATGATGTACAAGACTTGGGTGAGACTTTGTCTAACATGGTAACAACACTTAATCCCCTCTCTCTCGAATCGTCTGATTCCGACTAATCCTGTTTTGTACCTTGGAAGTGTGGACATAATGTAACCTTAACGTTGTATCGATATGTAATTGCAAGGAAATTAATCACTTTATTTGTTGACATTTTGATATTGCCATGCAGCCCCTGTTTTAACATCATTTTGTAACAAGTAGACTAGTGGACCAATAATATTCGCCTCAATCGCATCCTTCAAATTTTTCCAACTGAATTTGCCCTGTTTCTTGGAAGGAAAATCTTGAAAACTTAAGTTGTAGCAGAATGGGCCATATGTGTCTTTGACAGGTAGAATGTAAGCCAACAATGTATCAAGCCTTTATGTTTCAATCAATTAAAGAATTGTGAAAATTCTCTCTCTTGAAAAAAAAAAATCTAGCACACGCGTAGGGGTGGGAATGGGAGAAAAAATAGTCTGGCCTGTTATATATTTTTTAGGCCCGAGCTTGGTCCATGGTCTGTCATAGGCTTTTTTTAAAGGCTCAAGCCTGGCCTTTTTAATAAATAGGCTTGGCCCGAAAGCCTCTTAACCTTATTAGCGTATTTTAAAAAAAAAAATCTATAACAGTATTATCATCAAATTATAAAAATTAACTCTTTAAATCTCAAAATGAAGAAATGGAAGTAATAGAATGTTAAAAAAAAAATTCAACTATTACTACAAAGAAAAATATAACAGTGTTACTAAAATTTCTTATTTATTTATTTGAAAATCACACATTATATAAGTATATACTTATAATATATACAATATATACATATATATATATATATATATATATATATATGTGTGTGTGAAGTTATTTATATAGGCCGGTCTGTTGGGCTTAAAAGGCTTACGAAAAAGTTTGAGTCCGGCGTATTTAGCTAAATAGGCTTTTAAAAAAGTTTGAGCCCGGCTTGTTTATTAAACGAGCCGAGCCGAGCCGAGCTTTAATAGGCCGAGTCGTAGGCCCCTGTCGGGTAGCCTGGCCCATTCCCACCCCTACACACGCGGCCCACCCCAAAACAGCCTAACCACCGCCTCCTTCCCCCTCCTCTTCCGTGTAGAAATTATGTAGATCAGTCGGCGCTTATTCAGATCTGGTCCGTCGGCTTTCCACGATTTTACTCCCGTCGACCGTCGCCCATTCGTCTTCTGATTGCCGGTCAGGCACCGCCGTCCAGATCCGCTCACCCCTCCAGTTTTATGTTTGTCTTTTAATACATTTTATGTAGGATTTAGTTGGGAACAATGGACGGTCTATACTAACAGAGCTATGGTGACCGTTTGGGGGAGTGTTCTGTTGATTCCCTTTAATTTCTCTGTTTTTTACCGTTGATTAGTTTTTTTATGGTTTTTCTAGATAGTTTTCTTATTAGTGTTTTTCCTTTCATTTCAGTTCATCTGTTTATTTTTTGTCCCAGTTTTAGATAGTCTTATATTTCTGTTTCGATAGTGTCTTCTAGTTTTATGGTTTTTATGTTATGGTGTCGTCGCTTTGTTCGACTCCTTTACGCGATATGCGGCTTGCTTCCCTTCTATGGGACTTGTTTTCCCTCTTTTGTGACCCCGTTTTCCCTCTTTTGCGTTTTCCCTCTTTTGAGACCTGTTGGTGTTTGGAATTTGGATGTCCCTGGAGAATCTTGGTGCTTGGTTATTCTTTGACCTCATGATTCTATGTCCATTGTTTTGATATGTTGATATCATAGTGTGGGGTGTCTCGTATTAAGATATGAAGATATGTGCTCTTTTGGTGGACAAAAGTTTCACTCGTTTTTTTTTTTCCTCGCGATTGGATAGGACAACGATTGCGTAAATATTTTAATAATAGAAGGGGAGTGTGGTGTAGTGGTATCTTCCACTTGGAGGTGACTTTTCTAACAAAATTTACTAATTAACAATTTTACTTGTACTTTTTTTTTCTACTTTTTCATCTTCAAATATACTAACCAGCCTCATGATATTTAATTTGACATCCACATTGTATATATAAAATGAAAATATATTCAATTTTTTTATTTTATTGATTATTATTATACTATTTGATCTTAAATGTTTTTTTTTACATAGTACGTTTTACTTAATTTTGTAAGGTATATATATATGCTAAGGGTATGTAAAATGAATGGGGTTGGAATGAAGATAAAATAATGTCTCTGTCTACCTATAAGCTATAAGCTTCTTATATTCCTTTTGTTAATATATCTTATTATTATTTTTTTTTAATCACTATCACTTGTATTATATCTATTATTAATTATTTTTCTTAATGTGAACAATATTGGCATGGTCAGATGTTTCCGAAGCAGTTGAAAACTTATAGACATAAGAATGTAATGAAATTGAACAACCAACAAAAACAAAAGAAAGTGTGAGCAATTATTTAATTCTATACCAAAATTTATTAAAATTCAAATCATGCATTCGAGGGTTAAAGTTTGATAATTGTATTTTATAAATGGATTTTTTTATCAAAATTAAATATCGGCTATTGAAAGAAAAACCAACATTTAAACAAAAGAAAGTGTGAGCAATTATTTAATTCTATACCAAAAATTTATTAAAATTCAAATCATGCATTCGAGGGTTAGTTTGATAATTGTATTTTATAAATGGATTTTTTTATCAAAATTAAATATCGGCTATTGAAAGAAAAACCAACATTGAAGGATGATAGAAAAGGCGGTAACAGAGATCAGCTGAGATAGTTAGTTGTCTAATCGATTTATAAGACCAGACAGCCAATTTTTAATTAAAAAATAAAATAAAATAAAAATTGTAATAAAAGATCAATTTTAAGGGATAGCATAGCAGTGCAATTAACTTTTGTATGGGATAATTTTATAAATTTTAAGGGATGGCATAATATTATAAATTTTTATATATTATAAAATAAAATAAAAAATTATACGGGATAATTTTATAAATTTTTATATATTATAAAATAAAAAAATTAGTTAACTTTTGTATATATAAACACAAAAATAATGACAAAGAATTTTCATTTTACATGTGTAAAAATAACTGTTACAAAAAAAAAAGTCCAATTAAAACATGACATTTAAGTTACTGCGAAATATGTGGTCAAAATTCTTCTCTAGAGACAACAAAATGGATCAGAAGAATTCTATACTTAATCGTAAAAGACGATATGTGTTCTCACTTCAAAATATTATAAAATATTTAAGTCGTCGTTCTATAAAAGTATCACATTTCAATCTATCCAAATTATTATCAAATGCACATCACCTTAGAAAGAGTACAATAATATAATAAGATTGAATGATATAAACAATATCAATATGACTTAATTCAGTTGTAGTGAAATAAGAGTTTGAATTAAACAAAAACCTCTTGAGAGGAAAATCGTGAACACTTTGGTGTAAAATAAAGAATCCATGACACCATAATAGAGATTTCTAACACGAACAAGCCAGGTACCATAAAATCGTTTGGGAGAACCAAACCCAGCCACTGACATTTCTAACATTCTTAACTGCTCATTTGAAATGGGGGGTGGGGGGTAGGGGGATTGGGGGGAAGAATTACCATCACTTGATTCCATCAGTTGAAGCTGAATCCACCATTGGGGACGGAGACCTCAGGTCCTCCAAACTGGAAACCCTGCCCGTCTCCTGGTGCAGCTGGCTCATCATCTTCCTCCAACCAGTACGTCTCGAGAATCTTGACAGCCTTCTCATAAATCTCATTATTGTCATGACTCTGCAGGTTCTCAATTTTTTCAAGGCCTTCAGCTTCATCGATCATTTGAGCATAAAGGTTGGCATCTCCACTCCTGCCCAAATTCTTCTCAGCTTCTCCGACTTTCAAAATGTTTTCAAGCCCTTCCAAACACACAGTGACAATTCTTGGGTCGGGGCACACAAGCAAATCACATAAAGGCTTGATACATTGTTGGCTTACAAGGTACCTGTCCAAGACACAAATGCCTTAATTCCAGTGATTTGACAATAAATTATTTTTTAAAAAAAATTAAATATTAACGTCAAGATAACTCACTTGATTTGGTCATGGGTACCACCAGAAGTTGCATTTGATATAGCCCATGCAGCCTCCTTTTTAACATCGAATTCAGCATTTTGAAGTAATTGGACTAGTGGACCCATAATATTGGCATCAATCACACCCTGCAAATTTTAGGAATATAAAACTAAAAAGACTTCAAAATAAAATGTTATGAGGTTCCAAAGCCACCAAGCTTTACCTGAATTTGATCCCTGTTTCCAGCTGTGATGTTGGAAATAGTCCAGCAAGCTTCCTTTTTTATGCTCTTCTTATGACCACCGGTCAGGAGGTTCAAGAGGCAGTTTAACGCATTAAAGTTGATGATAAACTGGAAAAAAAATTATCCAATTCTCAGATGTGGAATGATAGAAATATAAAAAAAAAAAAACAAATTATAATTTGCTCCAAGGATCTAGAGGCAGGATCTTTGGGAGTACATCTAAGACACAGAGATAAACACGTGCCCTACTTCTTAGGAGCATATCCCAACATTAGGAGCAACCATATCAGAGCACCCCAAGTGTTGGCTCCACTAGTATATTTCATCAAATTTCAATATCAGGAAAAACAAAAAAAAAAGAGAGAAGATGTGGTACTCCACTAGTATTTCATCAAATTTCATTTGCATTAAGATACTGTCTCCTATAAACGGTACATGCTCAGAGCCTATTAAAAAAGAAAATCATGTTAAACTCAGCATAAAAGGTATCCTGTTAGTCCAGTTCTCTTCCTCACCAGGTCAAAACTTATCTTTTCCACCAAGATCTCAAAACAAGCATCCATCATACATAGAAAAAATAGAACGTAAGACCAACCAAATGACAGAACATCATTAATCATACCTGAGTTTGTATATCATCTCCAGTAACAATATTTCCGACAGTCCGAAGGGCAGGGATAAGAACAGAGGGTGATGGATGGCTGAAACATTCAGATATCAGAAGAAAATACAAAGAAATAATATGATTTATGTAAGAGAACTTGACCGAGGATATTAAAGTATAGATAGATGCTCACAGTAATAATTCAACTAAACGAGGGCATACTCCAGAATCAATCACAGCTTGAATTTTATCATTTGTTCCATCGGAGAGATAAGATAAAGCCCAACACGCATCAGTTAAGACTTCTTCATCAGTTGAGTGTATAAGTTGTCGAAGAACTGGAAGTGCAGGTCTTGTCTGTATATTACGACAACAATTTTAAAATTCTGGTTTTTTAAATAACAATTTCTTGCACCCGTTGAATATTTGACTTCATGAGAAAGAATATCATATGCAGAGATTTCAAGAGGCATCTATCCAATAAGCAAACAATAAGACAAAATATTTAGAATTTCCAGCACAACATACTACCCCTTTTACTGCCAACAGTTGTTCTACGTTTGAAAACGACATTATATAAAACTGCCGCAAACACAGCAGCTATATTTCAAGTACTGTCCACTGCATCTCTGTGCATAGTTTATGTATTATATACTACAACAAGAATGTAACTAAGTTATCATTGTAAGCAACAAAAAAAAAAAACAATGACCAAGCCGACAAACCTGTTCAAACTGAGGCTGTGGCTTGCCTCTGCAAAAATTTGACAACGTCCAAGTAGCATTTCTGAGCATAGATAACTTGGCATGTTCATTCAACTGAGCTATCAAAGGACCCAGAGCTCCATTGCCAAGTACAAGGTCTCGACATTTTGGGGAATCACCAGCTACATTTCCTAAGGCCCATACTGCCTAAATTGCAAATAAGAATATATCTTATTAATGCAATGAATCATTTAAAGCTTGAACTAACTTGGGAGAAAAGTTTCACCAATATATCATCAAACAAACCAAGAACCAAAAAGACAAATACATACCTGTTCTCTAACATCATCACTTGGAGAAGCAAGAAGCTTCACAAATATGGGGACAGCTCCATGATCAATTACAACCTTGGTGTGGTCAGATGTTCCAGAAGCAATATTTGTTAGAGCCCACGCTGCCTCAAACTGCAGAATGTTAGACAGAGTAAAGCTGTAGGACTACTAGAAACAAGATACTCGTAGAAGAACAATTCAAAACACACATAGACAATATTAGATATACCTGAAGCTGAGGAAAGTCCTCCCTCATCAAAAATTCAACAAAGCGGGGAACAACACCTGACTGAATAACCTCGTGAATTGGGGGGCTGCGTTCTGTCAAAATTCATTATATCAGGAAAAAAAATCAACTCACCGCAAAAAATATCAGTAATTTTAAAGATCTTGAAACATAATAATTACCTATAGAAAGCAATTTGCGGAATTGGGTTGTTGCCTCAAGTTGCCGAGCGGCATCATCAGTCCAAACACTTGTAACCATTAATGGTAGATTATCTAACTGAACCTTCAATTTAAATTATCAAAAAATTAATTCAACCATTTACCACTTTATATGTTGAATTTCTAAAAAAACTTAATGTCTCATGGATCTCTTTGTGTGGAAAAAAAAAAGCCTAACCCTCATCCATTTATCCTGATCTTTAGAATGAGGATGGATCAAATGAATTGTGATTAATATAAACAATGGACGACTTCATATTTGTAATGATTTTAATTTACAATATGCAAATACAAAAACCAGGAACGCATTGTACACGCAGATAATGAAATGATGCGCATATCTAGTAACAAAAAAGGTAAATGTTCATATAGGATTTTTATACAATCAGTTCGATTGATCACTCGGAATGAGTCCAGATGCAGAATATAAATTACAAGTTCAAAAGGCAGGTCAGAAACAAAATTATGAGTCTCTTGATCAATACAGCGTGCAAACTGTGTACAAAATAAAAATAAAAATCACAAAATATGAGTCCGTACAACCAATTGTGCACCATAAACCCTAGCATCTACTCAAATCGTTCAATTCCAAAACATAGGTCCATAAAACCAATTTCTAAAACATTAAACAAAGCAAAAACAAAATAATCACAAAATACCTAATAACATAAACAATCCAGAAATGAAAAAAAAAAGAGCAAGCCATTTTATGCTACCTTCTTTTCGCTAAGGCCGGTGGTGGAATCAACGGGGACAGGGAACTGCGGGATTCCCTCACGGCGCTTTTTCTGTAGGCTCTCCTCGCGGCGATTCTTACGAATCTCAACCATGTTGTCCTCCCTCCTCCGCCTGCCCTCGTCGGCATCCACGGCAACCTTGTACCTGTTGCGGCGAACCTCGGCGCGAGCATTAGGCCTCAGCGACATCGTGGTACAGAAATGTATTTGTATCGCTGAGTGATTTAGAGAAGTTGGGGAAAGCGAGTTGAATTTGAGTGGCGGAGTGGAGAAACTAGGGGATTTATACGAGGTTTTGTTGCGTTAGAAAGGCGGTTTACTAACAATTGGGCATGGATCAACGGTTATTTACGGGCAATGGCACTTCCAAATTTGAATTTGAATTTGGATGTGAGGGAAGGGAAACGCCGAATTTCAATAATTAAACATATTGGGCCGTCTTCTGATTTGCTAATGGGCCAGATCAGCCCAATTAGGTTTAGGGTCTAGATTGTGAGGTTTTTTTTTTTTTAGGACAAAATAATTCATAAGTTATAAAATAAGTTTTAAAAAAAATACAAATTTAAACTTGTATTTTCCATAATAATGGATGAGGGCCTTTTAATTTTCAATGAATTAAGACCAATTACTTTTGAAAACTTCAATATAAGAAGACTTAGGCCCAAGCCTAGCATAATAAGTACATGACGTACATCCTTTGTAAAAATAAAATACTCCAAATAGTTTCATCTCATTTGGTCTCATTAGTACTCTGGTGTGTGATCAAGGTATTATTGTTGGAAATTCTCAATAATTTCTTCTTTTAAATCTCAATTTGTATAATTCAACTACAGTTTTAATTTGATTATAATGTGGTGATTCAAATTTTTATTTGGACAATTGAGAATAGATAAATTATTGTTTGCAATTGAATGTATTCTTAATTGTCCGGTTGATTCTTGACGCACCAAATTTAAAATTATATCAAAGTGTGTCTCAATTATATCAATTGCACAAAACATTTCACTCATTTAACTAATTAAAGTGTGTAAAAAAAATCATAAAGATAAGTAAAGCATGTTTTACTATTTTATCTTGTCTTTGTACGGGAAATAGCCTTTAAAACTCAAATAATCATAATTCATAACGATAAACACGAGTCATCCTTTATTACGTATAAAAAGGAAAGAAATTTAAATTAAATATTTTTGCTTATTTACGTGTTGATTTTTATACATAAAATTTGATATTCTTTCTTGTTAAATTAGTGTCTCGACCATGAATAGATGATGAGAAAGCAAAAACTAAGTACTACTGTATATGTACCACTGTATATTTATAACTTTCATATTCTAGAATGTCACACAATAAATTTTACATTTTTCCTCATAATCATATCACTTATATTTGTATTATTTTATTATATTTTTTAATCAAAATATCCAACAAAAATGAATAATCATAATGCAACGGGATGAGTATTAATCAAAGACAAAATTAAACTATTATTTGGAACTTTATAGCACTGTCACAGTGACACACCACCGTCCACTCATGCGAGTTGCAACTTTTCACTAATATTTTAAAGTGAGTTGGTCCACTAGTTCCAAGTTGACAGAATGAAACACATATTATCTTTGATTGCTAAATAATCATTTAATCACTCCATACCTAACCCTTTCCTTTTTTTACATTAACAATACTCTTATTTTAAGACTTTAATAAAATTAAAAGATGTCATTTACCAATTACCATCTATTTCAAAACATTTACCTTTTTAGATGAAAATATGTCCGTTTCAACTTTCAATGCGGAATATCACAACGAAAAGAACATGGAAAATTGGAAACTAAGAAGATAAAATGTCACAATTGAATGAAAAGAAAGGTTTATTACGCATGAAACCAACCACCAAACTATCTAGCCATAATTACTGGTCTACCCCTGAATTGAACACCTTAACTTCCCCCTCTTAATTACACGGAGCACTAAATTTATCTAAAGAAGCCGGAAGTTATTATACAACAGTGCACCCATCAAGAGTAGGGCCAATGAAGTCAGACACGGGCGCTACGTGTATTGCCCCGTGTATTGCTCCCACTGTCGCAGGCCCTCTTCCTTAGCGTTGGATCAACGCGCTCCCTCTTCCTTAACGTTGGATCAACGCGCTCCCTTTTCCTTACCGTTGGATCAGCACGCTCTTCCATCATACCCGACAGATCATCACCGAACAAGTCCACAAATGTTTTCTGCAGATCTTCTAAGCTCTCTTCCTTCTTCATATCATAGAACTTGTTCTTAGTATTAGCAAAATGTTTTTTTTTTTTTTAATATTCAATTGACAGAGGCCAAATTAGATGAAATTTCATACCTGAGACCCCATGTCCTGCTCCATCATGTTCATCAACTCTTGAAGGAAATCACCCATTCCCTGAACACAGTTTAACAGAGGCCAAATTAGTAAATTTATAAAGCAAATTGACTATCGACTTTAACAACCTTTTCCCATCATTGGATATAAAATGATCACGATATTTGTGTTACAGACATGTGACCAAATAATTTTGTTCTATACTTTGCACCTAACCCTTCAAACTACTTTTACTTTTTATACTTTTATTTTTGTTTAAAACCTCGAAGCCTACATATGCGAAGAATGATAAGAGATGAAAGAATGATATACCATTTACAGAGTCTTAAGTATTAGCAAATAAATAAATCTACATATCACGAAACTTATTTCAGTAATCCTTAATGCCGCTTTGGATGAATATATTTAATAATTGAGATGAAATTAATAAATTATGATTATTTAATTACTAATAAATACTTATTTTTTATTTATTAATCCAATATGGTAACTAAAACAAAACAAAAAAATCATCAATAAACGTTTTTTTAAGAAATATCTACCGAATGGTACCAAAACGAAGATTTGGACATAATTTTTTTGTTGTTTTAGTAATCATATCATACTCCTGTAATTATCAAATATTTTTTAATAACCCAAAACTACATCCATTCATTGATATGAAAATTATAAACTAAAAATCCACTAATACAAGGGTTTGGGGGTTAGAGGTGGAGGTGGGGGTGGGTACTGGGTAAGAACAAATTAACTTTTTGGGTAGTGGTGGACTGGTGGGCCATGTAGGTAGATTTTTTTTTTTTTTTTGTCAAAATGGGTAAGAAGATTTTTTACAATTTTTGGGTAAAATAAATTTCAAGTTTATTAAAATGGATATCTAAAAAAATTCCCATAAAATATGAAAAACTAAATAAATGTTAGTATAAATATAAATTTAAATTATAAGTATTGTAAGATTAATTTATCAAATTAATAAACAAAATTTCAAAAATATTTAATTATAAAATTTATAATTAACACATACTTATTTATAAAGTACTGCAAATATTATAAATAATTTAAAATTTAAAAAATTAAATTAAATTTAAAAAAAAAATGAACATTTTAAATATATACATTTTATTTTAAAAACCCCAGAAAATAAAAGTGAGTTGGTTCACTTTGTTCATCATCTTTTCAATTTTTTTTATTCAAACTAGATAATTTTAGTTATTTTCAATATTTAGATTTTAATTTCAAACTATTTAAAAAAAACAATAATTTCAGATTTTAGTTTTTTTTTTATTATTATTTCATTTTAAAAAATAATAAATTTAGATTTTATTTACATAAAAAATTTAGATTAGATTGTAATTTGGGTAGGACAGTGAATTACAACAATTAAGCCTATAAAATATTAAAATCACTTACTTTTGACCTGCAAACAACCTTTGGAAAAACATCACAATGATCCAACTATAATACTGTAATTAATTACTACTCCTATAACAGACCAGATTTGAGTAATTTAACACACAATGTACAACTAAGTGATTAACTACTTAAAAAAAATGTACAACTTTGCATGCATAAGGAACAACTTTCACGAATAAAAAGGCATATATATTGTAAAAAGCAAAAACGGCGTCGCGATATCACAAAAGAGAGGAAAATAATTATATAAGAAAAATTCCAGAATAAACACACGCACCTCGTCCACTTCGTCTTCCCCAAACATGTCAAGGAATCCGGCGTCGTACATTGACCTCTTCCCCTTATCGGACAGAACTGCACCACCGACAATCAACCATAAAACACAATGAATTTTCGCATTCCCCAGAATTTAAATGAAATCCGTAACAATCATATAATTGATGAATCTTAACATACAGAAAACAAGAAATCCGAAACGATCAATTTTTCAATTGGCATACTTAATAACGGTACCTGAATATGCTTCCTGGATTTTCTGGAAGCGACATTTGGCTTCTCCGGCGGCGGAGGGGTTTTTTGCCCACCTATCTGGATGCCATTTCTTTTCACAAAAAGAGATAGGGTAATTAATTTCAGTAACACTCAATTTAATCGATAATAGACGGCGGCTTGAACAAAAATTTCACAATTAAAAAAATACCAGAGCAAGTTTGCGGTACGCGGAACGAACATCTGAGAAGGAGGCGCCCTGGCGAATTCCAAGCACGGAGTAGTAGCAATTAGAGCCCGCACCGGATCCTCCCTCTCGATCCATACCGTCAGCTGGTAATCTGCACTTGAAGTTGATGCTGATCAATCAATTTCTTCCGCAGAAGAGGCTATCATACGCATCAACAGAATCGCAAATGAGAAAAGGAGGAAGCCCTGTTCATTATAAAGGGGAGAAGAAATTGGAGATGTACAGAGGATGAAGAGGTGGAAAATATCTAGGAGAGAGAGAGGGCGCACAGGGGTTCTATATTTCCAACGCCGAAAGAAGGTTCGAGAGAGGAGAAGATATTTTATTGAAAAGATTTGGAATCGGGACCCTGTTTTCACTAAATTACTGATGTGCCATTGGGTTTTATTTACATTAGTCAACAAGGCTCAAAGAGTGGAAACCAACTTGGACTTACCGTCCGCCGTCCGGGCTCTGAAACCCAACGGAATTTTTATTTTATTTTTTTAAATAAAAATGGTTTTAGGTTTTTTTTTTTTTTCTTTTGTGTGTGTGTTTTTTTTTTCATGATATATCTCTTTGTTTTTTCTAGGTTTTAGATTTTGGGTTACTATTTAATGGGTTAATTTTATAAAAACATCATTATAAACTGCTCATTTTTTTTCTATCAATGTTCCCAAATACTATAGCTAATTTGAGGAGACCGAGCTATGACGTATGTTTCATAACTTCTTTGTGTAAGTCATGTTGCTATTAGTGATATTCAACTTTGTCGTTACGTACATGTGAGATTTTTTTTTTTTTGTTTTTTACATCAATGCTCCCAGACATTGGGAGAAAACGGGGATCTGACGTGTGTCTGTTGAAAAATGATATTTTTGCATTAGTGGGATGAGACATGCATTGACGTGTTACAGACTTGTTGAAGAAATATATTTTTACATCAGTGCTCCCAAATAGTGGTAGGAGACACTATTTGACTCGTGTATGCTGAAAATGATATTGTCTTATTGTTGAGCGACGAACTTATCCAAAATTCGTCTTTCGTGTCATCATTTCCAACTTTTTTCGAAAGTCGTCTTCCCTTATTACCAAATTTCTCGTTGTTTTAATTTAATCTTTTTTGTCTGTTGAAAAATGATTACTGACATGTTGCTTGGTGACGAACAATTAATGTTGCACTTTATATTGTGAAAGTCAAAAGTCGACTCTTTATCACCGATCACCAACATTTATCGAAAGTCGGATCCCATTTTATATCATTGGCTTTCTAGGATTTTTTTCTGGGTTTTTTTTTTCGGTCAATTCACACTCATATTCGGAACATGTATGGGTTCGAGGAAAGGTTAGGGTTGTTCAAAATTTTAGGTTTCGACATAGTAATGACACTAAACAAAATTAGAATTGTCAATGAGGAACCAAAATCATCAATATTGTCGTTGTGGATGATTGAATTAGTATCATGAGAACAAAATTCGAACAGTCGATGCAAATGCCATAATCATGAATATTGTCACTATGGATGCCAGAACCGACAATATTGTCATTTGGAGGATTGAATTGGTAACACGAGAGTAAAATTAAAATTGTCATTACAGACGCCATAATCTTTACTGTTGTTATTTTAAAAAATTAAATATGATAACCCTAATAACTAATATCGTGTGGGAGTGAGGAGGGTTGGATGCCATTCTAGTTAAACAACACGTGTATATTGACAAATTAAGAAATTTTACAACAAATTAACAGAATACAAACCATTGATGACCTAAAAACTGCACTTTGTACATTAATCATCAATCTGCACACACAAATGAAAGAACACAAATTAAGCAGCCAACACCAGGAAGCTCTACAAAGACTGCTGCCGTCACCTCGGTCGTTCAGATCGAACACGAAGGACTGTCACGCTTCTTCTATGCAGCATTCTTGATCTCTTACATCTCTCTCGCACAAAATGTACATTAACTTTTGTTGGAGAGACATACCCATACATCAAATTTACTCTAACCTTACACCACAAGTATACCACCTACACAGATTCCATTCAACAACGAACTAATTAATTAGCTCTTTATGATACCAATGTTTTTACATGTAGCTTTTCCATTTACGAGCAGCCACGTTACGCCTAACCATCCGCCACTTCACCACCGCAAGAACCTTGCACCACCTTGCTTTGGACTTTGGGCTACCCACTGCTGAATTAATAGAGGAAACTATACGGCCAATTCCGTCATGATTATTTCCAGGACCGAGAAACATGAATCCATAATTATCATCATCCATTAGTGAGAGATTATCAGTTGATCCCATGAAGTTGCCTCCAATACAGAATCCAGACCCCCCTGGTGAATCAGCAAACTGAAAACTGTTTCTAAATGATGGGTTGAAGCTTTCTAGTGGTGAATGTGAATGTGAACTCTCGCCCAACTGAAACGAACAATTATCTTGTTCCACCTCAGATAGCGATGACACTGTTGGCCCAACACCGTTCATCCCCATTTCACCTTGATAATCTGCAAATGTAACATCATATACAGATTCATATAAGTGTGTGGCTAGACAAACAAGCCTTTAGCAACATTGAGCCAAAAAAGAAATGGCATCATTAGCCGTTCAAAAGCCTAAAGTTCATACTGTACCTTGTTGCAAATCAACAGGGAGACCTAAGTTAGGATTTGTAAAACTACCAGCTGCTGAATTTTCCGACAGCATCGGGTATCCACCTATTGATGGATCGATAATTGAATTCCACTCTGTTGGGTTTCGACAAACATTCTGTGTCAAGTCTTCTTGCACCATACTCTGCTAAAGGAAAAGAGAAGTAAAATCAGTTTCAATCATAATACAACAACACATATTTCTTGTCTACAAAAGAAATATATATTCATATCACCATATATAGTGTTCAGTTTTACATTTTGAATTCGAACATAATTACAATATGTAAAATAATTTTGAGGTGGATATGTATACCAACCATCTGATAATTAGTGAGACTATTCACAGGATGGTGTTGATTGCCATCTGAATTACATGTCAAAGCATGCCTGATAATTATATCCCATGTCTTATCCGGGACTCCAAGTATCTACATATATACAGAACACACATGTATGGTTAGCTGGTTCACAAAAAAAAAAAAAAATCATAATGAAACAATCAAGAATTAAAAAGACTCTTACATTACGTAGTTGAAGGTGATTTGTATCATAAACCCTCAAGAAATCTCCAACTGAGTATATCCTCGACTCATTCAGTCTTTGATGGGATCGACCATCTTTAGCTATTTTCTCCAACCGCCACACTTCATCGCCCAAGGCTGGGGGATACAGCTTCTGGTAAGCTGAACAACAGCAACAACAAATTGTAATCTATTTATCAAGGCATATAAAATATAATCTCAGCATAACTATATAATGCAATACTTACCCGCTCCACGTTGATCCTTTACTCTAAAGGCATTACTCACAGCCTCTCTAATGCTTATTTCATCACCAGAAGCAGTATTTGCTTTAGCTGCCAAACGGAACTTCCCACTCCTGATCCAGCTCGAATTGTCAGTGAAGATGACATCACCTATATAACCGACACCATTCTTCAAGGTCACTATTAGCTCTCCAGCTATCAGTGGCCTTCTCCCTTCTCTGTTCTTAACTAGTTTCCCTTCAAACTCTTTGGTGGTCCAATCTTCCCGATCAAAATCACCATCCAGCACAGCAATTGTCACTTTGAGCGAAGATAGGGGCCCACACGTTATGACTTGTTTGGAAACAGAATCGTACATAACAACTTGCACAGGGTTTCTGTCCTCAGCCATAAGCCTGTTGCCCGTGAACAGCGTGTCCGGAAAATTGCTATTGAACAGCAGCTGAAAATTCCTTGATGGTACTGAGAGTTCCACTAGATTGGAAGAGGAAGAGGAGGAGCTACAATAAATATATACATATCAACATCAGCTAATAAACTTAGCAAGTATTAAATTTGTTCTAATATGCTGATGCTTGAAATATAGAAAACAGAATAAGATGTGAATAAATACATGATTCCGCACAGAATGACAAATCAAAAGTAAACCTCACCTCACATAAGGGCTGAGTGCACGGTCCACCGCTTCTTGCACCTAACAACAGGACGGATGACAGTACATATCAATATATATATATATATCGAATTGAATACAAATGGTATAACATGAGATAATTACTGTTTTAAACATCCACATCAAGCATGACCAAGAAACAATAATATTTTCCATAAAGGAGCGTAATAAAGGAAATACAAATCTTCATATAAAATTTAATATGCTTCCTTTGCTTAATAACAACATTAACAAACAAACTGTCAAAACACTTTTTCATGAGACAAAAGTTCAGGCGGTTCTTTCACTCCAAAGATAAACCAAGAGGGCTATTAAATCATGATTAGTGATTACACTTTTGCATAAAAAGAAGATTAAATATGAAATATCATACCCATTTTCTGATGAGGGGTTCCAAGCATGATACAGAGTCTTGGAGATTCCGACCATAATTCAGCCCTTTGCATATACTGCATAAAATCCAAAAAGAAAGAAAAAATCAGCAAATAACACTAAGAACGAACAACGGAAAACGAGTCAATTACTAATATATTTCCACCCACGTCGAAGCTAAATTCCGTCGCTTGTTTGAACCGTCCTCACCCCCCGGCCTAAGCTGTCGTTTTTGCACCATCAAAGTGCCAAGATTGTCACAGTCTTAAATTATATATTTGGAAGGGAAAAAAACACTTGAGAGATATCAAAGAAGGTAGCCTATAACTGTTAACCGACAATGCTTTAAATAAGCAGGGGCAGTGGTTGAATTTACTGGAACTAACTAGGAAGCTTCACTGAAGTGATAAGCAAGCACGCTGCTCACAGAAGTCAAGCAGACACACACACACACACACTAGTTGCACAAATTAACGAGAACACACCAACTATGTTTCATTATTTTTATGGATTGACCCACAAACTCTATGTGGCTTTGTGTTGGATTGAAGTTTGATTCAGTATTCAATAGTATTAATAAACTGGATTTGTTTTTCCTACATTACATAAGGCTATTTATATAGACTTGGAGCGTGATACACAACACATCACAACAATTCAACCAAAACTGAAATAACCGCGTAATAATTGAAAGGTACAACTAAAAACTAAAAGAATTTTATAATAATATTGCAATTAATAACAGTCCAACCATAAAATCACAATATTAGGGCAGATTTAGAGAGATGAATTATGAAATGACGCGGATACGATGACTAATTCGGAAATCATGATGTTGAGAGGTGTGAGAGATTACTCGGGAGAAGGTCGCAGGAAGGTGCAACGCGGTGAAAAACATGAGGACACGTCGGAGAGAATAACGAAAAAGTGGACATTTCGCAACGACTTGCAGAAGTCTTTGTGGTTAGAGGCGGGATTTCTCTCTCTAGCATCCCAACCATTTTTGGTTTGTTTAAGTTTGAATTTCGTTTTTCTTTCTTTTTTAAGATGTGAATTCCAGGTTCGTAATTGTCTAACTTACCCCTCCCTCTTGATATTGTTATGATTTGGAATGTGAGCAAGAAACTCTTACGACGTGTTTGTTTTGGAACTATCACGTTTGGACGGGTCACACAACTTCTCTCGTCCTGTTCTAGTTTGAGATTTTACATTCGAATTTCACTATTCAACTTCATCACTCGTAAAAATGCATACTTCATCCATAATTTTCTCCCGCCCTATATAATTCCAAAACAAACATACCAAAAGAACATGCTTGTTTTAGAATCATGTAGTAGGAGTGGTTATTTTGAGATTTTGAGTACTGTATGATGCAATTTTATGTCAAATCAATTATATAAAAGTTTGTGTATTATATAATGGGTAAGAATGAGTGAAGTTTTATTATTAGTAATAATATGATATATATGTATTTTTAAGGGTGGATGTAGTTGAATAATGAAATTTGGATTTTAAATCTCAAATTAGAACGAGACGACGTCCCACGTCTGAACTTGTGAGTTCCAAAACAAACATGTCCTAAATTTGTGTAAATATCGATAAATGGATAGATAAATTTTAATATTTATAAATTTTATTGCATAAATTTAGAAAAAGAATTTAAATAAAATTTATATAAAATATAATTATACAATATTATATATTTTTTAAAAAAAATCCAATACTTAATGAATTTGTAATATTTATTTGATATTTTATAGATATTACTATTGTATGTTGATATTTATTAAAAAAAAATACAAATTTCGTAAAAATGATTTTTTTATATTGATATCGGTGACAATGCAAATTAAATATATAAAAAATATGTCTGAAAGTTTCAGAATATTTTCGTCCTTGGATGTGAGTTATGATATTTTAAATCTGAATTTTATGATATGTTTTGTAGTGAGTTATAATTGTTTTTTAATTATTATTTTATATTCAACTTAATGCCCTCCATCTTTCTTTCAATCAATAAACAATTATTCAACCATTTTAACCTGCGTTTTAAAATATAATGAGCTCACACTTTCGTAAATAAAATTGATAATTTCGTTGAGCTCAAATAATGTGGTTGGAGGCGCGCTTTCTCTCTCTAGTCTCCAACCATTTTTCGTTAGTTTTTTATTTTATTTAAATAAGATGTTTGACTTACATGTTTGTAATTGTCGAATTTGCCCCTGCGTTTTGATATTTTAAGGCAAACTACGCTCATTAAATTCAAAGAATAATTTAATTGTGTAATATCATCTTAGTTTCTATATCACGTCAATTCATTAACTTGTGGTTCCAGATTTTCACAACGTTCTTCATGTTTTTTTCATTTTAAAAAATACTAGTTATAAATAACTTAATTGACTAATATATATATTTACAAGCAAAATAGTGTTTTGAGCTTACATTTGATCAAAATATTATTGGAACACTAGTTTGTGTAAACTAGTTGGGGAATGATTAATTAATTTTTTTTATTGTTTTTATACGAAACTGGGGGGGAAAAAATGAAATTTTAGTCATATTCCACACTATTTAAAAAACGCTACAAAAAGATCGTTTGAAAAAAATATTGATTGTTGGTAGAAAATAAATAAAAATAAAGCACAAAAACAAAAATGGTGGTAAAAGGCAATATACAATTACACATGCAGGGTAGATAGACTATCGTGGTTAGAAAATCGAATTGAAACATTATAACAATTTGATTTCAGTTATAAAATTTTAAAATTAAAACTGGCGGTTAACCAATTAAATTCACAAATTAACAGTTCAATTTTTATTTTATTTTTAATATGGATTCAAATCATTTTTTATTTTAGTTTTGAAAGGAAGAACCAGTGGTTCAAAAATCAAAACTAAAACCTAAAATCTAAAACTCGGATTAGATTTCGATTTCAAAATTTCAAAAACAGTAGCCAACGATTTTCGAATTGAAACCGTCGGTTCGAATCGTTTGCGGTCATAATTATGTAGGCTTGAACCAAGAAAATAATTTTTTTAAAAAAAAGTTGAACTTGATTCCTTGAAGTTTTAATGGTAAAATCCAATAATTGTGTGATGTGTTATGTGTATGGGACTATGGGAGATAGAATATAATACTTAGCAATAGCTAAAATATGGTGAGTGAAGTTAAAAATAGTGATTTTACTTTTAAAATAAAATAATTACTTATTTAACAACATCGAAAATACATACTTGTTATAAAGATTTTTATAGGTGAAACCGTGAAAATATGATTATTAACAAGAAAGCTTATTTGTTTATTTGAAAAACAAGAAAACATTTTTTAATAAGGAACAAGAAAAAGAGCATTTTGATTCTATTGATTCGGACAAATAAAAAGATTTGTCTTAATTTGTTTATTTCCAGTGTTACCCTCAACCAAGATACCTAGACAAACCATCAATACATCGCTTTCTATGAAATGATTAAAAATAATTGCGTGTAGATAATTAAGTAGTGATTTGAAATGCTGAGATTTTTTTTTTATTATCAGCAGGAGTTATAATTAACTAGAAATTAAAAACAATTATTCACCTTTACCAATAAATAGTTTCAAATGGGTAACTAATGACCTTGATGCATGTCTTCTGGCAATGGCTCAATGTTTTCGACGGAACCGCTCAAGCAGTGATCGATTGTTAAATCGATCCGTTGATCCAGTGACGGATTCACTATGGGCTCAACGGGGTAGTGGGCCCTCCACTAATTTATTATTTTTTATTTATTTCACAAATATTTATGTATTTTTTTTATACGTTTTAAAATTACTTGCACATTTTCAATACAAAAATAATTCAGAAATTGTTATTCATTTTTTACTCACATTCTCCTTTACAACTCACTAAATCGTCTAATACTCTTTTTTTATTTGACCTCACACCCCCACTGAATTCATTTTTCTTAAAACTTCACGAGACGGGGAAGTATAATTTAAGCTCTACATTTATCTAATACTAGTAACTAATGTCTATGTAGGGTTGCAAGTTAAATTTTAACACCGTTTCGCTCAATCTTGAATTTATAGGCCAGTCACTACGTTGACTCATTAGTTTTTTAGCTTTAATTTTGTTGTTTTTAGTATTTTTCTTGTTCTTAGATTTATAGCTTTTAGTTATAGTTCTCTATGCTCTTGTTTTTCTTTTTGCTAGTTTTTCTAGTTGTGAATTTTTTTCACGGTCTTGTGCGGTTCTGTTGGTTTCGACTTTACTTGGTTTGTGATTTGGGTTTGTCCTTGGTTCTTTGTGCTTGGATCATGCTTTTTGGTAGACATTTGTCTTTTATTTTATCTATGTATTTCTTGACACGAAAATACTTAGTGTGAGATATTTATCTCGTTTTAAAAATAGAAATCTAAACGTATTTGTGTGCATTTGTTACACTTGTCTTTTCACTCTCTCACGGTTGAGATGGAGCAACGCCGCCAATGTGATCCATTATGAACGTACCTACGTAGTGCTCATAGGGGGCAGTGGGTCCCCCACTAATTTTGTAAATTTGTTAGGGGTATTTTGGTAATCTTACACACATTAAAATTAATAATATGTTCTATAATTATTTCCACACTCCTGATATAAAAATAATTCACAAAATTAATATATATCCTAACATCATTTTATTTTAAAGGCAAAATCTTGTGTGAGACCGTCTCACGGATCCTTTTATGTGAGACGGATCATTTTAACCCATATTTTAAAATTTTGGGTAGGATAACCCATAACCCATATTTTTTTTCCAGATTTTGGTTTGTAAAAAGGGGATTTCACATAAAAGGTCATTTCACCTAGTGTTTTTTTAAATAAAGACATGATTCAAAATAGTTTCAGAATAAGGACAAAATGGCACATAAATGTACCATCATGCCCTTAATACATAAAATTCGGAATTAATATGGATAAATTTTTTAAATGTTTGAAATTTAAAGCTGACTCTATCAGCTCATTAATTCCAAGAATTACGCAATTAATTAAAACCTTATGTTTGAAATTTAAAGCTGACTCTATCAGCTCATTAATTCCAAGAACTACGCAATTAATTAAAACCTTCCTAAAATTAATTAACACCGGTCAGAAGAGCTTAATTTTGTGCAGAATTTTGGGGTTTTTCAATTTGTGAAGAAAGGAAACCGTGAAGTACGGAAGAAGACGAAGTGAGAAGAACATTTTGCTCCCTAGACCATGGTTGGAAAAGTAATATAAAAGTTAAATCTGCATAATAAAATGAATAATGCAGAACAATGAAATCTAAAACTGCATAATAAAATGAATAATGCAGAAAAAATAGTACGGTGTCTTCATATTAGAATGTGATTATGCAAAAATACGTATACATATGCAAAATAAGATCTGCATTATCCCTTGACCAAACCAATAACAAATAATCATGAACTACATTTCAGCAACGCGCACGTAAATCATCACAATTACACGAAAACTGAGCAAATTGAACCTAAATTAAAATCATCTCAAAAAATCCTAAATTCTTTGCAAATTATGTGTGTACGTGTGGAATTAAAAATCATACCCTTGGCAAAACTCTTCATCTGACCCTTGGAATTAAAAGTTTCTACTGTATCTCCGGCGGCTTCGCGTCCGTCATCCATAATGAAGAAATCGGTGAAGTTTGAATCCCCTAGTAATATAATGAAACGATCGCGTGGAAAGTCTCTTGATCATGTGCAGTCGAAAGAACAGATCGAGGAAACAATTATGGAAGAGCAAAGGAGACGAGGCCTTATAGCCATGGCCGTCGTTGAAAGAGAGGAACAAGCCTCTAAGCAGCAGAAACTTTGAGAATCATCGGAAATCAGTTTTTGGGCGTGAGGGGTCACCCAAAACTGAAACAGAAACTAAAAGAAGAAAAAGATCCCTCGATTTCAAGAGGAAATCGAAAATTGTTGCTTCACCAATCTGAAATCTATGGCCAATCGTTTGTAGATGCAGCGGGATTATGTTTGATTCATCATGGATTAACCAAAAAGCTTGAAGATTTGAGTTTTCCGGCCAAGAAACCCGTATGAGATTCTAGCAGAAACTATGAGCGCCTGGATCAGGTAACATTTGCCAATGTTGATAATCAATTGAAGAGGTATGTGGTTGAATCTATGGCGACAAATAAGGAAGATGAAGACTTGTTATTTAATTATTAAATTAATAAATTAATTTCCATATTTAAATATAAGGGTATAATGGGTTATTAACATGCGTTTTTGTCATTTTTTAAAAAGATTATAATAGTTGTCCTTTATTAAGAAGCTAGGTATCTAAATGGCCTTTTTTATAAATTTTCTCTTGTAAAAAAAGTGATAATGTTTAAGTAAAAAGTGATAATATTTTTAACAAAAGTGACTATCACTTTTTGCTCAAACATTATCACTTTTTATATATACAAGCCGTCTCACGGATCTCATTCTGTGAGACGGTCTCACCCAAGACTAGCCCTATTTTAAAATCATTTTGGGTCTACATTTTACCTTACATTTAACTAAATCTTACACCTTATCAAATCACTCAAAATACGTTTTCTTATTTGACTCTACGCCACTAAATTTTTTATTTTTTTTTAAAGTGAATCGATTAAAATGTGCAAGTTATCATGGGACGGAGGAAGTATTAACTTCTACCAAAACATAACAAAAATCAATTTATCCGATCAATTTAATTTAATGAAATGTGACGTATTGAAAACTCTATAACGTGAATTTTTAATGAAAATAACGAGTACGTATTATTTTATTTTTATAATAATGTTAATCGGTTCTTCCTACTTATTTTTTTTATTTTTTTTGAGTCCGTCACGGCTCGTTGTAGTGTTCTTGTGGTCTTAGAGCTTGGCCATTACTATTCAAATCATATTTATGCCAGTCCAAAAGGTAGAAAGTCATTGAGACTTGAGAGAGTATTGATTTTTCTTCTTTTATTATTATTATTATCTCACGAGAAATTACGTATCTTCACAATTCGAAAATTATTACAAAAAAAACATACATTAATTACTGGGCAGGTTCCAGGACTCGTTAATAATCAAAGCTTTCTACTTGGTTTTTTCTAGGAAATTTAATAAATTATATTATTTGCTTATAGACATTACTAGGAAGTTATAGTATATTGATTTTATTGTCACTACCGAAATAATTTGAATTTGTGTGATACTTTATTAATTGGAATGATTACGTTGATGTTCACCATGGCTTGATTTTAATTAACCTGTAAATCGATTTTAATTACTGTTAATTCAGATTTTGACTAACGATTTACGCACAACATGTTTTTAAATGAGTTTACTTATTTCTAGGTACTTATGAATTTCATAAGTGACTAAAACATCTAGATTTTTTTATAAAACATTACTGTTAAGTTTAAAATGAGTGTTAAAATATCCACTTTACCCTCTATATAAGGAGACACCCCTTCACAATCTAACCCTAATCTCCCACTCCCGTTCACACCCGTTTTTCACTGGAATCATATATGCCCTTGAGAATGGAGACCAGAATCAACGAAATCAAGCGTTCTCTGGTTAGTTTGGATTGGTGGATGGAATAATGTGTGATAAATTAACTCACCCCTCCTCTACGATTAATAATCCCACATATGTAATTAAAAGTAGTACAAAATTGTCGGGCCTTGCATTAATCCCGGACCATAATCAATCAAACCAAACGTTTGATTAGTTGGAAATAAAAAGTCAATCAAGCCTAATACAACCTAATCAAGCAAACAAAACTAGGCATGGTGGAAATTGATTTTTTTATACCATTGACCGAAATATCAATTTGAATCTATATTGATAAACTTAAAAAATAATTTTATCATTTTTAATATTAATAAATAATTATTACATTAAAACACGTATAGACAATAATTGTTCTATTAAAAATGGTGTGGAGTGAGTAAAAAACAAAAGAAATTCAATGTATTTTTACTAATATACTAGTAAAAAAACAAAAAACAAAAGAAACTTTGAAGTGCTCTATTTTTTCTTTATCTTCAAGAGAAATTAAAAAATAATGAGTTTTTTTTTTAAAGGAAATTCTTTGTTTTGAGGGAGGGTAAAATTGTTCATTAACTGGGCATATACAGTAATATGTAGGGTGGTTCGGTACGGTGTACCGATAATACTGAATCATACCGTTATTATACCGACAATTTCGATATTGAAAAAATTCATACCGTTATCGTACCGAAATTTTGGTATACCGTAATCTCGGTATACCGAAATTTTCGGTATGTAAAAATTCATACCGATACCGTAATTTCGGTATACTGAATTTTCGGTACGGTATATCGATATACCGTACCATATCGGTATACCGATTCATATCGAAAATATTGAACCATATATCGAAATTAATTATTTAAAGTTTATTTTATTTAAGTTTTAATAATTAAAGTTATTTTAATTTAAAAATAATATAAAATTATTAAGTATTTTATTAAGGTTTGGATATATCGATAATACCGTTTCATACCGAATATCGAATTTTTTTCGGTATACCGAAATACCGCGGTATGATCATTTTTCATACCGTTATTGTATCAAAAATTTCGGTACAATATCATACCGTATCGAAAATTTTGATATTTTTCGATATGAAAAACTCGATATAACGAAATTTCGATATATTTACCCACTCTGTAAAACCATGTTTAAATTTTGAGGAGGGAGTAATTTTTATTTAGTTAAAACTTAAAACCCAAAAAAGGTTAAAAATAATAAAAAAAAGGGCCCACAGGCAAACCTTTACTAAAATGCCCTCGGCCCATCTCAGAAGAAACAAATACGAGTAGCGGTGCAGCAGTACAATCAAACGGTGCCCGCAGCATTCAAGAGACAGACGCAAACTGACAAACATGAAAATGGAATGGAACCAAAATTTTCCCTCATTTCTAGCAACAAACGTTGCATTGCGTAAATGAAATACAATTTCTAAACTTATCCGTAATCATATATACAATCGTATATACTCCGCATTTATAAGGCACATGCTATATATGATTTGATAACAAATTTTCTAGTTTCCTAAATTAAAAACCTAATTACATTATTTCCGTTGATTTTGTTCTCCCCGAGAGTTGCAGAGTGCTGTAGGTAATGTTTGCTTTTGTCGATTAATTCAACGCGTTGCTTTTATTTTAGTTTATTGAGCTTGATACGGATTTGTGTTTGTAAATTTATAGATTTCTTTGTTATTTCTGTGGTTTTTTATAGGGTTTACTGCTGTTTTTCCATCTACTGAATTTAATTTAGTCCCTTATAAACTGTTCTATTGGATTGGTTGCGAGTATAATTGGTGGTAGCTGTTAGTTTGATGTTGTATGGATGGCTCTAATCTGGAACTTTTGTTCCTTCATTGCCTGAGGGAGTACTCCATGCAAAACAATTGATTTTTAGGTACTGTGTAATGGACTTTGATGTGTTTTTCACGCTTTTAGTATTATCATTCTGTTGATCGATCAGAGACACTCTAAATTGTTTAGGTGACATTTATTTATAATCGTTTCACTGTTTTAACTTTTAAGTGTTAGGTTCAAGAAAATGAAAGTAAACTAATGGAAAGTATATCGTATTCCCATAATCTTTAGAACATGCGATTACTGTTACATTGCTACACTGCTACTCAATGTTGTCACTGAGTCACTGACAGAGTCCCAGTTTGGGAATTCTCAGCATTAGTTTTATAACATCCAAATATTGAGTTGCATATCAAGTCTGCACGAGAGCCAGTAGCAATGATGTATATTTAAGGGGACTGAAGCATCTTCACAATTGAAGGTTAACCATATTTTTTAAGACAAAGGAAAAAAAATAAGGATTCTCTTTTATTTGAAGATAATCATGTATTCATTTTATAGTGGTTTAATGAGCTTTATTTGGTGGACGGAAGCTTTCATTTGTTAGAATTATCAGTTCATACCAATTTGCTACCGAGAGTGTTTTACTGTTTTTGTTCAGACATGCACTACCATTTTGCTAAACTGTGGATGGAATGGACATCTTAGTTTACAGCTGATGTTCAATGAGTTTGACATTAGAACAGGTCAGGAATTGCCAGAACTTGCTCTTAGGCCCTTAGCCTTACTTTCTTGAATCTGCTTGTTTTAGTGAAGGTGCACTGTACCAGATTGATAATTCAATATCTTGATGTGAAAGCTCAGCATCCCACACATTTGTAAAGTTTGTCTGGACTCTGGAATAATTCATGCATGGCAGCTCTTTGTCTTTTCTGTTGTAAAGTTTACTAACATGCTCGTATCTATACTATAATTGTTTAGCCACTTATAAACATCTATACTATTATCGTTTAGCCCCTTAACTTGCCTATTTTCTCTCTTGTAGGTTTCTCATTCTTTAACCATGCGAATAGACGAAACTCCAATATATAAGCAGACCTCCATTTCCAAGCATGCATTTTCTGATCTCTCCCATGTTTCTCCAGTGGTCTTCTTGTATCTCCTTAAAGAATGTTATTCTTATGGTAGGTGGACAACCTTTTCTTAATTCATATTGGATTCCACAAGTATGTTTCTTTGCCGTAGGGAGGATTTGCTGTATGTCCATTGTCAAACAGAACACTAAATTCTGTGCTTGGCATTTGACTATGGAAAAAGATATGGACTGGAAAATTTTGGTTTGAAAGATCTTAGTTTTGTATGGAAGAGAAAATCAACTTAGTTTTGGCCTTTTGAATAGCTTACAAATATAGAAATTTGATTTGTATCGGGGTGATTATCTTTTTATTGCAGTGATCTTTTAGTTTGACCTCGTATCGGGCTGTTTCTTCCTTAAGAATCATCATTCTTTTCTGAATAGTTGTTCCTGTTTCAATTGAGTTTGCAAATACTCAGATTCAATTAATATGTAAACTGATTTTCTTTGTATAGTTATTAGGATTTCCAATTAAGAGACACTGGAAGAACTAAATCACATAGTTTGGCTTACTCCAGCTTAATTGCCCAATTATGAAGTCCAATTCATTGTCAGATATCTTCGTAGAATCAAAGCATACGAATTAGCGTAATATTAAACACTAATTGAAGTTTACATTTTTTTACTCATTTTACAGGAACATGTAAAGCAACGGTGAAGTTCCGTGCATTGCAACAACAACTGCATCTGGTTTTCCTCAGCAATTCCCAAGCTGGAGCAGTGACTCTAATTGCTCACTGCCTCTACATATTGCCAATCTTCCAATCACAGTGCGATGGCTTCAGCCATCTGGTACTATCGTCTCTTGCTCGTTACCTGAAAACAGGAGTCAATGATGAAGATGTATTGAAGGCAAAAAAATGTGCTGCCAAATTATTTTTGGGCATTATTGATGGAACTCTAGCACATGATGGAGGGGTGTTAATTAAGATTGTTCAAGTTTTTGGTGTCAATTTAGCAGATATTGATAATGCTATATGTGATCTATCAATGAAGGGCATTACTAAAGCTGAAACAGCAAAAGAAGTGGTTGAACAATATGTTCTCAAGCTGATAGAAGTCCAATCATATATGACTGCTATTGATCTGCTAATACACTTTTCTCTCCGTGAGTCTGGGGAGCCATTTTTACTAAGAATGATGGAGTGCCAACAAATGAAAGCAGCAGAGAAGTGGGCAATGCATCTGGGGAAGCCAATGCTGTGTTTGTTTGTCCAGAAATGTGTTGACAAGAACCTAGTAAAATCTGCATGTGATCTCGTAAAGAAGAATAATTTGCGCAAGGAATTCCCTGAACTCTATCATCAGAGCAAAGAAAGGCAAGGTTTCTGATCATTGCTCTTGGTCATTTACTGGTTTATTTACTCATCATCTTCTTGGATCAATCAGTTTAAATCCCCAATTAAAAATCTGCTAGAATAACATTTTTTTACATGATTCCAGCTCAATGAAGAAGCTAGCAGAAAAAGGTGTCTGGGAGGTAGCTGAAGCAAGAGCTAATGGTGATAGACAACTTCTTGAATATTTGGTATGCAACTTCTATACAAGGTGTTCTACTAATTCTACAATTCTACTGGGCATCGCTGAACAGCTTGATGAACTTGCTAATTGCCCTTTTGCTTGAATCAAAATTCCCTTGTTTATACTCACATTGCACTAGCTTGCTGATTAGTTTACAGATTTTGACTTAACCCTTACCTCAAGTAATTAAGTAAATGCGGTTAATGTCACATGGTGTACTGTTTCAGAAGGGCATGCCGATGTTGTTGTCCACATGAAAAAGTTTCGTATGCCCGTTTTCTATGAAATATGAATAGAAATTCTCAGTGTGGCCGTGTGGGTACTCTGAAATTAGTAGTTCAAAGTAAAAAGAACAAAGCATGTGAAAGGATGACACATTTTAATTGGAAATTGTAGGTTTATTTAGCAATGGAAGCTGGCTATTTAGAAAAAGTTGAAGAGCTTTGTGGTCGTTATTCCCTTGAAGGTTTCTTAAATTTCAAAGGTATGTTTCAAGAATAAATATCATCAATGTGTGTTGATTTTAATTACAAAAACAAAATGAATGCCAACTAATTATGTCAAAGTCTACATAATGAAAGAGCAAGCTATGATTGTGTGTCTTCTCACCTACTTGAGTGTGCATCCTCAGATAATGCTTCTGCCTTTCCATACCCCTTAGCAAAGCACTAGGTTCTTTGATTCTACTCTGCGAGTAGGAAGAAATATCTGATAATGAATCTTTTGATTGTTGAACTATGAATCCT
Organism: Galeopsis tetrahit; assembly: GCA_963675135.1. Lineage (NCBI taxonomy): Eukaryota > Viridiplantae > Streptophyta > Magnoliopsida > Lamiales > Lamiaceae > Galeopsis > Galeopsis tetrahit. The sequence goes on from OY776121.1 coordinate 91,660,142, forward strand.
TGCCCAGTAGTTTGATCTAAGGAATACCCCTAATGTGATTAATCTGAAAAGTTTTCATCTACATAATTAATGTGGTTCTCATAGTATATTTATGAGTTTTCTGGATATAAAGGGCAAGTCTACGCTCAGTCTTTGAGCAGAGACATGCGAACTTTATCGGCCCAGACCTTTAACTGCAGGCTTTATAATACCTGGAATGTGCAACAATGATGCTAGATGGCCCTTCTTGGTGCCGTCCTGAGTTTGTTTTCAGTTTTTGTACTGCTTAGTTCCGTCATCAGTTGACGCATTTCCAGATACATCTTTAGGGTATACAGAGGCAAACTAAGCACATGTAGGGGATAAATACTGGAGATATCTCATCTTAAAATTTCGTTTCATCTAGAAAATGCTTCCCTGGAAAGCAAACAAACATTACATTTGTCTTGGAGAGTTGTATTTGCAAGTTTCTCTATATTCTATTGACTGATAGAGCACTTGATTACAGATTGGTATCGATTCTGCTCATTTAGTTCTCAAAATTTACAATCACGTTGATTTTGATCCTTAAATATTTTTTTATTGCCTAACTAAGATTTCACTTTTCTTTTTATTATATATATATATATATATAGAGCCTGAATCAAGTCATTTGCATCCTCGCTATTTGAACCTTCATGACTTGTCTATTGAGGATGTTTTATGGATTGATGAAATCAATGGTTTACGTGATGCAATACACTACTTTGAGGAATGCAAAGTTGTGGGTGTTGACTGTGAATGGAAGCCTAATTATGAAAAGGGCAGCAAACCCAGTAAGGTAAATGTAATTTAAGTTGGTTTATCCTTCATAGTCATGCGGAACAAATTGAGTTACATGATCCTGCAACATGAAGTTATCTACATGCCCCCCCCCCCCTTACTATATGGAGTGGAGTCATTATTCTGATTACCAGGGTATTTCATCTCTGCTGGTTCATGCACTCTCTTTCTTTTTCCAAGCTATCCTTCTGGCCTTCCAGGAAGGCCAGACTTGTTATTAATTTTACTATTATTTCAGCATGTGTGGGTGAAAGTGGCTACTATCTTGGCTATAAACGTAATCACAAACTGCAGGTCTCTATCATGCAAATTGCTTCGGAGAAGAAGGTTTATATACTTGATCTTATCACGCTCCATAAAGATGTACCAAGTGTTCTAGATGAATGCCTTGGCCGCTTAATGCACTCTCCGAGTATTTTAAAGCTGGGTAAATGAACTTTATTAGCTATGCTTTGAAACTTTTTGGAATGCAAATCGTATAATACATTCTATTTCAGAAATTGCATGGAATTATAATCAGTCTGATCAGTAAGCAGACTTTTTGTTTGTATTGATTGATATATTGCTGCTGGTACTTTTTTGGTATTTCATATGGATCTACATAGTACGTATGACGTAGTCATCACATTCAACTTTTTGTAGGTTTTTCTTGGTCAGCTAGTTGAACAAGTTATGATTACAAATATAAACTGCAGTTATGACTTTTTGACTTTGCAGGCTACAATTTTCAGTGTGATGTTAGGCAGCTTGCACATTCATATGAACTGAATTGTTTTAAACACTTTGAGATGCTGCTTGATATCCAAAATGTGTTCAAAGAATCACGTGGTGGTCTCTCTGGCCTGGCTGAGGTAAATTCTGGGGATAATTACGCATTAAAATTTCTTTACTGCCCAAAACATGGAGTACTATATATATATATATATTTTTTTTATTTTTTTTTTTTTGGAAAACACACATATAAGTATAAAACCTATTGATTTGTCATATGTAGTATTACACCTAATATCTATTGATGTAATAAAACGAATATATATTTAGGTAATAATACATATAAACGTATATCTGTGTGTGGGTGTGTTACTATGAATTTGTGAAAAAGGAAAAATACGATGGCAATCTTGTCTAAAATTCATTATGTAAACGACACTCGAAGTACACATGAATTCTCACACATACTTTTGATGATGTCAATAATTTCTGTTAGACCAACTAACAGAATGGGTAAAATGTACCGAGATAAGATAAGAGGGGTTATATGTAACTTTTCAAAGATCAGGGGTAGCTTTTGTATCCTTAATTTTGAAACTTGTCATCATAGTCAAGTTAGTTTAATGTTTTTATTTTGCTGTTGTTTTTAAACAGAAAATATTGGGCACTGGTTTAAACAAAACTAGACGAAATAGCAATTGGGAGCAACGACCTCTAACTCATTATCAGGTAGGCGTTTTTGTGTTTAATTATATGATTTTCGATTTACAGGCTCCTTTGGGTTTGTGTAACACAATCATTTCTAGAATCTGTGCAACACACTTTGCTTTCTTATATTCTCTGTGGGTAATGCGAGTAACCTCACCATCTGATGTTCACTGCAAACCTTAAGATAAAGAAATACAAATCAGGAGAGAAGTTCGGTTAATTTAACCTATACAATTCTATTACATTAGCAAACCACGTGTTTTTAATAGAACGAAGAATTTATGCAGCTAGAGTATGCTGCTCTTGATGCTGCTGTTCTCCTCCACATATTCCGGCATGTGGGTAGGCATTCCCAGCCTGAAGGTGCCCCAGATGCCTCTCCCAAGATCGAATGGAAATCACACATTGTACATCTCTCACTCTCTCTCTCTCTCTCTCTCTCTCTCTCTCTCTCTAATATATATATATATATATGGTCTAGTAGTTGTTAGAGTATATTTGGGTTTGGCTGAATTCTGATTTGGGTGCATTACAGTAATGGGGCGCATTTTGACAGAAATACTCACTACAAAGTAGGGAAGCATATTACTATTAGCTACTACCATTTTTTTTCTATTACAACCTACTTACAAAATGGGGCGCATTTTGACAGAAATACACTTCTATTTTCGGGCCATTTCCTTTTCTATTTCTGATTAATCCGCAATATATGCATGCAGGTGTCTTATATCAATATGGACAGCTCTAAAAAGCCCAGAAAGGACTCTTTGAAGGGTGGTCAGTCATAGAGGTAGTCACAAATTTAACGAGTTAGAAAGATGAATCAGGAAAGTGTACAGTTTCAATCTTGACGGTTTTAATAGCTACTTCAAACCATTCCTTTGTTTAACAGATTAGCAAGAAAGATATTCCCCCTGCATATTTTGCCCATCTTTCTTATTTTTATTAATTAGTTTTGTCCAGAAAATTTTCTAACTTTGATTAAAACAAATACAACACGACCAAAAAGGATATTACACGGAACAGTAGGGAATTTCAATTTTGCCGAGTTGAAATTATGACATGGCTATTTGCCTTACAAATTGATGAATACACCGCATATACAATATTTGAAGTTGTTCGTACAAACTAATAAAACGAGAGACTGGGTGTATAAAATAATTTTCTATCGTCCAGCAGGAAAAAAACGTGAAGGGACAAAACTACCCTTGTTCTTGGTTACCAGGTATGCGTTCATTGAAACTTGAATATGAGATTGAAGAGGTTTAAGAAAGGAACTATGAATCCTAATTTGTATTATCATAAATAATTTATTTTATTTGGTCCTACTTAAATATGTAGCAGTTCAGGATCTCGGTTCTAAAGAGAATTATGATCAAACTTTTCTTTGCAAAAAACTAATGGAGACCCCCTTACTCATGATACAAGCATGTTGGTACCGATGGCAGCCATTTATTTTATTCTCCTTTTTTTAATTACTAATTATGTATAGAATTGGTGCCCATTTTTATAGTGTACTTGTACCCTATTATTTGGGAGGACGGTGGAAGCGATAAATCACATTTTCATATTTTAAGTTGAGGACCGCTTGAAATGAGTTAGAAGTATTTTTTATTCATTTCTCCTATTCATGTCACATCATCTTTCTCTTAATGACTTCTACCTTCATTTTAGATGAGAGGTATTAATCCACCTAGGATTTCTCACCGTCATTATGGGTGCTCTAATATTAATTCAAATACCTATATAGATCAATGCACGTTAAATTCGATTAACACAAGTTAAATTTAAAATAAAATATATATTTTTCTTATTAAATATTATCTTAATATAAGACCAAAACAATATCATACAAAGACATAAACAAAATATGTAGTTCAAAACAATATCATTGTACAAAGACATAAACAAAATATGTATTTTTTTTTTTGGCAAGTCGAAATTTTACATTAACACAAATTGCACTTGTAGTAGCCTAATGATTTTGTAAAAAACATAGTTTGATATTATAATATCATAATTTTTTTTTTCTTGCTTTCCCGCAAATTCGCTTAAAAAGCCGAGTTTGTATTATTGTTGTTACTAATACATCTTTTGCCTTGCATTAACTTTATAGTAAACTACAATTTGAAATTTTATTAGATAATTTAAATCTGAACTTATTAATATCTTAAATAGTTAGACATATTTCAAGTATAAAAATATTCAACATTCACGTGCCAAATTCATTCATATGTTGTTCCCTCCGTCCAATTATAAATTTCATATCACTAAATTCAACTCGAGTGCATGTTGCACTTTTCGGTTTTACTGACTTACACTTTTTGGTAAATGGTGTTGCACTTTTCAATTATTAAACTGTATAATAGGAGTAATATTTTTTAGTAATAATTAAAAAGTGCAACACCATTTACAAAAAGTCAGTAAAATTGAAAAGTGCAACATGTACTAGGGTGCACAACATGCATTCATACTAGACTTTACCAATTCAATAACATGATGTAAAACGAAAAATTAAAAGAAAATTTAGCATTAAAAAAATCTATAAATATGAATTGCCAAAAGGCATCCTCTACTCGCTCCAAATGTTAAGATGAGAGCCATCAGGCGGCCGAGGCTTTCGGCTACGAAAGAGGTTGTTGTAATGAAGAGAAAATTAAAAAACAGAATAAACTAGTGAGAAAAAAGTGGGGAAGAAAAAAGCTGTAGAAGAAGCCATGGATTACCACAGAATCTTGAAAATAAAGATCCATTTTTCATTTTCATCAAGAAAAAAAGAAAAGAAAAATAAAAGAAAGACAATATTGTGTCCTCCATTAACTTCCCCTCCTTTTTCTCTCTTTCTCTTCGACTCTTCTTCTTCCAAGAGAAAGAGTAAAAAAAAATCTCTCACCATTGGAACCCATGACACATTAGCCAGCACGCTTTTACGCGCTGAGGTAAAAGCGTGTTTTGCGTTTTTTTTTAAATGCATGGCCACTTCGATTCTTGATTCTTGAATAAGAGCGGGGTTTTTGTTGTTGTTGTTTTTAAACAGTACAATGGTTCTGCAATTCGATGTGGCGTCAATGGTGGAAGATGTGCTTCAACGCCATGGAAAGAGACTTTGCGACATTGATTCAAGAAAATATCAAGAAACTTGTATGAATATTCATAACCCTCTAATTTCATTGTTTTCTTGATCATTGCATTGCATTGATAAAAATCTTGATCATGAATTGTGGATATTCAAATGTACCCCTTCCATTAACAAAGATAGATAGGAAGAAAAAAATGTAGAAAAGGTAAAAAGAATAGTCATTTAGGGGGTGTTTTTTTTTTGGGAGAAATCAATTGTCTTATAAAGACTTTATGTAAAATCAATTGTGTAAGAATGTGTGATGTTATATTATAGGATGTAACTTTAGTATCAAATAGTGAGTAATGTTGTATTACTATAATAGTAAAATACTTCCTCTGTCCCAGAGAAAGGTGATTGAGAGAGAGAAGAATATAATTAAATGTGAGAGAGAATAGTTACTAAAAAAGGAATTGGTAACTTTCATTGGGACGAACGAAAAAGGAAAGTTGGGTAGCTTTTTCACTGGGATGAAGGGAGTATATAATAAGTATTTTTAGGGGTGGATGTAATTAGATGTTGAAATCTGGATGTGAAATCCCGAACTAGAACAAGACGTGTGAGTCCCAAAACAAACATGCCCTTAAGAAAATGAGAAGCTTATGACGGTACGTTCAAGTGGGAAGCCTATGGTGGGCGGGAAGGAGGGGAGTATTTGTTTTTTAAAATGTTGATTGTTAATATAGGTCTTACTTTTAAGCTGTGTGTGTGTTTGATTGAAAAATGGGGTTGATTGTTACAGCATTGAGGAGATATGATGCAGCAGAATGGCTTAGAAAGATGGCAGGGGTAGTTTTGGGGAGAGATTTACCTGCTGAGCCTTCTGAAGAGGCCTTTAGAGTCGGTCTCCGAAGCGGCATTTTGCTTTGCAATGTCCTTAACAAGCTCCAACCTGGTGCTGTCCAACAAGTATGCTTCAATTTTAGAGATTCCACTTGTAGCTTTTTTAGTTATCAATTTAATGTTTTAGCTTTTTCTTCTAGGCAAATCTGAAGAACTTTCTTGTTGCTGTAGAAGAAATGGGGATTCCCACTTTTGAAGTCTCTGATTTGGAACAAGTATGTAAATTGGGATTCCTTATTGTATATGTATGTATATCAATCTTGCTATAATAGATGTTATATGATAGGGAGGGAAGTCTTTCCGAGTTGTGAATTGCGTCCTGGCACTCAAATCATACTACGAGTGGAAACAATCCGGTGGAAATGGAATATGGAAATATGATGGAACTTTGTCAAAGGCTGCTTGTGGAGGCAAGCAGTCATTTGCTCGAAGAAATAGCGATGTGCTCCTCAAGTTTTTGTCGAGGGCTGCATCTGGTGGTGACAAGTGTGTTGATTGTATACTGAGTGATGAACTCAAGGAAGTGGTCTGTAAGCTTACCGTTTCATATCTACTGATAGTACTATTCTGCTAAAGATTTTAAGACGAGCTCATATTTCAAACTGCGAATCGCAGGGGATCTCTCCTTCCTTACAGAGACGCGTTCGCGAGCTTCTTTCTGATAAGAGTGAAGAAGAAATCACTGTGGTGAGTCATTAAAGCCATTTTAACACTTCAGTTGACCATCAATTTGAATGCATGTTCTTTCTGATAATTGATGGTTGCCTGAACAGATTGTAGGGAATATGTTAAGTTATGTTACGGAAGAATTCGAACGCAGATTGCAAAGCAAAAATGAACAAGTAAGCCTCATCCTTTTTCCAAATGAGTGTGTACCCTCATTTGAGGTGTTGAAATGAATTCTCTTTTTTTGTTGGTATGACAGATTACAGTAGTTGTTGTGCAAGATAAGAGTGTTTCTGAGTCCTGCACGACCGAGGATATCGAGGTCTTATTACATTCGCTTAACCTGTATTACTGTTGAACATGCATTCAATTATTCATCCTAAAGTGCTTTTTTTTAATGGCAGATTAGACCTACTTCACCAGATAAAAAGGATGATTCCATTTCCTACGCGCCTGTGGAGGCAGAGGTTTGATTCCGTTTACTGCATGCAATGAAACAAGTTTTGAGTTTTAAAGGGAAAACGCTCTTCTTCTTTTTTGTATGACAGACTACGACGATTTTGCAAGATGAGGACGTTCCTGTTCCTGTTCCCGTTTCTATTCCTGTTCCTGCTCCTGATTCCAACACGACTGAGAGCACAGAGGTCCGACTGCATTGACTTGGCTTTATAATACTTTTGAGCAAGCATTTGAATGAAGTTTATAAATCTTTATTACATGCAATGACTTTTGTTGTTTGTATGCAAGACTACAAACGTAGTGGGAGACAGCAGTGAGCCTGAGAAGGATGTCTACGACGAGGCAGCACTAGCTCGTTCATTGAAGTATCTAGAATATATTGAGAGCCAGCAAACGAGCGTAAAGGTTATTTACATCTAGATCTCTAAAAAAAGAATCCGATCACCATTGCTTTGGAACTTATAAGTAAACTAGTTTCATTCAATTGCAGGAAATGAAGAGTACCCTTCATTCTGCCAAGGAAAACGTGCAAAAGCTGCAACTGAAATGTCGAGAAGATGTTTACAGTATAGGTAAGGATCGATTCTCTGATATTGTAGGGACAAACATTGCTCAAGAATGTGATAATGTTTGGTGTTAGGTAAGCATGTCAGCCGTTTGGGTAACGAAGCTGCTGGATACCATAAGGTCGTTGAGGAGAATCGGAAGTTATACAATCAAGTGCAAGACCTCAAAGGTAGCTTTTTTTTCTCTCATTTTTTTTCACTGTCTTTTAAGTTTATGTTGATGATGTGATTTCATGAATAAATCTGTTAGGAAATATTAGGGTGTACCTTCGAGTACGTCCGTTTCTACCTGGTCAGCTAAAAAGTGCGTGTGTCATAGACGATATAACCGATGGTAGTCTTACAATACAAACCTCAACAAAGGGTAAAGCGAAAAAAACCTTCACTTTTAACAAAGCTTTTGGTTCGGCTTCTACCCAAGGTAGCTCCCCCAAACATTTTTCGTTTACTAAGTTATTGATTATTGCTGATACGACAGCAAACGAGTTGAACTTTTTTTTTTCACTTATGCAGAAGAAGTATTTGCTGATACTCAGCCACTGATTCGGTCCGTCCTTGATGGTTATAACGTCTGCATATTTGCTTATGGTCAAACTGGATCAGGAAAAACTTATACAATGGTAAAAAAGTCTCACCTTTGCTCGTGTTGTAATCTTTCGTGTCGTTTCTCACACTTTGTAATTCTATCATGTCACCAGACGGGGCCTAAGGAGCTTACGAAGGAGAGCTTAGGCGTGAACTATAGGGCGTTGGGTGACTTATTCCAAATCTCAGAACAGAGAAGAGACACCATTGATTACGAAATCTCAGTTCAGATGATGGAAATCTACAACGAGCAAGTTAGAGATCTGCTCGTGACAGACGGGGTCCAAAAACGATATCCTTTGATGGCCAAACTTTTTATATCTGTTATGTTTTTATTTTTGACATGGCTTGCTCTCTTTCTTCCCTTAACGAACACACGTTGGAAATCAGAAACAACTCTTCCGACGGTATCAATGTACCAAATGCAAATCTTATACGTGTTACATCTACAAACGACGTCATAAACTTGATGAACCTTGGCCATAAAAACCGTGCAGTTGGTTCTACCTCTATGAATGATCGGAGTAGTCGTTCCCACAGGTACATCTTTCGGGCTTACTTTTTATTTTTCATAATATGTTAATAGAGTGGGACGGTTGGCAGTTGTTTGACAGTTCATGTGCGAGGCAAGGATATGACGTCTGGTTCCGTTATTCGTGGCTGTATGCATCTGGTTGACTTGGCGGGAAGTGAAAGATGTGATAAAACGGATGCAGTCGGAGAAAGGTTGAAGGAGGCTACATATATCAATAAGTCTCTTTCTGCTTTAGGAGATGTAATAGCTGCTCTTGCACAAAAGAATGGGCATGTTCCCTACAGAAACAGTAAGCTCACGCAGCTGCTTCAAGATTCACTCGGTAAGAATATACGAACGATTATCCATATAGATATGCTCGTCTCTCTTGAAATCGTGACGCCCTTGTATATTTCAGGAGGCCAAGCAAAGACTCTAATGTTTGTTCACATGAGTCCGGAGGGTGATGCTCTTGGAGAAACGCTTAGTACTCTTAAGTTTGCGGAACGCGTTTCCACAATTGAGCTTGGTGCTGCTAAAACGAACAAAGACAATAATCATAATAACAACAACAGCAACAACAACACTAATGCTGCTGAGGTCAAGGAGCTAAAAGAACAGGTGTTAATGACTTAAATGCATTTAGCCTTCTTTCTGTCTCGTTTATGTACTCAAGTGCACGTTGTTTTCATGCAGATCGCTTCTCTCAAAGCAGCCTTGGCACGAAAAGATGGACTAGATTTGGCGTCGTCTGCGTCTTCTCCATCTTGGAATAACAAGGCAGAGGTATACAACTATCCAATCTGAAAATCACACAAATTTTCTCATAATGAAATTTACATTTCTTTTTGTGGGGGTGAAGTTACAGAGCAACGGTTCGTCGTCAAGAAGGCACAGCTTGGATAGTCAAGACTTTTCGATAAATTCTCCTGCGTGGTCCGTGGAAGAAGAGAAAGCCATGTCTACTAAAAAGTCACCAGCTCCATCAGGCTTGAACAAACAGCGTTCGCCAGCACCTTCTCGAAGGCACAGTCTGGATAATAGTATAGCTAAGACAGCAACAACCACTCCATCTCAGGTAACCACGACTGACGACGACTTGGATGCTGCAACTAGTGATTCCTCCGAGGCTGACTACCGATATCAACTCAATGTTCAAAAGTCCAAAATTACGCCAAATTTAGTCGGATCAAAGCTCAAGAAACCTTCTCCTAAGATCACCACTAAGACTACAGAATTGAGGTATGTAATGAAATTCATACTATATAATGAAATTCACACTATATAATCTTTTTTGCATGAATGTAGGAGCCAGATACCTCAGCCAAGTGGGAGAGTTTCAAGTGGGGTTAATTCTACATTGAACAAAACGGGGCGGCAGCCAGCTTCGTTAATTCCGGTGAGGCGAAAACCAGCTTCCGTTGGGAAATAAGAAGTGTAGCTATAGTATGGTTGTGTTATATCGAAAATTAAAGTTGATTTAGCTTCACAATTGGTATATATGGTATGTTGTTGTGGCCTTTCTGGTTTTTAAATATATGTATAGTTGTCATCTCCAGTTTTACATTATTCACCTCTTGATTCCTGTAATTATAATTTTGAAAAGTCTTTTAACAATAGAAAATTACTTATAATGACAGAAAAAAAGTCTTCGAACTATATATGTAAAGTGTTACCATTGAATCATGCACGTACACACGGGGACCTCTTCTATCATTTTTAAGGAATGTTTGTAAATTCTGCAAACTGCTTATATAATCATTTATTTTCAAAATCCCATCTCACACCTTCACACCTTTTTAATAAAAAAATGATTTTGAAAACAGTTTATAGAGAGGTTTGCAACAGTGCGATTCAGCTATTTGGATGGACTAGAAATCAGTTCATTTCATGTAGGATATAGATGGGCTGGATCCTTTGCATGATTTTTCCTTGTACTTGGGCTTGCTTGATATTGGGCCTGCAGAATTAATATACCCCTCCAGCTTTGTTAAGTATACTCCCCTTACCCATTTATTAATTTAATAATCATGTAAAATGTCTAAACTACCCTTATACTAAAATAATCCTACTAAATACACTCCCCTTTCACTTTTCAACCCTAACCCTAATTGAATGAGTTACCGTCGCCGCCTCGAACCTCTAGAAATTTTAAAAAGAAAAACTTAGATTTTTTTAAAAAAAAAACATTTTTCAACACTGGTTTATCGACGAACAACACTCTCGTCAACACACCAGTGTCGACGAACAACACTCTCGTCAACACACCAGTGTCGACGAACAACACTCTCGTCAACACACAAATGTCGACGAACAACACTCTTGTCAACACACCAGTGTCGACGAACAACACTCTCGTCGACACTGGTTTGTCGACGAGAGTGTATACCTTGGACCATAAGTTGTCGAGAAAAGAAAAAAAAATGTTAGTGCACAAACGCACAGAAGAGGAAAAAAAAAGAAGATTCAAGGAGGGCAGAGACGTTGTCGTGAGTGAGGGAGGAGGGGGCGGCGACGTCGCTGGGCAAGGGGGCGGTGCCGCCGCAAAGAGAACAGAAAAAAAAAAAAAAAAAAAACCCTACCTTCGACGGCGGCGAGAGAGAAGGCGGCGTGCTGGGAGGCGGCGCGGAACGAAACCTACCTTCAGTGGCGGCGAGGGAGGCAGACGGCGCAGACTGGAAGGTGGCGGCGTTGGGCGGAGCCGGTGTTAGAGGCGGCGACGCTGAGTTTTAGGATGAGGAGGAAGAAGTGTTGGTGGGGTGAGGAGGAGGAAGAAGAAAGAAAGAAAATTTTGATTTTTTATGATTTAATAGGGGGAGTGTATCTATAAGGGTATACTAGGTATTTTATGGGGGAGTGTATCCAACGTGTGTCATTTTAGGGGGAGTACGAAAATCTGGGGAGTATATTTAACAAGGCTGGAGGGGTATATAGCCAACGCCTATACGGTAACAAACTAATAACGAAAATAACTAAATTAAATGTTTGAGTTACAATCTCGATTTAAGGCATTGTATTTTTTTATTTTTTTTTGAGAGGGGATTCAAGACATTGTTGCTCAAGTTGAGATAATCATTTATTTAACACAAGTGTTAAATATTTAATGAATGTAATTTAACTAGTCAACTTCGTACGTATTTATAAAACAACTACTATTATCTCTCAGTCATTAATAATTTTTCTTTTTTTATTTTTTTTAGGAAGGAGGAAATATTATCAATAATCTGTAAAAGTGTAAATAGGATTAATCGAATTAATGTAACAATCCCAATTGTTTGCACATATTAAAAATGAAACTTTTTTATAAGTGATATCCTCACAATATTCACATACTTACATAAAATGTTATTAGTCTTATACTCAATTCAATCATTTACTTTACTTTATTCGTACACATTTACAAAATTACATTTCAACACTTCACTCATTACACATTTTTCTTAGTTTATGTGTATAAAGTGGTGGAAACATTTCTGGAACGGGGAATGTAATTTTTAAATTTGGACCAATTGATTTTTATAGTTTTAATATTTATATTTAAATGAAAATTTCTCTAGTTTTAAATAATATTGTCTTGTTTTTTCCATTTGTTGTACTCCAAATTCCAATATTGAATGTATCCGAAAAAACAATTGTTGATATATAAAAAGAGAAAATTTAGTTGCTTGATTGACGGGGTATGGCCACATAATTGTTTAGACTTTCGACTTATTGTCTGACGTGGCTCTCCACATTACATTATTGTTTGAGAATAATACTCCTATATTTAATACTAAAAATTACATACACCTTTTATTTGGTATAATAACATCTTGTCATTTTAGCTTTTTTCAACAAATTAAGATTATAAATTATGGTCTATATTACCCTTCATTAATTATAACTAATTTTGATATGGAAATTTTGTTTGATAAAGAATATGGTCAAGAATGTAGCTAGTATTCATAAACCAAATTAATTTAGGTATAAACAATATTTATGGAATTTATTTATGAACAATATATATGGTAAATGAATAGGGATAAAATAGTCAAAATTAAAGAAACAAATCAACAATGACTTGGTTAAAAAAAAAAATCAAGAATGACACTTATTTTAAGATTAGTTAAAAATTCAAAGTGACATTTATTAAAAAATGGAGGGAGTATTAATGAACGCAACTCGTGAAATTTTAACTGGTCAGACGTGACTCGTGAAATTTTGAATTAGACATTTTAAATGGGACAAGTATATACATGCACTCGAAAGTATACGAGACTTTATCGATAAAAAAATGATGAGGAGTGAAAAGGGAAAGTATGACGTAGAGGAGAAAATAAGGATTAAAAGATGTCAATTTTATGAAGAGCTTTCCAGCTTGCAAAAGGAAACGAGTGGCTCAACCAAACCAAGAACCACATGGCCACGTCACAAAATTCAGATTTCCTCATGGTTGACTCACATTTGATGTTGCCATTTACAATTTATTATTGTCTACTATTTTTGGATAAACACTTAAACCCTATTGTTAAGCATCTAACATGTTATTGTTTTAATTGGCTGTTCAATTTTCCTTTTTTTTTTTAGTTTAATGTGGAATGATGATAAAAATTTGTGTGAGTCCGTTTTACAGAATTTTTTTTTTGAAACAAATCTTTTTTGACTCATATTCTAATTTTTTTTTTAGGCAAAACAACTTTTTTTTTTTGTTCCAGATTTTATGTTTGTAAAAAAAGTGATAATGTTTTTAACAAAAGGGAAGGTCTCTTTTTAGTTTTTACATGAGAATCAAGGAAGACCCGTCGAGACTAGGGGTGTAAGTGAGTCGAGTCAACTCGCAAGCTAATCGTTCTCGACTCGAAATTAATCGAGTCGAGTTTTGAACTACTCGAGTAGCTATCGAGTTCGAGCTTATAAATACTCGGCTCGAAAGGCTTGCGAACCTAATCGAGCTCGAACAATATTTACTATTTTGTCATTAATATATATATTTTATATACAAGTAATTGAGTTGAGCCGAGTCGAACTCGAGTTATTTTTTTAGAAAAAACCAATATGTTTTGCAATTAGCTTTGAAAATTATATACGTAAGCGAGTCGAGCCGAACTCGAGCTTATCGAGTTTCTTATTGAGTCGAGCTCGATCTTTAAAGTTTTAGTAGTCAAGTTTCAAATTTCAAGTATAACAATCTAATCGAGTTTCGAGCTCATCACTAGTCGACTCGTTTACACCGTTACGTGACACTGTCCCACTCAATACTAGTTTAATAAATATATAAAATAAGAAACTAATTCGGTGGGGTTTTTTTTTTTTGTTGACAATAATAAAGCATGGAAATCAAAATGTCTAGTTGTAGCTCATTAAGCTATTGGAACACTCAAAAGAAAAAAAAGCGCATTTGTATGGATTATGGAAGTGTGCAAATAGACCTTTCTTCTAAAACTTTAATTTACAGAAGTATTTTCAAAATAATAATAATAATACTTTTAATTCAAAACATTATCTATAATTTGTGGTGGACACAAACGGGGCGTAATAAATTATACGAGATCGATTTGTTTATTGTTTTAGATTGTTTTTCCCGAATTAAAAACCTTATTAAACAATAATAAATATATGGGTAAAATGTCACTTTTACTCTTTTATTTATCTACATAATTATTCGGAGCATATATATATACAATATATATATACATGTGTGTGTGACAAACTTAAAATATGTCATTTAATTTTTCTAGACTAGCTCAAAAATGACAAATATTTTGAAAGAAAAATTATTCTTTAAAAGGACAAACAAGTTGGGACATAATGAGTAATGCTTAATTAACATCCTTATTTTTACTTTTACGCATTTTGTCATAGGACATACCCACATTTAATTTTATGCTCCAACAAAAAAATAAAAAATTCTTATAACTCTTACTCTAAAAATTACCACGTATTTATCCATTATAATATTATTTTTCTTACATAATATTATTATTTTATCACTTTAATAAATTTGGAAGAACCTTAATACTCGTTCTTTATCACTTTATCTTAATTTACGTGTTCAGATTAGTGTAAAAATTAATTTGAAAGGGAGGAAGTATAATTTTTTTTCTTCATTAATTTTCTTTTGTGAGATCGTCAAATTATCAATTTTATTAAATCAATTCCCTTTTTTATTTTTGAAAATTAAATCAATTCTCTTAATTGGTCCATATCACGATTTATTTCATACCATTCCAATTTGTCATCTTGAAAATCTTATTCCTTTCTTTCTCAGAAAAAGAAAAAAAAAAAAAAACTGAAAGGGGCCTTTTGGTAAATTCATGAGCGAAGACTTTATTAATTATCTGGAAATTAGCTGCCATTAATATATCAGAGTTGACAAAGTAATTATACTCTAAACTTTATTAAGGATAACCGTGTTGACAAGCTCAACACTCGATCATTCATTGCATTAATTTCTAAAATAAATATTGAAATTTTGTGATATAATGTATGTTAATTATTGAAGTTAATTATTACTCAAAACTATATTTATTGCTACAGGATACCATTAAATAAACACATGTTAGTTGTTAAGTTGCTTCATTAATCTGTAGAGTAATTTTTTATGTTCTACTATTTGAATTTTAACACGTGTTGTTAAAAAAAAAAAATCGTTCTGAATCAGTGCCTATACCAAAGAAAGAGGTCAAGTTTATCCGTCTTCTTGTCCTGCACTTAGTCTAAAGGAATAAAGTGACGTTAATTGTTTAGTTCGACAAGAAGATGAAGCCTAACGTCATACTGGACAAGACTAGGCAAAAGGAATAAAGTGACGTTAACTGTTTAGTTCGACAGGAAGACGAAGCCTGACATCATACTGGACAAGACTAGGCTAGACAAACGTTATGTTCCAACTCCCACTCGAACTGGAAGAAGAGCCGCAACAGGTCTCCCTCGTATCATTTCCTCCTTTCATATAGCGAAGATTTGAAAGCGTGATACATCTAGTAAAAGATTAGTGAAATTTTATCTGTAATGATTGTTACACTTGTAGCAAAGGATACAGATAACCAGGTTTTCAAATCGGAACCGACTAGGATTATTTGCACGCAAATGTTTAATTACATCTAAATGGTCCTAAGTTACCTAAATTTAAACTTAAATACACACGCATGCAAAAAGAAAAGGAAACAAAATAAACCAACAGTCGAAGTTTAAAGCACACAGTTGTAATTGTGAAAGCCAGCAAGTTTCTACCAAATTACAAAATATATCATTGCAACATGGAATCTAATTAAGCACTTCAGCACGCCATTATTTTTTATGCAAATGTCATATTCCACTAGAAATTTCTTAATTTTAGTATATGGTATAAATAATACTCCGTAGTAATAAAACTCCCTTATATTTTTTTTAAATGATAGCAACCATCATTTAATGTAGCAATTTCACGTAACCAAATAAAAAAAATTCCTCAATTCATCCATTCCACCGTTATATACTATTTACCGTAAAAGTTACTTAACTTTCCATTTTCGTCTGTTCTAATAAAATGTAGTATTCATTATCATTTTGATAAACTACATTTTCACATTTCATTAAATTTTTTCTCTCTCGATTACATCACATCTAATATATCTACTTATTCTATCATATTTTCTAATTTCCGTGCCCAGAGCTTATGTATAACTTTTTCGGGATGAAGGGAGTATAATACTAAAAAAAAATATTGTACTCTCTATATCCAACAAAAGTGTACTCACTTTTAAAGTGTGTTCATTTTCTTTTATAAAAATAATCTCTCTTATTTACTTCACAACAATTCCACAACATTTTTTTATTTAATTTTTCTAAAAACTTGTGCAAATATCAGACTTTTAGTGAATAGATGTATTAATATGGAGTATTATATTTGGAGTAAAAATGTGGATATGGATGAATAATTAATTTCTCCTTTTCTTTTAATTTCAAAAAGGATAAAGAAAAGCACACTACTTTAGTGAGGACTTTTTGGTAATTACACGTGAGGAAAAGCCCTATCCAAGTAGCCAAGTATGAAAATTTATAGGAAGAAATCTGAAATCTCTACTTTTAAAAATGGAAAAAAAGAGATTTTATTATATATTATTATAAACAAGAGTCTTTCGATATATCAGCCCGAATTGCTGGCATTTTGTACGACGTTTTACTCTCTTTCTCTCTCCGCGTCTTCGCCGTCTTGATTTTGTTTTCCGATCAAATTACAGACAGAAAAGCAAACAAAGCTCCGGCATTCATCTACCTAGGGTTTCCGGCTCGGAGCTCTCTCGATCTGTTTCTGTTTTCTCCGTCAATGTGTTTGCTGTAAGTGTAAGCCCTTGAATTCTTTTCGTTTTTTTTAAATCTGTTTTCACTCAATGCACTTCTTTTAGGTTTGTTTTTTCTCGGTTCTAGTCATTTTCATGAATGTAAGTGCGGAAGTTTCACCAATTTTGAGCTGAATGAAGCGTGACTTTGTCTTTTGTTGAATTAATGGAAACTTCGAGAGTTGGTAATCTTCTCGAGTTTCAGATGCATTCTCTTGAGTTAATTACGGAATTCAGCTGAAGATGATTGCATTTTATTAATTATGTTTCGATTTAGGTATTTCTGACTAATTTGATAAACGGAACCACTGTTGAGTTTTAGGCGGCGTTACTCTTTTTCTCCATGTCAATTATTTGTGAAAATCATCGTGTATTTTGGATCGTGTCTTTTGAGTTTTGAGTACATGCAATTAAGGTATTTTGGGATTTTGTACTGATCTAGTCTCTGTGTGGGAGAATCAGGAGTAAATGAGGGTTTGGAAATGCTGAAACAAAGAGTAGAATGAGCCACACAGATTTATCCAAAATGAAGCAGAAACAACAGCCTGTTCCCCTTGGGACTTTGATTGGCCGCGAATTGAGAAATGAGAAGTTGGAGAAGCCAACAGTGAAGTATGGGCAAGCTGCTCTGGCGAAGAAAGGAGAGGACTATTTTTTGATCCAGCCGGACTGCGAAAGAGTTCCGGGCAATCCATCGACGTCATTTTCATTGTTTGCGGTATTTTGATTCTCATTTTGAAATTGATGTCTATATTATTATTTCTGCATTGACATGATTTGTGCCTTGTTTTATGTCAGATTTTTGATGGACATAATGGTATATCAGCTGCTATATTTGCTAAGGAGAATTTGTTGAACCATGTCTTGAGTGCTATTCCTCAAGATCTTGGTAGAGAAGAGTGGCTTCAAGCTCTACCTAGGGCACTAGTCGCTGGATTTGTGAAAACTGACATAGAGTTTCAGCAGCGAGGCATGCTTTCACTTTGTTTATTATTAAGTTTTTTAAAAAAACCCTTTAGTTTTACTTTATGGATGTTGTAGTTACTTTCATGGCGTCTTATTTGGCTGCTTGCCACTTATTGCAGGTGAGACTTCTGGAACAACAGTTACATTTGTTGTAATTGATGGTTGGACTGTGACTGTCGCATCTGTTGGAGATTCTCGGTGCATTTTGGACACACAAGGAGGGGTCGTTTCTCTCTTGACAGTTGACCATCGACTTGAAGAGAATGTTGAAGAGCGTGAGCGCGTAACTGCAAGTGGGGGTGAAGTGGGAAGGCTAAATCTTTGCGGAGGCAGTGAGGTAAGTTGGTAACTTTTCTCTTTCTTTTAACTACAAGTTATAATATTATAATTAGCGATTTGCTTACTAATTCAGGGTGATTTGTGGCTTGGATGTGTAGGTTGGTCCATTACGCTGCTGGCCTGGTGGATTATGTCTTTCAAGGTCCATTGGTGATACTGATGTTGGCGAGTACATTGTCCCGGTTCCCCATGTTAAACAAGTCAAGGTGTTTAACCTTTCATCCTAAAAGATGTGTAACTCTAGCGTTAAAATATCCAACTTTCTTAATGTTGTTTCTGGTTGTCAGCTTTCGAATGCTGGGGGAAGACTTATAATTGCATCTGATGGTATATGGGATGCTTTGTCATCTGATACGGCCGCTCAGTCTTGTCGGGGCTTACCTGCAGATCTTGCTGCAAAGTTGGTTGTTAAGGTATTTGTCGTGTAATAACTCTATTTTGCAAATTGGTGTACCACGTGTTAAAGTTTTGTGTGCCACGTGTTAAAGTTTGCCGATGTTTCAATTACAGGAGGCGCTTAGGTCACGAGGTTTAAAGGATGATACAACCTGTCTGGTTGTTGATATTATTCCTTATGATCACCCTATTTTGCCCCCAACAATTAGAAAGAAGCAAAATTTGTTGAGTTCCCTTATTTTTGGGAAACGAAATCAGAACTCTACTAAAGGAACCAATAGGCTATCTGCTGTAGGAGCTGTGGAGGAACTGTTTGAGGAGGGTTCTGCTATGCTTGCCGAGAGGTACCTTTAATTTTATATCTAATTCTCATTCCCTGGAAATTGCAGAAAATTGACCAGCTTTAAGTTTCCTTATATGCAAACGGGCATTTATTAATGTTGTTTGCTACTCCAACTTCCTTCATTTATGGATTAGGAATTGTTTACTTTAAACAAGCTTTCTAGACGTTATCGCTCATATCAAGATAAAATAATGCATTTTTAGAAATGCAGACCGAGATTAGGGATGGCAATGGCCTAGGTCTAATCCTGGACCCGCATTGAACCCGCCCCGCCTGGGGTGGGTTTGGACCCGGTCAGGCTGGTCTGGGATGGACCGTGGTTTTTATAGTATCTGCCACGTGAAACCGTCTTAGGACCCTAGACCCGCCAAATTTGAATATATTAACATATGTATTCAAATTAATGTATGTATATGGATTACAAATGTTATTTAAAGTAATATGTGAACGTTAAATGTTATGTTAAACAATTATATGTTTTAATTTGAATATTTAATGTTAAAAATGGAGATATTTTGTGTTTTAAAATTAACTAAAAGTAATATAAAAATAAATAGGGTGAGGCGGGTTAAATCCGGCTGGTCCGCTGACAGGTGGGGCCTGGGATTGACCGATCCCATCCTAGACCTGCCCGTTGCCATAGAACTAGAATATTATGTAATACATGTGTAAATAGAGAAATTGTATAAAGTGAAAAACCTTGTGCATATTTCAACTTCAGAGTTTTTGGTCCATGTTAGGTTTGCCCTTCTATAATTAATAGTTTTTGGTGACAATTTTTTCGAATATTTGTAAAATATATTTTCTATAGTGATAATATAGGCACTATGGTTGAAAATTGGATAATTACCATAATTCTTAAAACTTTCTGGATATATATCAGGCAATTTTGCCCACTTTGGATATAATATGGACACGCCTTCTCATTTATGCTTAGTGTGCCCGAAATCCTGGCAACTAAAGATTTTTTTCCTATCTAGCATTTATATCTTACTATAGATGGAGTCCAAATCAGTATTATTTTATGGCTTTCTCGGACATTACTGTTTTCTAAGTGATTGTAAATGGAGGCAGTTTTAGGATGTGTTTTGTTGCCCTATTTTGGTATGTACTCATTTGCAGGTTGCATTCTTAATTCTGATTTCTTTCCTTCTGTAGACAGTTCTTTAAAGTGGTCCAGTAATTATTTATCAGTTGATGGCTGTTTGAGCATTTTAGTTTTACTTAAATCTTGAAATTTACCATACATTGCATGCAGCCGTATATCGAAATATTACTATAAGTGTTGATATAAACGTCATGTGCATAATATATATATTACTATTTTTGGTGATTATAGTATCTATCTTTGCGTGTTGGATCCTTCTGACATTAAAGCCATATATCGGGACAGGCTGGGTAAGGAGTTTCCTCTGGACTCAAACTCTGGACTCTTTAGATGTGCTATCTGCCAAGCGGATCAGCCACCTAGTGACGGATTATCTGTTAACTCAGGCCCGTTTTTCTCACCTGCATCCAAGCCCTGGGAAGGTCCCTTCCTCTGTGCAACTTGTCGTAAAAAGAAAGACGCCATGGAAGGGAAAATGTCGACTGCACCTACAGTGACTGCGTAATCTGGTAAATATAATAATATATGTATAATTTTTCTTATGTGGCAGTGTGAGAATGTTTTTTTTTTCCTATGACATGATGAATAGATGTTTGTAAGAAGTGGTGTAGTTATATTTCGGTAGATATTGTAGGGAGCAGCCGTTTTTGTTGTGTTTCCTATCTGTGCTTGATCGACTGATGTTACCCGAAACAGACATGCTAATACATATACATATATGAGTGTGATAGTCTGATTGCTAACAGCTTTAAGTATGTAATTTAAGAAATGATGTTCATTGAAGCATCCTATCGTTGGCATATTATCGCGTCGCAAAACTTGCTTGTAAGAAAAGGGCCACCAACTGATTCTTTTTTTCTATTAAAGAAGACTAATAGTATATTGTTTTATTATAAATTAGTTTTTTTCTTTTTTTTGTCTTCTAATATATGGTAGACCATGTGATATTCCACATCACGCCATGTGAAACTGTGGATTATGCGAAGGAATCCTGTGGAATTCATGGGACCATTTTTGTTTTGGTTGTTCCACTATATTTTAGATTTCTGGAAAATATTTTTCATAATCATGGTGATATCAAATATTAACTCGCCTTCACACTCTTATGGGAAGTTGGATCAATCAATTGGAACGCCCTATTTCCGAAATATTTTAGCATGGAAATAAACATCTGGATAGCTGCTGTATATATTTTTTTTGCACAAAAAAAAAAAAAAAAACCAATCGAGCTCATTGATGGAAAATCAATTTTCTTTCGAGCAATACATGTACTATGTTACTATATAGGCCATGATATCGTGGTATACGTTCTAGTCATGTAAGGAGTTAGGAAATTAAAAATAAAAATAAAATATGGTATGTATAAACGTCGGCTAATTAAAAAGAAAAGGAAAGTAGATAAGCAAACTTCATTAAATCTTTCTGGGCCTGGTCCGTAACATATTCAATAATTGGTTTAATTAAGGCACGGGTTATTTGCACCCTTTTGATAAGTACTTCCCGAATTAGTACACCTATCATTATTTTAAATTACTAATTAAAGCTTCATTTTCTTCCCCTTTCTCTTGCTTCTCCCACTCTCTTTTCTCCGGCCACAACCGCCGCCAAACCAAAAATATTCCGACGGCTGCTCTATCTCTTCTCTTCCAGAACCACTTCCAATTAGCCAAAAATGTGATTTGACCAAAAAAATGCGCTTTACAATTTATTTGACTGGAAAATTTGTAGTCTTTCGATATTTTAGGCTGAAAATGGATGAGAAGCCACTAGAAAAATTGAAGAAGGTGTAGAGGTTGAGGAATTGTGGTGGCCGTGGCAACAGCAACTTAGGGTTTAAGATAAATGTTCAAAACTTTATATTGGTAGAGATTACAGAGATTTATTGAAGGGAAGTAGATAAGAGAAAAAACTAATTCTGGTGTGCAGTGCAGAACACTGAAATACATTGATTTACGCTGTCACTCGGCGAAAATCTACTGATAAAGATGAACTCAATTCGCAGTTTCGCACACATATTCAACAACTTCAAAAGTGAGCATTATAATTTATGTGAAATAAAAATGCCTATAATTTATTTAACAGAATAAATTTCTCAAAAAAATAATTAAATCGTAGACAACGAAGCATACTTGATAATTACAGGCAAAGGGATAATAATTAGCTTTAAAAAGTAATTACAGGCAGCAGAGGTGGTTCATCTACAGCCAAAATCGCAGCTCATGTAAAAACAGTTACGCAGCAGTTAACCTCAACTTCTGGTCCCGGGACTCTACCAAGGCCCCGTCTGCTTGATGAGTTGAGGATTGAGTTTGGTGTGTAAACACACCTACTCCCGTGATTTGACATATGAGACGAGTTCATATAAATCTAAGATTTACACGACCCACCGCATCCCAACCAATCAAGCAAACACTATTTGGGGTGAGGAGTTGCAATGCAACTAAAAGAAATACTAGGAAATAAACATATAGGAGTAATAATTTAAGAATTCAGAAAGGTCTCTAATCCATGTCAATTCTTGACTTGATGGGAATTCCATACATGGGGCGTCTACATAACTACACTCTACTCTAGTAAGATACACAATGACGAATATAATTTTAATTAATTAATTAAAATAAGAGTCTAGAAATTTCATCTTTGAGCCTGATCAGCAGCTGCTGTTGATGAACCAGGCCTACCGTTTAAAAGTCCGGCATTGTCAGACGGAGGAGATAGTCCCCACTTGCCATCGGATTCAGTTGGTTCAATCACTTTAACAGACCCGTCTGTCAACCCTACTGCTAATTGGTTCGCCTCCTGAGGATGGGCCGCAACAACCACCGGATATACACTTCCCCCTTGGTTTCTGCCACATCAATAAGGGAGGGTCACATGAAACCAAATTCTCAAGAAAAAAAGAAATAAGCGAAAACAAAAACAAATGTCTCACCCATTTGATACTGATTGGGGTAAATAAGCAGATGGGGCAACACGACATCTTAATCTCAGGGTATCCGCGTCGAAGATTCCAATGTTACCATCACAAAATGAAGCAAAAACAAGCTGACTGTTGCACGAGTAGGCTGCACATGATATAGGTGCAGAAAGGGAGTCTTGTGGGATCCACTGCAAACAGACAGACTAACTACTTCAGCCCAGAAGGCGGTGGTTCAAAAGACAACGAAGATAACATATTATTTATTACATACCTGACGTATACGCTCCATCTTGGAGGCATCGTACATGGCTAACTGAGTTTCATGAGCTACAAGCAGCCGAATCTGGTCTGTGTGAAACTGCACTCGAGTATCACCACTAGGGGCTTTACCAGCAGGCAGTTGTATCGCAACAGACTTTCTTTTCTCCCATGTGTCAATGCTCCAGATGCAAAGCTGATAACGATATAATTTCTCAGGCAACAACTCAAACTTATCCCATAAAGAAATTCTATCTTCACCTACTATAATAATAATAAGACTGAAAAGAAACATTTTCTAAAACGACATAATATGGTCGTTTTTGTGTTTCCTTCAGTTTGCATTATGAGAAAAGGCTAAACTTACTTGAGCATCAGCACCAGATGACACCAATATGTTAAGGTTGGTGGAAAAAGCTAATCCAGTTATGCGCTTCTGGTGACCTTTCAGTTTCGATTTCACCTAATAAGTACACCTCCCATTTAATTAGTTATAGTAATTTAGGAGTGCTCAAACCACAAAACTTAGAAACTCTAAATATTATTGAAAAGGATTTAACATTTACCTCGTCAATCCTGACATTGTAGATGTGGATAGTCGAGTCCTCCATTCCGATCGCTATAATGTTGTTATCTTGTGGATGGAACGCCAAGAAGGTGGATGTTGGCGGAGGTGGCATAAATGTTGTCATCGTCTGTACAAAAATATTAAAATTTTAATATGCCAAGACCTTTATTAAATATAGACGGGGACAGAAGAACGTAATAACTTACTTTAAAAGTCATCATATTGAACAAGGAAACCTTTCCACCAGCAGCTGACATTACATAAGAGTCATTCTTTGAGAGAGCAATGCATGGAACGGCTTCCTCTAGGTTGACACCTGAGACGTCATTAGACATAAGAAGACCACTGTTTGGTTGCCAATGCTGAGGAGCAACACTTGCCGTCGCCTTCAAACAAAAAACATACTTCACATTATTCCACAGACCAAATCACATACAAAGAATTGTAATATCAATTTTTTTTGTTACCTTTCCAGTTGGGTTTTCGTCATTGCGACCCCACTTCCACAGCTTCTGGATGCCATTTGATCCAAGGGCCAATATGCCAACACCAGAGTTCGTATAGAGAAGTCGAGCAACCTAGAAATAAACCAGCTAAGGCATAGGAAAACAATGCAAGAGAAAAACATGGTAACAGTTAATTGTTGTTACCTTGATGGCAGCATCCTGACTATCTGGCATGGTTACCATGCGGCACTGTGCAGGCTCCATAATTTCGGTTAACTTCCAGGGTTTGATCTTATCATTAACATCATCCAGAATTCTTGGCTTTTCCATGCTTCTAGCCATGGAATCTCCACCATTCTGTATAAAAAAAAAACACAAGTTGGCAAAGATATAATAGAAAGTGGAGTGTATCACTTCCTTAGAGAGAGAACAAGGTAAAAAACAAAATGATTTTATTCTGTATTATTGATAACTTTCGAATTTTGATTAATTAATAGGAAGAAAAGCTAAACTAATCTTGACAACTTGATCATGCAGTCATTAACAAGTAATATCTGAAATTGCTCAAAGAGATTAAAGGGTGACATACAAGGATGGGAGATGGCCTAACAGGGGAACTTCTTTCTACCTTAGGAGCAACATTTGGAACAGAAGGTCCCGAAACCTGCTAAACACAATGCAAATAAGTCAGTCACACAATTTGATGGTCATTGGCCTATAGATCAGGAAAAACTTGGACCGATATATGAGCACCTTATTGGCTGCTGCTTCCATTGGGGACCTAAGTGCTTCAAAAGGTGGGGCTTCAACTGTTCTCAAAGATCTCATGCCACTAGCATTTGCTAGTATCTTAATTCCATTATCAGCAGTAGTAACGGCAAGCAGATTGCCTTCTTTGTTAAATCTTAAGCGTGGAAGACTCTGCACCAAAATTTACCTCATGTTATATTTAGAATCATATAAATTTGCCATTATGCTAGACAATGCCAGACAGATTAAGCCTTAATGCGACACAAAAAGCATTAAAATGCACCGGAAGTCCACCATCTGCATCTGTAGTTGTGAGTATGTTGACATTATCCATGTCCCAGAACTTTATTTGGCTGTCCTCTCCAACAGCAAGAAAGTGATTTTGTGTAGTGTCAAACTGCACCACACCATTTAACTTCTTTCTAAATCCAGTGTAAGTTCTTTTTATTGCCCCTTCACTTTCATTCCATTCCACCAGATTCGAGTCCCCATCTTTGCCTGTTCCACAAGAGAACAACCTGAAAAGGAGTAATGTCTCAGTCGTTGCACTGATCTTTCTGAGAACAATGAATACCATGAAATCTGCTCCTAGCATAACTAAACATACAATAACTGAGCAGCAAGAAAAATATATATCATACCTGCTTCCATCTGCACTATATAGCATAGTGGTACACCAATGACCAGGAGCATCATAGTCAACTCTTGATCCCATATTATCATAAAGCCAAGCTTTAATTTTCCCATCAACAGCAGTTGAGAAAATAAACTGCAAGCATAAGAGTAAAAATAGTTCCATACTATTAGAAAAGAACAGAAGTGAGTGATACAGAGAGTTAGAATAAGAGCGGAAATAGTTTTATGCTCTAGAGTGATTCAATCTCAAGTTGATTTGAAACCAAACATGCTTGTGCAATTTGCAGCAATACCTGAATGTTCTCTTTTTGATGAGGACAAATAGAATACACAGCTGCTTCATGCCCTTCAAAGTTGAATAGTTTTCTTCCAGTCAAATCCCACACCTATTACAATATCTTCCTTAGTTGTTCTGCTAGATAAAATTTTAAATTATTATTCAGAAAATAATTCTGATGATTCGCCACTCACCTTTATCAATTTGTCATCCCCACAAGTCACAACACAGAGCTGCTTATTTGGATGAGCAAATGCCATGTCATTAACTCCTCCTACATGAGCATCGATCTGCATAACAAACTTAATATTAAGACCTTGTTTCCAACTTTCACCTCTATGTCAAGAAGTACACGACACTGCATACCTCCAAGTGCTGGCGTAAATCATTTCCAGCATAAGCATACAAATGGATTAAATGCTTCGAAAATGCAGCTCCTGAAGCATGAGAAACACTACTTCATAAAACATTCAAATCACAGACACCTAAAATAGAGTATCCAAATAAAATTTTACCACAGAAAGTCCCATCTGGGCTCCAGGTAACTCGGCTCACAGAAAGTTGTGCATCCTTGGCAACAGAAGCCTGTTCAAAAGCTCAGCATGTAAGGAAGCAATGACAATTGAAAACAGTTAAATTCCTACTAATTCCACCAGCATAGAACCATGTGTGTTTCAATTTTGACAAATTAATTGTTGACCTGATGCTAATAAAACCTAAAACGAGGTGATTAAATCTGCATGCAAGGTTGAAAATAAGTTTAACAAGAAACAATAGAAGAACTTAGAAGTTGACATATGAACCTGGAATGTTAATGTACAAGCTTGTATATCCCAAATCTTGAATGGCTTTGAAACCAACTTTTCTCTCAGTCTAGCTTCCCAAAGGGTTATCTCGCCACTATTGCAACCCACTGTTAGAACAGCCTCAAGTTAAAATACTATAAATTGACAATATTTTTTCAACTTCTAAGGCAAAAATGAACAAGGTTTAGATTCTAATTAAAAAAAAATTGATTCTAGAGATACAGTACCAAGAAGTAATGTATGGTTCGTCGGATGAAAGTCCAAGCTAGTTACAACAGATCCCTGATGCAATGTAAAAGCCACAGTTCTAGGTAAGTCGTCCGGGGACCAAGATGCCTGCTGTCGAACGGTAGGATATGTAACCTGAACATATAAGAATGGTTAGCATGTGATTAGGATGGAAATAGATTATTTTTGTAAAATTGGTTGTAATTTCTGAAACAGAAATATTAAATTAAACGAGCAATTAATATGTGGTAAACAAAAAATGCCTTATTTTAACACAATTCCAGAAGAGTAATATCACCTCTTCAACTGACTGTGCGGGACGCAAACGTTTCATTAGTTGTTCATGATCAGCATTTTGATACTCAGCAATACCCAGCGTCGCCGGAGGAGTGATCGGGCGCTTTAATATTGAAACTGCTTGAAAACAAGTATGTTAAATTGCAGGAAAAAAAAAAACTCACATTTAGATCATTTTGATCTTCACCGAATCACCATATTGGTTCAAGAATTAAAATCATTAGGCAAATATATAGAGCTTATTTCTTCTATTATAATCTTAACACAAAAGCCATGAATTAAGGTAAGAGCTATCACCTTGATTAGGAGGAGCAGGTAAGGACGACGCTGTAACAACAGCCGCTTGAACCGATGAAGATGCAGCAGCATTTACCATCCAACCAGCTAAAGCATTAGCGCTGGCTGCTGCTGCAGCAGTAGGTGGAAAGGGCTGCTAGAAAGAAGAGGGTTAAAATCGGGAATGCACACATACTTGATCATCAAAAGAAGTACCATGATTATACCCCATGTGCTCCAAGAGATGGGTAAGCAACAGGCTTCGCAACTGAAGCTGTTGGGATATTAACGGGAGTAGGCGCAAGAGCCCCATTTGGGGGAGTGCATGAATGGTCAGTGAATAAGGTTTTAATGTCTGGATTTGGCCTTGGATTCTTACAGAGTTGATGCTGCCAATTCAAACTGCAAAAACAACAAAGTCAGACTCCCATGAAGCACCGAGAGAGAGAATAACGGTAACAGCTCGTAAACCAAACAAAAGAGACATGCAGAACAAGGTGGAAGGAAACTAAAGGTCGTTACATTCATGTGAAAACAGAACGACTATTACCTTTGATTGATAAGTGTCCTCAATCTCGATGACTTCAAAGTAGGAAAAAGAAGCTTTTCACGGAAAAGAGGGTTTGCTTCAATTAACTTTTTGAGTTCTATCAACATTATGCTACGAGCAGTCTTAGTGTCACCGTACTTGGAAAGCTGCTCATTTTCCCTATAATCAATAAATATGGTAAGATTTGGCGAACATAGAAAACCAGATTAAATGCTTAATGCAGTAATTCTTGTTGCACATGATGTTATTAAAGGTCTTTTAATTACTTCATATAATCAAAAGAAGGTTAAGATTGACAGAATATACCGACAAAAATATTATTAACATTAAAACCACACCACCCATGCACTTCTAGCATCCAGGCAAAAGAGAGATACAGAGCGAAAGAGATCCTTATAAGAATTTCCATTACCATGTCTTTCTATGCCACAACAATATGAAATTGAAACAATAATTCTGGTCTAGTCAAACTATAGCAAGTCAAAAGAGAAAAGTCAATGTCTTCATAGCAATGCAAATTTGGTTGCAGACAGTAAAATAATCCGCTACAATGGATCTCCAATTTCAGTCAACAATAGAAAATGTCTTGATGCTCTATCGAAATCTATGTAAGACACGTGTCAATATAAGATGTAAGTAAAAATGTTTTTGTCTTCTAGAAAGAACTTCTAAACTTTACGTAGGACACGCGTCAATATAAGATCAAGCGTCATGAAGTAAACATCCCATTTATTATTCCAGAATAACGGTCAGGCGGATTATCCCATTTATTAAATAGAAACACCGCATCATGCACTGTACTAAGACACGTAGTACCCAACTAAGTATTATGTACTACCTGAAATTGCTAAGTGTTAATAGCTGAGTGATTTCCTTGTACAGATCTTCATTAAATGTCGAGAACACTTTCAAGTCATTCACCAGAATCTCAACGGCCTTTGCTTTATCTTGCCTGATGGTATCAAGGAGGAATTAAGGAAAAGGTTTAATCAAATAAAAATGTAATGTACATGAAGATATGAGCTTATATCATTCCAAACAATTAAAATTCTCAAATTACTTGTCAAGAGCCTCGAGATACTTCTGCTTCCGTATTTCGAAAAATATCTTCATAGAGTATCTATTGTCATCAACTTTGGTATAACCAGACAAGTATTTCTCAACTTCATCCCATTCACCAGCATGCACTTTCTCCTCGAAATATTTCATGTTAAAGAAAAAACCTGATTCCTGTTCAAGCCTGCAAAAAGAGAGTTTGTACGTGATGATCAATGCAAAGCATTCTCAGGATGATACCACATATGACCAATAACACATAAAAAAATTGTATGTTACTATTTGAGAGTTAACCAAGAGGCCCTGTGAGTATATGCCCATGCATTATCTACTCAACTGCTTCTAAACAGGTGGTGTGACATCGAATTTCAATTCGTTTTTTATAACAGGTTCATCCTCTTCCTATACATATCTATATCCATTCAATTTGTTTTATATTTCAAATTAAACCTATTTTAACAAAAAGCCACATATCAATCCAGGATACAGGGGCTGCAAATCTCATTGCCAAATTCCGGAAAAGTCAAACAGAAAAAGCAAATTCGGCACCACAATTGAACTCTTAAACACCTAAATCGTAAGAAATAGTTAATTACTATGTTAATTGTTCTTCTCACTTTTCCAAACTGTAAACATAGGGAAAAAACCAAACAATTAAAGGTCAATAAACTTACCTAATCCTAAATCCCATTAAAAGCTCTCAATTACACATAACCAAACATCTCCGCACACACATAACGACAGAAAACAATCCACTGGTGCAAACAGGACAATTACTAAATCAATTCCAAAATCGAAAACGAAACGGAAAACATACTTGTGAACAGACTCTTTGAATTTCTCCTCCTCGAGGAACTGAAGAATTAAGAACACCAATTCTCTGCTGAGAGACGACATTCCGAACCTCAGATTTCACAAAATCCGAAGCCAAAATCAACAGATCGAAGCCCTCCCAGCCCTACAACGACGACTTCCCAGTCGAACTCCTAATTTTTCCCCTTCTTCCTAGGGTTTCTCTAAAAACACAGGCTGCGATTAGAGAAAAAGTAGAGAGAGATGTATATATATGTAAGAATAAGATTAGTTGTATATATATATAGAATGAGAGGTGGTGGTGGGGAAAAAAAGACTTGGTCTCGCTATCTTCGATGCGTTTGGCAGGAGTCTATCTTTTTCCACTGACCTATCACTGATACGACACTCCGCTTATCCATTTTCGATAGGTTATCGTTTATAAGTAAGAGCGGTTATGAACTAGGTTATCATTGCGTGAGATGGAGGGGAAAGGGGGGAGGGTAGGCGGATTTGAAATTGGGAATTCAAATCTAGTTGAATATTCGGCTTGGGTTACAGCCGGTACTTATGTCGCACTCCTAATTAAAATATCATATGACATTTCTCGCGAGATATCCGCTACGCGATTTTTTATATTCAATTCGGATAAATTATTTTATTATACAAAACAAAAGGAATTATTGACTCAGAGATATTCAAGAAATCATAATTTGTCCCATTCTATGATAATAGTGTATAAATTGTAAAAAGACAAAAAAATATATAAAAAATGGTAATTACCGGTAAGCTGAATTCATTTAAAAATATAGATAAGATTAATATGAGTTTATCTATATTATATCCGTCCCTAATTTAATTTAACATTTATCAAAATAATTTGTTCTTTACTTAATTTAACATTTCTTTTAAAAAAAATTAACTATCACTCTTAAATATTTTAATTTATTACATAACATATCTACATATTCTTATGCACTTCAACTAACCATTTAATTCTATATAAAAAAAAAAAAAAAACTTTATTTATTTAAATATTATTAAACAGTTTATCTTTTAAATTGGACTCTTATGTAGTGTTTGGTTTGGAATTTGACAATCCATATCCGAAATTGGATTGGTTATTTTCAGTTCAATCTCTCTCAATCCAAATATCTTTATACATTTTTTTTATCTTATTCTCTTTTTTACTTTTTTTTTACACACTTAATCTCTCTCCTATTATTTTTTCACTTACTAATAAAATATTACAATATCTCTTTTGATTTGACATAAAACTACATTTAAACATAATTAGTATTAATGGATTATCTAATCCACTTTTTTCAATTTTAATCTCAATCCATTGCACCATAATCTCAAATCAAACACCACCTTAATGCATAGGATCTTTTAAACCATAAATTCTATCATCAATTAATTTTTTATTTTTTTGGTATTTTACTATCCTAATTTATTTTTTTAACACAAATTTTAAGAAAACTTGTTTATTTATAAATAAAAAGAGAAAATAAATTAAATGTGATAAAAAGTATACTTTATTTGAACAGCCTAAAAACAAAAAACATTTTACAAGGACTGTTTCAAAATCACTTTTGTCCAATACATTCCACCTAATTTTAAGCCGCAGTACTACTTCATAGTTCATACGTAACACATAAATAATTATATTTCTTCAATAATTTTTTTAATTATTACTCCCTCCGTTTTTTATTAAATGTCACTTTGCCTTTTTCAATATTTTTTAAATAAGTGTCATTCTACACTTTTTTCTTCAAGTTTGACAATTTTACCCTTGTACATTGTACTCCCTCCATTTTCTTTACCTTGATTTAAGTTTTTTCCCTTTTGAATATAGTAATATAACATAAATCATGCATAAACCTTAATTATTGTATACATGAATATCATCTACAATATTGACCACATTCATTACTAAACATAAATTTAATATTAAAATTAGTTATCATTAATGAAGGGTAAAATGGTCCATGATTATATATCTTAATATGTTGAAAATTGTTAAAATGACATTTATTTAAAAGTGGAGGGAGTATTAGTTTCTTACTTTAATAAAAATACAATAAAGAATTTGGAAAGTGTCAAATCTCACTTAATTATACCCCTTTATTAATTCGTCAATTTAACTTATTTAATCATAGTTAACTTAATTAGGTTTGAATTTTGTCAGAGGATTATTATAGAGCTTTCAATTAAAACATGGTAGTAGTACGTACTTTTTTTACAATTTTTTTTTCTTTTTATGGGCATGTGGAGTATTGATTATCAGGGATTGATCATCTACCATCACGAACACGTTAATAAGTTTTTAGTACCATCATGTCAAAAAAAAAAAAAAAGGTTTTTAGTACCATTGATTTTTAAAATGACATTGTAATAGTACAACTAAAATGAGTATGCGTGCCTGATTTTGACACATTATTATTGCTCATCTGCACATGGTGGGTAGCTGCCCATTCCGGCATTAATTATTCAATATTTATTTTAAATTTTGTATAAATACTAGAAAAATAACATAAATATTCTGCATATATTTTTTAATTTTTTTTTACGTCTTTATATAATCTATATACCAATACCAAGGCAAATACTAGTGGTATGTAATTGGTAACATTTAATTCAATTTTTTAAATGGATGAATGTTATTCATATAAGTCATGACAAATACATTATAATATTAGTTCAAATATTAAATAGGAACCATTTATATATAACTAATACACAAAAGTGCAACCTGAATAACAAATACTCTAAGTAGATCAAATGAAAAGATTTATGAAGATCCATAGTATTAAAAATAAAAAATATATCAGATTTGTTTCCTTTTTCGTGTGAAATTGCACTTATGTCCAATTACAATGGAAATATCATTTTATGCTAAGTCGTGTCCGTAAGGAAAGGAATAGTTATTAGCATAAGATATTATGATCCATATGTGGGATTCTGAGAATTAATTGAAATGAGAATTATAAGTAGAGATGTCTATAGGGCTGACCCTATCCCTATTGGACCGACCCTACAGGGCTACGGCCTTAACCGGTTCATACTTAACGGTCCTACAATTGTTGGAACTTAACTCTAACTCTAGCGGACCACGGGTTAAACGGACCACTAACGGGCTACAATAATTTTTTTTCTTTTAAAATTAAAGGTTTAAATTGACACGTCCAACAAACAAATAAAATAGAAAAATATATAATTAGTTAATGATCGGTAATTAGATAACAAAAGTGTGATTTAAACACAATTTTAAAACTCATTGATCCTTAATATGACTAAATAAAACTAAACAAATATCATAATCTAATAAAAAAATAGTAGTAATGACCAATGTATGATAATTGATTAATTAATGTTTATAGTTATGGTTATGGATCAAATGACCCAAAATTTGTTCTAAGGTTATTTATTTAAAAAAAAAAACAACAACTCAGGCTTGCGTGCTGGCCCGGTTTAGCCCGTGGGCTAACTGGTCCGGGTCAAAAAAAAACTCGGATTTAAACGGGTCTATGATTCCTGAACCTTAATCCTACATTTTTTATGATTAAACGGGTCAGCCCGATTACCCCGAACCGGATAAACATTTCTAATTATAAGTGAGAATTACAGATAAGTGAGGTTGCTTTCAAATTCGAATTGGTTGCTTAATTCATATAAACTCTCGCGTCATCGGGTGCATCATGCATGGTCATTGCCCAACATATAGTAATTTATCTATATTGTTTCACAAACGGGTGATTTATTATAAGATACAAATAAAACAACTACGAGAATAAAATATGATAATTAAAAATATATTGGAAGTACAGTAACACACACCTAATTTTATGGATACAATCACAGGTCACAGAGTCAAAAATATTATGCTACTACCGTAAATTCACCAAAAAAAAGAAATATTATGCTAAGTACTTATAGTTTATTTTGACCTTGTAATTAGATAATTTTAAAGTGAAAAAATATATTTTAATTAAGTTTCATACATATCG
This sequence comes from Galeopsis tetrahit, assembly GCA_963675135.1. Classification (NCBI taxonomy): domain Eukaryota; kingdom Viridiplantae; phylum Streptophyta; class Magnoliopsida; order Lamiales; family Lamiaceae; genus Galeopsis; species Galeopsis tetrahit. The sequence goes on from OY776121.1 coordinate 91,694,435, forward strand.
ACCTGATTTGATTGTGAATTTTTGTTTCAATTTATTTTAATTAGTTATATTTTATGTATAAAATATTCATATGAGTTTCTCAATTAAAGATTGATATTTAAAAGAATGATTAATAAAAGTCGACATTCAAGAAAATCACTTTTTTTTAATAATCATATATACACGACTACAACTTAACAACCAAACATGCATATACACAAATTAAATTTATATTCTAATCACTACCATTAACTTTTTGTTTTCCTATTTTTCTTTAATTAATCGCTCACTGCAAAAGAGCATACCTCAATATTAATTATCGAAAAATATATATTTCTATAGTTGGGTGTCAAAAGGTAGAAAATGTTACTATTAGGCCTAATTTGGTTTGCTTAGGCCTAATTTGGTTTGCTTGATTAGGTTGGATTAAACTTGATTGACATTTTATTCCCAACGAATCAAACGTTTGGTTTGATTGATTGTGGCTCGGGATTAATGCAAGACCCGCTAATTTTGTACTATTTATCATGCATTTGTAGAACGGGAGGGGTGAGTTAATTTATCACATGTTTTTCCATCCATCAATCCAAACTAGCCCTTAAATTAACACGTAGGTTTGCGTTTGACATAACAAATTAAAAAATGATGGGACACAAATTTTGTTAATTCAAAACAAAATTCATTAATCAGTGAATTTTTTTTTTTTAATGTTTCAGTGATTAGTTTAAAGAATTAATTTCACCATTCACTTTATTTATTCCGTATGAACTGACTTCTATAATTTTTTAATTTTTTTCGATGTCATCAATTGAGCGTCTACTTGCGTAAACCCTGTTTAAAGTTAGAGTTTTACGCTTTATATGAATATGGTCCATATAAATTATTTACATCTTAAAATTTTAAATCTGAAATCTAAAAATGAGCACACTTCTCGACCCCATCGAATAATTAATTATTCTTGTTGGGGACATAAGTACACTAAACCTATATAGACAAATTAAAGTTTGTTATCACATCAGAGTTGTCTTACACATTTATGCCTCGTTGATGCTTACATGATAAAATACAAAATCCTCATTAAATTTACATATTGTATTGTTGAAAGGGTTAGTCTTATGTGAAATATTGCATACATGCATTCCATCCCAATTAGGCAAGTCAAAACACTAAGTCCAAAAGTCAAATTAAGTCAATTTAAAAAAATTCGCGGGTCATAGGCCTGGATCCGGGTTGCCCAGAAAATTCGCGGGTTGTAAACAGGTGGTTTACTACATGACCAAAATATTGTTACTACAAGGTCAAAATAAGGTCAAAATATTACCACTACAAGGCCAAAATTTTAATACTACATGTCAAAACATTCTGAAAAATTCACAAAAAAATAAAGTTTCTAGAATATTTTTAAACATGTAGTAATACACTTTTGACCATGTAGTGATAAATTTTTTGTCTCGTAGTAACATTGTTTTAGTCATGTAGTAGCCGAATAAGTCAAAATTATTTTTGTAATTTTGCCCCAAAAAAATAAGTGTCCATAATATTTTTGGACTTGTAGTAATACACTTTTGACCTTGTAGTGACAAAATTTAGTTCTTGTAGTAACATAATTTTGGTCATGTAGTAAAATAATAATATATTAGAGTGAAAATAAATATTTTAATTAAGGTTGACCCGCTTTGACCCGCATTGACCCATGTTGACCCACGAATTTTGACCTAATTACCTTAATTAGTCATATTGCATGTATGCAATATTGCATATAAGTTTTTGCGTTGTTGAAATTGTAGGGATGAAATCGCCTACGTGACAACCTACCAAATTATCGTGAACTCTATAATTTGCTGCAGAATAATTTAAAGCATTGGGGTCCAAACGTGCACCAGACTTATGGTGATAGGCTGATAGCAACCTTTTTCAATTTTTCTTCTTTAGGCGGGTGGTAATTGGTGATGGTACACTTAACCCTTTTTATGGGTAGTTGTGTGTTGTAGGTTGTAACATTAAATTAATCACTTCGCCTTATAAATGTTTAATAGTAAAAATGTATACTTCCCTGTTCCACCTTAAAGTGCAACAACTTTTTATATTGAAGTCGTGAATAAAGTTTTGAAGAATAATTTCGTAAACATACATGTATAGAGTAAGAATATGGGTTGAATATTGTACAGGTGTGAGTGTAGAGTTGATTGATAGTTTTTTTTTGAAAGTGCAATTTCTTTTACATACTACCTTCGTCCCATGATTACTTTGACACTTTTAATATGGAAAGAACTCATAAAATTAATAACTTTTCAACATTATTTTATTTTTAAAATTGTCTCCGTTTTTTTTACATATATTTTACTTTAAATCTCACAAATTCATCTAAAATACTTTTCATTTATCTTACATCATCCACCACTAAATTCTGTTTTTTTTTAGTGTGTCACTCAAGTCGTTTTCAATTTGGTGGATGGGATTGTGATGGTACCTTTATTGATCATGTTTGTATTTAATTTTGCTCCAATATTTAAATGAGTGGAGATTTAAAAATAAAAAATGATATATTTTTTATTTATTTTTTGAGTAATAGTGAAATGGATGAAAGGAAGGTAGTTAATGAAAATGAAATGTTGATTAACTTATTTAGAGCCGCATGACTCTGTATGAATTATGTTCAAAAAAAAAAAAGACTTTGTATGAAAGGGCATAATTTGATACATTAACATTTAGACAAAGTCTTGTATACATCAAGTGCATCTTACATCATAAATGTAATTTTATATAATATTAGTTGTTCACTAAATACTGTTAGTAAAAATAACAAATGTTGTTCATTGGAAATTATTAACAACATTTAAAAATGTATTTGAATTGCACCATGGACTTACTACTCTAAAATTTATAGATAACAAAATATTTCAATGTTCACTTAAATTTATTTCAAAACATAGAATTCACAACAGTAATAATTGAGTCTGTTTATATCTCTAGCAAAAGACATCACAATAAAAAACATTAGACAAGCTCAATATCTACGTTTTTTCTTGTAATTTCATTAGTCGAGTCGAACTTGCTTTCCCGTTCGTTAATGTAATCTAGTCAAGTCAAGCTCAGCTCGACAAGAGCTCGAGTCGAGTTCAAATTTCAAGTACTCAATATAATTTTTTAAAATTAATTAATTTATATATAGGGTATGTATGTTTTAGGATTTCAAATCCAGATTAAAAAAATAATGTAGTGATATAATTGAGAGTGAAATAATATATTAAAAATAAAATAAAACACTTATGGGAGAACTTAAAAAAAAAAAAAGGTGAAACGGTTCCAAATACACATTTACCTTTATTATACACATATGCATCTATTTTTATATAATCACATCATCATTTTTTTTTCATTTCAATCACTCATTATCTTTTCTACTTTTCCTCTCCGCATTACTTATCTCTCATAATTTTCTTTTTCACATTAATTATAATACTAAGTAACAATAATAAAATAATACAACATCACTCTTAATTTGACATAAAATTATTCATCCATCCATACTTTTCAACCTTTATTCAAACACAATTACTAGGAGTACTATTTATGAATTACTTTTATCCACATTTTTCTATTTCCACTCCCATCCAAACCACCATCATCCAAAATAAATACTATTTTTGTTCTGTAATTACTTTCACACTTTTCTTTTCAGGACGTTCTACAATTACTTTCAAACCCTTAAAATGAAAAAACATTTACAAACTATATTCGCACAATATCTTTAAATTTACACAAATGTCGTTATTTTTTCTCCACACATACATAAAAGTCAACTTATTTATTTACTTTATTCATAAATATTTACAAAATTACCCCTTAAAATTTTTACTAATTTTTTTTATTCTATGTGTCATTTTAAATGTGAAAAAAATCACAGAATGGAGGGTTTTGAACTTAAATGTATGGGGGGCATAGGCGAGAGGCAGTAGAATAAGTGAACACCACCCACCTAACTCCTAAGTGCTACCAGAATTATTAACGTTAAATTGAGTTGATAAATGAAAATATCATGATATTTTGAGTGAGTAGCTCATAATCATATATTCATTCATTCCATTAAGTTTGTCGTTTGTTTGTGTCACGAAATGCGAGAAATTGTTAAATACGAGACACAGTTGCATCAGAGTTCAGTGTTTCAGCCAGGTGGGCCCCACAAGAAAGGTTATTTATTGGTATAGGCCACCTGTCTTTTCCTTCACGCGCTCGCATCTGCACCATTCATCCAATAACCCCCTCGTCCCATCGAAAAATATCCATCAACTTTGTACACGAACATTAAGAAATATAATAAAATACTTACTCCGTTCACTAAAATATAGTCTCATTTGTTTTATATTATTTGTTCAACAAATATAATCTCATACACTTTATGAATACTATCACCCTTCAACAATCACTTAATTACTTAATTTGACATCAACTTTATTCACAAACAATCATTTTATTCACAATGGACCCCACAATACCCTATAATACTCTTACTTTATCTATTCTATCTACCATTTTTCTTAAAGAGTTGGTCTGCTATGGACTCGAGTGCATGTTGTGCACCCTAGTTCATGTTACACTTTTCAGTTTACTTACTTACACTTTTGGTACATGGTGTTGCACTTTTCAATTATTAAACTGTATAATAATATTTTTAGTAATAATTGAAAAGTGCAACACCATTTACCAAAAAGTGTAAATCAGTAACCTGAAAAGTGCACATGGACTAGGGTGCACAACATGCACTCGAGTGCATACTAGATTTTACCTTTCTTAAAACTTGTGTCTCACCTCAATGAGATTATATTTGGTGGATGGAGGGAGTAAGTAAAATGTATTAAATGTGATGTGATTAAGAGAAAATAAAATATAATAAAATGTGAGAGATGATAATTTGTTAAAAAGGGCATGAATAGTTTTCATTGAGACGGACGGAAAAAAAAGTTGGGTAGTTTTTACTAGGACGGAGTATAGTTTTCAACTCCAAGAAATTGACCTAGTAGTGTATGTTTAAAATTTAGAAGTGTGTTACTCTTTATGTTTTAAATTTAAAATTAAGGAATAAAAAAGTGGGACCTCCGTAAGTAGACAATAAAGTTAGTGTCCCAAATTATCCCAAATTAGTCCGAAGCATTAAAAAAATATACATGTGGTGCATTTTCACTTTACAAACTACACCAATTTGAGATTTTTTTTTTTTTCTAAATTGTTGGACGGAAAGCTTTGGAAAAAAAATAAAAAATTGAGAGAGGTAAAATACAAAATCTCCTTCTACAAGAGTGACATATGAAATAAAAATATAAAGAGACAGTGGATGTTGCCAAAAAAATTAAATAAATTAGTAAGGTATCTAAAATAATAAAATTGATAATTTTAAAGGGATGGAAAGAAAATATTTTATGTAATTATAATACTGAGTATGGATGTGATTCCACGCATAAAGAAAGGATTACGGTTATACTCCCTCCGTCCCGAAATAATTTGCACACTTTGACCGGCACGTTGTTTAAGAAAAGTGAATTTAGTGGTTGATGATGTAAGATAAAAGAGTGGTATTTTAGGTAATTTGATGATGTGTAAAGTGAAATGTGTGGAAAAAAAGAGTGATAAATTTGAAAATAAAATAATGTTGTGAGGTTATTAATTTTGTGGGGTATTTTCATATTAAGAGTGTTCAAGTAATTTTGATACGTCCTAATAAGGAAAGTGTACAAGTAATCATGGGACGGAGGGAGTATTTGTTTTGAAATTATGCATGATGGAGGAAATTCAGATGAAATTATGGAAAAATCTTAGAATGAGAAATCTTAATGAATAGTGATTGTTTATATTTGTTTTAGGATGTTGTGTAAAATAAGGGATAACTTTACGTCAGATCAATTGTGTAAGAGTTTGTGATGTTGTATTATACTATAATGTAATTTTATGTTAAATCAATTATGTAAGAGTTAGTAATATTATATTATTATAATATTAGAATATATATTTATTTTTATGGGTGAATATTAGATGGTGAAATTCGAATATAAAATCTCGACTAAAATAAATCGGGGACGTTACCGTCTAAATGTTTGAATCCCAAAACATACATGCCCAAATTTTATCGTAACTCGAAATTTAATCCGAATACAACACTTCCGAGCATTAAATAAGATTAAAGTGGTTGTAATATGGGTTAGCTGTGAACATATGCATAGAATTGATACTTGATAGTACTAATGCTGTCTTTTTGTGGAGCGCGTGAGATGTACGAGAATGCGCGTATTTTCAGAGAAAATTAAATGTGGCAGCGACGGAATAATATGTCACATTTTTGTTTTATTCGAGTATGGGTGCGTGGGTTTGTATTAATTAATTGTGGGAGTGTTTTTCAAATTTATTATGTGTATGTAGTGCTATAATAAATTTGATTTACTAACGAGTCGGCTCGAGCTCGACTTGTTAAGCTCGATAACTAAATTTTTGTAAAAAATTTCGTTAGGCTCGTTAGGTTCGGCTCGACTTGATAGACTCGTTAACGAGTCGAGCTGAACCCAATTTTTAACTCGGTAATGTTATCGAGTCGAGCTCGAACCTCAAATACTCGGCTCGACTCGGCTCGAATAACAGCTCTATGTGTATGAGACGATCTCAGGTATGAAACAAAATTCTACTTACAATTTTTTTTTGAACATCCAAGGGAAGGTTTGTTTTTAAGATTTTGAGGATTTTTAAATCTAGTGAATTTTGAAGTATTTATATAGGTGTATATATGTAAGGTTGATAGGTATTTATAGGGTAGACTTTTATAGAATTTATGGTTCCATTTGAATGGAGAGATTTAGCTATGTATTTTAAATTCACAATTTAAATTCACTTCATAAAGTAAATGAATGGATTTCAAGTACTTAACATTTTTTTTAGTTAAAATTGAGGAAATTTTAAATTCTCACTAAAACCACGTCATTTAAAATTCATGTATTTTCAACTTCTTTCATTTGAAATGACTTCTCAAATTAAATTATCTCATCCAAACACAATATAGTGTAGAATTTTGAAATTCTAAATCTAAATCACAAACTAGAACATGGGTTAGTTTTCAAAATCTCAAATCCGAATTTATCGTCAAAAAACAAACATCCCCTACGTCTCTCATTCTATTTTCTAACCTATTTTTTTATATCTCTCAATTACATAATTTATATCACATCTATTTACATCACTTGTATTACATTTATTATTTTTAACCATATTTCTTATTTGTAAGAGGTGAAAACTTTGCTTATATAATTATTTTTTATCATAAAAGGACATCTTGGTAGATTTAATTCTAATTAACTTAAATGTATCATAATTTCAATATTACATGTCAATTAGGTGTGTTTGGATGGAGGATTTGATTTAAGTAGGTATTTTAAATAAAAATGTTTAAAAATTGATAGATTTTAAAATGACATAATTTTTGTAAAAAATTTAAAATTCTCTCAATTTTAATTAATAAAGATGTTATTTTAAATCATTTATTTACTTTTTAAATCCAAACAAGTGGAGTGAATTTAAATTATGTATTTAATATTCATACCTAAATTCCTCTATTCAAACCCAACTTAAATTTTGTCATGTGTAAAATTAATATAATGAATGGAAACTTTTTACCCTTTATTTTAAAGGTGAGGGTTGGTCTGTTATGAACTCGAGTGCATGCTGTGCACCCTAGTCCATGTGCATTTTTCAGTTTACTAACTTATACTTTTTGGTAAATGAGTAATAATTGAAACGTGCAACACCATTACCAAAAAGTGTAAGTCAGTAAACTGAAAAGTGCACATTGACTAGGGTGCACAGCATGCACTCGAGTGCATACTAGACCTTACCTAAAGGTGACTATTTAGAAAGAAAAAAGATCAAATTTACCAACAATTTATTCCCATTCTTTTCATGGATTTTTATTCATAATCATTAATTACCGTCTACTCAAATGAAATAATAAATTTAATATTTATTACTCCAATAAACTACAAAGTTTTTGGGTACAATTAATCCAAGAGAATTTTCATAATTTACCCAATATTTCCCCAAAAAAGCAATACTTGGAAGGGCAAACATGCAATTTCACAATTTACCCAAAAGCAGTATTTGGCAATTTTGTAGGGGCTCGAATCAAGGAATTCTATGAAGTATGAATCTAAGGGCACCTTGGGATTATAACATGTGAGGTAAATATATTTCGAACTTTGAAATTTAGCATTTAAAAATTATAACGAACAGTTAAAATGTGTGTTTGTTTTGGAATTTTAATTTATAAAGTATGATGATGAAAAAGTTGATTGATGTTGTAGTATTAAATTATGGTAAAGTCTCGAGTGCATGCTGTGCACCCTAGTTCATGTGTATTTTTCAGTTTACTGACTTACACTTTTTTGTAAATGGTGTTGCACTTTTCAATTATTATAAAAAATATTATTATACAGTTTAATAATTGAAAAGTGCAACACCATTTACCAAAAAGTGCAAGTCAGTAAACTGAAAAGTGCAACATCCACTCGAGTCCATAGCAGACCAACCCTTAAATTATTATGATTGTATTGGAAAAGAAAAAGGAGTGTGGACCGTGATGAATTCGGATTGTAAAATTAAAGTTCAACCGAGATAGTCGCGAATCAAACATATCATGATGAAGGATTGCATGTGATATAATATAACCAAATTACAAATATTTATTTATTTTTTTAAGAAAATTGTATTCAAAATTACGTGCATAGAGATAATCAATTAAGGATTTCTAACTTCTTCATTTAAAAAAAAAACAACAACTGTCATTTGAATCTACAGAATTGATCAAATTAATACATTCATGACTAAAACTATGTGTTAATAGTTCAAATGGTTAGATCAAAATTATGGAGTCAGTCCATATTCCGCGAGTGTACAGTGAAATTGATCCTCTAAATTAGTGGTCACCGAACCGAACATCGAAACTTAAAAAAAAAATAAAAAATCAGAAGGACCTCGATTCAAAATTTTCAATGTTATCATCAACCACTACAACTACCGTATATTCATTTTTATTGAAAATTTTCCAACTAAACACTTTCTCAAATCTCAATATATTTCACTGATATAAAATTCTTTAATCCTTGAAATCTAAATTACGTGTCTTAAATAAATCATTCTACACATAAGCTAATTTGGGCCAACTTTTAAATTAGTCAAATAATAAACAAATCGACAATTTCTAAAGCGCCGACCAAAATAACCTAAAATTTTGGGGATCTTTAGTGCCATTTAATTCAAGTCATTTTTTTTAGGTAGGCAGATGGTGCATGACTACATTGATAGATCCAATTTTTTAAACGTGAGAAATACAAAAGATATTAAAAATAAAAGTCTTTTTTTATAAATAAATAAATACGGTTACAATTTCTTTTGCACTAGATATTAATATGAACTTTTTAATTTTGAAAGTCCATTTGCATCCAAGTACTTTGCCACTCATGACCATAAGTGAAGGTATATATTTTAGTGATGGCATTTTGTAAAATGAAATTTCTTTGTGGTTTGTAGCATGAACGAGATCTTTTAATGGTTTATTAAACAAAATAAACCTCTCTTTTTTTTTCAAATTTTGTTAATGTTTTTATGTATTTCCTCTATTTCTTGTTATGTTCTTCATAGGTATAATTTCAAATTTTTAATAAATAAGATAAGATATGAGAAGTACAAAAAAAATGGAGAGTTAGCTCTATTTAACAAATCACTCTAAAGTTTTGTGCAATTAACTCAATAAATATATTAAAAAAAAGAAAAAAAAAAACTGTTAGTATACAAAGTAACTTAGAAAAATGTTTTATTTTGCGTTTTGTTCAACAATGATTCTTACAAAAAAAAAAAGTTCTCGTTCAAACAAGAAGTGTTACTATTTTAAAAAAAAAATGTTTTATTTTGATAATCGTTCCATAATAGTATTTGAAAAAAACAATTGGATTAAATACTTTTGTAGGTGCACATATTGCCTTTAACAACGACACTTCGCCCCAAAGCATAAATCTTCCATTCTAACTTTGGTCCGAATGAAATGAAGTTCAAATGTCATCTCTTGACAATCCTTGGACAAGATTGATGCAAATATTGTACGGAGTATTTTTTATTTAAAAACGAAAGGTTGACAATTAGGCCTTTGTATAAAGGGTACATATGTGATGATTTAGATATATTAAGGTGTGGAGTATTTTGATAATAAAACAAGAATTAAGTGGTGTTTATATTTCATTCTTCACCATCACTTTCAATGTTCTTTCCTCAACAAAACACACCCTTGTCATGCCCATATTAATTTCAGATAGAAAATTGCAGATTTGATCCCATTAACCATAAGTTAATTGGTTTTTGATCCTATAATATTTAAATTTAATCTCATACGAAACAGGTCTTGCAAACTTTATTATTTCGTATGGAACATGGTAACAGATGATAGTTGATCTTACTCAAAGAAGTCTTTTAAATATAGAGATATGCTTTATACCAGTATACAGCAAGAACAATGTAAGCCAATTAGCAAAATGCGCACTCGAAGCGAAAAGATTCTCTAACACTTTAAGCAAAATAAAAGTGCACTTCACTTAAGTGATGCACACCATTCCATAAACATTATGCATATTAAATAAAATAATATCATAGATAGCAATAACAACATTAAGCAATTCATATAGTACAATACATAGGACAAAGTGATGACTAACATTCATGTGAGAAAAGAACTTGTTTGTGCCAATATAATTGGACTTAGGTTGCTTGGGCTTTAGCCTTTAGGAAAGGATGGGCTTCTTTAACTATTCTAATGGGCTAATTAATTACTCCCTCCGTCCAATTTTATTATGCCCACTTCTCCGGGCACGGGTTTTAATAAATATTGATTAGTTTTATTTATAAAGTAGATAAGTTGAGGGTATGATAGGGTATTGTGGGGTGAATAAAGTGAATGGCAAAGTGGGTAAATAAGTGGTGGTAGGAGGGTGGAGATAAAGTAGTATGAATAGTATTGTTTCCAAAAAGGGTATGGACATAATAAAATTAGACAACCAAAAAAAGAAAGTGAGAATAATAAACCAAAAAAAGAAAGTGAGAATAATAAAATTGGATGGAGGGAGTAATTAACTCTAGGTTTCAAAAGAAAAAACTCCAGCCCAACCCTAATATTAGTCGAGCATAATTTGCAATTTTGCACGCTTCGCTCTGAGCTTAAGTGACTATATGTGACCAGACACTAAATTCAAATATGGGACAAAAAAACTAATGGATCAATGGTTATCTGCAATTTTCTCCAGTCCACACTCAGTCGTATCTTCTGGTACAATATTGTTTAGAACCAAAAGCTGGTTATATTCTTAGCAGTGTATATTTCAATTAAAATCCCACAGAAGCAGCAACCAGCGTATTGTTGGATTTAAAAAAAAAAATAGGCAACTATGCAATTTCAAACAAATTGAAATTGGGCATGTATAATTAAAGAATAACTTTGGAGTTTCTGAGAAGAGAATATTTGAATAAAATTTGTTGATTGCCCCCAAAAGGATTTAGGGGCTTCCAAAAATTGACGGGCAAGCCCACCTAAGTAGGGCGGAACTCACTCGCCGTATAAATGTGTTCGATTGGTGGGTGTCGGCACGACTCGCCGTCTCAAAACGATCATTGACAAGTCGCCTCAGCACCCCCGACAGGACGGGTTAAGGATCCATCGACTGCAGAGGTCCCAAATATATAAAGCTCCCTGCTTTCATTTCCCCTCTTCGTATCCGATGTGGGATTATTTAAAAAGGTGAAATGGGTTTCTCAACACTCAATTTCTGTTGGGCCGAATAAATAGTAAGGCCCTTTAGGCCCAATTTTAATAGATCGTCTCAGAAAATAAACATGGCCCATGCTTTTCTTTTCCTAAAAGTTCCAACTTCTGGTTGTAAATTATTAAAGAATATATCAAATTATACGCTTGCCATAAATTTAACTTTGTTTTTTGCACAAAAATTAAAAAATAAGAAATATAATATAACATGAAATATAGGGTACAAGTTTTTTTTTTCTTTTAAATCATAGGTAACAAAAAAGGGCCCAATTTTTTTTTTGTTGCATCCCCCTTCTATTCTCAAACTCAAATTAAATAGGCCCAAACAACAACTTTTTGCTCTAGCAAAATTAAAGTCCCAAATTAACCTTTTAAAACTACTTCAATTAAAGCAGTTTTATAAGTAAACTCACATTACTCCTTAATCCTAAAAAATGACTATGTATTTTTTATTTAAGTTGTTTTGAATTGTATTACTTTTATTATTAAATATTTCAGATTTTCCGGTAAAAATTAATCGAATTTTTTTATTCGTCTCAATAAAAGTTACTCATTCATTTATTTTTTTACAAAAAACTCATTCTTTTCTCTCTCAATAACTTTACTTTTAATTACTTTATCATATTTATTAACCTGTGTAATCAAAGATAGTAGGTAACTTTCACGGGAATGAGAAAATAGTATTTTACTTAATATCTTTCTTACCCCAAATTTTAAATTATCTGCCATGAGTATTTTGCAATGCATAATGTAAAAATGAATTATCATTATCTTTTAATAAGTTATGTGCTTGATCATGTCTCTATAAAAATATTCCAACGCAATCTTCAATTTATTTCTTCGCTTTTAAAATTTATTACACGTTTTTAGATAATAAATCAACGCATCGCTACCACCTACTGTCACGTTTAGTTGTCCCTGATTATAAATTGGCACAATTTCGCGTGGGATATGAATACAAATAAATTATACGCGTCTAAGGATAAATTTTCACAATTAATTAAAAAGAGATCAAATTTATTCATTATGAAAAAAAATAGGTTATTTAAATTCAAAATGAGTTAGTGAGTAATTAAGCAAATAAATAAATTATAATTAGATTTGAATTCATTTAACTTTGATACTACACACAATTTTATACATAATTAGAAAATACTCTCAATTATAGTTAAGAGGACAGAGATATAATTAAGTTAACAAGAAAAATTGGCTTGTCTCGGATATTTCAGCTGACAACACATGTTTCCACACCAAAATATTTGCTTCCCATTTTTTCTCAAATAATGATACTAATAATACTCGTACATACATAAATAAATAATGTTTTAGTCATGTCTTGTACACAATTAAATAAAATTTTAGAAAATTCTAGTTTCCAACCTACATTTGTTTATTACATTATCTTTCACTAATTAACTAAATATATTTTTTTATGAAAAGCAAAAATCGTGAAATTTAATAAAAGACTATTTATTAATTAAAGATAGAGCTGTCAAAATGGGCTAGGCCCGTTGGGTCGGCCCGCCTCCGCCTATTAAAAAGGTGGGTTGGGTTGAATAATACAAGCACGTTTAAAACGCAGGCCCGTTTGGGCTAGACCGTATGGATTGTGGGTTTTGGCGGGTTGGACCGCGGACGGGGCGGGTTGGCCCGCGGGCTTTTTATTTTTAAAATTTTTATTTTTATTTTTTAAGGTTTAATGAAACAGTAACGCGTTTTTATTAAGTTGAACTATGATTGTAAGTAAAAATGTGATATTAGAAATTTATTGATTCAATTCAACTTTAAATTAATATACAAAATTATAAAATATCATTCTAAACAAAATTAAGATTTGAGAATGAGAATAAACCACTGTTATGCGGTGATAATGTTATATGTGTATTCACAAATTGACATTTGTTACTGATAGTTGAGCTGATTTGTCCATTAAACTTTCGTTGAATATTCTATATTTTTGTTACTTATAGTTGAGTTGATTTGCCCATTAAACTTTGTTTAAATTTTAGTTCGATTGATTTGTCAGTTAAACAAAAAATCTTTTTTAAGGTTTACTTTTTAATTATAAGAGATTAAAATTATTCACGTGGTGAATTTAATTAAAGATTATTCAAATTTATTCATACTTTATTTTTTTTATTTTTAGTAATTATTAATGTATTGTTTAAAATTTATTATGAGAATAAATGTGAAAAAGTAAAAAATAAATATATTATAAAAAAGCCCGTGGACTAACCCGCAACCCGTCATGGGTTGGGTTGGGTTGAGTATTTTTCAACCCGTCCCCGCCGTGGACCGGCCCGCCAAAACCCGCAAAATGATGGGTTGAGGTGGGTTATGGACCGCACCGCCCCGTTAGCCCGTTCTGACAGCTCTAATTAAAGATAAACATACTACTTTTAGTTTTATAAAAGCAGTTAGTGTAACATTTGTGTGTTCTTAAAAAAAAAAGAGAGAGAAAAGTGTAACATCTGTGTATTTAGTTCACTAACTTCTATCTCATTTTATACCTAATGAATTTAATAAATATTTTACACATGTGAACTAAATTTTTATGTGATTAAATTAAAAATAATAAATGTGTCAGGAAATTTTATATATGAAATCTTGATTAAAGATTGTAGAGATAAGAAGAGGGATTTGATTCCTGATGCTCAACAAATTCGAGAATGATCGATCTCATCGATCTTTTCTAATGCAATTTTTTATTTTATTTTTTAATAGTTACGAAGTATCTGGAAAATGCCATGTTTAATCACGTTACGTGTTTCCTTGGGTCAAATTTGGCCTTTTCAAAAAATGATCACTATTTTATTTAATAATTATAAAATAATTTCCAAATTGTCTGCTTTAAGAATATACTGTACTTAACCACCCGATATTGTTATTTATATATTTTGTTCTATTATTTGACTTGCCTGATATTTTATTTTGTGGTTATTTGCAGGCATAATTACTAGCATAGACGAATATTTAAGTTAAATAAAATATTAAGTATGAATAAATCAAGTCAAAATATTATTGAAACGCATATGCAAAATAAAAAATATAAGAGAATAAAGTTTTGATTCAAAAGATACGTTAATATTTCATGGCTCAACTTGTAAAGGTAATTATGATATGAATAATTTCATAATTCCTGTTAAAGATTAAAAAAAGATTGAATGCATATCATAAGCGTGCGAAAGATGTGGGCAAATCACGGGTATAAATACCCGACCCAATTACACAACAATTAAAGTCGCGAGTGCGACTTTATTCCACTCAAAGTGCGATATAAGAAAAACACATTAGAAACAGATTAATACACTCCCTCAACGACGCCGTTTAGCGAACATATTATCTTCATCTTCTCAAATGCGTAACATTACTCCCCTGTCATTCTTTGCTTGTCCTCAAGCAAATAAATGGGGATACAGGGCCTGAAACTCCACAAAATCCTCCCACGTAGCCTCTGCGTCGGGCAAATGCGACCACCAAACTAGCACTTCCGCCGCTGGAGCATTCCCGCGACGAATAATGCGGCGGGCCAGTATCTTCAATGGAGTCAACACCACCTTCCCGTCCTCGTCGAATTCAGGTAAATTCTGGGCCACCACATCTGTTTTACCTACTTTCTGCTTAAGTAGAGACACGTGAAATGTAGGATGAACCTTAGCCGTTGTTGGCAGTGCCAACGTATAAGCCACCACTCCCACCTTTTTAATCACTTGAAAAGGGCCAGCAAATTTAGGGCTGAGCTTCCAAAGATGGCTCTTTCGCAAGGAAAGCTGCCTGTAAGGTCTCAATTTCAAATACACCCAATCTCCCACCTTGAATTCCCTATCCACCCTGTTTCGATTAGCATTTAGGCGCATCCGTTCTTGTGCTTGGTTTAGTAACTGTTTTATTTGCTGTAAAGTGTGTTGCTTGTCTTGAATCATCTCCTCTACCCCTTGAACCGAACTCTAGAGAAAAGGCCCAAAAGAAATCACCTTAGTGGCAAATCCATAAAGAGCTTCAAATGGGGATCTCTTTATGGAAGATTGAAAATTGGTGTTGTACTAAAATTCAGCCAGAGGAAGTCATTGCACCCATAGCTTAGGATTTTTCCCACACATGCATCTGAGATAAGTTTCCAAGCACTGATTCACACGTTCAGTTTGGCCATCTATCTGTGGGTGGTAAGCAGTACTAAGAAGTTGTTGTACTCCCAATATCTTAAGTAACTGCTGCCAAAATTGCCCCGTGAACACCTTGTCTCTATCTGAAACTATAGATGAAGGTAAGCCATGTAGTTTGTACACCTCTGAAATGAAAATTTGGGCCAGATCAGAGGCTGTGAAAGGATGAGCAAGGGCAATGAAATGGTTATACTTGGTCATCCTGTCCACAATTACCCATATAGTGTCCTTATTACCAGAATTAGGTAGTTTCTCAATGAAGTCCATTGAGATATCAGTCCAAGCTTGGCAAGGGACTGGGAGAGGTTGCAATAAACCTGGAGACTTGAGTAACTCATGCTTGCACAATTGGCAAACATGACACTCAGAAACTACTCCATGCACATCATCCTTCAAACCAGGCCACCAAAAAACCCCCTTCAGCCTGTGAAAAGTTACAGTTTCTCCTGAATGCCCCCTCCCCCCCTCAGTAGAGTTGTGGACATGTTCCACCAATTTCTTTCTTAACTCAGTAGTTGCCCCCACATAAATTCTACCCTTGTATCTCACTAATCCCCCATTGTAAGAATACAAAGAGAGATTATAGGGTGTGCTCAAGCTCTCTGTGATCACCTGAGATACCAAATCATCTCCATCATAGCTATCTTGCACCTCTTCCACCCACCTTGGCTTCAATTGAGTTATAGCAGAACACTCCCCTAACTCCTGTGTTCTCCTATACAAGGCATCAGTCACTAAATTTTCTTGACCAGCCTTATACTCAATTTTGTAGTCATACCCCAAAAGTTTGGTCAGATACTTGTGTTGCAATGGGGTAGAAATTTTCTGCTCCAGCAAGTATTTCAAACTCTGATGATTAGTCTTGATCACAAATGGTGCATGTATCAAATAGCTCCTCCACTTGTCTACAGCCAAAATGATAGCCAAAAATTCTTTTTCATAAATGGAAAGCCCCAAATTTTTAGGCCCCAAAGCCTTACTCAAAAAAGCAATAGGGTGTTTTTCTTGTGATAGCACAGCTCCTATTCCCCCATAACAAGCATCAGTCTCCACCACAAACTGTTTACTGAAATCAGGTAGCTGCAACACATGGGCTGATATCATAGCAGCTTTCAACTGTTGAAAAACTGCTTCTGCCTCTGGACCCCAGATAAATAGCCCCTTCTTTGTTAAGAATGTTAAAGGCTTGGCAATGGTGCCAAAATGCCTAACAAAGCCAGTCAGCCCCAAGAACCCCCTCAGCTCCTTGATTGTGTTGGGTGAAGGCCACCCCTGCATAGCTTGTATCTTTTGAGGGTCTGCCCTTACCCCTGTATCAGTGATGATATGACCCAAGTACTCCACTTGAGGCACTCCAAACACACACTTAGAGGCCTTAGATTTTAAGGCGTTATCCACCAAGATCTGTAGAACTTGTTTTAAATGTCTTTGATGATCAATCATATTCTTGCTGTAGATTAAGATATCATAAAAGAAAACTAGCACAAAATCTCTTAAGAAAGGTGCAAACAACCTGTTCATGATGGCTTGAAAGGTTGCAGGTGCATTAGTTAGCCCAAATGGCATCACCACAAACTCATAGAGTCCTGAAACAGTTGCAAAAGCTGTTTTCTGTATATCAGGTGGATGTACCCTAATCTGATGGTATCCTGCCCTCAAATCAATCTTAGAAAATAGCTTGGCCTGCCCCAATTCATCCAACAAATCTTCAATCAATGGAATTGGGTAGCTATCCTTTACTGTAATTGCATTCAGCTTCCTGTAGTCTATATAGAACCTCCAAGTACCATCCTTCTTCTTCACTAAGAGCACTGGTGATGAATAAGGGGAATTACTGAGTTGAATAACCCCACTGTCCAGCATCTCCTTAACCAATTTCTCAATCTCTTGCCTCTGGAGGTAAGGATACCTATATGGATGTTGTTTAATAGGCTTCTCTCCTTCCTTGATTTTATTTTGATGATCCAACTGCCTTTGAGGAGGAAGTTCAGTGGGTGGTGCAAACACTTCCTGAAATTGCTCAATGATTTCTTCCAATTCATGTGCCACTGTGCACTTTTCAAACTCTGGATTACCCTTCAAATAACATACATACGCCAGCTCCTCACACTGCTTCCTTTTCACCATTCTTTTCAACTGTTTGCCTGAAATCATGGTAACCTGAATCTTCTCCTCCCCTGTGCCCTGTAATATGATTGTTTTTCCTCCCTTCTGAAATTGCACCTGGTGGAGACTGAAGTCAAATGTAATAGGGCCCAGCTGGTTTAGTATATCCACCCCAATGACCATATCACACCCTCCTAACCTCAGAATTCTGACTGGGGCAGTGAATTTGCAACTACCCATCATCCATTCAAAACTTGAGCACCTTGAGTTACACTCAATCCTACTCCCATCAGCTATGGTCACCATCAAAAAGTGAGTGTACTCCACCACACAACCCAACCTCTTGGCAGTGTTGGGATCCAAAAAACTATGTGTACTTCCAGAATCCAGGAGAACTGATATCTCCTGATTCCCTACTCTCCCCACCACCTTCACAGTATTAGGATGTTGATGCCCAGCCAAAGCATTCATTGAAACTAAAGGTTCTATCACTTCATTTGGATCATCCTCCAACACAAGTTCATCTTCTTCCTCACTTTCCCCTTCTTCTTTCATCCGAATGACAAACACCCTCTTACACTTATGCCCAATGTGATATGTTTCATCACAGTTGAAACATAAATTCTGTTTCCTTCTAGCATCCATCTCAGCTGGTGTCAACCTCTTTGCAGGGGGTATCTTAGCTCCTAGAGGACTTGGTTTAAAGCCTCATGCTCCTTGCTCCTTATTCTTATTATCATTCTGCCATGGTGTTTTAGCAGCAGCACCCCAAGTTGACCTATAACCAGGCTTATTCACCTTGTCTCTGCTATTAATAACCTGCTCCTGTCTCAAAGCCAACTGAACTGCCTCAGTGAATCTAGTTGGTTTGAAGGTTTGCACTGCATGCCCAATTTCTTCTTTCAAACCCCCTAAAAAACCTTTGACAAAATAACTCTCAGTTATGAAAGGATGCTCTTCACACACAAATAATTTGAGTTCTTCAAATTCTTTCACATACTTCCTCACAGTAGAAGTTTGTTGCAATTTGTGAAACTTGCTTACAACATTTTCATCCTCTGGATTAGTGAATCTCTCATTCACTAACTCCTGAAATTCATCCCAAGTTAGCTCCTCTCTCCCCTCAATGTAATCAATATACCAGATGTCAGCCTCACCCTCCATATTGATAGCAGCTAACATAATTCTCTCATAATCAGGCAAAGGATTGAACAAAAAATACTTCTGGCACCTCCTTATCCATGATCTAGGATTGTCACCATTAAACTTAGGGAAATCTACCCTAGGTTTTTTGACATTTGTTAGACAATCATTAGATCTAGCAATATTATGCTCATTAGGTGGTGTAGGATACCTATTCCCCTCATTCTCCTTTCCTAGTGGATGTTTTCTAGGAAATCTAGGATCATACCTTCCACCTGAGTGTACTGCTACCCTTGGAGCTGTTCCAGCATTGGATCTACCCAGTGATTGGTTATCCAAACCTGCAGGAACACCATAATCTCCAAAATCCGGCCTCCGCGTATGAAGTGGTGGTGTGGGTAAAATTCCAGCCTCATTTCTTCCGGGTAAATTGATTGCTGGTCCTCTAGGCACTCCTTCAACATTCTCAACTGACTTTGAGTGCTCAGCTCCATCCTCCGCCATCGGAGTTTTTCCTTTGTCACCACTCAAATGTTTGAGTAACTCAGCCATTTGTTGTCTCAACAGTTCGGTTTCCTTTGCTTGCTGCTCGAAGCACAATTTCATCTCATTCCTTCCTTCAGTCTGATCGCTCTTAAATTCGTTGAATTGAGTTTCCAATGCCCCGAACTGAGCTTCGAGTGAAACAATTCGAACTGTTTGGGTCACCATGTTAAATCGCGCGGAACGTAGCGTGGAACGCTAGCTCTGAGGCCACTGAAACGATTAAGCTAATCGTTCGAAGGAATTCGCGAACAAATACAGAAATGGGAGAAGATTGGAGAGAGAATTGGGAGGGAAAAAAACGGTTATCAAACCGAATGCATATCATAAGCGTGCCAAAGATGTGGGCAAATCACGGGTATAAATACCCGGCCCAATTACACAACAATTAAAGTCGCGAGTGCGACTTTATTCCACTCAAAGTGCGATATAAGAAAAACACATTAGAAACAGATTAATACACTCCCTCAACGACGCCGTTTAGCGAATATATTATCTTCATCTTCTCCAATGCGTAACAAATATAAATTAAATTATTGGAATTAATTAATTAGTTTATTTGCCCTTAAATGCTGGGATGCCCTACCTTCGTGTTGTAATGTCAATGTCCAAAATTCCAGTGCAAAAAATTATGTAGAATTTCTGTCTTGTTTGGATTTTAATTATAAAGATTTTTGCAATTAATTCATCACCGACTTGATTGTGACTAGTCGGCACCCTTTTCATTTCTATCTATAAATGGGAAAATTTATTTTAATCCACACAAAAATTGATAGTATTAACAAATATCTAGTGCCCAAAATTTATGTTCCATTTTTTTTCCTAAATAATTAGTTTAGACAGTAATATTATAATCATATGAACTATTCCACGACCATATATTAACTTGTAAGAAAATGATACTGAACTATTAACTTACTCCACAATAAATAATTTAATAATTTGAGTATTTGGAGATCTTATGTTAAACCGGCACACCAAGTCACCAAAAAATAAAAAAATCGCAATAATATATTTTAATAATTACAGTATATTATCTACACGCTATAGATAATCAGTATTTCCAATGTATTCTTATTTATCTATATACTAGCACGCAACATATTTTTTTAATGTACTCTTATTTAATTAGTTTGATTAATTCAAAAAAAAAATTCACATATATTTCATTTATTATCAAAAATTATAAATGGTAACGTCTACGCTCACTTTTTATTTATTTATCCATAATATTTTTTTATGAAAACAATTTTACAATATTCTTACTTTATCTATTTAAAAAAAAAAACACTTTTAATTTTGATATAGGGATGAAATATATATTTTAATATAATGTATTTGTCAAAACAAGCATGCTTGTGAAGGATAATGAAGCCCAAGTAATCCTTAAAAATGGAGAAAAAATCCTTATAAATTAAATTTTCTTATCTTAATTTGAGCTCAATTTCTTTATAAATTAAGAAATTCAAATTAATGGAAAAAAAAAAGAATTTGAATAGAAAAATATGGTGATGTCATGTAAAAGATAAGGAGAGATTCAAATAATAAATTTATTTTTCTTCTGATTAAGTTATTGTAAAGCACTTATTTCATAAGGACAATTAAGTCATTTACTCGTATAATCGATAAGTTTCAATGATTTTATGAAGAAAGTGTAGAAGTAGAAAATGATAGATGAATAATTGTATATGGTATAGTGCAGTTCGTGACATATATAACGTGATAAATAAGTTTCTTGATAGCTTTTAAGTTTATGGATATTGTTTGGATTTAAAATAAATATGATCTATATATGAGATGCACATAGGTCACCCGATAATTTAATTTCAGATGTAGCTTTCAAATCTATTCTCATTGTTAAACCATTTCACCATCCTTTATAAATAAATTTTATAAATGATATTTTATTTTTCAGTTGAATTAAGAGGAATATATATTGATAAATTTGTCCTTAAACACATTCTATAATTTATTACTTTTAATTAATTAATGAGAGACGGTTAGTTTTCAAAATTACGATGAGTATTTTTTAAAGTAAAAAATAAGGTAAAATTGTAAAAAATAATACAAAAAATATATTCATATAATCGGGTGAAGAAAAAAGAAAAAAGGTTGATATTGTGTTGGGTGAGTGTCCACTGTAGAGTACCTCATTCAACAGTGCAATTGAGTTCTGAAAAGCACCCGATTTTTATTTACTGCTTATTCAAATATCACGCGGTGGGGTGCGTCGTTATCCGGTGCGCCGCCCCACATGTGATTGTTGGGTGGGACACGCGTCGCCTTATGATCAGGCTTTTCCAGATATGGAATCATCCCACCACCAATTATTACTACTTTGGAGACCCCACCGCCTACTGCCCTTTTGCTCCACAATCCTATTTCATGAAATCAATTTCTCAAAATTTTTTTTTTTGATGTGTAGGTATTCGATTTAAGTATCGATTAATTTGAGAGACCAACGCGGAGTCTCGTTGGTAGGCCTCGTTTAAATTTCTCAATTTAATACTTTCATCCCAAACTAAATTTCCATTTTATCATTTTTGACGTGTTTGGGATGGACTATTCGCAACGACAACATTCGATTACCGTTGACAATGAGTTAAAGGTCATCACTTGTGCGACCTTGATTATTGATCTATCGACGAAGTTTAACAATGAGTTGAGCGTTGTCCTCAAGTATAAATGACGATGGAGCGAGACTTTAATTTTTTCGTATCTTGGTTGTTTTTTTAGAGGGGTGTTTCTTTTTTTCTTGGCCCGAATTTTGGGCAAGATTTTATGACGCCCCAACCTCTAGTTCGTCATGTGAATTTATGTCTCTAACAATTTTTTTACCTCTTAATATGAATTATTTTATTTGCCCTTTTATCATTTTTTAGTCTCCATTTAATTTATCATTTTTTTGTCATAGAGATGTAGAAAATAATGAAAATATTATACGTTGGGTAAAAATCACTTTCAACTTATTTCTTGAACAGTTGTAATAGTATCAAATTATCCAAAACACTATATCTCCTATCTCTTAATTTTGACTTATAACTGTATTTAGTGGAGTATAAATATTCCACCCACTGAAATCTCTCGCCTAAAAAGTGCCAACTTTTCGGTGAAAATTAATTTAGTAGATGCTAATATGCTATATTTGTGAATTAAGTATGCATCCCAAAACTCTAAAGAGCATAATTTCATATTCTTTTTTGAAATATTGAGGTGTTTTGGTTGCAGAAATTTGTTGGTCTTAGGTTTCTCAATACTTTAATCTACTAAAAAACCCACTTATTATAAATAAAAAAGAACTCCACATGAAATTAAATATCGTTTTAGTGAATAGCCTCCCACCTATATTTTCTAACTATGTCACTAATAGTATGTTCTGTTTTCTTGATATTTAACCGCTGTTATACATTGTTTATTTTTTAAAATTTTACACATACTCCCTCTGTCCATCAAAAGTGTGTGCTCACTTTTTTTTTATACGTGCTTTTTAAAAAATTATATTTTATTTATAAAAAATATATTTGAGATAACGAGTATAGAATATATTTGGTAGATACTTAATCTTGTTACTAAAGTAAAAAAAATATTTAAAAGTTAACTATTTAAATAGAATAAACGTATTTTTTGTGGACCTAAAAAAACAAGTGAGCACACTTTTAGTGGACGGGGAGTATATAATTTAAATAGTGAGGTACAACATGAAACACACAATTGAAAATATGTGATTTCATTCGTCATGCCGACATTAAAGGGATCCATATAATAATACAAAAAATGTACAATTTTTTACGTGGAATATATAATCAAGTAATTATCCTACCAAAAGGAAAATTAAGAACCTCTCCGGATCAAAATAATAGTTCCCTTTCAAAAATTTTAATATAGGCCAATAAACATTATTTATTATATTTAAAATTCTAAATTTTACCTGTAAACTATTAAATATTGTATATCCTTATTTATAGAACATTAAAATAAAAAGAATGAGTATTTTAAACATTTTACATTAAAAAAAAATACTATATTTAGGAAAAATAAACATGGAAGTATGGAACCATTATTTTAAAATAGAGTAATAAAGAAAACTACGTTGCTTGGAATTAAATAAGATATATAATTGGTATTATTTTGTTAGGTGGAAACTGGTATAATTAATTATGGAGCGTATCAGAAATATGGGCCAAATAGAATTATTAATATCAAAAAAATAAAAAATGGGGGCCATTATTTATGATACACCATTACTTTTTTTCTCATTTCATTAAATTTTCAGGTGGTCGTCACGGACTATGTCGCCAACATTCTATTTTTTTAATTTTTGAATTAATGCAAATCTGTTCATGCTGCTTTTGTGTATTTTTTTATTTTTTTTAATTACTCAATAGCTCAAAATTTTCTAAACATACCTTAC
Organism: Galeopsis tetrahit; assembly: GCA_963675135.1. Taxonomy (NCBI): domain Eukaryota; kingdom Viridiplantae; phylum Streptophyta; class Magnoliopsida; order Lamiales; family Lamiaceae; genus Galeopsis; species Galeopsis tetrahit. Next base: position 91,718,616 of record OY776121.1, read on the forward strand.
AACGTGTTCGATCAGAAGTGTAACAGTACGTATTGTTCAATCGATACATTTAGTATATTTTAATAATCAAAAACTAATTTTATGTATATATTTTATAAAGTTAACTTAATTAGTCATTTTATTCATGCTTATTATTATTATCATTACAATCATTTTAAGTGTTATTCCATTTGATTCAAAATAGCCGGCGTCGGTTTTAGAAGTTGTAATAATTTCCTTACGATAATTTCAAAATTGAGGACTATTATATTGTTCTTATCGATCTTCATTAGTTTACTTGGTATACCGTAATTAAAAAATGTTATAAAATATTTTTAAGTTATTCTATAAAAAAAACATAATTTTGTTTTTCCTTTTTTGGGAAAGTGCATGTTTATAAATCTTTAACGCAATGATGAATGCGATGCAATTTATTGCCATGTATTATTATTCTGCATGGCAGTTCTTAATTTATTGGAGAATTATTGGACCATTTATCAAGTAAGCTTATAAAACTGTCAAAATTAATATTTAAATAAATGATGAATTCTTATTATAAGATAGGGCTCGACCAGAGGCATTGATGATAAGATTAAGATGCCAATGTTTTAATAATCATTTTATAAGCAAAAAAGAGAGAGCGTCGACATTAATTTAAATTTTATAGTGGCGAAATTATCATTACTGGCATTTTATAATTTATAATATTGCTTTAAATGAATATTTAGGTTCTATAAAATGAAATTAAATAAATAATTAAAACCTGTCAAACACTAGGAGTTGATTGAGTTGGATTAATGGAACATAATAGTTCGATACAGATAACGTTAAAATATGGATTATGACTAGTTGGGCCACAGGTCAAAACCATATATTACGTTGGTCCCAATGTTTTTTTTTTTTTTTAATTATTATTATTGATATAATATATGTAATCAATCATTAAAAGTAAAACATCTTTACATATATTTTTCCACCCAAAGCCACACGACACCATAAAATTGCAGCCGCGTGTACTTGTTATTATAATATTCTTACTTTAACAAGTAAATATTATGACCCTAGATTTGTTTAGCATAGTCTAATTTTGTTCATTAATTATATAAACTTATTTATTTTTGTGATTTTCAATACTAATGTTTTGGACTTGATGCAATAGTATTAATATGTTGTTATTTTAATCCAAAATTTCAGAATTTAAGTTTTTTTTTTAAACCAAAAATTTTAAATATGAATTTTGAAAGTGATAAGGATCTAGATGTGAATTTAATAGGTATGGTGATTCCTGTAAGTGGGGAATCAAACATTATTTTTTAATTTTCAATCCTCACCACCAAATAACCATTTTCATTTTATTTTAATTCTTTCACTTTGATACCTTTGAACCAAGCCCCCACTCCTCACCACCAAATATCTATTTCCATTTCATTCTAATTATTTGAGTTTAAGTAAATAAACAATGATTAGTGGGTGGTGATAAAATAACGTGGATTAATATTAAATAATAAAATTGAACACAAAAAAAATTAAAAATAATGAAATTGTACGAATATTACTACTGCATAAAGTGGTAAAAGCATTGTCTATGACTATTGACAAAGTCCCATCAGACAACTTTAAATTAGTGGAAGTGGATCTCTGTTTCTTTTTTTTTCCTTCTGATTTTTGTAAAAAGATGAACGCATAATAAAATACTGACTTAAAATTAAAATTGAAAAAAAAAAAAACTCAAGAAATGTGTTGATCTTTTCAAAATTTACAAAAATAAATAAATTACAGAGAAAATGTGTATCTTAAATTACTGCATATGAATCTTGTAAATTCTATGTGGGAAAATTGAGGAGTACTTTATTACCCTTTTCTTGTCTGATACATTTATAATGTTACTACCTAGTTCAAGTGACCAAATTCAAACTACTCCATCCATCCGTCTATAAGTTTCCCATTTTACCATTTTTTTTCGTTCGCCTATAAGTTTTTCATACATTTTTTTGGTAAGTACTTTTTCTTACACTTCACTTTATATTTTACTTTTTCTCTCTATCTCTCTCCTCTCTCAATCACATCACTTGTACTATATCTATTATTTAATCACTTTTCTTAATCTTTGTGCCAAAAAGTAACATGAAAGAGTGAGTATTCAATATGTCCCTTCTATAAATGAGGAGTAAAAGTACCAAATTCAAATAACTTTAGTTAAAAAATGGAATTCAAGGATATCAATAGAGTTGGATTCAATTGCCCACATCATTCACATGCCAAAATTATTTCAAAATTTGTTTTTCTTTCAAAAGTAAATCGTTTTTTTATTTAAAGAAGTTAAAATCGTACTGAAAGACAAAAGAAGTTTTCACATGAACAATAAAAAAACATTACAATTAAGTGTAAATTTTACATAAAACCCATGAGCCACATAATCGGAACAACGCTAATTATTTCAAACTTATATTTTGTAAATACATTTATTCTCGTTTAAAGAATATTTCATATATTTACTTACTATATATAAAATTAAAACTCAAGTGATGTTGGTGAGATGACTTGAATTTCATTGGTTAAAAAATGGCACCATCCAAAGTCAATGTGTGCCATTTGTATTCGTTATTATGTTTAATTTCAATCTAACCCCTTATTTATTTATTTTTTAGTCTTTTTTAACAATGTATTATGATTAAGAAGCCTTTAGACCATTGAAGAGTCGTACAATTAATAAAATGAGATAATGTTAAAAAATGATAACATCAGTCAAACACTGGAATATTGATGATAATTGAGGTTATGAAAATAGTTAACAACTTTCATGCGTGATAATAATAGTAACTATTCATTAATTTATTCAGACTCATAATTAGTAATCATTCATATACAATACTTCTTTCATCCCACAAAGTTTAAGAAAAAAAAATTACAGTATATAATAATTAAATTGTTGACTTTGATGAATTTTAATTTATTTTTATATAAAGTAAATAAATTAATTACATAAAAGATAAATATAAAAGATAAATATGTGTATAATGTAAATATTTTTTTTATTTTGAGATATAAAATTGATGAAAAAAAAAGTACTAATTTTCGTTGGAGGTAAGGTCTGAGGTATGAATTTCCGCTGAAAAGTAAGACACATTTATAATATATCTTCTATATAATTTGCAAATTTTTAATTAATCTATATTTTAATTTGAAAATAAAATTCGTCTCACATATTTAATTTAGAAAAGAATTATTAAGACCAGTCATTTTCTATGTAATAGGAGTATGTATTTACTAACACCACGAATCTAATTAAGGGAACAATAATAGAGCTACACTTAATTTTATTTTCATGTAGATTTTTTTTTTCTACAAATTAAATACATAGTAGTATAAAATTAATGACAGCGTTCTTGAGCTAACCAGATATAAACTCCGAATCAAAATCTTAGTTGATTTTTTTTAATAAAAATAGAAAAAATCTGAAAAGCTAGGGTAAGATTGTAATTAAGCATGTGAATGAGTTGCACCCTCCATCCAATTCGACACGGATTTTAACGAATGAATTGTTTATTAGTATTATGAAAGATAAAATAGGGGTAGTAAATACTTTTCAACTTTATAAATAGTACTCTATCCGTTTCATACTTGAAGACTCATTTTACCATTTTGGGTGTCCCATACTTGAAGACACTTACCTAAAATATAGTAAAAACACTTTCAAATAATCTCCTTAAAACAACATAATATTATAACAAATGACACTACTTTATTACACTAAAAAGTAATTTTATTACTATTTATAAAGTTAAAAAGTCTTTACTACCCTCACTTTATCTTACACAATACTAATAAACAATTCATTCATTAAAACTCGTGCCCAATTGATTTGGGTCTTCAAGTATGAGACGGAGGGAGTACTAATAAAGTAGTGACATTTGTTGTAATACTGTGATGTTTTAACGAGATTGTTTAAAAGTGTTTTTGCTATTTTAGGTAACGTGTCATCAAGTATGGGACGGAGGGAGTATAATTCTGTTTTCACGTTCTTACGTAAGATCGTCTTACATATCTTTTTCCGTGAGTTGGATTGGACATCTTATTTTTCTTTTCAGATTTTATGTTCGTCAAAATGCAACAGAATGTATTACTACACTTTTTACTTAAATATTACAATTTCATTATTTTATATCGAGTTAAGAGAGACACGTCTCACTACGAGTATTTTTGGTAAACACTACCGTTAGAAGCTACAGTATAAAAGATGAAGAAACAGAGTGATGGATGAAACTCGTGGAGTATTATTTAGGCGTAGACTTTACATTACATTACATAACACGAGATAATAATACGTCCCCTCAGAGTATGCGTCTTTGTTTTCTCCTCCTCACGTTAATTTAACCTCCAAACCCATGAATTTTGATGCTTCACTCTCAATATTTCTCCCTCGCAATTCCGCCATTTCCCGGCCTGCTGAAAATTGAAGGTTTTCCATTCTTCTAATTTTACTCTAATTTGTTTGAGGGTAAAACAGGGCTTCATGTTAATTTGATGATTATGGTTGTTGGGGTTGGGGAATCTTGAGTGTAGAATGAAAGAAAGGGTTTCAATTCCTTTTCTTCGATTGTGTTTTGTTTTTATGGAGTAGGTTAAAGAATTAGTACTAATTGAGAATATTGTAGGTGTAGTTTTGTTGATCATCATCTGACATACATACATACATACTCCTATTGTTGGAATTTTATGTAGATTTCAAGATTCTCACACCTTTAATCCCTCAACTTGCCACTTGTTTACTGCATCTAGTTTTGTATTTTGTCTCTATTATGTACTCTTAGCTGCTTTATGACTCACCTCTGCTTAATTTATGTCACCCCTTTTAGATTGATCATGTGTTTGGGACTTGTTTGTGTATCAGTGTATGTGTAGGTTGTAAGCAAGGGGGGGATATGGGGCATTTTACTTCGATGTTCAACGGGCTAGCGAGGTCTTTTTCGATCAAGAAAACGAAAAAGTCGAAAGAAAATTCGTGTGCTGTTAAAGCTATGGCTAAAGATGCTAAGAAAAATGAGATGATATTGAGGACATCGGGCATCGTGAATGTCGATGGATCCAACAATTTGGCTTCTGTTTTTTCGAGGAGAGGAGAGAAAGGTGTGAATCAGGATTGCTGCATTGTTTGGGAGGTGATTAATTTCGAACTTTTGTGTGAGTTCATGAGTGTAATTTAGAATAGATAGTGGTGGTGATTGATCATTGATGTGTTGTTTATTGTTATTGTTGTTATAGGAATTTGGATGCCAAGAAGACATGATATTCTGTGGTATATTTGATGGGCATGGTCCTTGGGGACATTTTGTGGCGAAGTGTGTTCGAGAGTCGATGCCTTCGTCTCTTCTCTGCAATTGGCAACAAACACTTATTGAAGCTTCACTTGATTCTGATGCGGATTTGAAAAAGCTTCAGAGGTTCAATATATGGAAGCATTCCTATTTGAAGACATGTGCTGCTGTAGATCAGGAGCTCAAACACCATCCTAAACTCGACGCGTTTAATAGCGGTACCACCGCCTTGACCGTTGTTAGGCAGGTACTCTATAGTATCCAATTATCAATCTAATTGTGTTATATGATAGATACCAGTATATGAATTGGATTATGAATTGTTACATGATTTAGTTTTGCAGCAGAGGAGTCATATTTACTATAATTATTACCACCCCTAGTGGAGTATTTCATTAAAGTTAGCTTTTTTCAAAGGTTAAAAACATGTGGGGTTTTTTCAACAATATCACATTTGAATCTCAATCAAAGTTTTGTAGCCTGCTGGCTGGCAATCTTGTCCACAAGTTTACTTGGATATTTTTAGGAAATTAGGATATTTTCTCTCTCTCTCTCTCTCTCTCTCTCTCTCTCTCTCTCTCTCTCTCTCTCACACACACACACACACACACATACACACACAGCACAATCAAGGCCAGATAAGTTTAAAGTTCTATTACCTTGAAGGTTGGGACAGTTGTGTATTTTCATAAGGTGGTCCCTAAGATAATGGTTGGTTTCACACGTGTAAAGGACCATTTGTTCCTCAAGAATCAACATCACACTTAGATTCTTGCGTTTAGGGTTAGCGACTCGAATCGAGCTTGAATAATGTTAATTTGCAAAATCCATTGGGTTAAGTGGACTTAATTAAAACCAATTGATGCATATGCAATCAGATTATCAGGAATGATGCAATGGTATTAATGTGAGTTTTTTAAAATTGTTATCTTTTACCAGGGAGATATTGTTTACTTGGCTAACGTTGGAGACTCGCGTGCTGTACTGGGTTCCACTTCAGACAACGGGAACATAGTAGCAGTGCAGCTTACCGTCGACTTCAAGCCCAACCTACCTCGTAAGATATATACTAACATGTTTATTATATGTATTATGCATCAGCTCCTTTTCATTAATTTGTTATGACGTGTGTGTGCAGAGGAGACGGAGCGAATAATTCAGTGCAATGGGAGAGTGCATTGCCTAGAAGACGAGCCAGGGGTTCATAGGGTGTGGTTGCCACACGAGGAAGCCCCTGGACTCGCAATGTCTCGAGCTTTCGGGGACTACTGTGTAAAGGATTTTGGACTTATTTCTGTGCCTGAAGTTATTCAAACGCATATAATGAGTAAAGACCAGTTCATCATCTTGGCAACTGATGGGGTATGTATAACCTTCTGTTCAAATTGTTGAATTACACGAATAATCACACACAGTTTCGATGTTGGTCGATTTTTGCTAACTTTGGTCTTTCTTTAGGTTTGGGATGTTATATCAAATCAGGAAGCAGTGCAAATTGTGTCGATGACTAAGGACAGGGCGAAATCTGCAAAGCGTCTTGTCGAGAGTGCTGCTCATGCATGGAGGAAGAAGAGAAGGGGAATCGCTACAGATGATATCTCTGCAATTGTACTCTTTTTCCACTCAACACCTTCATCTGAACAATTTCAGTCTGTATCTAAAGTGGAATAATGCTATCACAAAGCTGAATGAAATGCTCGTTAGCTATTCGATATTTTCGTCTGTTTTTCGTATATTGGTGCTTGTGTGTACACTCCATTATAACCCCACCGGTAAAGGCACTGATGGTATAATGTGAACATCTCATAATAAACTAAACTTTATTATCCCTAATAACAGATTTTGAATAAATCAATATTTACAGTTATAAACTTGAAATATGGTTCAAGAATGACATGAAGTTTCCACCTATAAATAAGATTCGTATCTAATTCATATAACTTACACAAATGGTTCTAGTCTACGTTGCATAGAAAAAATCTATCGTAAGTTGTTGTATATTCAGTGGAATACCTGAGGCGCTGCATAAAACTCGCCCTCAATAAACATGGGTCTGAGATCATCTTCATGGCTCATGAACTCCAACGGAAACGAAACAAGATGCCCTCTTACTGATTTTAGCTTTTCCATCGGGTCCATAACTACGACTTCTCCGTTCTCAAAAACTTCAAGTTTTTCAGGTGCCACTCCTAAGTCGATTGTTGTGTGACGAAGCTTTTGCTTCCATTGGCTCATACTTCGTCTAAGTGCAGATCTGTATTGATGAAATACATATTAAATTAAAAACAACAATAATAGTTAATAACGATATAGCTCGACAGTAAGGTACCTGGTGTGGATAGTGTCGTTGGGAATGCAAGAGAACGTCTCCTGATAGATCTTTGTGTTTGACTATCAAATGAAGTTAATAATTAATTAAGCCTAAATATAAATGGAAAGCAGATAAGAATGTGGATAAGGTGTTGAGTTAGTGAACACTTTTGTCACCTTGGCAATGTCTGACCAGAAATCGTTGTATGTTGTGTCAGCAATGGGGTCTTTTATTAGATCAACCTGGAATTGGGATATTTATTTAGTGCTAAAAGGTATTTTACAAATATGATTATATGAAACGGTATGCTTTCATGTTTATGATTTACCTCGTCGGTATTTAGACCAAGGTGCTCGGCCCACAACGAAAGTCTAAGGCTAAAAGCAAAATTTCCAGCATTCCATGGATTCCCTCCCATGAATGAATCAACAAACTCCTTATCTTCAATCACAACCGCAATCTGGTCAAACACACAGTTGAGTTATTACTTTTCCCAGAGAGGATATGGATATGACAACTAGTAGAGTGTAAAAAATACAGAATTTGAATGAAAACTTTGAGGACAAAAATGCCCTTAAATTAGTCAAAGTAAACAAACTATACTCCTCACCTCTGAGTCTCTTGATCCCAGTAAACTGCGATCATTTATGTTGGATGAGCCAATCAATGTACAACGATCATCAACTATCATCACTTTACTATGAACATAAACCTGTACAAGAAAGAGACAGCTCAGAATAAATTAAAACCTGTACAAAAAGTGTATAAAAGAGTTTGTGCCAAAAATTAGTGGAGACATTTTCTAGCTTCTTATAATGGCTTGGAAAGCCATGAGGAGATATCCAACACGATATATTATTCACAAGTTACGTAAAACGTGGAGTAGAAAATTAATGTGCACACATAAATAGTTTTCCAGAACTTGACAATCACAAAATATACCTGACTCGTAACCAATGGACCGCCATCAACAAGTCTCCCATGAGTTCTTAAACCAAAGAAAGATATGAATTCATGTGTTTTGGGACCCAACTTTGAGCAAAGTTTTTGCAATATTGAACTCTCTCCTCTGCAAATAGTACGATACTGCCAGTGCATTAAGGCTCTAACGGTAGCTGCACCGCCGTCATCCACACCCCCCTGTTTACATATAACGGCTAGTAAGAAATGGAAAGTTAAACGTGGAGTAGAAAAGGAAAGATAAATGACATAAAAATAGATAGAAATGGAAAATTTCCATTCAGCAGGAAATTGCAACCTGAAATCCAGGTAAGAGTGGGATGACAATTATGACTCTGAAGCACCTTTTTTCTTCGTGTGCCCTCATTATGCGGTTGTATAAAGCTTCAAGCACACGGTTTTGGATGACTTCGTCTTCGGAAAGGCCCGATATGAAAAATTGATTCTGGATGAAGACAGTGGATAAAGAAGGTATAAGATAACCTATCATATATCGTTGTGCTACAAACACAAGAATCGTAAATACAGAAATGCCACCTCGATGTAAATGAAGTGTTCAGCTTCCTCAATGAGAGCACAGTAAGCTCTATGAATGCTGTCTTCAGTTTGGCTCGTCCCAGCAGACCATTGGCTGACACTTCTAACAATCTAAAACAATCAAATACACAACTTATCAGAAACTTCCGTAATTGATCAATCATTTTCATAGTATCAAGGCAGATTATCATGGTCACATTATATAAGAAACCTCTTAAAGGAAGGCAAAAAATTCATGCCCAGTTAGTCAGTTCACTTTTTAAGAGTTCAGGACGCGAACAATTACAAGACATCTTTATAGCTAACCTGACATTGGCATAAAGCTCGAGGACCAACATCTGTTACTTCATTAGTTGATAGAACACTGGAAATTTTCTCTTGTGTTTCCAACCAATTATCTTCGGCTTGCGAATCAGACTCTGTGTCTGCCACTAATGCTGCACTTAGGAGATCTGCAGTACAATCATTATCAATGAAACTGTGTATCTGGTAAGAAGTTCGGCTCAGCTCAGTTCAGTAGTACCTGAGTTGAAGCTATTTAATTTGTTTTCCATAGTGGAAGAGTCCGGATGATTCGCTTCACGAGGCAAAAGCAACGGGATGTCATTAGGTGGTGTTTGTGGTGAAAAAAAATCTTCCCTATTGATTTCCTTTGGATTTAATTCCGAGGTCTTCCTTTCAATGTCTATACCATTGCTTCTCCCCAGGTAATGTGGTAAAACCATGTGCTGTTGAGGCATAAGTAATGGTATTTTCTGTTCATTTGGTGCTTTGCTCCTCTGGATTAATGGTGGAAATATATTAGTGGCTAAAACTTTTTATTTTTTAAACCCACGACGACTTCAAAGGCTAACCTTTGCATGGTTCCAACGCTGAACAAAATGCCTAGCAATATCCCTACAAGGGGGTCCCCAGACGGCACAATGAACGTCGTGCCATGGCATCCGGGGGTATTTTTGTCTATCCAGTTCATCCTTCAGGGTGTCTTCCCAAGAATTTGGTTCCGATTCTCTGCATAATCCACGGAGGATTGCAATATATCATAACCCTTATAGTGGTTAACATGTATGCTACTCTAACTTCATATCAATGAAATACAATTTACCTTGGATTATAGTAATCTTTTCCAGGCCAGAGAATAGGAGGGAGATCACCTACTCTGTGTTCAGTTGTGTCATATCGGCCAAAGCATAAATCTAGCCCTCCAATAAAGCTTATCTTTTGATCAACAATAACAAGCTTTTCATGGTGAGACCTGCATGCACCATTACTAACTATTTTAAACGAGAAGGAATGAACATGAATAAGATGTATAGAAGTGGAAATTCTTAGATTTATTCCTACTTTAGGATTCAGAAACCTACCATAATAAGATGCCAGATGATAAATGATCAGGATATCGCAGAACTTTAACATTTTCATGAATGCCAAGAAGCTTATTCTTACTATATAAGCTGTTAATTTTTAAAGCAAGGGAAACCTCCTTGTAAAGAAGAATGTGTATCTGCAAAGTTTTTTTAAGAAATGAATTAAGAAAAGAACTAGAATCCAATGAAATAACATGAATGTAAAAGTTTTACCTGAACCCCTTCCTTAGCTTTAGCCTCGAGCAAATTATCAAGCCGAGAGGAACTATGGTTGTGAAATGGTCGTCTTAAGTACAATTCTGGGCAAAGCCACCACCCAGTCATGTATATCTGCAGATATACTAAAGCTAGTTTAGATATTTCAAATGGCCATATGGTGAAAGAGTGATTTAAGTTAATCATCCTAACCTCTGATTTTGCACCCTCTATTGATGAAGCAATTGCTTCAAATGCTGCTTTGCCATCTATAAACCATTGAGCTAGACTTTCGTCTTCAACCAGTCCTCTAGTTGGGGCAAACGAATTATAACGGTGAGGATGGAACCAGCTCTCAGAACTCTTTAATCCAACCGCATTAATCACAGACACCCACTCTATAACTTTAGCATGGCTAGTTGTTCTTAGCTTTATGCTTCTGTTCTCACCTGAAACCTTTTGGCCATTCAAAATAATAAGATCGAGTTGATTTTAATTATGATAATCAGAGTTTCTATTGATGTCTTAAAGACTTAAAGCATGTATATAGAGCAACAAAAAAAAAAAATCAATCCAAGCAGAGAATGTTCATCATCTTCTAATAGAAAATAAATCAAAGACAATATCTTAAAGGAGGTAATTTTGATTTACAAATTCTGGAAAAAGGGCTCAAGAGGCTGACCTTAAATGCATGGCGCAGAGGATTTCGTTCTTTCAACACTTGGGCCAAATGCACTTCATCATTGCCTTCAGTATTTGAAGGCAGCAGGACATCAAAGACTACTATGTCTAGGAGTTTGTTGTCCAAAGGATTATCAAGGAAAGCCAAGAAACCCGGTTTCAGGACAAGCCAAACCTAGATTCAGGTCACGTGTCATCAAATTGTGCAAAATTGCCAAAAGAACAAATAAGAAAAGAAAAAAAATAGTTTATCGGAAAAAGGGTCTATCTAAGAACAAAAAAACTGTTTAGGCTAATATAATTAACACAAGTGATTAAATCACACTTCAGCCAAATAGACAATGAGACAGGAAACACTGATTGGAGAGACAGAAAGATGAAGTGTTTTTTCATGCTTTAATATGCCATTTTATAGCCGAAACATAACCTTATTTTCCAGTCAAGACTTACTTTTCGCCAGTTTTTGCCCCAACAAATGCTGCAGAAATGGCATAGACAACATCCTGAACAAGTGTTATCATCCTCTGAACGCCTTTGCAAATGCTTAACCAACACATAACCTTCTTTCAGCTTTGGACCATACTCTGGTGAAAATGAAAACCTGGACACCTCCAAGAACTTGCATACCTGAAAAGAAAAGAAAAAAGGACAAGGGTTAGAATCATTCGTCATTGCAAGCGGGATAACATTTAGCACAAAAATAATGCTGAAAAGAAATTAACATAGAGTTCACTTTCACCTCTCGTGAATTAACAATGTCCAAGTTTCCAAGAAAGTGATTCAGGTAACCTTGCATTGCAGATTTTGCTTTGTCTGATACGGTCTGCTGCTTGCCAATAGCCGGGCGAATGATTGACAAAGCAGCTCTTGATGGAACATTTCTGCATTAGAAAATTAGTGTAAGAACTAATTCTAAGAAGTACAAAAGCGATTTCTGATTTTTTTTTTTATGATTTTTTCTTATCACCTGTTTTTGACATTTTCGTCATATATTGGCAGAGCTCCGTCGTCAGGGTCATCCTCATCATGCACAGTTGTCTGATCTCCTAATCCCAAGTTGAGTAGAAATTCCCTAACCTTTTCAGGAAATAAAAATACAATCAGAAACAGCCCATGATAATAAAATGAAACCTGAAAGCATTATTGAGGACAATGCCATGCCATGCCATCTGGAATGGGGTGTACAAAAAGAAAGAAAACCTGCTCCTGTTTCTCATGAAATTCTTCAATTATTGCACGTTTCTTCAGTGCAAGGTGTAGATAGATAACTTGAGAAGCCTTTTTCCGCAACTGCCACTTGAACTGTCAGAAGAAAAAAAATAACTTATACTCTGAACCCGGATTTTGTTGAGACCGAAGAAAATACAGTAAAGAACTAAAACATGTTTTGTTGAGACCAACATGATGATGATAATGGTAGATTTTTTCTTGGCTTGCATTGCTTTCAGCACGCAGTTTGGATTTTTTTTTTCTGGGTTGTTAAAGTCGCGCAGCGTTTACTTATTTATTTATGCAATTTGTACTATTTATTGAGATGATTTAAGTGATGTTCAATGAAAGGTAAAATAACTATACATGTACAATGAGAGGAAATTGGAAATACAATATAAAACCCGATGTGGGATAACAAATACTTATTCTAATAATACTATTCAGATACATATTGAATCATTGATTATGGGGTGTTTTCAAACACTACAAACAGCTTCCAGAATCACTTTTTTTAAAGTTGCTCTCTCACAGCTTTTACTTTTTAGAAGTGCTTTTAAGTTGTTTATAGAGTTTGCAAACACCCTCTATGTCATTCCGAGAATTGATATGATTCAAGCTAACCTGATACAGTACTAATCCTCTCGTGCATGTGGTATATGCATCAAAATTCACTCAATGACTCCCTCCGTTTTATCGAAAGCTAGCTAACTTTATTTTTTTGTATATCTCAATGAAAGCTATTACTCTATTATTTTATTATATTTTTTCTCTATCAATCTCATCACCACTAATACATTTACTTATTTTATCATATTTTTTTAACTTTCATATCTAAAGCTCATTAATAGCTTTCACCGTGAAGGAGTGAATAAAATTTAAAAGAGTTAAGTTGACCCTTTCAAATAATTTAAATCTCCCTTAACCACAACCGCACTACATCAGATTAGACAACCAAGTGAACCAACCCCTTCATTAAAAAAAATCCTCAACTTACGAAATTTTAAATTTTCGTTAGTTGAATGAATTATTGAAGGTCAAAATATTATACTAAGTCAATAAGTCATCAATTCGTAGTTATGCTCATCTATTAGTAATTAATTTAATTGATCGCATTTAATTCTGCACCTCAGAAATTCAGAAATGGAACTCTTAATTAATTACATTTTAAAGTTTTATAACCTTCAAATCAATGACAATGGTGCATCTGCATATACGCAGAGAAACTCAATTTGGGGATTGATTCACCAACGCACTCAGCATGCATTTACATGTCACACATAAACGAAATGCGATGATAGAAACAGAAAAGTAAACGAATTCGCACGCATACGCACACACTAAGCACGTGATAACATGTGGAAAGCGAAAATTACTCTGAATTTATAAGGATATGAATATGATACCTGTTTGTACTGGAGTTGAATTGTATACGACAATAGCAACGGAGTTATGTCACTGGCATCCGGCCGTGACACCGACTCGATTACGGCGGTCGGCAACTCCTCGAAGACCCTGGCCGGCGCTTCGCCGCCGTGAGACGATGAAAGCAGCGAGTGATCGGCGGCGGATATGAGCCTCTCCGTAGACATTACAAACGAATGAATCAGAAATCACCGAATCAAATATTCCTTCTGTTTTCAACACACACGAAAAGAGTGCGAATAAAAAGCTCTTTTTGCTTACGCAACCTTAATGCCGTAGTTTGTTTAAGCATAATATAGTGGGAAATTTGAGAAGAAAGAAACGTTGCTATTTTAATTCTATTTTTAAATTAATTAATTGAAAGCCTGGCTGGCTTTACAGAGATTTAAATATTCCAGGTATATTAAATTTTTAACCTAACATATTATAATTAAATTAAAATATTATACAATTAAGTGCATAGAAAATAAAGGGAATGGATCTGGCAAAAGAGGAAGCAGCATCCATAGTAGAATATCCAAAAGTTTTGGTGCAGTCATGCGAATATCCTATTGACATCAAAACCATATACCAAATTACACATCATACAGGGTGCCCCACCAACCCATTTAAATATCCTACTTGATTAACAAAACAAGAAAAATAATTAGTACAGGTTAACAAATATGGTTTCTTAACCTTTTTTGAGACAATAGTCTTTTTAATTTGATGGACTTGGTTTCATTTAATTTATTATGAAATTATCTACAATAAGATACTATATTTAGTACTGTCCCATCTCAATTAGATAAACTTCGTTTCCTTTTATGAATGTTCCATTTAATTAGAACGGAAGGAGTACATGACGAACCAATCATGAGTGGATGTTTCGACAGCCCACCAGATCTTGTAGTATCATTTGCTCAAATAAAAATTCAATTGAAGCCTAAGAAACATCATACTACACTTGCACTCAAAGTTACACACACACACACATACTGGCGTGTGTACAAATTATAAATGGAAAGCTCAACAAACGAGCTGTGTAACCGTTTGTCTCCAACATATATTGAGAAAAATGATTGTTTATCTATAGGCCTTTCCTATTTAAGCCTTGCATTTTGCCTTCTACATTCCGTCAAACCAAGCATACCCTAAGTTTAGAGGAGTGGCAGACGAGAAATATACGTAGATTTCAGTTTTCAAGTGAATGTCCAGTTTCGGCACGCACAATGAACTTTGGCGAGAGATGCCATATAGTCATCAGACCTGCAGGGATTAACCATTCGTTGATGCCATAAATAATGTTTCAAATATTTGTTAACAAACAGGGAAATTGCCAGCACCAAACCTTGAACCATAGCGAGATTTACATGCGTCGATTATGTGAAGCTTAGCTTCATCACTCTTTTTCTGCATACACATATGATGATAAAACAAGTGTCACTAATGTAGGAGTCATCACTAAGAAAATAAGTACCAGTTAACGTTTCAATTGCTAAGCCTTTAAAATGTCATCGAACCAACGTGACTACCATAGAAAGTCCAAAATACAAATGGAAAAGGAAAATATTTTAATTATCAACAATAATCACATTGTCTAGTTGTCAAGCTTAGTTAAAAGATACATAAGGTTCAGAAGAAAACCTGAGATTCATAATAAAGGCCAGCATATAAGGAAGCATAGAAATATTCACCGTCCCGACCACTTGAAAATGCTGCAACAAGCTGTGAAGAGAAACCAATTAATTTACGGATCTTTCATAGGTTAAAATGTTGTTTGAAGCTATTTTAAGGATCTTTCATAGGAGATGATTGGACTTATAAATACCAGATGATATAAAATACTGAATATTAGATGCAGAGAACCTAATGCATTAAGAAGACATTAGAACTTAAGATTTTAATAAAAATAATGTTCTATGTAGAAATGTAATTCTGAGTTCATAATGACCAATTAAATAAAAAACCAAAAATAAATAAGAAATGAGGGTACAACTATTGAATAAGAATTCACATAAACCACCTTTTCTGGGTCTCCGCCATCTTTAAACATGAGGTACGCTTCCCTCATGACAGGTCGGGGATCTATACCGACCTACATCCAAAAGATTAGTAATAGAAAGGTTAATGACAATCTTTTCTATAACAAGTGGTCTTGAAAATTTTTCACAAGAATCATCTCTTAATGTAATAATAAATCTTAATAGTCACGGACGCGATATTATCATTTGTGCTATCATCATTTAGAAAAAATTCGGGTACAAATCCAGTTAAAGTGACATCTAGTCGTTTACCTCCAGAAACCGTCTTCTTGCTTCATCAACACCATATAATTGAGCTTCACAGAGAAAGCACCATATTGACTCCTCAGTATCATTCGGGTTTTGTGCAACATCTAGTCTAAATTGCTCTGCAGCCTCTTCAAATCTAAGAAGAAAAAAAGCACGGTCTAGCCACCCAATACTAAAGCGGGAACGAGAAAAGCATAACAACTCAAACATTTTACATAATAGAAGAGAAACAAGTACCTATTAAGATAGTATAGTGATAACCCTCTCTGCCAAAGATCTGATTACTAACAAGAAAGAATTATCAACTCACAAATTGACCAAACCACAATCTTATGCATAGCAGTATAGCACTATCATCAACATCCATAACTAAGCCAACTGCCAACTAACCAAACTTTAAATTAACACCATGATCATACTTCAAAATGTGAATATAACAGAATGGCCTAATGTTACCATAACTAGGGCACGTTTAATAATCTAGGTCAAGTTTCGGAATCCTTACATGCTCTCTGACGAGGATCGAGATCAATAGCTTTGTCAAATTCAACTACGGAGCCCAATACATCACCCTTTCACACACACGAAAACAGAATTAGCACCCGCAAGTAGAAAATTAGACGGAAATTGCATTTTAAAATCACGATTATTACGACAATTTGTACCTGTCTAAAGAGAAGCATCCCTCGTCGAACAGCGGCGACGGATTCACGGGGGGAGTTTCCGCCGGTCAAGGCATCCCAGATTCCTGAAACTGAAGCCAGAATAAGCCTTCGCGATAAGGTCGGAACGGAAATTTGGTGACTCGTTGGAAGAGTAGTGCCAAAAAAATGTGAAGAATTGCAAATGGCGGAAAGGTTTCGAGAAGAGGTAAGCGGGAAGTAAATTGGGTTTGGATTTAAGATTTTGAAATTGGCCATTGACGCCATTGACAAGTAGAGAGTTTGTGTGGAGGGAATGAATATTGAAGATAACAAAATAACAGGTACATATAGTTTCAACACCAAGAAGAAATGAAGCACTCTGTGGGTGGGACCCATTCAATATTTATTTTAATAAACTCCATATACCAGATTTTTTTTTTTACTTTTATTCCTCTTTGTACTTTAATCTTTTGGCCATTGATCTTTCATAAGATTTGTGGATTTATGAAATTTCCTTAATATTTTAAAGAGAAGAATGATTCAAATAATAATAAGAAGAAGTTTGTCTCAGGTAAGACCACCTGAAAGAGTTATCTAGTCCTCATATATATTACTCCAATAAATAATTTATTTGCTTATGTGTGATTTTGTTTGTATTCATTGTTACTATCTAATTGTAAAATTAATGTTTATGTATAAATACCCGTTTGAGAGAGTTGAGACTTGAGATATTCTCATATTCGGCGAACACGGTGACAACTGCCCGTAATGGGGAAGACCAATATCGTGGACCGGAACATGATGCTATCGCGGATGTTGTTGGCCTCTTAAGGAGACATGGGGTGCACGGATGATATTACCTGCCTCGAAAATGGACGTCTTTGGCACACAATCTAGCAAAGGCAGTGAATATATAACTCTCATTTCCCTCAAGATTGAAACGGATCTGGAATCTCTTCATGGGTTAGAGAATCAGCTCAATTTTTTATTGTTTAACTTGTTTGTCTCTTAAAAAATTTTTTGGATAAATTATCAATTTTAACCCATATTTTTCTTTTTAATTAAATTATATTTATACTTTTCATTTTTTCATCAAATCTAGCTCATACTTTCTTCTTAACTAAATTATACTCATACTTTTCATTTTTTTAATTAAATTTAGCACATATTTTTTATGTTTTACCAATTTTAACACATGTTTTTATAAACTAATTTAAAATACCAAAAAAATAAAAAAAATGTAAAAATTATCTAATAATTATCTAATATTTGTGCTAAATTTGATAACAAAATGAAAAATATGTGTATAATTTAGTTAAAAAGAAAAGTATGTACTAGATTTAGTTAAAAGTGAAAAATATGAACTAAATTTAATTATTTGACCAAAAAAAATTGTGTGTATATATGGTTCAAACTTTCTATAGTTTTGATGATGATTATCATAATTGATATTATTCTATTACTACTATATTATTATTATTATACTCACAATAATTCACTCTTCCTCCTAAAACACTTTTCATTAAAAAAAAATGACGGGACAAGACTAAATCCCCTTATATACTAATAGGGAGTTTAAATTGATGATGTGTCATTTTGTGGTTAATTTGGCTTATGTGTCATTTTGTGGTTGATTTGGCTTATGTGTCATAATTTAATGAAGTTGTAAATTTTGAAAAGTATGATGTGTAATTAAGTTATTGGTTGAGTAAGATATGATTCATAAACTCTTTCCAAATATTATATTCTTATTATTTTAACATTGTAAACTCTTTTCAAATATTATATTCTTATTATTTTAACATTGACTAATTAAATTAATTTTTATTTTGTTTACTTAACTTTATTGTAGTATTCATTTTATTCTTTAGTTTAATTTATTTTAGAACTATTTAATGTTTTTCTGATCTAAATTTTATTTTTATTGGAGTGTACAATTCTTTATTTAATTAGTTATTAAGTTATATTTTATAATTACTTTTATCTTATATCTCAAGTAATTTTTTCTGCAATTATTTTAAATTTATTATAAGTTTAATGCATTTAAAAAATAGAGCTCGAAAATATATATGTAAAACTTATTATATAATTTTATACTTAAATTTATTATATAAATAATTATATTATTTTACAAGATTAACAAATTTGTTATACATACATAATACACTACTTCTATAGTATATAATCCCCTTATATACTAATAGAGAGTTTAAATTGATGATGTGTCATTTTGTGGTTAATTTGGCTTATGTGTCATTTTGTGGTTGATTTGGCTTATGTGTCATAATTTAATGAAGTTGTAAATTTTAAAAAGAGGTAATTGCAAATTAAATCACGACCTTTCGGTCATTTGCAATCTAATCTAAACCTTAAAAGAATTGCAAATAAATCACAAACTTTAAATATTATTGCAAATTAGACTTCTTACAAGTTTACTTTTTCCCTAAATCATACATTTTGATATTTGGTTTGATTGAAAAACAATATTGTTTTATTAAGGTGTTGTTATGTCATTAAGAAGTCTAAATTATATTAGATTCAAACACAATTAAAATTGTCAAAAAGACTAAATTGCAACGATATTTAAAGTTTGAGATTTATTTGCAATTACCTTAAAGTTTAGATTATATTGCAAATGAGGAAAAAGTTATGATTTAATTTGCAATTAACTAAAATATTTATTTATCTAATTGTGTTGTGGTTGATATTGAAGGTTTACTTACAATTTAATAAGAGTTATTTTAATATTATTTAAATTATTTATTTTCGAATTTTTATAATTTTTTTAAAAGTTATTTTCATATTTATTAAATGTAAGATGTTGTGGTTGATATTGAAGGTTGACTTACAATTTATTAAAAGCTATTTCAATATTACTTAAATTGTTTGTTTTTGAAATTTTATACGTAATTTTTTTTAAAAGTTGTTTTCATATTTATTAAATGTCAACGTCACATTTCGTTTGATTCTCACAAATTTTCTTTGAAATTCACTTTATAAAATTAACTAACACAAGTGTCATTATTTTGTACAATTCAAAATATTATGTTAGTTAAACTTTTATATTATAATACAACGTTATAATAAATATAATTAAAAAAAATGTTAAATTTTTTTAACAAAATAATTATAATTCTGCGAAATTATTTTTTTATAAATATAAATTAAATTAAGTAAATAAATAAAAAAATATTATTAAATATTTAAAAATATATTTAAAATTCCGTGTTCCGTGTAATACACGGGTTCTACACTAGTAAAATATAATAGCAGGGTGCAAAAATATAAAAAAATGAAAAAAGATGGAGGGAAAAATGCACCATTTAAAAGGAGTCGGATAAGTCAAAGAAGTAATCTTTAAATAAGGAAAATGTGGTCATATGTCAAATTTATGTCGCCACTCTAACGCCACTCCATAAGACAATAATACCCCTCTTTCGTCATAATATAAAATAGCTTGTGCATTGCCACCCTACTTCATCAATTTGTTACAACATCAATGGAGTCGCTGCCGGAAGAATGTCTCTCTCTTGTTATCTCTCTCACTTCTCCCGCCGACGCGTGTTCTTCAGCGGCCGCCTCTTCGTCTTTGCGCGTCGCAGCTGATTCCGATCTCACATGGAACACTTTCCTACCCTCGGATTATCGCGATATAATTTCAACATCAATTTATCCGGTGGAATTCTCGTCCAAGAAGGATTTGTTTCGCCGGCTTTCGACTGCCCCGCTTCTCATCGATGGGGGTAAAAAGGTCATTTTACTATCATTACAATAATCTGTATTTAATTTTAATATTTTGTTTATATATATATAGATTTGTATTTATATGAGTGATTTAAAATTATATATATAGTCTATGGGGGTAAAAAGGTCATTTTTCTAACATTGGTTGCTAATTTTGTGAAAAAATGCAGACATTTTCAATTGACAAGTGTACAAACAAGAAAATATATATGTTGAGTGCAAGGGACCTTTCAATTGCTTGGTCAACTAATTCTCTATATTGGTCATGGAAATTCCTACTTGGCTCAAGGTTCATTTCTAGCTCAACAAAATTGTCACCCACTTATTAGTTTCTACTAAATCAAATTTTAAAGAATTTTATAGTATTATTTTCCTATTTTGCTAAATCAGGTTTCCTGAAGTAGTTGAGTTGGCAATGGTGTGTTGGTTAGAAATACAAGGAAAAATAAGCACTAGATTGTTGTCCCCAAACACGACTTATGTAGCGTACCTCGTTATTCAAGTTATGGATCGTGCATTTGGCTTAGATGTGGTTCCGTCGGAGGTTTCAATCGAAATTGGAGCTCATAAAGTACAAAAGACGCTTTATTTGAAGTGCGACAAATGCGAACGACAAGGACTGAAGGGATTAAAGAAAGGAGAAAATCGGACAATTTGTCCACGTGGCGATGGATGGTTGGAGGTTGAATTGGGAGAGTTCTATAACAATGAAAAGTGTGAAGAGGAGGTGAAAATGTGTTTTGGTGAAACAAAGGGGATGCATCTCAAGGGTGGCATTGTGGTTGAAGGTATTGAGCTTAGACCCAAACAATGTGAGAACATTTGTGTTTCTATAGGATAATTTATTCATAAACTTGTACTTTTGGAACTTTTTGAATCTATATAAGATTTTTAAGTTGATTTATAAGTTAAAAATATACTCCCTCCCTCCCTGAAAAGCTTTCATTTGATGGAACGAAGTTTAAGGAAAAAGTATAATAATTATAGTCTTGAATGTAATTTTGTACTTTTATATATAAAGTAAATAAAGTAGTTTCATTGAGTGTATGGTGGACCCCAAAAAATATTGTATGAATGACAAATACGTGTATATCGTGAGAGTCACTATGAAAACTTTTCAGGGACGGAGGTAGTAATACATATGAGCTTGTTTGCTTAGTGGATTGAGATGATGAGTTAGATATGGAAACCGACCACCACAACCATATCTTACAATATATCATATAATTCATACACAACATTTTATAGTGATATATAGCGTAATACAATGTATTTAATCATTGATTAAATCGCCTTCCCGTTTCACCAAAACTTTTCTTTTTTTCAATTAAGGCAGATTCATGAAGAAAAATGTAGAAGGAATAATTTTAAAAAAAACTGTTTTCTGTCAATTTTTTTATTTCCAGAATCCTCTATATTCATACAGTATTTGACCAATTTATTGTATTTATAATTTTCTACATTAAAATTATATCAAAAGATCCGAACACAATTTACCCCAAATATCAATTAGCTTGCGTCTTAATTGAAAATTTAGGCGGAGAATTTAAAATTTATTATCACAAATATTTGTGTTATTCGGTGAAAGATTTTGAATTTAATACTAACTCTTACTAAATTTTTAGTAATTTGAATGGACTCAATCTTAGGAATGTGCAATGTCAAAATAGAAAGAAAAAGAATGAGAACATCCCATTATAAAATGAGCATGATTTGAACATAATGTTTTAACACATTGAAATAAGTTTGTGTTAATTTACGTTAACAACTGATGTACAATCACATTATGAGATTGTTTCAAGCTAATGCAAATAACAAAAATCATAAGAAATAGTAAGATAATGCATTGTTACAAAAGAACACAATAATTCCATCGATTATAAAAATACCTAAAAAGTTTAAACTCTCTATTCATGAAAAAAAAAAGTAAAAAAAATATTTCTACCGTCACTCGTTACGTTACACATTCTATCATTTGTTAAAGTTACTTATTTTCATTTTTATCAACAACACACTACTATCCCTATGTTTCTTTATATATTTTCCATGGGTTGGTCTGCTATGGACTCGAGTGCATGTTATGCACCGTAGTCCATGTTGCACTTCTCAGTTTACTGACTTACACTTTTTGGTAAATGGTGTTGCACTTTTCAATTATTAAACTGTATAATAATATTTTTAGTAATAATTGAAAAGTGCAACACCATTTATTAAAAAGTGTAAGTCAATAAACTGAAAAGTGCACATGGACTAGGGTGCACAACATGCACTCGAGTGCACACTAGACTTTACCATTTTCCACTATTTATCTTTCTGCACCTCAATATTTTTAAAACTTGTACAAACGAGTAAATGAATAACTTAATGAAATTGAGTATATGAGATAAACCAAACCCCTAATAAAATAAAATCAAAGTTCAAAACAAATCAAACCTATACTCCAATAATGATCATCAATACCTTAAACTTTAATTTATGACCGTACAACTTATGATCCGTACACAATTACTGTAGTTGGAAGTTTCGAATATATTCCTTAATCTTAATCACAGTCTACCTTTATACTATAAACGGCTAAACACCAAAAATATTAATAGTTACAAAAATGTAAAAGTTTGACACTTTCAACTTTATAGAAAATTAAAGTTATGAAATCCTCACATTTTATGCATAAAATATCAAACTAAATATTTTTTCCATTATTGTTCAATATGCAAATTGCATATCATTGAATAAATTTCATTTCTAAAATACCTTTTTTAAGTGATTAAAACTGATTTTTTTAGTGAACTTGAATGTGCTTGTTTTTTTCTTCATTTAAATTGTTTTCATATTACAACATTCATATAAGAATTTACTAATGGTAAAAATTAGAAACACGAAAATTAAAAAATCACAATTAAGTGGAGAAGTAATTGGACCATTTCTCAATTCAACATAGAGAAAAGTAGGGGTGGGCATAAAACCGAAAAACCGAACCGAACCGACGATTTTCGGTTTATTTGGTTCGGTTTATTCGGTTGTTCGGTTCGGTTGGAATTTTTTAAAATTTCGATTTGTTCGGTTCGGTTTATATTTTCCAAAAACCGAATAAACCGAACCAACCGAATTATAAATAAAAATAAATAAAATTAATTAATTAATAAATAAATATATATATATTCAGATTTTTCCAAAAACCCTAGATCTAATACTCTATTTCTTTTTCATTCGTTTTTAATTTTCCATCGTCTCTCCTTCAATTTCTTCTACAGCAAAAATGGCAAAATAAATTTGGTGAGGGAGTGAGGGATAAAGAATGGGTTATATATAGCCTGTAATCATTGTATATTAATTATATTTCCAGATTTTTTATATGTTATGTGGAATTTGTTTGATTATATATTTGTTTATGTGTGATTTGTAATGAGATTATGTTATGGGGATTTGAATTTAATTTTAATTTGATTTTATGTGCAATGTGAAGAATTGAACTTTTAGAATTGTTAACTTGTTTTCATTAAAAAAAAAAATTATGCAAGAAAATTCGGTTTAAACCGAACCGAACAAATCGAATTGTAATTTGGTTCGGTTCATCTTTTAAAAAATTCGGTTATTTTGGTTCGGTTGAAAAAAGTCCAAAATCGAACCGAACCAACCGAATGCCCACCCCTAGAGAAAAGTGTTAGTGTTTTGAAAAACAAGTAACTGCTTCAAAAATCACTTATTTTAGAAGTGACTAGAAGCAGTTTGTAGAGTTTGCAAACACTCCCTTCAGACTCAGATGGAGAGATTTAAGTGTATGAATTTTAAATTTACAGTCTAAATACACTCTACTTGTTTGAATGAAAAAAATTTACGTTTATATATTTTTTAGTTAAAATTAAAAAAAAAATTAATTACTCAATAATGTATTTTTAAATTCTTTCAATTGAAAATGTTTATCGAATCAAATCCCTCGTTCAAACGAAACCTAAATTTAAAAAGTTAATTAGTCTAAACTTTATGGTAAAGTCTAGTATGCACTCGTGTGCACCCTATTCCATGTTACACTTTTCAATTTTATTGTAATAATTAAAAAGTGCAACACCATCTATGAAAAAATGTAAGTCACTAAAACTAAAAATGCAACATGATTAGGGTGCACAACATGCACTCGAGTAACAACCCAAACTTTATTGTTAGTCCCAAAACTTCCATTTGCGCACTGCACTCTATTTCTGTAACTACACCATTTTAAAATCAGTTTCTTATTTTGTAAAATGGAACTACCTTCAAAATTTACATATCTAGCAGTTTCCATTTTCACAATGTGAAGAAGATGAGTGAGTAGAAGTTACAGCACACGCCGTTTGTATGTTTTGAGAGATTTCAGGAGCCGTAATGGCCTTTGGTAAACCATTTTCAGTTTCGTCTTCCGTTTCAAGCTCTAGTTCTTTGCAGTTCACAAGCTCGCTTGCAAAATGTTCCGTGGAGTAAGTGCGTTGAACTCTTTACTGGCTTTGCGATGTTTTTTGTTTTTTCTTCGACGGATTTTACTGGATATTTGCAATTTTGTTTTTGTTTGGGTAGGGTTTTACTGTCTAGTATAATATGCTTTGGAATTTTTTTACTTATTTCACTGCTATTGGAATGGCTTTGATGATGTGCTTGGTATGTTTCTTTTCATGCTTTTCGTTTCTGACACTTCTTATTTCACTGCTATTGGAAATTGCTTCGATGATACGCTTGATATTCTTCTTTTCCTGTTTACGAACGTCTGTGTTTTCCTTGTTAATGGCGATTTGAACGTCTGTGTTTTCCTTGTTAATGGCGATTTGATATTCTTCTTTTCCTTGTTAATACCATAATTTTGTTTGCGGGACCACAGATCTACAGGAAAAGGTTTTTGGATTAGAAATGTGTTCATTGTTCACCAATCGGCAATAGCAGTATATAAAGCAGAACCAGCTCTGTTTGTAGGAAGTAGTTTTATTTTTTCGAAGAATACCACAAAATATTAAGTTAGTTAGGGGAAGATTTGATCATTTTTCTTTAATCAGCGACTCAGCGTGGATAAAGGAAAATGAATAATGGCTTCTTGTTCTCATATTCATTTGTTTAATAAGTTGAAATTTCTCGTTTTGGTTTTCATTTTGTTGGTTGGATTGTGTTGTGATTAAGTGCAGGTTCTCTGTTAGCACAGATGCCGATATTCTTCCATTGCTGATTTGAGAAGATTTACTTGTTCGTTGTTCCTTATTGTTCTCCAAAAATGTCTAGAAAGCAAGTTTCCAGGAGTCATGACATTGATCGTCTCAGTTCTTTCTCTGATATCAACATGCAGAACTTGATACACTCAGACCATTTTGATAACACTCCACTCTTGGAAACTCATGAGAATCTAAATGAAGGAGTTGCACAAAGGTTTTCAAGATTCAGCTGTCCTCCCAAGGTGTATGCCACACGGGATTTTCCAAAGCATTGTAATGTGCTTTCCTCTCGAACCAACGCCAATGCATATGAAGATTCTGTTAATGTGGCAACGGGTGAGCGTTCTGATGGTGCTAATGCTAAATGTATGGTGGGTAAACCAACAGAGACATTGAGAAGTATTAAAAGTCAGCCTGCAAATACGGAACTCAAAATGAATATCCATCATTCGATTGAGGTTCCTCGTCCATCAATAACTGGGAAGGAAGAAGAAAAAATGGCTGCATCCCTCAACAGATTTAAAAAGCGTAAATGTCTTCCTTTGGTCAAATCTGCTGATGGGTGTGATGATGCTGTACTGGGCAGCAATGCGGAACATAAATACAAACTTAAAGAAAATAATGACAAGAATAAAGTGAAAGAGACGTTGAAGTTGTTCCGGGATCTATGTAAAGAACTTTCGGATGAACATAAAGACGAGACAAGTAGACGAAGATTTGATATAAATGCAGCAGATTGGCTAAAGAAGCAAGGGAAATGGATCAATACAGTAAAGTATATTGGCCATATTCCTGGCATTTCAATCGGTGATCAATTCTATTACAGGGCAGAACTTATTGTTGTTGGCCTGCATTGCCAGTACATGTGTGGTATAGATTATACCGCAATGGAAAAACACTGGCTACTAGCATTGTGGACTCTGGCTACTATGATAACAAAGCTAAATCTGTTGATGTTTTGATATACTGTGGTCAAGGTGGGCACAAGGGATGGAGCAGTGGTGGAGCGGATCAAAAGCTTGTACGAGGTAATCTTGCTTTGAAAAATAGCATGGAAGAAAAAAATCCAGTTAGAGTCATAAAAAAGAGCAATTTGGGCAGAAACCAAATTACATACACATACGATGGGTTGTACCTCGTAAATAAGTATTGGATGGAAAAAGATGGCAATGGTAAGTTGGTGTACAAGTTTGAATTAATTAGAAGGTCATCCCAAGAAAGACTCTCTCAAGAAAATGTTGGTACCTTGAGGAAATCATCGTCCAAAGAATGCTGTGTGGTGGATGATGTGTCTCAAGGAAAGGAGAATATGGCAATACGTGCAATGAACGGACTGGATGGTGACAGGCCCCAAGGATTTGCTTATATAACTAAGATGAGATATCCAGAATGGTGTAAGGGGATCAGAAAAGGCTGTGATTGCACCAATGGCTGCTCTAACTCAAAGCAATGTCTATGCGTTTTAAGGAATGGAGGTGAGATTCAGTTCAACGAAAGGGGTGGAATTCTAAGGGGTTCAGACATTGTTTACGAGTGTGGTCCTTTTTGCAAATGTCCACCTTCTTGTATGAATAGAGTAAGCCAACAGGGGCTACGGTATAAGCTGGAGGTCTACAAGACAGGGTCGAGACAAGCGTGGGGCGTGAGATCCCCGAGTTATATATCATCGGGGAGTTTTGTTTGTGAATTTGTGGGAGGTTTGAAGGAAATGGAGGAAGAAGGGAGGGTGAGTGTTGATGCGAGTAATACGGGAAATGTTGGAAGGTTTATCAGGAATAGCAGTAGCTCGGCCAACCTTTTCGTTCAACGTATCCTTTATGAGCATGAAGACCGTAGAGTCCCTCACGTGATGCTTTTTGCAGCCAAGAATATACCTCCTCTGCAGGGGCTTACTTGTGATTTCAGCACTCACAAGATGGATCAAGTTACTGAATTTCAGTATGAACTAAGGTTGTAGATGTTAATATGTAGTTCCACTTAGTGTTGGGGCAGTAATTCAAAATTCTCTTTTGGTATTATGTTTGTGAATACTTGAAAAACGTTTTAGCCCTAGTTATGGATATTTGAGAATTTGAGTCTACTAGTTACGAATTTGAAATTGGAGGATGCTGCAGGGATTAAATGTGAAACGTACCAAAAAATGAAGAAATAATTTTTATAAAATTGAAGACAGTTGGTTTAATGAATTTCTTAAATTAGAAAAATTCTATTCTGTGGGCGCACATGGCTAAGAGGTTAGAGCATGGACCAAATTTCATTGAATTCATTTGATAGTTTTACCGTTATTTGCTAAAACAATTCCGAGGTGCCATTTAAAGAAAATTTCAACATAGAACCTTTTTTAGACCATAGAAAATTTGTAATATGTGGGCCCGCGCTTAGCCAATAGATTAGGCCATCGACCCAATTTTATTGAATTCAATTAGTAACGTATTTATTTTGAGATTATGTAGGACGAGTGAAAATTGAGTGGAGAAATTTTGATAAGTTTAAATGTTAAATTCCAAATTAAAACAAGACGGATGAAGTTAGAATTGAAAATTAATTCATAGATCAAGATAAAATAAGTACATGCCACAAATTTGCAAGTTACGAGAGTATTTGATATGAGATAACTAAGCTACTCTAGCATATACACAAACTTAAATATGTATACACTAATACAGACGTCTTAGTCCCAAAATAAACATGTCCTCATAGTTTTACTTCTTCTGATCCAAATAATTACTTCAACTATTTCACTTTAACTTTAACGATTGCTTTTCAAATTTCTCACAAATTAAAAAAAGTTATTTAATACTTATTACTAATATTTATTTGTATAACTCTACTACACATCAAAATAAATCAAAATCTTTTTTTCTCTGCATAAGATTTAGAATAAAGACACTACACATGATAAGAGAATGAAAATAAATGCAAAAAATTTCTCATCTTCTGTTTCCCACAAATGATTTTTCTTAGTGCGTACAACGCATTATTGTATAAAATAAAATTCTATGATCAACTTACACATTATTTTATTTCTACACAAAAAATATCGTGTCTCTCTTTCCTTCATCTTCCGATCAAATTTTAATGAAATAGTTGAAAAAAAACATTAGAGAAATAGAAATAGGTAATGGGCGATGTTGAAAGGAAATAGAAAGCGTGATAGTGTTAGGTCATTTTCATACATTCACCTAATCTATAGCGTTTACTTTATGTTGTGTTGTGTCCTCGTATTCCTTGTCCATTTGGAATTACCTAATTCAATAAATTAATCCTATAGCTTTTATGAGAAGAATAAAATAATCTGACCAATTTTACTTTTCATTATCACAATTATGTGATAGAGAGATGTCTATCTACTTGTGGGAATAAAATATCTACTCCAAAAACATTTTTTTAAGAAATTAAAAAGGAATATGTATGGAAAAAATTTCCTTCATTAAGATTTTTTAATCACATTTCATAATTTTAGGTTACCATGGAGGTAAGTTAGAAACTATTACTAGTATTTTTTTAAATTAACAAGAAGGTAGAATTGAGAGAAATAGTGAAAAAAATAAATTAAAATATCATTTAATTTTGTACAATTCTTTGAAAAACAGATAAGAGTATAGATTATGGAAACATAGCTTTTGATTATGTTATGCTAACTTGATAAATATAGTCAAAGAGAGGTAAATGACAAATAAATTACTTTTGAGTTAGACCATCTCACAGATCATTTCATGACACGGGTTTTTCTGAACATAATCAAAAAATGATCTTGGGTGGCGTATAAATAAAGGGATATAATTGAAGAAAAAATATAAATTAACTATGAATAAATTGATGAAATTAATAGATTAAAGTAAATAAAGGGAGGTAAATGACAAACTAGCTAATCTTGGGTTAATCTTGGATGAGATAGCCATTTTTATTATTATTATTTTTTTTTTTTTTTACAAACCGTTAAAAGTTGAACCATATATTTCCTACAATGAAAAAGTAGAATTTAGCTGACCCAGTAAAATGATTATCACTAATGACGTAGCTATCAGTTTGGACCATTAACCCTAATTTTGTCTATTATACTTTTTTGGTTAAAACAAAAAAATATTGTTTTTTGCTACCCACTCTATAAGACATTCTTTATTTCAATTCGTTTTGTCTTCTGGACATTTCAATTCCGTATATTTAATAGATTAGAAAACTAATTAAATATTTGACATTTTTTAAATGAAAAACATGGCTATCTAGATTTTCAATAGTCATAATCCATCTTTTTTAAATGTAATTTTATGGCAATATTTTAATATTCAGTTAAAAATAACCTTTTATCATATTGTGAATATTTAGAATTTGGATGTGTAATGAATAATTACACCTTTTTTTTAATTTACTAGAAATATTGTGGTTTTGGTTCGAACTTATTTCATTATTTTCAAATTTATCGAATAGTGTACGTGTGAACGGAGGAAGTATATGCTATTTATTTTTGAAATTAAAAATTGAACACTTCATGACTATCATTATCTTTAATGAATTACATTTGTTCAATATTAAATGAACTAAAACACGAAATTTTATACTCCCTCCGTCCCACAAAGATAGCCACAACTTTACACACAGATTAAGAAAAATCAATAAATGTAGTCAAATTTAGCTAATGTGTCAATTTTGTCCTTGAAATCACATTCTTCAAAATCTGCTAAGCCTTAATTACTCTTATTAATTAGGGGTAAAATTGACAATAAAATATTTAATACTAAAGTAAAAGAGAAAATAGAGCTAATTTGGGACATTAAAAAAAAAGAATATGGAGCTATCTTTGTGGGTCGAAGGGAGTAAATATTGATGACTAATTTTAATAGGTAAAGTCTAGTATGCACTCGAGTGCATGTTGTGCACCCTAGTCCATGTGCACTTTTCAGTTTTAATGACTTACACTTTTTGGTAAATAATGTTGCACTTTTCAATTATTACTAAAAATATTATTATACAGTTTAATAATTGAAAAGTGTAAAAAATTGTAAGTCAGTAAACTGAAAAGTGCAATATGTACTAGGTGCACAACATGCACTCGAGTCAATAGCAGACCAACCCATTTTAAAATCGAAAAATTAAAATAAATATGTACTCATTTAAAGAGAAAAGAAAAAAGTAGAGTATTTTCCTTAAAATACAACAATGGCGGGCATCCAGGTGGGGCGCAGTGAGTGTATGAGGTGGGACCAAAGAGACCACGTTTCAATCTTGCTGAATCTATTCCATCGCCATCATCACATTATGCTGCAAGCTAGTGGAACGAACATTCACATTTCCCCCATTTCTCTCTTTCTTCCATTGATTCCTCTATCCTAAACTCAAAAAAACTTAGAGAAGAAACACACAAATGTCTATTTCCGACTCTGTACGAACCCTCAGCGAGATTTCCGATGACCCAACACTCCGATTCACAATTGATCTCGTATCTGCTTCCCGAAGACTTCTTGCCTTTTTAACACTTGTTTCTGATTCTCACTTCCTGCTTCACAAATCCGCACTCATTGAAGCCATTAGAAGGTCCTTTTTCTTCAACCTCTTTTGTTTTTTTTTTTCATATTTTTAATTAAGAATTTGATGGAATTTTGTTTGTTTCAACAGGTACGATCAGCTATGGATGCCGTTAATGGCGGAGCTTACAACTGCCTCTAAACCTCCAATGATTCTTCCGCCTCTTGATATCGAATGGGTTTGGTTTTGCCATTCTCTTAATCCGGTAACATTTAATTACCCCTTTCGCAATTCATCAACACTGAATTTCATTCAATGCGATTTTGATTTATTTTATTTTATTTCAGTCAAATTACAAGCATTACTGTGAGTCAAAATTCTGGAAACTCATCGGAAAACCAGCTATATTCGATGAGGAAAATGAGGAGTATGCGTTGAACAGATGCAGGAAAATCTGGGAACATAAGTTTCCTTCCGAGCCTTTTGAAAATGAAGTCGATTTCGATTCTGATTCGGAAAATTGTTCTTCTATTTATAGTGAACATATGTTGTTGGATCAAGTGTCAAAGTATAGAAATCTATACAGTTTATTTACAGAACCATACTATTCAGAGATGGTGTATTTAGTGGCAGCAAAGCAGAGATACAGAGGCTTTATTTACATGGTTCATACGTTTGGTGATGAATGTTCTTGCTTCGTGCCTACTTCAGATGTTCTCCTTATGTTGCTCACTCATCAGGTTAGTTTCCACTTGTGTTTAATTCATAAATGTTGCTTTTTGATGATGATGATACTGTTTGATTAACCTAATGAATTGGCAGAATTGTGGATTTATTGAAATTAGTTGTATATGAGATGCTTCTTTAATGTTGTGTAGTGATGTATTGTCATTTGTCAAAGATTCTTTGCTCAAAAGTTGTGTGGAATATGATGTAGTTGAGCATATGAACTGTTCTGCACGTGAAAATCACAATTGTTCTGTAGCTTTTGTCCCTTTTTTTTCTTCTCTGTTCAGTTTTGACGATTCCCTATAAAACATTTGAAAAATTGTTTTATTTTTGTGTAAGATAGTACATGTATGGGAAAATAATAATTATGACAAAAGGGACCATCTAAATAAATGAATATATTCAACTTATTTCTGGCAATTAAGCCTTAAAATCTTGTTGTGTTTAACATTTTTTATTTTTTGTGGGGGTTGAGACTTGTGATTATTCTTGACAAATTGGATTCATTTACTAGAGCTATCCAACAGAATATGCTGTAGATTTTAAGGAATTGGAGGGAGATATGGAGAAAATAGTTATGGTACGGGACACAGTGAATGAACAAGACGTAAACGAAACCAAAATGCTGTGGGAGAGAATTTTCGATCTGCCATATGAGAAGGCGGGGGGTGCAGCCATTTCAAGGCCTATTTCCGAAACGCCTTTTTACTGGGATGTAACAAACATTGATGTTAACACAAAATACAAGTCCATGGTTCCCCGGTTCTTATTCGAGGTTAGTTGACTATTATCTTTAAAGTAATGTTATCTTCTAAACCAAATGATTATTGTTTAATCGAATGAATTTGTAACCTCAGGTGTGCATTTCAGCGAAAGTTATCCCAAATATCAAGCGAATAAAAACGGATTTTTCGCAAGAGTTTTTTCGTCTCCGAATGGCAAAGTGTCACAGGGAGCTTAAAATGGATAAACCAACATCGTGCTTCAAATCAGAATCTTGGCAAAAAATATGGCATCTGTACAGTGAATTCGGGACCAAAGGAGTGATTATCGAGCTACGTTATCGCGGTGGCTTCTGCTCTAAAGGCAGCTCTGTGCAGGATAGCATATCATTTTCTTGGAACGACTTATTACGTGCTCCCTCTCTTACGTCAGGGAAAGATATTGATGGGAGAGTGAAGTTCGTTGCTTCGA
This sequence comes from Galeopsis tetrahit, assembly GCA_963675135.1. NCBI lineage: Eukaryota > Viridiplantae > Streptophyta > Magnoliopsida > Lamiales > Lamiaceae > Galeopsis > Galeopsis tetrahit. Next base: position 91,751,813 of record OY776121.1, read on the forward strand.
TAACACCACCTGTACAAGCATCGTACTTGCTGAAATGTGTGCCAGATCGGGTGACAGATAATTCTGGTGCAATGGTATCAGATGTCATTTTGAAAATGAATCAGTACCGTCCACAAGAAGGTAGGTGGTTATCGCGTACCATTCTGGACCATGGTGGCAGAGAGTGTTTTGTTATTCGAATGAGGTAAGAATATACAGTATGCAGTACTATAGTTGAATTGTTGTTATGATTCCTTTCTAAGATTGGTAGTTGATTTCAAATTGCATAATAGAGTTGGAGGAGGTTTTTGGAGACGAGGGGGGGAAGTTCCTACAGCTGTGAAATGGGAGGATCGAGTTATACAAATATGTGAGGGCTCTTGGTCTTACGTTGTTGGTTCCACTTCGATTGGTAGATCTCCTGGTACGTAGGCGTCCCCAACTCTTTTTCAATGCCTTGTTTCTGCATTTGTGAGTTATAACTTGGTATTTCTGGATTTTTCGCGTCTAATCTTTTGCGTTATTTGGTTGCATCATGTGCCATCTAGTGCAGAGAAAGTGGTTGGAACCGCTACGCCAAAAGAACCAACAGAAGGTTTCCAAGCATGTTGGAGCTTGTCAACAGGAAATGAATTGTTAATACAGTGGGAAAAAACATCATCAATCTCAGGATTGAGATTCGATCTGATAAATGGCACGTCTTCTGAATCAATGGTAAGAAATCTCATACAGTGATTGTGTGTTTTCAAAATGAAATAACACTTGGGTGCACAACTAATACGTTTTAAATAAAAAAAGTATGCACTAGTTGCACCGATCTTGCCTTTAAAATGGAACAATTACAGGTAAGGCTGTTGCAAGGGAGACATTTGCAGTATCAAGTCAAGAAGCAAACGAAACGAGAAGGAAGCAACGAGGAAGATGAATACGTAACTCTGATAAGGTACTCAGACGATAACCTGACTGGAAAAGCGACTGCTCTTATCAACTGGAAGCTGCTCGTGGTGGAACTATTACCAGAAGAAGATGCAGTTTTCGTACTTCTTATCGGCCTTTCAATACTGCGGAGCGTATCAGAAATGAAAAGGGTAGATTTGGGGGGACTTTTGGTCCGGAGGAGAATACGAGAAGCTAAGAGTGGGGAAAGAGACTGGGGATCAGTTCTTCTCCATCCTTCATCGACTTCTTCTTCGTCGTCTCTTTGCCCGTGGTATTGGGATGCGAATTCGGCAATGGCGTCACAACCAAAGGATGAAGCTGGAAGCCAACCATCTTCCAGTTATTCACAGGCAGAAGGTGCACATAACTTGTACACAAGGGCAATTATTTCTTGAATCATTTGGGACTTGTGATATAGAATAAGGATTGGCATTTCATTTTGTCTGATTATTTATCAAATTATGAGTGTTTATGGATAAATTTATTTTCTATGTAGAAATAAATTAACCGAATTAACTATAGGAATTTTATTATTTGAATTGTATCAATAGATTGCTAAAATTCGAAAAAAAAAAGGTTGAATTGTAAGTATGTGTTTCACTTCAATACTCCCTCTATTTCATTATATTTGTCTTTTAAAATAGAATTTAAGATAAAAATGACAAACAATAATATAAAACAAACGGAGTATATTTTTCGAATAAATGACAGAATTTTTTTCGCTTGTGAATTACTTTATGATCATCTACTATGATATTCTTCACTTCCATCAAATAACCTAATATTGCAAGTAACTTTTTCTTTTTTTACTTTCCTTTTTTCCAAAAAAAAAAAAAAGAATAAAGGAAAAGCAACATCAATGAAAATTACCAGCAGTTAGCAACAACAATTTTGTTATACAAGTTTGGAAAATATATAAAGTGTAATTAAAATTGTAAATATTCTCTACTTTCATCCTTTCCCATCCCCCACTTAAAAAAAAATCCAATTTTTACTCATGATATAAATAAATAGAGTAAAAAATCTCCACTTTAAAATTAAAAAAAAATCCCTTTAGCTGTTAGATTAAAAATCAAAATGTATTGAATAAGAACATGATAAAAGTAATATGTGCATCAACAATATTACAGTTTGTAAGAATTAATACTACTTTATTATGTGCACCAACAATAAAATTAAGGGAGGTTTACAAGAGAAAAATTGAATAGAATTCATATTAAGATAATTGAGAAATATAAACTTGATATTGAATGAAATAGACCAAATTATTATCATTCCTCCTCTTAGTCCTCTATATAAGGGAGGTTTACAACTTACAAGAGAAGTTACAACAAACTAATTAATAAACAAAAACTATCTTGATCATTTTGACTTTGACTTCTACAATGTTAATCATTTGAGTTGTTCTCTTCCGCTGCTGAAAGAACAAATATTATTGTTGTAAGAACTACTTCTAAAAAATATGCACTTAATAGTATAAGGTGAGCTGTAATTTGCAACAAACGAAAATAGAAAAAACATAAAAGATGTTCTAGTGTATAAAGAGTAAAATATATTTTACTCTTGGGCAAACATTAAAAGTTTATGCAAGAAGAATAATGAACGAACTTAAACGAAAAAGTTGCATGATTACGAAAAAGTTACATGATTTGCATGTTTTTCAATCTGAAAAGAATCATTATTTTACATATTGTAGGAAAGGTAGCCATAACTTGAACTTTGCCAAGGGGAAAATTTAAGTATATTTTCTATCAACATCTCAAAAACATTCCTTCCCCCTTCATTTTCACCCATTAACAAGCAATCCCACCATTCTCCATAACATAAATATCACTTCCAAACAATAACATATGCATGATCATACTAATCACTAATCAATGGCTTTTCTCAATTTCCTCCTCCTTTTCACCGTTTTTTTCGCTTTCCACCCGTCTCTCCCCTACGCAAACATCGATCAATATCAAACCCTCGACTCCCTAATAACTCAAGCTTGCAACAAAATCGATAACCAAACCTCGTGTATCTCGAACATCCAATCCCAAATCGAGAGCCACAACCGCCACACCCCAGTCGCCTCTGTCGTCAGAGCCGCCCTACGCAACACGATCAACGAGGCATTATCCGCCATCAACATGATCACAACTTTCAACACCTTATCCATAAACTACCGCGAGCAATTAGCAATCGAGGATTGCAAAGAGCTCCTCGATTTCTCGGTTTCAGAACTCGCGTGGTCTCTATCAGAAATGAACGACATCCACGCCGGTTTCCAAACCCCTCACTCAGACGGAAACCTAAAGGCGTGGCTCAGCGCCGCGCTGAGCAACCAAGACACGTGCATTGAAGGGTTCGAGGGCACCGACCGACGCCTCCAACGCTTCGTAAGAGGAAGCCTCTCACAAGTAACACAACTCATTGGAAATGTGTTAACTCTATACACACAAATGCACACCCTACCATACAAACCACCAATAAACAACACTATCATAGACATTCACAAAAACGAAACCTCGAATTTCCCGACGTGGATGACCGAGGGGGACAAGGAGCTCCTCGTCTCGAGCCCAGACGGAATGCACGTCGACGCGGTTGTAGCATTGGACGGAAGCGGACACTTCCGTACAATCGCGCAAGCGATAATCGAGGCGCCGAGCTATAGCAAAAGAAGGTATGTGATACATGTTAAAAAAGGAGTGTACAATGAGAATATAGATATGAAGAAAAAGAAAACTAATATCATGATAATTGGAGATGGAATCGGAAACACCATAATTTCCGGTAATCGGAATTTCCTGCAAGGGTGGACAACATTCCGAACAGCTACCGTTGGTAAATTACTAAATTCTCAGACCTAAAATTGTAATTTCACTTTTCAATTTGGGGAAAAAAAATTAACCTAATTTCCCTGACCTGGTTTTGTAGCGGTTTCCGGCAGGGGATTCATCGCAAGAGACATCACATTCCGGAACACCGCCGGGCCGGAAAATCGCCAAGGCGTCGCCCTCCGTGTCGATTCCGATCAATCCGCGTTCTACCGGTGTAGCATGGAAGGCTACCAAGACACTCTGTACGCTCACTCGCTCCGCCAATTCTACCGCGAGTGCAGCATCTCCGGCACGATCGATTTCATCTTCGGCAACGGCGCCGCCGTGCTGCAGAACTGCAAGATCTTCACGCGGCAGCCATTAGCGCTCCAAAAAGTCACCATCACAGCGCAGGGGAGAAAGGATCCGCACCAGAGCACCGGGTTTTCGATTCAGGACAGCTACGTGTACGCCACGCGCCCGACGTATTTAGGGAGGCCCTGGAAGCAGTATTCGAGGACTGTCTATATCAATACTTATATGAGCTCGATGGTGCAGCCGAGGGGGTGGCTGGAGTGGTACGGGGATTTTGCTTTGGGCACTCTTTGGTACGGAGAGTATAGGAATTACGGGCCTGGTGCGTCTATTTCGGGCCGGGTTAAGTGGCCTGGGTATCATATAATTAGGGATGCTTCCACCGCTGCTTTCTTCACCGTTGGCCGGTTTATTGACGGCATGTCGTGGTTGCCGGCCACCGGTGTCAAGTTCAACGCCGGTTTAACTAATTAGTAGTACTTATCTCCCTAATTACCATTTTAGGAGTTACATTAATTAATCAAGTTGTTCACTGCTAATAGCCTATAGATATATTTTAATAACATTGCATCTAATTTGATTGGTTGATTATGTGTACTTTGATCTGCAGTGCAACATAGCTTGCCAATTTTCTGGAATTGCCAAAGCCTTAAAAATCTTATATCTAAATTATATTTTGTTTCATCGTGAGACGGCTGTCTCACTTGCTTTTTCTTTACTTTTAAGTACAAGATTACTTGGACACTCGTAATATAAAAATAATCCACAAAGTTAATATTCTCATAAAAACATTTTGTTTTCAGAATTGTCACTCATTTTAAGTCATATTTTCCTCTAAATTTCATTCAAATTCATTTTTACCTCACTAAATCCCATTTATTAACATTCATTTTCTTAAAAAGTCAGTTGATCAACCCGGGCAAGTCATTACGTAAGGATGGAGTAATTATTAATAGGATTCATGGACCATATATTATTAGTACAATTGGTATGCATCTCCAATTAAATTCGAGATCCAAACAGTGGTTGTAATGAAATATCTCCTAACTTCATGGAACTGCATGTTAATAGTTGTTGATTCGTTTTTCCCTCTAAGCCTCATAATCACATACCAGAAATAACTAACTTTTAAAATTTAGTCAAATCTATTTCTTTCTTCTTCTTCCATTGACATGACCGTTAGCTAGTCAGGTTCACGATGCAAACACCACAGCTTCTTCTTATTCAGGTCCATTACCCCCTCGGGCCTTTCTTCACTCAATCTGAGTGACTTGTATATAAAATTATCTGTATATAATAATATAAATATCATCAAAATCAGCTAATAGTTAGAAAAAATTAAGAAATTAAGAAAACAAAATGGCCAAGAATAAGACAGCTATAATCTCTGTTTCCTCTATACTTTTGATTGCTATGGTGGTGGCTCTTGTCTTGGTGAGCAAAGACACCGAAGAAAATACCGTTAAAGATGTTTCGGGCTCCCAAAAGGCGATCTCGGCCTTATGTCAAACCACGGACTATCAGAGTACGTGTTTGAAGAGTCTCGACGGTCAGAACAGCACCAACCCGAAAGACCTCATCGAGGTGGCTTTTCAAGTTTCCATCGATTACCTCAGAGAGGCTCTACATAATTCCACTGCTCTAAAAGAGGCTCAAAACGACCCTAGAGGGAAAGGTGCTCTCGACGCGTGTGGAGAGCTTGCTAACTGCGCAATCGAAGATTTCCACAGATCGTTCTCTAAGTTTGCCAGCTTTGACATCACCAAAGTTGATGATGTCCTCATGGACTTGAAGATTTGGCTTAGTGGCGCCATGACGCAACAAGAGACGTGCCTTGATGGGTTCGAAGATGTCCCCGGAGACGCTGGAGAGAAGATGAAGAAAATTCTTACAACGTCAATGCAAATGACTAGCAATGCCCTTGCTATGGTTGCTGAGATTGCTACTTTTCTTGAGTCCATGGGTATGCAAAGCGCCTCAAGCCGTCGTCTCCTGTCCGAAGATATTCATGTGGTCGGACATGGTGATGATGAGTTTCCTGAATGGATGAATTCGGATAGACGAGAACTCATTACTGCACAGCCGCAGAAGATTAAGCCAGACGCGGTTGTGGCTAAGGATGGGAGTGGCGACCATCGTACGATCAACGATGCTTTAAAAGCCCTCCCTAAAAACAGCAACAAAACGGTGGTTTTGTACATCAAACAAGGCGTTTATAATGAGGTCCTGAGGATTAATAGCACTTTGACACATTTGATGATGATAGGCGACGGCCCAACCAAGACGAAAATCACTGGAAATCTCAACTTCGTCGATGGAATCGGAACATATCACACAGCAACCGTTGGTATGTACACATATATACGCAATTACATCTTCTTCAAGAAATGCATATCTGATTTCATTTCATTTCATTGCAGCTGTCCAAGGGGATGATTTCATGGCAAGAGACATTGCCTTTGAAAACTCAGCCGGACCATCGAAGCACCAGGCGGTGGCACTTCGTGTGAGTGGCGATAAGGCCATTTTCTACAACTGCCATATGGATGGGTACCAAGACACCCTATATGTACATGCCTACAGGCAATATTACAGAGACTGTAAAATCTCCGGCACCATTGACTTCATCTTCGGAGACAGCGCCTCCGTGTTTCAAGGCTGCACGTTGCTCGTTCGAAAGCCTTTAAGCAACCAACAGAACATTGTCACCGCACAGGGGCGTAAGGACTTGCGCCAACCGACGGGGCTAGTTTTACAAAACTGCACCTTCGTAGCTCATCCTGAATTACAACCCGTTAGGCACGAGTTCAAGTCGTACCTCGGAAGGCCCTGGAAGGAATATTCCAGAACCATCATCATGGAATCGTTCCTCGATGATTTGATCCACTCTGACGGGTGGCTTCCCTGGATGGGCGATTTTGCCCTCAACACTCTGTTCTACACGGAGTTCAACAATAGAGGCCCTGCTTCTCCCAAGGCTAAACGTGTGACATGGGAAGGTGTGAAAGAGCTGCCGTCGCATCGTATCCAACGGTTCACCGCCTCCGCGTTTCTCGACGGAAATAGGTGGATTCCGCAGAAAAGGGTGCCGTACTCCGCCGGCTTCATCTTCTCTGTGCCTAAAGAAGATCCGAATATCAAATACTCTCCTGTTGTGCCTGAAGAAAACAAGGATTTGGGATTAACAACAAACATTGATAAAGAAGCTTTCGCAGCTCTTAAACCTAATATTACAACTACTCTTCCTCCTCCTTCTACTCCGCCTCCCACTCCTGCTCCTCCCCTTCCCGTGTCGAATATAGCTGCCGCACCACAGGGACTCGCAGCCGCACCGGCGCCTCTCGGCGGTTCGGTTCCCATTATTCCGATTTCAACCGGCGAAGTCATCATTGATCTATCTCCGTCACCGGAGCCCTCGGAATTGGAAGCACCTGCTCCTGCACCTGTCTCTACCGCCGGCGGCTTAGCTGCTTCTCCTTCTCTGACTCCTCAATCAGATCTAGCCGCCGCTCCTTCTCTCTCTCCGAGCGGTTTGCCTCCTCAACCAGATCCAGCCGCCGCACCTAGCGGTTCGCCTCCTCAACCAGATCCAGCCGCCGCACCTAGCGGTTCGCCTCCTCAATCAGATCCAGCCGCCTCTCCAAGCGGTTCGACTCCTCAATCAGATCCAGCCGTCTCTCCGAGCGGTTCGACTCCTCAATCAGATCCAGCCGTCTCTCCAAGCGGTTCGACTCCTCAATCAGATCCAGCCGCCTCTAGTCCTGTCTCTCCGACCGGTGGTTCAGTGCCGCCGCTTCAGGCTGAGACGGGTTCTACACCAATTTCTCCGACTGGGGCATCAGATGCAGCTGCTTCTACACCTGCAAATGCTAATAGTCCAGAGTCATTAACAGAATTAGCTGAAGCTCCTGAGTACGATGCAGCCTAGAAGGAATTTTGAATTTTCATGTTTAGCTATAACCTCGTCATATTGATTGATTCTTTCATAGAGTGCTTCCAGGTTTTTCAATTGTAAATTCAATTTTATTTTTCAAAGAGTATGTATATATGTAAAGTGTTGATTATGTGATTGCGTAATTTGATAATGAAAAATGAAGTTGAAGAAGATCTCAGTATGCCTATCAGCCATAACCCTGAATTCACCAGTGCTTAAACTTGAATCTGCCGTTTGCATTCCAGCTTTTCTCCCCTTCTTTCCCTCCAATTCACAGATTTCATATTTTAGTGTTATGCCTAGTCAAAGAGGTCAATCTTTGACAAGTCAATCCTAGTCACCATCTTACGTGGCGAGGACCAGTCAACAAAGTCGTGCGACGACTAGTCAACAAGACCAAGAAAATGTAATAGATTTAATGTATTTAATATATTTAAGTGCTCGTCCAATGATGTTGGCGAGCACTGTCTTAGTTAGCTGCTCGCCCAAATGTGTGGCGAGCACGTGCTTATTCTTAGTTAAGATGTTTTAAGTATTGAAGCCTTGGGAGACAGCATGGAGCGTGGCGACCACTCTCCTCGAAGGCCCTCCGGCGACCACCATGGCCCAGCTCCTCGGCATCTCGGCGAGGACGAGCACCTAAGGCGGTTTAGCATTAAATGCGCCATCAAATCACCTTTTCGGGCAGAATGAAGGTCCAATCTGGAGGCTCCACGTGTAAAGGGCGGGCAGCCCTTGAAAAGCAGTATATAATGCCCATTTGGGCTCATTTGTAACATAAGTTGAAAATACACACAATCACCCCATCCCAAAGCAATAAACACTCCCAAAGCTCTCAAGCTTTTAGCTTCTCCAAGAAGCTATTCCTTGTTCTTGATCTTTCTTGTTTAGTTCTTCATCAAGATCATCAAGATCATCATATTAATCCACATAAACGCGTAATAACCCCCGCATAAATTATATGTTTGTATCGTGCTAAGCACAGTCCACATCCAAGTCAACCCGAATTTAGTGCATACAACATTTGGCGCTAGAAGGAGGGGACCTTTTACGTGTTTAATCATCAAAGTTTCGTCCGATCAACGAGCGATCGGTTAGCAAACTCCCTGTTTCAAGCTTTAATCGGTATATCTACCGTTTAGAGCATCATTCTACGATCTTTAGTGTTCTTCGTGTTCTTGAACATTTTCAGTTTTTCGTAGCATATTTTGGAGTTTGATCTCCTTGTATTTGTGTTTTCAAGCTTCTGTTGTTACTTTGCTAAGACTAGTAGTTGTAATAGCGCGTTCTTCTGCGTAAGAACTTTAATCTTTCGTTTTTCTTTACTCTGTAATCTAAAAAGACACTCTTTAAACGATGTCTCAGCATACTCCACCACCCGGAGGGAACGAGCACCCTCCGCCGCCGGCAAATCCTTTTGCAAACCTAAACATGGGGGATATTATGAATGACCCCCAACACTTGAAAGACTTTTCAGACTTCCTCCTGGAGAAGAGGAGGCTGAACGAAAAGGAAGAGCTCGAGAAGGCCAAAGATAGGGCTTTCGTCGAGGCTCGCAAAAACAGGGGGAACGAGGATAACCATTCCTATCACTCACATCCCTCTCACCCCCAAGATAAGGGCAAGAACAAAGTTGGCGAGCACTCCCACAATAGCCATACGGGAGACTCACAAAGAAATTCGGTGTTCAACCGAATGAAAGAAAATGATGGAAGGGCTCCTCGCCAAGTACCTTTCAACGTAGATGGCCGACCACATAAGGCCGACCACCACCATCGCGCTGATAGAAGAGATCAGGGCGACAGAGTCTCAGCTCTAGATCGAGTGGGACCAGGGAAGGGTTCGCGAGCTCCGGCCAAGAGTTATCGCAGCCACCATTCTGACAGGCACTCGCCCAGGCGATCACATCATGATGATCGCCCGGTCATTTCCCAGGGGAGTCGACGTGACGAGAACGTCGTCCCACGAGCTCAAACTGCCGAGGAGGGGCAAATCGCCCAGTTCCTCGAAACCCAAAAATTAATGAAACAATAGATGGACGCTCTGCGAGCAGAGGTGGTCGCCTCGAAGCAAGGGACCACACCGCCGATCAGTCTGCCCGCACCTCCACTAAGTGTTGCAATCCTTACTGCCCCCATTCAGAGAAAGATCCAAATGCCTTCCATGACGGCATATGATGGGATGTCCGACCCCAGAGTACACTTGTCCAAGTACTCCAACTACATGGCCTCAATCGGGGCAACGGACGCAACACAATGCAGAAACTTCTCCCTAACATTGGGAGACCGGGCTCATCGATGGTACACAACTTTGAGTCCCGGATCTATCACCTCTTTCCTTGAGCTGGGACACCACTTTCTGACCTACTATGGGTCTATTGCTGCTCGCCCAGCCTCAAAGCAACGTTTGGCGAACGTCCGCCAATCCCTGACTGAATCAGGCAAAGACTTCACCGAGCGCTTCGATAGGCTGGTGATCGATGGGGAGGCCGTGAACGATGAGACGAAGCTGATCTCAGCGGTTTCCGGTCTCAGGATAGGTACCAAGCTGTGGGAATCTATCCATCTTACTTTCCCCAGTTCTTATGCGGACTTCCGCACGAGGGCTGGAAATTTTATCCAAATGGAGGAAATAATGGACGCTGCCAAGGCTAACGAGCAGCCTGACACGTCCAAGAGAGTGTGGCCCAAGAAAAACACAAACACTGGGGAATCTTCCCAGCCCAAGAAGGCGACCACTCAAGCTGGCAGTGCTCGCCCAGCGAACTTCAGGCCATTCGAGGAGGCACCTGAGATCATCCAGTTCAGGAAGGCCCTCACCGTGGATCCAAGGGGCATCTACAACGCAATCAGGGGGAAAAATCTGCTCCCCCAAGCAAAGCCCATGCATACGAGCGATGCAAATCTTGATGGTAGTAAATTTTGTAACTACCACAACTCTGTCGGCCACCACACCAATGAGTGTCGAGACTTGGTGAGAAATCTCTTCAAACTTTACAATGAGGGTAAGCTCACCCAATTCATCAAGTCCGGAGATGGAAACGGCGACAACAGGGGCAAGAAGCGTCGCGACGACAGCGGCGGCGACCTGCGCCAACAATTGAACCGTCCCAAGCTAACTCCTCCCATGCCAAAGAATGCTCTTGGCGACATCGACAATCTGGGCCAAGACTGCCTTGTGATAGAGGGACCTTTGGGGGGGACTCAATCCGGAGTCGCTCTGTTTGTTCGCCGGGCTCAGGGCGAACAGCGAGCACTCAACAATGTGCACCAGGTGTGCGTCGCTCCTACTGCCGAGAAGCCTCCTTCTCATCAAATCCGTTTCACGGACGACGACCTGAATGGCGTGGTGCAGCCAAACAATGATGCGTTGGTCATCACGGGAAAAATAATGGGAACCATCGTCCATCGAATGATGGTCGACACTGGGTCATACACCAACATCCTTTTCAAGCATACTTTGGATGCTCTTGGTGGATATGCAGATTACATCGAGCCTTGCGACGATATAATCGTAGGGTTCGGGGACACGCGCAACCTTCCCATTGGGAAAATAAGATTGTCCTTGGAGTTGGCATCGTCAAAAGAGCCTGAATTGCACCATGCTAGGCAGCTCGACTTCTTGATCATCGACATGCCATCATCCTACAATGCGTTCCTAGGCCGACCTTTCTTCAGCGAGTTCAAGGCGGCCGTTTCAACTTATTATTACTGTGTAAAGTTTCCAACCCCGGCGGGAGCTATAACCGTTAAGGGCGATCAGACGCGGGCGAGGGAGTGTCTCGTCCGTTTTGCAAAACGTCATTCTAAAGAAAGTGCCATGGTTGGAAAGTATATTATGTGTCAAACTCAAACAGAACAAATGAACTACTTGGAGGGTCTTCCTAGCAAGTACAGAAAAATTGAAGTTGGGGAGTGCAGTCATCGTTCCGACGACCACCAAGTGGAGGCGAACGAGCACGCCTCCATGGAAGTGGACGACCACACCCCAATGGAAATCAACGAGCAGACAGATCCGGGCGACCAGATCCCCGGCGACCAGTCTCCAGAAAACTTCCCATATTTGGAGCCTAGGTTAGGCTTTGAGCCAAAATTCGGAATTGAGGACCCTCGTTGGAAGGAGCCTAAAGAGCGGGCGACTTCAGCGGAGGACCTTGAAACCATCCAATTGAATGAAGCTCGTCCCGAACTCGAAGTATTCATAGGTTCGAATTTACCAGAACATCTGCGATCGGACATGATCGCATTTTTGAAGGAAAACATCAGTGCGTTCGCCTGGTCGCACGAAGATATGGTGGGCATTCCCACGAATCATGCCTGCCACAGACTAAATATTGATCCAACAAAAAGACCCATCACCCAAAAGCGAAGAAAATTTGGGCCTGATAAAAGTGCGGCTTTGGCAGTCGAAATCAAGAAATTGATCGACAACAAGTTAATAGAGAAAACTGGAACTGACCCTGAGTGGTTGGCAAATCCAGTGCTCGTCAAGAAAACGACCGGGTCGTGGAGATTGTGCATAGACTTCACAGATTTAAACGACGCCTGTCCAAAAGATCATTTTCCGATGCCCCACATTGATCACCTAGTGGATAATACAGCGGGGCACGAGATTTTAACGTTCATGGATGCCTTCGCAGGGTACCATCAGATTGCAATGCATCCCGACGACCAGCGACATACGGCCTTCATGACGGCGCGTGATATGTATAGCTGGAAAAGAATGCCTTTCGGTTTGAAAAACGCGGGAGCAACGTACCAAAGACTGGTAAATAAGATGTTTGAAAAACACATCGGTGAGATGGTAGAGGTCTATATCGACGACATCGTTGTCAAAAGCTTACGAAAAGAAGACCACCTACACCACCTTGCCATGACATTCGATATTCTAAGAGAGTACAACATGAAGTTAAATCCAAAGAAATGCAGTTTTGGAGTTAGCTCAGGAAAATTTCTGGGGCACTTGGTTAGCCAGCGGGGCATCGAGGCGAATCCAAGTAAAATTCAAGCAGTAATCAATATGCAAAGCCCAAGGAACGTGAAAGAAGTTCAGAGATTGACAGGATGCCTTGCATCGCTGAATAGATTTATTGCACGAACGGGCGATCGTTGCAAACCTTTTTTCGACGCTCTGAAGAAAGGAAAGTTCGAGTGGACCGACGAGTGCGAGAAAGCTTTCGAGAAATTAAAGGAGTATTTATCGGATCCGAAGGTCCTATCTAAGCCAGTCCCAGGCGAAATTTTATATCTGTACTTAGCGGCCACTGACTGTGCGATCAGTTCAGTGCTCGTCCGAGCTGAGGGGAGCACACATCTGCCTATCTACTACGTAAGTCAAACACTGCGAGATGCGGAGTTGAGATACACTCCAATGGAAAAATTGGCGTACGCACTAGTGATGAGTGTTAGAAAATTAAGGCAATACCTGTTCGACCACGAGGTGGTCGTCCTCACCACCTTTCCTCTCCGACGAGCACTGCATCGTCCGGATACCGCGGGAAGACTTCTAAAATGGTCAGTAGAGATCGGACAATTTGGTCTCACCTACGCACCCAGAACGGCAATCAAGGGACAAGTGTTGGCAGAATTCATCGTAGAGCTCACTTTCCCGGAGAAATTGGCCGAGGGAATCGAGCTTCCTTGGTCACTGTTCGTCGATGGCTCGTCGACGAGCACCAAAGCAGGGGCAGGAGTTGTCCTCATCAGCCCAACCGGACAGGCTTTTGCTTCGGCGATCGAGTTCGAGTATCGGGCGACCAACAACGAAGCAGAGTACGAGGCTCTGGTTGCAGGAATCAAGATGGTTATGGCCGTGGGCGCTAGAAAACTGAAATTTTTTTCTGACTCTCAGCTGGTTGTATGTCAAATCACGGGCGAATACGAGGCTCGCGGCGATCAAATGATAAAGTATCAAGACCTAGTGAAAGGATTACTCGAGCAGTTTGATCAATTCCACATCGAGCAAATCCCTAGGGAGGAAAATACGCAAGCAGACGCGTTAGCTCGGCTGGCCACTTCAGAGGGGGAGGCAATTTTTTCAGAAGCAACCATCACCAAGATATCTTCCCCGTCGGTGAACAGAGGTCAAGTTTTGCAGGTTGAAGCGACCAGCGACGAGGACTGGAGGACGCAGATCATCAAGTACATCAAGACCGGCGAGCTCCCGGCAGACAAAGTGAAAGCAACCAGATTGCAACTCAGGTCCGCAAGGTACTCAATTGTGGGCGACCAGCTGTACAAACGGGGTTTTTCAATGCCTTTATTGAAATGTCTCGGAGAAGACGAAGCGAAGATCGTCATGCACGAAATCCACGATGGAGTGTGTGGAAATCATACAGGGGGGCAAGCGCTCGCTCTAAAGATCATAAGGCAAGGCTATTTTTGGCTAATACTGAAGAAAGATGCAATCCATTACGCGCAGACGTGCAAGAGATGTCAAGCCTTCGCTCCCGCCATTCACTCACCACCAGACGAGCTCATCTCGGTGTATAGTTCGTGGCCTTTCGCGAAGTGGGGGATCGACATCATCGGACCTTTCCCACCAGCTGCTGGGGGGTAACTTTCGTCGTCGTAGCAGTCGATTACTTCACCAAATGGACAGAGGAAAAGGCATTGAAGACCATCACAACGGGCCAAATGACAAGCTTCATTTGGAAGAATATAATTTGCAGGTTTAGCCTACCACGAGCGATAGTGACCGACAACGGACGTCAATTTACAAGTCAAGACATGATGGATTTCTGCTCAAGATGGAACATCAATAAAAAAATTTCAACACCCTACCATCCACAATCAAACGGTCAGGTAGAGGCGATCAACAAAATCATCAAGCACACCTTGAAGGCTAAGCTGGATGGATTGAAGGGCAAATGGGCCGAAGAGCTGCACATGGTTCTGTGGGCATATCGGACGACCACGAGAAATTCTACTGGTGAAACTCCGTTCGCGCTCGCGTTCGGAACCGAAGCTGTCATACCAGCAGAGGGGCAAGTCCAAACTTTTCGAGTAGCAAATTATGACGAGCAGTTGAATAACGATGCACAGCTCTCCGATTTAGACTTCCTAGAAGAACGAAGGCTAACAGCGGACGAGAAGAATGTGGTCTACAAGCAAAGGTCAGAACGCTACTACAACACCAAAGTACGTGCTCGCCAGTTCACTATCGGCCAGCTCGTACTTCGAAGGGCGACGGAGCAGTCCATTGGCATACTTGGCCCGACTTGGGAGGGTCCGTACCGAATAACGCGCACACTCCTAAACGGATCGTACGAGCTTGAAGATCTCGAGGGCAAGCCGAGCAAGTACCCATGGAACGCGGTCAAGCTGAAGAAATATTACCAGTAAGTTTTTAAGATTATTTCATATTTATAGTTTGTTTTTAATCGTCATTTCAATTCAAGCAAAGTTTTAAATTTCCATCAAGTGTTAGATAAATTTGAAAGTTTGAACAAGGCTCTGCGTAGCCATCTAGGAAACAAAAGACGAGCACTCTTTTCTAAAGAGGCTCGCAAGGTAGTGGCAAAGACGATCACTACCTGTCAAACAAGGAGTTCAACCGACGAATGGTTAACTCTAAAAAGACGAGCACTCTTTCTTAGAGTCTCGCAAAAGAAAGACGAGCACTCTTTTTTAGAGTCTCGCAAAGGAAAGACGAGCACTCTTTCTTAGAGTCTCGCAAAGGAAAGACGAGCACTCTTTTTTAGAGTCTCGCAAAGGAAAGACGAGCACTCCTTCTTAGAGTCTCGCAAAGGAAAGACGAGCACTCTTTCTTAGATGCTCGCAATAGAAGACGAGCACTCTTTCTTAAAGATGCTCGCAAGATAGCAACGACGATCACTATCGAAAGCATACGAACGAAAACAAATAAAAGGCGAAGTAAAAAGACAAGTATCATAACATAAATCGAGAAGCAGTGACGAGGACGATCACTCAATATAAAGAAAATAAGCAAACACATCATAAGCAAAAACTTCCATTCATTAAAAAGCCTTAGAAGGCTGAAATTACAAAAAAGGCCTTAATGGCCGAACAGTCCTAAGAAAAATAAAATAAAACAAAGTACAAGCAAACTAAACTACCGGAGCATTCTCCTCGGCAGGAGCATCTTGCTCGCCAGGTACCCTGTCCTCGTTCACAACCTCCACTTCAGCAGGAGCACTCTGCTCGCCCTGTTGGGGCGGGGAGTCTTCGGGAGGATTCACGAACTCCACCGGAACTCCCGAGAGTCGAGGAAACTGGAGTCCCATTTGCACCAACGGAAGCAAGGGGAGCTCGGTTCCCGGTTGAGGATTCTCCTTCATAAGGAGGTCGTCCAGAAGCCCGCCGAGCGGAATCACGTCCACTTCCGGATGAGCATCCAATAGCTTGTAAATGAGCCCGTGGGCAGTAAACGCCACCGATAACATGGCCACGCCCCCAGCGAGCTCAGTTGTCTCATCTCTCTCATCTATAGCATCGACCAGCTGTTGCCGAAGAGTGGCCAACTCTTCCTCATCAGTTGCGGACTTACTTGTAAGAGTCCTTACCTCGTCCTCGGCGATCTTGAGGCGAGCACGGAGACGTTCGATCTCTTGAAGATCTTCTTGATCCTTTTTTCGAACCATCTCCAGTTGGGCCTCAAAATCGGCCAAATTTGCCTCAGCATTGGCCAGCTTGGTCTCGAGGTCGACCACTTTCTCCTCTGAGGCGAGCAGTTTCCCCTCAGCAACAGTTTTTGCCTTAGCCATTTGAGCAACTTTCGCAGCCCTGTCCTCGCTGAGCTTGCGACCATCAGCAATCTGGCTGGCGAGCTTCTCCATGGTATAAGAGGCTCGGCTCAAGTCAATGGCGACCAGGCGCGCATTTTCCATGGCGTTATGGTTGTCGACCTCTTCGATCAGTGTGGTCGTCAACGAGCGAGGTAGGTGCTTCATCGCCCTCTGGGCGAACAGATTCAGAGGCTCCTTATCGACCGGGTCTCGCGACCGGTAGAAGCCGAGAAGGTTCTCACTGAAGGGTTGGGCGACCGGATAGTCGGCAACTCTGTTGAAAAATAAGGAAAGAGTTAGAAGAAAAATACTTGAAAAATTTCTAAAAAACTTTTTTGAAAAAACTTACTTGGCAACCCTTGCGGCTTCCCAGCCAAGAAGGGTATTATCTCCCGAAGCCCTTTGTCCGGCCGACGAGCTCGTCGCAGTCTCTCGCGACCGAGTGCTTCGGGGAGGAGGGGAAGCAACTGGTTTGGGGGGGGGCGAGTTACCCCTCGGTGGAGGAGATCTCCTCGGCGAGATCCTCCTTTCAGCAGCAGGTGGGCGAGAAGTACCCCCCCTGGTCGGTTTAGCAACCTTTTTGGGTGGAGCCCCCGAGCTCTCCGCCCCTTTCCTTTTCTTTCCAGCGCCATCGACGATCTTGCGCTCGCGAAGGAGTTGTGCTTGTCGAAGCATCCTGTTCGCTTTTAGACGCTCGACTTCAACGGTGGGGGGGAGATAGGCGACAACCCTTTGAGGAACCACTACTAGAAAGAGAAGCGAGAAGTTAGTATCATCGAAGAATAAACTTAAAAGAAATTTGAAGAAATATTTTACCTGGAGGGAACTCTCGAGTGAAGTGATGAGGAGGTACTCTGAGACCTGCTCGCTCACGCATGCACTCCCTGTTCAGAAATCGGCAAGACCTCTCCAGGTAGCGACGATTGAGAACGCAGCAAACGTGGTACTGAAAGAGAGGAGTGAGACGGTCGTCGGCAGTCTTCTTGCGAGCAGTTTCACCTACAAAAAGCGAGGAGTTATTCAGTATAGACAAGAACGAGCAGTAATTAAAAGACTTACCACGAATTCTTTGATATTCGGTCTCGATGAGAATGCGATCAGAGGAGCCATCCGGCCTCACTGGACTCATCCAGTCCCCGGCTACCCACCACCAGTTGGTTTTCCAATCCCTGATCTTGTTGGGAACCCCTTCAACCAGTTTAAAATTATCACGTCCTCGTACATAATAGTACCCATGGCCTACTAGTGCTCCGGCCTCGGCCGCCTGAAGAAGATAGTTAATCTCTTTCGGGCTAAGCCATATGTTCCGACATCCATTCTCGGCCGCCACCAGGCCGAACAGTGTTAGAATGCCGATCAAGTTTGACCAACCGTTCGGCAGAATTTGAGAAGGGGCCACCTTTAGAAAGACTAAAAAATTTGAGATACTGGGATGCAGGGGGAACCTCAGCCCAGCTTCCATCATACCGATGTTGACGGCGACCATGCCCTCTGGCGGCTGGTCGGCCCTCTCATCCTCACGAGGAACGAAAAAGTACACATCGGCTGGCAGTTGGTACTTTTTTCGAGAGTTCTCTAGCTGCGCCGAGGAGACTTTGCTTGCATAGTTACTCGCCTCATATATCGTTTGGAAAGCTTCTCGATGCGGGCGAGGAACATCTCGAGGAAGGTATTCGCAGATATACTTATAATAGGCCTCCCTCGAGACCTCATCGCCATCTAAACTTTCCCGACCACTCAAGATGTCCTTTATGCTCTCCGCATATCGAACAACTTCTTCATAGTCCTCGCGGAGGCTCCTCGTCAAGGTCTCCTCGACTTGGGCGATTTCTATCTGGTCGCCCACCTCCCGATCCAAACCCTGATCGTGCAAATCAGAGTCCGTCTCACTGCCCTCCTCGGCATCGCCCTCCTCGGTATCATTGTCGGCATCTTCCCTATCAGAGTCGTCGAGCTCATCGACGTCGACAACCACTGCCTTTCCTAGGTTGCGAACACTAGCATTTATGGGGTCAGGAGAAAGGGTCCTAGAATCCGACGAGGACGCCCTCTCCGACAAAACCATGGCTAGACGATCAGCCTTGCCGGAACTAGCGGCACCACCGTCTAACGGCGGCGAACCACCACCAGAACCACCACCAAAATCCATTTTTTCTTGAGAAATGGGGGAAAATAGAGTTTTAAAGAAGAAAATGAGAGTTTAAATACCTTGTTAACGATCGGAAACCACCCAAAAGTCGCCGGAAAAGCTTGAAGGAGTTGCTTGGAAGGAGGCTCAAGAAATTCGAAAGTTTGCAAAGTGAAGGAAAGTATTTTTGTGTGAAAGAAAGTCCTATTTATAGGCAAATCATATGCAGGGACCTAATTGCAAAAAACGGGGTAAAATCCGTAATTTTCCCAAAAATTTGGGGCCATTTCCGAATTCGAATTCGGAGAGTGACCCTCACGCGCGACCTTGGAGGTCGGCACGCGCCCCACGCGCGCTTTTCAAATTTCGAGCGCCGTCCACGCGCCTGACACCAGTCCCATGATACGTCATCAAAAGTGCCTCGGAAGGCGAGCTCGGCGTAGGAAACGAGGCGACCGCCTCCATCTCAAGTCATCAGAATCTCGAAATTGATTGTGTTGTCGAGAACCATTTTCACCGTCGGAAAAAGCGATCGAACTGCTCGCCTTACCATTCTACGGATACGAAGTAAGGCGACCAGGGGGCAAATGTTATGCCTAGTCAAAGAGGTCAATCTTTGACAAGTCAATCCTAGTCACCATCTTACGTGGCGAGGACCAGTCAACAAAGTTGTGCGACGACTAGTCAACAAGACCAAGAAAATGTAATAGATTTAATGTATTTAATATATTTAAGTGCTCGTCCAATGATGTTGGCGAGCACTGTCTTAGTTAGCTGCTCGCCCAAATGTGTGGCGAGCACGTGCTTATTCTTAGTTAAGATGTTTTAAGTATTGAAGCCTTGGGAGACAGCATGGAGCGTGGCGACCACTCTCCTCGAAGGCCCTCCGGCGACCACCATGGCCCAGCTCCTCGGCATCTCGGCGAGGACGAGCACCTAAGGCGGTTTAGCATTAAATGCGCCATCAAATCACCTTTTCGGGCAGAATGAAGGTCCAATCTGGAGGCTCCACGTGTAAAGGGCGGACAGCCCTTGAAAAGCAGTATATAATGCCCATTTGGGCTCATTTGTAACATAAGTTGAAAATACACACAATCACCCCATCCCAAAGCAATAAACACTCCCAAAGCTCTCAAGCTTTTAGCTTCTCCAAGAAGCTATTCCTTGTTCTTGATCTTTCTTGTTTAGTTCTTCATCAAGATCATCAAGATCATCATATTAATCCACATAAACGCGTAATAACCCCCGCATAAATTATATGTTTGTATCGTGCTAAGCACAGTCCACATCCAAGTCAACCCGAATTTAGTGCATACAACATTTAGGGTTTAAAAATATTTTACAATACCGAGTTATTTGTATGGACGCTCAAGTCAATTAATCAATTAAGAATAATATATTGAAAAATAAAAAGAAACAAAAGTTGAATGATTCAAATTGTTTACCCATCTATGATCTCTATTTACCTAATTAAACTATGAAAGGTATGATAAAAAAAATTAAAAAAAATGTAATTTTACTGTAATACTCTCTTTAATCAAAACATCAGTATAATATTCCGTTAAGGGTATATTCGACTTTTTATATAGTGTGAGAATTAACTTTCAAATTCTAAATATCCAGATTTTGGGCACCAATACCACCCAATTATCAAATGGTAAACACATGTATTTTTTTTATTCTAATTCACAAGAACAATATATTTTCGGGAGCCCAACTACAAATGACCGTGGCTGTCGACTTAATCATACTATACATGTGAGTTAAGATTTGTCTCTCCACAAACAACCTTGACTTTTGGAGGAACTTAAAGACTTTTTAAATATTTTTTGCTGTTTTATACATACATGTAAAAAATTATTTGAAGTGATACAAATAACAAGATTATAACCCGTCTTAACTGAGTATCCGCCATCTCTTGCATAGGGCGCCACCATCAAATGGTTGACCCCCATAGATGCTAGCGGTGTTTTGAGAATACATGCCTTCACCCACCAACTCGATATCTCAAGTGTCAATTCCAGAACGAGGAGGTAAAAAATATTCAAATAATAAACTCAATGCAAGGTGTTTCATTGAAGAAATTCTGATCATCGCTCGACCGTGACTAATGCCAAATAAAAATATTCTCTCATGTCCCCACTTTTCATTTGATCCCATGACGAAGTAATTCCTGAGGCACGTGTGTATTTGTTAAAGTATAATTAGGGTTTCTACTAGGAGTAGTTGAAATAAACTCTATCCCAACACATCTGTTTTATGCATTTAGAAGCATCACCATTCATCGATTCTCTATAACCAAAATGAGTTTAACATTTTCGAAACTCGTCAAGAAGTGTGGAAGGAAGTAAGAAAGTGCTCATACAAAATGAAGGGAATCACTGACGTTTGTAATTTACATCACTGACGTTTGTAATTTACATATTAGAGATGTTAAACATTAGTTTTTTTAATCCATAATTTACATAATTATGTGATCTCGAATCATGCACATTAGAATTGAGATGAACAAGCTTTAATCTAATCAATTCGATCTAAATGTGGCCAATAAAAATATGCATACGTCTCAAAATAAACCATATGCAGTTAAATTCTTATACACTAATAATTAAACATACTCCATAAATGAATTACTCAATAATATAATAATTTACACCAGATTTATTGATTTTAAATGTAGTTATTTTTGTTTGATGAAGTATTTCATTAAAATAAACTACTCGTAAAAAAGCAAGGGCGGGCCGCGGGCCTAGTCCGTTTTCCGCTCAAGAGACCAAGGTGTCACTAGGACGACGTCGTGTCGTTGGCCCGAGCCCTATAAATATTTTTTTTATATTGAGCCCTATAAATTGTGTGAAATGATCATTAACCCAAAAAATATCCAAATAATTTCGATGGCCGCGTCTTCGTCGCCAACGTCGTCGTCCTCATCGTCGGACGCATCTCGCCGCCGCCGACGGCGTCATCGCCGCCATAGAACCGATAAAGACGATCTCAAGGTCAGTAAAAAGAGCCGCTCCAAGACAAAGCGGCATCGTAGGCGTTCGCCCTCTTCCTCTGATGGCTCCCACACCTCCTCCTCTTCCGAAGATTACAGGTCTCGCTCGCACAAAGATATTTCTATGCATACTTTTTAATCGAACATGTCTGTTTTATGGATCTTGGGTTTGAGTTTCTTTTTTTTGGTTTTTTGAACTTGAAACTGTATTCCTGCTAGATGGGATTTGCTTATCTAAGAATAATATATATGTATGTATAACTGTATTGTTGGATTTTGGTAACTCGGATACATAATTTTACTTTTTAGGGTTCGATTAGCAACTCAAGTGCTGGGATCAGGCCAAATAGCTCTGAATAACATGAACCTTTATACACTTGGTTTTCTAGTTTGGGCAAGCTATAAAATTTATAGTAATTGTTAAAAAAACTTATTGGAATTTTAAAACAAATTTTATTCTAACAGGCAAGCTCGGGTAAAACCCAATTTTCTGTTTTTTGAAATGGTAGATAAATAAAAGATAAACACAGAATCCCTGTTAGTGCATCCTCTTGTTGCAACTTTACTTTTGAGATGTTTTGTAAAATGTGATTTATTAGTAGGAATGGTAATAAAATGACGGGATGCACGTCTGGTACTTTCTTTTTGATTCTAGAGAAGAATGGGAATAGGCTGTATGAATCCAAACATACTGGTATTTTTACGCTTCAGAAACATTGATTTAATTATGAGAGAATGAATGAGAGTGGTAATACGACAGAGTATGAATATATTTTTAAACTTAAGAAAACTTTTGAGCCTTAAAGATCTTATTTCAAGTGAAAGTGATTTATAACTAGTTACAGTAAAAAATTCTTAGGTGGTGATTAGTCAGAATGGGGGAGCAGAGGTAATGATAAGTGATAGAGTTAAGAAATAAATGGTTTGTTTTTTTAAGATTCTCTGCTCTTTCTGCTTTTGACTCCTCCTGCTCATCTTGTATGAATAATAATAGTAATACTGTGGCTATGAGAATGAAAGTTTAGAATGAACGTTTCTTCTAAATGTATGCTACTTTCCTTTGTGAAATTCAGTTCTTCTGACAGTGATCGTCAAGCATCATCCCGTCATTCAAAGAGGCACAAACGGAATGATAAATCAAAAAAGGTGGTCACTTGAAGAGTTTTTTTACATGTTGACTGATATATGATTTCCTGAATTACTAATCACTGAGCTTGTTGATTGCATTCCAGAACAAAGAGAAAGGGAAGGGTCGGAGCCATGGACGTCATAAAGATGAAGAGGTAGAGAATGAATTCTTTTACTCAGTGGATCTTTATACTTAAATGGAAAAATTCTTGCTGAAGCATACAGTTGTAACATCACACACCACCACCACCACCACCACCCCAATTTATTTATTTATTTTTTAACTTTTCTCGTTGAGTCTTTTTTTTGTTTGTTACGGGGTTCTTATTTTACTTTCTGCCTTTTATGAATGGCTCTTCGAAATTGGAGCTGGTGTCTGTGACATGATGGGATGTTTCTTGCTTGGTTTTGTCCTGCCAATGTGAGCCATATACAGAAGAAGGAAGACAATGGTGGTCCTGTGCAGCTTTCAAAGGTTTTTACATCTCTTTTTTAAATTGGTATATCATTCAAAGGGTTAGTCAGAGCTAGTTTCTAATATACTTTGCATTTGATTCAGTTCTTGAGAAAGGATAAAGATGATAGTGCTCGTCGCAGTGCCGTCTCTGGGAAAAAGGTTTGCCTCATTTCTCTATCTGCATGCATTGGTTTACATGTTACAAATAGTTTGTAATAATCGCCTTGATTGATTCATTTTTCCCTACGCCTGAGGCAAATAAAAAAAGGTGCACAGCCCTGGAGGCCTCCAACAACTATGCTTAATAATTATACTATAAAAACAAAAACAAATTGTTGAGCACTGCATTGTTGTTATTGTCTCTGCATGGACATCTAACTGACTAGTCATCTAGGAAACCCCAATCATAGATAAAGAAGGATGAAAAAAATCAAATTTACTTCAAATCCAAGCATGGTATTTAGTCTCAATTAGGCGAACATGCAAGATCCCTACAATTTTAAAGACAAAAAAAGGTTAGGATTTTCTTGTGGGTGTTAGTTTTGATGAAGGTGGGGTAAAATTTCAAAAAGTTTGAGGGAGGTTCACTTTTATTATGTAGAACCTTCCATTATATAAGCCTGATGGAGGGCATACTGCGATGCTATAATCCTTATTTCCCGCTGTTAGTATATTTTTTTTTATGTAAAAACTTTTTTTAGACTGGTAAGGTTAATTGTACTAGTCTTTGTGCATCAAACATAACCTCTTTATATGTTTGTTGCTGTTATATTATATATTGGCATATCGTACTTTCCTTTGTAGATATTATTGAAGCTTGAGAAAACGAAGGAGGACAAGATGGCGGAGACCAATCGAAATGAGCTGTTGAAGTTCTTGAATTCCAGTTATGATTGACGATGTTATTGAGACATCAATTACTTAATTTTCTTAAGTTCATGGAAGGTTATAATTGAGATTTTGCAGTATGTAATACTCAAGGTTTGTTGTGTGGAATTTTCTCTTATACGGTCTTTTCAAGTCTCGACTCGACTACTGGTCATCTTGGCCTTCGGGGTTTGATTAAGATGAATTTGAGTGATATCTTGGTATGGGGAAGTTTAAGTTTGTTGGATATTTTGTGGCTGTGAATGGTGAAATTTCTTCATCCATAGCAACCTAAAATTCTCTTCTTTGTTGTATGCAATTGCTCCACCAGGTATAAAAAGGATGATTTTGAATCTTTGATTGTGATATGTTGAGTGGTGTTTGAAAATAAGCTTTCAGTCATTAGCAGATTTTTAGATTGAGTTAAGTAGAGACATTTCCATTTTTTGTTGCAATAAAATGAAATATAACTAATTTTCATTGAACTATGTATGAACTGGTGAATGTGATTAATTTTAATTGAACTATGTCTATGAGAGACATTTCCATTTTTTGTTGCAATAAAAAATCACTAATTTTGTGATTGATAGTATGGAGTATAATTATCATTTCACAAGGTTTGGTGGTTTTCAAAAGGTGATTTTCAAAAGTAAAGAATTCTCAATAATAATATATTTTTAACAATACTCAATAATAATAATAATTTAAAATAAGTTTATACAATAAATCATTCGATCAAATCTCAATAAGAATGGCCTCTCAAAATCGTCAAATTATTTTTCTTTGAACTAAATTATGCAATTATCAAATCTTTACCCAGTCATAAACCAATGAACTAATTTTTCAAGACAATTTTTTACATTTACATTTACGTTACATGTGATTTTAAAGTATTAAGGTAAACCATATTTTTCTACCAATTCTATCACACGAATTCATGATTTTTAAAAAGTCAAACAAGACGCACATGTCGAAGATTAATACGTAGAAAATTGAGGTGCAAATTTAGTTAAGTGGTTTATACAATTTTGTGTAAACAAAAATAATTTAGTGGTGTAGATGCAATTTTGTGATAGTTTGGTGGTTTTTTTGTTGTTTAAGCAAAATAATTTTTTTTTATTAGCCACAACGGTTGATTTTACAACAAAGGTTACACGTAATAATTTGTTAAAAAAATTATAAAGGAGGCGTGGGAAACGATTAATCCATTTTTATTTAGCAAAATGAATTTTTTAAAATTTCTGGAATTAGAAGAATAGAATAGGTCAAAGAAGGGTAAATATGTAAAAGATGATTTAGGGCGGCGGCTCTCTCTCGCTTGGCATCTATAAAGAGGCAGAATTGTGTAGAGCTTCTCAATTCAATTAGGGTTCCTCATTTCATTTGCTCTCCGCAGCAATCGCGTTTTCTTCTTTTCGTTTTTAATCTTCGTCTGTTGTAAAATCAACCGCACATAGTTCTTCTCGGGAATGTAGTTTGTCATTATTCCAGGGATTTTATTTGTGCGAACAACAAATTACTCTTGTGTTGCATCCTCTCTGCTTGAGCCTTCTCTGCCATTGGCAATGGAGTCGGCTCCAATGATATTGGATGACATTCCCTTTATTCTCATCTCTATTAATTTGATTTTCTTTTTCTTTTTGGATTTGATTTGATTTTTCTGGGTTCCTATGTGTTTCCTTTCATTCTTCCTTTGCTAGCCTTCCATTTGAATTTCATTTGAATACAATTTTCTGATACTTGTTTTATATTGATAATAATGGTTTCAAATATTGATGGTAATGAACCGCCATCTTCGCGAAATATTCAGTTTACGGTAGATTCTAATTGATGTATAATCTGTAATTTTAATGCAGCTTAAGGTTTATAATCGATTTTCGACTTTCAAGATTTCAATGGAGAATGGTATTTGAATTTCATGAACCCAATTACCATTTCTTGACTTCATAAATAAAAATTGAAAAATAAAATCGAGGCATTCACAGTAGGAAACTTGTAATTATTTTAGTGTGCTTCAATAATTTGTTTAACATTAATATTAAAGTTAATTATAATACTATTCAATTAAATGTCGATTAAACATCATTTTAAACATTTAATCTGTTTTTTCTTTTTGAACAACTTTAATGTTTTGATGGCTAATGAATGTATGATTCCGGTGTGAAATGTTCCGTGGGTGTGGGTGTACTCAGTAGGTTGGTGTGTATATAATCGCAATATGTTGGTGTGTAAATAATCGCGCCCTTTGCAAAAAGATTTGGGCCAGTATGGGCTTATTTGGGCTGCCAAATTCAGTAACTCGTGCTTAGTGGACTTTAAGATAAAATGCATAGACCAAATTCATTGAAGAAAAAATATTAAGCGTCATATTAAATGCACACACCAAATAATTATTTATGTGTCACACTTGTACACTTCAATGTACCAAACATACCATTTCAATTTCAATTTTTAATTCATATTTTATCTCCACTCACTCATTTAATTAGTTCACCCTCCAAATCATTTATGTTTGCCATAGTTATCTGCACCCGCTCATTTAATGAGTTTACTCTCAAATTATTTTTTAAGACACAATTTATCCATAATGCCTTAACCAATAATAAAATTTCACATAATTGATTATACCACATACAATAAGACACACTCCTAATTTTTTTTTTACCACATTTATCAGTGTCTTAACCAACAATAAAATTTCACATAATTGGTAATATCCACAATTAACATAATTAATAAGCAGATTTGGGTGTATTGAAGAAGAAAATAGGGGGAGCACATTAATGGGCCCAATTGAAGGGGAACCCTAGCCCAATGCGAGGACACCCTTAGGTTGTGCAGGTGGGGGACCGCCGTGACCTCCATTGCCGACGGGAAGGCGATGGCGTGCAGGTGGGGGGCCGACCGTGACCTCTTTGGTCGGCGTTGTGCACAACAAAAATAAATAAATAAAATGGAAGAAGAAGAGGCAACCGTGGCGGCCGACGCTGTACGTGAACGGGGGAGGGAGAGAGGCTATCGTGGTGGCCGACCTCCATGGCCGGCGTTGTACATGAACGGGGGAGGGAGAGAGACAACCGTGGCAGCCGACCTCCATGGCTGACGGGAGCAGAAATTTAAAAAAAAAAAGGAAGGGGAAGGTGGCGTTGTGCGTGAACGGGAGAGGGAAAGGAGGAGGTCGACCGCGGCCGATTGGTTGGCGGGCGGCGCTGCAGCAATGGCCTGAAAGGGGGAAGAGGTAGAGAAGAAAATTGAAATTTGAAATTGGGGGCACCTACACTCGCGTGTATACAAGTATTTGCCATTATTTATAATTTAGGTCTGAACAGGGGCGGACCCTGAATTGTGGTTTAGGGGGCCGATAAATATTTTAAAATATATAATTATGTTCTTAATATGGTAAAATCTAGAATTCTCTCATTCGAATCACATTTTAAAATATATAACTTTTACATTTTCTTTTTTAGGTCGTTTCACATTAACTTTCATAATCTTAAAATGAAAAACCCATAAACTACACTTTTATAATATCCTCAATTTTACACAGATGTCATTACTTTTTTTTACACATACATAAAAGTCAACTCATTTATTACTTTATGCATAAAGGTTATGAAATAAGAAAGTTAAAATTGATCAATTTTTGTAATATTAAAATTGTATAGTAGAGAAAGTATGAGACTAAAAATATTTTTTACTCTTGTTTTGTCCCTTTAATTTTTTTAAAGAAAATAATTTGAGATTAAAAAGTATTGCACTCAATCTAATTTAATTAGAAATGATTACTCATAAATTAATCAAATTACAATGGAAGTTGCATTTAGCTTGAATGGACCCTCTTCATTTTAATTTTTGTTACTTGGGCCGATTATTTGTTTCACTAAAATTTTATGAATTGAATTATAGTAATACAATTATTAATGGTGTACATATAACCTATAAACTACCTGCATATATAATAAAAAAGCCAAAATTTGAGGGGGCCAAGGCCACACCCAAGTAATGCTCAGTTCCGCCCCTGGGTCTGAGTAAATTTAGACTAGTTTCAACAATTTCACTTAAGTTTAATTACATATTTTTATTTAAATTGGATATTGGTAGAAAGTTTATAATGTGATGAATTAAGATTAAATTAGTTTAATCTCCATATTACACAAAGCATTGATATATTGGTTGGTTGATAGTAGTTGCCGACTTGCCATCCAATTAATCCGTCCCTACTGTTTTATTTACCAATTAATTAATAATCACTATACCTACTGATCATCTCTTTCCTATATTTGCAATTAAATTGATTACCACACTCATTAATAATTTATCTATATTTCTGTTTTCACCTAATAAATTAATCCCCACTCTTACTCTCTTTACTATATTTGCACTATACATTCATTAACAATATTACATTAATAATCTTAATTTTACTCTCAATTTCTAAATTACCTTTGTTAAATTAATCATCTCTCATCAATTAATTAAAACATATTTTTTTTATAAGGTACTAAAATATTTAGTTACACAATTATTCATTAATTAAAAGCAAACTTATTAATACAGTATATGGAATATCATTTTTATTTTAAAAAATAAAATCTGAAAATCCTTTGTTTCTGGAAGTATTCACTTCCTTCGTGTCGCTATAATATAAATATGGAATACCTCATTAATTTCCATGTGTCCAAAATTATTGACTTTTTTTTTCGGTTCTAATTAATTTTTGTGATTTTTTTTTCAAACTTATTTTATTCTGTGGTGTGGAGTGTATATATACCACTGGAATGAAAGATTCAAATGTCATTTTACTTTTACTGTTTCTTTGATTTGAAATGATTTAGTCTCAACCTAACAATATACACACATTTATCCTTCATATCATTACTTTTTTGGACACAAAATACAATTAATTCAACTACTTTATTTACTTTATATATAAATATTTAAAAAATTAATTCCCAAAATTCAAATCATTGCCCCCTTTTTTTTTTTAAATTCGTATAAAAAATGCAAACTTTTCAAATACAGATGAAGTAATATCATAACCATCTCTTTATAACAACAATTAATACTCTCACAATCCCATTTTAATTGTCTTAGTCATTTTTTTTTTTTCGTTTAGAAATATTTCACACGAATTAAGAAAAATTTATTAAATAGCCATAAATATATATTTTTATTGTTACACTTTTATTTAAATACATGGTCATTGTATTAGATCAGGGCAAAATGACAACCATTTCGGATAAAAAATATTCTCTAAAAAGACAAATAAAATGGAGAAAAGTTAGTATTTTTATCGTTCTACTTTAATTAATTACTTCCTCCATTTTTTAATAAATGTCACTTTGCCTTTTTAACTAATTTTAATTTTAAATTCCATAAACATTGTTTATACCAAAATTAATTTGGTTTATGAATACTACCTACATTCTTGACCACATTCTTTATCAAACAAAATTTCTATGTCAAAATTAGCTATAATTAATGAAGGGTAATATGGACCACACTTTATAATTTTAATTTATTGAAAAATGTCAAAGTGACACTTATTAAAAAACGGAGGGAGTAATAAATTTACTTCATGTAGATAAAAAGGGTAAAAACATCATATATATATATATATATATATATATATTGCTAAGCAAATTCTTGTATGCAATTGAATTTTAAGTACATTTTGATACTATGTGCCCATTTTTTTTTAGTTTTATTTGAATCTTTAACTCTTGTTGCCGTGATTATTATTGGACGTTAATTTTTTTTTTATTATACAATGTGTCAGTAATCAAGATACTGAAACTTATGGCTTTTTAATCGTTTTGAACAGTTCTTTCAGATTTTTTAATCGTTTTACTTGGTAGGTGATTTTCAGGGATGTGTGTAGGTGATTTTCAGGGATGTGTCAATTTCAATGCACTTCACCATCTGATTCGACTTGTGAACTTATTGACTTTTAACTTTTTTTTTTCCTTTTAATTTCACAACCTTTTATTGTCAAGATAGTGAAACATGGGAAAATAATTTCAATCCATTATTTAGGGAGTAATTTGTTTGAAAATGAAGATTAAAATGAAATCATGGATATTCTTCATATAATCCATATCCGAATTCATTAATTATTGACTAAATTAAGGGAAACATAAATTATTGTGTCCAACCTGTTTTTTGTTTAGAAAAAAAAGGAAAAGAAATTAAAAGTTTCAAAGGCTATTAATTCACATGATCTCTACTACTCTACACTAGTACTATACAGAGTTCACACATTTTGCATTCTCAAACTGACAGAAAAAAAAAATAAAAAATGGAGGGCATTGAGCACAAAAGTGTGAGTGTGAACGGCATTAACATGCACGTCGCCGAGAAAGGCGAAGGCTCTATAATTCTTTTCCTCCACGGCTTTCCGGAGCTCTGGTACACCTGGCGCCACCAGATTACGGCCTTCGCCGCTCTCGGCTACCGTGCGGTGGCGCCAGATCTCCGCGGGTACGGCGACACGGACGCGCCCGCGGATGTGGAAAGCTACTCGTGCCTACATGTGGTGGGGGACCTGGTGGCGCTGATTGAGTCCCTCGGCGGCGGCGAGCCGGTTTTTCTGGTGGCGCACGATTGGGGCGCCATGATTGGGTGGTATCTCTGCCTTTTCCGGCCGGATTTGGTGAAGGCGTTTGTGACACTAACGGTGCCGTTTCGGCCCAGGCATCCGAAAATGAAGCCGGTGGAGACTATGAGAGCTTTCTTTGGAGAAGATTACTATATGTGCAGATTCCAGGTTTCCTCTTATAATTTCCATTTGGTTTGTACACGACTTTTAAAAAAAATTGATTATCTAGATAAAATAGAAATAAAGTATTGGGTGAAAGTAATATTTCTTTTTTTAAAAAATGAAAATTATAAAATTGAACAGATAAAAATGGAAAATGTTTATATTAAAATTTATATAGAATATATGAGATTAAATAAAAGGTAATCTAACTATGAAATTTGAATAAATGTATGCTTCTATGAATCCAGAATTTTGGGGTGAAAACATAATTTGATTTATTTGTAAGGATAGTATTAATCAAATTTGAGGATATATGATTTTTTGTGTTCGAAAATATATTTGTTTATTTGAAGCTAATTGTGCCTTGAAAAACATATTTGTATTTTCTATTTCAAATAAATATTAGAAGGATCAAGGTTGAAGTTAGATAAATTCAAGTTTGATTATTTATCACTTTAATAAAGTTAAAAGAATCATAATACTCTTATTAATACGTTGAATTGTTAGCATTTGTAATGACAAGAATTTCTATAATACTAGTCTTTTAACATATGTTTTAAATGTCATATTTTCATTTCTACTTTCAAAATACATTTTCATCGCACGAAATTCTTCTCGGTGACACGTTAGAAAACATATCACGTGTTTGTTTTGTGACTCACACGTAATTTTGAATTTAACATTTAGATTTTACCATTCAACACCACCCACCCTAACACAATTAATTTGATATAAAGTTACATTATATAATATAACATCATTCACGATTGCACAATTGATTTGCCATAAAATCACATCATATTCTATCCAAAATAAACACACAATCACTATTTATCGAAATTTTCTCATCCGAATTTCTCTCGTACATAAAATCCAAAACAAACATGCCCCTTAAGTGTCAAATTTGAAATTGAGTTGACCGGATTGTTCGAGAGGTTTGTCGTTGATTATTTAATGAGTAGTTTTATACAAAAATTGGATTGGTTGAGGGGGAGGTGGATCCAACCGTTCATATTTAGACCTTTATTAATGCTTCTTGCCTTATTGGTCCTTGTCTCATTTAATTTTCCTGATTTCAAATTAAATGGATCTCCCAACCACTACACCTATGTTACATGTGATTCTAATTTATTTTATTTAAATAAATACTACATCTTGCATTTGGAAAATAATGTTTTATGATTGATAAATCTTTGTATTAAGTTAAAATTGTAGTTTAATTAGGTGCACACAAGTGTAACTATTTTAATTATGACATAAAAAGTTCGATCTACAGGAAGCAGGGAAAATGGAATCAGAAATAGCGGAATACGGGGCAGAAGCAGTGATCAAGAAAATCCTGACGGAGCGGTCACCGGGTCTGCCCCGTTTGCCCAAAGAAAACCCGTTCGGATCCGATACCAATAGCATCAAGCTGCCTCAGTGGTTTACCGAAAAAGACCTCAAATACTACGTCCAAAAGTACAACCAAACGGGCTTCACTGGCGGACTCAACTATTATCGTGCACTCGACTTGTACATTACTACAATTACCATTATAATATTCTTTAGTTGTGAAATTAATTCATTTATATTAATTTTCTAACACGAATGACTGATGGGGTGCAGGAATTGGGAGTTGACGGCGGCGTGGACAGGGGCGAAAGTGTCGGTCCCGGTGAAATTCGTGGTGGGGGATATCGATATGGTGTACAATACGCCTGGAGTAAAGGAGTATGTGAATGGAGGTGGTTTCAAAAACGATGTTCCATTGTTGGATGAATGTGTTGTCTTGCAAAATACAGGTCATTTCATCAATCAAGAGAGGCCTCACGAGGTCAATGCCTTCATACATGAGTTTTTCCAACAATTTTCTACTTAATTAACACCCGTCGCAAGTGTATTAATGTCATCATCGTGTCGTGTCATGTGTATGACTTCTGATCGCTTTTCCAACGCTTTTCTATTTAATTAACACCCGTCGCAAGTGTATTAATGTCATCATCGTGTAGTGTCATGTGTATGACTTCTGATCGCTTTTCCAACGCTTTTCTACTTAATTAACACCCGTCGCAAGTGTATTAATGTCATCATCGTGTCGTGTCATGTGTATGACTTCTGATCGCTTTTTTTTTTCTCGTTATTTTAATGCTCATTTATTTTGCTTGATTTTATATACTCGTGTCGTGTAATAACATTTATTTATTATGGATTTGTTATTTTGTTTGTATGTATCAATCATAATTCAGATTCCAATTTGAGGACAAAGTGGGATAACTCAAGTAGATAGAGCACCACTACCTAAACTTTAGATTCTAGAGTCTTGGGGACTTTAGATCCTGGATTCGAGTCTTGGGGAGTAGAAAATGGAGGGTTTATGATGTAATTTCAAAAAATAAATAAAAAGATTCCAATTTGAGTAGAATTTATCAGCTTAGTGACAACTCACAAGATCCGGATAAAAGACAATTACCAGAATGTTAATATCTTGAGTGTGTGTCCGATTTTTTTTGGATTGTTCATATAAAATGTGCATTTTTTTTTTCGTGAAAAATATAGTTCCGTCACACTTATTTTATCTTCTCTACTTTATTTATAAATAAACATTATTTATAAAAACTTATGATGAATAAAAAAAAAAAAAAAACACACTATATATAAACTGTGAAAGTATATACTATTATGTAAAGGTTTAAAGTAATTTGATTCCAATTTCCAAAATATTGTTTAATGCAACACATAGTAATACATTTAAAAATGGTACTTTCTCTTTCAGATTTCAGGCAAGGATTCCCAGAAGTAACCACTATGTATATTTTGTTTCATTAGTATTATAAATTAAAGTCCTAAATATTGATCGATGTTAACAAATTAAAATTAATATATATGAAAAATGTTACCACTTCTTACACATACATAAATACAAATTAAAAATTGAAAAATAAAAGTGGAAACTTCCAAATATCAGCATCCACATTTGAATAATTAACCTATAAAAACAACACCAAATTTCTCTACATTGATCTAGGTTGTTTTCACCTAATCTGTTCCAAATTCCCAATGGTTGCACCGGATTTCATTGTCGGAATTATAGGTTCACAATTCTATCATTCCTTTGATGCACATCTAAATTTTTTACTATTATTTTCTAACATTTTACGCCCTGCAGGCAACATTGTATCGATAATAAGTTTTGCCTCTTCAATGTAAGTAACTACGCACTTTTCTCTATGTACAAATTTTAAAAAATATTGATAGTTTATATAAAAAGTAATGTGTAAAATAAAAGGTGAAGAGTGCATTAATGTATTGAGAGAATAAATATTTACATTTACAAAAGTGTGCATATTAAGACATGACTTGGTACATGTTGTTACAGAGGGACATTCAAGGAAATAGTGAAGAAAAAATCGTCGGAGAATTACAAAGGCGTACCTTATGTAACCACGCTTTTGAGCACGAGCCTTTGGATATTATACGGTTCACTTGACCCTGATGATGGCGTGCTCATAGTCACGGTAAACGCAGTTGGTGTTATGTCACAAATCGCCTACCTTGTTCTGTTTCTCTTCTATGCTTCCAAGGAGAGAAAGGTAAATTTCCATCTCAAAGAAAATGTGTTTACTCGTGCTGGTATTGATATATATGATATTGTTCGCTTTGTGATGAGTCTGCACGTTTTTTTTTTTTTTTTGACTTCCACCTAAAGACTAACGGAAATACCCGTTCATCCTTATATACCTCTAAAATTTATCTGACGTGGAATATTTTTTTTATGTGCTTTCTCTTTTTTATCAGGTGAAGTATTTCGGGTTTATTCTCATAGATTTGGTCTTCCTCGCGATAGTGGTAACTATAACTCTAGCTGCATTCCACGGAGATTCAAGACGCGCTTTTGTTGGCGCCTTGTGTGCGACATTCACCATAGCAATGTACGCTGCCCCCTTAACGGCCGTCGTAAGTGTTAGAGAAATTAATATAATATAAATGAATTGAATACGATACAATTTTTGCTAAAATCATTTTCTATAATTGTACAGGCAAGGGTAATACGGACAAAGAGCATTAAATACATGCCGTTTTTTCTCTCATTCTCCCTTGTTGTCAATGCTGCCGTATGGTTTACCTTTGCTATGCTTCTAAAAGACTATTATGTCCTCGTAAGCTTTTTAGAAAATTTTGACTCTTTTTACACAGCAGTTTCTCTGTTTTGTTTATAATAATTAATTAATTAATTGTTGGATTTTTGTTAGGTACCAAATGCAGTTGGAATCGTGCTGGGTTCACTGCAACTAATTGTTTACTTTGTGTATATGATCTGTGAATTCAATGATACAACAGTGGCAATTGAAGAGAAACAGGATCTCGAGAAGGGCAAAAATGGAAAGCTGGGAGACTCGGTGGAATCGACAAGGTAGACCATTTGTCGATTTATGTGTGTCATTCTTGGACCAGAGGCCATGCTAATCTTCTCTGTATCGTTTCAATTTTATTAGATGTCCCCGAAGAGACATCTACAAGGTAGGTAAACGCCTAAATTTAATATTGCAATGGATTTTAGCTCTCTTTGTGTTGTAATTCAACATTTTGAACAACGATAATAACGAACTTATTCCATTCTAAAGTTATTTATACCCCCACACGTAAAGTTTTCATCATAAATGGGTAGAATGTATTGTACCAACATTTCACCCTATAATATTGGAAACGACACGTGTTAAAAATCAAAATTGGTCCACCAAACACACAAGAACTCAAAATTCAAATGTTGAATTGAAGAAAAATCAAAGGGTTGGTCTGCTATGGACTCGAGTGCATGTTGTGCATCCTAGTCCATGTTGCACTTTTCAGTTTTACTAACTTACATTTTTTGATAAATGGTGTTGCACTTTTCAATTATTAAACTGTATAATAATATTTTTAGTTATAGTGACTTACATTTTTTCAGTAATATTGTGTTGTACTTTTCAATTTAATAACTTACACTTTTCTTTAGACTAGAGTGCACAACATGAACTCGAGTGCATACTAGACTTTACCAAAATCAAATTACCCAATTTGAAGAAAAAGAGGGGATGGGCATCTTACAAAATTCAAATATACATCTATTATCGTCAAATCAAACAATTCGAAAAAACACATCAATGAAGAATACAATCTATTTGCCAGAAACAGAAAAAAATTGATATATTCGCTAGAACAAAACAAATTTGCCAAAAAAACCAAACTAAGTAATCTATAATCCAACACAAACGTAAACCTCAATTAAATGCCAAAAATTAAAGGTTATTAAATCCTTATTTTGCGCTCCGAATGAGATTTAGGTTGAGGAAACAACTGTAAATGGAAAAGAGAAATGGATGGATAAGAAGATGATGGGAATTTAGGTCGAGTTTGAGATTATTTTTAAAATTAACTCACATATTTTTCAGTTTTAATTCATACTCCTATTTTCATTTATATTTCACATTTTAAAAATAAATTTAAATTTTATTTTCTTAAATTGGACAAGTTTATTAATTAATAAATTTCTTTGATCCTGACATGTACTATGATATGCAATGGTTGATTGATTGTATGCGGTAAGTTACCGTATATTTGTTTTGAAATTTTGAGAATTTTATAATTCGAATTAGATATGATTTTACAATGAGAAAGTGATGCATTTTTTTTTTCTTTTGCATTTTTATTATGATGTGAAAATTTAATCACGCCTAATTATTATACATTTATTTAACCAATTTATAAATTTAATGTACTAAAATTGATAACCAGTTACGTCACATGCCTCTCATATGCAAAATTTCCAACCAAATTTGTGTATAATTGACTGTAGTAGTTACTCCAACCAAAGTTGTCACTCCAAATATAGTGGGCGTAAAATCTAACTTTTTTTTTTTTTTTTTCAATTTTCCCTTTTTGATTAATCATATTATTATCGTGAAAGCAATTTCTTATATGAAATATGAATGGATAGTGGATACCAATATGGTTCGACATTAATAATTCAACCATATTCTGTATGTTATTTATCGATGAAAGTATAAAAGAAATGATGAGATTCATTGCTATAATTACTATCAAATCCAATATAATACGATACAGTAGTTCCAATATGCTCATAATGCTACCCAACTTGTATTACCTAAAAACTTTATTGAGCAAATTAATTTTGAAGCCTAATGTTGCTTTTGGAACGAATGTACTTGAAATATGTCTCAAAACGAATTAAATTTGAAGAACTTCAAGAAAAATGTGCAGGTGGGTAGAGCAAAGCATAATCTTGAAAAAAAAAAAACATAATGTCGAAATAAAGAACAAGTGCATGTGCACTATTTGATTGATCGATGCTTTGACTTTAACTGCCATCGGATTGGACATGAGCTCGAACAAAAGGGGTGTGTCCAACCACACCTAACAAAGACATCAAACAAAAATCAACTGGTTTAAGTCTTGAGAATTCCGACAATTTTAGAACGAAATTGATACACATAGTAAATAAATTATACGAATTTATGATACGAAAAAATATTATATCTCCAACATGTGAGATGCACATGATTTGTTGGTTGCATTTCGATTGAAATTTTTCAAAAGTAAATATTTTAAATTAAAATAAAAGGATTTTGAATATGTATTTAAGTAATTGAGGTGGATTTTAAAATGGAATTTTAAAAATCCTTGCAAAATTAGTTCAAAATAAAAGTAGTGAATCCGAAATCCTCAATAAAGTTACTATTATAATTTTAAAAAAATAATTAAAAATCGTCAAATTCAAAGGCAACATAAATGTAATAAGAAAAACTAGGAAAATGACATTTAGCAGCTTCAATTCCACGAAACGATAAGAAGTTATTATTGGTGAGGCGAGAGTCAATTATTTTACGTGAAATAGGTATGAAAAAAAATTCAACGACGAGATGATGTATTTACTAAATTTGGTAGTAGGGTTCACTTCTTCCACTAGTAGTACTATTTTGCTACAAAACTTTCAATTATAAACAAATTCAAATTAACCACCTGACCTGTCTGGTGTAGTCTTGAAATCCTCCGAGATGCAAACAATTTTTAAAAAGTTTTTGAGATCGAGTGATCAGTTCATACATATTTCTTTTTTGTCTTCAGTTGGGATACCACTAAAACGGGTGGAATTAGTTAACTGAATTTATCGATCCATGAACCAAATATCGAGACTTTTAAAAAATTGAAATTTTGGACACTATAAAGCTGCCCAAGACGCAAATGATTTCTACTCTACGTGATGAAAATCCCCGATAAGACGGAATGGCAATAGATTTTTTCCGTTCACTTCACAAGAAAGATTAGTAGTAAAAATTATCTATTCATTCTCTCTTGACCCGTTAGACATCTCTAAGTTCATTCTTTAAAACTAAGATTTCCTCACCCTATTAACTTAGATAAGAATTAAGGTGAAATTATTCTTCAATCATCACTTATTTATCCACATTGAACAGTTTAACTGATTCAATCCAACTACATCGAACCCATTGGATGATCCGAATGATCACATCTACCTATATCATATAGTAGTAGATATTATTGACTCAAATAGGACAAAAGTTGACACAAAGAATAATATGAACTGGTGGATGCTATCAAAATTCAAAATGATATTGATATGCATTATATTAGGTGCAGTATCCAATTTTATTTTAATTTCAGAGTTTGGATTCTTCACGGGTTCAATTGGCCTTCCACTTTATGCAAAGTTTATTAGCCACTTCTCCCTTCCCATCCCCCTCCCCAAAGAAGATGGTTTTTGAAAAAGTTTAGGTTTCCACAAATAGAAATAGCCCACCGACGTTCATTCAATATAGTTACGCTTGTCACATCACATATCACATGCATGCGACCCATGCTTCCAACACAGTCCCACATTACTAATTCTTCACAAAATTGTTAAAGACTTGTGCAAAATGGAATCGACTAATACGAGGGATCAATTCTTGAAAATGGTTAAAAAAGTTTTCAAATTTGTTAAAGACTTGCTCGTAACATAATCGATTAATACGGGACGAATGGTTAAAAAAATAATTATGCGGTGAGCGTGGATCGAACACGCGACCTTCAGATCTTCAGTCTGACGCTCTCCCAACTGAGCTATCCCCGCATTTGAAAATTATTTATAAATTAATAGAAATAACTATTTATAAATATTTCCAAAATTTTAAATAACAAACTCAAATTATATACTTTTGATCTCCCTCTATCCCTTCGAAAATTGTATACCTAAACAAATTATAAAAAATCAGGTGAATTTGATCCGATGAAAATTCTTTTTATATACCCTAATCCTCCAGGAGTTTTCCACATATGACCACGATTGTTATGAATAGCAATTGAAATAATTCTACATTAGAAAGTGCGTGGACATTTTTGCCCTCCAAAGAGTTTGTTCAATGCTTCAATTAATGATTTTATTCCACTAGTTCAAATAAGGGCAACTCACCCATTCAACTTTTTAAAAGAAAATCTCAACTGTAGACTTGCCTAACATTTTAATAGGCCTAAACGACATTTTGTATGACTTTAAAAAAAAAAATAAAAAATTAACCAAACCTGAATTGGGATAACAATTAAAATATTAAATCAAATATTTCATTGAAAAAAAAAACTTATTTCAAATTTGGCACATTCTTTGACACACTGCAAAATGAAAGAATTAAATCGAGACTTAACCAAAAAAAAATGGGCCTTCTTGATTCTTATGGAATTCTTCCAGAAAGAATACATCAATTGAAAATAAAAGTAAAAGGGGGACAAGAAAGGCACTTGTGACGTTAGAACCGAAACACGTTTCATGGTTTTTATTTTTTGAAATGGTTGCTACTGTAAATGAAATAAATTAGGCTAGGTTTATTTTGGGATTATGTAGAATGAGGTTTCATAAGAAAAATTCTGAATGGAGAAATCTAATAATTGTGTATGTTTGTTTGTTTTTGAACGTTGAGTAGAATAAGATGTAATTTATGTTAACTTAATTGTGTCAGCATGTGTTATATGATTTAACTTTATGTTAAATCAATTGTGTAAGAATAGAGGTTGTTGTATTATTGTAATAATCGAATATATATATATCTATTTTTAGGGGTGGGTGTAATTGAACGATGAAATTCGAATATAAAATCTAGATAGAATAAAACGAGAGATGTTACGTTCCACGTCCGAAGTCTGAAAACAATCATGTTATTAGGGAATGGGTTGGTTTTGCACACTAAAAAGGGTGAACGTGGCAACATGGGCTGTGTAACATAGTACAAATTCATTTAAAAAGCTACTTCTTTCTTTCTTTCTTACTTTAATTTTATTACTTTAAGCTACATTTCACCACATATCATATAAGCAATAGCAATATTAATTGATGTGTACTACCTCCCCCACCATCCACTTATATATATTCTCATCCTTAGCTCCCATCTCATCCATATTTTTATTTACACACATATCGTTAGATATAATTTCTCCATATATCCATGGCTACCTTAAGCTTCATTCTTGGAATTATTGGTACGTAATTACTCTTAATTCTTTCTTTTTTAATTTTCAATTCTCTCAAGTATATGAATGTTGATTTTACATGAGCAAAATATTGCAGGTAACGTGATTTCTATACTCATGTTCGCGTCACCAATGTAAGTTCTTTTTTTTTTCTTTTTCTTAATTTAGAATGTAAGTTTTCATATTTTATGATTAAAAAAAAGGGTTTGTTAATTTGTAAATATTGTAGAAAAACATTCAAGCAAATAGTGAAGAAGAAATCAACAGAGAATTACAATGGAGTGCCATACATAACGACACTTTTGTGTACAAGTTTGTGGTGCTTGTATGGGCTCCTCAAGCCTGGAGGTTTGCTAATTGTCACTGTCAATGCTTCTGGTGCTGCAATGCACATCATCTACGTCACTCTCTTCCTTATCTACGCCCCTCATACTCTCAAGGTAATCGAAAAAACGAGAAGAACATACTCCTAAGTCTTATTTTTTTCTTTAATTGAATGGTGACTATATTAGCTAGCACGAAGTATGCTTTATAGTTTTGCCTAATTTGAGGGACTTTTTTTAATTTTCAGCATGTTACAATTAATCTAACTTTATTAATTAGCATGTGGTTTGTTCATAATGGAATGTATGTAGGTTAAATCTCTAAAGTTGGTAGGAGCGGTAAATGTTGGGTTTCTTGGAGGGGTAATATTGGTAACTCTAGTTGCAATTCGAAAGGATAATTTGAGGATAACAGTGGTTGGGCTACTGTGCGCTGGATTAACCGTTGCCATGTATGCTGCGCCTCTCTCTGCCATGGTACCAATTAACCTTTTATTTATT
Source organism: Galeopsis tetrahit (assembly GCA_963675135.1). Taxonomy (NCBI): domain Eukaryota; kingdom Viridiplantae; phylum Streptophyta; class Magnoliopsida; order Lamiales; family Lamiaceae; genus Galeopsis; species Galeopsis tetrahit. The sequence goes on from OY776121.1 coordinate 91,793,190, forward strand.
TTTCTTTAAATTAAAATTAAACAAATTGGGAAATTAATTAACGATATTTGTGTTGTTGTAGAGAACGGTGATAAAGACGAAAAGCGTAAAGTACATGCCATTTCTCCTTTCCTTTTTCCAATTTCTAAACGGTGGCGTTTGGTCTGCCTACGCCCTGCTCGTTAAAGATTTCTATATTGGGGTAAATATCTTATAATCCCTCCACAATTTACCTATTTTGTAGGTTTGGTTATAAGTTTTTTTTTTTTAAATAATAAAATTTTACTATTTTTCTATACACTTGTTTATATTTATCTACTCCTACTCTTTTTTTTTTTTTTTACTATCACTTTCTACATTTTCTTCTTCCTACGTCTCACTTTCTATCTTAACTCGTCCACAAAATCAGTGGCGGGCCTACGTTATGCCCGGGGGCCCGTGGGCCCTCCACTAATTTTGTAAATTTGTTAGGGGTATTTTGGTAATTTCACACATATTAAAATTAATACTCTGTTCTATAATTATTTGCACACTTCTGATATAAAAATAATCCACAAAATTAATATATATCCGAACATTATTTTATTTTAAAATCGTCACTCATTTTGGGTCTACATTTTATCCTAAATTTCACTAAATCTATTTTACATTCTACTAAATCCTCCTTACACCTTATCAAATCACTCAAAATACGATTTCTTATTTGACTCTACACCACTAAATTCAATTTTTTTTTAAAGTGAATCGGTTAAAATGTGCAAGTTATAACGTGACGGAGGGAGTATTAACTTGTACCAAAACATAGTAAAAGTCAACTTATCCGATCAATTTAATTTAATGAAATGTGACGTGTTGGCAATTTTATAATGTGAAATTTTGATGAAAATGAGTACATATATTTTTTTTATAATAATGTTAATCGGGCCCCCCTACCGAGAATTTCAGGGTCCGTCACTGCACAAAATCTAGTCACTTAGTATCTTTTATGAAAATCATCACTTTATTTTTAACCCTAAATTATTACTCTCACAGTTTCCAAAAATTTTCATACTTTCCTTTGTTTGTCCCTAAAATATAAATAATCATCACAATCATCACTCTCACAATATGCTTGTACCCAAAATATAAATAATCATCACAATCATCACCCTCACAATATGCGCATATTTACACTTCATGCCATTACTTTTGAGATCCAAAAGTTTACAAAATTACTCCTCAACACTCTCACCATTACACTTTTTTCTTAAACTATGTGTCCAAGATTTTCCGCAAACTTTTCGAGTACGGAGGGAGTGCTTAATTATTCAAATTTTTATTTAACTTTACACATGAGTAATCAATTTATTCACAATGAATCACACACACAATACATTTATTTAATTTACTTTTTCCTCAAAACATGTGTCCATCTCAATGAGATTAAATTTTGTGGGCGGAGAGTGTACTATATTCCTTAATCTCCGTGTAAAAAAACAATATTTTATACTACTATATTCTTCCTCGTACACAAAATAAATGAGAAGTTTACGACGGGGGAGGGAGTAGCATATTTTGTTTATTCTTTTGTACAAATTAAAAAATCAATTAAATTGAATGGATAATGTTTGTGTAGGTACCAAATGGGATTGGGTTGTTGTTGGGCTCGGCCCAATTGATTTTATATGCGATCTACAAAAGTAAGTCATCAGAAGAGAAAAAAGAAGAAGAAGGATCGGCCCAGCTGGTGATTCAAATGAAAGGTTTTGACAAAAATGAAGAAGAAATTAACAAAATCAACAGTCGAAATCTGAGTAAAGGGGGTAGCCTTCCCAAGCCATCACGCATTCGACAGTACAACCAAAATATTATCAAAACATCTTCTTTGAGCCCAGAGGAGTTGGACCAATTGAACGAAAAAGACGTTGAAAATGGGCTTCCACTTAACTAATGGGCCTTTGGGCTTTCCTCACTATCGCGGCCCAATACTGCTTTCTATGTGTATATATATCTTAGGCTAATTTTAATTTCTCTTGGTTTGCATTTGAATTAAAGGATTTGGAACCATGGATTTCAAACTTATAATAATATATGAGGCTGTGTTTGTATTAAAGGTATATTCCCTCTAGTAATAGGGGGAAGGGTTCGAGGAACCTAGATAATGTCAGTAATCGGTCTGATTCTATTAAGAAATGATTTTAAAGAATCGATCTTCATTTTAGTGGTTGAATATCTCTTTACTTTGAGCTAGCAAATTGCATGTACTTCCTCCGTCCCACTATAAGTTTCCCACTTTCTTTTTATGAATGTTCCACAATCACATCACTTATACTTTATCTATTATTTTATTCTACTTCATCTCATACTCATCTACAGAGTATTATTTTCTCTTTCACCATCACATCACTTGTACTACATTTATTACCGGACGGAGGAGTACTATATATCGAATTTTAACATGAAACGATAAGGTCAAACACGAATACGACACGATAAGGATATGTATCGACACAATAATTTTTGTGTCGACGTAACACGACACTATAACAACACGATAAAGAAATAAATAAATTTAAAATTGCATTTAAATATATAAAAAATAATATATTTATATAAATTCTAAAAATTATCTTCGTGTCATATTAGGTAAATAATAGGTTAACGGGTTCTGGTTGTTAACAAGTTAATTGGTTACCTGTTAATTTTATCGTGCTTATCGAGTCGACACAAATCTGACATGAAATCGATAAGGTCAAACACTAACCATAATTTTTGTGTCATGTCAAAAATTGCCACCCCTATCTTTCATGAAAAACAGAACCCCCTCCCCCGCGCCTTGTACAAAATACATTTTGTAGTTAGTACATACCTAAAAATTGATCTGAATACAAAAATTAAGAAAAATTAAAGTAGAAATACTGTATTCATTTAAAAAAATATTAAGTGATAAAAGTAGGAAGTATTGTATAAGTAAATGCAATTAAATACTGTAAAATGTAAATTCACCATTCTCTCTATTTATTCCCAAACTAATACATTTATCAATTTAAAGTTGAATACCTCATAAAATTAAATATTTTTAAAATGTATTACCTCTTATACAGTCAATCACCTCTTACGCACTTATCGTCTTTTAAATATATCAAAATTTGGTGTGAACATAACACGATGTGGACATCATTAGTAGCTGGGTCAAGCAAAGATTTCCATATCTCAATATAAATTATTTAATTCTATACTATATACCCTTACCCCTTCAAAACAAAATAATATTTATTTCTCAAAAAAAATAATTAATAAAATATATCACGTGAATCGCGCTTTGACTTTCAGAAAAAGAATGATGCATTACCAAAAGCGGGATTACGCAATAATTAATCTCACAATTTTTTTTTATATGTTTTCTTCTGAGTGGTTTACCAGTTATGTCTCTTTGAGATTGTTTTACAAGATAAAATAAATGTTAATCTTAGTTTTTTTTTTTTTTAATTATTCCTACAACAAATTGTGTTAGAAACATGTAATTCCCCCACAAATTCATAAAGTTGTTTAATACTAGTGATTATTGGTATAATATGACTATTATAATTTATACCCTTCTACAAATATAAATAGTACTCCCTCCGTTTTTTTTTTATAAGATGTTTTAGAGAAATTTATTAGAATTAAGAAAGGTAATATTTTAACAAATATACCTTTAGATAATAAAGAAGGTTTTTAATTACACTAATTTCATTCCATAATACACATTAAATTTCAATTCTTTTCAAAGTTAAGCATAATTGAAATAAAAATTGTAAAAAGTCTAAAACATCTTATATTTATGCACAAGAATAAAAGTCTAAAACATCTTATAAAAAAACACGGAGGGAGTATTAAATGAAAAAAATTATCCTCGGGTTAAGTGCACATATTTTTTTAAAAAAAATCTCATTTCTAATTTATACTAATATTGCATATAAAAGTTTGTCATCCTCCAAATCATAACTATCATTTTGTAAAAGTATGAGGGTCAATGGGGTATAAAAATGAAGTATTGAAATATTCAAGAAAAGAAACGTGGATATTGAAATTTAGTTGGATACACGTCTGTTTTAATATAAAATTATCCCTCTTAAAAGAAAAAGGGAAAGATTAATTAATCCAATTAATTACCTTTTCAAATTTCAATAATAAATTTATTGTAAATTTCAACAATTTATTAATTAATAGTATACGTCATGTGAAATGGAGGCTTCAAATTCCCATCTGTGATATCATAATGAAAAATTACTAATTTCTCAGTTGAATTTCATGTATATAAATTAAACATGCAGCAACAGTTGTTCATTTACAAACTAATTAATTTTCCTTCATCATTATATCTCTCTCTGCAGGCTGCTAAATCACAATTATCGCCATGGATGGACTAGCTTTCTTTGTTGGAGTTATAGGTAAAAATATATACATCTAATTAATCTTAATTTAATCTCCTAATTATATATATAAATTGTGATTAATATTGATCTATCTTTGCAGGGAACATAATCTCAGTTCTTGTGTTTCTTTCTCCAGTGTAAGTTAATTACAAAATTTCGAATTGAAAGAAATAAAAATAAAGTAATTTACTAATATTTTTGATCTTGTAGTAAGACATTTATTCGGATAGTGCGAGAAAGGTCAACGGGAGAATTCTCGAGCATTCCGTACATTTGTACATTGTTGGGTTCATGTCTATGGGTGTATTACGGAATCGTAAAGCCCGGGGCTTACCTCGTAGCTACAGTCAACGCTTTCGGCCTCGTCGTTGAAATCATATACGTCGCTTTATTTATTTTCTATTCTCCTCCACCCAAATCGGTAATTCATCCATTTTAATTTACGTATCCACCTACTTGTGAAAGTTAATTTTATTTACGAGTTGATTTTGATGATTATAGAGAAGTACAGCAATAATGTGTGGAGTTATGGATGTTGGATTTTTTGGGACAGCTTTATTACTCACATATTTATGTATGAGTGGGGATACCAGAATTTATGCAATCGGATTCATCGCCTCAGGCCTCAATATTATCATGTATGCTTCCCCTCTTGCAGCCATGGTACGTATTTCCATCTTCTTTCTTTTACTAATATGTTTGACTGGATAGAAAATAATAATTGAATGATCAATTTTAGTAAGTAAATGTAAGTGATCAAATCTGAAAATAGTAAACTTCGTGACCAAAAATAATATTTTATCTCATAAATTAATTGTTATTTTACATCAACTAACTAGGACTTGCAAATTAAATTTATTTAATGGTAAAGTCTAGTATGCACTCGAGTGCATGTTGTGCACCCTAGTCTATGTACATTTTTCAGTTTTACTGACTTACACCTTTTTGGTAAATGATGTTGCACTTTTCAATTATTACTAAAAATATTATTATACAGTTTAATAATTAAAAAGTGCAACACCCAGTGACGGAGCCAGGAAATCTTGATAGGGGGGCCCGATTAACATTAGTACATTACTTTAAAAATAAAATAATATGTACTTATTATACTCATCAAATTTTTACATGATAAAATTGTTAATACATTTCATTAAATTAAATTGAACAAGCTAACTTTCATTTTGTTTTGAAGTTTTAATTTGATAATTCGATTGAAAATTATGCGAAACAATTTAAAAATTGCTAAAATATTAAATTCAAAAAACATTTTATTTCTTCGATTGTAAATGTCTTTTAATTAATACATTAATGTGTTCCAATATTCTATTATTTGCACTATTTGATCGGCACAATTTTTAAAGTACGAATATTTTAGGTTATTTGGTGAGGTGTAAAATAAAATGTATGCAAAAAATGAGTGACAATTTTAAAAATAAAATGATGTTGGGAGGGTATTAATTTTGTTGAGTGTTTCCATATTAAGAGTGTGCAAATAATCCTTTGACGTCCCAATAAAAAAAAAGTGTACAAATAATTACGAGACAAATGAAGTATATATATAAAAAAAAAAAAAAATTGGTAGGGGCCACTGGGCCCCCCTAGCTCCAGTGTGGCTCCGCCCCTGACAACACCATTTATCAAAAAGTGTAAGTCAGTAAACTGAAAAGTGCAACATGAACTAGAGTGCACAACATGCACTCGAGTCCATAGCAGACCAACCTTATTTAATATATTGCGATATTTTCATCTTAAGACTTTTGCTTCGTAATTACTAAACAGCTGACTTACAATTAAAAATATCCAGGCTGTTATTTTGATAAATTAAGTGTCCAAAATCTTTTTTTTTTTTTTTTTGCTAGTGGTCGATAAGATGACTTACTTCTCAATCGATCGAATAGATATTTTATAATATTGAACTAGGCAGATCTGATATATTTTATGGCGTCAACGATAATAATAATAAGTAATATAATAATAGTATTTAATTAATAATGGTATTTGCGTGCAGAAAAGGGTGGTGACAACGAAGAGTGTGGAGTATATGCCTTTCCTTCTCTCATTTTTCTTATTCTTGAATGGAGGCATTTGGACTTTGTACGCCGTTCTTGTGCACGATTGGTTTCTTGGTGTAAGTATTACTCCCTCCGTCCCAATATTATACTCTTTCTCGTTTAAAAAAGATAGTCCATTTAAAAAAAAAAATTATAGTTAACTTTTCTTTTATTTCAATATTTTTATTTAAAATATCCTTATTTTTAATGATTGTTGGTATTAATCATTAATATTGGTCATTAATATGGGTATAATAGGAATGAAGGAGTAAATTTTATACGGATACGTGTGAAAAAAGAAAATGGACTGTCTTTTTTTTAGTTGATTAACAAATTTGAATGATAAAATTAACTGTTGTTAAACAGGTGCCAAATGGAATTGGATTTGGGCTGGGAACAATTCAATTGGTGCTGTATGCAATATACAGCAGTAACTCCTCCAAGTCAGCTGACCACAATGACCCACTGCTTCCAGCCATTCAAGAAGAATGTTAGAAATTTTACCAAACTTGATTCTTAATCATATTCTTTCATATGTATTTTATTCATTTTAAGGGTTTGAAAGTTATTATTGTGAAACATTACAAAAAATAAAAGTGTGAAAATCATTATAGAACGTAATGAGTAACTGTTACGACAGTTAAAATGGGTCGGAAGGAGTTGCGATAATTTCAATTGCAAGAACAAGTCAATGTTACATAGTAATTTCAATGACTACAACTTGTCTTCCTTGCCAAATGTCTCGTGTGGCTGCCCTCGTTTTTGCATCAGTCGACTTAGTAACATTCCACTCTGTTTTAATTTCATCTTAAAAACACTATACATACACATCTTTCATTTACAAATTCTGGTCTATCATTCAGCTGGTTCCAATTTTAGGAGGCTGCAAAGAGACAACAAGTAAAATGTTATACATAATCCAAGAATATATAACACATAGCTGCAGCAGTTGCACATACCTTTTTCAGAGGCTTCAAACTACTTATTGAAGGTTTTATTATCTCAAAAGAACAAATTAGTGATTCGTCCACATTCAAAAGGGCGCCAGCATTGTCGAATTCTCCACCATAATTCGGAGCTGAGAATATTGTGACGAGTCTTCTTTTAGCAAAGAACTCGTAACCATCCTCCACAACCTGCAACGAAAAGTAATCACAATTGAACAACGAAATAAAACAAAGAAAGAAAAAGAGCAAAAACACACTAATATATAACCTGATGACCCCTGCAAATGAGGTCCAAACCATTCTTCTCCAAAAACTCAGCAACAACATCAGGTCCAAAAGTACACGAAACCCCCCTACCACTATCGGCCCAACCCTTTGCCCTGGGATCAGGGTCAGCCCACAGCAAATCGCACAATAGACCGTTATCTGGAATATCGGTTGGCCTTGGAAGCTCGTTTATTAGATCCAATTGTTTCAACTCAGGAGATATTCCACCATGCATGCAAATTATCTTATCATCTATGAGTGCACAGACGGGCAAACAATTAAAGCAGTCGGTGAATATCTTCCATAGTCGAACATTGAATCTCCTCTTACATTCATCATAAAATCCATAAACACGGTTGATTTTGGCATCTTCATGGTTTCCCCTTAAGAGAAAGAACTTATCCGGATATCTAATTTTGTAAGCCAACAGTAAGCATATTGTTTCCAAACTCTGTTTCCCTCTGTCAACATAATCTCCGAGAAAGAGGTAGTTTGCAGCAGGGGGAAATCCACCGTATTCGAACAGACTCAAAAGGTCATGGTACTGTCCATGTATGTCGCCTGAAAGATTACGGCCCCGTTAAAACCCCGATAGGCAATCAATCATACTCGATAAATGATAGATATAGCTTCTCTATTCAAAATCTATACTTTTCTTGGCAGGGCATAAATAGATACAACTAAATGCATGGAAAACATAGTGAGAAGAACTTAGCATAGATTCATATACTGCAAGTGTTCATTTAATTCAACAAAACCCATACCAATTTTATAAGGTGAAAAAAAAACATCTAGCATATAATTCGGTAAACACAACCAATAGAGGAAAATAAAACCCTAATTACACCAAACAATCGTAATTCTGGGCATCCATATCGAATTTCTCCAAAACATCAAACATTTTTACTCAGTAATGTAGACCTAAAAACACACCCTAACACCAATTTGTACATAATTCCAAAAATCACTGCCCCTGTAAGCGTGCAATTTAACATATCGACCATGTCTAACATCAGAATTCGAAAGAAAAAGTTACCGCAGATCCTGATAGGGGCATGGAGGAGGAGGAGATTGGGCTGAGAGAGGAAGATTTGTCGGGCGTTAACGCAGAGCTGTCGGATCTCGATCTCGGACAACTGGACCTGTTTTCCCCCTTTTCCTTCGAGTAAACGGCGGATTATATCATCCAACACCCCCTCATCCATCACACCCTCCATTGTCATCATCCTTGTCAACAAATTGTAGCGGAAACAGGGCAAGAGGGGAGAAGAAGGGGTGTCATGTGGTGAATATTAGGATTAGAAGATTAGATTTTTTTGTGGATTGGATTCAAAGGGATTAATGATCATTTATTACTACTACCCTTTTTGTAAATTGTTTCAAGATTAATAACTTATGTATGAAGAAAGATTATTTGGTTGGATCATTTCATTTGTTTGCGTGTTCTCCTAGCCTCTCTTTTCTTCAATTCTTGATTTGATTAATCATGAATTGGTCCTTTTCCCCCTTTTTTAAAAGCTAGGGTGGAAGCATTCAAATTGAGATATTTTTTGGGTGACATCTGAAATTTTAAACTCTCTTGCCACTTTCATTATAAATTAATTAAAATCAAAATATTTATCTACCTTACAATCTTTTTAATGATACCCCTTCAATATAAGTTAGAGTGATTTGGACTTTCGTAAACCCTATAATTAGACATGTTCATACGGTTAAAACCGTTGGTTACTGTAAAAAGACGTCGGTTACGATATGATCATTTTATAAACTGTAACTGAACCGGTTATGGTTAAGGTTTTGAACCGCCAGTTCGATCGATTTGAGTTTTTTTTTTTTTTTTTTTCGCTCGTTTTTTATTTGTTTTTCCTCATTTTTCTTGAAAATAAGAGATGAGAGATTTTGGTGTGAAGAAATAAGTTGAAATTGTGGTATTTATAGAAAAAAAATTGAAAAAAGGAGCAAAACCACTAGTTTGGGGTTAAACCGGCGTCGGTACGGTCGGTTTAACCGTCGATCCGCCGGTTTAACCCCAAACCGCCGTTTTCAGTTTCAAATTTCTAAAACCTAAACCGAATCTTAATTTTAGGGTTACGGTTTGGTTTTCAAACTTGAAACCAACGGTTCGACAAACCGACAGTTAGAAATCGATCGGTTTGACCGGTTTCGGTTTCATTTTGCACATGTCTTACCTATAATGAGGACTTTCGGTGGATTTCTTTGGGCTTCCAAGAAGCCCACTTCAGTTAGGTTGGGCTTCAATCATTTTATCAAAGTTTACCTAATCTAATAAATCTTATTTTTTCTTTCAAAAATTATGTGATCACACTTTAGTTAATGCGTGAGAATCCCTTGAGCTCACCAGAAATAACGAAGGCTTCATCTTTATGCTTTTTCATGTATTTTACATGACCATTTTGCCCTCCGTCAGTTAGGCTGGTCTCCCTCATTGCAAACAAGTGTACAAATTTTATAAATACCAATTGTTGTGACAATCAATATCCATTCATTCACTCATCAAAATCAATCATGGACACAATAACATCATCAACACAAACACCCCTCTCTGAAATGCTAACATTCTCATTAAGCTACTTAGCACTAGCAGCAACTGTCCTCCTCCTCTACTTCCTCTACAACCCGAACCGCCTCTACCTCCTCGACTTCAAATGCTGCCACCCCCCTCCCAACTTGAGAGTCCCCGTCTCCTCCCTCGTCGAGCACCTCGAAATCAGCGGATCTTGGGACAGACAAGCAATCGACTTCCAAAAAAAACTCATCGAACGATCAGGCATTGGCAACGAAACCTACTTACCAAACGGCATGCACCAACTCCCCGCGGACAAGTCCTTGTCCGCGACAATGGACGAAATTGAAACCGTCCTGTTCCCCATCATCCAAACTCTCTTCAACGAACAGAGTCTTGATCCCACATCCATTGACATCGTCATCACAAATTGCAGCCTCACTACTCCAACCCCGTCTTTAGCCTCACTTGTGATCAACAAGTTCGGGCTTAGGAGCTACATCAAAAGTTTCAATCTTTCTGGAATGGGGTGTAGCGCGGGGATTTTGTCGTTAAACTTAGCTAGAGACATCCTTAAAGTCCACAAGAATTCACTAGCGTTGGTTATAAGCACAGAGGCAGTGACTCCCAATTTTTACGAGGGAAATGTCAAGTCTATGCTTCTTGCAAACACGTTGTTTCGAATGGGGGGAGCTGCCATTTTGCTCTCCAACAAAGCATGCCATAGAGCAAAGGCGAAATACGAACTAATGCACGTAGTTAGGACTCATTTGGGGTCGAAAAATGGTGCCTACAAATGTGTGATTCAAGAACCGGATGATGAAGGAAACGTCGGAGTTTCCCTGTCCAGATCAATCGTCCAGGTTAGACATAAACATTGAGCTCCACATATATTTTTATTTGTTTATTTTGGTCCTTTTAAAAATTAAACACTATAAAAACCACGCAGATATGCAACGAAAATGGTCAAACTGACAGAATTTGTGACGGAATTAAAAGTCATTGCAATTTGCGACAGTTTTTCAATGCGGCTCAAATTAACAACGGATTTTGCGACACTTTTTCAATTTGTCACAAATTAACAACGGATTTTGCGACACTTTTTTATTTATTTCAGTTTATCTCAAATTTGCTACGATTTTTTAGAAAATAAAATTCTTTTGCGAAAACGACGGAAATATTTTTCAAGATTTGCTACAAAAGTAGTCAAACTGACGAAGTCAACAAAATTTACAGCTGAATTCGAGATTGTTGCAATTTGCGACAGTTTTTTATTTTATTTTTTGCGAAGAAAAATCAGTTTGTCCCAAAATTGCGACAGAAATAAAATTCGTCTCAAATTTGCGACATTACTTTTAATAAACCTATTTTTTATATCTTTTGCGACATTTTTTTTCTGACTGTAGATCTTTTAGCCCAAATGGCTAAATTCCACATAAAATACCCTGAGGTCGCAAATTGATACTTTGCGACCTCAAACTAAATGGCCAAATTGTTCAGATCTGTTTTTTCTGTCGCAAATAAACGCGTTTTTTGTAGTGAAAAGTACGTAATTGTTTAAATGTTAGGTTGCGGGAGATGCATTGAAGACGAACATGGGCGAATTGGGAAGGCTCGTGCTACCAATCTCAGAGCAAATGAGATACGGCGTCTCATTGGCGTGAAGGAGAGTATGGGCCCCTGCAAGAAAAAGAGGCCCTTACATTCCTGATTTCAGCAAGGCTTTTCACCATTTTTGCATTCATGCTGGTGGGAGAGCAGTGATTCAGGGGATGAAAGATCGATTGAAGTTAACGGAGAGGGATATAGAAGCTTCTAGAATGACTCTGTACAGATTTGGAAACATGTCTTCTTCAACAACTTGGTACTCACTTGCTTATATTGAGAGTAGAGGGAGAATGAAGAAAGGGGATAAGGTGTGGCAACTGACTTTTGGGAGTGGATTTAAGTGTAATAGTGCTGTTTGGAAGTGTGTTTCTGAGCCTAGAGTTCAAGATTCTAATGTTTGGTCTGATCAGATTCATATGTATCCTGTTCAAGTGCCTCCGGTGCTTTACTATTGATGTAATAACGCGTACTCCCTTTGTCTCATAAGCGTATGTTTGTTTTGAAATTAAGTAGGACGGGAAAAATTCTGGATGAAGAAATCTTGATGAATATTGATAATGTGTGTTTGTTTTGAAATTTTGAGTTGGATATGATGTAACTTTATCGCAAATCAGTTGTATAAGACTGTGTAAGAATGGTGAAATTCGAATTTGAAATCTCAAACTAGAAAAGTACGAGTCAGATGTGATAGTCCCAAAATAAACCGGCCCTTAAATGTTTGCACCAATATGTAAAATCAGTATAGTGACTAATAATGCACCCATTTCATCTCATACAAATAAAATCACATCCATTCACAAAAAGCCCGGCCCAAATTGATTTGTAAAAATAAAAAACCTAATGGTGATGCAATTTAATATCGGGTCAGACTATTTACACCTCTATTTCAGTTTAGAACACACCCCGATTGATGCACTCCCAAAAAAATTTGTCAGGATAGATGCACCCTCCTTTAAATTGTCCTAAATATCCCTTTGTCTATTAAATACTTCTACTAAACACACACCCCCTAAACTAAACCCTAGATACCCAACTCATCTCTCATTTTTCCTCCCTCAAGAACTGCCGCCGTCGACCATGATCGCTGCCGCCAGCCTCCCTCCCGATTCTTCTCTCTCTCTCTCTCTCTCTCTTTTTTTTGTCGTCGTTTCTTTCTCCACTTCCACTGCAGTCGCCCCACCCCACCCACCGCCCACGGCCGCTGCATCAGCCTCGCCGCCTGCCCCCCTCTCTCTCCCCCTTTCCCTTCTCCCGTTTTTTTCTTATATCCCGTCGCCCCTTTCCTTCTCCAAGCCCGCCGCCCCTCTCACAACCGCCGTCGTCGCTCCCGATCAATCGACCTCACCGCCGCCCTGCCGCCCAAGATGTCGGCCACCCCCATCCCAACCCAGGTTTTTTTTTTTTATTTTCTGTAAACCAATCCTAGTTTTTTTTTTTTAATTTTCGACCATTTTAAATCGGCCAGAGTGTATATGGTCAATTTTTTTAATTTATTTTTTATATTTTTTTCAATCAAACAGTGTCGACCGTATACACCTTCGTCGATACTGGTTGATCGAAAAAAATATAAAAAAAAATTGAATTTTTTCTAAGATTTTTTTGAATTTATGAGTATTTGTTACTTATTTCTTTATTCAAAGCTTTAGATGATGTGGTAGGATGGTGTTTAAATATTTATAATTTTTTTGGTTTGGATGATGTTGGATGACGGAAGTGGTGGCCGAAAGTAGTGGTGATGGTTGTAAAAATAATTTCCGATCAGTTTGCAGAAATTGGGGGGAGTGGGGTGCATTCAGTAGAGGGAGTGTATGTAGTATGATAAATTTAATGAAAGGGTGTTTTTGATTTTTTACATGATTTATATATTATTAAATTGAATGGGGGAGTGTTCTAATTCGAAATTGAGGTGTAAATAGTCAGACCCTTTGACATATTAGGGTCCTCAATTTAAAGCCCAATGAAGTATACTGCCTCCGTCCATTTATAAACTTTCCGTTTTGTTATTTTAGTATGTTCGTCTATAAGCTTTTTATATCTTTTTTTACAAATATCTTTTCATTTTTTATTTTTACACTTCACTTTATATCTTTTTTTTTCTTTATATCATCACTTGTACTATATCTATAATTTAATATATTTTTTAATATATGTGTCAAAAAATAACGGAAAACTTATAGACGAGTAAATGAACATCGTTTTTTAAAGTATTGCCAGCCCACTAGGGTTCATTTTAAAAAAAGAACTATTGACAGCCCATTTGACGGAGCCAGAAAATTTTGGTAGGGGGGCCCGATTAACATTACTTTAAAGATAAAATAATATGTATTTATTATACTAATCGAAATTTTATAAAATAAAATTGTTAATACATTTCATTAAATTAAATTGAACAAGCTGACTTTCATTTTGTTTTGAAGTTTTGATAGTTCGATTTAAAATGAAGCGAAACAATTTAAAAATTGCTAAAATATTAAATTTAAAAAACATTTTATTTCTTCGGTAGTAAATGTCTTTTAATTAATACATTAATGTGTTCCAATATTCTATTATTTGTACTGTAAAGTACAATGTATGCAAAAAAATGAGTGTCAATTTTGAAAATAAAATGATGTTGAAAGGGTATTAATTTTATTGGATATTTCCATATTAAGAGTGTATAAATAATTTTACGACGTCCCAATAAAAAAAATCAAATAATTACGGGACGGGGAGTATATATATATAAAAAAAAAATGGTGGGGTCCCAATGCCCCTAGCCCACCGTCCATGCATTCGAGCATGTTTCTTGAAAAAAAAATGTTGACAGCCCATTAGGGAACGTTTACGATACCATGTGAATTACTGATTTTGTTTTTGAAAAAAAGAAATACCAGCATTAGGGAAAAAAAAATTGAACATAATAAAAAAATCGAAATTTAAAAAGAAATATAAATAGGCTATTTAAACTTCTATTTTAAGTTAAATAAATAGATCCATGATAAATTAGCCCATATACATTATACACATCAAAATGTAAACTTGGCCCAACGGAGTTATTTTATTTTCCTAACCATTTTTTTTTTTGGTCAAATTCCAAAAATATAAACTAAAATTTATTTATATGCTTGTAAAACTTGCATTGAAGTAGGATCATATGCAATGTGTAATTTTAACTATTATAAAATCTTAATGCCACACTAACAACAAAATAAATTGTCCAAAAAAATGTATCAATTTTATTTTTTAACATAGGTATAAATTAATTTATACATAATAATAGGCCTCAAACCATTTTGAATTTTCCCCTTATATAAATCATTATTTTTGTCATAAATGAGTTTGATCCAATCTCCTCAACTGATCGCATGATCCAATTATTAATTCAGGGCGACATGCAAAATTAATATTCAGTCCAACCAATTTTTTTTTGGTCCATTTAAATTGGAAATAAATTTTTTATCACTATTTATTTATTTAAATATATTATAATTCATTTTATTTATACATAATTATTTCATTTATAAGTAGACTGTCACAATACTCTTCAACTCATCTATATTACACATTGTGACGGAGCCAGAAAATTTAGGTAGGGGAGCCCGATTAGCATTTATATAAAGACTAGATAATACTCTATCCGTTCCTTTATAATTGACCAATTTTCTTTTTACACAAATTTTAAAAAATATAGTATTAAAATGATATTAAGTTGATAAAAAATGATAAACATAGCAAGAGATAGAAAAAAGAAAAGGTAGAGAGATAGTGACATGTTGGACATTTTAGAAAATGAATCACTTTAATTGGACGACCAAAACTGTAAAATTGATTATGAATATATTTCATTTCATCATTTTAAATTAAACATATTGACTTTTGTTATGTTATAGAGAAAAAATTAATTGTTTCAGCTTTATGAGGCGAAACATGTATTAATATCATAAAAAATAATTTCCCCTATTTAATTATGATCTAACCTTCATCATTCGTCCACATTTTAATTTTAAAATATTTTATTAGTTAAATATAAATATCTTAAAATATATATTAGAATATTACTAGACACTCTTATAATTTATACTCCCTCCGTCCGCCTATAAGCTTTCCATTTTACCATTTTGGTTCGTCTGCCTATAAGCTTCTCATACCTTTTTTGGTAAGTATTTTTTCTTACACTTCACTTTATATCTTACTTTTTCTCTCTATCTCTCTCCTCTCTCAATCACATCACACTACAAAAAATTGCTCAAATAACGAGGGGAATTGGCGAGGGGTATTTCACCCTTGCTATTTGGCGAGGGATTTAAAGAGGGGAATAAATAACGAGGGATTTGGCGAGGGGCGGAATCACACTCGCTATTTAGCGAGTGGAAAAAGATGCCCTCGCCAATTGGCGAGGGATTTGGCGACGGCGTGTTGTGCACTCGCTCATTGGCGAGTGCATTGTGGCCCTCGGAAAATGGCGACGGTTCCCCACTCGCTAATTGGCGAGGGGGGTGGGGCCCTCGTAATTGCCCTCGCCTATTTCCCAATTAAAACCCTCTCCTTCTTTCCCAAATTCGTACAGCCTCCTTCACCCCCAAAAAAAGCCACAGCCGCTGAGCTTCCGTCCACCGCGCCACCGCCGCTGCCGGAGCTACCGATCGAGACTAATTTTTGGATATTTCTGTTCTACACTTTGAGGGGTTCATTTCTACGGTAAATTTATGCGTTTTTATTGATTAAATTAAAAGTTGTATATATATGTTTGTATTATATTATATATGTATATATATATATGCATGTATATAGTTTTGTTGTGTAATGTTAGGATTGTAATTATGTTAGAAAAATATGTATAATGTTTATTAGGATTAATTAAGATTGTTAATTGATGAAAGTTATAAAAATTGTTAATTGTTATGAATTAATGTGTTAATATAATTATTGTTATATATGTTTTATATATGCATGTATATATATGTGTTAATTATTAATTGGTACGGTGTGTTAATTGTTATGCATGAATGTGTTAATTGGGAGAATTAATTTTATAATTAATTGTTGAAAATAAGTGAAATTAAATCGATGTTGGAGGCCGGGATGAGTTGTTTGTTGGGGAATTCACATAAAAGGGCTTTTCACCTAGTGTTTTTTTAAATAAGGAACAGATTTAAAATAGTTTCAAATTAAGGTCACAATGTAACATAAATGTACAATAATGCCCTTGTTATCTAATTTCGTAATTAAAATATGGAGAAAGTCAATTAATATTTGAAATTTAAAACCCTGTATACCAGCTCCTCGTTAATTGCGGAGATAATTATCACCTTCCAAAAATTTATGACTCCCAACAACATCCGTCAATCAAAATTAAGGTGTGTGCAGAAAGTTGGGGTTTTACATTGTGAAGAAAGGAAATCTTGAGGGAGTGAAGAAGACGAAGTCCGAAGAGAGAAGTGAGAAGGTTCTTGTGCAGATTCAGTGTAGGAGGAAGGTTTATCAACAAGCTAGAAGCGAAAATCGATCGTACTACCGGTTTGTGAATCATAATGTTTTGATTATATTTTGTGTCTATTCTGCATCCTTACTTGTTAACTCAAAAAAAAAATTGATATTGAATGACACACTCTGTTTTTCCAGAAAAAGAATGGAGAATTTTGTAAATTGATAGATTAGGCTTTAAATATAATCATACGTTCGAGTTTTTTAATTTGAACAAACCCTATAATCGTAACATGCATTTAGGAAACATGAATGTTGGGAATTTTTTTGTGTTAACTGTTGAAGAATATGTTTCAGAACTTGAGTTTACATCGACATCTTCGATTTATGTGCACAACAACTCTTTTATTTTACAGAAGTGTGTTAATTTATAAAATAAAGAATTTATATGATGGAAAAGCAAATATGTTAAACTTTTGTCTTGAGGTATATGTTTATCCGATTTATGCTCTGTTTTGCAAGATTCTGAAATAAGAAAACGATATTTTTCAGCTTATGATATCACATCGTTTCGTATATGCAGAAATGGGCAAAGATAAACAAAAAGGAATACAAATACGGGATGTGGATGAAAGAAGAAAAAGAAAAAGGGAAGAGAAGAAGTACCCAAAGGTTGAGATGATGAAAACCAGAGGTAAAACAGTTGAAAAGCCCTTTTATGTGAATTCCCCTTTTAGAAAGATATGTTTTCAGTGGTATGTTCTTTTTGTATAATATGCAGCTTCAAGTAGCAAAAAGACGTATAACAAGGATAAACACGGGGAACGTAAAGGTTACAAAATCTAATTTAAAAGTTAAATATTATCTGTAATTATATTTACTTATTAATTATTCTACATGTTTGATAATATAGGGAAGCATATTGTAAGGTGTGTTATTACCACTTCAGATTCGGGTAAGTCGTCACTACTATATATTATGGGGTCAAAGTTATGTAAAGAATTTCGTATATCACTCAGAAAGGGGAACATAAAGTATGTATTGTATTTTTGTATAGATTTTGAGAGCGATGAAGAAAGCAAGAAAAGGAAGGTTCAGATTAGTGCTTCAGAATCTGAGGGTAAGTTATTTGGTATTTTCTCCATACAAATGTACAGCTGTTACATTTTATTTAATTTAAATATATGCAGATTTGGAAAGCGAAGATACTGTGGATAGTGAAGATGAGGTGAAAGTGAAGCATAAGCCTTCAAAGAAGTATCGATATGTTAAAATTAAGAACAAATTTGGTTAGTAATTTGTGTTTGTAAAATTGTATATTGCAGGAATGATGAATGTATTCTGACTATGCGATTTAACATTTTTTTCCTTTGTTGTCGTGAAGATAAGGTCAATGTTGTTTCAAAGAACAACTATTACAGATCGAACTTGAGAACATCGTTCTATGAGCTGGAACAGTTTGAGCTGAGAGAAGAGCACTACAAAGAGCTAAAGCATACACCTTTTTGGTTGCTGTTGGAGGCTATTCTAATAAATGGAAATAAGGAGATGATTAAGAATACATCAAAGTTTGAGGAGGACATAATAGAGATTGTACGAAATTTTGATGAAGATTCTGAGCGTTTCTTAGTTTCATCTACAGAGTTGGGTGTTAACAAACATGATGCAGAAGTTATTTTTGGTATTGTTTCTGGTGAGGAGAAAGTGGCAATGAGGGGAACTAACTATGCTCATCCAACATGGGTATAAAGGTGTTTTGGAAAGGAATTAGAAGGTCAAGACCAATACTTCATCCTGTACAAAAATATTATAAAAAGAAAGATAAATGAATTCAGCCACCGAACAGATAAGCAGTCGATTCAGGATGTTGCACGTTTGTTATGCATGTACGTAATGGCTGGTATACTGTGTCCACTTAGAAGTGGGGTTGTATCTTGGTTTCTTACGTCTTACCTGGAAGATTTCTATGAAATGTGCAAATATGATTGGAGCAGTTACATTGTTGAAGTCCTAATGACTCAAATAAAAAAGAGTAAAGCTTTGAAGTCGGGTGGATGCGCTATGCTTTTGCCGGTATATAATAATTATTTACTATTCTGAACTTATTATAATAGATGCAGTATTTCATTATTAATATATTAAAGTGTTTATGCAGTATTGGTTGTGCGAGCACACCACATGGGTTGATCCAGTTGACGAGAAGGCATTCCCAAGATTCCTGAAATGGGATTTGCATGATTTAAACTATGCAATTTCTCGTGGGAAATTGCATAGGCATTCGAGGGTGCGTAATGTATTTTTACATAGCATTTTTTATCGAAAAAATTAATAAGTTGAATAAATATTGAGAATATAAGCATTTATTAATTATATTAATAATTATCTTCAGGTGTCGACTGGAATTTTGAAAGCTACACATTGGGAGAAGAAAAAATTCTCTGAGCTGGCTAAATTTAGAGATGCAGAAAGATCATTGAGAGCTACTGCAGAAGTGAGTAATATTGATGAGGGGAGGAAGGTCAAGGAGAAGTCTACAGGAGATGGTTTATCAGTTGGAAGGTCAAAGTCTGTTTATAATCGTAACGTTGTTTTAGGGGAGTCCTCGTCAAAACACGTTGGTTCAACATCAAAGGTGAATGATGTTATTTTTGAAGATGGCCCTTCATTTGATCTTGGTAACGATTTCACTCATATTTCTAATGGTGCATCTTATGAAGATATTGTCAAGAAAGTGTGTACTGATGTGAATAATACTGAACTGAATAGAGATGAAACAACATTTGAATCCCCTAAGATTGACATGGTGAATAAGGAGGTTAAGGATGTTAATGATGTTAATCCAATTCCTGATTTTGGTGATGACATAATCCATGGAGAGACAGCTGAAGAGTTACGTCGACAAATAGTTGTTTTGAGGCTGGATAACGAGTTGAAATCCAAGAAAGTTGAAGAGTTAGTGGTTGAGCTTGACAATCTGAAGAAGGATATGGAGAAGAAACTGTCTTTTTATGAGGTTGAAAGGAAAGCAAGTAATGATATAATACAGAGGCTGGAGCTGGAAAAGGAGCTTTTGACTGGAGAGGCAGCTATGATGAGAACACCGTGCAAGATCAACACTGTTTATGAAGATCAAGAGGTGCTTGATCAAATCGATGAAATTGAGAATGCAGAATTACAGAAGTCTTCTGGTGAGAAGGTTTTTACAGAAGTTAATACGGGAAGTGCTGAAGTTGGACAGACATCCGAGAAAACTCCATCTCCTAAAGTTCTTGTTGATAAGAAGAAGAAAAAATTGGTTCAACCTAGCTCATTGATACTGCGTGTGCGAGGTAGAACTCTTGCAGGTGATAGGAAGTCTGTGCAAATGAGCCCCCAAATTCTGACACAAGATCTGTTACATGTGCACGAGATAACTGATGTCGAAGCTATTGAAGATGAGAATGCTGATACAATTCCCAAATTCAATAATAATGTGAAATATCCATTTGACAACCGATTGCTGACTGTAAAAAATTGTCCTAATGAGTTGAAGGATCACATTTTCAGTGAGTTGAAGAAACATGGTGAAAGGTAATTTAGCTTCCTTGCTGTCCAAATTCAATTGCTGTTACGTGTTTGGAATTATCTTACTTTTTTATATTTTTTCATGGTTGTACAATGCAGTAAAGTGATTTATATGGGGACTGGACCATTGACCAGCATTACTCTGCATATGGTAATCAGTCTAATTAACAACAAAACTGTTGACAACGAGGTGATATTTTTGTCGAGTTTTTATTTTTTTGTGAAAAACTTTTTACATATATTGTGAAAAAATATATTGCATTCATTGTTGAAAGTTCTTTTTTTGTTTTATATAAATAGGTGATAGATGTGTGGGCTGAAGTTGTACGTAATATGTTGTATCAGCGTTGTCCATCTACAGCTCGTGTAACTGTATTTACCTCTTCTTGCTGGGTATGTAGAATTTTATGTGACTTATATTATTTAAAAAAATTATGGAAATTTAGTAATGTAATTCTTCAATTGTAGACATTGATCACCAAGCGCGATATATCGAAGCAGAAATGTTTTTCGAATCTTATTGAAAAATATTTGGATGATGCTGTTAATAAAGACATTTTGCTTTTCCCCGTGATCGTGGGCCAAGGTGATTCAATGTCCAGAACAAACGTTACAGGTCATTGGACACTCTTGAAGTTGGACCTCCGAAGCAGTGAATGGACCTTCTATAATTCGCTTCGTCCGAGATCGAAGGGTGCGAAAGATCACTACTTAGTACACGCTAAACTACTGGTATGTTATTTAGAAGATTACTAAGAATAAAATTTTACATGTTTACAATTTATTATTTCACTATGTATACATAATGCATTATGTAGATCTAAATATTGAAATATGCATGATAGATTGTTTATTAATGATATATTAATATATTGTTTATTAAATATTCATTATAGATTGTATATGTATCATTATACATCAAGTACAGTGGGTTTTCTGAAATATTTGTGAATGATTTTAGGTTAAGTACGTCGAGGCAAAGTTAACAACGATTTTCAATAAGTGTCTCCCGAAGCATCCCTTTTTAAAAGGAAAGGGCAAGGATCCCATTCCGTCTGAAATCATGCAACAAGGGCAGGGGACACTCGACTATGGTATTGTTGTCTGCAAGCTAATAGAGTACTTTTTACGAGGGCAGGACCCTCCCAATTCAGCTTTTTGCAGCGATGAAGCAATGGATATGCGAGTCAAGATTGCTGGGGCTTTTGTCGATCCATTTCGATATCTCAACTTCTGAATATGTAGAAGTGGTTTTCTACATTTCAAGAACAATTTATTTTGATGTTTTCCAACTTTTTTTTTGATGTTTCATCTAAAAACCAGTGACCTCGTGTTTTAAAATTGTTGCTTTAGTGTGTTTTGCAAGATTCATATCTTATGAATCGATGACTTTTTTAGTATATCAGTTGCTTTTTTCGAACAATTATTGTTCAGACTCTATTACTTGGTATATATGATTTATGAACAAGGAAATATGTTTAATTATTGATTGCAGATTAATATAGTATAATATTCTATTTATAAAAGAAGGAAATCTAAAAATATTTGTGTTTAAAATTGAAATTTGACTTTGAATGCGGCACTTAGTTAAATATGTAGAATTTTTTTTTTATTCCAAATATAACAAATAGTGTCCAATATTAATACATGATTGCTTATTTCAATAATTATGGAATGTTCAAACTTCCCTATTAAATAAAAACTAGGGTTTGTACTGGTTATATATGATTGATCATTCTACACATCATTCTAGTGTAGATTAAAAAAAAAAAAAAAAACAGATTCAAAAAAACAAATCATAATCGATTACACGCATATGGCGAGATTTGGTGAGTATGTCGGTAGGACTACTTGTGAAAACGTTAGATGTTATTGCAATCGGAATGCAGCAATTGTTACTACGTGGAAGAACGAGAATGTTGGACGAAGGTTTTATGGGTGTGAAGCTTATCCGGTAAGATTTCAACTAATTATTTAACGAAGATTATGTAATTTATTTTATCAATATATAGTTTTTATATTTACATGATCTGCGCCTTCGACGACTATTAGAGATGTCTATCGGGCTGGCCCTAGCCCTATAGGGCCAGCCCTACAGGGCTACGGGCTAAACGGGTTAGGGCCTTAACCGGTTCATATTTAACGGGCCTACAATTGTTGGGACCTAACCCTAACCCTAGCGGGCCACGGGCTAAACGGGCCACTAACGGGCTACAATAATTTTTTTTCTTTTAAAATTAAAGGTCTCAATTGGTACATCCAACAAGCAAATAAAATATAAAAAATACTCCCTCCGTCCACGAAAAGTAGTCCCATTTGACACATATTCTTTGTCCACGAAAAGTAGTCACATACACTTTATGGAAACTATCACCCTTCAACTATCACTTAATTACTCAATTTGCCATCAACTTTATTCCTAAACAATCACTTTATTCACAATGGACCCCACAATACCCTATAATACCCTTACTTTATCTACTTTATCTACAATTTTCTTAAAACTTGTGCCCCATACCCATGTTCCTACTTTTCATGGATGGAGGGAGTACATAATTAGTAAATGAGAAAAAAAAAGTATAATTTAAACACCATTCTAGAACTCATTGGTCCTTAATATGACCAACTAAAACTAAACAAATATCATAATCTAATAAAAAATAGTAATAATGTCTAATGGATGATAATGGGCTTCTTAATGCTTATAGTTATGGTTATTGGTCAAATGACCCAAAATTTGTTCTTAGGTTATTTATTAAAAAAAAGAAAAAAAGGTAACAAATCGGGCTAGCGGGCTGGCCCTGTAGCCCTGCGGGCTGGCCCGGTTTAGCCCACGGGCTAACCGGTCCGGGTCAAAAAAGCCCGGTTTTAAACGGGCCTTAAATTCATGAACCCTAACCCTGTATTTTTCAGGGTTAAACGGGCCAACCCGGTTAGCCCGGCCCGAATAAACATCTCTAACGACTATACACAATTTCATAATAATTTTTTATTTATCCTTTTTATATTGTCTTGTTAGAGTTCAGGCTATTGTCGTTTTTTCCGTTGGATTGATCCTCCTCTATGTGAACGAGCAAAAAGTATCATTCCAGGATTACTGAATAAATTGAATGAGGAGAAATCAAATACACATCGTCTAGAGAAAACGGTTATGTGTTTGGATATAAAGGTTATGAAGATGGAAGATGAGATCGTTGGATTAAAAGCTGAGAACGCATTTTTGAATGGAGATATTACAAACTACAATTACAAGAAGAAAGTGAAGAACACTAATTCAATGAAAATATGCAACAATATGTTTATGTGGTTTAAGATTTCTTTAATAATGTTTGTTTGTTGGAAATTATTTAAATATATGTTTTAGAAATTTGAAGATGATTATTTGAATTCATAATCGAATAAATGTGATATCGATTGTAATTTGATTATTCGAAACGGGATGTTACTTAAGGTTATTTTAATGACTAATTATGAAAAAAAAAAATCAACTTCTTTGAATGATTTTATATATATTTGCATATTGTGTACATAATTAATCTTAGCTAATGAATTTTACCAAAAAACTATCAAAAAACAAATAGATATTTTATGACACATATTGAATCAAAAAAATTGAACATTTATTTTTTCAAGTATTTTGTTATTTATTGTTTATAAGTAATGTATCATAATAATGGGTCATAAATGCAGACATTTTTTTCCTTATATAAACGCATTATATTATATTTTTTTATTTATATCATCATATAACAAAGATAAAATAATTATATTATATAATAAAAATGGACAATTGAATATAATTTCAATAAATACATTGAAAAGATTAAATTTAAATTATGCAGTTCTACCCTATGATTTTGAGCAAAAAAAAAAAAACATTCGAGTGTTCAAATGACGTTACATTACATTTAAAATTAAAATTAAAATCGCATTAATATAAAATTAAACTCGTTATGCAATTATCTGTTACAATAGAATGAAGTTACAATAAAAACCTCACTAATAATTATGGCCAACCCATTATATTTCACACATTCTCCACTAACACAAACATTTATACCTCAACTATCCCACTACATGTAACTGGTGTTTAATGAGTCACCATAACCTACTCCACTACCCCCTTTGTAAACGGTTGAGTTGTTTATTATTGTATTAAAACTGGTAATATATATACTTCAATTCCAGTAACAAGTACTACACTACATTTATTTTCTATTCGTCCTTTCGTTTATTGTGCAGAAACCCAAAAAACAAAAATCATGAATTCTTCAAAAATATTAGATATAATTCCAGACGATATAGCTTCTGAAATTTTGTTGAAGGTTCCAGGAAAGAGACTAAAGCTTCTAAAAAACGTGGCAAAAGCATGGAATGAATTGATTTCTTCCCGTTCGTTTGTTAAACAACATCTACTGAATATGAAGTCTAGAAGCTGCTATTCACTTATTCATAAGAAAAATGTTGCGTACCCGCCTGTATGTTACTTGTTCGAGCCTAATGATATTATATCATTTCAACGAGTATACAGTCCAAGTTGTGAGCATTACGAGATAATGGGAAGCTATAATGGGTTAGTACTATTTTGTGATATTAACGACACTTATTCGTTAGCAAACCCTATTACAAAAGAGAGATTGATAATTCCTAATCCACCTACAAAACTTCCTCCTCCGTTTTCTGATGCATGGTTATTTTTTGGATTGGGTTACAATGAGGAAAATGATGATTATGTAATTATACGATTTACTCGTTTTTTAATTCGTGGGGATTTTCAGACAGAGGTTAAGTTATTTTCTAGGAATTTACACATTTGGTATACTGTTGATTGCTTTCCCTTCGAACACCCACCATCGTGCAATGCACATTTCGTAGGTGGTCTTTTTCATTGGCAATTTTACAAGGGTGAGGGTATTTATGCAATTGGAACATTTGATTTGAAGGAAAAGATTTATGGTTGGATAGATTTACTGGATTTTAAGTGTGAAACTTGTTCTTTAAGAATTGATGCTTTAGATGACAACAATCTAGTAGTATATGGGAGTCGTCTTGAAAATAGAACTGATGTGATTAGGGTATATTATTTTGAGATGCATATACTATCTTACTCAAATTCAGGATCAAAGTGGAACAAGTTTACAATTTCACAAGAAGGAATGATGCCATCTACTTATGAAGTTGTCCCGATACAATTCTTGAACAACAGTAAAACTAAAGTGATGTTTAGAATCAATCCAAGGGGAACATTTTCGTCATATGATTTCGTGAAGAAGGAAATCTTCCATTTAGAAGATGTTGATAGGGTTTATCGAATTCAACATACGTATAAGCATGTTGAAAGTCTAGTTTCTCCATTTAAAAGTCATGATGTATACACATAAATAATTGGATTTTTATAATAATGGTTTCATATTTATGATTATGTGCAGCTGAATATGTCAGTGTAAACAACTTTACTATACAACATTATGCAGAAAAAATATATTGTTCTGCACAATAAATAATATGCAGAGGGACACATACTTAACTTCTGAATAATATTCTAATTTTTCAAACGTTATATTTGTACTAAGATTTTGTTTCCATAATATTGATACCATACTAAGATTTTGTTTCCATAATTAATAGTATGTTATACATATGCAGAAAAATAATGTTTACATGCACCTTATAAAAAATATGAACTATAACAAATCTACATTCTGCATAATTTTGAAATGTGCACTCAATATTTTTTTTTTATTGAGCATTTTATTTTAGTTGTACATCAAGGTATTTATGCAGATATAAATATATTGTTCTGCACACTTAATTTCTGGATAATTTACTAATAGTGCAGATGAAATACTTAATTTGTGGATAATTTACTAATAGTGCAAGTACTAATTGCACATTTATTATTTATTGTGAAATTATATTAAAAATTAATCTATATAAATCAAATTTCTGAATATTGAAACGTATACTTTATACAAAAAGTTAATTTTTTGCAGTTATTATCGTTGGTTCAGTTGGTAATGAACAGGAAAAAACTTATAAAATAAAACAAAGAAATGCAAATACGATTTCGGGGGTACAGAAAAAACTAGAAATCATTACATAGCATACGTATTGTGCAGAAAATGTTCATGTGATTTGCAGAAAGAATGGTTCAATGCAGAACATTCCTAAATATTATCTGCATATTGGTTGTATGTTCTGCACATTAATCTGTGCATGCAGATAATATCTGTGTGTATACATATTGTATTCTGTAGAAGACTTTAAGATCAAACGAAAGGATTCAGTATTTACATATAATTTTGGAATTATATTTGAAATAATAGATTTAAATTATTATGACATAGTACAATTTAAAAATAAACAATTAATCATAGCATACCAAATTCTGTAAATAATTTAAAACGATCACAAGTCATAATAATTCTGATAAGAAGTATTACTCAGTACGTGATGTCTAAAAACAGAAAAAAAAAATCAGTAACAACCCTAAAAAACATCTAATGAGAAGTATTAGTCTTGTCGGTTCCAAACACAGCTGCACACGTTAAAGAACCGTGTCGCCCTTTTTTGCCACAAGTCTTGCAAGTACTGGGTTTTGTCTTCCGAAATTCTCCATATGAAGTTATCCTCTTCTGTTTCGGTCTTCCTGGTGGGTTGTGGAGAATAGGAGGTAGTATCTTTTCTTCATCGTTCATATACCTGTACTCGTATCTTTCAGTTTGTGGAACTGGTATAAGATCAACTGCATAACACTGCTTGTAACTAGTGGTGAAGAAGCATTCCTCAACAACATTATGAATGGATGTGCAATGTTTTTTTATAACACCTACCGCATGTGCACATGGAAAGCCTTTGATTTGCCAATCAAAGCACGTACATATATTATATGCAATATCAACAGTGACTGTGGGTTTTGAAGACACTTCAAACTGCCCATTTGGATATACAGAAACGGACCATGCTGCACTAATATTCCCCAATTCATTCCAAAGTTGCTCTTTGCTCGGAACTAACAAACCAGACCACTTATTGCTATTTTATCGCCTCTCCACAAACCATCTAGATATCTCTTTCCTTATAGAGTCGATCATATAAGTTACTGGCAGTCCCCTAGCTTCATGGATCCATGAATTAAATGACTCGGCAGCGTTTGACGTCATCTCTCCATATCTCTTAAGGTGAGGTGAGTGTGCAACAGCCCATCTTTCGTAGGGCAGGTCCTGAAGCCATTCCTCAGCAATTCGACCTCCAACTTTCTTAAATTCTTCAATTTTTTCGTTGAAAATCCGCGTTATTGGAGCATACGCACATTGCTTAAACAAATCGGCCATGTTTTCACGATGTTGTGTATTCCAACCTCCACCATATCGTCCCTTAAGATTTGATAATAGATGGTACAAACAGTAAAAATGGGCAGGTTCACTCCATACTTCATAAAATGCAGACATTAACCCCGTGTTTCTATCGGAGATATATATTACATTTTTCGGGTGAGTAATGAGGTCACGAAGTTTAGTTAGAAACCAAGCCCAATTGTGTCTGTTTTCGGCGGAAACAATTGCAAATGCAACTGGAAACAGTCCTGTACAAAAAATGCAAAGTCTACTATTAGAAAACTGGGAAAAATTACTTAATTTGTTTAATACAGGCCACTACTTATTAAGCTTCTTATTATGAGAAAATATATTAATACATATAACACAAGCTTCTTATTATGAGAAAATATATTAATACATATAACACAATTGCAGACCTGGACAAATTAATTTTACTATAGCAGACAATTCATATAACACATTCCAAATATAATACTCTCCATATACGAAGTCTGGTACTAAAATTTAACAATTAACAAAATTACACAGATGCTAAGCTTCATACATAAATAGATGTAGATTAACAGATTTTAATTACAAAATAACAGTAAATAAATAAATAATCAAAAGATATTTACCATTATCACCATCCTTCGCCGTGGCAGCAAGCAACACACCTTTTGATCTGCCCTTTAAAAATGTCCCGTCAATAAAAAGCAATGGCCTGCATTTTTTGAATCCTTCCTTACAAGCGTTGAACGATATGAAGATTCGTTCAAAATGGTTAGTGACGTTGTTTTTCTCTAGGTCAACTATACTACCAGGATTAGTACGTTTTATCGCATCACTATACCACCGTAATTGATCATAGGATTCGTCATAGCTGCCAAAGATCTTGTCCCGTGCAGCTTCTATTCCACGCCAAATTTTAGAATACGTAACATCAAATCCATAATTCAGCTTAATATACCTCATAACTTCCTTTACGGTGATCGTAGGATTGCCCCTAACACTTTGCAATAGTATTTCCTTTAGAAGCTTCACACCAAACCTATTTTTTTTTTCCAACTAGAAGGTTACCCACACATTTGTGTATAAGATTGGCTTTCGACACTACAAATCCAGTATTCATAGGCAACTGTTTGGCTTTTATAAACCAATCACAGCTAGTTGCAGCTTTCTCAGAACACACTACGTGTATATATTTAGGGGAATTCTTCATAAATACATACTTGAAATTAAGTTTAGTTGAATACTTTATCAATTCAATTCTAAACTCCGGTGCACCACTGATAAACGGGGTTTTTCTATAATTTTAATGCTCAATTACGTGTCATTTTAACTCGTATTACATTTGTTTATATCTTAAAAGAGGTGAAATGACGATTTCTTGAAGAATAGCACAAGTTGTGTTATTTCGAGTGTTTTCAGGCCAAAACGAGAATTAAAAGTCAGCCAAAGATAACTCAAAGCTATCGCATAAGAAGCGCGTTGAAGAGAGGGTCACAACGAAACAAGAATTGAGTAAATCCGAGTTCGGAAGTACAAGTTATAAATAAAATTATGAAGGATTCACATAAGTATGGCGAAAATTGGAACTTGGACGTGAATATTGTTATGGGCCTATATATGAGTAAAACATAATTGGGAGCAGCCGAATGAAAGTGGGATTATAAAATAATTAAGCAACCTATTTAGTTGGAAGTTAAAAAGATATCACTAAATCTTGAGATTTATTTGTTGCACAAAAGTAGGAGATTTATTTGTTGCACAAAAGTAGGAGATTTGAACTCATCTTTATCTCCTCACAAAGGATATCAGCGGAGAGATCTATATATTGGACAAAAACTGGAATACGCTGGGGGGAGAATTGAGAAGGAAGAAAAGAAGACAGCAGCATCTTGAACGCACCATTCAATAAGTTTATTTTATGCCTTTCTTTAATTTATTTTCTTTATTTCTTTATTGATGAATTATTCTAGCTAATCTCATTTGAGGTCCTAGGACATGAAAGTAGATTGAGATTTATTTTTGCAACGATTAATTTTAATTGATGAACTCTATTTTGTTATTCTTATTTATGCATCCTTTTATCTATCTTGTGAATTTAATTGCAAAGGCCACGTGATTGAATTCGTTTGTTTATTTAAATCAACATTCGAGAGAGGAGATTTAAATATTGAGCATAGGATTGCATGATTTATTATGAGTCAATATTCGAGAGAGGAGATTCATAATAGAAGAGGAATATAATCTTGATTTGTTCAGAGGAGTAATTATTGGAGCAAAGTAGAGATACAAACTCTTAAATAATTATATCTAACAAGGTTAATGAGATCGAGAGATGATTTAATCTTCCTTAGTGGTTACCTCTATAAAAATACTAAACGGAGTAATCAGTTGAATTAATTCGTATGTAAATTTGATCTCAATTGAAATCGTAAGTCCTAGGATCCGCCATATCTTATTGATTTCTCAAAACAACGTTAAATTGATTTTTGCATGCTATTTTATTTATTTGGTTACTTAGAGTATTTTAAATATTTTTTTTTGCTTAATCAAGCCCATCATCCAAACTATTATTTTTCTAGATAAAAATCAGTTATTAAAATCGTAATAGATATTAGAGCTAATCCTCGTGGATACGATACTCGTGCTCACTACGTACTATAATCTAC
Organism: Galeopsis tetrahit; assembly: GCA_963675135.1. NCBI lineage: Eukaryota > Viridiplantae > Streptophyta > Magnoliopsida > Lamiales > Lamiaceae > Galeopsis > Galeopsis tetrahit. The sequence continues at coordinate 91,823,927 of OY776121.1, forward strand.
GCCGTACACTTGCGGAATAATTTAGACTACAAAAATACAGTGAACAAGTTTTGGCGCCGTTGCCGGGGATTAGTTTAATTTAATACTATTTTGATAAATAGCTAGTTCTTAATCTAGAGTTTATTTTACTGTGAATTTTTTCGTCCAATTATTTGATTGCAATTTATTTAATTAATTTTATTGTTTTACTTTCTTTTACTTCCTGTTGACGTTAAAAAACTAGTGTTTGCTTTATACTAATTTTATTCCAGTAACTTGATTCTTCTTGGTTAGTAACTATTTAGAAATATTTAGAAAGCAGATAACCAAAGTTCTTTTTACTCCAATTATTGAACCGTCTATTATCTTTCGTATTTAATTTCTCAAATTATCTACTGATTTCAGGATTATTGCATGAACACACGCTCACGGAGTAGAAATCTTGAAGTTTTGAATCCTGAGATTGAAGCGGTTTGTCGTCATAATAATCGAGTTAGAAGAAATCGACATAGAGAGATGGAGGATAATATCAACGAAAATGATAATAACTTACCACAAAACCAAATACCACAGAATGTCCAAAATCCACCACAAAATGTCCAAAATCCAGCAGCACCTGAAGAAGAAAATCAACGACCAATACGTGACTATTTTAGGCCAGTTGGTAGGAGATTCGATGGAGCTATTCATCACCCGGTAAACGCAAACAATTTTGAACTAAAGGTACCATTGATTCAGATGGTGCAACAGAATCAGTTTGGGGGTTTTCCATCAGAAGATCCTAATGCACATTTGACACATGTGGTGGAAGTCGCAGGCACAGTTAAGTACAATGGGGTACCGGAAGAAGCAATTCGTCTTCGCCTATTCCCGTTCTCCCTTAAAGACAAGGCAAAACAATGGTACAATTCTCAATTACCAAACTCTATAACCACTTGGGATGATCTAGTACAAAGATTCTTGATGAAATATTTTCCACCGGTAAAAACATTGAAGTTGAAGGGCGAGATAACCCAATTCACGCAGCGGGACGACGAGCCTCTTTATGATGCTTGGGACCGTTTTAAAGATTTGTTGAGAAAATGCCCTCAACACGGATTTCAACCTGAGCAACAAATTTGCTATTTTTACTCCGGCATGGAACCTCGAACTAGAACTATAGTAGATTCGTCCGCTGGAGGTTCACTTCTTTCTAAAGGGCCAGATGAAGCCTTTGAACTTTTAGATGAAATGTCCTTAAATAGCTATCAGTGGACCTCAGAAAGAAGAGATATAAAGAAATTGGCAGCAGTAGAAGGAACAGATGTGCTCGAGAAACTCACGGCTCAGATGAGCACATTGAGCACTCAAATGGAAAGTCTCATAGCCGAGAAGACAAACCAAGCATGGATAGATCAAGTCATCGCGGAAGAAGCAAATTATGTGGGAAATCAAGGAAATCGGAACTTTGGAAATTACCAAAAGATGCATCCAAATCAATACCATCCAAACTTAAGGAACCATGAAAATTTCTCATACTCAAATACGAGAAATACACTTCAACCACCACCAGGTTTCAGTGTTACAAATGGGGTCATTGATGAGCCGAAAAAACCAAATTTAGAGGAAATGTTTGCATCATTCATGGGAGAAACAAAGAATTTTATGGTGAAAACTAAACAAGAATTTGCCAAGTCAAGGCAAACTGTGGATGCTCTTGCAAACTCTACAAGGAGTCAAATTAAGAGTTTAGAGACACAAATTGGTCAATTAGCCACTATCGTTGGAGGACAACATCAAAAGGGTCAATTTCCTTCTAACACTGAGCTCAACCCAAAAGAGCAAATTCAAGCCATAACTTTAAGAAGTGGTGTGAGTTACGAAGGACCCACTATACCATTGGATGAAGGAGAAAATAATAAGATGGATAAAGAAGAAATGAATATGGAAAACGTGGTACAAGAACAGAAAACTCAACACCTGGAACAACCAATTCAAATTCCAAAAGAATCAGCACCTTTACCATTTCCCCAACGTTTTCGAAAGAAGAAGCTAGACAATCAATTTGCTAAATTTCTTGATATTTTCAAGAAAATTCAGATTAATATTCCGTTTGCCGAAGCACTCGAGCAAATGCCGAATTATGCAAAATTTCTCAAGGATGTCATATCAAAAAAGAGAAAGATGGAGGAATACGAGACCGTGAATCTTACGGAGGAATGTTCGGCAATCGTGCAACGTAAGCTCCCACAAAAATTAAAGGATCCGGGAAGCTTTACAATCCCGTGTGAAATCGGGCCAACATCATTCAAACGAGCCTTATGTGACCTTGGAGCAAGCATTAATTTGATGCCGTATTCTATTTTTCAATCACTTGGACTTGGAGAGTTGAGACCGACTACAATTAGTCTTCAGCTAGCGGATCGAACATTTACATATCCACGAGGCATTATTGAAGATGTGCTTGTGAAAGTCGATAAATTCATCTTCCCTGCAGATTTTGTAATACTTGATATGCAAGAAGATCAAGATATTCCTCTCATCTTAGGTCGACCATTTCTGGCCACGGGAAGAGCATTAATTGATGTACATAAAGGAGAGCTAATGTTAAGGGTAAATGATGAGCAAGTGCTATTTTCCATCTACAAAGCTATGAAATTTCAGGATAATGAAGAATGCCACTTAATTGACCATGTTCAAGAAGAATGCATCAAAGACAGAATTGCACAATCTTATCCAGAAGATGAACTTGAACAATGCATAAGCCACTCTATACTCTTCTCCTCTAATGCATCGTTTATTGATTTTGATAAAATAGAACTTTTTGAATATGTGTGTTTTCTTGACTCTTTGCAGGAAATACCAAGAAAAGAAGCTAAATATATTGACTTACATAAAGAAGCAAAGGAAAGCACGGACGATGGAAAATTAAATCCATGTATAAAAAATATGGAAAGTCAAGCATCAAACAAAGCACCCGAACTCAAGCCACTGCCCAATCATTTAAAGTATGCGTATCTGGAATCAGGTGAACAATTTCCTGTTATCATTTCTGCATATTTAAGTGAACAAGAAACTGAAAAACTGCTTAGAGTGCTTAGAATATATAAATCTGCTATAGGCTGGTCAATCTCAGATTTAAAAGGTATTAGTCCAACTATATGCATGCACAAGATTAGATTGGAAGAACCATATAGACCTAGTGCACAAAATCAAAGACGACTAAACCCAATAATGCAAGAAGTAGTAAGAAAAGAAGTACTTAAATGGCTAGATAATAACATGATATTTCCTATTTCTGATAGTGAATGGGTAAGTCCTACACAAGTAGTTCCAAAGAAGGGTGGAATGACAATAGTATCAAATGATAATCAAGAAATAATTGCCACTCGAACTGTAACAGGTTGGAGAGTTTGTATAGATTATAGATTGTTAAATGCCGCAACTAGAAAAGATCATTTTCCCCTTCCTTTTATGGATCAAATGCTCGATCGTTTAGCGGGATATGAATATTATTGTTTTCTTGACGGGTACTCGGGATACAATCAAATCATGATTGCCCCAGAAGATCAAGAAAAAACAACCTTCACATGCCCTTACGGCACTTTTGCTTTTCGTAAGATGCCATTTGGCCTATGCAATGCACCTGCTACATTTCAAAGATGTATGATGGCTATATTTCATGGAATGATTGAAAGAATAATGGAAGTATTTATGGATGACTTTTCGGTTTTTGGTTCTTCATTTGATCACTGTTTGCATAACCTTACTTTAGTCTTGCAGCGATGTGTAGAGACAGACCTCGTTCTTAATTGGGAAAAATGCCATTTTATGGTACGAGATGGAATAGTCTTAGGACATCGAATCTCTGCAGCGGGACTAGAGGTGGATAGAGCAAAGATCGTAGCTATTGAAAAACTCCCACCACCGAAAAATGAAAAAGCCGTTCGAAGTTTCCTCGGACACGCTGGGTTTTACAGACGTTTCATTAAAGATTTCTCTAAAATTGCTAAACCTATTTGTCACTTATTAGAAAAAGATGCTAAATTTGACTTTGATGATAATTGTTTACAAGCATTTGAAGCATTGAAAAATGCCCTAACCAGCGCACCAATTCTTGTATCTCCAGATTGGACACAACCATTTGAACTTATGTGTGATGCAAGTGATTACGCAATTGGAGTTGCATTAGGGCAAAAGAGAGAAAAAATATTTAGAGTAATCTACTACGCGAGCAAGATGCTCGATAATGCACAACAAAACTACACCACCACAGAAAAGGAGATGCTTGTTGTTGTTTATGCTTTCGATAAATTTAGACCATATCTTATTGGCACTAAGACTATTGTTTTTACTGATCATGCAGCAATTAGGTACCTATTTGACAAAAAAGAAGCGAAACCAAGATTGATTCGATGGGTACTTTTACTCCAAGAATTCGACGTGGAAATTAAAGATCGTCGAGGGTGTGAAAATGTTGTAGCAGATCACCTTTCACGCATTGAGAATGGTGAGGAGGATGGTGAAAAAGGTAAACCGATTAAAGAGAGTTTTCCGGACGAGGAAGTTTTTATTATGGAGAGTAAAATTCCATGGTACGCTGACTATGTGAATTATCTAGCTACCGGAGTAACGCCGCCGGATTTGACATCATACCAAAAGAAAAAATTCTTTCATGACGTAAGGTTTTATTTGTGGGATGATCCATATCTTTTCCGAAGATGCGCTGATATGGTAATTCGAAGATGTGTACCTGACGAGGAATGGATGAAAATTATTTACCATTGTCATACGGCACCATCCGGAGGACACTTTGGAGCAAACAGGACAGCCGCGAAAATCTTACAATGTGGATTTTATTGGCCGTCAATCTTTAATGATTGTCATGTATTTACAATGCAATGTGATAGATGTCAAAGAATGGGAAATATTTCTAAAAGGCAAGAGATGCCACTTAAAAGCATTATTGAAGTGGAACTTTTCGATGTATGGGGAATAGATTTCATGGGACCGTTTCCGTCTTCGAATGGGTATATCTACATTTTACTAGCCGTCGATTATGTATCAAGGTGGATTGAAGCTATTCCAACTCAAACGAATGATGCTAAGGTCGTGTTACGTTTTCTAAGGAAGAATATTTTTACACGTTATGGAACACCAAGAGCCTTGATAAGTGATGGAGGATCACATTTTTGTAACAAATGGTTAAATCAACTTCTGGAAAAATATGGGGTCAAACACCGAATTACTACGGCATATCATCCACAAGCTAATGGTCAAACCGAGTTAGCAAATCGAGAGATCAAGCAGATTTTGGAGAAGACAGTAGGAACAAATCGCAAAGATTGGGCCGTAAAGCTTGATGATGCATTATGGGCCTATCGAACAGCCTATAAAACTCCACTCGGAGCATCACCATATCAAGTGGTTTTTGGAAAGTCTTGTCACCTTCCTGTTGAACTTGAACATAAGGCTTATTGGGCAGTAAAGAAAATTAATATGGATTTCTTAAATGCGGGAGCGACAAGAATGTTGATGCTAAATGATTTGGATGAATTTCGAAACGAGGCATATGAAAATTCAAAGATTTATAAGGAGAGAACCAAGCATTTTCATGACAAAATGATTCAAAAGAGAGAATTCAAAATTGGTGAACAAGTTCTCTTATTCAACGCAAGGCTGCGTCTATTTCCTGGGAAACTCAAATCAAGGTGGTCGGGACCATTTGTGATTAAGAATGTAATGAAAACCGGAGTAGTAGAGTTGATAAATCATGATGGAACAACATTCATAGTGAATGGACAAAGGATAAAACAATATTATGGCTCAGAATTACAAGAGAAGGCATATAGCCTTAAGTTAGTTGAATCTTAAAGAGAAGAATAAAGACGTCGAGCTAAAGACGTAAAAAGCAGCGCTTGTTGGGAGGCAACCCAATAATCTCTATCTATTTTTTTATTTATTTTTATGTTATTTTCATTTTCATTTATTTTTATTTTTATATATTTGTTTCTAATTGTTTCTTTGCAGGTGTTTCAAGAAAATGATTTAAATGATAAAGTCAAACACAAGTTTGAGGGTGCAAAGATATTCACGTAATGCTAATTACACTTAAAAATCACATTGTACGGAGTTCTGTGAATAAGTGGGAGGATGGATGCATTAAGACTAAATTCAGGTACGCACATTTTATATCAATATTAAGGGGCTAATGGTTTCCAACTCTTTCACCTACCAAAACTACTCTCTCAACTTCTGCACGGAGGTCTTTATCAAGAATTTAGAAGAATAAATGTACAAGGTATGTAATCCAAAAAAATTTCTACTATGTCTTCCAGTCGTGAAGAAGAAAGGGTATAATCATGTGACATAATTTCTGGGTAAGAGAGTTCAACAATCTTGCGCAAAAATTCGAAAAATTGTCAAAATCTTAAGATGAATGAGTTTCGATTTCAAAGTTCTTAACAAGTTGTGATGATATTTTTTCTGCTCAATTTTGGGATTTCTGCATAAATTTTGAAATTTACGGTACAATCAAGTATCTGTTAAAAAGAAAAAATTGCATGCCAAGTGTTTGATGAAAAGACACAGTGAGCCATATTCATAATTTGAGATAATAACCTGAGGATTCAATTCAAATAATGTTCAGATTTTTTAACAGGGATTTTATGATAATTAACATTTTCATTTGTTTCTTAGAAAAAATGAACCGAGAACCCGAAGAAATCGACCCCGCAGTACTCGATTGGGTAGACAGGACTCTGGAAAAGAAAAAGGCGTTACCTATCTTTTATGGAATTTTCTTTGAAGAAGATTGGAGTTGTGTGGCAATCAGATATGATCGAATTCGCCGCCTAACTATCAAGACAACTCGGTATCCTGATGATGAATGTATGATGAAAATGGGAATAAAGAGAGATGTGGATGAACTATTTAGAAGAGTTGGATGGACAGGTTTCATGAGTTTAAAGAGACCGACTTATAAAACGCTTATTTGGGAGTTCTTGAGCACACTCTATCTCAAGAAAGACGTCTCCACAGGATGCCCAGTAAGGATGAATTTTCGCCTCGGCGCTCAACGCCGAACCTTAACCACGACAGAGTTAAATGAAATTTATGGTACCCCCATAGATCCAACAGGGAAGAACTTCTTAATGAGTGACGAATTCTTATTCTACGAATTATGGAGGGAGATTGCAAAACAGAGCACAACATATGTTCCTGTCTATGACGAAAGTTCCTCTAAATCTGCATTAATTCGAAACCCAGTGTTTCGATACATCCAAATGATCATTTCGAACACTGTTTTTGCTCGAGGAGAGGGTAAATCAATCCGGCTGGAAGAATTATACATCCTATGGTGTATGATTAATAGAAGACCTATGAACACTGCTGCGTATATAATGTTACAGTTTGAGTTGCTAGCTGAATTTCCTCGGAAAACGGTGTTAATTGGAGGGCTGATAACTCCAATTGCAGAACACTTTGGGATCCCAACCGACGCATATGAAGTTATGGAAGGAGACATGACTTTGGATGTTGAAGCAATGATAGCGACGAGAACTTTGGAACGGAGGCATAACAAGTTGTGTCTCACTCAAAATAATGACGTATCATATCCATTGCCTGATATTCCGATGACCACAATTTTGGGGAGAAAAATAGAAAATTGGGTTATGATATCACCTTTGCACAAACAGATTTGTACAAATTTTCACCTTGCAGAAATTGGTGGATTACACATTCATGGTCAAGCTCAAAACCAAGAGAGTGAGGATGATGAAACCAAGGAAAGAGATGGATATGCAGTTGCAGCAAATGATCAAGATCAGCAGGTGTTAAGGAGCATTGAACACGTACAACAGGGAATAAACAATTTGAACTCACGTGTGGGTATTCTTCAAGATCAAGTGCAAAACATACACAACATGAGCAGCAGAATGTTCAACTACCATGTGCAAGCAAGACACTTTACACCATTGGAGCTACCCCACGAGGTGATAAAGTACACATCAAGGGAGTGAGGTTCTTGTTAGTTCTCTGTCCTTTTACTCTTATCTCTTTTGTTGGTGATGTTATGCACAAGGAAAATAATGGAAAAAAATGGTCTACAACCAGGTAAATGCGTTTTGAATATGCTGAATTCTCATATTGTGGAAAATATAACTCTAACAAATAGAAATACGAGTTATTTTCATATGTTTAAGGCTTGAGATTATGAGTCTTGATTGGTTAAGGTGATTTTTGTCAATTATTGATGCTTAAGTCTTTACTGAATGGTGACTGAGTCTAAAGTATTACATTGATTTATGAAAGAGCATGTGGAGATGGGTGACAAAACATGAACTTGTGAGCTTTTGAGCTAAAAATAAGACTTTCAAATTTTGAAGTCTCATTCCTTTTCTTTGAGTGAATTAAAGTCAATCCCTATATTAGTCTCTAGAACTTGCCGAGGTTCTTATTCGAGGCCGCATGTTGTTAGTAAAATTGAAAAATGATTTAAGGCCATCTTTCGTAATTTTAGTCACTTGGCCATGAAAAATAATCCTACCTGAAAACATTTATCCATTGCTAACTCCTTGAGCCTTTACACCTGTTCTTTGGCTAACCATGATATAAACATAACCTTTTTGCCTATAAGCCTTCGTCCCTTTAAGGATCATATTATATCAATAGGCTTCGCGAAAAGATGAAAAAAAAATATATTGCTAAAGGAAGAGCTTGAGAATAGTCTTAAAAATTGGACTGTCAAATAGCTGCTATAAGAGGATAAGCTGGAGCAGCGTACTGAAAAAATTATAAAAGAAAAAGGGAATGGAATACAGCTAAGTTAAGGCTACAAAAGTGTGCTTAAAGAGTAGTACAAGTTGAAAAAAAAAATCAAGGATATATGCTTGATTGACAAGAAGCTCAAAGCCGTAGAAAAAAAAATATATAGTGAAGAAAGCTAATTATTAGAGCTTTTCTGAAATTTGAAAGGGGATTTTATGATAATTAACATTTTCATTTGTTTCTTAGAAAAAATGAACCGAGAACCCGAAGAAATCGACCCCGCAGTACTCGATTGGGTAGACAGGACTCTGGAAAAGAAAAAGGCGTTACCTATCTTTTATGGAATTTTCTTTGAAGAAGATTGGAGTTGTGTGGCAATCAGATATGATCGAATTCGCCGCCTAACTATCAAGACAACTCGGTATCCTGATGATGAATGTATGATGAAAATGGGAATAAAGAGAGATGTGGATGAACTATTTAGAAGAGTTGGATGGACAGGTTTCATGAGTTTAAAGAGACCGACTTATAAAACGCTTATTTGGGAGTTCTTGAGCACACTCTATCTCAAGAAAGACGTCTCCACAGGATGCCCAGTAAGGATGAATTTTCGCCTCGACGCTCAACGCCGAACCTTAACCACGACAGAGTTAAATGAAATTTATGGTACCCCCATAGATCCAACAGGGAAGAACTTCTTAATGAGTGACGAATTCTTATTCTACGAATTATGGAGGGAGATTGCAAAACAGAGCACAACATATGTTCCTGTCTATGACGAAAGTTCCTCTAAATCTGCATTAATTCGAAACCCAGTGTTTCGATACATCCAAATGATCATTTCGAACACTGTTTTTGCTCGAGGAGAGGGTAAATCAATCCGGCTGGAAGAATTATACATCCTATGGTGTATGATTAATAGAAGACCTATGAACACTGCTGCGTATATAATGTTACAGTTTGAGTTGCTAGCTGAATTTCCTCGGAAAACGGTGTTAATTGGAGGGCTGATAACTCCAATTGCAGAACACTTTGGGATCCCAACCGACGCATATGAAGTTATGGAAGGAGACATGACTTTGGATGTTGAAGCAATGATAGCGACGAGAACTTTGGAACGGAGGCATAACAAGTTGTGTCTCACTCAAAATAATGACGTATCATATCCATTGCCTGATATTCCGATGACCACAATTTTGGGGAGAAAAATAGAAAATTGGGCTATGATATCACCTTTGCACAAACAGATTTGTACAAATTTTCACCTTGCAGAAATTGGTGGATTACACATTCATGGTCAAGCTCAAAACCAAGAGAGTGAGGATGATGAAACCAAGGAAAGAGATGGATATGCAGTTGCAGCAAATGATCAAGATCAGCAGGTGTTAAGGAGCATTGAACACGTACAACAGGGAATAAACAATTTGAACTCACGTGTGGGTATTCTTCAAGATCAAGTGCAAAACATACACAACATGAGCAGCAGAATGTTCAACTACCATGTGCAAGCAAGACACTTTACACCATTGGAGCTACCCCACGAGGTGATAAAGTACACATCAAGGGAGTGAGGTTCTTGTTAGTTCTCTGTCCTTTTACTCTTATCTCTTTTGTTGGTGATGTTATGCACAAGGAAAATAATGGAAAAAAATGGTCTACAACCAGGTAAATGCGTTTTGAATATGCTGAATTCTCATATTGTGGAAAATATAACTCTAACAAATAGAAATACGAGTTATTTTCATATGTTTAAGGCTTGAGATTATGAGTCTTGATTGGTTAAGGTGATTTTTGTCAATTATTGATGCTTAAGTCTTTACTGAATGGTGACTGAGTCTAAAGTATTACATTGATTTATGAAAGAGCATGTGGAGATGGGTGACAAAACATGAACTTGTGAGCTTTTGAGCTAAAAATAAGACTTTCAAATTTTGAAGTCTCATTCCTTTTCTTTGAGTGAATTAAAGTCAATCCCTATATTAGTCTCTAGAACTTGCCGAGGTTCTTATTCGAGGCCGCATGTTGTTAGTAAAATTGAAAAATGATTTAAGGCCATCTTTCGTAATTTTAGTCACTTGGCCATGAAAAATAATCCTACCTGAAAACATTTATCCATTGCTAACCCCTTGAGCCTTTACACCTGTTCTTTGGCTAACCATGATATAAACATAACCTTTTTGCCTATAAGCCTTCGTCCCTTTAAGGATCATATTATATCAATAGGCTTCGCGAAAAGATGAAAAACAAATATATTGCTAAAGGAAGAGCTTGAGAATAGTCTTAAAAATTGGACTGTCAAATAGCTGCTATAAGAGGATAAGCTGGAGCAGCGTACTGGAAAAATTATAAAAGAAAAAGGGAATGGAATACAGCTAAGTTAAGGCTACAAAAGTGTGCTTAAAGAGTAGTACAAGTTGAAAAAAAAAATCAAGGATATATGCTTGATTGACAAGAAGCTCAAAGCCGTAGAAAAAAAAATATATAGTGAAGAAAGCTAATTATTAGAGCTTTTCTGAAATTTGAAAGGGGATGGCGACAAAATGTTGGATGATAAGCGGAGTCTTTGATATAATTGATCCAATAATTTAGTCACTTTCATCCAAATATTTCCCACCATTTCCAAAGAGCCTCATTACGGTCCAAAATAAAGACCTTATTGATTTCTTTTTCATTAACACTTAAGGCGGTGGAGATGTAGATAATCGGCAAGCATATGGTAGACGACATATATATTGACCTGAGTGTAAACACGTCCTAAACACTTGAGTGCAAGAGTGAAGACACTATCCTTTGTAAGTGTTACGTTTTCCACATGTTTCTCTTCTTGATCAATGGATGTGCTTGAAACTGTTCTACTTTTCATGTAAGATTATGATCATGAGTTGGTGATTCTCACTAAAGCCTACGAGATTTCATATGATCTTGTGTTGAGGAGCTATCATGAGTATTTTTTTTAGAGTTAAAAACTCCCCTTAAGTTGTGCTTAATTTTCTTTTGTCGCTCGAGGACGAGCAACGGTTTAAGTTTGGGGGAGTTGATAAACGGGGTTTTTCTATAATTTTAATGCTCAATTACGTGTCATTTTAACTCGTATTACATTTGTTTATATCTTAAAAGAGGTGAAATGACGATTTCTTGAAGAATAGCACAAGTTGTGTTATTTCGAGTGTTTTCAGGCCAAAACGAGAATTAAAAGTCAGCCAAAGATAACTCAAAGCTATCGCATAAGAAGCGCGTTGAAGAGAGGGTCACAACGAAACAAGAATTGAGTAAATCCGAGTTCGGAAGTACAAGTTATAAATAAAATTATGAAGGATTCACATAAGTATGGCGAAAATTGGAACTTGGACGTGAATATTGTTATGGGCCTATATATGAGTAAAACATAATTGGGAGCAGCCGAATGAAAGTGGGATTATAAAATAATTAAGCAACCTATTTAGTTGGAAGTTAAAAAGATATCACTAAATCTTGAGATTTATTTGTTGCACAAAAGTAGGAGATTTATTTGTTGCACAAAAGTAGGAGATTTGAACTCATCTTTATCTCCTCACAAAGGATATCAGCGGAGAGATCTATATATTGGACAAAAACTGGAATACGCTGGGGGGAGAATTGAGAAGGAAGAAAAGAAGACAGCAGCATCTTGAACGCACCATTCAATAAGTTTATTTTATGCCTTTCTTTAATTTATTTTCTTTATTTCTTTATTGATTAATTATTCTAGCTAATCTCATTTGAGGTCCTAGGACATGAAAGTAGATTGAGATTTATTTTTGCAACGATTAATTTTAATTGATGAACTCTATTTTGTTATTCTTATTTATGCATCCTTTTATCTATCTTGTGAATTTAATTGCAAAGGCCACGTGATTGAATTCGTTTGTTTATTTAAATCAACATTCGAGAGAGGAGATTTAAATATTGAGCATAGGATTGCATGATTTATTATGAGTCAATATTCGAGAGAGGAGATTCATAATAGAAGAGGAATATAATCTTGATTTGTTCAGAGGAGTAATTATTGGAGCAAAGTAGAGATACAAACTCTTAAATAATTATATCTAACAAGGTTAATGAGATCGAGAGATGATTTAATCTTCCTTAGTGGTTACCTCTATAAAAATACTAAACGGAGTAATCAGTTGAATTAATTCGTATGTAAATTTGATCTCAATTGAAATCGTAAGTCCTAGGATCCGCCATATCTTATTGATTTCTCAAAACAACGTTAAATTGATTTTTGCATGCTATTTTATTTATTTGGTTACTTAGAGTATTTTAAATATTTTTTTTTGCTTAATCAATCCCATCATCCAAACTATTATTTTTCTAGATAAAAATCAGTTATTAAAATCGTAATAGATATTAGAGCTAATCCTCGTGGATACGATACTCGTGCTCACTACGTACTATAATCTACGCCGTACACTTGCGGAATAATTTAGACTACAAAAATACAGTGAACAACCACCAACAAAATGTTCACCAATTTTCATTATGTTACCCCAGTGATCAGACAAATAGGTCTTAGTTTTCTCAGTTGGACTTATATCAAACTTTGGTACGCTACCCACTCCAGTAAATTCGGATGAATTGAAATGTGGAGAATCGTGGGGTGAATCAGTAGATAAAACCTTTTTGTTTTGGTTTACAGATACTCTCTGTGATGCATAGTAATTAAGAATATGATTCTCTCTTGTAGAATTACTTTCTACATCTACAGAAATCTGCAGAACACTATTATTGTCTACAGCCATGTTTTCCACATCATCAGAATTCTTCTCGGAAATAATTGGAACATCTAAATAAACGTTAACTAGTTTTTCTGAAGAAAACTGGCAAAACTCAATTAATCCACCCAAATCATCGTCTGATGTCAAACAACAATTATTAATGCTACCAACTGAATACGACATTGATACAGTATTGGAAGAAAACGAAGGCCACATACCTATGATTTGATTCACAATGTCTGCATACAGTGAAGATTGACTGACGCGAACCAACTTCGTCTTCCCATTGAATTCGATTTTCAGAATTACCACATAATCCATCGATTATTATTCTGCAAATTAACAGAGAAAAAATATGCAGAAACACACTAACGAACAAGAATGACGATGAATTCTAGATTAGGGATCTTTTTTGGAAAGTACGATTGGTTTAATTCAAAATTACAATCACTATTGCATATTGCGTATGAATATGGAAAGTCTTGTTATGATTTGAGAAATTCACAGGTACCTAATTAAACGGAAACATATTTATGCAGAGGGAATGTGGTTGATTATCAGGCGATAAAGAAGGAATAGGAAGACTTGTTCTCTATTTAATAAATTAATTAAAATAATTATATATAGGGGCATAAAAGGTTATTAACATGGGTTTTTGGCCTTTTTTAAAAAGATTTTATTTTAGGTCTTTATTTAAGAAGGTGAGGCTATGAATGGCCTTTTTTATAAAAATTCTCTTGTTTGTTTGTTGTAGATTGTGCGTTCCGACTTGAGTAATTTTACTCGAGTCGGAAATGGATGCACTAGGAACCTAAATATTTGGTGATACGATAGATTTAGATGAAACTCTGCCGAAATTTTTAAAAATATATATATAAACTATATATATTTACATTTGAAACAGATCGATTAACATGAATTATTCAAGTCGTAGTTGGATGTATAGGCCAAGATTGGTCAATGGGATTATGAGCCCCGAATTTATTAGTGGTGTAAATGGATTTATTGAAGCTGCCACTAGTAATCCGAATTCGATTTGGGAAGGAAAAATTAGGTGTCCTTGCTCGAAAGCTAGATGTCGAAATGAGACTTATAGAGATCCTAATGAAATGAAGTCTCATTTATATCGAAATGGGTTTACACGAAATTATTATAATTGGATTTACCACGGTGAAGAGAGTTGGGGTCCACGTCCATTTCAAAACACTAGTGAATTTGCGTCAACTTCAAATGAAGTTGACCCTATGGGACCTAGCTCGTACCACACTATGGTAGAAGAATTAATGGGTAACCCAAACATTGATTTTGGAATCAACGCGGAAGAGGAGGCACATAATGAAGAACCCCCTAATGAGAATGCGTCACAGTTCTACGACATGCTTCGTGCAGCGGACCAAGACTTGTATCCCGGTTGTGAATCTCATTCGCAGTTGTCGTTCAATTCCAGATTGTTGAATATTAAAACCGAAAATAGATTGTCTGAAAGGGGATACAATCAAGTCGTTGAGTAGATTCGTGAGATTTGTCCTTCAGAAAATAAGGTTCCCAAGAAATTTAACGATACCAAACACTTGATGAGTGGGATGGGTCTTCCGGTAGAAATGATTCATTGTTGTGCACAGAACTGCATGTTATTTTGGGGTGCAGACAGCGAACTAGAGTTCTGTAAGATTTGTGGTGGACCACGGTATAAGCCGAGTAGGGTTGATGCAGATGGTCGGTTGAAAAAGAAACGTCTGGTTAAGGAAATGTTCTACTTTCCCATAATTCCTCGTTTGCAAAGATTGTACATGTCCAAGGCCACTGCGAAGGATATGACATGGCATGCCTCGTGCAGTTCTGATGACTCTGGTGTTATGCGTCACCCTGCAGACTCGTTGGCTTGGAAGCATTTGGACCGTTCGTATCCTGATTTTGCAGCTGAAATTAGGAATGTTAGGTTGGGCTTGAGCACAGACGGTTTTGCACCGTTTGGAATGACGGGGAAGCAATATTCGTCATGGCCACTTATTCTTACTCCGTACAATCTACCCCCGTGGTTATGCATGAAAGATCAATTCATGGTTCCAGCAGCCAGACCCCACCCATGCCGGAAATGTCTGAGTTGTTCGTGAAGAAAGTTGGAAGATCTCACGGTCGCGTGAAGGGTCTTGGGCAACTAGGAAAGAACAGACGTGTCACTTCTGGTCCTGGTGAGACATCTTCCGGTACGTCGTTTGGACGATTTAGCCAGGCCGACATCGACAATGCTCTTTTGGAAGAGCGGAGGGCTAGTCAAGAGAGAGAGCGTCTCTTACGTGAAGAACTGCAGCAATCAGTCAATCAGACGGAGGAGCGCTTACGTCAAGAGTTTGCGCGTGAGATGGCATCACAGATGGCATCAATGATGAGCCAGTTCAGAGGGGGGTCGGGTAACGGGAACGGGGATGATGATGGTGATGATGACTGACTTGAACGAATTTTTGGTCACTATATTTGACTAACTACTTCCCCTCAAGCATAAGGGATCGTAGTAGTAATGGAAGTATTCGACCAAGTAGTATCGAACCACGGGAGGTGGGCTAGTGCAATGGATCCCTAGAGTTATACGTCGTCATAACTAATGTAGCTACGATTTCGGGAGTTGGATGCAAAACTAAAGCTAAATAATAATCTAAAGACAATAAATTTAACTAAACACAATCCTAATAATTAAATGAACTACTAATCAATAAAACAAGAAAATGAAAATTAAAAATAAATAACAACTACGAATGAAATTCGAAGAAGTGCAAGGGTGGGAAATGCTTCGGGTGTTCTCTACTTAGTGAAATCGAGTGAGATTGTTTATACCGTGTATATGCTTCAATTTGGACTTACTAAGAGCATCAAGATGCTAGAATGAAAATATTTTCTCTTCGGGTACTATAGCCTTAAGTCTAAGGTGTTCCCAAACCCGGTACTACGACCTTTTCCTAATCCTCACCAACTACCCAAATAACCATTCAAGTAATTAATGTCTCTTAATGAGGTTCTAATACAATTAACTCTCTCTCGACGAATTAAAAGTATAATAAACGCATTTGTATACCAACAACTCACACCATAAATTTAAACATGTCCATGTAACTCTCGTCTACGCTAAACATGCCTCAAAATACGGATTAATAGAAGCTAATACACAAAGCACCAATAAAACTCAATAAAAGAAGCAACAATCTAAATATCAACAATATTCAAAGCATAAACCAATTCCAACACTAAATATTCACATGGTTTCAAACAACCAAAGCATAAAAAACTTAGCCCATGGTGTTTGAGAAAACATCCATGGCTAAAACAACAAAATAAAACATGAAAATGAAATTTACCAAACAAAACTTAAATAAAAGAAAAATAGCACCTTGAGAGTCTTGAAATTCTTCAATTCTTACATGAAAATGAAATACCCAAATGATTCTAAACTAAAAAGCATAAAAACTATCTAATGGTGTTTGAGGAGAGAAGCTCCTCAAACCTAGACTATCCCATGTTGAATGTGAAAATATGAGTTCTTGGTTGTGTGGGGAATGAATTCTAGGGCTCCAAAATCTGATTGTGGGTGCTTTTTATAGTTGGGAAGAGTGTTGGAGACGAAATTTGCACTTAGGCCCTTGAAATCCTTTAAAATTCTCGAATTTTCGCGCAGAAACGGGCTCAAACGGTCGACCGAGTGACCTCAAACGGTCGACCGAGTGAGATGGAAGTCCAGAAACTGACCTGGAAGCAGATTTCACTCGGTCAACCGAGTGGGTTGACTCGGCTGCCCGAGTGGAATCTGTTACAGTTTCACACTTTCTTGTTTCGATCATATCTTGAGCTCCCGACCTCCGATTGACTTGATTCTTTTTTTTATTCCACTCATTTTTTCGAGACGCATCCAATGGTACAATTATCTTCTTGACTTCATGAATTCTCAGACACGTATTTTATTTCCAAATAAGTTCAATTTACCTAAAAAAAATAGCAAAACACATACCTTTCTCATTTCAAGTGCAATTAGTCAATTTAGTGTGAATAATGCAACAAAACCCTCAAAATTATGTAAAATAAACACATGAATTTCAAGCAATTTTCACACTAATCAACCCCCCCAAACTTAAAGTGTTGCTCGTCCCCGAGCAACGAAAGAAATATAGAACAAGTGGGAGAATTGCGAAGAAATTCAATCAAAATTGAATGAGTGATTGTCTACTTTCCTCAATCTAGTCAAGCCAAGAAGTACAAAAATCCACAAACAAGTTCACAAGTTATGCTCAAATCAATGCAAGATTAAGTGCTCAATTCACAATTTCCTCACAAGTAAGTGTATCTCTCATCACTCAAAGTGTATATCAAGGAAATGTATGCTCTCAAAATCAAATCACACAAATGCACCACCATATGCTTGCCAAATGTCTAAGTTCTCCACCACATGAAAGTGTTCAATCAATGAATCAATAAGGACTTCACATTTGGTTGTAATGTAGGCTTTTTGGTTAAGTTAGGGAAGATTTGGATAAAGTGACTCATAAACTAATGGAGCAAGAAGGAAAGTTGCAATTGATCAAGTTGCAACTCAAAGTTCTCTATCTCACATAATTTACTTACTTCTTTTCTTTTTAAGAACATTCTTCACCACCAACCAACCAACACTTTTGAATTGAAGCTCTACCAAATTTTTGTGCACAAGAGAGTTTTCTTTTTCGATTTTTCTTTTCTCATCAACTCAATCTTTTTTTTTTTTTTTTTTTTGCACAACTCACAATTCATCTTTTTTCTCTTTTTTTTCTTTTCACTTTTCAACCAAACAAATCCACCAAATTCACATTTCACCTCAATTCAACCACATTTGTCAATATTCAAGCTCCACTAGTTCATAGGAAAATTTAGGCTCACAAAAGATAGACAAATAGGCTAAATTTGTAGGTTGCCAAAGAATATAGGTCAATAGGCTCAAAGTGGCTAACTACGGAAACATTTCATTTGGTATGGAAAATTTGGTCAAGTGACTATTCAAAACAAAGATGGCCTTATATCACTTCCAAAGATTTCACACAAATAGTAGCCTCAAACAAGACAATTGGCAAGTTCTAGAGCACAAAAGCATGAATGATACTCACATGAAGGAAAATAGACCATAATATATGAAAGTCTAAGGCTCTAAAGCTCACGGGCTTGTCTAATCATGAATCAAAAGCACTAAACCAAGCACAAATTTTCACAAAATCAAGTGAACAAGCAAGCATCAATCAACACCAACAAGCTCAACCAAATCTCAAAAACTAACAATCACCATCAATTACGCCTCAAATACCAACAATCCACAAGATAATCAATCACCAAAACTAGGAACAACTGTGCAATATAAATGAAGGAAACACATGAACCCCCCCCCCCCCAAACTTAAATGAAACTCTAGTTGAATGCAAAGTTTGGGAATGGGTGTGTTACCTTAGAATTTGTCCCTTGAACCTTTAGCACCAAAGCACCACTACCCTTGAACTCCACCATGCATATCTCTCATCCTTGACCACCAACAAAACACTCAACCTACAAAACAAAAACTAAACAAAAGATCAAACAAGCTACAAATCTAAAAATAAAAGAAAGCAATAAAAAATGGGTTGCCTCCCATTTAGCGCTAAGTTTAACGTCTTCAAGCCGGACGGAAATTAATGGGCTCATCGAAAAGGCCATGGATATCGAGTCTCCTTGCCATTGTATTTCAATTTTTTGGCCTCAAAGTCAAGGAGACTCTTATGAATAGTAGGCCAACCGCTTGTCTCTTTCTCCATCATTTCTTTCAAAGCTTTTCCTCTTTGCTCAAGAATACCAATACCCAACCACTTCTCAACTTCCTTCTTTGAGTCAAAGTGATTAAGAGGCAAAATGAAATCAATAGAAACATCAATATCAATTAAAGAGTAAATTGAAGAGTTTAAAAGTTTAGAAATGCTCATTTCACTCTTCAAATCGTATTCCGATGCTTCTAGATCTTCTTGTTCTTTTTTGCTCGTGTCCATCAAGGGACATTCCTCTTTATCATCTTCAATCACCATTAAGCTCATTCCCATGCTCATGTCTTCAAGTGGATATCTTTTTGCATCCATTCTCTCCTTCATGTGTGCAATGAAGAGCTTTTCGATAGTAGTCCTACCCTGTGGCCAAAACTCATTGCTTTCCCACTCTTGATAATGTACTTGATGAAGCTCTTCCATAAGTGGAGGAGGAGGTGGACGATACACCTCTTGAGGTGGTGGGAGAGGATATGGATATGGGTGATATGGGTGTTGTGGAGGATAAATCATACCATGTTGATCATAGCAATGATTCAATGGATATTGATTATATCCATCCATCTCAATGAAGTGCACACTTACAAAGAACCAAAGTATCAAATTTCTCAAAATGAAAAGAAAATAAAGCAAGTAATGTAGCTAACACTAGTACTCAACTAACTCTAAGTCCCACTTATAACACTACGTCACCTCCCCGGCAGCGGCGCCATTGACTTGAACGAATTTTAGTCACTATATTTTGACTAACTACTTCCCCTCAAGCATAAGGGATCGTAGTAGTATACACGTAAGTATTTCGACCAAGTAGTATCGAACCACGGGAGGTGGGCTAGTGCAATGGATCCCTAGAGTTGTACGTCGTCATAACTAATGTAGCTACGGTTTCGGGAGCAATTTGAACTAAAACTAAGAGACAATCGAAAGATAATAAATTAAGCTAAACGCAATGCTAGTAAGTAAAATTAACTACTAAACTAAGAAAACGAGAAAAATGACAATTAAAGTAAAGAACAACTACGAATCTAAATTCGGAGAAGTGCAAAGGTTGGGAATGCTTCGGGTGTTCTCTACCTAGTGAAATCGAGTGGGATTGTTTATACCGTGTCTATGCTTCAATTTGGACTTGCTAAGAGCATCAAGATGCTAGGATGAAAATCTTTTCCCTTCGGGTACTATAGCCTTACGTCTAAGGTGTTCCCAAACCCGGTAATACGACCTCTTCCTAATCCTCACCAACTACCAAAATAACCATTCAAGTAATTAATGTCTCTTAATGAGGTTCTAATACAATTAACTCTCTCTCGACGAATTAAAAGTATAATAAACGCATTTGCATACCAACAACTCACACCATAAATGTAAACATGTCCATGTAACTCTCGTCTACGCTAAACATGCATCTAAATATGGATTAATAGAAGTTAATACACAAAGCACCAATAAAACTCAATAAGAGAAGCAACAATCCAAATAGTAACAATAACCAAAGCATAAACAATTCACACATTCAATATTCACATGGTTTCAAACAACCAAAGCATAAAAAACTTAGCCCATGGTGTTTGAGAAAACATCCATGGCTAAAACAACAAAATAAAACATGAAAATGAAATTTACCAAACAAAACTTAAATAAAAGAAAAATAGCACCTTGAGAGTCTTGAAATTCTTCAATTCTTACATGAAAATGAAATACCCAAATGATTCTAAACTAAAAAGCATAAAAACTATCTAATGGTGTTTGAGGAGAGAAGCTCCTCAAACCTAGACTATCCCATGTTGAATGTGAAAATATGAGTTCTTGGTTGTGTGGGGAATGAATTCTAGGGCTCCAAAATCTGATTGTGGGTGCTTTTTATAGTTGGGAAGAGTGTTGGAGACGAAATTTGCACTTAGGCCCTTGAAATCCTTTAAAATTCTCGAATTTTCGCGCAGAAACGGGCTCAAACGGTCGACCGAGTGACCTCAAACGGTCGACCGAGTGAGATGGAAGTCCAGAAACTGACCTGGAAGCAGATTTCACTCGGTTAACCGAGTGGGTTGACTCGGCTGCCCGAGTGGAATCTGTTACAGTTTCACACTTTCTTGTTTCGATCATATCTTGAGCTCTCGACCTCCGATTGACTTGATTCTTTTTTTTATTCCACTCATTTTTTCGAGACGCATCCAATGGTACAATTATCTTCTTGACTTCATGAATTCTCAGACACGTATTTTGCTTCCAAATAAGTTCAATTTACCTAAAAAAATAGCAAAACACATACCTTTCTCATTTCAAGTGCAATTAGTCAATTTAGTGTGAATAATGCAACAAAACCCTCAAAATTATGTAAAATAAACACATGAATTTCAAGCAATTTTCACACTAATCAATGACGCTGCTGAGGATGGTCGATGATTGATACATTTTAAGTTATGTTGTCTTGTTGGATTTTAAAAAATTGATGAAGTTGTTTGGGATTTTTTTTTATGTTGTGTACTTGAATTGAAGTGAACGTACGAGACAATGTTTTATTTTATATGGTTTTAATTCATATATATTGTTTGTGTGTGATTAATTAAGTATTGATCTAATATATAAATGAATTGAGTTAATAGCATATAGTTGGTAATTTATTAAATAAATTGAGTTAATAACATATAGTTGGTAATTGAGTTAATAAGTTATTAAATTTAGTAATGAAGGGCTTTTGTTAAATTAATTAAGTATTGAGCTAATATATAAATTAATTGAGTTAGTAATCTATTCAATTAATTGACTTAATTAATAATAAAAGAATAAATTTGAGTTAATACATACATAAGTATGAATTATTAAATTTAGTATTAATGAAGGGATTTGTTAAATAAATTGAGTTAATTAATATATATATATATAAGTGTAAGTTATTAAATTTAGTAATGAGGGGTTTGTAAAAGAATAACATATAGTTGGTAATTTATTAAATTAATTGAGTTAAAGAATAAAAACAGAAATTAAAAGGGATAAATATATAATGCATTTGAAATATTACGACTAAAGCTCCTAGCCTAATTGGCACACGGGGGCGCATAAACTCTTCAGAATTCGGGAGGTCGCGAGTTCGACCCCCCATGCGCGCGCCCAGTGCCAAATAAATACAATAAAGGGTGGCCTGGTGGTGAGGGGTAAGGGTAGTGGCCTTAGAGACCTGGGTTCGAAACCCAAGTCTGTTTTTTTTAAATCCAGCGTATTGACGAGGGGCGTCGCGCTCGGAAAAAGACGACGGGATTTGCCCTCGGGAATTGGCGAGGGTTATGACTCTCGCGACTGGGCAACGGGATTCACTCTCGCTATTTGGCGACGGCACGCGCCCTCGCCAATTCGCGAGTGGGTATGGCCCTCGCCAATTCGCGAGTGTGTTTGGCCCTCGCCAATTCGCGAGTGCGATTCTACCCTCGGGATTTGGCGAGGGCACCCTCGCCAATAAATTAGCGAGGAGCAATTAGGCGACGGCGACTGCCCCTCGCCTATGCTGTCGCCAAATTGCTTAGCGAGGGCTTTACCCTCGCCAAAACCCTCTCCATATGGATGATTTTTTGTAGTGTCACTTGTACTATATCTATTATTTAATCACTTTTCTTAATCTTTGTGCCAAAAAGTAACGTGAAGCTTATAGGCGGACGGAGGGAGTACATATCATTTCTACATATAAATGCAAAAACTTGAAAACACACAACATTAAGGGTATGTTTACTTTTGGTTTTAAAAACCAGGTTTTGGATAAGATCCAAAACCCGTTTTACTTCGGGATTTAAAAACCGATTTTCAAAATCCACTCAAAACCATCCCTATCAAATATATTGATTTGACATAAAATTACATCTATATAATATTACTCCAATCATTATATTTTTTCTCAACAATAATATAATAATACTACGGAGTATAATAATATAATAATACAATAATATTATACATTTAATCATTACACACTTAACTAATTATTATAATTTTATCAAACAATAATGTAATAATAAAAACTCATTCAATCTTACAACTTATTTGACATAAAGTTAAATCCTTCACTATTCCAAAATCCAAAAGAAACACTCATATAATTATTCTTCGGAATTTCAAAAACCTAGTTTTTAAAACCACCCAAAGCCCAAAGTAAACACCCCTACCCGGTCCAAAAAAATTTCAATAATACTTAAATGCTCAGGAGCAAAAATTTAGATAGTATATTTAAATAATTTAAGTAATTAATGATTTAATAATTATCTTCTACTATCATTTAAATTTAAGAATTTTTATATATTCCCGGCTGGTAGACATATAAATTTTAAATAGGATTTAAATAAAAAAGGAAAAAGCAATATATTTATTTCTTTTTTAAAAATAATATTATTCATTTTATTACTCCCTCCCTTTTTTAATAAGTGTCACTTTGACTTTTTAACTAATTTTAAAATAAGTGTCATTCTGAGT
Organism: Galeopsis tetrahit; assembly: GCA_963675135.1. Lineage (NCBI taxonomy): Eukaryota > Viridiplantae > Streptophyta > Magnoliopsida > Lamiales > Lamiaceae > Galeopsis > Galeopsis tetrahit. The sequence goes on from OY776121.1 coordinate 91,847,640, forward strand.
TTTTTTTCTTTAATTTTGACTATTTTGCCCTTATTCATTTACATATATATTGTTCATAAATAAATTCCATAAACATTGTTTATACCAAAATTAATTTGGTTAATGAATGTTAGCTACATTCTTGATCACATTCTTCATCAAATAAAATTTCTATATCAAAATTAGTTATAATTAATGAAGGGTAATATGGACCACATTTTATAATCTTAATTTATTGAAAAATGTCAAAGTGACACTTATTAAAAAAACGTAGGGAGTAATAAACACTAACTCTCTTTACAAATAAACCATACAATAATATCTCATCATATAAATTTATCATGCCATTTTTTTGCAAATACTTTGTATTTAAATTCGAAAAAAATATAATTGATGGGTGGAGTATATAAATTTTGAGGGGGAAGGAAGGAGTAATAATAAAAAAGGTGGAGTGGATTGCGTGTAGTAAAATAAAGGGTTGGAGATATGTATATATTAGAGACAGACACAGAAAAAAGGCCTTTATTCCCTTTCTCTGTCTCGCTAATTGCCGTCAAAACACACGCCCCTGCCACTCTCTTACCTTGCAGTTTCGGTCCCTTTTTATCCATTTTTCTCCCCCACATTCTGACACTTTTTCAGAAATCCCCCACTTTTTTAGGGCTTATACCATTCTCTACCCCTAATCTTATTTTTTTCTCACCACATTTCAGTAATATCTATTTACTTATTTTAATCTAATAAATTAAATATTTTTTTTTAAAAAAATCATTAAAGAAGAAGGTAGCTACAAAATAGGAGTAACTGGAATTTCACTTGGTTAGTGTCCTCCCTGCTTGTTTTACTTTTGGACTACTACTAAATCAAGTTAAATTTCTTACGCCATCATATTGCTTTGCTTTAGTGTCACACCACAAAATTTTCTACTGCAAAATGGACGTACGGCTGGCATTTACTCTGCGAATTATTATTATTAAGTGGATTCGAAATAGGTGGTTATCTGAATTTTTATTCAACCCATCAATTATATTTTTGGATCGTTTACTTGTCTTGATAAAATACTCCAATACATTTTCCGAATTGACTCATTGATTTATAAAAGGCTTTTGATGTGTTCGTGATGTGTATGATTATTTGTAATCATGTACACAAGTACTCCCTCTCCCTCAGTCCGCCTATAAGCTTCCGTAATTTTTTGGCACAGAGATTAAGAAAAGTGATTAAATAATAAATATAGTACAAGTGATGTGATTGGAAGAAGGAGAGAGATAGAGAGAAAAAGTAAGATATAAAGTGATGTGTAAGAAAAAATACTTATAAAAAAGAAGGGTATGAGAAGCTTATAGACGGACAGACCAAAATGGTAAAATAAAAAGTACTTATAAAAAAGAAGGGTATGAGAAGCTTATAGACGGACAGACCAAAATGGTAAAATAAGAAGCTTATAGGCGGACGAACGAACGAAGGGAGTAATAAATTGTCATATCGAGAGTACAGGTTTGTAGAGTAGAGAAGTGGGCATTAATATATACTTTTATTGAATGTGTTAAAGAACTCTATTTAAAAAAAAAAAAACGATCTTCCACAGTAAAACAATTTTTTCACCGCGCGTGACGCAAGTAAAAATGTGTCCCGGTATAGCATGCATTTTTCACATATTCATATTAAAAAAAATAAAAAATTGAACAGTGAGCCAAGTATGTACGTAGGCAAATTAAGCTTTATAAATTATAATTCAAGTGGCTACCAAGCTGCATTAAGAATATCGTTAGTTATAATATCTCAAATTAAAGACAAAATCAATAGTACGTATAATATGCATTAAGAAAAAGAAATTAAGTACATTAGCATGCACAAATGTACGCGTTTGGTGAAATAAAGATTGAGAAACCCGTGTTGGAGAAGGGGAGCACGTGCAATTGTTATCGATGATCACGTGTTCAAGAACATGCACGTGCCCTGCTTCTCCAACTAGGGAGACTCGATCGACCCCTTAATACCATGAGAGCTCTTACATATATAACCAAGTCTTTATTTTATTTTTTGTTGTGGTAAAAACTTGAAGGCAATGGTCATGTATTTATATAGATAGAGTGGAGGAGAGAGAAAGAGGAGAGAGAGAAGAGGTTGGAAAGAGTTAAAAGCTAGGTAGCAATGGAGCCTTGGAGTGGGCATTCTTTAAATTCTCACCATCGTTATTATATATATGCAATCAAGTAGATTGATTTATTTTTTTTGGAGTGAAAGGGAAAACACACTACTATATTTTTGCCCATGCAAACCTATTTAATGTTCACTTAGCTTGCTTAACTTACATACATGATCAGAAAAAATACAGACTTGAGACACATAATTCAAAAGCAAACCAATGATGACACATTATTATTATTATTATTATATATTTTACTTTATTACTAGTAATTTTTTTGCAAGATTTGACCTCAATATATTTGACAGTCCCAGTAAATCTTTTTCTCATCCACTCATCATTTGCCTTGACCTTCAGTACTTTGCTTTTATTCCTCTACTTGACGTAATTGCACCTCTAAAATCTATTACTCCCTCGTATGTCTACAAGTTACACGTTATTTTTTGGCACAAAGATTAAGAAAAGTGATTAAATAATAGATATAGTACAAGTGATGTGATTGAGAGAGGAGAGAGATAGAAAGAAAAAGTAAGATATAAAGTGAAGTGTAAGAAAAAATACTTACCAAAAAAGGTATGGAAAGCTTATAGGCAAACGGACAAAAATAGTAAAATGAGAAACTTATAGGCGGACGGAGGGAGTAATTCAAATCCACACTCGACTTTATCTGAAATACTAAAAAAATTATAATTCTCCTTTGAATTGGACATGAGTTTTAAGAAAAAATGATTGTTTATGTAGAGGAAAAATTGAGGAAATAGATAAGCAAAAATAAAATAATGGATAGAAGTAATATTTCCTTTTTAGAAAAGGGATATTATAAAATTGGACAAATAAAAATAAAAAGTGAAAATTATAAAATTGAATAAATAAAATAATAATTACTCTTGTGAAATCTTTTTACCACTATAAAAAAAAATTGACACGTCATTATAGCTTCTTTAGCTTAAAGTTTTTAATGTCGAAATATGTTATTAAAAAGTCAGTCAATCCTATCATTAAAATCTTATAACTATAGAACTTATAATGAAACAATCAATGATCAAGAATACACAATCGAAATTTATCATTTTAATTTTTTATTGGATGGTTTTAAATTGAAACTCAAGTACAAAAAACTTATGGAATAACAAATTTTTTTACTTTTTTTTTTTAAGAAAATAAAAAAAAGGTGTAAGTCAATAGTGTGTTAATTAGATTGGACAGTATGGAAAATAGAAGAAAAATGTGTAAATTAGTACTTGGCCCTAGACATGGGACCTAAGCTATGTGTCTCACAAAAATCGGTAACATTTTTATGGAATTGTCAACCGGTGAATTTTCTTTTACGCATCAAATTTATAACTTTATTTATTGCACGTACAATATATAGTTGAATATCTACGCATAAACTTACTCCACATTTAATATTTTCATCAAACTATTACTTTTCCCTTCTACGGAGTAATATTTTAATTTCATTTTCTTTTTACCAATACAAAACGATTGGTGCAACACTCGTTCGTTGATTAAGTTGATTCCTTATTTTTGGATAATCTGATTAATTTTTTTGAGATTTAATGATTTGAAGGAAAAAAAAAATCCAAAATAAATGTAGTTTTAAAAAAATTCACACAAATTTAGAAATATATAAAATGATAAATTTATTTTTATCCAAAAAATTATATATATAACTATATATACATATGAAGCATTAATTAGTACTTACTGATTAAAAAATAGAATAATTTAATATTTATTGATTAAAGTTCATTATTTGCAAAAGTTACATGCACATGCCCTTTAATTGCTGAAACTATATTCCCCGCTGAAATAATTAATTTCTCAATAGTTATTTTTTCACTGTACTGCACTTGAAGTTACAAAGTGAAAACAAAAGTTGAAGTGTATAGAGTATAGGATAATATATAGGAGTAGCTCGTAGATATATACTCCCTCCCCCTCCGTCCGCCTATAAGTTTCCAATTTTATCATTTTAGTCCGTTTACCTATAAGTTTCTCATACCCTTTTTGGTAAGTACTTTTTCTTACACTTCACTTTATATTTTACTTTTTCTCTCTATCTCTCTCCTTCTTTCAATCACATCACTTGTACTATATCTATTATTTAATCACTTTTCTTAATCTTTGTGCCAAAAAGTAGCGGGAAGCTTATAGGCGGACGAAGGGAGTATTGAATTGGGAAATCCACCAACCATAATTGCTATTAAAATTAATTAATTCAAATATAAAATCTTATTTATAATATAAATAAATAAATTGAATTGTATGAAAAATATGTATATGTGCATATAAAAATAATACTACTCCTTCCGTTTCGGAATTTTTCGCACAGTTTGATCGGTACAATTTTTAAGAAAAATGGATTTAGTGGTTGGTGATGTAAGATAAGTGAGAGGTATTTTTGGTGATTTGGTAAGGTGTAAAGTAAAATGTATGTAAAATATGAATGACAGTTTTGAAAATAAAATGATGTTGGGAGAGTATTAATTTTATTGGGTATTCCCGTGCAAATAATTTTGGGACGTTTTAATAAAAAAAGTATGCAAATAATCATGAAACGAAAGGAGTAATATTTTGTGTGAAATTATAAATACTGTAAAAATAAGTTACGAATGAATTTTCATTTTAAAACAGACGTCAAATTAAAATATAAAATTTATTTGACGAGTACTAATAAACTAAATAAATAAATAAAAGGTGAGTCTAATCTAAGGAGCTACGCGTGGCAATGCAGTGACGTAATTAGGTTCCCAATGCCCGAGTCATATATGACAGTATGACGTTCACATGACTCACTAAAAATAAATAAAAATATTACTTCTTCTATCTTAACATTACTTGCATAATTTGACTTTTACAATTTTTTAAAAATAAAATTTAATGATTGATGATGTAAAATAAACAAGGGATATTTTATGTGAATTTATGAGATGTAAAGTAAATTTGATAAGGTATAAAATAAAATATATATATAAAAAGTTTGCAAGTAATTACGAGACGCAGGAAATATTATAAATAATATGTACATGCTCAAAATTTTTTTTTGTCTATTCCAGTAAAAGTTATCAATTTCATTTTTAGCAAACTACTTTCTCATTTTTTTAAAATCACATCACCTTTAATATATCTATTTATTATATATATTTTAATTTCTATGTTTAAAATTCTTGAATAGCTTTTAAAAAAAAGAAAAAAATTAGAATTTCAGGTAAAATCAAAAGTGATTTTATAATAAAAAAATGGATATGTAGTCGAAAATAGCAAGAAAGACGATAAACCTATTTATGTCACGCCTACTTTTACAATGGAGTTAAAAAACAATTTTATTTATTTAAATATTAATAAACAATTCATAAATTAAATTACATATACACAGATATAGTATACTTTGTAATGATTAGGGGCACGTTTGTTTTTTTTAAAATTGATGAATTGAGTTCTGCAAAGCAATGCAACTGAAGCTAAAATAAATACAAGTAAGATGTTTGGGAAGAAAAAGTGGTTTTGGTGATGATAATAAAATTTTGATTAATAAGTGATGGATGGGATGGGGAGGGGTTGCGTGTTGCGCGCGGGTTCCTTATTAATCTACTCCCTATCCCAATGCCCTATGCTATCAAATCACCTCCCCCCTCCACTTTATCCATGCTTTATGTAATTCACCATTACATTTTATTTCATTTATATTTCCCCTCTCCAATTTTATTATGCTCACTTCTCCGGGCACGAGTTTTAATGAATAGTATTGATTAGTTTATGTATAAAGTAGATAAGTTGGGGATATGATGAGATGTTGTGGGGTCCATTTATAGATAAAATGATTGTTTGTGAATAAAGTTAGTGGCAATTTGAGTAAATAAGTGATGGTAGGAGGGTGGAGATAAAGTAGGATGAATATTATTATTTCCAAAAAAGAATATGGACATAATAAAATTGAACAACTAAAAAAGGAAAGTGGAAATATTGGACAACTAAAAAAGGAAAGTGGAAATAATGAAATTGGACGGAGGGTGTATATTTTTTTAATTAAAAATTAAGTGTATATAAGTGTAAGCTTAATTACTCATATTTAGAAGAATTAAGAAGCCCACCCTCTCAAATGCATTGTCAAATTCCAGTGGCGTGGATTGCATTGCGCACCCAAGATGGTCATTTTTATCCAATAATTTTAAAAAATGAGACTTTTATTTGTTCTATTTCCATGCTTATTATGTGTATAAAGAAAATAATTTAAAAATTGTTTCATATATAAGACATGTCTCTTCACATGTATATTACCTGATTCGTGCTCTTATAATTCTACTTAAATCATATTTTAAAGTAGAATAAAAATAATAAAATAAAGTTTTATTTCACACATGACACTATCTTACACAAAACTTCATCTTTAAAAAAACACATTCAAATCCATTCAAATCACGATAAAATTCATGGATACTGAATTAAAATGCATACAAATATTTAAAGCAATTGCCATCAATATAGGGCAATACTAATTCTTAATGTGTAAAAATAAGTGCTAAGCCTAGAAAAAAGCTAGCCCAGTTTTGATTTCACAAAAAAGGATAAAGCCACACTTGACGCTTCAGAAAAAAAAGAACGAAGGCTTCACAGACTTTGCTGCGATGGGAAATTTGAAAGTGGAGGAGGGTGTATTCGCTACGCTTAAACGAGCACGAGCTCTTCTACGTGCCAACACCATTCCTAACGTCGAGTTTAATACTACAACGCTTCGATTGTATCATGCAATCATATTAATTCGTCTCCGATATTTAGTTCCAAAGTGAACGTTTTGTGTCGGAAAATATTAGGTAATTCTATCAGTCAAGACACAAAACAAACCAATTACTGCAGTACTTCAAAAACAGGCAATCTTACTCTCCAAAGGGCATAGAAAACACTAAAAGTCCATCACACATGCATTGTGGTGGCTGATAAATAAAAGGCAGTCTATTTCAACGCCACCCCAATAGTTTTCAGCTCTGCCATGCTTGGCAGGTTTTAACCATTATAGACCATTCCATAAATATGTTTTTCGGGGTTCTCAGTCACAGTTTTCATCACACCCAAACAACATACGGACGTACCTATGACCAATTTTGAGATGGCATCCTCTCAGATCCACGCCTGCTCGATCTCACTCCACCATCAGATCGAGCAGCTGGTAGTGGGGGGAACGGTGCCCAGATCGAATCCCTATCAACCTGGCTCAAGGGAAACGAAGGCTGTTGTTCCCGGTCCCATGTATGAAAAACCTCGCGAAGAGGATTTTCACCTTCATGGAAGCTTCTTCCAGATGAATTTGAGAAGAAGTAATAACCACTGGATTGATCTGATGATGAGCCGATTGGAGCAACTTGGGCTAAATTCCTATGAGTGCTGGATCTTCGTGCGGCGGATATTACCGGGGAGCGTGCCACAGGCATTGCATTACCAGTTGATTGGTGGAAGTATGCTTGAGGAGAAGGACGTTCACGGGGCCGCGTAACAGTTCCAGGGTATGAGGTAACTGAGCTGGGAGCTCTACTGGCAGAGCTGTAAAATGAACACGACGACATTATATAAATGCAGAACCAAGCTAAAAGATAGTATAATTAAGATAAAAAGAAGGAATATTCCTAAAAAGGAAAATATAACATCCAGGCACACTCAGCCTACACGAATAGGAAAGCAATTCTATCTATAAAAAGCCTGGGTCAAAGGCATGTCACCAGATAATACGGATTAAGGCGACACAGTCAGAATGATAATCATTTTCCATGCCTCAAAAGTCAGATGGGATGAATCTGAAATTCAAATATCCCCATAAACTGTACATAGAGAAACAATATGGCAGTATTTTGACCCATCTAAGGACACGTCTGAGCTATTCAACGCAAAAACAAGTCTCACCAACGCATCTTCTGAAATAAATTATTTGGTCAATGGTAAGTTGGAATCATCAAATGCGGATATAAGTATAGTATGTGACCCCGTTAGGAAAGTTTTCTTAAGTTCAGACCTTGGCAAATCTTTAAAGGGTATGTTTGATTTGGATTTCAAGAACCGGATTTGGGATTTTGTAATCTAAATCCAGTTCTACTTTTTGAGATTTTAGAATCCGGTTTTTAAAAACCCAATACATTCAACCCTATAAATACTTTATAAACCTTACAAAAGTCAAACCTATAAATAACTACAAACCCTAAGTACCTATAAATCCTAACCTATACTTTATACAAGTCATTATGATTTTGAAATCTGGCTGTCAATCTAATTTACAAGTTCCACTTATTATGCAAGAAAATATTTCACCATGCATGTGCACCATAACTGCCTAAAACCGATAGTAATATGACTACCTTTAGATATATAGTGAAGATACATACTGACCTGTGACCAAGAACAAAGGGGTGCATTCCGGTTCTTGGAATATCAGAGCTGTTCCTGGATGTTCTCTGAGTGATCACAGGTTGGTCTGCGCGGTTACTTTGAGCAAACGGAGGAGAATGGTCCCAATTGTGATAATGCACATCCATTGATGATGGGAAAGCATAGGAGTTGGGGAATTCACTTGGAACTGATGATGGCCCACTCCAGTTACTATTATAATTAGATCCATCAGAAACACTTCCACTTGACGTTGAAGAAGATGGATGAGCTGGACCAAAATAGGCAATATACGGGCAAGGATGAGTTGCAGATGACAGAGCTGTATGTTCAGCATAGACGGGTTGATGTCCAAAAAGATCATGATCTGGGAAACAAGAAATGCCCCAATTATTATAGACACTCAATCTAAAACTTTAGCAGTTAGGTACAGGATATTAAATCTTACATGCACTTGATGAAAAGTCACCTTCACTGCAAAAGGCAAAGTATTATTAGCTCAGTAGGCAGTCCAAAAATTAATAGAGCAGAAAAAATTAACACAATTCAAACAAATTAGAAAAATAAAATCTCTCAATGCCACTCCATCCCCACCAACAAAATCAAATAAATTAACAAATACTAAATACATATCATAAAATAAAATATTTCTTCCCCCCTGCTGCTGAAACTAGTCGAACAAGATTCTACAACAAAAACTAAGCAATTGACAAAATGTCTCTCCACGTCTCACACAAAAAAGAAAATAAGCCAGCTCTAACAAAAATAAATCTGGTTTTAATGTTAGAATATGCAGCATTTTGTTGTGGAACAGCTGAAATACCAGTGGTAACTTTACAACAATTCTATGACACTTTCTTTGATAATGGCCTAATTAATATTCTCAGAAGTTCAATTTCAGACATTTTGGAAACGGAAAATGGAATTGTGTAACCCTAATGCAAGAACCTTCTTTAACACTAATTTAAGTCACTTGAACATATTATATATGAATAATTGATGAGCTCATCTAAAAGAACAAATGGTTCATGCATGATGCCTTTTATTTTCAAGTAAGAAAAGATTTAAACTGACAAAAAGACCTGATAGTACCAGACACCAATGATATGAGCACCGGCCTGAAGAAACTTTATTATAGAGCTGACTGAGTTTGCTGTAAAAATTCAGACATGGGTCTTCTCTAAGAGCTTAGATTGTCTATTTCTTAACACTAGTCCAGCAAATAATGATGTTCGGGAATGACAGAACCAACCAAAGAGTCACGCTTCTAACCATACTTATTTTTTCATCCAATGTTTATCTCTCTCAGGTATGCATAGGCTAAAATGTAAGAATGATTCAAATATGTATAACCTATATCAAAATGTTTAAATTAAAAAGAAAGAAAAATAATCTTTAACCATATTGAATTTGAGTTTTAAACTTAGTGAGAAATGCACACGAGGAAATATGAAAGTATGAAACATACTCAAACGATGTAGGGATCCTTGTTAATCCATTGATCGGGCACCAATGAACTCCAAATGACTGCAGATTTAATTTTCAGGAATTAGTAAGAGCCTAATCACCATACGGAGGTTATATACACATGTGATCAGCTATATGAATTAAAACACTGAAGCAAAAAATGTACAGTGAATTTGTAAAAGCAACACTTTCAATATTATGATGGTGGAATAGTAGTTCGTAGTCTGAAGATATTTGAGACACTTGAAGGGAAATAGTGGTTTACCGTTTCAACCACTACCCTGTCTCCGTCAGTATCAATTTTAGCAAGACCTTTCTGGAACATAAGTTTTAAATCATAATAGTTTTTTTATCCAAAAAAAGCAAGGACCCAATGTTGAAAAAATTTATGATGGCAGTTAAAGACATCTTTCCATTTCCTTATATCTAAAATCAGAGAAATTGCTAAAATTGATACATGGATATTAAACACAAGCATCCAATTATTGCATTTAAGGCTGTCGATAAAGAAGGGGCATAGAAATGCATTTAAGGCTGTCGAGAAAGAAGGGGCATAGAAATAATAAAACAAGATTTTGTAAATGATACACCATTCTCATCGTTTACCATTTCAGAGTAACTCAAATCATATAGATCTTCGTCATGGGCCCAATCCTCCATGATAAAGTCAGGAAGTGGACGACTACCATGTGCATATAGCCAGTGTCCTTTCTCAATTTTCCGACAGTTGGGGCACTGCATAGCTCCCTTAGTATTGAATGCTGAACCTATACAATCTGTAAGTATCATGCAAATGCAAAAATTAAGTGAAGACCACAAAACAGTTTCTCTCTGCCAAAACAAAGCATTGTGTGGGATAAACACCCCGCATAGTTTTTCTAAATAAAAGAAGAATTTCCTAACAGCGTTAAGGTTAACCTCAACTGCTATCAAGATTATACTACAACGCATGACCCAAGGAAAATAATTTTAGATTCAATTCAAGAGATCGAAGGAAACTATCGAATCAACTTATTCTAATAATCTACTTTTCATTAGTAGCTGACACAGCTTCCACTATGGCAAGACAGACGTAACAAGCAAATTATAACCAAAACCACAGTTGTAACCAAAACCAAAACCACAGCTTCCACTATGGCAAGACAGACGTAACAAGCAAATTCTAATGCAGGTAATAAAAGCGCCTAAGTGCAAGATGCACAAAGTGAAAACCTTAGCACCTTATAGCCTTGGCGGCACATGACTTTAATATTGTGCGCCTTTAAAGAGATGCAAGGGACAAAATGGGCACACCTCAATGAAATTTATCCTCAGGTTTCATTCTTACAGTTAGAATCTAAATTGGGCTAATAAATATAAGTTTTGCCACCAGAGGTACATTCGACCTCTTAAAAATACCCGTCAGGTAGGATAAATAAAAATTAACAAGGCCCAAGAATTAATTCAAATTTAGAAAAGGAAAGTTGATGATTAGACACGTAATGGAACATTTTTTAAGAACTACAGTATAAATTAGTTAGTTTCTAAAGTTATAGTTCACTTGAGCATGCTTCCTTTTAGTACTTCTTACAGATTTAGACATATGTTAATTAAATTAATGTACGACAATTGTGAATGCATTTTTATCTCAGATTTGAAAAATATTGATGTCTAAATTATGATTTTACGCATGATCTACGTAATGAGTCCTACAAAATTTATTATATGATTTTTTTTTTAAATGTGCCTTACTTTGAAAAAACGGGTGCTTGTGGCTTGCCCATAGGCTCCAAGAACCCTTCGTGCCTTGTGCCTTTGATCAAGCCATGTCAAAAAGCTGGTAATAAATAATAATAAAAGGACTTTTCAAATAATATAGTGATAGTTAGAATTAAAGTAAGAAATCAATGTGGCACAAGCGGATATGCTTGCAATCATCTAACTTTTTGTGGTGAAGAAGATTCACAAAATTGAATTTATACGTGGAAAACTATATAGACCAGATTTTTGTTTATTATCAATACTTTTGAAACTTGATTCTTAACAGAGGATGAAAGGAACAGCAAACAATTGGTCAAATTATCAAAAGCATAGAACACATGGAAACAATACTGAAGGATATAACTTATTTAAGGTGTGATACAAGGTATTATTTACCCAGAGAAGATATGTCGTAGTTATTTTCATAACGTGGACCCTGAAAAGGAAAATTATTAGGAACCTAAGACTACCCTGTCAAGAAAAACTCCACCTTCCAATTTTCATTTTCAACAAGCCATGCATAATCATAGTCTTTCTAAATTTATTAATCTTCTCTCAATCAGAAAACACACATTATCACCCATGTCACAATTTCAGAATACTTCAAGCTTATTTCATCAGCTTCTGAAACCAATTGCAAGGTGTGTTTACATTTTGGGCTTTAAAGTTTAACAAATTCAAGACTACATTTTCCTGGAAAATTCAAGAATCTAGGCAACAAAAATTCAATCTTCAATTAGCAAAGACACTAGTTTCACACAATTTGAAGTCCTATGGCAACAAAATTATGAATTTTTCCAAGCTAGCAAGCTACATTTTATGTATCCCAATTCAATTCCCACTAATCAACATTAGAACCAAAATTACATAACTAGATCAAAAAAACAGAGCAAACTCAGTCCCGAACTTAAATTGACAGAGTTTTAAAGAATGAGGGCAGATAAAATCAGTTAGATCAGTGAAAAAATTGCAAACTTATAATTAACCTAGATGGAATTGATGGCCGCATTGGAGCTTAGCCCAGGATCTATCACCGTTGTCGGTGACCACATCCAAGCAAATGGAGCACGAAATCGACGCCGCAGCTGCTGCCGCCAATTCGCATCCCACTCCATCGCCGTCGGTTATGAGATCCGCGTCTCCCAAACCCATAATTAAGAACAAAACCGGAATTTCCAAAAACCCTAAGTTACCACAATCGGAACAAAAAATAAAATTGTTCCGCTCAAATAAATTAGAGGTGTAGAAAATTGGGTGGAATTGAATGAATGAATAGAAGAAACTAGTTGGAGGGGAGTTGGAGAAGTATATATAGATAGAAAAATGGTTTCAACGTTGGATTGTTTTCTTTGTGTTTTCCTGCCTAATTTTTTCTCTCTCAACATTTGCAGCTGGAATTTGGAAATGATACTTTCTTCTTCATGCCTTTTTTTCCTTTTTTTTTTTTTTTAATTAATATTGCTTTTTTTTCTTGTCTTAAAAGCACGCGATTTTGGTGAAGTTGTTAACCGCTGTCCAAAGCAAGGGATAAGGAGGATGCGTGTGACGTTTTTTTTTTTTACTTGGTTTTTTTCTCTTTTTAGGGGTGGGGTGGAACATGTGAGGGGTTTTTTTCATTCATTTTTTTTTTTTTTAAGAATGTTTCACAATAGGGTTGGTCTGCTATGGACTCGAGTGCATGTTGTGCACCCTAATCCATGTTGCACTTTTCAGTTTACTGACTTACATTTTTTGATAATGGTGTTGCACTTTTCAATTATTAAACTGTATAATAATATTTTTAGTAATAATTGAAAAGTGCAACACCATTTACCAAAAAGTGTAAGTCAATAAATTGAAAAGTGCACATGGACTAGGGTGCACAACATGCACTCGAGTGCATACTAGACTTTACCTTCACAATAATTTTTTCACCTTTAAAATGAAAAATCATTTCTGTCATTATTTTATACACAGAGGAATTACCCTTTAAAACTCTACTCATTATTACATTTTCTTAATTTTTATGTTCATCTGCATGTGAAGAATATTTCGGAATGGATAGAGTATTATATTTCACTTTTTAAAATTATTGTTATTGTCATTTTAAAACACTCTGTATATATTAAAGAACGAGTAGGATGAAACATTAATTGAAAAACTTTATCCGTCCACCTATAAATTTTTCATTACTTAAAAAAATTATTGACGAAGTTGGATAGCTCGAGTGGTTAGAGCACCACTATCTAGGCTTTAAATCCTTGGTTCGAGTCATGGGCTGGGTTCGAGTTATGGGAGGGGAAAAAGGATGGGTATTTAATGTAATTCAAAAAAAAATTAAAAAAATTACTCCCTCCATCTTTTAATAAGTGTCATTTTAGTTTTTTTCAACAAATTAAGATTATAAATTGTGGTCGATATCACCCTTCATTAATTATAACTAATTTTAATATAAAAATTTTGTTTGATAAAGAATGTAGTTAAGAATGTAGCTAGTATTCATAAACCAAATTAATTTTGGTATAAACAATTTTTGTGGAATTTATTAATGAAAAATATTTATGGTAAATGAATAAGGATAAAATAGTCAAAATTAAAGAAAAAACTCTAGAATGACACTTGTTTTAAAATTAGTTAAAAAGTCGAAGTGACATTTATTAAAAAACGGAGGGAGTATTAAACTATAGATATAGTACAAGTGATGAGATTGAGAGAGATAAGGGGATATAGAGAAAAAAGTAAGATATAAAGTAAAGTATAAGAATACAAAAATAAATATTTTTGTCGAAATGATTATGAGAAGCTTATAGTCAGACGAACCAAATGACAAAATGGAAACGTATAAACGGACAGAAAGTATAAAAATAATGAAACATAAGAATTGAGCTGGAATTTTCTTTTGATGGTATTATATTTCACTTTTTAAATTATTGTTATTGTCCTTTTAAAACACTCTGCAACAGTGAAGAACACATGTATTAAATATTTAGTATAATAAAACATTAAGTGAAAACATAAGAATTTAACTGATTAAAACGGAATTTTCTTTTGCAATTAAGACAAAATAGACAAGATTTTATATAATGATACGGTGTTTTATGAGACTTAATCTAAATTGAAGATATTTGTATTGACTATTCATTTATTTATGAATCTATGTTTTTATAAGTTCCGTGTGAGATAATTTTTTAAAATATGTTTTGTATGTTGTACAGAATATAGTAATATAAGTCATTATCACCCTTCTTTATGCTCATGACACGTTATATTTTACTATTTCATTCTATTACACGTGTCGATGATTACTCATTTATTTATGAATTTTTATTTTTATAAGTTTTTGGTGAGATCGTTTTTTAAAATATGTTTTATATGTAGTACAGATTGTAGCAATTCAATGATATGTGTTGTGAGATTACCACCGTTTTTTATGCTCATGACACGTTATATTTTACTATTTCATTTTATTACACGTGTTGATGATTTCTCGAAACGTGTTTTATGTGATGAAAACATGAACAATTCTTAATTTATCTGTTAATTTTTTTAACAAAGATCATTAAATTTTCATAATTAGTCATCTCCAATATGCTTTCACGTCCTTGCATGAATTGAATTGAAGTTTGTAAACTTAGATATAATTTATAGAAAAGAAGAGAGATGAGAAGATCAGAGAGTTGGGAGAATAATCACCGTGAGAGTTATCATCGGTGTATTGTGTATATTTATATACAAGTTGGTCAAAGATTACATAACAACCTCCTATAATTGAGAAGAAGATTATTCTAAAAGCTATACCAGAAATACACAAATATCTCTACCAAATATACAAGAAATCTTTGACAATACGAATTAGTCTTTATCTCTATTACCCCCCGTCAAGCGCTGCGTGGGATGAAGACACACGCAAAGCTTGGATCGTAAAAATTCAAAGGCTGGACGAGGAAGACTCTCGGTGAAGATGTCAGCCAGTTGGAGATGTGAAGGCACGAAACTCGTAGTAATGCGTCCAGAGGAAACCAATTCACGAACGAAATGGTAATCCAAATCAATATGTTTAGCTCGCTTATGGGCCACAGGATTCTGACTTAAGAAGATGGCACTCTTGTTATCACATAACAAAACAGGTCTAGTAGTGGGCAAAGCTCGAATCTCCTTAAGTAAATTGAGAACCCAAACAATTTCAGCTGCAGTGTTAGCCATAGCACGATACTCAGACTCACAACTGGAACGAGCAACGGTAGGCTGTTTCTTAGCACTCCAAGAAACAAGATTTCCCCCAATAAATATAGAATACCCATATGTGGAACGACGAGTTTCAGCACAGCGAGCCCAATCAGCATCAGAATAGCCCAAAATAGAAGAATCAAATCGCCTAGTAAAGGAAAGCCCAAAATGAATCGTACCTTTAACATAGCGAAGAATGTGTTTGACAGCCAAAAAATGATCCTCAGTGGGTGACTGAAGGAATTGGCTAACAGAGCTCACAGCATAAGACAAGTCAGGTCTAGTGATGGTGAGATACTGTAACGCCCCAACCAGAGATCGATAAAGAGTGGGATCCTTAAAAGCAGGTCCCGTGCTAATAAGAGATTCACCAGCAGCCAGAGGAGTGGAAACCGGCTTCGCCTCTACCATATCTGCACGTTCAAGAATGTCGAGAGCGTACTTGGCCTGACCAACAAACAGACCACCATCAGCAGAAGATACCTCAAGGCCAAGAAAGTAACTCAACTGCCCGAGGTCCTTGATAGCAAATTCAACCCCTGTACGAGCAATGAAACGACGGAGGGCTGCAGAGTCATTGCCTGTAACAATAATGTCATCCACATATAGAAGAAGGTAAATGACAGTGTTATCCTGATGTAGATAAAAGAGCGAGGAGTCAGAGCGACTCTGAGAAAAACCCAAGTGAAACAGGAAGGAGCTGAAACGCTGGTACCAAGCTAAAGGAGCTTGGCGAAGGCCATACAAAGCCTTCTTTAGACGACAAACGTGATCAGGGTAACGAGGATCAACGAAGCCAGGGGGTTGAGCCATAAACACAGGTTTCTGAAGAACCCCACTTAAGAAGGCATTCTTAACATCGAGCTGATGGAGAGACCAACCACGTTGTACAGAAAGAGCCAGAATAATCCGAACTGTGGCAGATTTAACTACAGGGCTGAATGTGTGATGAAAATCAATGCCAGGAATCTGAGTGAATCCCTGAGCCACCAAACGAGCTTTATGTCGGTCAATAGAGCCATCTGCAAGAAACTTCGTTCGGAAGACCCACTTTGACCCAACAATGTTGGTACCCTGAGGACGAGGAACCAAGTCCCAAGTGGAGTTAGAACGAAGGGCATCAATTTCCTCTTGCATAGCAGCAAGCCAATGAGGGTGCTTGACAGCAGATTTGAAGCCACGAGGCTCAGAAGCAGCAACAAGGGCCGAGAAAAGAGCATGTGAAGTAATATCAACAGGATAACGAGGCTTGAAAATCCCAGAACGAGCCCTAGTTGTCATGGGATGAGTGGGAAGAACAACTGCAGGGGGCTCGGGAATAACATGATCTTCTGCAGGAAGTGGGTCGACATGAGGAGACAGGGGATGATCTAGTTCAGCCTGTTCGACATGCGGAGGTGGAGGCTGGACCGGCTCAACAACCGTCTGAGTCACCTCAGATGGATCATCAGCGAGTGGGGGCAGAGAACGGGCATCATGATCAACCGAAAACCTGTGTGGAGGGCGCACGGGCGCTGGCACGGGTTCTAAAGGAGAAACGGACGAGACATCCAAGAATGTGGAGATATCCAAATCAGAGACCTTCGTAGAAGAAGGAACCCCTGAAAAAGGAAAGAAAAATTCGTCAAACTGAGCATGGCGAGTGACAAACATTCGAGAGGTGTCCGGATCAAAACATCGAAAACCCTTCTAAGTGCTGCTGTAACCCAGAAAAATACAAGGACGACTTCTTGGATCCAATTTATGAGCTGCATAATCCCTTAAATACGGATACACACGACAACCAAAAGGCTTGAATGTGGCAAAATTAGGAGGATGACCAAATAGAACCTGAAAAGGCGAAGAGTTGTCAAGAAGAGACGACGGAAGTCTGTTGATGACATAAACTGCTGTGGCAAATGCATCAACCCAAAGAGAAGCCGGTGCTTGAGCATGAAACAGCATAGATAATCATGTTTCAGAAATGTGACGGTGCTTGCGTTCGGCCCTGCCATTTTGTTGAGGTGTATATGGGCAGGAAACTCGATGATGTATGCCATGTAACTCCATAAACTCAGGGACCCTCCCATTAATAAATTCAGTTCCACCATCAGACTGAAAAGCCTTCACAGTACGAGAAAATTGGTTGCAGACAAATGTATGAAACCGGACAAACACAGCATAAAAGTCGGACTTTGCACGCAATGGATAAAACCAAGAAAAGCGAGAGAAGTCATCCACAAAAACAACATAATACCTAAAACCATCAGAAGAAGCAATAGGCGCTGGACCCCACAAATCACAGTGAATTAAATCAAGAACTGCCGAAGCTCGTTTTTCATTTAATGAAAAGGGTAAACGTTTACTGTTAGCTAACTGACAAGAAGAGCAAATACTAGGGTTTGGCAAAACTGAAGTAACAGACAGACAACCCAATTTATTCAACAAAGAAACAACTGAAAATGGGACATGCCCCAAACGTAAATGCCACAGATCAAAGCTTGCTTTTAACTTCGTGTCCCGAATAGCTGCCACCAATGCTGGAACACCCCGATCAAGCAAATAAAGTCCCTGACTACACCTTCCCTGGGCCAGAATTTTCTTTGAGATCCGATTCTGAATCGCAAAGAACTTATCAGAGAAAATCACATCGACAGGATAATCCGCAGTTAATTTACTGATAGATAATAAATTCTTCGTGATATGAGGTACTACCAATACATCTAACAGTTTAACATCATCAGAGAGCTTAGAAGTACCGATGTGGGAAATACTTAAAGAATTACCATTACCAACAATAACAGAACCGTTACCAGAATAAGGCTCAAAAGAGGTCAAGGTGGACGGCTGATTTGTCATGTGTGCAGAAGCCCCAGAGTCCAAGTACCAATCAGAGAAAGGAGTTGACACGTTGCAGATATGGTAGAGGCGAAGCCGGTTTCCACTCCTCTGGCTGCTGGTGAATCTCTTATTAGCACGGGACCTGCTTTTAAGGATCCCACTCTTTATCGATCTCTGGTTGGGGCGTTACAGTATCTCACCATCACTAGACCTGACTTGTCTTATGCTGTGAGCTCTGTTAGCCAATTCCTTCAGTCACCCACTGAGGATCATTTTTTGGCTGTCAAACGCATTCTTCGCTATGTTAAAGGTACGATTCATTTTGGGCTTTCCTTTACTAGGCGATTTGATTCTTCTATTTTGGGCTATTCTGATGCTGATTGGGCTCGCTGTGCTGAAACTCGTCGTTCCACATATGGGTATTCTATATTTATTGGGGGAAATCTTGTTTCTTGGAGTGCTAAGAAACAGCCTACCGTTGCTCGTTCCAGTTGTGAGTCTGAGTATCGTGCTATGGCTAACACTGCAGCTGAAATTGTTTGGGTTCTCAATTTACTTAAGGAGATTCGAGCTTTGCCCACTACTAGACCTGTTTTGTTATGTGATAACAAGAGTGCCATCTTCTTAAGTCAGAATCCTGTGGCCCATAAGCGAGCTAAACATATTGATTTGGATTACCATTTCGTTCGTGAATTGGTTTCCTCTGGACGCATTACTACGAGTTTCGTGCCTTCACATCTCCAACTGGCTGACATCTTCACCAAGAGTCTTCCTCGTCCAGCCTTTGAATTTTTACGATCCAAGCTTTGCGTGTGTCTTCATCCCACGCAGCGCTTGACGGGGGGTAATAGAGATAAAGACTAATTCGTATTGTCAAAGATTTCTTGTATATTTGGTAGAGATATTTGTGTATTTCTGGTATAGCTTTTAGAATAATCTTCTCCTCAATTATAGGAGGTTGTTATGTAATCTTTGACCAACTTGTATATAAATATACACAATACACCGATGATAACTCTCACGGTGATTATTCTCCCAACTCTCTGATCTTCTCATCTCTCTTCTTTTCTATAAATTATATCTAAGTTTACATGGTATCAGCCATCTTACGGTTCTGAATTTCATCTCTTCCGCACCTTAATTCTGCCGCAAGTTTTCTTCTTTTTCTTGCCGCTAAAGACTAATTTGCGCCAAATACTACTCTTCTTCTCCGATGACTTCTGCCACACCAGACCCGATCCCGGTCACCACCATGATCAACATGGTGCCTATTAAGTTGTCCTCTGCCAACTACCTAATGTGGCGTCGGCAAATCACTCACATGGCGGAGTGTTTCGATCTCTTCGGCCATCTTGATGATTCCTCTCCTGCGCCGGCAACCACGGTCACCGCCACTGGTGGTGAATCCTCCTCCAATCCCTTGTTCGTTGCTTGGAAGCTTAAGGACAAAAAGCTCCTTAGCGTCATCTTTACTTCCCTCTCCGAAGACGCCGCATCTGAAATTCTGGATTGCACGACGGCGCATGATGCATGGGTCACGCTGGAGGCTGCGTTCTCATCGGTCTCTCGATCTCATCAGTTGCGGGAGGAGCTTCTGTCCTTGCGTCGCGGTGACCTTTCCGTTGAAGAGTATGGCCGCAAGTTCCGTTTCCTATGTGACCAACTCTCCGCAATTGGCCGGCCGGTGGACGCCGCTGATCAGTCTCACTGGTTCCTCCGGGGGTTAGGTCTTCAGTTCGCCGGATTTGCGGACACCAGGCTCTCGCTCTCTCCCATACCCTCTCTTCGCGATCTGGTGCACCAGGCCGTACAGTTCAGCCTCATGCTGAAATCGATGGAGGGCTCACCAGCGACTCAGGCCGCCTTTGCCGCCGACCGTCAACCCCGTCCGCAATCTGGTAAACCTCAATCCTCTACTCACAATTACTCACGTACTCAGCATGGTAGGCAGCAAAATAATTCATCCAGATCATATTCTGGACATAATAATGGTGGAAACAATAATGGTGGACATGGTGGTGCTTTCAATTATGGTGGAAACAATAATGGCAGAACTGGAGGTGGGTTTCGTCGTACTCCCCGCTGTCAAATATGCAGGGATGAGCATTATGCAGATAAATGTCCTCAGTTCGTCAATGCCCGAAATGCTGCTGCTTCTCGTTCGGCGAATTTGGCTCAAGCCTTCAATACCTCATGCAACGTGTCAACTCCTGTCTCTGATTGGTACTTGGACTCTGGGGCTTCTGCACACATGACAAATCAGCCGTCCACCTTGACCTCTTTTGAGCCTTATTCTGGTAACGGTTCTGTTATTGTTGGTAATGGTAATTCTTTAAGTATTTCCCACATCGGTACTTCTAAGCTCTGATACCATGTAAACTTAGATATAATTTATAGAAAAGAAGAGAGATGAGAAGATCAGAGAGTTGGGAGAATAATCACCGTGAGAGTTATCATCGGTGTATTGTGTATATTTATATACAAGTTGGTCAAAGATTACATAACAACCTCCTATAATTGAGGAGAAGATTATTCTAAAAGCTATACCAGAAATACACAAATATCTCTACCAAATATACAAGAAATCTTTGACAATACGAATTAGTCTTTATCTCTATTAAAGTTCATGCTTTAACAAAAAAAATCATGAATAATCCAAATGAATAAATAATAGTACTACAGATTTTATATCTAACAAAAAGTCTAAAATTATAAACGAAACAAAATGTTGTAAAAATAAATAAATTACTCCATCTTACGAGCAATCCCACAAAATAATGGAGCCAGTGTGATAACTCAAACGGTATATGATTATATATATTTTTCTCATGAATTGTGCAACGTAAAAGATAATATTAATGATATTATTTTAACGTACTATTTTTTAATAAATAATTAATAGTAAATAAAATTATCAAATTTAATGATAATCATGAAAATTATCCATAAAATATCGACGGGAAGACAAATAATAATTTCACTAAATTAAATATTTTTTACAATTGTATTTATCAAATAACAAATCGTATTTTGAAATATATCATGAGAGATTATGATTCAAGATAAATATTAATATCATATATTATTATATTGAATCGATCAGTTTTTTAACACAATATACCACTTACAATATATTAAATCAAAATATTAATACATATAAAAAAGTATTATATTTATATATTAGTACAAGGTTAAAAAAATACAAAAAACTATTGATTTATCGAATAATATCACAAATTCGAGGCAACTTAAAAAAAAATACATATAGCACTTATATATCTTTTATTTTCTTGAATTTAAGGTTAATTAGAAAATGGAATTGAAGAAGACTATCTCTTGAAAAAGTGCAATAAGCTTCTTAAAATTTTATTTTCTTGAATATAAATTCTCGGATTGTTTTTTAAGTTTTTTTTTTTACATATGATTATTTTTCTGTCATTTCCAATTGAATTAAATAATAAACTAGCCATTAGCAAATATAATTAATAAACCTACAATCAAAAGAACAATTCAAAATTTAAAGCTTCAAACCATTATTTATTTCAATTAAATTAATTAAACATAAGATAGTAAATTAACAATCACGGAGTATAATATAAACCCTAATTCATTAATTATAAATTATAAACAAAGTAAATTCATTCATAAATTAAAAACAATAATAAAATCAAATAAGTGATAAGTACGAATAAACATATTAGGTAAACAAAATATAAATTAAATACTAATAATCAGTTACCTTTTTTTGGAAAGAAACAGAGCCAATTATTGAAGCAGTTTGAAAGTTTGGGCCTGGGCCTGGGCCTGCTGCATCCGCCCCTACTCACAACCCTAAACTATTCTTTTCTATAAATATATGTGCATCTCCTTAATTTCGCTCATCGCAATCTCATAGTAATATATTTTCTTCCGCGATTCTTTCTTTTTGCGAGGAGTCTAAAAGGAGTAAACGCAATGTTGGTTTATCAGGATCTTCTCTCAGGTTCTCATCGATTTTCTACCATTAACATCTTCCAATTCTCGGAATTTGTTTTGTTTTATGTAAAAGAATTTTGTGCGATCGCTTTAAATTTTTTAGATTTTTTTCATGACGATTTTTCGGAGTGTTTTGCTAAATCTTGTAATACGATGTTGAGTTGATAATATAGTTTCGATATCGTAAGCAATTCAATTTTAATAATATCATATGTAATATGTGCAATTGATCATGTATAACGAATTTGCCTTGCTTAATTAAAATCTGTTTTGGTGATTTGCAGGCGATGAGCTTCTGTCTGACTCGTTTACGTACAAGGAAATCGAGAATGGAATGTTGTGGGAAGTAGAAGGGAAGGTAGAAATTATTAGTATTATGCATGTATCTTGTTTTATACCCTAATTAAATACCGATACAAATCTTTTATTTGTTAGATTATACTTCTAACTTTAGGGAATATTCGTAATTTCTATAATACCTTTATTAATTATGAAATCTCTTTCATTCAAAAATTGTTAATTGATGTAGAGTTTGAGAAGATTGTAAAGGATAAAATATTTATGGAATTGAGTAAGTTGGTTTTGTGAGAAAGGATAAGTCTAAGACATGCATGTTCTTTTATGTTCAATATATGTATATACAGTGGGTTGTTCAAGGAGCAGTTGATGTGAATATCGGGGCCAACCCGTCTGCTGAGGGTGGTGATGAAGATGAAGGTGTTGACGACCAGGCTGCCAAGGTTGTCGACATAGTTGACACTTTTAGGCTTCAGGTTAGTAAACGATGATCAAATTAAGACGAAATTTGTTTATAGATGCACGATTAAACGTAGGTTTTGGGTGGATTTGCAGGAGCAACCCCTTTTGACAAGAAGACTTTTATTGCATACATAAAGAAGTTCATTAAGAACTTGACAGCCAAGTTGGAAGCTGAGAAACAAGAGGCCTTCAAGAAGAACATTGAAGGAGCAACCAAGTACCTTCTTCCAAAGCTCAAGGACTTTCAATTGTAAGTTCATTCGAGTAAATTTTCCTAAGGGAGTCAAATATGTGGTTTTTCTTCACTCTTTTTTGTTTGTTTGGTTTAAAACTGAGTTGTGATTGTCCAACAGCTTCGTCGGGGAGAGCATGCATGACGACGGGGCTGTGGTGTTGGCATACTACAAGGATGGAGCTACTGATCCAACTTTTATCTACTTTGCCTCCAGCTTGAAGGAGGTCAAGTGCTGATTTTGATTGTTACGAATTATTTATATTGTGTGATTAGTGGCTCTAGTTTCAGTTTTGACCTGTCCGTCATGATATTTTGCTTTGAATGTCTCCAAAGGAGGTGCTGAGTTGAGTGCTGATTTTGATTGTTACGAAATATTTATACTATTATTTTTTATTATATTATGTGATTAGTAGTTTCAGTTTCGACTTTTTCTTCATGATATGTTTTGGTTCCAGAGTCAAATATCTAAAAAAAATTGAATTGAAAAGCACCCAAGAAAATAAACAACTGAATTCGTACAAAGAATGCTAGTGAGACTCCAAAGTAAAACTATACTAGCGAGATAACTTGCATATAATTGATTGCGATATAAAAGACTCATGTGTTGTTTAATGCAAGATTCATGTACTGACCAAAAAAAAAAAAAAAAGGATTGCAAATACCTTCACAGTATCAATTTGGACTGAAAAACAATCAACGCTAGTTGGTAGAAAGAAGCTAAAGGAACGTTTCATTAATGAAAAGACACATCGATGCATACTTTACAGCCATATATATAAACACATAAATGTTCAGTACTCTTCCCCCTCACCCCACCCCCAAGAGGTATGTTTGAATAAGAAAAATAGAAAGAAAGTCCAGAGCAGTAGAGTTGTCAAGACCAAATGATCATAGTGAGTTTGAAAAATACCAACATTATCATTTACTAGTGCTTTCCAGTCCCAAGTTCTTCTGGATATCTCTGGTCAGGCTGAATTGCAGGGTGTTATGCCATGGGAATAGTGTACGAGTAACTGGAAGCTTCCTCCGAAGGTCCTAAAATGGAGCAAATGAGATAGTTGAACCATCAGAATCAGAAGATTCAGCTTGGGTTAAAGCTAGCTCGATTACGCATAGAGATAAAATAAACAAAGATTAAATATCTTTGACTATAAGAATTATTAGGGCAACTCTGAGGAGACATAACCAAGAGAGTACCTTGAATGTGGTGTCCGGTAAATTTGAATAGGAAGTCTGCAAGTACATTAAGATTTAGTAACAGAGATTTGAACATTTATTGTTTGCACATGTAAGAATTGTTTATTGGTATTAAAAGTGATAAAATGACTTTTTAAAAGGGAAATAATGGGTAATTCAACTTTATTGGAAATATATTATTTAGTTAGTGTGTAAAACGTAAAGGCGTGTGGTGTAAATAAGAGATATTTGAGGGAGTTTTTTTTAAAGGAGTAAAAAGTTACTTTTTTCAAATAAGGAAATGTTCAATTAATAATGAGACGGATGTTTTTGACAAATGTTCAAATAATAATGAGAGTCATGAGACGCATGGAGTAACAAATATCGAGAATAGGTGGAAACCTGGAGAGAATTTAGATACGCCGTCTCATGGTGGCGAATAATGGTGGTCAGAGAAACCGCACAATCATCAGGTGACTGAAGAAACAACACATGCCATCAACATTTTTTTGTTATAATCTGCACACCCTAAGCAAATAATAAAAACATATATTTTCAACATTACAAACTGTCCTCCTAATCCTCAGCTAAGTCTGAGACACTTGAGAAAAGATTTTAAAGTACCAATATTTGGAAGTCTCTCTCCTGGTAATGGAACCACAAGGAGACTCAAAACAGAGGCAAAATTTTATCATCAGAATCTTGAAATGTGTAAATATATATTTGTAACGGTAATGCTATGAACAAATCACGAATGATATCAGAATAACTGCAAACCATTTGAAAACACCATTACTTAGCCTTGAGGTGAAATGCATAAACCCAATGTTGACCTCATGGCCAGGCAAAGGATGAAATTTGGTTATAAAAACAAAATAAGCAAGCACCCCTCAATTCATAAATTGAGTTACATTACTTCTGAGAGTAGAAAATATCCCAGCTAGTAGCTAGACCATTTCAGCAACTGTGTGTGTGTGTATATATATATATATATTCAGAATGGGCATGCCGTGCCAATGATGCCATTCACAACTTTGATTACTGACATGCCAATTACCTGAAATATTGTGGAATCCTTGCAGTCATGATCTGCATCTAACTGGACATTTCCTTCTTCAAAGTAGTGTGCTCCAACCTAAGTAAGAAGAAAATAATTTGTATTTACGCTTCTCTGTTTCCCTTTTTTGTTAAAACTTAAAAGTCCAATGGCTGTGGGATTAACAACACATATAAATAAAACTCCACAAATTGATGAATGGAAGACTACCTGAAGTTTACCTCTAGCTTCAATAAGTTGCAGGTCATCCTTAAATTCTAGGTTCCATACTGATCGCCAACTTCCATTGCTACACAAACCAACAGAAGCATCAGGCAAAAGAAAGATATGCAAGAATGCTAACCCAGTAAGGTTATGCAACTGTAGGATGGATTTTCCAGATTAGAGACCGTTGTCAGTTGTCACATACCAGATGAGCATATAGCAAACTAGTATACTCTATAATACCGACACAAATGCAATCAGGCATGACAATTGTTGACTTAACTAGATCATTCAAACTTTTATTGTTCACTAAAATTTAGGACACCTTTGGACAAGCAAAATGTTGAATATAATGCTTCTTTTTTATGGTTCATTATGAAAACAGCAAGAATGGAGAAATGGTAGAGAATTGTATTGTTATTATTAGGTGAAAAGATGCATCATGTGACAAATAACCTGATAGCATATGATGTAACTAAGATAATTAACAATATAGCACTGTGAGTGCATTGCAGTAATCAGAGAGAACATACCAGAAATTCTGGGGGCTGAGTCTAGCAGCAGTAATTACCACAACAAGCTCAAAGTCGGATCCTGGTTCTTCCACATCTTTCCCATTAACACAATAAACGGAACAAACTCCTTTTGGGTATGCTTCACTTACATACTTAATAATTTCTGCATCCAAGGCACAGCTGCACAAAAACAGAGATTATCGTTAGCAACTTAGCAAGAAAGGAAACATAATCAGCATTGAGAACTGATAGAAGATAATTGAAAAAAGATTGCCACCGTCCAAGAAAGAATCCATACATTATTCTAATGGAAAATTCTCATGCTCAATATTTCTACAGATAATTTGGGATGTAACTGTGTGAAAACTGGAATTGTGTGGATGAATGTGTGTGAATGTGAAATAGTAAAGGCTAAGGCTTAAAAACAAGATTTTGTTTGGTTGAATGTATCTTAAACATTTCTAATACCAAAAAAGTGAAGAAAATTAATGTATTATTTTGTTGTATGCCTTGAGTGGAATCATCTTCATAATGTACATGTTATTTAAACATGTAAAAGCACCTAATATATGAGAAATTGGTAGTACTTCGGCCATTTTAGATATTTCATTTGAGTAATTAATGAAAGACTGTATCTCAATTTATCTTGTAGAAATAACATTATATAAGAAAATAAAAGATTGTCCTAATTTATTTAAGCAGTCCAAATATGTTCAGATGTGAGTTTAATCAGCGACAAGTTGACTTCAAATAAATTCAATCTGAAGAAGGATATAACAATTTTAGCAACAGAAGCGTACCGATATTCCTCAATATATGAAGACGGAAGCTCTTCGTCATTTGCTGGTCTAGCATGTTCACAGACCTGAAGAAACATGGAATACTATATGCTGAGCACACATTCCATTGTGCCGATAGCAAATCCACGTGTCGTTGCCATAAGTAAATATATTTGCTCCAAAAGTGCTTTTATTTTGAGGAATTATACATAATCAATCATTTTAACCACAAAGAGCAACCCATTAATTTCAGCCAAAATTATGATTGTCCTGGATTTTTCCACATTCCCACAAGTACTTTAAAACTAGATTGAGGAATCAGCACTTTGGTGCTCTTAAACAGTTTTAGTTGACCTTGTGAACTAATTAGCATATTCCATGTTGTCACTTCTATCTTCCTTAAATGTACACAACATATTTATTTTCCTTAATATATACATATACTAAGTAGAAAGGGTTTTGTCTGTACTCTACTCTAAATGGGGAGTTGGTCTGCATATCATTGTGCCAAAATTTAGTGGCAGCTCATCTCATTAACCACATTATTATAAGTCTCTTTACTCAGCTGGTTTTGATATATTAAACAGAAGTGAAACCTTAAAATAAATAGTAAAATTAAAACATTCATCTTCACCTAAACTCCAGATCAGTATGAAATAAAGATCTAATCATGCTGTCAACAAGAAAGAAGCACATTCATAATATATTGATTAAAAGGGCTCATAAACCCTCCAGTACATGAACTTAAAAACTCATGGGGAACAGTGACTGACTACCTGTTTCACATGGTCAACTATTGCAACCTGAGCAGTCCTAGGATCAAGATACTCATCCTTATCAACCTCGCTAAATGATGTAACCATAACCTGCTAGCATCAACGATGGGATAATGAATAACAAGCATCAAAACTAAATTCTCTGTTTGACACTGCAGAAGGGCCTACTTTAACATGAAAAATGAGTAACTAGCAATATTTCAATTCCAGTGTCAAGTAAGAACAGCACGTCAACCAATTATAAATCTAGTTTACGAGTCTAGCAAATAGCTTTCTATTTCTACAACATCTTTAGTAAAGATTGTGGATCTGGGATGCGCAAACTGGCTGAATTATTCCGGGACATTGAACATCATAACACTTGTGAGGGCTAATTACTAAAAATCTCTAAAAAAGGATGCTCCACTGGTTTCAAGGAAATCAATTTTCAGCCTAATTACACCATATCATGCCACCTCCAATTGAAACCCCATTTATATAGGCTGCATTTACTGTGTGTTAACAATTTAACGGTGCTACCAAACGAGCATAATTGACAAACTAGGACATGAGATTTCTCTTCAAAAACAAAAAAACAGTCTAATCAACTATATAGCAAATTCTCAAAGAGATGTTGAAGCCAACATAATTAGGGCAAAATTATCACATAATTGGCGTTACCTCACCGCTTCTATCAGGTAGGTCCAGGAATATCATGTGAGATTTGTTGTAAACCGGAAACGCCTCAGCTGCCGCCGTTCGGTACAGTGTCTCATTTCTCAAAACCGCCCTCATATCTACCCAACATTTAGGAAAAGAGACATCAATTCTGCATTCATCCCGATGTGCATTCATGTATACAACTGCATGTGATGAGTGTGCCGGATTACCTTTCGCGACGTATTGGATTTCACCGGCGGGTGAATTGAGGAGAAACCATTTGGCGATCTCGATTTTCTGCTTGTCAGTGAGCTCCGGCGCCGTTTCTTCTTCGTCTGACATTACTGAGATCCCAAATGGAAGGGTTTTGGAAATTGTTTCCAGCAAACTTCCTCCCCCGTAATTGTAAACAACAACTGGATTATTGGAGTATTATATTTGCGCTTAAAACAGTGTGTTTCATTACATACTAGATTACGATTACACAGTAATATAATAAAAAAATTAATAATTAAATTTGAAAATGTATTGAAATTAGTAAATGGAAATATGTTTAGGTTGTGTTTGGATGTAGGGATTTAATTTAAGAAGGTATTTCAAATGAAATGATTTAAAAATAGGTGGATTTCAAATGAAATGGTTTTAGGGAGGATTTGAAATCTAACTCAATTTTAACTAAAAATGTGTGGAAACAAATGAATTTGAGTTGTGGATTTGAAATCCATAAGCCCAAATCCACCCAACCAAACGCAGCCTTAGAATTTTATTTTAAAATTATAATTTTGTATTTGGAGGTATTTTCACTGCAAATATGTCGTAAATATCTTGCAAACTGTAGATGTCTGTTCAATATACTTATTTTCGGAAATATCAAGTATGTTTTGCTGTACCCACTCCGTCCACAAATTAAATTTCCGAAGTAATTTTAGCATAAATATTATTTTCATTTTTGAAAGCGTATGCATTAAATATTTGATTAAGACAATAACCATAAGCCATGATCTGATATAGGTTTCTTAAACAACTCTATAGTAAATTAAAAGAAAAACTAAAATGAGTTGAACCATCATAAAATACTGTAAAAGTGTAAAATAATGGACACAAATTTGTTAACCTTATTAATATATTTAACATCTCTAATGTCAAAATTCACCCATCCACGCATATTCAGAAATAAACTTAGTCCTGAATCCTCATTTACTTATAATTAAACTAAAATTGGATGAAACGTGAAATTAAAGAAGAAACAATATCAAAATTGATATCCATTATGAGGATCACTATTAACAATACATAGCTTCAGCAAAAACTGAGTTAGGAGGGAAGCGAGCACCTCCATATGTCGACTTCCAAACATTATGCCATGCCTTCAAAGGACTAACTCTTCGAAGACCATCAAAATACTCATTCGTTCTATGATTATTAAACAGACCTCTAGCACCAAAAACCGTTAACTCTGTCGACTCCATATAGCCTCGTATTCTTGAAACAAATGCCCCTCCACCAGAGAAGCCAGCTTTAAAGCGACTGCTTTCTTGCGGGTAGAGCTGAGCTATGTTAGGTTCATATGACAGCGCTTGCTGCTTTGGGGGGTTATCATCCAGGCCTATGTAACTTCCCATCCCGAGTGATTCCCAGTCGATCTTTTGCAAGAGTTTAGTTGCCCGTTCAGTGACACGAGATGGGCAGTTTTGTAATTGCAATGCTTGCTCGATTGCTAATCTTTCAACTTGAACCTTCAGCTTTTGAAGGCGGTCGCCAATTCTAGCAGAGACAGCATCGTACAGCTTTCCTCTTGAGATGTTTGTGTCTGCTCCGTTGTCAATTAAGTCGTCAAATTTGATGGGATCACCGACAAGTATAGTCACCTGCCCATGTGCCAACAGATGATCATTGTTCCACACACACAGAAATATGGATGATTACAAAGATGATCCCTTTAGCCTAAATGCCTAATTACAAAGAAAAGAAAGAGTCTCTCTTTCAAGACTTGCAAGTACCACCCTTGACACATGTCTTTGTTTCCACAAAAATTGCATACTGTCAATAAGGGTATTTGTAAGAGAACTGCAAATTTCAAAGGGAATGATTGTGATACCTCAAGGAGTATTTATAATTTCAAAACATAACAGATTTTATTGAAAATAGGCCAAACGGTAACAGTAATTTTGTAGCCCAAAAGTACATGGCGCAAATAAGATGGACCAAAAGAGAACATACAGTTTTGCCAACCCGAGGGAACTTGGCTCCAACTGGCATGACCTCTTGCATTCCAGTATGCACGAATGGAACAACTATTGGAAGACTGTCAGCATCCAAGACCAACCTGTGAAAATTATAAGCAAATGCATTATATATGCTGAACCCAGACTCGGGAAATGAAAATGGTAATATCTAGCCTTACAAAAATGTATGGCCAGCTCAATATTCCTTTTCTATACATGAAGTTCAACATCCTTAACCCTGTATAGCATACATGATCATGTGCAATTCATTGTTGATAGTGTAGGGAAGGTCACACGAGAGAGGATTTCAAGTCATGACATTTAAAGATATTCACACAATTGCACATAATTCAGTCAAAATGAGTGAGTAACCTAAACTTTTAAGCAAAGTTGTTGAATTATTCAAAGAGTTAAAATGGTGTTTGCGAAAGATTTTTCTGATTTTGCTTCGGCTTTGCAAACACCACCTTCCAACTGCTTTAAAGAAGCAGGTTATGGTTAAAACCTCAAGTGGCTCCTCACCTCCTTCCAACAACTTTTGACCAAAAGCACTTCCTACTTTCAAACACAATACCTACTTTTGATTATAAGTAATTTCCTCACAAATTCTAATTTTAATCACTTCTCAAAAGTAAAAAGTAATTGCATACCGGCCCCCCTAAGTACCTTCCAATGCCTCTTTTGGCAGATCCCATAGTCTTCCCACCATCTCGAGAGCGACTGCCTTCAGGAAATATGTGAACCCACCCTCCACGATTCAGTTTAGAAATAGCTAAGTCCATTCCCTGGAATAAGAAATGAGGCAAGCAGCATGTTTTATCATGTAGACATGAACAAAATTAGGTTCCTAAAGCACAACCATTTCGGGGTCATTACTCTATACTTACTAAAAGCGGTATAAGTTTCTTTTTCTGACGGCACAGTAACGGTTATCCATCATTCTAAAGTGAAAAATATCAAGGTCTGTGAGTAACTATCCAAACCCCAGGGGAAGCTCCTATATTTCAACCAAGCAGTAAGGAAAATTGTGCAATTATTCTACTAAATTAGGAAGCCATCATTTAGTCATTGCCCACACATTAACATTACAATTTACATTTCACTTGAAAACAATTTATCAAAATTACCAACCCACATAAAAATCTTTCACCTGCAATTCTATAAGGCAACGGGGAAACTAACTTCCGGTTAAGATATACTTTGAAAGCGTGTTGTAATAATGAGATTTACAAGGCATAGTTCTCAAGGAATTACAGAATAAGAAAACAAAGACATCTGAAACTAGCAAACGAGGATACTGCCATACTGAGGAAATGGGGTTTTTAAACACACCTTCTGATAAATCCCTTCTCCACGAGAAACTGGCAGAACTTTCACATGCTTGAAGAATGCTGATGTAACTGGATTTTTGAAACATCGGTCAGATGCACAGAGTGTCCATCGCAATGCACTTGCATTTAACATCAAGCTAGGGGGTAGTAGGGAAGCAATGACCAAAGGGTCATCCATAGCAGCAACATGATTACTAACCTACAACAGTAAAATAATTCATATTCATCCATAGCATGATTGCTAGCCTACCACCATAGAATACCTCAATGTTGATCACATCATAAGAGGATCTTACTCACCGTTATTAGAGACTTGTTTTCTGGCCTATGCAACACCGCCTGTTCCAATTTTTCTGCACCGTATATCTGTAGAGCGTAGAGAGCAAGAGAAACCTCTTAATGCAACAAAATATAAGACTTATAATTAAAAAATGGTGGCATTTGAATTTACCTGAACGCTGTTGAGTCCGTGCATAAAAACGTGGCAAACATTTCCAAGAACAGGAACAGCAACAGCCTGGAGCATACGGGTCAAGATTGACTGATCTTCTGCATCAATATCCTTACTCACTGCAGTATGAAACTGAAAGATGAGCCATCTACAGGAGAACAAATTAAAATGCAGATCATGTACGCCCAAATATATAATATCCGTGTAATCATAAAGATAAGCATTTATGTAGTTAATTTGTCATATTAACAACCATCCAAACATTATTTAAAAAAAAAACGAATTAACAAGTATTGAATAACTAGGCCACACCTCTTTTACGGTAAAAAGCAGAAGATGAAGGCAAAGAATGACGACGGAATTCTGAGAAGCGATCGAGCCACCGCTGAACAGTAGAGGAGAGATAACCGCCGCTATCGATCCTCGAATTCCGGCGGCGGTGATAATCCACGGCCGCTACCCTAAAACGGTCCCTCAGCCTAAGCTGCAAGGATTTAGCCCCCTCCGCCAACAGATCGCCTCTGCATTCTATCCAGCGCTCCACCACCATCTTCTTCTTCAAATTATCAATTACACGCCCTAACCTACCAAATTAATTACAGTATATTTCTACGTCAAGCAATAAAACCAGGCAATTGAGCTAATGAGCTTTGAACTAAACTATAGGATTAATAGATTATGTTAATGGATCCACAAATTGTGCAGTGACGGCGAAAATTTGAGAGACGAAATACGAAAAAATGCGCTAATGTCTTGAAAGGCGAATAACTATTTATTCATTGGGTGGGGGGTTTGTGTAGCCGACTCTAGCGTGAGCAAGTGGCGCCCACATCGCACGATGACTCACTACAAATGGATAATGATTCCCTCTCAAAATATCTTTGTGGCCCATGTGGAAAAAAAAACTTTCCTTCCGTCCTGGTATGACTTGCACGATTTGAATCGACGCCTAAAGTTAGTAATATGAAATGTCTCAATAATGAAAGTGTGCAAGTAATTAAGGGATAGGTGGAGTATGCATTTTTATTTCTTTAGTGTGTTTTAATTTATTTATTTTTAAGCATAGTGTGTTTTAGTTAAGAAATACAATAGGCTGATGTGATTACTGATTAGGGGAGAAAAAAATATTCCCATAAAATTTTCACTATACTTTAGTGAAGTATATTAAGAAAATTATGATTAAATAATAAAAATATAATACAAATGATATAGTTGAAAGAGAAAAAAATAAATAAAATGTAAAGTGAAATGTAAAAGAAAATAAAAAAATTAGAGATATTTATAAAAAAATGTATGAAAAGTCTACAGGCAAGGAAAAACTTTGTTAAAAATATAATGAAAATTTATTGTGTCCAGAAAAAGAAAAGGAGAAAGAAAATTATATTGGAACGGTAACTGAAAATTGATCCATTTGTTTTTTCACACAATCAAATAGAAAATGAAAAAATCAGAAATAATATAGAAAATTATATTGGAACGGTAACCTTTTTTTTTTTTGGAAGGAGTACTAGTTACACAAAGCTCTCCGTAATTCGAAAATAATGAACAAAATTCCTCCATGATTTTAAAATTGCACAAATTTCCGATGATGTTTAATAAATAATTTTAATTCTTCATGAAACGAGTAAAATTATCTATGTTTTCTATTTTTCATAATGTCCTTCATAACATGGAGTAATTCTCACGACATCAACATTTAAGTTTTTTTCTTTTACAAGAAACAGAAAAAAAAAAAAAAAAACTGTATAAATTATAGTTACTCAATGAATGATCCGATCGAAGATCACCCCGAGTAAAATAGTCTTCCTCCGTTCTGTAATAATTTACATATTTATCTTTTATGAACGTACCAAAACAATTTATTGGAACATTTTTCATAAACTATACTTTCAAAATATTAAATTGTGTACCTAATTTTATGTGTAAGTTACTTTGAAAGAGAGAGATTACATTAATGTGATATACTGTATCTCATACAAGTTTTGTCAATATTTATTAATTTTTTTTTTCTGGGTGGAACCATAAATGGATCATGTTAAAAACTAGTATAAACTATACACTCTTGCATAACGTGTCATTATGGTTTTATGTATGATATAAAGAAAAACGAAGAGAGCGATTCTAGCCTTTCAAAGTGAAACCTTGAACTACAAGGGCATCCAAAATTCTAGCAAAAATTATGAGTAAAATTTCAAAGCACATAGTATATTATACTCAAAATTAACCTTGAATCATTTCAAGATTCTGCATTCTCACTAAAATAGTTCTACATAAAAGACACCTATGATCCAATATGCTTGGCCATTTAACAAGATTACCAACGCAATCAAATCAAATACTCACATAATACTGCACACATTAAGAAGAAGTATGCCATTACAACAAATATAACCGAAAAAGGGCAGGATAAATCCTAACCGAACACACATAAAAAATAAAATAATTTGTTTTTTACAATGCGCAATTATCACTCAATATTGACTACAAGGGAGCATCATTGAGCTGATAAAATCAAAGCGCTTTCATTTTCTATGCAGCAGCAAGTACCTTAGCAATGCGTTCAGTAGGTACCAATGGAAGATGCGAGGCAACCTTGGAACCTTTCTCAGCAGCTTCTGTCACAGTTTGGTTGTACTTGATCGTATAGTATCTAGCAGTCGGAGTAAAAGCATCAACCGCTCGACAGAAAAGCGGGAGCTTATTCAGGGAGCGCCAGGTCGATGCTGCGTATTGCTCAGCAACTGGTTCGTATTTGGTGTATATATCCTTAGCAGCCGGCTCGTACTTGGCATACACTGTTTTGGCAAGTCCCGAGGCGGTTCCCACCACGCCCGTAGTCCTGACTTCGGAAACAACAGCACGGGCATTCTGGGCAGTCTCCAAGGCCTGAGACGACACCTGCATCAGGGTTGGGGGAACACTGTTCTGCACTTTGTTCACAGATTCATCAACCTGCAATTACAATGTCCCAACATCAATCAGTTTGCTATGTAATCTAATGGATTAAACAATTCTATCTTTTTCTTCTGCAGGAAAAATGAATGATCTTATTGATAATACAAGAATTCCTAACCTCTAGCAGGGTATTTCCATTATAAAACATTTGTATTTATCAAAATATAAAGATTCTTCGTCTAATTTGATCTCACAAACAGACTTAATCGAGCAATATTTAGAAAAATCTGACAAATATTCATGAAAATATGACATTCCCGGCAAGGGGAAAGGATATTAAAGATAAGCAGAGTACTCAATTCAAGTTATGAACATCCCCAACTTTTCCAGCACAAATAATCGCAGTGTACAGTTCACACCACAGAGTTGCTAAAAATCAGATGCAATTGCCAATTATCAGCTTATGAAATTGTGTAATTCATATTCAGGAATGAAAAAGCCCTAATTCATAGATCGTCCGTCTAATTCATATTCACAGATCGTCCGTCTAATTCATATTCAGGAATGAAAAAGCCCTAATTCGCAAAACCTAGGAACATATCAATGTAAATTATACTGAATTATAAAGCTATACCTTGCGATCGACGAATTTGAGAACATCAACAGGTACACCTTGATATTTCTGATAAACGGGGCCGACGACGGTTTTAACGGTGCCCTCGACGGTATCGACGCTGGGCTTCAAAGGGCCGGAGTTTTCCTTGGCGTAACTGTAGAGTTTCGCAGCGAACATCAAGGCATGGAAGGTAGCAACCTGCACGAATTCCAAGTACTTAAGCCTCTTCTCCTCGCTCTCGGCCTTCATCACAACGAAAAATAAAAATCAATCAATCAAAAACGAAAAAAAAAAAAAAAAACATAATCAGGAAATGAAATGGCGAAATTGATTCATACGAGAAGGGGCTGTTGAAGGTTAGAGTCTGCTGCTGCTCCGGCCATTGTTAGCTGCTTTTCTATCGGTTCTCGATTGGAAAACGAAGGCGAAGACAAAATCGCGATTGAGAGACGAAAAGGCACGAATGAAAATGAAAGGGGGGAATTATATTTGAAGTTGTGGTTTGGGTGAATGTATAAATATAGGGAAATGGAAAGGGACGGTCAGAAAGCGTTGACTCCTTTGGGGTTAAGGAAACGTATGTTCTAGAACGTCTACTACCCTTGTTTTGTGGTTTAGAGGCTAAGAAAAGAAATACGGCGCACCGCACACGCGTTTCACGATTTTTATTCACACCTTCGTATTTGAACTAAATATTGGGAATATTAGAAAATTGTTAAATGGTTTTTCATTTTCTGCACTTTAAATCTTACTTTCCATTTAAATTCATCATTTTCATTTCTTGTATTTTAATAAAAATTAATCAATTTATATGTTCATTAAAAAAGTAAATAACAATTTAAGTCAATAACTTTCACTAAAATATACTTATTCGTCCAAATTTATTCTACAATATTACATTATATTATTAATGTATCTACTTTATACATAAATTCATTAATATTTATTAAAATTCATGCTTGAAAAATGTACTCTGTACCTGCAGGAGTTTATTTTTTTCAAACAACGTTTATTTCACAATCTAACTTTTTTTTTAAGTAGGTATAAGCACTATTCAATTAATTTTGGTGTAATCAATTAAAATTGAAATAATTTTTTTTATATATAATTTACAATCAAATTATGAATTTGTTCATTTTAGTGTAATCAATTAAAATTGAAATACTTTTTTTAAATACTATAATTTACAAATCAAATTATGAATTTGCTCATAAATTTTCATTTAATGTAATTATCATCTTTTTTTTCCCTTTTCAATAAGATTAGGTTGGATAAAGAATTACTCGTATTTCATTAATCTTGGATTTTTGTCTTCATACCAATCGTTTGTCTTACGGGCAAAAATATTAAGGGTTGGTCTGCTATGGACTCGAGTGCATGTTGTGCACCCTAAAGTCTAGTATGCACTCGAGTGCATGCTATGCACCCTAGTCCATGTTACACTGAAAAGTGCAATATGGACTAGGGTGCACAACATGCACTCGAGTGCATACTAGACTAACCCACATAAATCTTGAAAATAATTTGAGCCCATACCGGAGTAGATTTTATCATAAGAGGGTCCATAAAAAAATGTATTGATGTTGTAATTTCTATCTTGTAATTCCTGAGAAAAAGGGTATAACAAGCGGATAGACAGACGGAGTATATAAAAGCCTATTATATTCAAAATTAACCTTTCAAGGTTCTGTATTCTCACTAAAATAGTTTTACATAAGACAAACAATACACCTACGATCCAATATGCTTGGACATTTAACAAGATTACCAATATATCAAATACGGAGTACATAATACTGCACACATTAAGTATGCCATTACAAATATAACCGAAAAAAGGCAGGATATAACCTAACCGAACTGAGAAAAAACAATTTTTTTAACAACACTCAATATTTACTAAAAGGGAGCATCATTGAGCTGATAAAATCAAAGCTCTTTCATTTTCTATGCAGCAGCAGCAAGCACCTTAGCAATGCGTTCAGTAGGTACCAATGGAAGATGTGAGGCAACCCTGTACCCTTTCTCAGCAGCTTCTGTCACAGTTTGGTTGTACTTGATCGTATAGTAGCTGGCGGTCGGAGTAAAAGCCCCAACAACACGACAGAAAAGCGGGAGCTTGTTCAGGGAGCGCCATGTCGATGCTGCGTATTGCTCAGCAACTGGTTCGTATTTGGTGTATATATCCTTAGCAGCCGGCTCGTACTTGGCATACACTGTTTTGGCAAGTCCTGAGGCGGTTCCCACCACGCCTGTAGTCCTGACTTCGGAAACAACAGCACGGGCAGTCTGGGCAGTCTCCAAAGCCTGAGACGACACCTGAACCAGGCTCGTGGGAACACTGTTCTGCACTTTGTTCACGGATTCATCAACCTGCAATTACAATGTCCAACATTAGTTTGCTATGTAATCAATCAATCACAAGGGAAGAAGAGAAGCATTGATTTAATAGATCATAAAATTCTTTCTTTTTCGGCTGCAGGGGAAATGAATCATCATATTTATACTACAAGAAATCCTAATCTCTAACTGGGTATTTCCATGATAATACATTTGAATTGATCACAAACATGCTAAATTGGGATTGAAATCATTTGTTCCACTTTTCATGTTTCATTCTGTTCCACTTTTCATGTTTCATATTCTGTTCCACTTTTCATGTTTCATATTCTGTTCCACTTTTCATGTTTCATATTCTGTTCCACTACATGTAACTGACACATGTCATTTTAAAAAATAATCAACGTCGGGGGCGACACATGTTATGCAACAGGTTGGAACAACGGTGAAACACGAAAAGTGGCACATAGGAATCCAACCGGCCGTGTTTAGAAAAATCTGACCAATATTCATGTAAATACGTCATTCCCTGCAAAATTCAAGTTATGAACATCCCCAACTTTTCTTAGCATGGCTGAAAGCACAAATAATCGCACATTACACGACATAATTGCTAAAATCGGATGCAATTATCACCTCATGAAATCGAGTACAAATTAATCGTCCGTTTAATTCATATTCAGGAACGAAAAAGCCCTAATTTACAAAATCAATTTCTACAAAGCAACAAATCAAACATGACGGAATAAATCAAGGTAAACAACACACGATTATGAAGCTATACCTTGCGATCGACGAATTCGAGAACATCAACAGGTACACCTTGATATTTCTGATAAACGGGGCCAACGACGGTTTTAACGGTGCCCTCGACGGTGTTGACGCTGGTTTTCAACGGGCCGGAGTTTTCCTTGGCGTAACCGTAGAGTTTGGCAGCGAACATCAAGGCATGGAGGGTAGCGACCTGGACGAATTCCAAGTACTTGAGACTCTGCTCCTCGCTCTCCATCTTCACAAATTTTAAAAAAAAAAAATCAATCGAAACGAATGCAAAATTGAACACGATTATGAAAGGAAATTAATATGACGAGGAATTCATACGGGGAGGGATTGTTGAAGGGTAGAGTCTGCTGCTGCTCCGGCCATTGTTAGCTGCTTTTCTATCTGTTCTCGGTGGGAAAACGAAAATGTGAATGAGAAGATGAAAGGCACGAATGAAAACGGAACGGGGGAGCTATATTTGTAGTTGCGATTTGAGTGAAAATGAAATGGGGGAAAGGGACGGTGAGAACGTCCACCGTTCTTCTTACTAGCTAAGGAAATATATACGGCACACCGTACAAGTTACATTCGTCCGTTTCAATTTTCGTGTTTCATGAAACGTTGTTGTATGATTAACACATATTGGATATTGATTTTTTTAAACACCAAGTGAAATACAAAATATTGAGACAAAGTGGGATAGCTCAAGTGTTAGAGCACCACTACCTAGGCCTAAGGTCTGGATTCGAGTCATGGGATAAAAAAAAAATATACAAAATATTGAACATACAATTTTATTCAAATTGTATTAGTCTATGTGAAAAATATGTATATTAAGTTTGGTCCTTTGGACATGAAGAGAGTATTTTATAGGTTTTCATATTTGAACTAAATAATGGGTATATTAGATAATATTAAATTTTTTTTTTTTATATTTCTGCGCTTTAAAATCATATTTTAAATTTTATACAACATCATCCAAAGTTTGAAACTTGAAAGTAATTTTTACCCGTCAAAAAAAAAAAAAAAAAAGAAACTTGAAAGTAATATTTGGGTTCTTTTCAATTCATGGGCCCAACCTATATTGGGTAAGAACGCGGCTAAAGGCACTCGGATTTTCTATGAGTACACCCACGGGAATTCTTTTTTGTCCCAAGGGTGTTGCAAAATGACGTATTTACCCCTCATGTACTTTTTTAAAAAAACGCCGGATGAGTACACCCACCTCCTATCTAAACGCGGGAATTCGAAGGGTCATCACTTCTT
The DNA here is from genome assembly GCA_963675135.1 of Galeopsis tetrahit. Lineage (NCBI taxonomy): Eukaryota > Viridiplantae > Streptophyta > Magnoliopsida > Lamiales > Lamiaceae > Galeopsis > Galeopsis tetrahit. Next base: position 91,888,374 of record OY776121.1, read on the forward strand.
CCCAACATTGGGTCCATGTTCGAAAAAAACTTCCCAACATTGGGTCCATGTTCGAAAAAAACTTCCCAACATTGGGTCTATGTTCGAAAAAAACTTCCCAACATTGGGTCCATGTTCGAAAAAAACTTCCGCGAGTTTTACTTGGTCGAATTTTTAACCCAAAAGTCTCTGTAACGAACAATTTTTCGAACATTTGACAAATGTTCGAAAAAAACTTCCCAACATTGGGTCCATGTTCGAAAAAAACTTCCGCGAGTTTTACTTGGTCGAATTTTTAACCCAAAAGTCTGTGTAACGAACAAATTTTCGAACATTTGACAAATGTTCGAAAAAAACTTCCCAACATTGGGTCCATGTTCGAAAAAAACTTCCGCGAGTTTTACTTGGTCGAATTTTTTACCCAAAAGTCTGTGTAACGAACAAATTTTCGAACATTTGACAAATGTTCGAAAAAAACTTCCCAACATTCGGTCCATGTTCGAAAAAAACTTCCGCGAGTTTTACTTGGTCAAATTTTTTACCCAAAAGTCTATGTAACGAACAAATTTCAAATGTTCGAAAAAAACTTCCCAACATTGGGTCCATGTTCGAAAAACCAGTCCAAAACGCTGCAATCGTGCTAAACCATGCCAATTAGATGTCCATTGATTTATTTTCATCCTAACACATAAAAAATTGATACATTCTACACATAAACATGATTATAGCACAAAAAACCAACATTAATCAACACATGCATGAATTAACCCCAAATTCAAAAAATAAAACATAAACCCTACAACAATAAAATCAATGTTTTAACAAACAAAAACCGAAATAAAACATGCGTCCTACTCTTCTTCTCAAATATAAGCAAGAAAAACTAACCTTTAACCATTTTTGTAAAATGAAAAAAAAAAAAACGTGAGCTCCTATTCTCCGAAAAAACGATGGAGTGGGGGAGAACAGTGCTCTCTCTTTCTCTTTTTTGACGTCGCAGGTAGTGGGAGTGGGAGTGGTGCGAAAAAATGTTGATGGAGTGGGGGAGAGGTTTGGGGAAGATAGAGGGATGGGTGTACCGAATGGAGAGAAGGGAGGGAGGGAGGTTGAGAAATGTTAAGGGCATTTTTAGATTTTTCAGGTGGGTGTCCTCATCCATTTTGTGTGTGTTCTCATCCCCTGGATGTACTTATAGGAAATTCGGGTGCCTTTAGCCGCGTCCATTGGGTAAATGGGCTTCAATGCAGACAAGGCAATCAAATTCAAAGGATTTGGCTATATATCCCTCCAGCTTTGTTAAGTATACTCCCCGATTAATGTACCAAATGTTAAATATACTTCTCTTAAATTGCCCAATTTAAAACATTTTTTAAGAAGCCCACAAACGTTTGATCAAATAAAGTTTAAATATGAGAATTGAGATTAAGTTTTGCTTTAATTTATCATTTATCAAGAGAAATTGAATATTACAATTACAAACATCTTTATTAAATAGAATACTATAATTTTGATTTAAAAAAAAAAAATTGTTAGAATGATTCTTGTGATGGATTTGTTAGAATGATTCATGACTAAATAAAACTTTGTAATTTATTGTCATCTTTGTATGCATCTATATATTAGTAATCTGTTTTTCGATATTCAATTTTTTTTTTTTTAGTAATTTATAAATATCTAAAATTAAAATAAGTATAGGTTAAGTGAGGGGTGCCCTTTCATTAAAGAGACTGGGATGAATATTGATGTTGATTACGATTGTGGAGGGGCCATTAATTATTACTGATATGACTTTAATATAAAATTAAAATTTTATTTTTCAAAATGAATCAAGTGAGACGTAATGACCTTTGTTGGCTGATTGATGTTCTTTAAATTCTGCCTATCAAAATGGCCCCATAAAATATTTTTCAATTCACGTGTCATCTAAAAATCTATTCCGTATACTATAAAATTTGTTTCTATTGTTGAACTGTGTCCAATATAACCTCTCGCTCCTATTTTACACGATAGTCCATACGTTTCACTTAGCTATTATTGGTGTCGGAAAAGTACCTCACCTTTATACATGAATTTGGACTCCTACTTCTTATTGACACTTATTTATCTATTTTACATTTTCTGGGATAAAATCGCTAACTTAAACTTGCAATAATTTAACGGCTCCTTCTATAATTTTTAAATAGAATCTCTATATCCAATGGTTTTATTCGAATTTATATTATCTTTCGAAAGTTTTTGAAAAGAGATATACATATAATAAAATAATAAGTAAAAATATAAAAGTATGTAATACCCGGTAAATCTATCTTTTTACGAAACTTACAAATAATATACTTAAAAGAAATGGAGAAGATCCATGTCCATTTTTCTTTAATATTGAGATAAAAAATAAAAATGCACGTATTTAAGAAATGAGTGGTATGCTGGTATAGACATAATTAAAGATTTATGATATTTCTAGTACCACCCCTATGACACCATGTGAAATTCTTTAATGCTATTTATTAAAGTTTACTAATTTTAAAGTTCTGCAAAATGCATGATTTTTTGCTGTAAGAAAAGGAAGAGTTGATAATAAAAACATACTACAAATTGATATTTGAGTCAATTATGAAAAACTATACTGACATTTTTTTTTATATTATATTTAGAAATCATAATTTATAAATGTAATGAGTTTTAGCTATGGGCCCTGGCTAATGAATATCATATTTTAATTTTGGAAACATGGAAAACAGAGAGAAATGATGGAATACGTGCAATTACTAATTAAAAGGACATTTCTCAAATATAGTAAAGTAAGTAAACATTGAAATAATTATTGTGAAGAGATTATATACAATACTCACATAGTCACATGCAATATTCTTATATTTAAAAAAAATAGAAAAATAAGTGTGTCAAAATTGGATTAAACGGATCTGCTCATAAAAAATCGTGCAAATATAAACTAGCTTCGTATTATTATAAAAGAAAATGTGTAATGTGTCTTAATTATAACACATATTTATTTTTATAGTAACACATGTCTGAAATAAGAGGATCTGTTTGACCCGGGTTAAATTCAAGAATTTTACTTTCTCATTTTTTATTTGTGTTAACTGTTAATATTAAACTGATAGATTGTTTTATCTCAATTATTCCTATGTTTGGTTTACAGGAATTAAACCCGTGATTAAAATAGGCCCGGAATTATTATTCTTCCTAATCATTTATTTGAGTGTTTATTAGTCCAAAAGAGAAGGTGGGATAATTTAATCCATCAATCCAAACACAAATCTCAATTCAAAAAATAATGCAATCCCATCTAATCCTATCCCACCTTATCTATCCCAACCTGTAAACCAAACATGCCCTAAAGGAATATAAACCTCTTTTGGAGTACCTCCCAAGAAAACAATTATTACCACCTAGAAGCAAATAATAGAACTCGTCTATTTAGTGGATTTAGATGATAGGTTATGTGTATAACGAATCAAGCTGCTCGTGAACTCAGCTTGATTCGTTCGTTAAAAGAGTCGAGTTCGAACTCGTTAGATACCTAATTTACTAATGAGTCAGCTCGACTCGTTAGACTCGATATCTATTTTTTTTTTTAAAATTCTATTATGCTCGTTCAATTCAATAAGATCTCGAGTTTGAACTCGAACTTCAAATGTTCAGCTCGACTCGAATAAAAGTTGAAGGTGGGTTTGACCAGCACAACACATGAGTTAATGTTGATATACTTTTTGATACGGCACCCCAATTCCAATGTAGGGGACGCTTGGAAAATTATAACACAGGAGACGCACTGCGAAATATCAGTGTTACTTTTCAAATTTCATTTGTACATCAACCAAACCTGCACCCTCATTTAATGAGAGGCCCCTCGTGTCCACTTTTTACTTTTTTTCAGTGAATAATAAATAAATTGATTTTAAGTCTATTTTATGGTGGATTTTGAATTTATTTAAATCAAGTTAGACAATGAGTCGGTTAATAGTTATAGCAAATACGAATTTATTATTATTGTGATTTCAAAAACTCGTGCAGTAGATTTATACTGAAATGGAAGTTTGTACTGAAATGGACTCTTTCAACAATCTCACCTGCAAGGTACAATTACCTAATTTTATTTGATTTTTTTTTCTTTTCTTTTTTATATTTCTGATTATCAATGAATGTTGTTGTTTATCAATTGAATTTTAAAAAAAATAAAAAATAGTCCACACTTCTATATGATTATAATTTCGAAGGATTACAAGTAATATCATTTAATTATCAAATAAGATCGAGTGATTAAATTACAAATCAAAAGCTACTCTGCCAACTCAATGATAGCCAAAATTTAGTAATACAATGTTTTAATTCAAATTTTTATTTAAAAAAAAATCATGAGTAAATACCAAAAAAAATATATATATACACAAAAATTTATATGAAATATTTTAAAAACTAATTCATATCAATTAATTAGACATAAATAACACACAGCCATATTTAATTACTCGTATACCATAACACACTCCCCCTCTCTAAAATCAGATTAATATTCGAACTAAAAAAAGGGAAAAATATTATTATTAGAGAATATGATATTATTAGCATCACCGGAGAAATGAATTTCCGTTCAGGTCCGGCAGCGAGTGATGGCGCTACAGCCGCGGTGGTAGGGATTGGCCTCCGCGCCTGGGCGGCAGTTGTAGTATGAGGCGCCGCGCCGTGAGCATGGGACACTGTCCCTCGCCAGCGCACCATAGCTGATGTAACGGCGGGTAGCTAAGATGCGCCGGTTGGACTCCGAATCGAGGTCGAACTCGTCATCTCCGTTTGCCAGGCATTCGGCGATTGTCCCTCTGCAGCCAGATCTCACCGCCGGCATCAGCCACCCAGCAGCGGAGGCGTCGTGGTCTCCACCGGCCGACGTTTTAGAGAGTGAGAGCGACGCAATTAAGCACAGTGCCAATAGCAATTTGTTGGCGCGTGCCATTTTGGAAAGCGGTGGTCAATTCTCAGCACTGATTTCTGCGAAATTCTCAGCAATGAATTTTGCCAGGGTTTCTCCCCTCTCTCTCTCTCTATAAATGGTTGAGAGAGCGAAAGCAAGTGAATATAAATGGTTGAATATATAGAGTAGCACATCAACTTTTCACTTACTCCCTTCGTTCCCATATTTAAAATTAGGACGGACGAAAAATAAAAGTTGAATAGCTTTCAGAAAACGGAATACTATCATTAATAAAGGTCTAATTATATATTTTTATTTTTTTTAAATATCAAAATTCACTATCTTCTCTAATTTCTGGTTCTTCAATCTCATTTTTTTTTACCTTTACTATTCGTTACACAGTAAATAAAGTGAATTCCTTCATTATTCTGTTTCCTTTCTTTTACATATTCTTTTTTTCTAAATATTAAAGTTTCAGATTATGCTATAAATGACATAAAGTGAAACAAAATAAAAATGAAGAATTCATTTGCTTTACATAACAGAATCACTTAAAACCAAATTGCACAATATACACCCGATTTCATACAAGAATTTACCTAAATTGTAATTGACGCGTATAAAATGAAACAGCTACACAATCGAAGGCAAAAAGAAGAGAGATAAAGCAGTTTTACAAGGTGCAAAAACAAACAAATTCCGTATGAGATATTTTGTTTATTTCGGGTGATATGAATGAATGGTATTGCTCTATTGCTGTGGGTTGAGTTCCAAAGTTTAGTATTTTTGAAAAAACTAAAATAATCAAGCTCCAACTATCAAAAAAAAAAACTTAAATTAATAATACAGCTGTAATAAGAACAATGCAAATACTTAATCAAAGCATCCTGATTTGTACCTCCATCAGTAAAAGGCTCATTATTTCCAGTCTGCAGAAAATTCTAGAAACCGACCCTTCAACAAATTTTCTCCAATTTGGCAAGTTCATCAATGGAGGAGCTCATCCCTGTCATTGTCAATGTATCATCCTGTAATTTAATCAAAGAGAAATAACGAACTATTTAATGACGAAATAATTTAATTTCAGGAGCATAATCACAAAGTCTGGAAAGTTATACTCCCTCCGTCTCACGTGAATTTACACACTTTCCATATATGGATGTACCATACTAATTTGCACACTCCATAAAAGAAAATATTTTCACAACCCTCACCTTTGAAATATACTCATATTACCCATATGCCATTACTTTTTCCACACTCAATCATTTTTTCACTTTACTTTATTCATAAAAGTTTACAAAACTACCCCTCAAAACATTAATTATTACACCTTTTCTTACACATTTCTTAAAATGTGTGCCGGTCAAAGGGTGCAAGTTCCTCCGGGACGGAGGGAGTAAGAATTTTGGCTACTGGAAAGCCTCCAAGAATTCATGACTCCCATGCATCATCGAAATTTCCTTCTAATTAAGTATTGTTATTGGTTTGATAACTTATACGGCATACCCAACGCTAATGAAATTTCCATTTACGCAAGGAAAAGTGTAAAAACTCAGAAAAACAATACAAATTCAGTAACGTAAACTCACTTTCATGCTGGAGAGTTTGGCACAAGAAGTGCTGCCTTCTCCCAATTTCCGCTTCATACTTCCTTTCATGCTGGAGAGTTTGGCACAAGAAGTGCTGCCTTCTCCCAATTTCCGCTTCATACTTCCTTGCAGAACTATCGATCTGCTATTATCTCTTCTTTTGATATAGCTTATCTAATAGTCTTTGAGCATCAGCCACTTTCCCCGGTCTTGCAAGGATTGGACTCAGTTTGCTTATAGTAGTTTCACACGGAATAAAGTGTCCATCGCTCATTTCTACAAACAACCTTCTTGCCTCTGCTTGACAATACTTTCTCGTGTGCTTTTCCTGATTAGCTAAATCGCACCATCCACTTATTAGTATGTCATAGGATGAGGAATTAGGGGGCACTCCTCTAGCCTGCATTTCTTTTAAGAGCTCCATTGCTTGTTTCATCTTTCCCACCCTTGCAAAATCATTCATAAGTAGGTTATAAGTGCTAGGTCTTGGAACAAAACCTCTGGATATCATTTCACAGTAAAGCCTTATCGATTCCTTCTTGTTTCCGATTTTTCCATGCCCAGAAACCAAAATGTCATATGTGGTGCCATTTGGAGCAAAGCCCTTATCTTCCATTTCAGAAAGGAGTTCAGCTACCTCATGCATATTACCAGCTGCTGCAGAACCTCCCAGAAGAATGTTAAATGTTGTAATATTAGGAGAAATTCCTTCGGCTACCATCTGTGAATATAGAGAAAAGGCCTTCTCTACATGAGAGCTTCTGCAATGTCCTCGAATCAGAGCATTGTAGATGACAGTATCTGCAAGATAGCCAGCTTCCATCATTTCTTCTAGCACAGATGCTGCTTTCCTAGTCATCTTTAGTTCACATAAAACAGTGATAAGATTACTATAAACAGTCAAACTCAAGTTAAGTCCCATCGCCACAAGCTTCTTGTGCATCAGGAAGATAATATCAGCCTTTTTAAAATCTGCAGCAGCAGTAAGCACAAGTTTGTGAGTAATTTCTGTTGGACGAAACCCTGAAACAGACAACTCATTCAACAGTTCCATAGCCTCATCAATTTTACCCGACTTACAAAGCCCTTCTATCAAAACATTACACGTTATTGCATTAGGCTTTAAGCCATAACTTTTCATTTCTTCCAACATTCGGAGAGAATGGTCGAATTTGCCTTCTTTGATACATGCCTTTATCAAGGTGTTAAAAGAAGCATGATCTGGAGTCAACCCAAACTGCTGCAATCCATTATAAACAGATTGCACATCATATTGGCCAAGTCTAAGCAATCCATTAAGCAAAACATTGTATGCTATGATATCAAACCCTACATTTTTGGCTGTAATCTCCTGGACAACTTCAAGGGCAGATGCTTCTTTTCCTGCTTTGAACAGTCCATCCATCAGGGTGGTGTAATTAACACGATCAGGTAGCAGTCCCCTGAGCAATGAACCTTTAAACAATGCCTCTGCCTCCTCCATTCTCCCGTCCCTTTTCAGATTGTTCATAAAAGCATCTAGTATGAACACGTTATCATCCAACCCTTGCATTTTCATATCCTTATAAAGGCCTTCAGCAATTTCCTTTTTACCAGCTTTGAAACAGCCATCTATTAGGGAACCATATGTGAAAGCATTTGGCAGAACACATTGGCTAACCATATTCCACAGTACATTATTGGCTGCTTCAAGCATTCCATTTTTCACATAACCATTAATTACTGATGAATAAGTTACCACATTTGGTAAAACATTTATTTCCTTCATTTGCTGCAAAACAGATTCCACGCCAAGCATGTCACCTATTTTACAGCGACCATCAATCAAAGCAGAATAAGTGACACAATTCGGCAACACATTGGACTCCAAAAGATAGCAAAACATATCCTCAGCTTCTCTAACCCTTCCAGCCTTAAAAAGACCATCAATCAATGTAGTGTACGATACCACATCAAACCTAATACCACGAACCACCATTTGACATTGCAAGTTAAGTGCAGCCATCAGATTACTATTTTTAAAGAAAAAATCAATTAAAAGCGAGTATGTTACATGGTTTGGATCCTCTCCTACCCTTGCCATCTCGTGAAATAGGTTTTTGACCTCATCTAACCTCCCACTCTTAAGAAGTTCATTTACAACACAGCTGTATGTAACTACATCAGGGTCAATTCCCTTTCCAACCATTTCCATGAATGCGGCCAATGCTTCCTCATGTTGGCGCTTCTTGCCATATCCACTCATCAAATTGGTATACGTAATACGATTTGCTTTCCAATGCGCTCCCACAACTAAGCTACCAATCTTATCGCCATCATCAATTTCTGAATCACTGCACTCTAAGAGTTCATCCATGATACTCTTGGCACTATCAAAATCCCCCATTTCACAAAATGCATTGATCAAAGTGTTATAGGTAACAATGTCAGGTAAGGTCCCCTCTTTTGTCATACAACCCATCAACTGAAGAGCTTCACTAAACTGACCAGCCTTGCAATAACCATGCATCAAAGTGTTAAAACCCACAACATCTCTCCAAACCTTTCCATCTCTATTTACGTTTCTACACATCATGTCCATGACAGATTTAGCATTTCCCAACATATCCTTTTCGAAAAAACCTTTCACCAATATATTACAAGTGAAATTATCACAACCTACACCCCTTTTAACCATCTCTGACACCAATCCAAGCCCCAATTCTACATATCCGTATTTACAAAACCCCCAAATTACAGTATTATAAGTAACTACATCACTCATAAATTTATAATCCCCGTTATCTCTCAACAACCTAAGCGCCCCATCAAAATCTCCAACTTTACACTGAGAGTGAATAACTATGTTTTTAGTAACAACATTAGGCGCCACACCACAAGAGATCATTTCATTATACATAAGCATTACCTGATGGACCAATCCTGTACAGTTGAAGTGGTTCAAGAGGCCGTTCCAATCAGGGAGGTCAGGCGTAAATTTATAATCTCTCATGGCGGAAAATGCGGCTGTGGCTCTGGAGAGGCGGCGGCAGCGGAGGAAGAGGTGAATGAGTGTGCAGAAGAACGAGGTGTAGAACGGGTTCCTGGTTGTGGTTCCAATAGAAGGACGTTGAGACGATACAAAGGAGGAAAACCGGTGCTTTGAGTCCCGGAGGAGGGGCTTCTTCGATTTGCTTGCAAAGTGTTTGATGAAATGCTGCTGTGGCTTTATCAACATGTTGATGGCTGGATTTTGCTCGGAAATCTGGTAGTATCGTCTTCATTAGCGACTCTCTGCTGTCTTTAGTTCGTAGCGGGATGCTTTCATGAATAATGGAATCCAACAGAGAGATGAAAAAAGCCTGCTGTATTTTCTTAAGCCTCTATGGCGCAATGGCACTTCGTCTGATATTCGAACAGTGTGTAATTTTTTTCCAATTAATTTGATAGCCTAATGAGGCTTATATCTCATTTTTTCTGATGGGCCAAGCCCAGGTCTTCTAAAGGCCCGATGATATAAGCCCCTCCATGAATTTAGATCTCGACAGTTTTTTTCTCTTTTTTTTCTTTTAATTCTCTCCTCTTCCACTCTCATTAAAATTTATTTTTTAAAATTTCCTTCAATTTTTTTCCCATCTTCAATTATTTTTTCAGTTCTCTCCTCCCTCTCCTTTTATTTAGACAGTTATATTTTTATTTACAGTTTTCTTAGATTAAAAGTAAAAATCGTATGTAAACAGAGAATTGACGGTCATTGATAAAAAGGTGAGCAACTCATTTACAGGATTTTAAAAGTATGGCGGTCATTGATGAAAAGGTGAGCAACTCAATTACAAGATTTTAAAAGTATGTACTCCATTCTGTAATAAATTTTTCAAATCACAATTTGTTTACACAAAATTTATATTTTTTCTTAAATAATTGTTTTTGTTTTCTCCTCTTCCATTCTCTCCCTTTTTGTTTCAGTTTTCTCCTCTCTCTCTCTCTCAATTTTTCTCTTTTTTCGTTCTTTGCAGTTTTTTTTGTATTCTTTTAAACTTTTCTTCAATTATTTCTTGGGTCATTGATGAAAAGGTGAGCAACTCAACATGATTTTAAAAGTATAAATTTCTCTATGTTTAATTATATTTTTTGACACCAGAAATTATGGAGATTAAAAGTAAAAATAGTACGTAAACATAGAGTTGGCGGTCATTGATGAAAAGGTGAGCAACTCATTTATAGAATTTTAAAAGTATGTACTCCTGTTTTGTAATAAATTGTTCAAATCACAATTTATATTCTTTCTTAAATAATTGTTTCTGTTTTCTCCTCTCCCACTCTCTCCTTTTTGTTTCAGTTTTCTCCTCTCCCTCTCTCTCAATTTTTCTCTTTTTTTCGTTCTTTACAGTTTTTTTTTTTTTTTTGTATTCTTTTAAACTTCAATTATTTCTTCAGTTTTCTCTCCTCCCTCTCCTTTTATTTTTATTTTGACATTATTTTAATTTCCAGTTTTCTTAAATTTATCACCGGCTTAATTGATGAAAAGGTGAGCAACTCATTTACATGATTTTAAACGTATAAATTTCTCTTTGCTTAATTATATTTTTTTCCCACTAGAAATTATGAAGATTAAAAGTAGAAATTGTTTGGCGATGAAAAGGTGAGCAAATCATTTACAGGATTTTAAGAGTATGTACTCCGTTCTGTAATAAATTTTTCAAATTACAATTTATTTACACAAAATTTATATTTTTTCTTAAATAATTGTTTCTGTTTTCTCCTCTCCCACTCTCTCTCCCTTTTTGTTTCAGTCTTCTCCTCTCCCTCTCTCTCAATTTTTCTCTTTTTTTCGTTCTTTTAATTTTTTTGTATTCTTTTAAACTTTTCTTTTCTTCAGTTTTATCTCCTTCCTCTCCTTTTGTTTTGACGGTTAGAGATTAAAAGTAAAAGTAATAGAGTTGACGATCAGTGATGAAAAGATGAGCAACTCATTTACAGAATTTTAAAAGTACTTAATAAAATTTTCAAATAACTAATAAAATTTTCAAATCACTATTTATTTACACAAAATTTATTTTTTCTTAAATAACTGTTGTTTCTGTTTTCTCCTCTCTCTCTCTCTCTCTCCTTTTTTTTTTTTTCTTTACAGTTTTCTTTTGTATTCTTTTAAATTTTTCTTCAATTATTTTTTAAGTTTTCTCTCCCCCTCTCCTTTTGTTTGGACAATTATTTTTATTTACCATTTTCTTAAATTTTTTTGGTAAACAGGCGGTCATTGATGAAAAATTGAGCAACTCACAAGATTTTAAAAGGAGTTGCACTCTTGTGTACCAGTTACATGTATGTAACTACTATATCCAATTCAATATATGTAACTACTATATCCAATCCAGTATATGTAACTACTATATCCAATTCAATAACCCATTACAAATAAGACATGACCCATTTACTATATCCAATCCAATAACACATGACTCATTTACTATATTAATTTAACACATACATTTTTTTCATGAGCCTTTATTTTACCTCAATTAATTTTTTTTTTTTAAATTTTATCATTAAAAACTAATACTTCATTAATTTTTTAAAATTTTATTTTTTTTTATTTTACACAATTAATATTTACATTTATCTTTTTAATATTATTTTTTAAATTTATTTTTCTTCCTGTTTATCATTTGTGTTTCAAATGATAATTTTTTAACGTAATTTCTTTTTATGTCATAAATAATTATTTTAAAATTTTAAAATCTAATAAGAAAATTTTAAAAATAATATTAATTATTTTTTTAAGTATTAAATAGTATAATAATAATTTGTTTTAAAAAATAAAACTCTCACCTCTCTTAGACAAGTGTTCAATTTTATTGGTACTATTTTACTTTAATTAATTGGTGTATAATTTTCACCTTATCCTTTCGAAATTTTACTTCATTCCTTATAAATTTAACTTCGTTTTACATTGTTTAATTATTTTTTTCATTTAAACTTTCATTTTTTAATCACTTTATTTTAATTTTTTATGAATATAATTTTTAGTTTATAAGTGTTATGATAACCGTTGATAAGTATTATGATATATTATTAGTTAATATGCAGTACTGTACATATTAGTTCATGTACAATATAATATTAGTTTATATTGGTATATGTTTTAATTTTTTCGAGTTTCGAGTTCACATACTTTATGGTAATAGTTCAAATATAGTATAGTATTAGTTCACATATAGTATAGTATAAATTCAAATATTGTATAGTATTAGTTCATATATTAAATACTCCGTAATATTTTTATACCCACATTAATCTCTAGTACTACACAATATATTAACTAGTACTATACCATAGGCGTACTAATACTATATCGTATTTAAACTAATATTTATATTTAACAAAAAATACATAACTTAACACATTTATAATTCCAGGCATACCATGCAAATTAATACATCAATATTAAAAAAAATGATATTAAGTAACTAGTAAGAAGAACAAAAGTGAGAATGAATCACACTGAACACACAATTCAATTAATAGATACAATCACACTCAATAAACATATGAATGCATCAACATGACGATGACCCCAAAGAAAATAATAAAACTAATGCAATATTATGCTGGTTTCTTCCCCAATTCTCAACTCATTTAAGTTTTTAAATATAAATTTTATTTTTCAATTAGATTATATTATTAATTAGTTTTAAAAAATAATCTACAACCTAAAAAAACTTGTGAGCATGTCTTATTCATACATTTATACCCAAATTAGAAAAAAGTTGAATTTTTTTTGTTTAGTTTTTTTTTTTTTGATTTTTTTCCTAAATTTTGGTCATTTTTTGAAAAAAAAAAAACTGGAAATTTTATTTCATAATTTTATTTTTGAGTTTCATATTTTTTTAATATTCGTTATGTTTTTATATTTATTTTTTAAAAGTTAAAAAAATAGAATAATATTTGACTTCGTGGTTATTCATTGGTGAATCGATAGTCGGTGTATAATTATAATTTTAATGAGTTGTATTTTAATTTAATTGATAAAGTGGTAATATAGTATTTTACATGTATTTTTCTTTTAAAAAATTTGGGGGTGAAATTAATAAAAATGAAGGTAAAAAACTAATAATCCATGTAAAAATTTGGATTTAGTTACATGCATGTAACTCGTACACATAATTCCTAAAAGGAGGGAGTGTGGATTTATTAAAAAAAGAGGGTAAATAGCCAGTTACATACATGTAACTGGTACACATAAGCAATTGCCTTTTAAAAGTATGTACTCCATTCTATAATAAATTATTCAAATCACAATTTATTTACACAAAAAATTTTGTTCTTATATCGTCTTCTTTTATTAGGCATATAAGGGGATGACTTACACACTTTTATGAGGATGAGCGTGCTTTGATAGTCATTGCCTGTACTTGAAGATTGAAGATGAGGATAACATCGTTCTACAACAAACCAACTTATTCAGGTCAAGAGATTGAGAATAGTTGTTTATTGAAATAATATTTATGTACTCCCTCCATCCCATACTTGAAGCTACATTTTACCATTTTGGGCATCCCATATTTGAAGCTACATTACCTAAAATAGCAAAAAAAAAAATTAAACACTCTCCTTAAAACATCACAATATTACAACAAATGTCACTACTTTATTACACTTATTGGTTTAGAGATTTTTAAAAATGTTTAGTTTGGACCTGTATTTTTAAAATTTGGAGCTATATTTTTTAGATTATGGATTGTATTTGATTAATTGGTTTATATATTTTTAGATTTGTTTACAAGGAAGTGTTTAGAAATTAATAATGTATATTACTTCTTCACTTATTCACTGCAAATTTTAATACATTATATACCCATTTCATTTTCTTAAATATTATTGGAATATAAAATTGGATAAATCAAAAGTAGTCAATAATTATAAAATAAACATTTCAATCAACTTGACCCATTCTATATAACACCGCTACAAACTAATAAATGAAAACTCAATCTCTTATTAAATATATTAATTATCATCAAATATATTTTAAAATAATAATTATATAAAATTCAGTTTATTATAATAATTAAAAAAAAATTCAATCCCACAAAATTAGCGGGTCTTATACTAGTTATCTATAATGCCCTTTCTTTTTTTCTTTTTTTGACGGGAGCCCTTTCTTTTTTCTAAAAACTCTTCAAAATAAATACACCTTCACACATAAAATTCTAATTTTTCATCTCCAGCTAGGGATGGCAATTTCAACCCGGTCTGCCCCGACCCGGCCCGACCCGTGCTATTTGGGTCGCCCCGCCCTGGACCCGTATTGAAATGGGGCGGGTCCGGGTATCACCCTCGACCCGTGGGTCGGACCCGTGACCCGTTTTTATATTAATTTTTTATATATATTATACATATAAATATAATATATCTTCAATATTTTGATGTTTATTAATATATATAACAATAATTCACCTTCATAAATGTGAAAATAAATTTATAAACATGCTTCTAACACTATTTTTTTTATTTTTTCAATACAAATCTAAATTTTATGTTATATGTTTTTAAAAATAATTATTATTTTTCAATTGTTTGTATAAAAAAAAATTATAATGGGTCGCCCCGATTTGCACCGGCCCGCCCCGTGACCCGAACGGGTTGGCCCGTCACGGACCCGAATTGAAACGGGTCGGGTCCGGATATCTAGGTACCCGGCCCGACCCACCCCATTGTCATCCCTATCTCCAGCGCTCTTCTTCCTCCCCCAAATCTGCCCACATTCCACCCGCCGCACCCACTCTCGCTGGCCACACCACCGTCACCCACTCTCCCTGGCTTGCTTCACTTCATTTTCCTTCCCTCCCCAAACCCGTCGCTGCTGCACCCTACTCCCGTGGCCGCGCCGCCGCACTCCATCCCCCCTCAACCTTCCCCGCCCCACGGCTTCTTCTTCTTCTCCAATTAGAGTTAGGGTTTTAGAGAGTGTATCTATCTTGTATTTTACTAAAAGGTCAAAATAGACATTTTGCATGAATATTTGATTAATAAAAGTGAAAGGAGGGTGCATCTAACATTTATGGAGGGGTATATAACCACACCAAACTAAATTGGTGATCTAATCTAGACTATCTAGTAGCTGCTATTTCTACCGATCTAAATTCACCAAAAGTGTACATACTTTTTGACACATATTTTTAAAAAAATTATATTTTAATTATAAATTAGATACGGTGGAATAATGAGTAAGAAATTATTAATAACTCATCAATTTTTTTGTTAATAAAATAGAAAAGATATTTAAAAGTTAACTATTTGAATAGAATAAACATATTCATAAAAAATATACACATTTTTAATGGACGGAGAGAGTATATAATTAAGGTTGTGTTTTCAATCTACCAAATAGATAATCACTTTTAAAAAGTAAAACACAAAAATCTGTTTAATTGTATGCATATTAAATAACCAAAAGACTCTCAATTTATAATTAAACGTGAACCGATTTAAATATTCGAACTTAATCATAGATTTTTTTTTAAGCCACGGTATCCAATTCAAGGACCGACTAATTTGAGAGGACCAATTCCACCATCTACTTGCTGGGCCCGTTTAAAGCGCGCTTTGTATAAACATAGCCTCATAAAAATTGTTTACCCTTTGAGAGTTTCGAACCTAAAACCTAAAGAGTAACACACTCCTAAATCTCAAACGACCCGATGGATTCAAACGAGTACGGAGTAACAACCAACAAGTTGGCCCCCATTACACATGACAACACTTGTAGCTACAGCGTCAAAGGGAGTGCATGAGCTCTCCAAGTAGCGGCTAAGCCAAGCCAATATAGTAGCCTATGCAACGTCACTATTTGTCGGTTAATTTGCCTCTCACTATTCGTCGGTTACTCCCTTTCTCTCTCATGTCGTTTAACACACAGATATTATAAAATAATGCAGACAGGAATCAAACAAAAACAAATGACCTTCACTTTCTGTTAATGGGAAGGAAAAGTTAGTGAAAAAGACACACATCATGCACAAATTAGCCTTAAGCTAGCTACTACTTAAGCCTTGAAAAGTATGCAAATTTTATGTAGTATAAGATCACATGAAAGTGATTGGATAAAATTGAGTCACTTTCACAATTTAATACTAGTAAAACACTGTGGTTGGAGAAATAACACTATCACACTAACACCCTTGTGTTTTCTAAGGCACAACTCCAACAAATTTCTACCCCACACTTTTGGATTGAATCATGCCCAAAATCTTAGTCCCATGAATCTTGTTATGCATAATTATAATAGGCTTTTCATCTCCCAAAAGAAGGTTAATAATGATTAAATGGAAGAGACAATCAGAGAGGCCCACAATTCTTTTCTTGGTGGGATATGATTCTTAATTCTCTGCAGACAAATAAATAAATAATTTATCATTTCAAGTCCTAATTAATCTAACCAATCCTTATTTTATATTTGAAAAAAATACACTTTATACAAATGGAGAAGTAAAATAGGAACATTGAATTAAAAAGAGCTCAACTATTCACACATTCAAAGTTTCACTCAATATATGGTATAAAAAATTACTCACATGTATATTGTTTTTCATATCATATACAATCACATACTCCATGAAACAGATTTTCCAACACATGCATATTACATAATTTATGAGCTTATAATCCTATTTAAATCATGTTGTTTTGAAGTAATTTTATTCGTTCTTCATTCAATTTAACATTTATTAAAATTTCTTGTCTTTCACTTAATTTGATATTTCTTGAAAAAGAAATAAAATAACTCACTTCCTTTTCACAATCATCTCAAAGGCCTCGTACATCTTAATATATATTACATCAAATGCGTATCATTTTTTTTTTACATAAAAGCATTTATTTTATCTTATTCACTTCAATTATTCATCTATATCCTCGTTAAAAAAAAATAGCTGTATTCCATCAATAAACAACATACACCGTAAAATTGATTCAAAAAAAAAAAAAAAAATACACCGTAAAATATGGACAGACAATAAATATCAAATTAAGTGAGGAACAAAAAAATACTCTACATCCTTCAAAAGTTCTCATATTTTCCTTTTATATTTGTTCCTCAAAAGTTTGCATGAGTCTGCATGCCTTTAATTGTAATTTTCATCCTCACAGTATACACATATTTATCTTTCATATCATTACTTTTATAGTTCATTTTATTTACTTAAACCCCGTTCTAAAAAAGCACGGCAAGCTTTTCAGAGACATATGAAGTATAAGTGTATAACTTATAAATGGTCCAATCAAATATGAAATTAACCTTAATCCCACCGCTAAGGAGGGAGGAAGTGTACAAAAAGGTGATATATATAGTGACGGTATTAGCAGTAAGTAAGAGAGCAAAATTAATGGAGGATGAGGAGGGAGAGAGAGAGTAAGAGAGCAAAATTAATGGAGGTAATTAAACAAGCAGAAGGACCAGACCAGTACACCCACAACTGGCACACTCAGGGGTTCCTTGGAGTAGCATTAAAGACTTTCACCATTTCTCTACCTTCCATTTTCCTTTTCTCTCTTCAATCTTCATCATCATCATACACATTTATACCCCCTAAAAGTTCCTCCATGATTCCACCCTAGATTCTCAAAAATGGGTCACAATTCTCATCTCCCCCTTTTCATCATCATCATCTTCTTCCTCATTTCTTTCTACTTCACCCACATTCTCATTTCCAAATCCCCCCTCAACAATCGCGCCCACCGTGATTCCGATAAGTTAAACAGATTCAGGGTTTTGTTGGGTTTTCACACCGCCGTACGAAATGCTCCCTCGCCGTCGCCTTCTCCTTCTCCGGCGCATTCTCCGGTGGCGCATTCTCACAACCGCCCACATCCGCCTTTACGCCACCGTCATTCGATCCCGCAACCGCATAGGATTGGGAACAAAGATGGAGGAAAAGGGGCGGGGGTTAGGGTTTTAACGGCGGTTATTTCGTCTGTTGGAATTACTTTTGTTTTATGCGCTATTTCTCTGTTTTTCGGGTGCCGGAAATTCAAGAAACGGAGGAGAAGGCAAATGAGAAGTAAGAAGTTTATAATCTCGCAAAACAATGTTAAAAAGGTAACTTCTGATCCGGGGCCTGATTTGTTTTACCTTAATTCACTTGAATCTGCTTTAGAGCCTGAAAAATGTGCCCTCAAATTGAACCCTAGTTTAGAAAAGATACACTCCATTGATGAGAGAGAAGCTTCAAACAATAAACTCATAATTTCGGAGTGTGGGAGTGATTTGTATTCTTCTTCGTGTGGAGAAATCACAACTGTGCACGAGATTTCAGAGTTTGTAAAACACGAAGATGGATATAATTCTTCGTTCGGTGAAAAAATAATCCCTGAAGAAATTCATTCATCTGATGATGATGATGATGAATCTTTTCATTCTGTTTGTGATTCATCTCGTAGTTTAGGTGAAATCTCAGACCATGATGAAGTAGTAAAGGAAACACAAACACATTGTTCTTCCACTGCTTCTTCTTCTCCGCCGCCGCCGCCCCCTCCTCCACCGCCGCCGCCGCCTCCCCTGCAAAACCCCTTTTCAGTAAAATTGAAACCCATCTCTGTAAATAAGCCCACATTGCCTCCTCCGCCTCCACCTCCCAAACCTCCTGCGGGGGGAGCTCCCCCTCCGCCGTGTCCACCGCCGTTTTCAAAAGGCCCACCTCCTCCCCCTTCTCTTAAACAACAAATTCCATTAGGTAAAGATGGGTGTCCGTTGCCTAAGCTGAAACCACTTCACTGGGACAAAGTTAGAGCTGCTTCGAATCGAACAACCGTGTGGGATAAGCTGCGTTCGAGCTCGTTCGAGTAAGGCATTTCGTGTTTAGAGTTTAGTCTATGGTATTTGTGTTCTTTTGTGTTGTTGGTTAAGTTGTTTATGCATATATGTGACATGTGGTAGATTTGATGAGGAGATGATCGAGTCGCTTTTCGGTTACAACTTGCAAAATTCTACGAAGATTGATGAAGCAAAGAGCAAAACTCCGTCTCCAAGCAAACATGTTCTTGAGCCGAAGCGACTTCAGAACATAACCATTCTTTCGAAAGCGTTGAATGTGACAGAAGAACAAGTGTGTGGAGCCTTAATTCGAGGTATTGTAGTTGTCACATTTCTAAATTGTTCCTTTATCATCAAGGCTTGTAGATTGTTAAAAATTGGGTTTGGAAATAGGGGATGGATTGTCATTGCAAGATTTAGAAGCACTTTCAAAGATGGCACTCACAAAAGAAGAGGAGGCTAAGCTAGCAAGTTACAAAGGCGACGTTTTCGAGCTGGGATCCGCGGAGAGGCTCGTTAAGGCGATGCTCCTAATCCCATTCGCCTTTTCGAGAATTGAAGTTATGCTTTATAGAGAAACCTTCGAAGACGAGGTCCTCCATCTCCGAAAATCATTCTCAATTCTCGAGGTAGCATCTCAAGAACTTGGCAACACTATCTTGATTCTTGTTTATTGTTTCTTGATTGTGATCATGTTTACATTGTTATCAGGAGGCATGTAAGGAGCTAAGGTCGAGTCGACTCTTCCTTAAGCTACTCGAGGCAGTGCTGAAGACGGGGAATAGGATGAATGTGGGGACAGTAAGAGGAGGAGCGAAAGCGTTCAAGCTCGACACCCTCCTCAAACTGTCTGATGTGAAGGGGACAGACGGGAAGACAACGCTACTCCATTTCGTGGTGCAAGAAATCATCCGATCAGAAGGGATACGAGTGTCGGAAAGCATAATGGGAAAGATCCAACAGAGGAGCAAGAGTGGGAACATTGAAGATAAGGAAGAAAGCTACCGGAGAATGGGGTTAGACCTCGTGTCGGGATTGAGCACCGAGCTATGCAATGCCAAGAAAACGGCTACAATTGACTTGGATGTTCTTGGTAGCTCAGTGGCAAATCTTGCAGAGGGTATGAATAGACTGAAAAGTCTAGTTGAAAAGGATATGGTGATGGAGGAGACGAAGGGCAGCTTCGTGAACGCGATGAGGTCGTTTGCGAAATACGCGGAGACGAAGCTGAAGGAACTGGAGGAGGATGAGAATAGAGTGTTGGTGCATGTTAGAGAGATTACAGAGTATTTTCATGGACATGTGAGCAAAGATGAGTCCAATCCATTGAGAATATTTGTGATTGTAAGAGATTTTTTGAGCATGTTAGATCATGTTTGCAAAGAGCTTAGGAGCTTAAAAGCACCCAATCCTCTAGCACCCTTCAGATAGGCCATTCCATTGTTTATAGCTTTCTTTCAGTTTAATGTGTGTATCATATTCCAAATTCTAATGAACAAGTGAAAAGATTTTTTGCACGCCATTTTATTGAATCCCACTTATTAAATATGAATAAAAACAATCAATTTTAGCCTGTAGACTGTAGTGCTTTTTTATTTTTACAGATTTTACATATTTTACTGTATATTATGAGCTGGTGGGGAAAATACATTTTTTTTCTTCTTTAAATTGTGTCAATTTTGATTTTGAAAATAGTCCCTTAAGTTTTTAAATTTCAAGATTTTATCCTCTAAATTTTTCGACTTTGAAATTAGTTTGTTATGTTGATAAGTTTTAAGATTTTAGTTCTAATTACTTGCAATCGAATGTAAACATCGTTTGATTACCTGCAAATAGTTGATTTTGTTGTTTACTTGCACATTGAGCCTCAATTCGTGTATCATATAAGCGACAAAGTCAACGATTTACAGGTAATTACATGATGTTTACCTTTTATTACTGGTAATACGAACTAAAATCTTAAAATTTGTAAAGATAAGGGACTAATTTCAATGTCGAAAAATTTAGAGAATAAAAATCTTAAAATTTGTTAACATTAAGGACTAATTTTAAAGTCGAAAAATTTAGAGAATAAAAATTAAAATTCAAACAACTTAAGAGACAAAAAAATTGTATTTTCCCGAACGATTGTATGTTGTATGATGAAATGTTTAATTACGATAACTATTTTTTTAGATGGCTAGTCGTCTAGCGGTAGGATTTAAATACTTTCTTTTATTCCTAATATATAACGTTTTGATATTATGACTAGGGTATAATTTAAATACTCTTCTATGTTTATATTTTGTATTTTTCAATGTAAATTAATTACATTTATTTTAGATTTGTTTTTATTGAAAAAACATGAAATGGAGAAAAAAAGGATGGATTTTAGGTGCAGTGGCACATAAATTTGGGGTTTAAAATGGGGACATTTAGTGGTCCTCATCGTGCTTTGCTATTTATTCACAGCTGTAATAACGTGATTAGCTTGATTCATAGTACTAATATTTAATGCTTGCAAGTAATTTGACCTGCCATTTTTGAGCTGTAAATCAGTAAATAACGTCACTACAGTAATTAAAGCTGTTTGATTAAATGAACAGTGAGGTGTTTGGTTAAATATGGTGCTTCTTTGTGCTGATAAAAACATGTGTTAAAATCACAATCACTAATAAAAAATTAAAAATTAATTTGACATAAAACAAATTTATATTGAGTGTCATTACTCCACATGCATCTAAATTATAAAAAAAACATTTCCTTAAATTTCAAGAGGATTCATGTTGATGAACACAATTACATAAACGTGTAAAGAATAAATGAATTAAAATTTGATAAAAATAGGCAAGATATGGTTACTAAAACAACAAATTTATTTAATAAGTGACTTCTCAAAATTCAAGAATTTTGATTTGAAATATTATGACTTCTTAAACTATGTTTGAAAAAAAACATTGCATTATGGATATGTGAGGTCAACCGAAACATTTTCGTCAGGAGGAATGTGATTTTTTCACATTTTTATGTTCATGAAACGTTATATCAAATTACAATCATCTGTCAGAAAAAAAAATGTTGAAATCATATAATAATTGACGATACAAAAATCTGAACATCTAGTATTAAAAATCTAGCAAACTTACAAAACGAAATACTTCGTTCATATTGAAATAACTTTCGCATGTTCACACAAAAATTAGTAAAGTGTAAACATCTGTAGAATTTTAGATGTAATTTTATAAATCTTTACATATAAAATAAATAAAAAATAGGTAATTTGTTTGTAGGTACAATATTAATAATTTAAGGTTTGGTTTGGATGAGGGGATTTGATTTGAGAAGATATTTCAAATGACATAATTTTTAGTGAGAATTTAAAATTATCTCAATTTTAATTAAAAAAAGATGTTAAATATTTGAAATTCATTCATTTATTTTTAATCAAAACAAAGTGTAGTGGATTTGAATTGTAAATTTAAAATTTATAGACCAAATCCCTCAATCTAAATTGATCCTAATATTTTACTAACATTTGACACTAATTCGGCTTATGAGCCGTAACAATTAAAAACAACCTTTTAAAACTAACAAAAGTCAACTCTTTTAAATTTAATGAAATGTAATACTCATTCACCATTGCTTAATAATTCATTTTGTCATTTTTTTTTACATTATTTATGACTCATATTTAAAATAGCAAAATAATATATTAACTATTCCCTCATAACATCACAATATTATACTCTCTCCATCCACCAAAGTTCCATTAGGATGGGTCACAAGTTTTAAGAAAAAAAAATAGATAAAGTAATACAGTAATACTACGTAGTATTATAGGATATTGTGGGGTCCATTGTAAATAAAGTGATTGTTGAATAAAGTTGATGACAAATTGAGTAATTAAGTGAAGGTTGAAGGGTGATGATTTTCATAAAGTGTATGAGACTACATTTGGTGGACAAATAATATGAGGCAAATGAGACTACACTTCATACATTTTATGGATGGAGTGGACAAATAATATGAGGCAAATGAGACTACACTTCATACATTTTATGGATGGAGGGAGTATGAAATGTCATTATTTTATTACACTAAAAAATAACTTTATTATATATTTATAAAGTTGAAAAGTCTGATTTTTTTATAATGACAAAATATTGTTAATGGGTATCGAAAATACAAAAAAAACTGTGTTACACAATGCAATACATAATTAAAAACATCTCAAACTAACAAATACAGAAGTTCGGGTTTCATAAAGCTAGTCTCCAAGAGGGCATTATTTAACAGAATCCGTGAGACGATTTTTTCTCCAAACATCTCAATTCGTGAGACGGTCTCACCTAAAACTAGCTCTATGAAACCCGTAAAATACAACCGGGCATGATGGACCAAATTAAAATATAGAGCAACCAAATGTTTCTTGTAAAACTAACACACACGTATATGTGTACATATATTGTAAAATTTGGATTTTTGTCTAGGATGGAGATTAAATAGATTCTTGTTCACGAGGTGCATATTTCATGTATATGTCGATTGCACTATAAAACAAACATAATAATGTAACAATAATATATTTGGTCGCTACTAGCTAGACATATATTCCTCTTTTCCCATGGAATTCTATCGTCACTATTCGCCCCACTGCGTCGCCCATGTCATAGTCATGTTAATTAAAACAACAAAACTCTAATTTCCATGCATGGGATTCGAATCAAGTGTTGGTGAATTATACACTATTCCTCTATTTAAAAGTTACATATCTTGCCATTTTTTTGTGTTCTATCAAAAAAAATTTTTAACCAAACATACTATATCTATCTACTTTTTTTCCATGTCTCTCCATATATACTTCAACAATTCACTATATATAATACTATATTTTTAATCAATATATGTGAAAAAAAAAAATATACAACTTTTGAAGGGATAAAGTGAGTACATATTTATGTATATACATGTTTTAGAGCTAACTTCCAACTTTTCATGTAGAGCTACCGTTTTTGCTTCATGGATGATTATAATTCTTAACACATATACTGAAATATTATTTATTAACATATAATTCCTTCTTTTTTTTTCTTTTTTTTTGACGGGCATATAATTCCTTCTTCAACGGCCTATAAATTTCTCGTTATTTTTTAGCACATATATTAAAAAAATAATCAAATAATAGATATAATAAAAGTGGTGAAATTGAGCTAGAAATAGAGAGATAGAAAAAAATATATAAAATAACAAAATGAAAAGCTTATAGACGGACAAAGAGAATACTATTAGGGGGGAGGGATGTTAAAACCCAACTTACAAGGTAAGCGAGGTAAATCTGATGTACACCAATACTATTAGAAGATCTCATCTCGAACAAGAGAAAAAGAGCTAGATTCTCAATGAAGAATAATGGGAGATCGTGAGAGGGATTACCGAACAAGACAAACACCATGTGAAAGGCAATAGTCGCAAAATATGAGTCACCGGACAACAAAATGTTTGCGATAAGGATACAATTGTAACAATAAGGAATCCACCCAAAAGATAATAATCATTGGTCAAAGTATGATGTCATCGGCATTTAATGCAAACCATAAGTGTTTTGACTCCCATTTAAAGTGATGTGGAAGACACGTGACAAGAGAAGAAAACATCTCTTGTATGCAAGCCGACCAGCTCATGCAAAAAGATGAGAGAAGACTAATGAACATATTGTGAAAAACTAAGACATATGTTCATTAATATTTGACAAGCTATATGTTGTATTAGTCACATATTTGTTATTAGAAAGCCTCACGCATTAATCATAGAACGATCTTACGAAAAAGCTTGTCAACAGTAATACCAGCCCGTATGTTTCGTTTGAGGCAAATTATTCTATACAATTTAATTTTAATGTTCAATTTACCAAATTTAATCTCTGACCTCAACATTTGACCCAATTAATTGAAGTCAAATTCCAATTGTATACGTGCATTCAATTGCACCCAAGTATCACTCGAATCCTTATTTGTTGAGGCGACTTCACCAAATGCCTCCATTTTAAAATTTTACACTCTAAGGGGGATGTATTCAATTGAGATTCTGTTTGATTTTGTTGGACTTTTAAAATATGGGGTATTCAATCCGGATTTTTAAAAGTCTTTTAAAATTTGGGGTATTCAATATGGATTTTAAAAAGTCTTAAATTTTTTTTAGGTATTCAATAGTACTCTATGAATTTTCATGGATTCTCTTCAAAAAAATATAAATAAATTTCACTATCCTTAAAAAGAATTAATCAGAATTCTTCAAAGAAATAGATAGAGTTCACGTCAATTATGTCATTGGTTGACATTGGAGAAATTGCTGAGAGTGAGAGTTTCACCACCGTTATTATTGTGAAAAAAATTACATAATTTACATTTATGTATTATCATGAATATAATATTAACATGATTTGTATACATCTTTATAATATACTCCCTCCGTCCGCCTATAAGCTTCCCATACCCTTTTTGGTAAGTATTTTTTCTTACACATCACTTTATATCTTACTTTTTCTCTCTATCTCTCCTTCTTCCAATCACTATCACTTGTACTATATTTATTATTTAATCACTTTTCTTAATCTCTGTGCCAAAAAGTAGCGGGAAGCTTATAGGCGGACGGAGGGAGTATTATGTTTATTCTTATTTCTTAAATATTATAAATATTTGATGTATATATTTGGTAGATAACACTTTGTATATTTAAATACCCCACTTGTAAATCTTTTACAATCACTCAATGAAATTATAATTTCATACTAAACGGTAAAAGTAAATACCCCTACTTGTTTCTTTATTGCGCGTTATTTTTTCTAACTACGTCATGTATTTTTTCTATTTACTCTGTCTGTCAGTCAACCCTCTCTTCAGCTCAACATTGAGTAAATACCCCTACTACCCTCTCTTCAGCTCAACATTGAGTAAATACCCCTACTTGTTTCTTTATTGCGCGTTATTTTTTCTGACTACGTGATGTATTTTTTCTATTTACTCTGTCTGTCAGTCAACCCTCTCTTCACTTCAGCTCAACATTGATTCTTGTGGCCGTTCTCTTTCCATTCTTCAATCCCCTTCCTCCCTGGTTGGTTCTGGTAGGGTATAACGATGATGGAAATGAAGATGAGAATAATAAAAAAAAAAATTGAACTAATATATTTTTGGTATTTTTTCTAAATAATTTAGAATTTTTTTTTTTTATATACAAGTGTGTTTGATATACGTTTGCATCAATAGTTTCAGGGGGCATAGTCTATGGAAATTCATGTAAATCAATGGAAATTCATGTAAATCAATAAAAAAAGTGTATTTCACAATCTTGACAAATTTATGAAAATCCATATAAATCAATAAAAAAGTCTGTCAAACTCTATATGGAGTCTATGATTTTCTAAATGTACTGACTTTTTAAAATCTAAAAAAAAATCCAATCAAATCTCAATTGAATACACCCCTAAATTTTAAAAATCTCTACACACTAATTCTGAATCTTTGACTTCCTCAAATATCTTCTTTTCTTCCTTTTCTCCCTCCTTCCTCAACCGTTATTTTTTAATTTTCTTCAATCATTCTTTCATTTCCGTCCATGGATAAATAAAGTTGTTATTAAAAAAAAAAAAAATCTAAACTCATACTTTCACGAGTCAAACTAAATAAAATTTATAAAAAATTTATTATATAGTATAATATTTTTTTATCAAGCCGATTTTTTTGAAATTTAAATTCAGATTTCAAGAAACCCAAATTTGAATTTTTGAAATTAATTTTGTTGGAATTTAACAAATCTATCAAATATGAGATAAAAAGGAAATAATCATGAAATGATATATGTACATATTAATTCAAAATAATTTTAAAATGTAGAAGTTACCTTATTTAATATTTTGTTATTCAATAATGAATAATGGTAAGTAAACAGAGACAAAATACCAAAGCAACCAAACATCCCCTTCTGAATATTTCTAAAATTCAAAACTTCGCGCTTTTAATCTACAAAGTGAATATTATTGGGCCATTTGTCCTCACCTGATTGGTCAAAAAAGAATCACGCGGATCGACTCCTATCCCTCACTCTCAGCCGTTAGATCACCGTAATCAAAACCTCATCTGCGTTTATAACGCAACAGTCCATCAATTCATATTGGCTGAAAGAAATCGATACAGATCGTCAATACTCCCACCCACTACTATAAATTCATCGCATTCATCAGCAATCACAATCCACCATCAACAATTTTGAAAAGTATTATCAAATTTATTTCGAGATCTTCAAGCAGAACATGGATATGGAAGGAGAGAGTATGCCGATTGTCCAGGGTACCGGCGGGAGGAACGCCGGCAATAGGAAGAGATCGGTGTCAAAGTCCTCGAAGGCGGGCCTGCAATTTCCGGTAGGTCGTGTTGCCCGTTTCCTGAAGAAGGGTCGATACGCTCAGCGCATGGGCCAGGGTGCTCCGATCTTCTTGGCTGCCGTTCTGGAATATCTCGCTGCTGAGGTAATAATCATTTTCCTTTTCATTTGAGTAATTTGTTAATTGATTGTTCTGTGAAATGTGTTTGATGAAATTCTTCGTGAATTGCAGTTGCTTGAATTGGCTGGAAATGCTGCTAGGGACAACAAGAAGTCCAGAATTATCCCCAGGCACGTGCAATTGGCGATAAGGAATGACGATGAACTTGGGAAATTGCTGCAAGGAGTCACCGTTGCTAGTGGTGGTGTATTGCCCAACATTAATCCGGTGCTTTTGCCTAAGAAAACTGGGAGTTCTGATGATAAGGCATCTAAGACTGTTTCTCCAAAAAAGGCTTAGATTAGTTTAGTTGTTTATGTTATTGAATTTACTTTAGTAGATGAATTTTATATAGTAAATATGTTTTGGGAATGATCCTTTTGCTCTGTTCATCGTTTTAAGCACTAAGAATTAATAAAAAAAATTGCGTCTATATCCTATAGATCAATTATTTTGTTCTATTTTTTTTTTTTTTTTTGTTACAAATATTTTTTTTTGTTTTACAATTGGTTGTTCATTTACCTTATTTGTTTCTCATACATAAATCCTTTTTCCACAAAATCGTAGTTAACGGCCTAAAGCATTGTTAAATCCTCAAACCCTTAATTGCGCGCTCCATTGTTCTCCAAGAACTGCTCATGGCAATCCTTCAGCGAATTCAAAAACCGGACGCTTACTCGACATCGTGTACAATCCGGTATCTCGCTCAAAACGGGCAGTTTCGAGAGGCTCTTTCTCTTTATTCGGAATCGCACCGATCAGGTCTTTCGCCCAGCACCTTCGCCGTATGTTCGTCCCTCAAAGCTTGTGCGAGGATTTTATATAAAGAAGGTGGGTTAATGATTCATGGGCAGCTGCAAAAGATCGGTTTCAGCAAGACTGTTTTCGTTCAAACCGCCCTTCTCGATTTCTACTCGAAAATGGGTGATATGGTGGTTGCACGTAAGGTGTTTGATGAAATTACTGAGAAAAATGTGGTTACTTGGAACTCTTTGTTGGCTGGGTATTCAAAGTATGGGGATTTGGCAATGGCACAGAGTGTGTTTGATGAAATGCCGCTGAGAGATGTCATATCTTGGAACTCCATGATCTCGGGCTATGCAAGGGCGAAGGATATGGAGAAGGCATGTGAATTGTTTCGTGGAATGCCACAGAGGAGTCCTGCTTCTTGGAATGCCATGGTTACTGGATACATCGAAAATGGGAAATTGGAACTAGCACGTAGCTTTTTCGATGCAATGCCCGAGAGGAATAACGTTTCTTACATCACAATGATATCTGCCTATACAAAATCTGGGGATGTAGAATCTTCCAAAGAGCTCTTTGATCAAATGCCTGAGAAAGATTTGTTCTTGTATAATGCCATGATATCGTGCTATGCTCACAATAACCGCGCAAAAGAGGCACTGCAGCTGTTTGAAGAAATGCTGAAACCAAATTTGACGTTTAAGCCAGACGTAATGACACTAGCTAGTGTTATCTCTGCTTGCTCTCAGCTGGGAGATTCGGAATACGGGAATTGGATTGAGTCGTACATGAGAGAGTTAGGCATTAAAATGGACGATCATTTGGCCACATCATTCATCGACTTGTATGCAAAATGTGGAAACATTGATAAAGCTAACGAGCTCTTTGTTTGTCTCCAAGATAGGGATGTAGTTTCGTATACTGCAATGATTCTAGGCTGTGGCATAAACGGTAGGGCAAAGGAGGCCATAAAGCTATTCGAGGAGATGGTTGATTCCAACATTACCCCTAACTTGGCTACTTTTACAGGAATATTAACAGCTTATAGTCATGTTGGTTTGGTGGAGGAAGGCTACATTTGCTTTATGTCTATGCAGAAACACGGGCTTGCTCCCACGCAGGATCATTACTCGATCGTGGTTGATCTTTTGGGTAGGGCTGGGCGACTAGAAACGGCTCATGAGTTGATAAAAAACATGCCAATTCAGCCACATGCAGGTGTATGGGGTGCGTTGCTTCTTGCTTGCAGCTTGCATAACAATGTAGAACTTGCGGAGGTTGCTGCACAGAATTGTTTCGAGTTAGAGCCCGAGAGTGGCGGATATCGTTCTCTTCTCGCCAATATTTACGCCTCTGCCGGGAGGTGGGACGACGCTAACAGGTTGAGGGGAGGCATTGAAGAGAAGGGTCTTGTGAAGATACCAGGGTCTAGTTGGATGGACAATGCTAAATAGACTTTTTTTAGCATGGACTTTTGTTCATTACACCTGAATGTACCACACATTATAGCACAATGTACCATCACACACAACTAAGGAGGTGGTGTTGTATTGAGTAAAAGCCCCAATGTTAATAGTGGCAACCTTTTTTTAATCATTATTATTTTTGTCTGGAAGGGGCTTGAATTTGTTAAAATATTTGGAAATGACAATTATATTTAAGTAAATAGAATAATTAAGTTTTTTTGAATTAATTACACAAGAAATACAATTAGATAAAAAAACATCTTTATTTCCATGAATAATGACTTTTTTTTTTTAATATTCAACAAGTCGATGTTTTAAATTTAAAGGTAAATAAAATGAAAAGAATCCCTTCAAAATATAAATACGTATTTTTTTTTAAGAAAAGATTTAAACCTTGTTATACTCCAATTTACATATTTAAAAAAAAAAAAAACTCTAATTTCCGACTAGGGAGGCTCTAATTGGGCCCGGCTCGGCCCAGTCCAGCCCATTCACTTGTTAAACGGTTAAACCCAAGAACCTATAAATAGTCGTTTTCAAACACTGCAAACAGCTTCCAAAATCACTTTTTTAAATCGGCCTTCTCACATTCTAAGGGTGTGTTTGCAAAACATAGTGATTGCGAATCACTTTTTTAAAGCGGCCTTCTCACATTCTAAGGGTGTGTTTGCAAAACATAGTGATTGCTTTAAAGTGATTAAAATTGATTTTTACACTAAAATAGAAAATTGATAGTGTTTTAAAATTAAGCACTTTAAATCAATTGTATATATGTTGTGATGTTTACAAAATAAATCACTATTTTTATAAATTTACAAAAAACACCTTATTACATTTGGATAGATAATGTGTAAAAATGAAATATTATTTAAATTGCAAGGGCAAAATTGTAAAATTGATTGTTGTAATGATGAGAAGCTATTAGAAGTAGGTGGAGGGATGCTTCACCAAAATCACTTTTAACAAATTAACTTAATCACTTTGTTGTGTTTTCAAAAATTCCAAAAGTGATTATATTTGAAAAAAAGTGCTTTTAAGCAACTTCTAGTGTTTCCAAACACTCACTAACCGTTTTTACTTTTCAAAAGTGCTTTAAAGCCGTTTATAGTTTGCAAACACCCCTTAATAAACCCCCAAAAACCAAAAAGTGCGTTTAATTCACAGATTATTCTGTAGCTCTCAGAATTAGTAGAAGAAAACAAGAATTTCAACCAAGTGCGCAGGTTGTTTCCCACAATTAGTGCATTTACTCGACAGATTATACCGAAACTCGTAGAATCAGCAAAAGAAAACAAGAATTTCCCTACATCGGATCAAGTTTCACAGTCAATGATGCATTTCTTGGTACGCAGTCTTTACCCATTCAATATCGCAATTCTTGTTATGAATTTAATGATGAATATCTTCTGAGAATTTTGTATTAGTTGCTTTTTTTTTTGTTTACACTAGGGTTTTGTATTGCCTCGTAGAATATTAAGACAATGAAGCTTTCCTTCGTATGTATTCTTTTACCATTCCATATTGTGTAATTCCTGTAAAGAATTCAATGATGAATTTCTTCTGAGAATTTTGTATTGGTTATGCTTATGAATTTCTTCTGAGAATTCAATTAAGCACATTGTTACACCAGGTTGTGTGTTCTGTGTTTGTTTATGGTTGCAGAGAAAGTTTTCAAACAAACAGTCTCTCATACGGGCAGTGGCTTTGGCTACAACAGGATCAGGAATATTATGCTTCACTTCTTCAGATTATGGTGAGAGAAGTTTATATATTCTTTCATGTTAATAATTTTGAATCAAGTGATTGTTGGTTCACTTGTTATGAAAATCAATACATGAAAGAGTTATTTCTGAAATTTGTTAGTTGTATTTAAACTTTAGTTTTGTTTATTATAATTTGTGTGTAGATACATCAATATTGGTTTCAATGCCTTCAACCTTTTGGGATTCTCCAACGTGGCCATGGAGAATTATGTTAGGGAACATCCCTAGTTCTTCATATACTCACTCAAACCATTCACATACTGGTATATTTCGTTCTCTGTCCTTTATATTTTCAAATTTTTTGTTTCCAATTTGATTAATACTCTACTCTTAATTGTAGGTATTCATCCACTATTTTTTTCGAGACCTGATGCTTTGCCAGAATCTGATGCAAGTAAAGTGGCTGCGACGAACGCTGAAAATAGTCCAAAACATTCTTGCAGTTGTCTTGGTCGTGATACTATTGCTAAAGCAGCTGCCAAGATCAGTCCTGCTGTTGTGCATTTGTCATCACCCACAGGTCTTCTTTTCATTCCTTTTCCCCCTTTTTGACTTTTGTATTGTAGTCAATTTGTGGAATGTGGAGAGAAAATTTATAATTTTTAACCTCTTTTTGTAGGTTTCTATGGAATCAATATTGGTAGAAGCATTGGATCAGGAACTATAATAGACAAGAATGGTACAATTTTGACTTGTGCTCATGTGGTGGTTCAATCGCAAAACTTGAGCTCTTCACCCAAGGAAAAGGTATACCAACTTATTAAAATACTGAAGCAAGATTATATATAGACTATATATATACACTTGATAATTTCCGTAACTTTTCTTAATAAACTTATTATTAGTGATGTTAAAAGCCCATTTAACTCTAGAAAATGTTGTGTCAGGACTGAGCATTTGGTGGCCCGTTTAAATCTGGGCCTTTTTGGCCTCGACTGGTTAGCCTACCGTCAGCCGTCTATTTAATTTTTTATAAGGAGTGGAAATAATACTCCCTCCGTCCCAATTAGATAGGCTTGTTTTCCTTTTATGGATGTCCCATTTAAATAGGCTTGTTTCCATGTAAAGTAATAGCAGCATTTTCTAATTCATGTACTAGTATAACCCTATGCATTAATTACATTAGAAAGTATAACATTCATTAAATAGGGTTATAATAGAAATTTTACTTGTCTAATGTGTCTTCCCAATACAATTTCTTAATCTTTGTGAAAAGTCAAATAAGCCTATCTAAATGGGACGGAGGGAGTATGAAATAGGGAATCTCTCAAAATCTGTGACATGGATAAATAAGTAATGAGAATTAATTGATGGGAAGTAGGTTGTAATATTTGGAAAAATCTATTCAAGTTTAAGTGATTAAATGAAAGGGTCTTTTAGAACTTCTACAAATTATCAATGACTGAACATTATCTTTTGTTAAACCTACACATCAAGCATATCCAATTTAAATTGCTATTTGAGTTTCTAGTTCTTTAGAATAATGTTATAGTACATGGAATTCTTTCTTAGCCATCCATTAAATTTTGATGGTCGTGGCAGGTTGAAGTGACTTTGCAAGATGGTCGGTCATTTGAGGGTACAGTTGTGAATGTTGATATGCATTCTGATATTGCTATAGTGAAGATCGAATCTAAAACCCCACTTCCAGCAGCAAAACTTGGGAGTTCAAATAAGCTTCGCCCCGGAGACTGGGTCATGGCTTTGGGTTGTCCCCTCACCCTTCAAAATACTGTTACGTTAGGTATTATAAGGTAATCTAACTTTGCCATCTGTCGTATGTATGCAGTGATATTCATACATGTCAAACTGAGTTATTACAGTGACCTGCTACAATGTATTTCAGAAATATAATTTGCCTGATTAGCTTTTTTTGCTTCCCCTGTTACATCTAGTTGCGTTGATCGTAAAAGTAGTGACTTGGGTATTGGAGGAATGCACAGGGAATATCTGCAAACTGATTGTGCTATAAATCAGGTAAAATCATCGTTTCTTTTTCTTCACTTGTCATGCGCACACGTATCACAATTCTATATTTTGCTTCTTGTTTAATCTTTGATGGTGATTGTGGAAGTAGAGTTCTATTTTTACTCTACAAGTCTGTGGTTTGTTTATTGTTGTGTAGTGAATTATGTATGAATGAAAAACATTACTGAGGTTGTGTGTGTTCATCATTCTCTCTTTTGTGCTCATGGCTCATCCTGATCTGTACGTTGAAGCTATATTAATAAGGTTTGCTTCAATTTTTTTGTTTTTAATTCTCTATGTGAACTTGAACCACAGAGGATGTCTTTGGTTATCTTCTTAGCATTAATTGGCTCCTGCCAAAACTTTAGTTATTAAGTACTCCATTTCTTATCGTGAGATTTTGGTTGTAGGGTAATTCGGGCGGACCTCTAGTAAACATTGATGGAGAAGTTATAGGCGTTAATATCATGAAAATGCTGGGGGCTGATGGGTTGAATTTTTCTGTCCCAATAGATTCAATTTCAAAAATAATAAAGCACTTCGAAAAGAATGGGTATGTTCATTTTAAATCTCTCTTGCACTATATATATATATATATATATATATATATATATATGTATGTCTGTGTGTACTTACGATATCATTTTTTAAACAATGCAGGAGAGTTGTCCGACCGTGGCTTGGTTTGAAAATGATTGATCTCAATCACGTGCTCATTACTCGGCTCAAGGAAAGAAATCCTTCCTTTGCAGATGTCAGCGGAGGAATTTTTATACCCATGGTCAGAAAAATTAAATGCACATATTAGTATTTTCTGCATTGTTATGATGTCATTAAGAAAAATTTACCTTTGTTTTGTTCTTTCCTTTTTCTTTTTGTGTGTGGTGGTTGCTGATTTGACTTTCTTCATGAATGAACTTGTGATCGTGATTTCAAAAAATCTCTAATGTGCTCAATATATATTGGTATTCATAATTGAAAGTTATAGACTATAACAGTAATATTGTCAATACATACGGAGTATCATTTA
Organism: Galeopsis tetrahit; assembly: GCA_963675135.1. NCBI lineage: Eukaryota > Viridiplantae > Streptophyta > Magnoliopsida > Lamiales > Lamiaceae > Galeopsis > Galeopsis tetrahit. The sequence continues at coordinate 91,923,154 of OY776121.1, forward strand.
CTGGAAATTTGGTTTGTTAAGGGTAACAGTAAAACTGATGACCTGAATATGGCAGAAATCATCCTATAACCCAAACCAAAATTTCTAAATGGATTTTTTTTTAAAGGTCTCGCCTGGTTCCCCCGCTGATCGTGCTGGATTTCATCCTGGAGATGTTTTAATTGAATTTGGAGGAAAGCCTGTTGGAAGTATTAGGGAGGTATTATATTCTCTACAGATTAGATTTTTGTGCTCCTCCTTCTAAATATATTGTCACCTAATTTGTTTATTCCTCTTATGTTGATTTGGTTCATGTGTATGTCTCGTCTTCTGTTACTTTTTTCTGATTTGATTTTTTCCCAGTTGACCGAAATTATGGGAGATGAAATTGGAAAACCTTTCAAGGCGGTCGTGAAAAGAGAAAATAATGTTATCAAGACGTTGACTGTGATTCCTGTCGAAGCAAACCCAGATATGTGAACTATTGGTTCCTCCCTCTCCCCCTCGTTTCTCCCTAGAAATGACCATTGTTTGTTTGTTTCATGTATCTGTTCGATGGTAATTACCCGATAGTTCCTTTGTTTGATAATTTATAGTCGCTCTTAGGAATGGATACCGAGATTTTAAACATGTAAATTGCATCAATTCTCCGTTTGTTTTAGAAATCTTGCTTGTTTTGAAAGATTGTGTACTGTACCCCTTTCCTTGTGTTGAAGGAGGATTGTACTAAACCCCTCGTCTGATATTTTTTATATTGTTTTCTTTTACTTAATATTTTCTAAAACCTAAAATGCACCCACATTATGAACTGTGTACTCAAGTTACTGTCAAGAACAAGGTTCAGCATGTCGATTGACGAGAATCTTCCGAGTACTTTAAAAGCAGGATGTAATTCTTTACAGGATCTTGAAAGGTAGTTGAACTAATTTTTACAAAGAAAAAAGAGATGGTACTTTCTAATTTTACAAAGAAAAAAATATTCGTTCAAGAAAATTTCCAGAAGGCGTGGATCGTAAATGAAGAGATTGGTAACATAAAAAGACGAAAATGGATTGATACTCACATGCATGAGAATTATATAAGAATAAGAATGATTTTTTTTTTTAAAGGAGAACTGACTTTCTTGGGAATAGTCCCATCCCAAAAATGCAAGGTCTCACAGCAAATTAAATATAACACTCATGAGATTAAAGATATTGGAAAATTCATTTTGGTTTCGATCTTTCATTTTTGAGAAAATTATAAATTACGAACGGTATTCACCCAGTGGACCACCAGTGTGCAAATTTCAAAATATGCCATAAATTAAAAGCTAAATAAATAATCACACATCATCATAAAAATTAAAAAAACAGACCAGTTCGCGAGATGCATATTGGGTTTCTAAAATATTCTAAGCAATAAGATAATCCTAATTAAAAAAAAAAAAAACATAGGACGCAGTTTATGTGTAGGATGTAGAGAAGCGTTATAACATGTTTCCTTTTTCCTCTCAAGTTGTATAAACGATAAATGATTAGGAATATTATCTAAAGTAAAGAAACTTACATACATAAAACATCAAATATGACAGAAATACAGCAGCATGCATCACCATCAGTCGTGTTAAGCACCAAGCACTGCAGAATCCATGCTCTTTCGGCCCATTGTATGCTTTCATTTCTTAGTGGTGAATTATGCCAAGTGTTGATAATTTCATCTCGACATCTCTCTCGATTCGAAATCCACGTGTCACAGATTTATTTCATGGTTGAGTACAGTTTCTTAACCAACATTTTTCATATCTGGGTTCCTAAATCGATCGACTTAAAGAGGGTGGTAAGGCACATAGCCTAGTACACCCGTCAAATTATTCACCACATCGTTGCACCTTGTGAGTAAATTTAGAAACTGTTGTGAAATGTCATTTTTAGGGATCTGTTGGGCAGGTGTGGCGCTAGCCATATTACTAGAAGCAAATTTCTGCATTTGATGATGATGATGATGATGATGGTGACTAGGAGGCAAAACGGACTGGGGAACAATATTAGGCAATTTCTTACTAGTACCAACATCCATCATTGAATTACTAGACACTTGTTGTTCACTTCCCTCCCCACTCCCACCCAAAATAAACTTTACACGGGGAGTACCTCTACCATTGCCTTCGCAAACTTCTTCACCCGACCCCTTCTTCAGGATCGACTTCAGCTGCTGCTGCTGCGGCTGCACACCAAGTTTCAGCGGCGACCTCTGTTCAACGCCTGACTCTCTCGACTGTGGGGCCCCCACTGACGTGTAGTCCTTCTGAGCCTTGATTGGTTCGGGTTCCACTGTTTCAGCAGCTCCCACCTCCCTGATATAGTACCTCACAGTTATGTTTCCAAATATATTGTCGTTCTCACGAGCAAACTTCAAAGCATCTTCTGCGTGGATCTTATGCTGAAACACCAAACGGCATGTGTGTGTTTTCCAAAACACACGAGTAGCATCGTAATCCAACGGACCAAAACGAGCGAATTTCGCCCTCATATTTGCACCTGATGGAAGTGATGCACCCTCTGGAAACTTCATCACTAGCATTGTCGGATTGCGTGTTTTTCCGGGCTGCTCCGTCCTCTTGCTAGAATCTACTTTTACTACTTTTGGTATTGTGCCAGATTCGGTGGGCCTCGGGGGAATCTTCTTTTCCACAGGAAATAATTTAGACTCATCCAATATCTTTTTCTTCTTCTTAATATCTTCTGAGTCGGTGAGCTTCTTCCTGTTTTTGATATTCTCCAGTTTCTTCTTTCTGTTGATCTCCTCCACATCAACAAGTTTCTTCTTTTTCTTAATGGACTCTGGACGATCAGCAGGACCACGTTTCTTACCACCTTTGGTTGGATCATCAGGCCTGCCGGATGGTTTTGTAGGCTTCATGGTTGTCTTTTCATCAGTTATTGTTGTCTCGGTCTCAGTTGGTGGTGCTGAAGCCAAGCTCTTCTGATAAACGAGAGTGCGATATTTCAAGACCACCAGTCGGGTGGTTGCTAGGCAACTGCTTTCCACTCCATGAAAGGCATCGACGGCAAGAGTACGCAGGTCTCTCACTAGCACCGGAAGCTCAACTCTCCCAAGGTCAACTGCTTGCTTTGTTTCTGATGGTGAAGAAGGAGCCACTAAATCATCATTCTTCTGATTGTCAAGCTGGTTAGTAGCAGGAGTAAGTGGAACATCAACTAGAATTCCTGAGACTTTCTCCGTCGATGCTCCACTATTACTGCTAGCAATAGGTAACTTCACCGCTTCAGCAATGACTTCTCGTCTTTCTTTCTTTCTCTTTTTCGTCATCTCAGCCGGAACTGCATTCTCAGCCATTGTGTCTTTCTTTCTTTTCTTCTTCACAACCGGGGTTGTATTTTCAGCACTCGATTCCCCAGCACGCTGCTTGTGTAACTTGGCTATTTTCACTCCAACTTCAACATGTTTAATAGAACCTTGAGAAGGTTTGGTATCACTGATCCCAGATGCATGGTTTATGGGTTGAAGTTGATCATCGTTAATGTCGGATACAGAACTCTGGTGCACGTAGCCCTTTTTGGCAGAGTCTAAAGTTTTTTTAGATAAACCCGATCCACCTACCAAACGTGGACCTGTTTTTTTGGTCTTCATGGGGGTTGGTTCATCTCTCCGTTTAAACAGATATTTGTCCTTTTCCAGCTGATCCTTTGATTTAGTAGTTTTTACAGTGTGTTTCCGCTTGCCAAGGGCTTCAGCAAACACCAGACGGCCACTCAAAGGAGCTGCATAGCATAAAGAACAAGAATGATGAGAATAAAACCACAATAGCACAGAAAGCCTCACAAATATTAGACATGTAAATACTATTCCCTCAGTCCCACAAAGATAGGCTTGTTATCTTTTTCGTCCATCCCACAAAGATAGACCAGTTACTATATTTAATATATCATTAAATTTTCATTTCCATCTTTCTCCCTATTTAATGTATCTAGTTTTTCGAAATCAATAGCTAGGTGCTAATAATTGTCTTGGGAAACGAGCAGATATGAGGGCAAAATGGGAAAGCAAAGCAAAAAATTAATGTTCCAACTATAATAACTTCCATTCTTAATCCGTGTGAAAATAACTATAGGTCTACCTTCGTGGGACGGAGGGAATAGTAAAGTTAGCATGAGAAAATATTGCAAATAGTACTAAAAGAATGGTAGGCCACAAAGGTTTGAGAATACTCATATTATGCTGATTTACATAACCAGATACTTAAATCCTAACTTGGTCTCAACAATTGTAAAGCGTGGAATAAAATAGCCACAAATAAGTGGCAAGGTGAAAAGGGCAACAACCTTGAAAAGAAGATTTAAAAAATTGAACTTAATTGAATAAGTTCTATGAGATACCAAATGAAAGTTGAATTGGAGTGGCTGATTCCAAAATTTTATAGTTTAATAATAGAACATGGCAAATTAATTAGAAAAACATGTTTTTCAACTTCTGCACTCACATTATACATAAAATAGGTAAAAAAAAATTGAGGCGCAAGTTCTTAAGACATTTTTAAGAATTCATGACCAAATTAAATAAATAACTATCGTGCAAAATAGCTCGAGAATCCAATGATTTTGACATAGTTGTTTTCTAATTATTTTATAGGATTGGTTACTGGGTAAGCAAGCGTAACCAGAAATGCATTGTATCCAGTATCATGACACAGTTTCAAATGTGACCTCTAAATTGTGCCTTGTGTCTTAATTAGGCTTCAGCACACATGACTCTCTCTCTCTCAATGCAAACAATTATGGACTATTTTCCACCAAAACACGCTAAAAGTAAGTGGCTTCAGGGAGAAAAGAAAATGGATTGTCTTAACCAAATGAAGCTTGACTCGTTAACCTCACGAAAATTATTTCCATTTTTATGTCTAATTGCTTGAAGTCAACAAAAAAATCAAACAAGTGTGGACAATGTTCACTGAGATATTTGCTAGTAACAGATCCACTGCAAAAGGTGTTTGCCAAAATATTCTACAACAATTACTTATCTACACTTCTCATCCTAATGTTAGATAACCTGCATGAATGGAAGAAACTAAGCCACTGCACCACTCAAGGAATGCACAAATTTGTCAAACATGCATGCCCTACTTGTCGTGTAGTTCTTAATCATCTACTGCAAAACAATATATCTGGCCCAAAACAAAAATTATGAGATTTTCTAGAGAGAGTAATAAGTCTTTGAACACTTTTCTGTGCACATCTCAAAAGATAGAGGAATAACAGGTTCAACAGTTCCAGTCAGCGTTTGATTTTTCAAATACAATTACATACCAATAAGATAAGCCATTACTAAATGGCAGCAAAGAAAACAAGTTATGAACCTAGTCTACAACTGTAATAATAATATGCAGCAGCCAACTTTATCAATCCTACTAAACTAATAAAGGAATCAAGAGCATTCAACTATCAATGTGACTTGCAAACTGTGAGTTTGTACCTTCAAGACAGGTATGTATGAATAGCAAATAATATCATAATTAAGGAGCAACAAAACTAGTTTACTGATGAACAGGAACCTAAGGGATGGTAATGTCAACTCCCTATAGAGAAACGCGGAACACAATGGTCATCAAAATCACCAGTACAAAGATGGACCTATGACCAAATCTAGAACAAGGTTACAACTTTACAAGTGGAAAGATTTCGGGAAGGATAGTCTAACTATCTGATTGAATTAATTCATTTTCTAAAATAACAATGAAGAAGAGCTTCTGTCACACCCATAGATAATAAATTAATAAAAGACCTATTAACTTACGATAAACCACCAATGATGGCATTAACATCATGCAGCAGAATGAGAACCTATGTTGCTCTGACATGGGTACGGTGTCCGTTGTCACACCCCAATCTACTTAGCATTTCAAACATTAAGAATGGAGTGTGGTGGAGAGCGGGTGGATGCGCCTCAAGTATTTGATTATCACACTATGTTTACAAATAACTCATGTCATTTTATTTTCATTAAACCCTCTGCCTTTTGAGGTTTGGGATTAGAAGTACTTATGTCTGTTCTGAGACAAGTATGGGAATTTATTAAATGAGTTTAAGATTAGTGTTGAGACGTGGTTTAGTTATTGGTTTCCGCTGCAAGTATTAATTTTATGTTATAAAATGCTTGGTTTGTCTTAACTAATTTATGAGTTCTTGAATAAGCTTTTATCTATGCACATCCCCAAAGGTTTTCTAAAATTAGGGTGCAACACCCGTGTCCAACACGAGTGCATATCCAAGTGCTGGGCTTCATCAAAATTTGGATATAGGTTAGGGGATACGTCATACGTCTACACATGCACATTAAAGAATATAAAAGATTTTGTGCATAACTATTAAATTTATTAAATATAATGTTTTTTAAATAGCAATTATAGTATAGGTGATAAATAGATATATCGCATAGAAGGAATGCATGTAGTCATAGACGAGAAGGAAAATCATCCATATTTTTATTTAATGTCAAATTCAAGTCACCAGGCCCACCACCAACCAACCCATGTTGTTATAGAGTCGTCTTAACCCCAGTGTTTTATGAGCAGTTTTCATTCCAGTGAGTTATTCCACCCTTCATCTTTCCTAACTCCAGCCCGCCCCAAAAAAAACTGTCTCTGGACTACAATGGAATGGGGCCCTTCCACTTTTTCAGAGGCAGATCTGGTGCGTGTCTCGCACCATGACGTATCCAAAAGACACCGGTACTTCGCCCATTTTGAAAGATCCGAGCAACATAGACGAGAACAAGTATCAAAATAGGAATAACTTATTTTCCTTATCACGATTTACTAGCATCAAATGCATTAATTTGGCATATCAAAATATGATTTTAGTCTACGTTATTTGCATATAGGAAACACATGTAAATATATAAGTGAATGGTGATACAATTTCTTTATCTACTACTAGCACTCTGAAGATACAAGTGAATGAAGATAAAACTTATAAGTTCAAGTAACATTATTAAATTCTTTTTAGGGTAGTCACTTCACTTAATAACCTCATCCTCTAGAGATATAATGTAAAACTATTCCAAGTTTCTCTATACAGCACCTAACATGTTTTGTATGCACTTGAATGGACAATGCGTTTCCTTCTGCCATAGTAATTCAATTAATCCAAAACAATTGTAAATTGACAGTTACACTGTTTAACACTGAATAGTACCACAAAAATATCTGCAGAAAAAACTCTCCAATGTGTTCCAAATATTATATAAGAAATACCTTTCGATGGATCCACAGCCACAGGTGCAGAGGGCCGAGAAGGGACAACTGGTGATGATCCGAATGCCTGTGCATATGTCTCATCAAATTCCTCAAACAGTGCCTTCCTGCATGCCATTGCTGTGGCCTTGTTCTTGATAAAGTCAAGGGTCCAATGCTGGTGCGTCCTTGGGGACACTGCCAATTGCGTGAGAAAAGAAAGCATCTCATTGGGACGAAAATCTTCTCTTGCCTTATTTATCTGACTCGTAGAATAAACAACGGGCTCATAATCCCCCACATCCACAACAAAGTAGCCTTTGACACTAGAGGGCCAGAAATTAAACTCATTCCTACAGCGACAGACTAAACCCAAGCTCTGCCTCCTAGATAACTCGTCCATTGCTTCCTCCACTGCCTTCAGAAAACCCCGTGAGGAAATTTGTCGGGACTTCTCTTCAAAGTTCTCTTCAAAGGGAACTAACTCCGACGGGTCAAACCACCCATAGCTACTATCCCCAAAAAATGCTACCAGGACATGGCCCTCACGTTTGCTTCTCTGGACAGAAGCCGAAGCAAATGCCTCGTTATAAATGTGTCCAGGCCACCATGGGTGCGATTTCACCTTACCCCAAACCATATCCCCGACTCCGTACCCATATCCAACAGGTTCACTCACTCCTTTGGAGGCGAACTGATCAAATTCAGATAACATCGAATCATAATCCTCGGACTTAGCATCCCCTAAATCACTCTTCTTCAAATCATAATTTTGCCCTCTCGAAGTTGGTTGATTCTCTCCTCCACTTGCATCACAGATACCAGCGTCGTCCGCATTTTCTACCTTCGAAGCCCTAGACTCGTTTACATCATCAGAAACCCTAGTTTCAACTGGTTTACCATCGTCAACAAGTGAAAACCTAGCTGAATCACCGCCGCTTGTTGACGGGACGATTGGGTCTTCTCTCAATGGCGCATCCAGACCGCCGTGACTGCTTGCACTCATCACGGATTTCGCCCCGATCAATATACTTCAATCGAAAACCTAACAGGGAATTTAAACAAGAAAATTGGTAATTATTCCAATTGGAGACTTAGGGAGTTAGTTACAATTTGGGGTAATAGAGAACCCTAGAAAGAAGAGTCTGGTAGTGCGTCGCAGATTGCAGAAAATCAAAATCATGTGTAACTATTTTTTTTTAAGTAAAAACATGTGTAACTATTGAAATGGATGGGAATTCGAAAAATAATTAGGGTGGGGCTATAACACCTGTTATACATACCCCAAATTTTTTTTAGATAAAACAGGGGCGCGGCTAAAGGCACCCGGTTTCCTATGAGTACACCCAGGGGATGAGAACACACATAAAACGGATGAGGACACCCACCTGAAAAACCCAAAATTACCCTCCATTCAATTAAAACCTTTCCTTTCTCTTTCTCAACAATTGAGACACCCACAATTCTTGCGCTGCTTCGTCGGCACAGCGGCACCCACTCCGCCAACGCCGCCCTCCTCAGCAACATCGTTCGCGACCGCCCCCCTCCTCTCTACAGTTGCAGCCGCCGCCCTCCCTTCTCCCCACAGACGCCGCCGCCGCCCACCCCCTCCTCCCCTTCGCCGCGGCCGCCCTCCCTTCTCCCCTTCGCCGCGGCCGCCCTCCCTCCTCCCCACAGACGCGGCCGCCGCCCTCCCCACAATCGCGGCCGCCGCCCTCCCTTCTCCCCACAGTCGCGACTGCCGCCCTCCCTTCTCCCCACAGACGCGGCCACCGCCCACCCCCTCCTCCCCTTCGCCGCGGCCGTAGTGCTCCTCCCCTCGCGCCACTGCCGCTAACAGGTAAGTTTAGGTTTGAAAAATTAGGGTTTTCTGGAAAAAAAAAATTAGGTTTTTTTTTTTAAGTTTGAGAATTATTTTAGAACATAGTGCGTTTGTTTTGGAAAAAATTTCGAACAACTTGAGTTTGTTTTGGAAAAAATTTCGAACAACATGTTCGATTTTTTTTTTCGGACAAATTTAAGTTGTTTTGAATTTTTTTTCGAACATATTGTGTTTGTTTTGGAAACAATTTCGAACAACTTGAGTTTGTTTTGGAATTTTTTTCGAACATATTGAGTTTGTTTTGAAATTTTTTTCGAACATGTTGAGTTTGTTTTGGAAAAAATTTCGAACATGTTTGTTTTAGAAATTTTTTCGAACAGTTGGTGTTTTGTGTTAATTTTTGTTGCAATTTTGGAATTTTTTTTGTTTTGTGGTGGTGGTGGTGGTGGAATTTTACCCTAGGGTATATGGGACATTTCACATGTTCTGACAAATTTAAAAAATGTTTGGTGGGTGTACTCATAGGAAATTCGGGTGCCTTTAGCCGCGCCCATAAAACAGACATAAATGCATTTACTAAAATGTCTTTTAAACTTTTTTAAAAAATTATAAACACACCCCTAATAATTGTAAACATACCCCATACGTTATACACACCCAATTTTTAAACTCTCAAATCATTTAATCTTCATTCAAACAATTTTTTTTACTTTTACTTCATGCATAAACCCTCCATATGATGATATAATTATAACAAACATAGTCTTTGAAGGAGAAAACGTGATGAAGAATATTTTTTTTTTTACAGTAGTGATGAAGAACGTTAATATAAGTATATTTAATATTTTTTACACTTTTTTATGTTATATACAAATTTTGAGTTTACCAGTCGACGATATGTTCGGCCAGAATCGTGGCCGAACACATCAATGTATGTACGGCCGGAATATTTTTCCAAGTTTTTTTTGTCAAGTTGCGTACGGCCACTCTCTGGCCGAATATCCCTGAAGGCGCACATGAGTTATTGGCCGAATAGATTGTTGAGTGTACATGAGTAGTAGGCCAAACACATCAATGGGTGTACGGTCAATTTCGGCCGAACATCTCTAAAGGCGCACATGAGTTATTGGCCGAACAGATCATTGAGTGTACATGAGTTACTGGCGGAACACATCTTTGTTTGTACACGAGTTACTGGTCGTACATTTTCGATACAACAGCAAACACAACAGCAAAATGGCGTAAAAACGAGACTCAAAACAACATTTTAGCATATCCAACTCATTTTCTTTATGCAATCTTTACACAATATCTTCAATAAAGAGATGTTTACAATGTTATCATTTCAAATCATCTAAACAATTCAAAAATATCAAAATTTCTATAAACCCCAAGGTGGTGTTTGGTTTGTGATTGATTTTGATTGGATTTGGATGGTGGTGGATTGGATTGAGATTTGGGTAATCCATGAATAGTAATTGTGTGTAAGTTGTGTTTGGTTAAAGATTGAGAAGTAAGGGTATATTTAATTTTATGTCACATCAAAAGTGATGTTATAATATTTTATTATCTATATATATATAATAACAGGATAGTCTGACCAAAGTCAATTCCCGCTCAAATTTCTGTGGGCCAAACTGTTCTTTTTTAGTTTTTTTTAAAGCTGAGGGCCATCTGTTCTAATTATTGTTTGTGGGCCCAATTAAACTGAAGCAAATGACCCAACAGTTATAATTCTAGATTTGTTATAAATTTTATAATTCTAGATTTGTTATAAATTTTAGGTTATATCACTTCTGAAGACATTCTTTATTCGCCGTCATTAACATATTCAAAATATACAATTTATTTTTTTGAGTATTTTATAATTTTAAAAAAATAAATATTTTAGTGACATTCTATTTATGACTATTATTGTTTGAAAGTATATGGTTTAACATTGTTTAATTAATTATCTGACCTACATCTATTTTATTTAATTACATTTATTAAAATTTTAATTTATTATAAATACCTATAAATCTTATAGTAATATGTACACACGTATAAATTCTATAATATAAAGTTAAATTACAATCTACTTAAATTTTAAAACAAACCCATATGATTATAACTATTAGAATTTTAATTATTAAAAAAATATTTGTAATTACACATACACCTATAGATTTTAATTATTAAAAAAAATATTTGTAATTACTTTATGTATATTACTATTATTTGAATATTTATTTGTACATATATTTTTGTTTCCCAAGATAATATATAGATTTTAATTATAAGTTAAAATTTGTATAAGATAGTTTCATAAATCTTATTTCGTAAATTTGAAGTTTGATTAATTACTTTGTTTCGTTAGAAGTTTTCATCTTTTCATTTAGACGTCTCACATAAAGTTTCTCATTTCATTTTTTTAATACATTGTGTCCCACCTCTTTTACTCTTAATTTCCACTCCATTTCATTTTCTCTCTTCAATCATATCAATTTTACTACACCTCATTTTATATTAATGTTCTTCAAATTCTGTGATAATTAAACGTTAGACGGATGGAGTAATATTCTATCAATAATTATAAGTGAAAATAGATTAAAAAAGATGTAACTGAAGCTTTATTCACATGAAATCAATAATATGGTCTCACATATATAGTATTATTTTTCTTTAAATTTTATGAAATTTCGCCATTGAAAGTTTTAAATCACACTAATTAAATTAAGTAATATTTTATAAATAATCAATTGAAATTTATTAATAATTAATCCGTGCAACGCACGAGAGAATATTAATTACTAGTTGTTAATAGTGAAAGAAAAGTAAGAGGGGGAAGAAAGTAGGAGAGATAATGAGTGTGTAAAAAAAAGTAGGAGAGAGAAGAAAGTAGGAAATACAATGAGTGATTTATTTGTATAAAAATAAGTATATAGGTGTATTATAGAGTGAATTAGTATTTGGATTGAGATGAATAGAGAAAACAAACACCGTCTAAATATTAAAAATTCTGTAAATTGCAAATTTATTGTTTTTTAGTTTTGTTTGTAAAGGAGAAAAGGTTATTGGGGTGTGTTTAGTAAAAAAGAGATTTTGATAGTCCCTCCCAAATAATTATTAGAAAAATGGTTATTTAATTATTATGACCATGTCAAAGTGATGGGCGGAGATTGCCGAGTGGCAAGTCCAGGCTATTTGGATACAAGACGCGTGTATACGTTACAATTATTTTATTCTCATTTAATTTTGCTGGCTCACATTACTAGGAGACCTTTTCCTCTGAAAATTTAATCACTTCCTCTTGCTTCTAAATTTAATTCTTTGTTTCATTTCAGTTGTTCCTTCAGCCTAGCTTCTTCCAATATCAATCTACTTGAAATAATGGTTTCTAAATCTGCCAATTTTTATAATGATGTTGTCGAGAAGGTTGTGATCGAGACAGGGAGAGTTCCCCCTACTTGCAAAAGAAAAGGAGTTGTTGAGGAAGAAGGCACTTCTGCTCATAAAAGGGCCACTAGAGCCAATCTTCCAAGGCCAACTGCTTCGCCTTCACCTCAGTCTGATCGCGATATTTCTGGTCCTTCATCGACTGTCGAGAGGGATCCTCAGGACATTACTCTTCTCGGCTGGGATGCAGAAAGAGTGGCGAGGTAACATACTTTAATCTTGCCTTTTCCCTTGTATTTGTAGCTTTTGAATTTCTTTCTATTATTCACATCTTTTTATGTTAATTCGTTTCTTTCTCTTTTTATAGACACGCAAATAACCCTACCTATCGCTCAGAGGATGTTCGCAACTTTTTGCAATCAAAGTCTTCTTCCATCCGGACCAAGGATCCAATTAACCATAACAGCCTCACGGCCATGCTTTCGGTTACTCGCTCTCTGACGAAGATCGTTGTTGAGGATGCTGCAGCCCAGGACCTTGCTACCAATGCTCTTTCCATCTCCATTCAGACCTCTCGCACTCTCTATGTAATTGAGCAAATGAGGATGCAAATTTGTGAACAGGCCAATAAGATTGCCGATTTTAGGCACCAATGCGAGCAACTGAAAAATTCTTGCAATAACTCTGAGAAAAGCCGGATTCTGGCTGAAAACAAACTGATCGACGCCATTACTCGCAATGAATATTCCACCAAGGAGATGGAAGATTGCAAAGCTCGCCTTGAAACGACTCAGGCTGATATTGCTCGCCTTAAAACTGAGTTGTCCGCGGCCATTGCTCACGTGTTGGAGGCTGAGAAGAATCGTGTTGCCGCCAAGAAGAGTTTGGAAGAGATGGAAACCCTTTTGAATGAAAGAGATGATACGATGGATACGATCACCAAAAAGGCTGCTATTGATTTGGATAGAGTGACTTGTAGCGAGATGTTGTTCCATCTTCACCAAACTAACCCTGAACTTGATCTTACGAGTTTAGCAGTTAAGGCTGAGGATCAAATCCTGGACGAGGAGCCTCAACGAGGCTGTAGAATGCCTCTCCAAGAAATCCTGGACGAGGAGCCTCAACGAGGCTGTAGAATGCCTCTCCAAGAACTCCTCGACCTCGGCCTCAAATTTCCTCGTCTTGAGGCATTGGGTGTTAACTTTATCAGTTTCACTCCTCCGGGCCCGGCACCCACAACAACTGAAGCGGTAAATGTTGAAAACATTGAGGGTGATCAAGGAGGGGCGCCCATCGAGCAGACTGGAGTCTAGGATGTGGCTGGTAGCCAACGAAACCACCCGTGAAAACTAGATCTTTTTTTTTCTCTCTCTAAGTTTTATATCGTCAGCCCTAGAGGCCTCTTTTTATGCCCGCCCTTTTTCTCTCTCTATGTTTTATATCGTCAGCCCTAGAGGTCTCTTTTTATTATGTCCGCCCTTCGAGGCATTGTCAATGAATTCTCTTTTGCTTTCAATCTAAGTGTTTCTTCTCGTCATTTATATTTTTATTATCTTTAGATTAATATGATTTTGAAAAAGGATAATATCACTTTTGGTTTACGCAAAATTTCTACGTGAACCTACTGAAAACTTCTAGAATGTGATTCAATCAACTGTAAAGTAAATTTTTTTTTTTTTTTTTATTCATATCTTTTTATGTTAATTCGTTTCTTTCTCTTTTTATAGAATGACGAATAACACTCACTACCTATTGCTTCGTAACTTAGCTTGGGGCCATGCTTTGGGTTACTCGTTTCTTTCTCTTTTTATAGCGTTTCTTTCTCTTTTTATAGAATGACGAATAGCCTTGGGGCCATACTTTTGGTTACTCGTTTCTTTCTCTTTTTATAGAATAACGAATACTTTCTCTTTTTATTTCTCTTTTTATAGAATGACGAATAGCACTACCTATCGCTTCGTATTGGTTACTCGTTTTTTTCTCTTTTTTATAGAATGACGAATACTTTCTCCTTTTATTTCTCTTTTTATAGAATGACCTTGCGAACAATGCTCTTTTCATCTCCATTCAAACCTCTCGCACTCTCTATGTTATTGAGCAAATGAGGATGCAAATTTGTGAGCAGACCAGTAAGATTGCCGGTTTTATTGCCGGTTTTATTGAGCAAAATGCAAATTTGTGAGCAGTTATTGAGCAAATGAGGATGCAAATTTGTGAGCAGACCAGTAAGATTGCCGGTTTTATTGAGCAAAATGCAAATTTGTGAGCAGGCCAGTAAGATTGCTGGTTTTAGGCACAATGCAAAAGCCGGATTCTGGCCTTACTCGCAATGAATATTCCACAAGGAGATGTAAAGCTTGCCTTGAAAAACTGTTCAGGCTGATTGGTCGCCTTAAAATTGAGTTGTCCGCGGCCATTGCTCGCGTGTTGGAAGAAGGATCATGTTGCCACCTAGAAGAGTTTGGAAGAGATGGAAACCTTTTGGATGAAAGAGATGATACGATAGATACGATCACCAAAAAGGCTGTTATTGATTTGGATAGAGTGACTTGTACGTCAACCTCTCTCTCGCCTGGCGCAAGCGGCAAATGTTGAAAACATTGAGGGTGATCAAGGATGGCCCCACCGAGTAGACGGGAGCCTAGATGTGGCTGGTAGCCCTAGAGACCTCTCACATTTTTATATCATCAGCCCTAGAGACCTCTTTTCCCGCCAATGAATTGTGTTTTGCTTTCAATCTAAGTGTTTCTTCTTCTGTCATTTATATTTTTGTCGATCAATATTTTGTTTTACTTATCTTTCGATTAATATGATTTTGAAAAGGGATTTTCATATTTGATCATTCATATATTTAGTCACTATCAAAATTGGTTACCCAATTATTATATCAATTATTATATTCTATCCATATTGATCATTCAGTTAGTTTGAGCGCAAAATTTATATGTGGAACCTACTACTGAAGTTTCTAGAATGTGATTCAATCAACCTTTTTTTGTGGATAGTAAAAAAATTATTTAACTCAATTATGAATTTATCTCAACATATGTTAGTTTACTTTTTATTTTACAAGAGAAACTCAAGAAATAGAATGAAACTTTGTACTCTAATTTTTTTTTAACAATTGTACTCTATTTTCCAATTCTTGGTTTCCTATTGAATTTGTATAATAATTGGAGATATAAACTTATTTCAATTCATTTCTCTATTTATAATTATTGGAGCATAATTTGTGATGAAGATTAATTGTAAAGAATTTTCTAAAATTATCCTAAGAAAATTTCATAAACTTATTTTTCATTCTAAATTTTTTTCTATTAAAATTATTGCAGATTTCTTGAAATGTTAGTCAAATAATTGGACATTTGAAATGAATTGAACTAAGTTTCTATCTCCTAGTTTCTCATTTCCCGATTATCTGTAAAATAAAAGATAAACCAGGGTTGATTGAATCACGTCCTAGAGATGCATCAGAATTCCTTCTGAACTATTTGTGACTGAGATTCTTCAATGAGTATTTCTTCACGTTGGTGTTTTCGTTTCATTAGTTCTGAAAAAATGCATGATAATTTTTTAATCTAGGTTTTGAGAAATTTAACGGCTCAAAACTCTTTCTTCATTAGTCAATGAAAGTGATCAATTTTGATAGAATATAATAATTGAGTGACGTGATCAATTTTGATAGAATATAATAGGGTAAATTATTAATAAGGTCATTTCACTACTAGTTTTATCTAATAAAATTCACAACATATTTTCTTGTCTAATAGAGTCAAATTGAAAAATCTAAGACAATTATACCCTTTTACTAATTTGAAACAATTCGAATTTCTTAATTCAAATTAACAGGTCAACTAAATACCATAATTATAGATTAATAGACGATCTCAAAAAATTTCGAAATTTAAGCAGCTTCCAAAAATTAAAAAATTTCCTAAAAAGTATGTATCCTCATTAATTCGTTTCACTTGCTCGAGGTTCGAGATTTATGCACTCTACATTTAAAAATTTCCTAAAAAGTAGGTATCATCATTAAATACCATAATTATATATTAACATGACTTTATATATGCTTTCAGAACTGCATGACTATATGCACGATTTACTACATGTGCAGTAGATAGTTCATATTAATTAAGAAAAATGCGTATGTATGCAGTGAACATATACAGAGGAAACGATTTTAGTTGATTTAGAGTATTAGTAAAAACTATTACAAGATTATATATGCTTTGAGAACTGCATGACTATATGCGCGATTTACTACATGTGCACCAGGTAGTTCATATTAATTAAGAAAGATGCGTATGTATGCAGTGTGCAATTTCAATCATGAATTGCTCCAATCTATTGCAATTTTTTAATTCATAGTTTCTGGTTCAATGGCCAAACAGTTCATCTGGTTCTCTACTAATCTTCATCATTCAATGGCTCGGTAATAAAGTATTCATTTGTATACGAAGCTTACAAATAAATGATACTTCTTCAAGGTTTACCTACTACAGCTATCAGCAAGAAAGACATAGACAATAACATATTCGATTAACAACTACATGTATTGGTAGAAGCATAAAACTCAACGAACGTTCAGAATTCAGAAAAAACAAAAAAAAACAACCAGCAAGTCTACGAGGCAGTTGATACTTGATAGATAAATTACACTACTAGAAAAGCAGAAAACACAAACAGTCGCTATATAAAATGAAAAGAAAAACCTTTGAGAGAATCGAGTTCAAGGGAGGAAAGCTGAACGCCATTCGTGGACTGATACTGGTTGATGAAAAAACTCAACAGCTGAGAGGTGGTTGGGCATTGAATGATGCTGCTGTTGTTTCAATTTCGTGAAAGGCTAGAAGAATCGTTATGCACGTACAAACAATAATCGGGAGAAGAATCCCAGTCCCGCCTTCCATCTTCAATACGATTGCGGGATGTGGAGAATAATCTAGATGATGACCTCCCGCCGGGTTGTTATGAGCACATCTCCATTGTTGTCGTTGCAAGCAGAGTCGTTGAACAACAACAAGAATGGAACTCCATTGTTGTCATCTCAATCAGGGTCGAACTTCGACGGCATTTCGAATTTCGAAACTCGTGTTTGGTTCGAAATCAAAAATTGGAAATTCACAGAATTGAGGAATTGAATGAAAGGCGATAATTGTGGCAATAATAACTATCTGAATTAATATCAAATTCTGTAACCTAATATTGATGAATTAAATGAAACGCGAAATTTTTGCCAAGACTAAATATGTGATATAATATTTTTTTCGAAAATTTAAACAAATTTGAATGAATAAGGGTAATTATGGTTTTTTGAATTCAAAATGAAGCAAATAGACAAACTTTTAAGTACATGTTGCAATTTGTTGAATGTGTGGTGATAATGACTCTATTAGTAAATAATCTCAATATAATAATTGGGTGACCAATTTTGATAGTGACTAAATGTGTGTGGGTGACCAAATATAAAAAGAGGTAAATTTGAGTGACCAAAATTGATATTTTCCCTTTTAAAAATATTAACAAGTATATATCTTCGATAATACTCTTGATATTTGTCCAAACTTAACATTTCGGTGTAAGTTTGTTCGTATTTCCACGACTATAGCCTTTCAGAACATGTTCGCTCGTCATTTCCAAGTTTAACCTCGTCAGAGTTAACCTGTTCGCTTTAAAATGATCACAAACTTATACCTTAGTATATATTTGCTCGTTTTTATATGATCATGAACTCATATTTTTCAACATAATTTCATTAGTAATTTTTAAAAATGATAACACGAACACACATCCTTAGGAATGTGTTCGCTCGATTGGTGGCGAGCATAGCCTTTCCGACATATGTTTGCTCGTAATTTCTTGAAAAGATTTTCACGAAGCACATATCTTTTAAAAAGGTGTTCGCTCGATTTAACGCGAGCATGGCCTTTCGGCACATGTTCGCTCGATTTTCTTTTTAAAATGTTAAAATGTTTTCACGAAATTACATCTTAGTGTATGTTCAATCGATTTTCACGACCATAGCCTTTCGGCGTATGTTCGCTCATTATTTCCAAATTTTACATTCGTCAATGTAAATTTGTTTGCTAATCTCGAGCATAAACTTTCGATGTGCTTGGTCGAATTTATCCAAGACTATACTACAAAGTATAGCTTGTTCGCTCATATGATCACACACACTTTTCAGTGTATGCTCGACAATTTATAAATACTTTGTAAATTGACTTAGCATTTTGAGAATTTTTATGATAATTATTTCCTTTGAAATCTGATAATTGTTTAATACTTTCATAATGGATTTGAAATGCTCTTGCTCGAATGAAACATGCTTTATAACTTTACAAATTTGAAAACGATAGATTGCAAATGTGCATTCAAAATTTTTAATTCTACATTAAAACTAAAAACAAGTACTTACTAGTAGTATTTCTTCAGCTTGATAGCATTTCAGGGATATTTGCTCGGATTGTCATCCAAATCCTCGATCTCGTATGCTCCGTTCGCCAGTGATCGGGTGATACGATGTGGTCCCTCCCAAGTCGGGTCAAGTATGCCGATCGACTGCTCAGTTGTCCGTCGAAGTACGAGGTCGTCAATTTGAAATTTGAGAACTCGGACTTTGGTTTAGGATTTTGAGTATTTTGAAATTCGAATTTCAAAATTTAGTGGATTTCAAAATCATAATGATTTTTATGTTTTGTGTTTGCTTTGAGATTTAAGTATGATAGGATTTAACTTCATAATATAGGGTTATAGGTGTTTATATAGATTTTATAAGTATCGATATATAGTTGACTTTTGTAGGGTTTATAGGTATTTGTAGGGTAGGATTTTAAAATCCTAAATATAAATCCCAAACTAGATTTTAAAATCCAAAATCCGGATTTCCCATTCCAAAACAAACATTACCTCGGGGCGTTCAAAGTATGGTTCAGACAGATATAATCAAACCAAACCAAATCATTTAATATGGTTCGGTTTTTTGTTTAAGATTCGATTTTCAATTTTGATAATTAATTATTTTTTTAGTATGGTTCGATTTATGGTTTTCACTAATGAAAAAATCGAATCAAATCTAATTAATACTCCCTCCGTCCACCAAAAGTGTGCTCATTTCTTTTTTTGAGGTCCACAAAAACGTGCTTATTCTATTTAAATAGTTAACTTTTGAATATTTTTTTGGAGTATATATATATATATATATATATAAAGTAATACTTACTTTATATGAGGTTGGTTTTACATGTTTATTAAATATTGTGTAGGAAAAAAATGAGTAAAATTTTAGTTCGGTCAAAATCGACCGATCAAAATATTATGGTTTCGAACAGAACATATTTTATAAACACCACAAAATATTGGCAAAAAGGCGACCGGGAAGACAACGGATTCCCCCTCACTAATCATGGTTGTCGCCTTTTCGCAACGGGCCCACTGTCATTGCCATTTTGGTCGTCGCGTTTTTATCAACTTTTAAAAAATGCGAACCTGGGTTTCGAACCTAGGTATCTAAGGTAACCGCGAAACCCAGGTATCTAAGGCAACCAACACCCCCCTCCACCGCTGGGCCACCCCAATTTCGGAATATTCAGAATATTTGCTTTAAGCGGGGTTCAAACTCTCGGTCTCGAAGGCTTTTGGGCGCCCCCTGTGTGTCGTTTAAGCTAGGAGTAAAGTCCACATGTTGTGAATGCAATTAATATATATTCAATTTAATTTTAGTTTTTAATTCTTTAATTCAATCCATTCTAATTTAATGGTTGCTTATTAATTTATTTAGTACTCCCTCCGTACCAACTTAACTTTCATACTTACTGTTCATCCCCAATAAATAAGCATGTTCATCGTTCATCTTTTATTTTTTATCTTTTTCTATTTTTGCGAAAATATTTGTGATTTTTCATATCTCTCTCAATATTTGTGATTTCTCATTGTGATATCTCCTAATATTTGTGATTTCTCATATCTCTCTTCTATATTATCTCGATTTAGACAATTCAAAAATTAAAAATTACCTATATTTTACCTTCAATATTTTTTTAAGGTGAGATTTTGCAGTAATTTTTTTTCATCTTTTAATTTTTTTCAGTAATTTTTGTTCATCTTTTAATTTTATAGTAATTTTTGTTCATTTAGTTTGAATTAAAATTAAGTATCCTACAAATTGAATATTTTTAGTTTAAAATTGATAAAAACTTAAATAAAAAGGAATCCTAACAACCAAACAAAATATATATATACTAGTATTAGACTCGCGTAAATAATTACGCGAGATTATAAAAAAGAATAATTTAAATAGAAATTTAAAAGTTTAAAAAAAATATAAAAAAGAGAAGTTAGAGGAGAGAGAAAATTGAAGAAACTGGGAGAGAAAGAGAAAAATATTTTAAAAAATAAATTAAAATTACAGAAATTAAGAGATCGTAAAACGGAGCCTTCTTGAAAATTAGTATATAAGGGAGAGTTTTTCTCTCTCTAGAGAGTTGCTCCTCCCTTCCTCCACCGGTCTCCGTCGCGAGTACGTCGCAGATTCGTCGTTCATGTTGACGTCATCGTGTTTGTCTTTTTGCTGCTCTATCTTTGTTGTCCTTCCGTCTAAGATGTGTGTTGATTTTCCGCTTCTCTCCGATCTCTTCTGGTATTTTGATTTTCGCAAGATTTGTGTTGTAGATTTGTCTACAAGATTTGAGTCGTAGATCTGTAGATCTGCAAGATTTGGGTTGTAGATCTATATATGTGGGTTGTAGATCTAGGTTGTAGATCTATATATCTGGGTTGTAGATCTGGGTTGTGCATCTATAGATTTATAGATCTGGAGATCTGGGTTGTAGATCTAGTGAGTCATAGGAGATCTGGGTTGTAGATTTGTTGTAGTGAGTCCCCTTTTTTGTGGTTGGGTTTTGAGATTTGTTGTAGTTTTTTGTGTGGGTCTCTTTTTTGGTTCTTGAATGTTGTAATTAATTATAATGTTGTGAATTGAAACTTAGAATAAATTTAAATGATGTGATTATAATAAATTTACATGTATAAGCGAAAATAATTATATTCAATGTTGTGAATTAAAAATTAGAATGAATTTAAATGATGTGATTAGAATAAATTTACATGTATAAGCGAAAATAATTATACTCAATGTTGTATGTAATTATAATGTTGTGAATTGAAAATTAGAATGAATTTAAATGATGTGATTAGAATAAATTTACATGTATAAGCGAAAATAATTATACTCAATGTTGTATGTAATTATAATGTTGTGAATTGAAAATTAGAATGAATTTAAATGATGTGATTAGAATAAATTTACATGTATAAGCGAAATTAATTATACTCAATGTTGTATGTAATTATAATGTTGTGAATTAAAAATTAGAATGAATTTAAATGATGTGATCAGAATAAATTTAAATGTATAAGCGAAAATAATTATAAATGTTGTATGTAATTATAATGTTGTGAATTGAAAATTAGAATGAATTTAAATGTTGTAAATTGAAGATTAGAATAAATTTAAATAGTGTGAATTGATACCGTAATTAAATTATTTAATTTGAAACATATAATTTAGTTAATTCTCATTTAGAAATAAATATGATATGCTTTCATAATTTAATAAGCAACAATTAAAGCTAGAATGGATATTGAATTAAAGAATTAAAAACTAAAATTAAATTGAATATATATTAATTGCATTCACAACATGTTGACTAAAGCTCATAGCCTAAACGGCACACGGGGGGCGCCCAAAAGCCTTCGAGACCGAGAGGTCCTGAGTTCGAACCCCGCAAACAGCGAAATTCGCGAAAAAAAACCCGAAAAATGGGTGGCCCAGCGGTGGGGGTGGGTGGAAAAAACCCGAAAAATGGGTGGCCCAGCGGTCGCAAAAAAAAACCCGAAAAATGGGTGGCCCAGCGGTGGGGGTGGTGGAAAAAACCCGAAAAATGGGTGGCCCAGCGATCGCAAAAAAAAAACCCGAAAAATGGGTGGCCCAGCGGTGGGGGTGGGTGGAAAAAACCCATTGGTGGGGGTGGGTGGAAAAAACCCGAAAAATGGGTGGCCCAGCGGTGGAGGGTGGGTGTTGGTGGCCTCGATACCTAATTAATTAATTTGAAATCAATTTATTAATAATATTTATTTTAATTAATTTTCATAAATTTGAACGTTAACCGAGTTTGCATGCTTATAGGGTAAATTTATAGGATAAATGCATTAATAAAAATCTTTATTAAAAAATTTGGATATTACCTGAATCTGTTTTGGTATGAACAAATCAATGATTTAAAGAATTCAACTAAAGATATGAAAAATACATCTCAACCTCTTTTCGTAAAAATAGAACCGTACATATACAATATTACACGTACAAAAAAAAAAAAATATATATATATATACAAATATATTGAATTAAAAAATATATTTCATTTATTTAAATATTTAATTATAACATTAATCTTTCTCTAACAAAATAATTCTATTTTAGTGAGACAAATTTTCTATAATCTTAAGCCATTGAGAATTATATGAAATAAATAGTCATAAATTTGAAGAAGGGGTAGGTTTTAATTCACTTAGGGCGACGGTAGCGACGGGCCCACTGCCGTTGCCATTTAGCGAGTGGGGCCCCGTTGCCATTTCGCAACGGGCCCACTCCCGTCGCCTTTTAGCGACTGCAGAACACGCCTTTGCCGTTGCAAAAGGCAAGGGCGTTATAATCCGTCGCCTTTTCGCAACGGGGCCCACTCCCGTTGCCTTATCCGTTGCCAAAAGGCAAGGGCACCCACCCCGTCGCCTTTTTTCTGCCCGTTGTCAATTGGCAACGGTACCCTGCCCTTGCTAATCGCCGTTGCCTTTTGATCAATATTTTGTAGTGAAATATGATTTGATTTACATTAAAAAAAAAAAAATTATACTTTGGTTTACGATTTATGTGTGGTTTAATTGGTTAACCGAACCAACCGTTGGAGACCCCTAGACACAATGTAATCTTTATGAATAATGTGTGTTCAAAGTTCAAACTAAGGTTAATTCCACATTTCCACACCACGTCTGGAAATGTTAATAAACATTTTTTTTATCCGCTATATTTATGTCAAAAGCTCAAATTAATTACATGAAGAGTAAATGTCGAAAAAGAGTAGATATCCCAACCCCGAAGGTGCGGTATATTCAACAATTATGCAAAAATATATATGAAGTTTATCTCATAATTTCAACATCACCAGAGTACTAGTCTGCAACTCAGCTAAGTTGTTATAATCAGAAGAGGTTCATATCAGCTAAGAATAAAGGGCGGATCTTCACTAGGGTTTTAGTGGGCTATAGCCCACCCTAATTTTAGGGATTTTTTTAATTATATATATTATTATATTAATTAATTTATTTTAACAGCCAGATAAATTTAAAAAATCAACTTATGTACGCATAAAAGAAAGTTTACCAAAAACTTAATTCATTTTTATTAAATTATTTATAAATTAGGATTATTTAATTCTTTACATAATTTAAAATTCAAATTAAATAACAAGCCTTAAATTAAATTTTCAATTTCAAACTTCTTAGGTAAAAAGACATATCAAATTTGAATCAATGACTTCCATATAGACCGAATTGTTATCTTTAATAATAATATGTGTTTACATATGTATTTTTATTTTTTAATTGTTGTTGTTTTGTTATTTAATGGGTTATTCCTGATATACACGATTGACGCTTCAATAAAAATTTTGTCATTTCCAAAAACAAATACTGATTAATTGACTGGAATCAATGTTGATTTTTTTATCAATAAATAATTTGTCTGAGACTTGAATTGCATCATTTCAAATTTGATACTCCATGTTTTTCGCAATAAAGTTTTTATTTGATATGTTTTTTTAAAAGAGTTTTTAAAATTTGTCAACTATTTATGTACTATTTTAAAAGTTAATTGAGACAAACAACGTGGAAGCGCATGCTTTTGATTACGAGATCGATTCACCTTTTCTTGACACTTCATGTTACCACTGTCACGATCGAACGAACATTTTTAGTTATGAAACATGTCAAGAGTGTTTTTCGAAATAAAATGGAGAGTGATTATCCATGGCTGTCTATATTGAAATAAAATTGTTTGAAAACATTAATTCTGATTCTATTATCGATAAATTATATCGACTAAAAAATCGTAGGATGCAACTTATGTAAACAAAATTTTTATACGTGTAATCATTTCCGTCTAGTAGCAGGGTTAGTCTTTTGAGAAGAGGGAGGTCTTCTGGTTGTCTTCCGATGGGTGTCTTCTGTTACGAGTTACAAGAGAAGGGCAAAGCTATCAATTCAGATTGGGCAAAATGGAGAACACGTGAGTTTGTTAGGTGGTTACAACAACCTGTTAGAGTCACGCATTCCACCCACACTGCAATCACCATTGATTAGTATAAATACCACATCCCTTGCATTTTGTAAAGAATGACGCGTACACGCATTCGTTCTTTGAGTTGTGAGTTCACGAATGAAGTGAAGATAAATCCCTTTTCGAATGAATGAGTGTGTAAACATCTCTTGATCAATCAAAGATTGAAGTCGTGTGTCCAGTGAATGTAGATCGAATTGATCGAACCACTTAAATTATTGTGTGCTTTGTTTTCTATTCTCATTTATTATATTTGTGAATTGCTATCTTGTTGAATTGTTTTTGGATCGTTTTCTGTTTGTTTGGAGACGTCTAAACTAACTGATTACTTGACAATATATATACATAACATAAAGAAATCTATGTAAGAGGGGTTGATCTTGCATGAAATATTTTAAGCATACATCTTACTCAATTTAGGTAAAAGCCCAAAATCTCAGTCCATTTAATCAAAAGTTCAAATCTTAAGCCGGATCTCAACAAATGTGCATGTAGACAATAATATAATAAAACATGTACGGTATATTTTGTGAAATTGTGAATTTGTTGTTTTTTATGAATTAAAATAATTTTGTTAGAAAAAAAATGAAAATTGGAAGAAGGTTGAAAAAAAAATGATTGTAAAAATGAAATGAAAATTTTTTATAAGAAAAAAAAAAAAAGAAAATTGGAATAAAATTAAAGAAAATAAAATTTAAAATTTAAAATTTAAATAGAAGGATATAATAGGTAATGCCCTGGCACTAAAATGCAACTCCCTCAATATTCATTCAATATTTAATAAAATAAGTTTATTCCTGTTATAAAAAAGTTTATTGCTGTCTCTTGCGTTTTTTTTTCGTTTTAAGGTGTTTATGGACTAATTATTTTTATAGCAAAATACATGAGGTGGTAAGTCGAAATCTTAAAAATATGAGAGGCAAATCTCTAATTACAATAAATCAAAACGATCGAGGCATATAAATTGCCCGTACCCCGTCGGCCCCAAAAGTTTAATTCAAACCCACGTTTTATTATTTTCTCTTATATGCACCCCATTTCATCATCATCCTCACCGATCTGAGATTTGATTTCTGATCGGAGAACTCATAAATGACGGCGGTGGCGGCGATGGCTAGGGGAGGTTCCGGCCTCGCTTACCCGGACCGGTTCTATGCGGCTTCTACATACGCTGGCTTCGGCGGATCTCCAAACTCCGCCGATAAAGGCGTTACATCTAAGTTCTCAAATGACACAGCATTGCTCCTTTACGCGCTCTATCAACAGGTTTTAGCATATCCAAATTATTATTTTTTGCACACTTTTTACCGTCCAAGTTTTGTCTGGGCGAGGAGTTGTTTAGTTAAATCATTCAATTTAGCTGTTCCATTTGTGTTCAGTGTTACACACATGCGATTCTTGTTGTTTTGTTGGCTAATTGCTCCGAAATCTTTACAATTTCGTGCTGAATTTCGGCTCTTTGGATGTTCAAGTTGATCCGGCTGATTTACTAAATTGTTCCCAAAAAATTAGATTTATTGTCGAATTTCGGATATTTCACCTACAAGTTATTTGTGAAATCTGCTGTATTAGCACATTGTCACTATGCTTTACATGAATCATATTCAGTGTGTTCTAGTTCAATTTGCTTGATCCACTAGTGTAATCCGGCTTTTTGTTGAGCGCCTCTGTTTGATCTATCCTTGACTAAGCAACAAATCGGTAGTTAATATTTACAGTCCATTTCATTTGTAAGATTTCTACTTTTAGTTAACAGTTAACACCAGTACACTTTGATTTATCTGCTCATTATCTTCTAAACCTTTTAAATTTGTGTGCAAATTGAAATGGACCCCATGTTTTGCTCAATTTCAGCAATCTTTTGAATTATTGTTCAGCTAGTTTATAGAACTGGCTTATCAAAGTATCTCAATTGAGTCATTTTGAGTGTTGCATTTTTTTCCTGCTTAGTTAGAAAGTCAGTGACTAAAATGTTGGATGTTGACCCAATTTTAGTTCAAGTGACAGAATGTCTATTTATAAGATTGGTTTTATGTCCAATCTCATTGATTTATAGAATTAGTAGCTGAATTTCTGTTGCCTGTTACTTTATGCAATTAGTCATAATTCATGAGCAATTGCATTTGCATCTGTTTTTTTTCCCCGTCTTTTAATTTTATGCTAAATCTCATACTGATTAGTTTGGAGTTCTGACCAAGTGACTTGATCAGATACTTTAGTTACATATCAATCCAGAACGCTATGTTTTAAACTGTGTAAATATCTAATCATTCTGGAATATATCGTTTATCTTGTGACCCATGCAGAATCTTTTAGTATGGAAAGTTGACTTATTTTTTCTGTACTACGGGCTTCATGTTGCACGAATGTGTTTGTTTACTCTAGGGAGTTTCAATCAAATACAATATAGGATTTTTTTTTCACAATTTAAAACAATCTCTGGAGGCATGAGCTTTCTAAAAACTTGTTTTTTACATCTAATAATTTTTCAATAAGAGGATAGATGGCAATCTTGCAGTTTAGAATTTGTACCTGCATTTGATTCTTTATTTCCTCTTGGTTGTAAGTGATACTATCTCTTGATTGTCTCAGGCAACTGTAGGGCCTTGCAATGTTCCTAAGCCTAGAAGTTGGAGTCCCGTTGAGCAAAGCAAATGGACAAGGTTTGCTGTGATTGGATCCTATGAGATTATTCATCAATATGATTCTGAATGCTGTTTTATCGTACTCCTTGTTGAGTAAACTGTGAATAAATGCTTGTCTATTGCATGCCTTAGTTAAAGAAATCTTGGTTGATTAGATAGGTGAGACTAACATTTGCAGAAGCCACTAACAAACTCCAATTGTGATTATTCAAGACTGAAGAGACTAGAGAGTGTTAATTGATTATTTTGATTAGAACTTGAACATATTGCATGATTGCAGACATAGTTAGATTGCGTTGTTTAATTTTTTTGTTTGGATATACAAAGGTGACTAAGTTTTTGCCGTGCACTCTTGGCAAGAGAAAATTGGATGTATCACATTGTGTGAACTATTCGGGCATACAGATGTGTAAACTGCAAGCTCCTATTTGGTCTCGTTGCACACCATTTATTTGTTCTAGAATCTAGAATCAAAAGTTTCCTTTATAAACTGCAAGCTCGTATCTGGTCTCGTTGCACACCATTTCTTCTGTTCTGGAGTCAAAAGTTTCCTTTATAAACTGCAAGCTCGCGTCTGGTCTCGCTGCACACCATTTATTTTGGAATCTAAAGTTTCCTTTATATACTGCAAGCTCGTAGCTGGTCTTGTTGCACCCCATTTCATTTGTTCTAGAGTCAAAAGTTTCCTCTGTCCTCTGGATTCTTCACAATTCATTCATCAACCTTTACTTTAGTTTGGATGGAACTTTATTGCATTATATTTAAATGCTGGATCCTTTATATTAGTGATGTTTTTATAAAGATAAATAATTTGTCTTGTCCTCAGTCTTAACTTGCTTTTCCGAAATATCTTAACTTGCTTTTCTTGTTTTTTCTCAAAGCTGGAATGGTCTTGAGAACATGGCTTCCACAGAGGCAATGCGCCTTTTTGTCAAAATTTTAGAGGTTCGTCGAACATGTTCAAAGTGAAGTACTAAATCTCCATCCAAAATTTACTCGAATGTTAACAACACGTACCACCTTCCTAACAGGAAGAAGATCCAGGATGGTATTCAAGAGTATCATCAGACTTTGTTGCAGAGCCTGTTGTAGACGTAGAAATGAATGTGAG
The DNA here is from genome assembly GCA_963675135.1 of Galeopsis tetrahit. Lineage (NCBI taxonomy): Eukaryota > Viridiplantae > Streptophyta > Magnoliopsida > Lamiales > Lamiaceae > Galeopsis > Galeopsis tetrahit. The sequence continues at coordinate 91,951,714 of OY776121.1, forward strand.
CTTTCACAATTTCTGCAACTTCTTTATTATTCAATGCTTTCATTTGGGAAGCAAGTTTAACTTAAAAACTACTGTATGTTTTGTTAGGCAATGACCATCTTAAATATAGTAGTAGTATATACTATATGTTTCTCAAACTCTAATGCTATAGGGTTCCTTTTTAGCAATATGAAAAATACTGAATTTCTGGGTTTGCTTGTGGTAGTTTTTTCCTCCTCGAAGTAGTATCTTGATGTTAATTTTAAATTGGGTTTAGTTGATCTGGTTCTCAGCTGCGGAGTTGAGATTAATCCCCAAGAAAGGGTGGTTGAATTAGCTAGTGGAGAGACAATTTTATGAGACACTGCATTCCAAAACAATAGATGGATATGCAAAATTTATGTTACTTGCTAATTATTAGCAAGATTAGATGCTACTATGCTAGATTAATGGGTGTGGGTATAAGTGAAGGTCTGCACGTGTATCTTATATCAATAGACTCACGATTCAAAACCTTCTTCGAAGTTCTGTGCTCTTCCTTGACTTCAACAGAACTTATGTATACTTTTGTATCAAAAAGATTTTTTCTGGAGCATTTTCGCTTTGAGTTGTCAAGTTTTTTCTAAGTGTGGTGGAATCATAGATTATAGACAAGGATGAAAATATCCGGAAATATCCCCGATATATCCTCGATATATCCATTTTTCGGGGTCACCGATATCGATATTGGGAAGAATCGATATTTCCACGATATTTGTAAAAAAATTGAAAATATTGATAAATATCGATAGACAATAACAATATCGAGCCTTATATCGGTAAAATATCGAGAAAATATCGGAAAATATCGAGAAAATGTCGATAAATTAAAAAAAATATCTATAAATGTTATACGAAATAACATTGTATATTATATTTTATATAAATTTATCATTGATATAAATGTATTCAAATTATTTTGTTGAATTTATGTACTAAAGGCTTGTTATTAAATTTTTACAATTTTTAAAATTTACCGATATCGATATTCGATATCGATATATCCGTCGATATTTCCATAAATTTAAGGTCTCGATATTTCCACCGATACCGATATTTTCATCCTTATTTATAGATACTATCAAACATATCGAATTTGTTTGCCGGTTTTTTAAGCTTAAGTCACGCACAATAAATAGTGAAACAGAGTTCATGAAAGGGGATTTTGAGTCAGATCTCCATCTTAATGGAAGCACATTGTGTCTGTTGGTATTTGCATTGTCATGAAATGAATTGTTAGTTTTTGTGCATGAATAAGTTATCTTAGTAAGAATAGAATCCTTTATGATAGTGCATTACCATTAATTTTCTTTGATTTAACACTTAATTTGTAGCATAGGAATATTTGGGCTATCATTTTGTACAGGAGTGTGAGTTTCGTGTTTAAATGATTGTGTTGCTCAACTTTAGTGCGGTCAGTGTCAACATCTTCTTTCTTTCAATATCTCTCTACAAGTTCTGCTTTTTTCTTTTCTCATGGATGCCTGTATGACTTTTCTTGCACAAATGAGAAAAGAAACACAACCTAATGCTTAGCCCTGTATAACCATGGGGAGAGCACATCTTTCTACTTTCTAGTACTCTTTTCATTCGATGCTATCATGGCTCTGCAGTCTAAATTAAATTATTTCTCTGAATCTTCGTTTTTGTTTTATGCTGTCTCAGCATAATCCAGCAGTTATGGCAGCCACTGATAATGGAAATATCTTCATAGAGTCAAAGACTATTCCTACTGAAAATGGTAGCCTTTCAGAAACCCAGGATAAAGATGTTGTGTCTGAAGGACTTGGAGTAGTTAGTGTATACGACCAGTGGGTTGCGCCTCCTATATCTAGCTCACGTCCAAGAGCCCGATATGAGGTATAATACTTCAGTTATTGGCATAATATTGATTTTATATATATCCACGCTTCCTTAAGCTGTTAATATAGCTTGATTGGATTCACAGCATGGGGCAGCAGTTATTGATGATAAGATGTACATATTTGGTGGAAACCACAATGGTCGCTACTTAAGTGATCTTCAGGTACTGAAATTAAAGGTGTCCCTTTCTTTATGTTATATTCATGTGATCTTAGTGTTATGTCCTGCAAAATAAGTTTACTAATACAGAAAGTTTCGGATAGCTCTAGTTTTTGATGTATGCTCGGAAAAAGAAGAAACTCCAAGGGTGTTTTGCAGTGTAAATTAGAAGTTAGTTAAATGCTCTAGATATGACTTTTGGAAATTCTCTTTTTTCTGGAATTAGGTTCTGAATATGAGAAGCTGGACTTGGTCAAAAGTCGAAGTTCAATCAGGGACAGGGGACATGATAACTCCTTGTGCTGGCCATTCATTGGTTAGTGTTGACAGCGATGGGTATACCTGTCATATGAGAGCTCTTTGATAGCCGTGGCCATTTTGATTACATACACAATTTATTAACAATCACATAGGACTTAAGTAATTATCTTTGACATGCATCTTGTTTCTTATTTAGATACCTTGGGATGGGAAGCTTCTTTCAATAGCTGGACATACCAAGGATCCTTCTGAAACTTTACAAGGTCATCATGTTACATGCTAGTGCATATAATTTGATTTTGTTTTGTTTAAATATGTCATGCTAATATAATTGAGATTTTCTAATAATTTATTAAAACTGGTTCATGCTGCTAAAACTTTGTGAAGAGAGATTGGTAACTGTTCATTTTGTTCTGGATTATATTCCCTCTGAACGCCCTTTTATTTTGTTATTGCAGTAAAGGTTTTTGATTTGCAAACTTGTACATGGTCTACCTTGAAGACTTACGGGAAGCCTCCGGTACATGTTCCTTTATACCTTGATAACCTTTTCATCGCAAAATTCTTTTTGAATTTGTCTTTTCCCGTCCTGTTTTGTTTTTCTGTATATTGCTAATTCTTGTGATTGTTTCTGTCTTGATTAAACTGCAAATGATCTTTTTAATAATTCAAATGAACGTCATGTTCTGTTGTTGAGATATGATCTGTCTGTGTTTATAATCTATACAATATTGTTAAGGAAAAGTTTTAGTGGTTATAATTGTGTAGAAATTAGTTCTTATAACCCTGAAAATTGTCTCATGCTTCTCTACCATTTGCAGGTGTCGCGCGGAGGGCAGTCAGTGAGCCTCGTGGGAATGACTCTAGTCATATTTGGTGGGCAGGATGCGAGAAGATCTCTTTTAAATGACCTGCACATTTTGGACTTAGAAACATTGACCTGGGATGAAATGGACACTGTGTGAGATTTCTTATCTATGGAAACATATGATTGATTGTAATTGGTGTCAGATTTCTGCCAATTTTTATATGATTATGTAAAAATAATGATTTTACTATCTCCCCAAACTATAGATATTTGACAGGGTGATGGGCATACATGTTCTTGTTGAACCATAGTTTGAGAAAATTAGTGATCATCTATATGATGGTTTTCATGCTTACCATGAGGTTACTTGAGTCTTGAAAAGGAAATTCGTTCTTACAGATTAGCATCTTGATTTGATATGTACCATTTATTAGTCAATTGGATTTTATTTTGTAACATGAATATCCGTGATGGCAAGACATGCATATTTATTGCCGCCAATATTCTGGAAGTTGTTCAACTACAATTTAGCACAAGATATTTTTTATTTGTATATTCGCATTTGTTGATAAAATTCATGCATCCGGTTGGTTCTGACTGCTACCAATTCTGTAGGGGTGTGCCACCTTCTCCAAGGTCTGATCATGCTGCTGCCGTACATGCGGATCGATACCTTCTTATTTTTGGTGGGGGCTCACATGCAACTTGCTTTAATGATCTTCACGTTCTTGATCTGCAAACTGTGAGATATATGATTTAACTTGTATCTTCTTAGTTGTGAAGTTTCGAGTCATTAATTCTTAAACACAGTTTTCATTGATATTTTCTTGTTTTAAATATGGTTTTATAGATGGAATGGTCAAGACCAACACAACAGGGTGAGGTGCCTAGTGCTCGTGCTGGCCATGCAGGTGTCACGGTTGGAGAGAATTGGTTCATTGTCGGTGGAGGGGACAATAAGAGTGGTATTGATGAGATAAACTATATTGTCATATCATTGATAATCTAACTGATTGTTCGTTTTGGGACTTTATGTTCGTGAACATAATTCATCACATGTCCTGTGTTTATTTTCATCATCTTCGGAAGTGATAATGTCATGAAGAAATTAGGATCTTCTACTTGAATGAAGACATCTAATGTTTGCATCTCTTATTTATGCATGCAGGAGTCTCTGAGACTGTTGTCCTCAACATGTCCACATTGGCCTGGTCAGTTGTAACTTCAGTCCAAGGGCGTGTGCCCCTTGCTAGTGAGGTAATTCACATCCTTAAAGAATTAATTGATGAAAATGAAAATCTCTGCCTTATAATGCTTTACCTTATAAATTTACTATTGTTAATAAAAATCATACAATCCGATCATTATGATTACATTACTGGGAACATAAAAGCTCTATCTTAATCTGTTAAGATGGTGTAGTTGCACAGTAGAGTCCGTCACAGACTCAAAGGTAGCTTTACAGAGGTTTCGACCCTGTATTTTTTTGAAAGATTTGTGTGCTGAAGGCAGACTGATAAGCATATCTAATGCTGTAAGGATATGATCACCTCAGCAGAACACGTGGGTAGAAGATATGTGTTGTTTGATACTGCTCAACTCTGTAATATATATATATTTTTTTTCTGATCACAAACTCAACTCTGTGAATTTGCTTCAGCAATAGTTTGCCCTAATAATTGTTCTTTACCTTCTTGCACATGTATACTGAGAACTGTTATCATCAGGCATCAGATAACATTTATTTGTTAAGGCAGATAATAATACTGAGTTGTGGGAGGGAGTCGCAAAAAATGTACAAATATCTCGTCTTGCCTTAAACATAACAATATGTTTGTCAACTGCTTAGTTCAACATTCAAATATAGAATCTGGAATGGGCTATGGACAATCTCAATATGCTAAAAAGAGAAATGTGGTGATATTGTTTGAGCGAAAAAAATTGGAATCATAAAACGTGGTGATGTAGTTTGAAATGGAGTTTCCAATTCTTCTGTAATAATTCTAACTTCACTCTTTGACGTCCTAATCCTAAAAAATGGTTTGAATTTTGCTTTACTTGAATTTATTGGAAACCAGGTTACACATCATTTCATGTCAAGACACTTGAAAGTGATTTTATTCCATTCGATGATTATATGTAATGGCACTTAAAAAAATAGATTGTATCATAGGATGAAATGGGTTCTATTTTCATGGTCTTGTCAACCGAGTCAGTGATAACCACTATTATGCAGGGTTCTAGTTTGGTCCTCAGTTCTTATGGTGGTGAAGATATCCTAGTTTCTTTTGGTGGTTATAATGGGAAGTACAACAATGAGGTCAGGATAATTCTTTTCTTTTGTCCTTTGACTAGGAAAGGGTTTTCATTAGTCATTCATTATTCCTTTAATTACTGCCTTTAGGTCCATGTACTTAAACCAAGTCATAAATCAACTTTACAATCAAAGATGATGGAGACAACAGTGCCTGATAGTGTGTCAGCTGTTCAAAACGTTACAAATGCTACTAGAGATATGGAGTCCGAGTTTGAAACAGGTCAAGAAGGAAAATTAAGGGAAATTGTTATGGACAATATTGACGCTGAACCTAAGGTAAGCATTGAAGTTTTGGTCTTCAAGCTTTATTGTTATACTGCTTTACTTTCTGTTTATTTTGAGCATGCAGACCAAAAATGATATGAAAAGAATAATTTGTATTGCAGCAATCTCATTAACCCAGATTCCCTGCTAAGACTGTTAAGCATTTATCTATTAAAAAAACACGTACAATGCCTTTCCCAGAAGAAATTATAAGTTGCATTTTATGTTTATCCCAGACTACAAAAGTTGAACAGACAAATGAACGTCTTCTAGCAGCCGTTAAGGCAGAGAAAGATGAAGCAGAGTCATCTCTCAATAAGGAGAGAATGCAGACACTCAAACTAAAGCAGGAGTTGACAGAGGCGGAAACTCGCAACACGGACTTGTACAAGGTAACACTTATAGAATTTTGTTTTATGGTTTTAAAGTAGTACACCTAACTGCTGCTGGCCAATCAATTTGATTGGCCAAATGCTTCCATCAGTGGTCTTTTAGGTTTAGTTGCATGAATTCTAAAGCAGGAACTCTGTTACTATTGCTAGGTTTGATATGATATATGGCCACATATTATTAAAATTGTAGTAATTGTTTTTTTCTGGTAGTGAATTTGCAAAATATGATCCAGCATTTGCACTAGATAAATGCATAAGGTAAAACTTTTGGCGTAGGCCGGCCTGTATGCAGAAATATGGGCGGAAACACATGGAATTAGTTAGTACTCCTATGATTTAGGGTGGACTGGAGAGCTTATGGCACAAGCCAGAAAAACTCTCGTAAAGAGTTCTAGATATGCAAATCTTAACTAGCACAGATATCTTATATTTTTGTTTTAAAAGTAAAATTTGGTATTTGCAGGAACTCCAATCTGTTCGAAGCCAGCTCGCAGCTGAACAATCCAGATGTTTCAAACTTGAGGTCTGTATTATATAAGAAATTAATGGCTGATTTATTCTATTAGAATCAACTCCCCACCCCGCCTCTCTTAGTTTGTATGCTAATTTGCTTGAGGGAACAGGTTGATGTTGCGGAGCTAAGACAGAAGCTACAGACAATGGAAGCCTTACGAAAGGAGCTCGAAATCCTGCAACGCCAAAAGGCAGCTTCCGAACAAGCGGCATTAGATGCAAAACAAAAGCAGGGCTCTGGTGGCGTATGGGGCTGGCTCGCAGGATCACCACCCAGTGAAAGTGACGCATGATCTAGACTTTCCATACATATGAACATATATGGCACTCAATTCATTCAGTTTGTCCTTAATTAAGAGTATAATAGTCTATTCCTTTTTTTCGGGGAAAATAAATCGTGTCAAGTTTCTCAGCCACAGAAGAAAAAATACATGTCAAGAGTGTGTAGGTCAGTGCCATATTTTACTTGAATAGTGTGATTCTTCGTCGCTAGTTTGTATACCTAGAAACAGATTATTGGAGTGAAAGTATTAAGTATAGATTTTGATGAATGCTCGAAATATCCAAGAATCCTTTCAAACTTGAAACTTGTAACTGGCTTCAGTCATTTTTTGTTCCATGCCGTTATATTGATTTTTTTTTTCCTTGTGGAATTCGGTCAAGTTTTTCAATACATTGTATTGTATGCCAAATGTCTGGGAATCAGTACAATTCGTCATGAGCCTTAATTTATTAAGTCATGGCATCAGTTGATTTAAAAATTTCCTTGAAAACAAGAAAAGTTGCGACGCATAAGCACTGGAATTCTCATTTTCAATTTCTTAGCTACTCGTCGTAGATCAGACTAAACTGAAAGAGTCTGCAATTGTATAAAGCTGTGACTTAAATTGGGGCCAGGCAGATTCCGGCGCCTGTGCATTCAAAGTAAACAATCTTCCGTTTCGTGCACAACACACAGCAACATTATGACGCTGGAAAATTGAGCTCTCAACTCCGAATTCAAGCTCATAATACTTCACCTTTCTCGCTGAATCTTCTCTCAAACTGGATCTTATTAATGTTCCCTTTACATCTGTTCGTTTGCTTGATGTAGTGATTTTCCGAATGATAGCTTCTCCCACCTCTTTAGGTCCTCCAAAAGCTTCAATCCTGTGCCAACAATATGGTCATGATAAACTAATCTCAAACAAACCTCATGTTTCTATATTCAACTTAATACAAAATCTCTAGGGGTTGACTGATACCCCACCTCCCACCCACACACACCACACCAAAACACGTGTAGACGATACAATAGCAGAATGGGTACTCACAATCGAATACGATGACCAAAATACTACTGCAGGTTAATTGGATGCTTTTACTACATAAATTCAACAAGCAACCAAGAGATTTTTTTGCACATGTTTATGTGATCTATTTGACCCTCAACAAATGGAACAATCTGCATCAAACCCCATACCACCCTGTTTATATCCAATGAGCAAAGAGCTAGAAAGATTTAGGACAAGGCATTCTAAATCTGTGCCATAATTGGAGCAAATTTTACATCATGGCAATCTTTTCTATGCTCCTAGCCTCTAGTTAATTTTTTTTTTCAAAGCAATACCTAATGAGATTTTTAAAATCATCGTACAGAAAGTAGGAAACCTTTTTATACCCAAACTTTACCTCATATTCAAGAGATTCAACACACTCTAGGTCTGAGAATTTTAATTGCTTGTAGTTAATTTGTGTTCAGCCGTGAGAAACACAAAAAACAAAAACCACTATATTTCAGTTTGTCATAAAAATGGCAATTGATTCGATTCTATTTTCAAGTCCATTATCACTTTCTTGATGGCACTACATGTTTTGGGCCCCTAAGCAATGAAATGATTAAAGAGGGAATAAAGTAGACCGCTAACTAACTCAAACATTCTTCAAGGAAAAAAAAAACTCAAACAGTGCAAGGATTCATTCATTTACGGAGAGAGAGGCGAAGAATGAAAAGATAATATGGGGAATCTTCTTGATTAATTACTATAGAATTACTTACCAATGGATAAAAATTCTGTTATGAACAAGTGGACTTATTAGTACGCACCGAATTTCTTCTATTTGAACTGAAAATGCTTACGAGAAATCAATGGGAACTGTCGACACAATAACACTGACGTTGAGCTCTCCGGTTGATCCCGGGGGACCAAACGCCACCGCCGGTTCATTCACATTCCTCCGCCGTCCTCCACCGCCGCCAAGAGGAGGAGGATCAAGTGACCTTTCCGCCTTTCCAGCTGCTCTATATAATAATGTCTGATCCCCTAACCAATCATCCGGGTATACAAACTCTGTCACAATACACCAACGAAACCCTAATTCTTATAAGGAAAAACAATTATATAACAAAAATGAGAGTAATATCAATGATCAGATTCAGTGGCTTATCACTTACTGACCAAATCCTTCATTCGAATCAATGTACCGGCTGTAGCCTCCGACGGGATAAAGCGCATCGAGCTTAAGACTCCGAGCAACCTCCGGCGAGAAGCCTAAAACGAAGGTCGCCACTCCTCCGAAATTGGCGCCAACGGCTAATAGAGAAGCGGCTCCCACTCCCGAGAGTAGCCGGCGGCGAAACACGGACTGAAGCGGCCTGAATTGTTCCGCCGGCGGTATCTGTTTACCGTCATCGGAAGATTGCGTCATGTAAATCCGGAATATGCGTGTTTGGGAGAGAGATTGCGCGCCCATAATTTTCAGTAATGAGTTGAGATATTTTTGTATTTGTTGGAATCAAAAGAAAATGGAGTTAAAGAGGGATATCGTCATCTACTTCTGTGGTTCATATTTTTCCGTACAAACCCTTTCAAGCCCAGCCCAACTCAAACCCAGTCCAATTCAAGCCCAGCCCAAGCCCATACTGCTAGACTAGAGCAAATTCGGGTTATTACTTATTACACCCACTCATCTTTAAAATGTACATTGTAATTTGTAACCAATATATATATATATGATATTATGAATAATATTTATTTGTATGAATGTCAATTACTTCCTCCTTAATATCCATTATGTGTCCTTTGGTTGTTCATGTACCTACATTTATAGTGCACCTCTTATTTTATCTTCCCAAACTTGTATTGAGACCTATAAATAGGGGTGCAAATGTTATAGTAATCACTTGAAGTTGAATCAAATATTTCTATACTCCTTTTACATAATTGTTCTCTTTTACATACAAAATTATAAGTTTAAGTTGTTTCACAACATATGAGCAGTAATCTGTAAAAAATAAATATATGATCCAAATTATAAAATATCAGGTGTAAACACAAATTCGTGAATTAAATATAAAAACGCGAAAATGGTAAACGATTTTATTTCTTTCGGATTAAAACCGAGTATTTGTGGATTACAATCTCTAAATTGCTCCTCTGATTCTCTCTTCTTGAAGTTCTTGAATTTCTTGAGCACTTTTGGAACTTCTGGAGTTGGATCCGCAGCCGAATCCTATCCGATCTTGTATTTTTGGGCTTTTTATAACGTTAATCCAAAGGCTTAGCACCGTATTTTGGATTAAACGCCGAATTTAGGGACTTTTTGGATGAACGTCGTTGACGATCGTTCTTGAATTTGGGACTTTGTAACGTTAATCCAAAGGTTTAGCACCGTATTTTGTATTAAACGTTGAATTTAGGGACTTTTGTGATGAACGTCGTTGAAGATTGTTCTTGAACTTGGGACTTTATAACGTTAATCCAAGGGCTTGACGTCGTATTTTGGATTACACGTCGATTTTAGGGACTTTTCGGGACCTTCAGGACTTATCCGGGACTTATCAGGACTTATTCGGGACTTGTCGGGACTTTTTCGGGACTTATTCAGGACTTGTCGGGACTTATCGGGACATATTCGGGACTTTTCCGGGACGAACGTCGTTGAAGATCCACGAAGCACCTCCTCCTTGAAGAAACACCGAATCGAAGAGGCTTAGCACCTTGATCTCCACTCGAACGTTGCTTCTCGCCGCTTTGCACGAAGAACGCCTTGAAGAAACGCCGAATCGAAGGGGCTTAGCACCTTGATCTCCACTCGAACACTGCTTCTCGCCGCTTTGCACGAAGAACGCCTTTGAAACGTCGAATCGAAGAGGCTTAGCGCCTTGATCTCCACTCGAACGCTGCTTCTCGCCGCTTTGCACGAAGAACGCCTTTGAAACGCCGAATCGAAGGGGCTTAGCACCTTGATCTCCACTCGAACGCTGCTTCTCGTCGCTTTGCACGAAGAACGCCTTTGAAGCTCCTTGATCTCCACTCGAACGCTGCTTCTCGTCGCTTTGCACGAAGAACGCCTTTGAAGCTCCTCCGCTTGCTGAAGAACACTCTAAAATCTCTGCAGAGAATTTTAGAGTCTTGAATGCTTCTGATTTGTTGATGATAAAATGAATGAAATGAGGCCTCTATTTATAGGTGTATAACCTAGGGTTTTTTTATGGGCCAAGGAGATATTTGTGCAAGTGGTTAGGCCTTAATTCAAATTTTGAATTACTTGATGGGCTAAGAATACCCTATTTGGGCTTGATTTGGTTTGTTGGACTTTAGAGGCCCATCTTCATTTATAGGACTTTAGAGGCCCGTCTTCGTTTATTGGACTTTATAGGCCCGTCTTCGTTTATTGGACTTTAGAGGTCCGTCTTGATTTGTTGGACTTTAGAGGTCCGTCTTGATTTGTTGGACTTTGGAGGCCCAAATTAATTTAATTTTGCTTGTCTACATCAGGCAGATTTATTTGTACCCTCTCCATCCACCAAAAGTAGTCCCATAGAGGGTGGGCACAAGTTTTAAGAAAAAGGTAGATAAAGTAAGGGTATTATAGGGTATTGTGGGGTCCATTGTAAATAAAGTGATTGTTTGTGAATAAAGTTGATTGCAAATTGAGTAATTAAGTGATGGTTGAAGGGTGATAGTTTTCATAAAGTGTATGAGACTACATTTGGTGGACAAAGAATATAAGGCTAATGAGTAGAGATGTTTATCCGGGCCGGGCTAACCGGGCTGACCCGTTTAACCCTGAAAAATATAGGGTTAGGGTTGATGAATTATAGGCCCGTTTAAAACTGGGCTTTTTTGACCCGGACCGGTTAGCCCGTGGGCTAAACCGGGCCAGACCGCAGGGCTACAGGGCTAGCCCGCTAGCCCGAGTTGTTACCTTTTTTTTTTTTTTTAATAAATAACCTAAGAACAAATTTTGGGTCATTTGATCAATAACCATAACTATAAGCAATAAGAAGCCCATTACCATCCATTAGTCATTATTACTATTTTTTATTAGATTATGATATTTGTTTAACTTTATTTGGTCATATTAAGGACCAATGAGTTCTAGAATTGTGTTTAAATTATACTTTTTTTTTTCATTTACTGATCATTAACTAATTATGTATCTTTAATTTTAAAAGAAAATAAAATTATTGTAGCCCGTTAGTGGCCCGTTTAGCCCGTGGCACCCTAGGGTTAGGGTTAGGTCCCAACAATTGTAGGCCCGTTAAATATGAACCGGTTAAGGCCTTAACCCGTTTAGCCTGTAGCCCTGTAGGGCTGGCCCTATAGGGTTAGGGTCAGCCCGATAGACATCTCTACTAATGAGACTACTTTTCATGTACGGTAATAATCTCTCTACTTTTTCTTGTAAAAAGAACCGCTATATATGCAAGTGCAGTCTTGGGCCTAAATGGCGACGGGCTATAATAGCATTGGGCTGAAGGGGGCCCTTTCATGAAATAATGGGCTCAAAGATTGCTTATTTTAGGGTACGGTTATTAACACCTCCATCTTTGATAAATACACTTTCCTCATGTATTTCCAGTCCACCCTGTGGTAAAAATCGATACCTCCAAGACCAAGGGGTGTTTTCAAACACTACAAACAGCTTTCAGAATCACTTTTTTTAAAGCTGGCCTCTCACAACTTTTACTTTTCAGAAGTGCTTTTAAGCTGTTTATAGAGTTTGCAAACACCCCCAAGATAGATAAACTTATCAACATATTTTCTACCGTTCTACGCTCTTATTTTTTCATCAATTTCATTTAATTCTTTCATTTAATTCGTCTGTGTTTATGTTATGTAATAACAAGATGGCTATAAATCTTTTATTTTTTAAAATAAATCGCTCTTTTGATTTCAAAAAAAACTTTCTCTATCAATATATTGCTTCTCACATTGTTTTAAATGAAGTTTTACTATAAAATTCCTCTAATTTGGAACCGGTATGAAATTGATCCAATTAATAGTCACTTGTTCAACTGATGATAGACATCGTAATCTAGACATTTTTTTATTTCAAAATAATTATAAAATGTCTAAAATGCCCTTAATAGATACACCCCTATCTATCCCTCTTTTTTTTTTTACATAAGATATTAATGAAAATAAGTCAATTTGGATTAACAATACTACTCTACACGTTTGAAATTTTATATTGACACATAAGTTGTTCAACACTTTTGCAAAATCATGAAGTAATAACACTTGAGCAAACAATTGCTAGAAAAATGGGAGAAATCACAAGATCCAATAATAAGTGCATCAAATTGCATGTGGATTTCATCAAGTAGAACAAAGTCTTCCTTTGACCTTGTCCGAAAGCCATGGCCCACGGTGTTCATACACTTTGTTTTGTGAGACTCATAATTTAGCATTATTCCAAAAGAAATTGCACTTACACTCATTGCAAATACATGTGCATACAAATTTCTACTTGCTTAAATTTATAGTAAACTATTTAAAAGTAAAACATGAATTATTATGTAAGCAAAATGCATGTGATTCTGTAATTTCAAAGTCAATTAAACTAAAGAAACAAAAAGGGACCTTTGATGAAATTTATCTGATTCTTGAAGCTCAAAAAAATTGCCTTTTTTTTAGCAAAAAGATTCGACTTTTAATTTAACATGGGGAAATCATGCTTTCCCAAGTGCAAATTAGGGAGAATAATGGGATTTCTCCAAATTATGTTAGGAGGGTTGGTGATAATCATAAGCATATCAACTCTGTGTAGATTCTACTCTGTTGGATTTTTCCTACAAAATGAGGACATGTGCCGCCATTTCTACAGCTCCAACGTTGTTTACGAGGGCATAGATGTCATAGCACTGAAAGCTCGAGTCGATGAGGTCCTCAACAAGATGGAAAGCCTTCAAGAAAAGCTCGAATCAATGGTGCAATTGATGGACAAGAACCCCGAGGAGTTATTGCACACAACCAGCATTTCAAGGTTCTGACATGTGAACTTATGACTTTAGGTGTTTTTTCTTTTTTTATATATAACTTTATGGTAAAATCTAGTATGTACTCGAGTGCATGTTGTGCACCCTAGTCCATGTTGCACTTTTCAGTTTTACTGACTTACACTTTTTGGTAAAGGGGTTGAACTTTTCAATTATTACTAAAAATATTACTCCGTATTATACAGTTTAATAATTGAAAAGTGCAACACCATTTATAAAAAAGTGTAAGTAGTAAAACTGAAAAGTGCAACATTGAATAGGGTGCACAACATGCACTCGAGTTCATAGCAGACCAACCCTAACTTTATTTGCCAATATTTCAAGGTTCGAGCACAAGAGATTCTTGGAGATCGAGGTAATTAGGCCACTCTACGACGCCCACATTGCCCTTAGGCAGATTCGACTGCCCCAAATCGAGGAGAACGAAAATGTAACGGTTAAGGAGGATCCTCTGATTAACACTTTTATAATTGAGGAGATTAGGAAGTATATAACTCCTAAGGAGAATCGGGTTGGGAAGATCAACATTTATGGGACGGAGAAAGTATACAATACGATAGGCCACGCGTGCGTGGCGATGAAAAAGGAGTTGGAGGAGTATATGGATTATGATGTGGGGTCGTATTGTAAAGATGATTGGATTTTAGCGCAGAGGCTTATGCTCCGAGGCTGTGATCCACTGCCTCGGAGACGCTGCTTAAGTAGAGCTTCAAAGCTCTACTTAAGGCCTTATCCAATAAACGAGTCCCTCTGGAAAGTTCCAGAGGGGCGAAATGTGAGGTGGAAGAATTACCAATGTAGGAACTTTGAGTGCCTTTCTAGCAAGAATCCAAAAAGGGGCTTTTCGAAATGCACGAGTTGTTTCGAAATGGAAAAGGAAAAGATTAAGTGGGTTGTTAACACTTCACTTGTTGTAGATTTTTTGATTAAAGATGTGTTGGGAGTCAAGGCAGGGGAGGTGAGAATCGGGCTCGATTTCGGGGTGGGGACGGGGACTTTCGCGGCCCGGATGAGGGAGGAGAATGTGACGATTGTGTCAACGGCGTTAAATTTAGGGGCCCCGTTCAACGAAATGATAGCTTTGAGAGGTTTGGTTCCGTTGTATTGGACGTTGAACCAACGGCTTCCGTTTTTCGATAACACGATGGATTTGATCCACACGACGGGGTTTATGGACGGGTGGATCGATTTTCAGCTGTTGGATTTTATTCTATTCGATTGGGATCGGGTGTTGAGGCCGGGGGGATTGTTGTGGATAGATCGATTTTTTTGTAAGAGGAAAGAGTTGGATGATTATATGTACATGTTTTTGCAGTTTAGGTACAGGAAACACAAATGGGTTATTGCTCCTAAGTCTAAGGATGAAGTGTTTCTTTCGGCACTATTAGAGAAGCCTCCTAGATCATTGTGAATCACTACGATTTCTCGGCTGCTACCAGATTATGATAGAACGTTGAATATTTTTTAATATGAAAATTTGCTTTATTATTATTTGTACGTGTTGCAAGTTGCATCAAGTCATGCATGAGCTATTTTGTAAGTTTCTTTTTTCGTCTTCTTAGACTAATTTGTAGTACTTGTGTATCAGAAAATGCACTAAGTATGTAAATTAGTTATTGTTGTGCATATATCTCATTTATGTCGTAATTTGGTAAATTCGGCCACAAAAGTAAATTGTCAAAAAATCTAAATTGTAAAAACAATAAAAGATGGTAATTTAATTTGTAATTAACACTAATGTTATTTTTGTATGTATATAAATACAAGTATATTATTTTGAGGATTCCGTTAATTTTCACAATTTTTTTTAAATAACACAATTCTTCTAATTAATTATTGCAATCGACATCACAAGAAAATTAAATGTATATTTATGAAATATTTTTTACATTTAACTAAATGACACAAATATACATATACCATCAGATTGGTTGGTGCAAAAAATTTACTTCTGAGATTTTTTTTTTTGGATAGATAGAGTATTACTTTTTCATGATATTTTTCTTTGGTAACATTAGATTTATATAAACAATAATTCTGAACAGATTAATTTGTTAAATAGTTTTTATAAATATGGAGATTTATTTGTTAGTAATTATCTAAACTCATATTGTAACTTGTAAATTTAGTTTTTTTTTTTTTTAATTACCGGCATTATAATTATGCACCTGTGAGAACTGACCAGACAACCGATATCTATTTAAATTAATAAATGGAATATGGGAAAATGGAACCAACAATTTCTAGATCAATTTTTTTGTTTCCCATTTCGTATTTCACATGCTTGCTGGATATTTAACCGTGTGTATCGAACGTTTTGACACGATACATGTTAATAAATCAGATAGTGAAATATAAAATAGAGCACTAAAATTGTTACAAATGATCTCATGAGCACTAAAATATATTGTTACAAATGATCATACCTAGAACTATTGAAGGAGAAAAAAAAAATACAATTTATAAAATATAATATGTGTAGTGCATAAAATTGAAATAGTAGAAGTAATTTTTCCCCCAATGATAAATAGTGCAAGAACATGGCTCAAGATTTAATGGAAATTAAAGCTGGCTTTGCTACCAAATAGAATGGCAGAAACTCGAGCAATGAGAACCTTTATAGGGTTTAATTAAGTTAATTTGTAGTTTATTTAACAAGCAAACGTGCATCAACACAGTCCATTCATTTTCAAACATTATTAATTAGCTAGTATAATTTAAATATTTAATTAGCCAGTTCAGATATGAGAAAAACATTGGTACGCGCGAGTCTAGATTATACTACATGAGGGACCACATAATATGTACCATTATCACATTTAATTAATTTGTATGTAGCCCACTTTTCATTTTTTAATTGAGTTTAATAATATTATCCCCCAAAATATCATCCTCCTCCGCTCAAATACTACGTATAGTGTGCTCGTTTTTTTTTTCAACAAAAATTGCAATTGGCGGGTTGTACAATTGGAGTGATAGGCCGATCAGATTCTTGATAAAGTATTTCATTTTTTCAGACTTTTAAATATTATAAACTCCTCCGACCAGTTTAACCCTACAAACTGAGAAAAGCAATTCAACCTTTTAGGTCGAATCTCTGTCAAAAAGTTAGGTTAATATGTCCTAATTAATGTTTTTTTTTAATTTCATCTTGTGGCATCAATAATTAGCTAGCTAGGTTAATTTCCTCTTATATAATTTAGTGATATATATATACAATTAATTAATTATTCTCCTATAACCTTATGCTAATCAAACTATATACTCCCATCCATTTAAATAGCGTTTTATATATTAATAAATTAAGTTTCTAATTTACTCTAAAAATCATTTAAATACTTTAACAATATAGTCTTCAAAGTCGTAGAAACAAAGGTATAGAGTAAGAAGTTAATAATTTTTTAAAAATATGTATATCAATCTAAGATCTAAAATGACATATATTTTAATTTAGTTGGTTTATTTAATTTTAATATTGGAATTTGTAACCTCTTTACTATTTAGCCCTACAAATTCCATACATAGAAGCTAAACTTAAAACAACTCTACACAAAGATAAATTAAAAAAAGGACATCTCTTGTTACAAGGGCCAATGACACATGACATTTTTATATACATCTTACTAATGCTTTAATCACCAACCCAACTAATATAAATTACCATTGGTGTAAATTTTCCCATTAATCCATATATATAAAACTAATTAAGTAATGTATAATTTACGAAGTAAGATATTTCAAGTGATAAAAACAGTCTAGATAAACGTGGTGATAGGTTAAAGTAAGATGTATTTATAGTCAGAACGAGTATACACAGAATGCAGAAAAGAATAATAAAATTTGAAAAAACGCAACGCGTCAGTCAGTGAGTGAAGTAGATCTAACCTGAAGACAAATGAGTGATAAGCTGCTGCCAATCGCGAACACGGGGAGGATCATGAAGAACATCCTCCCCCCGAGCGCGAAGATCTCGAAAGAGGCGAAGGAGACGATGCAAGAGTGCGCGTCGGAGTTCATTAGCTTTGTGACGGGGGAGGCGTCGGAGCGATGCCACAAGGAGAATCGGAAGACGGTGAACGGAGAGGATATTTGCTGGGCGTTGAGCTGCCTAGGGTTCGACAACTACTCGGAGGCCATGTTGAAGTTCTTGCACAAGTTTAGGGAGTATGAAAGAGAAAGGGCTAATCAAGGAGATAATCATAATATTGATGAAACGAAGAACACAGGTATTTTCTTCAATCAGGATCTCAATTCATGTGGAGATATCTGATTTAATTAATTAAATTGCTTTATTTCATGTTTTTTCAAATTATCAAAAGGATGAAAACATCTTGTTTTCACAAATTAATAACTCATGTTTGTATGTATGTATTATGATTAATTAAGCAGTAGCTTAATTTAATTTGATTTTCCAAAGCTATAAATCACAAGTGATTATTCTTGCTTGGTAATGGTAGCTGTTGAGAATTAATAGCCAGATTAATTTAAGATTATTTCATTATTAATTCTTCAATATTTATTAGTTAAGTTAAAAGGAATTGCTAGGATTATAAACTATATATATGTAATTCTTCTTTCATTACATATATAATATAAAAACATTAATATTTATAATTAATTAGAGCCAACATTATATATATATATTGGATTTGATTTGTTAATTAAGCTATATGCATAATATATATTCTAATACTGGGAAAGTATACAAGTAAGATGTGGAATTTTCAAAGGTCAACATAAAATTAGGAAAAGGGTTAATTGATTTTTTTTTTTTTTATCACAAACTCTAATAAGTGAATTTTCAGTTACATAGCATAAACTGTACAAATTAACGAAAAAATGACCAACTTTTTTTATTTTTAAATTACAACATCATATATATACCCACCATCATGTTATTAGACATACATTATTTATTAATAACGGTTTTTTTTTTTTACTATCTAATTGCAATAAATCAATATAAGTGTAGGATTTTATATAATTAAAAATAATTTTCATAACAAGATCAGCTTCTGTATATCTTGATTAATTCTTTGAGAGGAAGGAATGTTTCTAACTTTTCTTCTTAATTAATTTAATTTGGATTGGTGTTGTAATTCAAGAATGTGTTGTAGATAAGGGCAATTCAATCTCTTTCTTGGGTACTTTTGGTACTCTTTTAATATAAAAAAATCCGATAAAAGAAATTATAAGTATATATTGTAGCAATGTTGTAAAAAGTTTTAAGTGATTTTTTCCAGCTGGTATGTAAACTCCTAGTAGCTTTAAGAAGCATGTAATTAGGCTATGAAGCTTTTGTTCAATTAGTGTACAAGCTGCTTATCAGCTTATGAGAGTATACTGTTCATCAATAATCTTAGAGGTTAATCGTGTTAAAAATTGATGGATTTGAATTTTCAAGTGACTGTTAAATAAATTTATTTGAATACAACTCATACTAGCAAATTCATTCTCTGGATTTGGTGTGGATTTTGATAAAAACGAAAAATCGTGCGAGTTTGAGACTGAAACTTTGTGTTCATGATCATATGTGTGATCTAATCACATGCAAATTAGCTCAATTTGGGATGAATCTGCTGGTCATTTGACCTTAATTCGAGACTTTTAAAAGCTGCGAACGAGCAAGTGTGTGTTACTGTGTGAGATAATATGTGTGAATGTATTTGCCTTTAATATATATGTTTGTGTATTTTACTGTGTAGTCATGTGCATTTTAATTATTGTATGCTTGTGATTTCTGTGTTACTGTTCTTAAGAATTGATGTAAGAGTTAAGATACCCCTTGGCCCTAATTGCCCTCTGTTTAATTTACTGATAAAAAAAAATATGTATAATTATGTGTGTGACAATTAATGTATGTTCATAGTTCATACATATCGTGCTTATATTGCATATATAAATTTCTAATAACTATGATGTAAAATAAATTTCATCAAATTCATTGATTAAATATGAATTTAGTTAATTAAAATTCATTGATTAATCTTATATTAATTATTGGAAACAAATTAAATTTAAGATCATAAGATTTGCATTAGCCCCAACACATTATACATTTCTTTAATTTGCGTGATATATTTCTCCCCTTAGTCCATAAAAGGGTATTCCAGATTAATTAATGTATACGAAATTATATTTATGCATGTATTAAAATAGAATAATGCAACAATATGTACCTAGGAAAATTATGAATGACGTTTTTTAAGTATCAATAACTCTAAGTTTAATTTATGTAATTAATTTGGAGATAGACTTTAATTTGCTAAAACATTAAATTTCTGCCTATAATTTTTTGGGCACAAATTAAAACATAAGTGAGACGTACGATCTCACAAATTAATAATAAAAAAACCTTTAAATAAAAGAAATTAAACCTACATTTTTAGATATTGTGCCATGTACATATATGCTAGAATGTTCGAAGAGCTAGGCTGATGGTCAAATGAGGATTCCAAGAAGGAGAATTAGCTAGGGTTTGAGTAATTATATTTACACTTGAAGCTGCAGTATGGATGTAAAAACATGATTAATTAGATCAACAAGTACGAAGCATATATGATAATTTTTTTTAATGAGTTTAAGAAGAGTATGTAGCTAGTAGTGCGATATCCCAATGTAAAAGATACTCTAATTAAGCCTGATTATGTGTGTCAATGCAAAGTTAGGGTTTTTAAGCATCAAAACTAGGGTTTTACTTTTGGGACCACTTCTCCAATATCCTCCACGTACAGGCTTTGTCAAACGTGCATAATTAACATATTACTCCATATTTGGAAGCTGTCTAAATATGCAATATATAGTACTAAATCAAGTCATTGGCACAGAACGACGTCGGCTTAAACTGCTGAGTAATTGTGACCTCGATTGATTGAGTTGCTTAGGGTGAGATTGTGAAAAGGTCTCACGAAATCGAGTTTAATGAAAAAGTGTAATGATTAGAGTTTTGGGGATAATTTTATAAATTTTATATATAAAATAATTAAATAAAGTAGCATGAAAGACAAATATATATATATATATATGATGAGAATGAGTGTGCAAGCTTTCCAGGGACTAGTGTTGTTATTCGAACCGAGCCTTAACGAGACTCGACTCGACTCGTTTAGCTTAATGAGCCGAGCTCGTTAAATACTCGATTTACTAACGAGCCGGCTCGAGCTCGACTTGTTAGGCTCGATAACTAACTTTTTGTAAAATATTTCATTAGACTCGTTAGCCTCGACTCGATAGGCTCGTTAAGCTCGTTAACGAGTCGAGCCGAACTCAATTTTTAACTTGGTAATGTTATCGAGCCGAGCTCGGCTCGATAAGAGTTCGAACCTCAAATACTCGGCTCGAATAACAGCTCTATCAGGGACGGAGGGAGTATAATTTTTTCAGTATTCAATTGATCATATGTCACCTCAATTAATAATATATGGACGAATCGGTTATATATGCTGACATAGGTTTGGTCGAAGTTTTTTAGTTCGAAATATGGAGTTTTTTTTTTAATTATTCGAAGATAGAACATTATAATTTTATTTTAAAACTAATTAGGCATATTTAGCTTTCTTGTTTTGACCTACAAATTCAATTACAGAGGGAGTTTTTCTTTTAATAGAAATCGTAGAGGCCTTGCAACACCTCTTATTATACTAGTCATAAGAAATCTTAGTTTTTCTAACATTATTCCTTTTTTAGGAAATGGAAAACAATTCTCAAATAACGTTTTATAATGAGTGACAATATCGCCAGCACGTGTGACAAAAATTCAATGGCCACGGTTATTGCACCCGCAATTAGTTAGTTCACCCCCACCATTTGCCAATTATCCCCCTCAATTCTCTCTAGAATCTGTCATCCCAGCACCGTCGCCGCCACCCCGTCTCGGATATCATAATCCTCAATTCAACTCACAAACAGAGTACCTGGCTAAAGCTTTCAAAAAACTGTAGTAAAATGTACTAAAATTGATGATTTAAAGACAACATTGGATCTTAAAAATAAATTAGAATTCTTTATTTCCTAAATAAACATAAGATCTATAATATTCCTTTCTAAAGAGTTTATCAAACATTGCACTGAACTTACTGAAACATCCTCCAAATAGTAGTTGGAACTTTGTTAGGGAAAAACCTTTGTTAGAAAGAACCTGGGGTGAAGCTAGGGACACTTAACAGCAAAACAGAAGCAACTCTTGGAAGTTCAAAGTCCCTGATGCACTATTTGTAACTACCACAAAGCGTTTAAACATCAAGTATCAGCATATTCAATGTACAGAGATGCTTCTACAAAGCCCCATCCATCTTCTACATCTGGCCCGATCCAAAACCCTGAAAGTAGCACATAGACACTAGAACGTACACCAATATGACACAAAGAAGGCTCAAACCACTGTCTTGTGGGAGCATAGATGTTGCAATGTGAGCTTCTATTCAATGGAGACATGCTTCTACCACAGTACTCGTGCATTGGATGCTTTTTCCCTGTAATTAGAAATTGTAACTAATGAAGGCTGAAGGCATTAAAAGGTAAGAACGGTTAAACGCCACAGGGCCTATGTTAAACATCATCTAGGTTTCTCTAGACAAGATTCTCAACATTTGGAAGATATGTATTTCCTGAATATATAACATTCTGTGGAAAACAATGTCTGGTTTTATTTTTCTTAATAGAATATACTGTACTACATAAGAGAATATCCTCTATAAAATATTAGAACAATGTGCTTTTCAACAGACTGCATTATTTTATAAATCAACTGAGTGACCTTTTACAACGACGTGTTTGGGATCAATTCAGTAACAAGGTGTCTTCAAAAACTATGGAAAAGAAAAGAACCTGATCTTCTGGTGACTGGATTTATAAGCCCTCCACCAGTTAATCTCCTTGCATAAGCTCCCTACAGCAAGCCCCAATTAATTATGAGAATGCCAAACCAAATCAAAAGTTGTAACTCATTCTTTTTAGCATAAATTTATCTAAAAATGAGCAAAAGTCCACTGTCTTCACTGGAAAATCAGTACGCCATGTCATAGGACTTGCTAGTTGTAGCCGCTAACCAGTAAACAAAAGTCAACATAATTTAAGTATTTTAGTATAGTTTCCAAGAAAGAATTATAACTAGAAATCAACAGTCAATGATGTCAAATCAAGTACAGAATCTACATCTTTTCATTCTCAAGCACTAAAATCACTAATACAAACTTATTAATTAGAAAATCAAAAGAATAAAGCTCACCAAAAAAAATGTTTCAGAAGTGCGTTGTTAACGCATTCCTTGAATTAGTAATTAATCATATACCACTAACAACTTAAGAAATTAGTACTCCTATATTTCTGATTCCAACAACTGGTAACCAGCGGTATTGAGTAAAGCATCAAAATTACATGGACAAGATAACAGGATTCGGAGATTATGAGTCCAATGTAGTGATATATATCAGCTGCAAGTAATCAAATGAATAAAGCTTACTCTAGGGCACAAGCATCCATCTATACATGATCATACCATTCATACGTGGACAAAAAAAGAAAATGATAAAAAATTTCCAAGTTAACTGGCTAAGACTAACAATTCTAAGTACAATCAACTATCGTGAACCATTCACAGCACATGTTAATTGAAAACACCAATTAAGCAAAGAACACCAAATATATTGCATTTTAATTGTCATTTAAGCTCAAATATAGGACCTAAGCAACAATGCCCAAAATATAAACATATGAAGGATATATGATACAGCAAGCTATTCAAAACAGATAAGTTCTAATCTCGTTGTCTGATTACAGTTCCTTCTTTGCACATTCTTCAATTTTTCAATAGAAAAACGAAGGGCTAAGTTCGGATAACACTGTTGTTACCTGTAATCGGGCTTCATTGCAGCAAAACGGCGTCGTAAGGCTGATGGAGAGCAAGTACGCCATAGGAGCGGGAGATTGGAGAGTGAAGAACCGGCTATCTCCAAAATTGGTCTCTCCCTGTAGTTCCTTCTCTTCTGCTTTCCTTTTTATTATTTTTTTAAATTATAAGATTTATTCAATCACGTGAATAAAATGGGAATTTATAAGTTTTAAGAAAAATACAATAAATTTAAATTTTGCTAATAATTGTATTTGTAATTTTAAAAAAATACTCCTCCTCCCAATAAAATCTACCCAACCCAACTTTCATTTCTAGTTGTCTTCAATTGAGCCGAACTACCTCTATTCATTTTTTTTTTTTTTTTTTGTAACTATTCCTCACATGTTTCATTATATTATTTTCTCTTTCAATTACATCATCTCTAATATAATTTATTATTCCCTCAGTCCGTCTATAAGTTTCACGTTACTTTTTGGCACATAGATTAAACTGAAAAGTGCACATGAACTAGGGTGCACAACATGCACTCAAGTACATACTAGACTTTACCAAATAAATTTAAAATATCAGTTAACGTTTCAATTTTTTGGTTTAGAACATGCACCTCTATTTTGGTTTAGAACACCCCCTCTACCAGTTTAATAATATAATAATGTAAAAAACCAAAAATACTCTTTAAGTCATATTACACTACTAAATGCGCCTCTATTACTGACTGCACTCCTCCTTCACCTTTAAACCCTAAACCTATTTTTTACCCATCACCACTGCGCACTTTTCAATTATTACTAAAAATATTACTCCGTATTGTACAGTTTAATAATTAAAAAGTGCAACACAATTTACCAAAAAGTGTAAGTCAGTAAACTGAAAAGTGGGACTAGGGTGCACACCATGCACTCGAGTCCATAGCAGACCAACCAAATTTATTTATTTTATAAATTTTATTTGATGTATTTAATATTTTTTTAGATTTTATTTAGATTTAATAGATTTTTTAATTCAAATGTTTTTTAATATTTAGTTGATTTTTAAAAATATTTTCAAGTTTTATTTCATTTTTTCGTATTATAGAAAGCAATTTTTTTTTTTTAAATTTATATATACTTTTGAAGATTTATTTGAATGTTATAGTATTATTTTTAAATTTTTTATTCAATTTATATTTGTTTTGAAGGATGAAGGGTAAATAGGAAATATTTGAGGTATATTTAGTAATAAAATTTAATTTTTAAATTTTAATGGGGTATGTTTAGTAATAAAATTTAATTTTTAAATTTTAATGGGGTGTGTATAACATTTGGGGGGTTTGTATAACATTTTATGGGGTGTTAATAGCTCCACTTTTTTTTTTTTTTTAAGAGAGGGAGATATGAGGTTGGCTCGATCCGTGGCTCCAGTGACGGCGGCGACTCCGGCACGGTGACAGCGGCACACCTTTTTTTTTTGTTGGTAAAGATGGATTTCAGTTTGACGAAGAAGGGTACGCGTACCCTATATTCATAATTGGCGAGCACTTTAGCAAGGGGCCCACCGACCACCGCCCTCGCCAAAATTATGACGTGTCCCAATTGTCGAGTGGGATTCCCTCGCCATTTGCTGAACAACTGTTTCCCTCGTCAACACGCTTATAAATTGGTGAGCGACATTAAATTCATTCTTCATTTTGCGAGTGCAGTGCAGCTCGTCGGCTTTGTCGCCATTTCACTCGTAATTTGTTCCGCTCACCATTTTACTTGCCAATTGGCGAAGGTTTATACATGCTCGCCATTTGAGCCAAATTTTGTAAGGGCCATCAATTTTTTTGGGATAATAAAAGGTTTTAAAAAAATTCTAGGATAAAATGAGGTATGGATGAAAGATCAATATACATTATTAGAAAATTTAGATTTTTATGTTAACATTTGATTTTTTTTTTATTTTTTTATATTAAGATTTATATTTTGTTTGCTCTCTAAATTATTTTAATTATAAATAAATAAGTTCTATAATGTTATTAGAGGAGCTGAATTTTTTGATTAATAAAAAAATCATAATTTTATCTCTATGTCCATAATAATTTCATTCCTGCCCTATTCAACCGTATCAATTTTACCTTAAGAATGAAGTTTGTTATACAATTAAATTATTGAATAGTTTATTTTCTTTTTAAAAGATAAAAAAAACAAATTAAATCTGATTAGTCCGAAGCCCACGAGTTTTAGGCCTGTCTTCCATGGCAGAATAGATATGCCATTCTGAATCAACATGCACAATCTTCGCGTGAACTGTGATTTTCACTCTCTCTCTCATCAACTCATTCAGTAGAGTTTTACTCTCCGACGAAATTACTCTCCCCAGAATATAATCCTTCCGATCGTTAACACAGTGAACGTATATAACTTTTTTTTTTTTTTGTAAATTAATGGAGTACGATGTGCATCAGTGCATGTGAAAATTTATGCATTTTTTTCTCTTTCTGTTGATGTTCTATTTGTTTCTACGGCTCCAGGAGTGGAATTCCTTCTGGTTCTGTGATTTTTCTGAAGAACGGTTGTAATTTATTTTATTTTTATTGAAGGGCAGTCGGGAAATTAAAATGATTGACACACTGGTGGAGGAAGAGAGGTGGAGAATGTTAGAAAACGGGCTTGCAAAGGCGAAACTGATTTTGGATGGATATGCAGTGAATGAAGTTTTCACCACTGAAGAATACGTAACAAATTATGAGTATCCTTTCCTGCTTTCTGGATTTTGTTACTTAATTGGCTTGCTTTACGAATTGATTGATTAGGTTTTAGATTTTAATTACCATATTTCTTTTGATTTTATTGATCATGGTTTTGCGACTTTACCAATTCAACGTTGAGGGATTCGTTTTCCTTTCTTGTTTTAGTTGATTGGATTTGGTGTGCATCGAGCAAACAATGCCTTATAGTAGTTATTTGGACGAAATTTGTAAGTTAAATTAATAGTTCCAAGAAACACAGAGAAAGTCAGTGTGCTTATTTGACGATTCATGCTTCCAAAAACTCTGATCAAAATAGAGGCCATCATAAGGACACATTATTTTTGCATTGCTTGCATCTGGAAATGGAGAAATTAGTTTGATTATATATTTCACAACATATTATTCATTCTTCATCCTCCCAGAAGTGACCCTTTAAGTTTTCCAGGAATATGTTTGGTTAAGAATCACTATAATGTCCTTAACTTCCTGCAGCTGTGTATATAACCTTTGTTATAGGTCTGGGGAATATCAATTCAAGCTCCTTGATGAATTTAAGAGAACTCTGGAAGAGAGTATTTTATTTAAGGTATCACACTGACTTGAGTCCTATGTTTGAAAGATATAATTTCAATTTTATGTGTCTTTAATTGATAATCATCATTGTTGCTCAAGTGAAAAACATATTACTGTTTTTGCGTTGCAATAAAACCATATTGGGAGGCAGGGTTTACGTTCCAAGAAACTTCAGACCAGTCTATCTAACGTTTTTTTATTGCCGTGAGTGGTTTACTATGTATGAGCCAGAATCCAAGCCTATAAGCTTATTTGTCCATCTTGCTCGTGTGGCTAAATCTGCTAATTTTCTAGCATCTTCATATTCATGGGAGTATTTTCTTTGTTGTTATGCTAATTATAGGTTTACCCAGCTGTAGTGGATAAAAATGGTGCCCCTCTTCTAAGTGAGGTTCTACGTCTCTGGACCAATTACAGGACCATGTCAAAATGTCTCAGAGGATTTTTTCACTGCCTTGATCGTGATGGTGATAATCGATTTCGTATGACGAGACTTTCTGATATGTCAAACAAGTGTTTTCATGATCTGGTAGGTGATGATAGTTCTAGTTCTTCTTCATATGAAAAA
Source organism: Galeopsis tetrahit (assembly GCA_963675135.1). Taxonomy (NCBI): domain Eukaryota; kingdom Viridiplantae; phylum Streptophyta; class Magnoliopsida; order Lamiales; family Lamiaceae; genus Galeopsis; species Galeopsis tetrahit. The sequence continues at coordinate 91,979,277 of OY776121.1, forward strand.
TCTGCATCTTCTCAAGAATAAGTCATCTTTTGATTGAGTTGCTCTCATTCTATTTTCAGGTATCCAAAGTTTTACACCAAAAGTTAACCGATGCAACAATTCTCCTGGTATGTTGTTTATTGACAAAAATGCATTATCAGGAGTCTCTAAAGTATCAATAATATGAAGTGGACAGACACAATTATCAACTATAGTTTTGTTTTAAGAAGTCTCTAAAGTATCAATAGTATGACGTTCAAGCCCCTAAAGTATTGTTTTACCAGACACAATTTAAGCTTTGTTTGTGACACACTTGCAGATAAATCAAGATCGCAACATGGGGCCGGTTAATCAGAACTTGCTAAAAGACTTCTTTGGATTTTATGTAGAATCTGGAGAACATGGAAGTAGATCTTACTCTGCCATTTTTGAGGCAATACTTGCAGATGCTGCCATTTACTACTCTCAAGTGGCCTCAAAGTTGTTCCCGCTCCTTCCGTCAGCTCAATATGTGATTATGGTAACTCTATACAACATATACTTATTATAATATTGTTATTTGTTCCCATGTATGTTCAATTTCCTTGTTCTAATTCTTGCTTATTATTACTGATTTGGTGTAGGTTGAGCACTACAAATTTGAGGAGAAAAAAAGAGCTTCTATGTTCTTGCACCAGCCATATGTGGAGAGGTTACTACAAGTAATAACTCGTATTCATTTCTTCATTAATATTATCAATTCGCAAAAATAGAACATTCGAAATTGATCAGTTTGTCTCTGGTGATAGGTTATAGACTCACAGATGTTGGAGAAATATGCAGATAAACTCTCTGAAAAGCGAACTGCTGAGGATGTAAAGTCTATTATAAGAAAGGTATTTGCTGGATCCTCAGTGGTTGGTTAATAAAAATATATTGGATTTGTAATTCAATAAAATTGAATATTGTAATCAGTTGTGGATTTTCAAGAATTAAAATTGTTTTATTCAGGTATCCTCCTTGGGAATGTAGGAAGTTTGAGATTTGAAGAGTTTGAAGCCAGCCATGGAAACTGAGTTTAGCGTTCGAGTTATTTCAGAACTCTCTCAGAAGCTCTCACTCGCAGATTGCATTATGCAGAAAATTACCATGATATATTCAGGATAATTTCATTTACGTCTCGTAATTTAGGACTTAACGCCATTTTTTTGTTCAATTTACGTTATCTTTCTTGTTTTTTTATTCACTCTGCTTGGCATCACTATAACAAACTTATTAACTAGAAAATCAAAAGAATAAAGCTCACCAAAAAAAAGTTTCAGAAGTGCATTCCTTGAATTAGTAATTAATCATATACCACTAACAACTTAAGAAATTAGTACTATATTTCTGATTCCAACAACTGATAACCAGCGGTAGTGAGCAAATCACCAAAATTACATGGACAAGATAACAGGGTTCGGGCAAATAAGGAAAATTAAGATTCAAAGATTATGAGTCCAATGTAGTGATATATATCAGCCAGGGGCGGACCCAGGATGTGAACTTAGGGGGGGGCCAAAAATAAAATTTTATCGTAGTCAAATTTAAATTATACATAAACAAGCTTATATATAATTTACTCCCTCCGTCCCAGATGAATTTGCAATATTTCATTTTATGGAGTGTGCAAATTGGTATGAGACATCCGTATATGAAAAGTGAAAAGTGCGCAAATTCCTATTAATTATCATATTTTTAAAATTTTAGATTCTACAAAATAATGAAATACAAATTAATTAATTTGAAGACTACATTAAATTCGAAATTCTAACTCTTATTTAATAATTAATTAATTATATAATCCTTGTTTATCTTTGATATACAAAAATAATCAACTAATAATTGAATAATTGATAAACATTAAATACTTAAAAATGATTAAAATAATGAATTAACCAATAATTAAATAAAATAAATAATATATAAATATAAATTAAAATTAAAATAACAAACCTCACAAATTTACGGCCGCCTTCTGATGTTTATGTCTATGAAGTTTTCTAAATTTATTATGAATTAATAAAAAATAGAATAAATCAATTTACAAGAATTTTGTATGGGCTGAACTTAGTTTGTTATTTAAAAAATTTGAGACAAAAGCCCAGTAACCCATTATTATAATTTAGCAGTAACCTTATTTTATTTGAGGGGGGCCAACTTAAAAGAATTAATTAAAATTAAACTAGTATATATAATATGCCTACCTGTGAGATTAAATTTGGGGGGGGGGGGGGGGGGCCAAGGCCCTCCTCAAGGAACACTTACGTCCGCCCCTGATATCAGCTGCAAGTAATCAAATGAAGAAAGCTTACTCTAGGGCACAAGCATCCATCTATACATGATCATATGTAGACCAAAAGAGAAAATGGTAAAATACAATAAATTTAGAAAACAAATAGTGTTCCATTGCATACTCACCTTCACAAAATATTCATTTTTATCCTTCATATCATTATTTTTTGAATTCATTATATATTCAATTTAACTATTTTATTTACTTTATATATAAAAGTTTATAAAATTACACCTAAAATTCTAATCATCACACATTTTTCATAAACTTTGTGCCAAAAAATGTAAAATTCAGGGACGGAGTAGTATTATCTATATCCATCTCTTTTACGGTATTTTTCGTGAAAGAACATATTTTAATATTTGCATTTGAGTTTGTCACTGTTATTACGGGAGCTGAATCAATGGACTAGTTTACCTGTTACTGTATGTTATATTATTAACTATTATGTATTCCCTCCGTCCAATTTTATTATGCCCACTTCTCCGGACACGAGTTTTAATGAATATTGATTAATTTATGTATAAAGTAGATAAGTTGAGAGTATGATGAGATGGTGTGGGGTCCATTTATAGATAAAGTGATTGTTTATGAATAAAGTAAGTGATAAAATTCGTAAATAAGTGATGGTAGGAGGGTGGAGATAAAGTAGTATGAATAGTATTATTTCCAAAAAGAGTATGGACATAATAAAATTGGACAACCAAAAAAGGAAAGTGGGAATAATGAAATTGGACGAGGGAGTATTTTTTTTTTATATAAAGTAAAAAAATGAGTTGACTTGGGTGTATGTGTGGATCAAAAGTAATAGTATCATTTTGTGTAAAATTGTGAATATTATGAGAGTGTATTACAGATAAGGGTGTAAGTGAGTCGAGCCGAGTAGTGTTGAGCTCGCAACTCGACTCGATCGAGCCTAAAATTTTAAAAATTGAGCTCGACTCGATAAACTCAAATTCGACTCGACTCGATTACCTATATAATTTTTCAAAATTAATTGTAAATCATATTTTTTTCTAAAATAAACTCGATTCAACTCGATTACTTATATATAAAATATAAATTATACTACCTCCGTCCCTGAAAAGTTTGCATAGTCACTCTCACGATATACACATTTTTACCCTTAGGCTCTAATTATTACACTTTTTTTTAAACTTCGTTCCATCAAATGCAAACTTTTTTCAGGGGCGGAGGGAGTATATTAGTGGTAAAATAGTAAATATCGTTCAAGCTCGATTAGGCTCGCGAGCCTTTCAAATCGAGTATTTATGAGCTCGAACTTGATAGCTCGAAACTCGACTCGATTTTGTTTTTTTTTTCGGAGTCGAGCACGAGTAGCTCGCGAGTCAGCTCGACTCACTTACACCCCTAATTAGAGAATATAATAAAATAATATATTATAGAAATAATATACTATATTATAGGTAACAATCTTTTATTTATGTTAAAAAATATGTGTGTGTGTGCGAAAATAGAGGTGTTGTATATTCTGTTGGCACTATCCAAACAACATTAAGCAACGAAAATTAAAAAGCATTTTGCAAATGGAGATATTCAAAATTTGCGTAGATTATAAATAATCTACACAACTCACTATATTAAATATATGTGAAACTTGACTACAACCTCTTACAGGTTTGAAAAACTACAACTCGAATGTCCTATGAAACTATCTCCCTCATAGATCTATACATATAATCTAGTAAATAAGACATGATAGATACACTGATTGTTCGGATTACAATAGTGTATCAATCTACAAGAAGAAACAATATTTTTCCTATCTACAAGTAGGTCTCCCTCGTCGCCGCCTTGGTTATCTCGAACGAGCTCTTTTCACTCGTTCCCTCTCTTGACCGCTTTTAGCCGTCACTGACGAGCTAGTATTCCTCGTCCCCCTTTTCTTCTTCTCGAACGAGTTGGTCTCCCTCGTTCCCTCTTTCGGTCGCTTTTTGCCACCCCGACGAGCTTGCATCCCTTGTCACCCCCTTCTTTTTCTTCTCGAGCGAGCTAGTCTCCTTGTCCCCTCTCATGGCCGTTCACGCCATCTCCATGACCGTTTTCACTCATATAGTGTTAGTCACACTCACCTACACTCTAATTTTCTCTATAGCCTCACGCTACACCTTTTTTCTTCTACTTTCCTCTCTCTGTAGAGAATCCATGGCCGACTTCATTGGCTTCCCGCCCCTTCGATCTATCTGGTTTGTGCTTGGTTCAATTGCTTCTACTAAACTTGCAAGTGGTACGTTCTTGCCTAATTTCTTGTCATCATTCGTCCTTCAAAGGGTTTCGATATTTCGATCCATTTGCTTCATATTTTTATGCGCCTTGGCATGCCCTATTTAGTGATTCCGAATTTTCATTATTTCTCCTGCTATATGACAACAAAAGTGCATTGTTTTGCGAATGTCTTCACGAAACTTCTATCTCAAACTCGCTTCAGATTGTCTCATGTTTATTTATATTCTCAACTTCGTTCGACCGTAAGTATTAGAGAATATAATAGAATAATATATTATAGAAATAATATAATATATTATATGCAACAATCTTTTATTTATATTTATTTCCTTATTTATTATGCAATTAAATTATTAAATATAAATTTCTTTAAAAGATTAAAAACATGCACAATCTTCGCGTGAAGTCTGATTTTCACTCTCTCTCATCAACTCATTCAGTACAGTTTTACTCTCCCCAGAATATAATCCCTGCGATCGTTAACACAGTGAACGTATATAACTTTTTTTGTAAATTAATACGATGTGCATGTGAAAATTTCTGCGTTTTTTTCTCGTTATGTTGATGTTATACGGCTCCAGGAGTGAAATTCCTTCTAGTTCTGTGATTTTTCTGAAGAAGGGTTGTAATTTATTTTATTTTTATTGAAGGGCAGAATGATTGACATACTGGCAATGGAGGAAGAGAGGTGGAGAATGTTAGAAAAGGGCCTTGCAAAGGCGAAACTGATTTTGGATGGTTATGCAGTGAATGCGGTTTTCACCACTGAAGAATACGTAACAAATTATGAGTATCCTTTCCTGCTTTTTGATTTATCTGGATTTTGTTACTTAATTTGCTTGCTTTATGAATTGATTGATTAGGTTTTAAATTTTAATTACCATATTCCTTTTGATTGATCATGGTTTTGCGACTTTAGTCCATTAAGGTCCCGTTTCCTTGATGGGTTGATAGATTGGATTTGGTGTGCATCGAGCAAACAGTGCGTTATAGTAGTTATTTGGACGAAATTTGGAAGTTAAATTAATAATGCCAAGAAACACAGAGAAAGGCAGTGTGCTTATTTGACAATTCATGCTTTGAAAAACTCTGATCAAACTCTGGTCACATTATTTTTGTATTGCTTGCATCTGGAAATGGAGAAATTAGTTTGATTATATATTTGACAACATATTATTCATTCTTCATCCTCCCAAAGTGACCCTTTAAGTTTTCCAGGAATATGTTTGGTTAAGAATCACTATAAAATGGCTCGAAATCAAAATTTTATATTATTGCTTTTTTTCTTTTCAAAAAGAAATAATGTCCTTAACTTCCTCCAGCTGTGTATATCACCTTTGTTATAGGTCTGCGGAAAATCAATTCAAGCTCCTTGATGAATATAAGAGAACTCTGGAAGAGAGTATTTTAGTTAAGGTATCACACTGACTTGAGTCCTATGTTTGAAAGATACAATTTCAATTCTGTGTGTCGTTAATTGATAATCATCATTGTTGCTCAAGTGAAAAACATATTACTGTTTTTTGCGTTGCAATAAAACCATATTGGGAGGCAGGGTTTACGTTCCAAGAAACTTCAGACCAGTCTATCTAACATTTTTTATTGCCGTGAGTGGTTTACTATGTATGACTCAGAATATGGTACTCCGTATTCTACTATTTTCAGGGTCCAATCCAAGCCTATAAGCTTATTTGTCCATCTTGCTCGTGTGGCTAAATCTGCTAATTTTCTAGCATCTTCATATTCATGGGAGTATTTTCTTTGTTGTTATGCTAATTATAGGTTTACCCAGCTGTAGTGGATAAAAATGGTGCCCCTCTTCTAAGTGAGGTTCTACGTCTCTGGACCAATTACAGGGCCATGTCAAAGTGTCTCAGAGGGTTTTTTCACTGCCTTGATCGTGATGGTGATGATCGAGTTCGTGTGACGAGACTTTCTGATATGTCAAACAAGTGTTTTCATGATCTGGTAGGTGATGATAGTTCTAGTTGTTCTTCATATGAAAAATCTGCATCTTCTCAAGAATAATTCATCTTTTGATTGAGTTGCTCTCATTCTATTTTCAGGTATCCAAAGTTTTACACCAAAAGTTAACCGATGCAACAATTCTCCTGGTATGTTGTTTATTGACAAAATGCATTATCAGGACTCTCTAAAGTGTTAATAATATGAAGTGGACAAACACAATTATCAACTATAGTTTTGTTTTAAGAAGTCTCTAAAGTATCAATAGTATGACGTTCAAGCCCCTAAAGTATTGTTTTACCAGACACAATTTAAGCTTTGTTTGTGACACACTTGCAGATAAATCAAGATCGCAACATGGGGCCGGTTAATCAGAACTTGCTAAAAGACTTCTTTGGATTTTATGTAGAATCTGGAGAACATGGAAGTAGATCTTACTCTGCCATTTTTGAGGCAATACTTGCAGATGCTGCCATTTACTACTCTCGAGTGGCCTCAAAGTTGTTCCCGTTCCTTCCGTCAGCTAATTATGTGCTTTTGGTAACTCTATACAACATATACTTATTATAATATTGTTATTTGTTCCCATGTATGTTCATTTTCCTTGTTCTAATTCTTGCTTATTATTACTGATTTGGTGTAGGTTGAGAACTTCAAATTTGAGGAGAAAAGAAGAGCTTCTATGTTCTTGCACCAGCCACATGTGGAGAGGTTACTACAAGTAATAACTCGTATTTATTTCTTCATTCATATTATCAATTCGCAAAAATAGAACATTTGAAATTGATCGTTTCTCTGGTGATAGGTTATAGACTCACAGATGTTGGAGAAATATGCAAATAAACTCTCTGAAAAGCGAACTGCTGAGGATTTAAAGTCTATAGTAAAACAGGTATTTGCTGGATCCTCAGTGGTTGGTTAATAAAAATATATTGGATTTGTAATTCAATACAGTTTATACTAAAATAAAACCAAATAAAATTGAATATTGTAATCAGTTGTGGATTTTCAAGAATTAAAATTGTTTTATTCAGGTATCCTCCTTGGAAATGAAGGAAGTTTGAGATTTGAAGAGTTTGAAGCCAGCCATGGAATCTGAGTTTAGCGTTCGAGTTATGTCAGAACTCTCTCAGCTCTCACTCACAGATTGCATTATGCAGAAAATTACCATGATATATTCGGGATAATTTCATTTACATATCGTAATGTAGGACTTATGTCATTTTTTTGTTCAATTTACGTCATCTTTCTTGATTTTTATTCACTCTGCTTGGCGATTGATCAGGATGCATTTTTATTTCTGCAAGTTTCTTATGACCAAAGTGCATGACATGGAGTTCAAAATATTTTTAAGTAAATATTTATAAATATATCATCTTTACATTTAATAAAAAGAAATAGTACTTCATAAATTAAGTAAATAATTTTTGCAAACAATAACTGAAATAATTACTCTACAATTAATTCAAAATAGTGTACTAGTAACACATACAAATATTCGTTAGAAAAATGTCATACTATACTACATTTGTGATTAATTTATTTATTATCATGAATAGAACCACGAATATATTATTTTATTATTTATTTTTATTTTTTCTACCAACCCCATGTCCAATCCGAATATGGTATGAAAAAACTACTAAGAAACGAACTATACCGGGGAATATGTTAAGAAAATTTTATTCACGAGGCAAAATTTGGGCAATCTTGAACACAAATCTGAAAGAAAAAAGAGCTATAACTATTTTCTTGAATCAATGTATCATGTATGTACAGCAGAGTAGGTTAGGGCAGAACAAGAAGACAATAAATTACTTTAAAATTTTAAAAATACATTTAATCAAATTTAGTCCAGAAAAACAGGGAATTACTTGGACTGTTAACAGTAAAAAAGTGAGCTTGGTGAACCAATCCTCCTCCCGTGGCAGAAGAAGCAGATCATTTGGATTGGCATATGGCATCATAACACCTGATCTTTTTGAGTATGAAGCAAATCCACATGTGAAGTCATTTAGGTGGCAAAATCATTGTTCACATAAACGATCGATTTGCAGATCAGCGAACGTTATTCCTTGGCCTCTCGAGTCTTTCATCAACCACATAACTCTCTGATCGACTATCAAAATTGTTCGATCTTCCTCCTCTTTTATTGAAAGACCCACCTTGTTTATGGCTTCTACCATCTCTATCGTTAAAAGAATCCTCTCGGCTACCTCTACTATTAGAGCTCTTTCGCCCTGATGATCTATCAAAATCATTGTTCCGGCCACCTGTCATGCCACCCCTTCTTTGCCCGTTTCTACCTCCTCTCTCATCATCATAATCTCCTTTGAAATTGGATCTTCCTCCTCTTCCGCGGTCCATACCACTAGAGCCACCGCCCCTTCTATTTCCTCTGCTGCTTTTGGATCTCATTGTTTCGTCCTCATCAGAAAAAGACCCACCTTTAAAATTGGATCTTCCTCCTCCTCTTCCACGGCCCATTTCGTTTCTGTTTCCTCTGCTTTTGGGTCTCATCATTTCATCATCAGAATCTCCTCCTGAAAAAGATGCATTGAAATTGGATCTTCCTCCTCCTCTTCCACGGCCCATTTCGTTTCTATTTCCCCTGCTTCTGGGTCTCATCATTTCATCATCAGAATCTCCTCCTGAAAAAGATGCATTGAAATTGGACCTTCCTCCTCTTCCACGGCCCATTTCATTTCTATTTCCCCTGCTTTTGGGTCTCATCATTTCATCATCAGAGTCTCCTCCTGAAAAAGATGCATTGAAATTGGACCTTCCTCCTCTTCCACGGCCCATTACATTAGAGCCCCCCCTTCTATTATTTCCTCTGCTGTTGGATCTCATCATCTCATCATCAGAATCTCCTTCTGAAAAAGATCCTTTAAAATTGGATCTTCCTCCTCTTCCACGATCCATTCCATAGGAGCCCCTTCTATTTCCTTTGTTCATTGATCTTGCTGTTTCATAATCAGAGCCGGAGTCATTATCTGAACCAAATGCCAGAGCATCTCTACCTCTATTTTGTTGCTTTGGATTAGCAACGTGGCTTGATTTCCATTTCGGGTGAACAGGAAGGTCATCGTCAGTATCTTCAGAACCAGAGAATGTTTTGCGATCCATTTGCTTCCTGCTGTTTCTTGGGAATTTAGGTTTCCCTCGCGCCTGCCAGTTGTCTTCAGTGCTTTCTACATCATCAGAGTCTGAGTCGGCTTCGAGCTCTGAGAAATCTATTCGAGGAGTTTTGGGCATGTCATTTTGGGCAACCAACTCATAACTTTCTACATCATCATCTTCTTCATCAAAATCATTGAATCCCGTACCAGGCTTCGTAAAACTGGAATCAGTATACTCCTTTTCAAACCCCTTTGGAAGTCTGTTGCTTCTTTCGAAACCATCTTCATGTCCTCTAGAATTTCCATCAACAGCTTGGTAGCTAGGAGGGAAATCCTCATCCAGTTTCTTAGAATCTGCATACTCAAAGGCAGCAACATCGGCTCCATCAGATTCATTATCATCAAAATCAAAATTCCATGCGTCGGTGACATCTCTCCTGCTGGGTATCTTCTCCATCCTGTTGTTTACGGGACCACGTTGCTCCGGGAATTGACTCTCCGGCACCACATATGTATCAGGTGGGCGCTTGTGTTCACAATGAAAACATACTGTGTTTCTTCTATAATTTAGGAAATTGCACCTATACAAGCATCAAACCAACTGCAAATTAGAAAGCTTTGCCACTAATATTTCCTTCGAATAAACAAAACAGGACCCTCCGCATTTTACTATATCAGTTGTAAAAATATTGACAAGGCACAGCTATGAGTGTGTGTGTGTGTGTGTGTGTGAGTGAGAGAGAGACATACTCAGGGCATTCCCATTCTCCTGGAAGCAACTGTCTCTTAGGACGCTTAGCATCACACTGCAGGCACACAGTATTTTTTGCGAAGTTCATGAAATCACACCTGAGAAAATAAATAAATAAAAGCAAACTCAGAATGGAGCGCTTAAGATTGAGAAAATAAATAAATAAAAGCAAACTCAGAATGGAGTGCTTAAGATTTGGAAAGATGGCATTCCACAGAGTAAAAATAGAATAAGAGGTTATCAAACCTACTTTTGACAAAGCCAATCACCCTTTTTCATTTCAATGTCATTGCGTCCAACTCTTCTCTTTGGAGGAGGAGGTGGTTGCTTCACCTTTGGTGGCGGCCTTGTATAAATAGGAGGGGTCAGATTCGGATCAATTGGAACTGCACTCAGCTTGACTACCTCATGGAGCAATTTCCGAACAACAGTCTTCACAGATTTATTTTTTAAAACGGATTTATTTGCAACTGATCCAGCAACTGGATCAAACCCATAATCAAGTAGGATACGCATGACATCAATTGTCCGTGGTTCATCCTCTTTATTCGTGAGCAGATATGCTTTTTCACAAGAGTTCCTCAAACTGCAGGAACTACAAACCTGTACATAAAATAGAATATAAAATGGAGTTGTTTATCAGAATTTACTGACAAATCATACCTGATATATTTAATTGAGAGAAAATCACAAGTGACGAGACAATGTTGATTTGTAGAATGATGTTAATTTACTTAAACTGATGTTGGCCCCTACTACTACATTGCTAATGGAATTTGTGGTAAATCATTTCTAGGATATGACAGAAACTACCTGAGTCTCAAATGTCTATAATAAGAAATTATGTAAAATGTCAGAATTGGCTTTGTTTTTTTACGACTTCAACACTACCTCAAATTAGTTCCATCAACATAAGCAACAAAACATTCCTACAAAGAGGTGCCCTCGGTAACATGACACTTGACAGATTTAAACTCCTTTTTCACAATTCTTCTTCAATAGTTCAATGACACTATGATGAATTAATCTCAACAAAGTTATCCTACTTCATAATCTGTCTCCAACCCAATAATAAACAAACTTAAACGAATAAGAAGGTTCCTTGAAGCTTACATCTCCTTCATCCAGATGGACATGTTTCCTTAACATTTTGGAGGAAAAGACCACCCTCTTGTCTGCACTTAAGCATCCATAACCAACCAAAATTTGAAGATCCTGTCTTGACAATGACCTGAAATAATTGAGCCCTAAACAAGTCACACAAAGTACAAAGAGAGGCTTCTTAAAAGAAAGTTAGCAAAATTGCACCATGAAGCAAGAAATAGTTATAGAGACAAACTTCCAGAATATTTCTGCCATAGCACTTCTGATGTAGCAGATACGCCCATAGGGTAAAAATCAGAGTACCCATAGATGAATACGAAGCATGAGCTACTTCTTACGTCAACTTTAAACTAATATAGTTAATATTCACATCCTGTGTGTTTATGAAAAGAAATTCTAAATCTAGACCTTACAACTGATCTTAACTGTAGGAGCTACAAACAATAAATGAGTCCAAAATAATCCAGATTCGTAGTCTCTGTTTCACTCTACCTTAAACTGTAATCAATACTAAGATAAAAGTCTAAACACCTCAAACTATATCCACTAGCCCTGCTCATAATGTATTTTCTTCTGGATTTAACAAGGAAATTTATCGAAAACCAATAATAACATAAGCGAAACACCTCATTATCTCCAATCATAACATCAGCAGCCATTTTGCACTAAAGCCTTTCACACACACATTTTATCAAACATGTGTTCTCACTTTTCACCATTACACTATAAATCCAATCATAAAGAAACAAACACATATTGAGTTGAGCAATATATACGATCCACTCAAAACAAAACCTTAAGATGTCAAAGCGATCACGACCGAAATTGACGACAGCAGTCTCTACAGTTTTGAAATCCCGCGCAAAATCCAGCCGTTTATCCTCCTGCATTTTAGCTTCCGATACATCAAAGCCAAGACCTTCCATCATACGATCCTCATCTTTCCTCCTCTGATCAAAGTAATTCTGCTGCAGCAGCCTCTCCATAAACTCTATCCACTCCGGCCACGGGTGCACCAACTCCACCTCTTTCTTCACATCACATTTCCCCAGAAACGCTTCGCTTTTCTCCAGTTCCAACTTCAACCCATCCATCGAATCCCCCGCAGACGAGTCGGGTGCTGGGTCGGTACTCGGGCTATCTTTTTGTTTCTTTGATTCACGCCAAGTGCGAATCCGCTGGAGGGTTTGGTCCTTTTCTTCACGGTTTTTATCAATTTCATCCATTTGTTCGAAGAGAAAGCTCATGCGAGCGGAGAGCGAAGTAGGTTTGGGGGTGGAGGATGATTCTTGAGGGGATTCAGGTGCGGCGGAGAGCGAAGAGAAATCCAGTGGTTTGGGAATTTGGGAGAGGAGACATATGGAAGGGGGTTTGGAGCATTTGAGGCGCCGCAGAAGAAGATGAGAGAGTGCCATAACTGGTTTCGGAGGTTGAAGAGAGAGCTAAAACCCCGCCATGGAAAGAGAGAGGGGAAGGAAGCGGTGAACTGGAAAGATGGAGGGGGCTTAAACCCTGCGAGACTGAGAAAAAAAAAAAAAACAGCTACATATAGTAATTAGTGTTATTACTTTGCCACCCCCATATTTTTGAAAGGAACATTTTGGCCCCTGGAAATTTAAACAATGATCATATTTGTCCCTCAACTTATAAAATGTGCCTTTACAGTTTTACGTGCATTGATATGATGAAATTTAAAGTTTACATGGAACCAAAATAGAGGTAAAAATTCACAATGAATAATGTTAAAGTATGAGTTGAAGTAAGGAAGTTTGTTGATTTTTATATTAATAAAAACTGATAAAATATGATTCACTATGATGATGTCATGTGTGACATTTTGAATAATAGAAATTTACTTGACATTGTGACTTTCATCCGTTCAATATCATCAAACTTTCGGATGTTTCTTATTATTTGAATATTAAATATTTTATTATTTTCTTATGACATTTAAAAGAAGGGCACCAGTGATCATAGACTTTCTTACCCGAGATGAATTTAGTGAAATGAGCACACATGATACTCTGATAGACTTTCTTACCCGAGATGAATTTAGTGAAATGAGCACACATGATACTCTGATTAAGTAGCCATCACTTTGTGTATAAAACCATCAATCTAAATGCATAAGTAATACAAACTCTTTTTGTAAACTCAAGTCATACAAAGCCCATTAGACAGACACTTCAAAACAAAGCCAGGAGAGAGCTTATACAAACAAAGTAAAATAGTAGGGTACGGACTCACCTCCATAATTAGTATACACCTCCATATTTTTTTGTTATTTTAATGCAGCCGTGAAGTGTCAACTGCTTCTAAACCCACTTATTTTCAAAACTCGCTTTTAAATAAAAAAAGCTATTCTGATAGATACACCCACCACTCAACCATTCGTCCTTTTGAAGAAGAGAAACCAACATGGTATTCAAACTACGGTAAGCGTAATTCTCCATTTAGTTTAGGCCTAAAAAATGGAAAATGTAGGATAAGACTATTGCGCTTTTCTTTTCTTTTGGGTATTTTGCATTTTAAAATGTAATGTGGTAATTTATTTTCATTTTCTATTGTATTATAGTTCAGATAAATTAAAACATTTTTGTTTATCTAAAGTATATAATTCAACACTTCAACGCATAGAAAAAAAATTGGGGGGGGGGGGGGGGGGGGGACCGGGAACATATGCGTGAATTACTTGCAGTCATAATATTCCAAGATAGTAAACGTGGAAATTACAAAAAAAAAAAAAAAAGGAAAAAATCTGCTTCAACGTGGAATATGCAAAATTGAACTAGTGAATATACTACTACAGTTATTCAGCTTTAGAGATTTTGTGAATTAATATACAGTAGAGTTTATTATGTATATATATTTCCACAGTTTGTGTAGGTACATTTATATACATTAAACTACAATCATGATACAGGAATGACACAAGAGAGTTAGAACCACTCTACCATGCATTTTGGGTAATATCCACTTCTTGTAGCAACTTCAGAGAGTGACTGCAATTCTTTCTGAACTTTCATTCTCTCATAAAAAACTGAGCAAGCTAGTGAGGTGCACTTCACTCCAGGTTCGATAAGCCAATCGCCACCCCCACAATGACGACATATCTGCACGTTGCAACAAACACGAATTAATTCACCTGATGAACTGCCTAAATATTCGAAAAGAAAGAACCGATCACAAAGTTCCGTTTTGCATAGCAAGTGTAATACTTACAGCAGCAAGATGTTGGATATCCTTTTCCAGTTTTGAAGTTCTCCCCGTCAAGGCTATAGCTACGGTTGTTTCATTCTTAGAACAGCTATGACACAGATGGGTTGACCCCTGAACTAAGTCGCCACAAAGGACACAATGCTTTGATACATAGTAATAGTCAATTCTCGTCCTCTGTGGATTTGGTGCAAAGGAGTGGCGTTTCCCAACAGCTTCACGTGCTGGCCGAGGCATGTCCAAAAACCACTGGTTCATATCAGCTCCAACAAGCCCAAACACTCTCTGTAATGCTGGGATTATCTGTTTCCGAATGTAATAAATATCGTTTAATCTGAAAGGGGAATTCAGAGCTAGAAGTTCGAGTGGGTCCACCACCATATCCACCAAACGAGCCCCGGGCTCACCATGAATCACAACATAAGGTATCCGTTCAGCATAGCGAGGTTCTGCTCGGGGGTCGTTTCGCATTGCTTTAGTTGCTACAATTGCAGCCGGTGGAAGTGATGAAGTACGTGCAGCATAAGTACCCAAACGAACCTCCTTTGCAAAAACAAAGTCTTGAAGAGAGACCCTCCCAGATATTATCTTTGTCCACTGACGCAGCACATGGGCTTTAACCTGATCCAGCAAAATAAGGAAAACATAAAAAATTAAAAATTAAGGGCTTCCACTTATATTTGCCAAATAGATCAAGATGTTGCAGACCTTATCGATATCCTGACTTTCAAAGTAAATCCTCAATGACTTCTCCATAGTTTTAGATACAGCAGCACATGTATCTCTTCTAATTGTTTCAGTACCCTTGGCATCAAACGTTGGCCTGACCTGATCAGGACTCTCATAACTATAGCCAACATATCGCTTCTTGGTGAGGAGGAAGCAAGGGTAATATACTTTCTCCATTTTTAAAGTGACAGGACTTGGATTCATTTTTGTTACTTCTGATGCAATTTCTTGTCCAACTGTGAAAGCTTCTTGGAGAGAACGACCTTTAAGAAGTACAAACATACTGCACCAATAAAAGAGAGAACTTCTCAGTCTCAGAAAAATTTGGACACGGGTGTCCAGATATTATAAGGTTTTTCTAACAATCATGCAGGATAATGTGGCCTGTACAGCCAAACAGAAAGGACTATGCAATAAGTTTTTCTACTATTTTCAAATGGACTTGTAAAAGTTTTTGATGATTATAAGTACAAACCTGTCAGTATCACCATAAATAACTCTAGCTTTCCACTTGTCATTTGAGTTTACGAAAGAAATTGCAGCTTCCAGAGTTCTACGACCACACTGTACAATACTGTCGGCAAGCTCAGCACAAGGCATACGCCCACTAAACCCAGCAGCTGTATAGCCGTAAGTAACATTTGCAATAAGCTTCAATGCAAGTTGTCGAGCATTTAATATCCTGTGAAGAACTTGCTGACTTGGAGCTAACTTTTTCATGGCTTGTTTCACCATGATTCTGGTTGATAATATCTCTTCCAACAGCCTAGGTAGTATCCCTTTCCGAACTTTAGAGGGAACATAGACAACACCATTAGGAGCCACCAGTAATTCATTTTTGAATTTGCGTAAAGCAGTCAAATCTGGTGAATAAGAACTGACGCCAAGAGTCTGTTCCCTTGGAGGCGTAATCTTTCCCAGGCATGTACAAAAGCAAAGATTATACGCAATTACCATTGATGGATAAAGAGACTGAAAATCCAAAACGATAACAGGGTCTGCATAAAATCTAGATTCTGGCTCCATAACAAGAGGTAAGCATTCCATTGCTGGTTGATTGGCAACCTGTTGGCCTCCAGGGGATATGGCAAGATAGTTCTGTGTATGTGCTAATCGCAGAAACATTGACTCGACACGATACTGTGAACCTCGAGATAGTACTGAAAAAAAATCAATGCCAAATACTCGAGCAAGTTCTGATGTTCGGTTTATCATATCGAGTTGATTCATAATCTGCAGATTCAGCTTCGCTCTCTCTAATGTATACTTAATAGATCTATATCTTGCTCGTCCGGGCCCACTTGAAAACCACTTTGTTAGTACTTTCCAAGGGAT
Source organism: Galeopsis tetrahit (assembly GCA_963675135.1). Classification (NCBI taxonomy): domain Eukaryota; kingdom Viridiplantae; phylum Streptophyta; class Magnoliopsida; order Lamiales; family Lamiaceae; genus Galeopsis; species Galeopsis tetrahit. The sequence continues at coordinate 91,996,039 of OY776121.1, forward strand.
ATATGGAACTTTTCGCCTCAGAACTGCTTCAGCCACTGCTTCAACTGTATACATATTAAGTTTAACTTCATTACGCATCAGTCTCCAAATATTAAGCACAATTCTACCACCTACATGAACACCGCTGGCATGTGTTCTGCCCCACTCATCCTCAATAAATGTGTTCTGAAGATGGACTGCTTCAGCAGTTACCGATTCAGAAAATAGTTCATTAACCATCAGTTTTCCAGAAGCTCTAGAATCTCCAGGAGCTACATTGACTTGAGATGGTGTTCTTGATATATTATTCAGCAAACCGATGCCAAGATGTGCAGCCCTTTCTGCCAAAAATCCAAGGGAACCGCTTTGAACATCCCAGCCCATTAGAACATCCGGTTCAGAAGCACGAATGAGCTTTGTAAAATGGTTAAGTAGTTGTAGTTCTTCCATAAAAACAAACACCTTCGAGTCTGAAATTGCATCAAGGTCCCTTTCCGCATAAGCAGAATCAGAGCGCAGAAGCACATAAGTTTCAAGCATAGATTCATCATCCTCTTGAAGAACGAGAACAATGACATTGACGGCATCAAATCGAGGGTTAGGTCTTGAATCCCCTCTGGACTCAGCCTGGACCTCGATGCTAAGCAGTGTTAACTGCTGCCCTTGACCAACACTAGCTGAATCTCGAAAACCAATTTGACTCAATGAAGTCAGCCTCATCTTTGCATCGGGACCCGATATCTGAGACTGAGAGGTCTCTTGCGAGTAGCCAGTAGTTAGTTTTTTCTTAGTCTCGGCCAGAGTCTTACCTTCTGAGCTATAGTTTTCTTGATTAAGCTTAGATTTTTCATTAGACAATGAAGCAGAATCGGGCAAAGAGCACTTGCTGTCATCAGCCTGAGAACCCTGTGAATCCATCATATCACCAGTAGATCCCTCGGATATTGGAAGAAAGGGTGGATCTATCTGTTGTCTGATTGTATCAGAGCAATCAAATGACAACCATCTATCAACATATTCCCTTGATGGAGGTGATACTGCAGGAGTCAGAATGTATAAATATGACCCATCATTCTGAAAATGCACAGGAACACCCATTGATGGTTCATGATTGTCAACAGGTTCACAATTTCTAGGGCCAACTCCCTGAAGTTCTTTTTCCAGGCAGTTCCTCTCAAAAAAAGGGAGGCAATCATCTGCAAATCTTCCTTGCAGAGATGTTCGTATGTTGCTGCATTCATCTTTCCAGTCTATAGTTGGAGGTTTCTTGGTGATGGTCATACCAATTAGCTGTACAGTTTCAGCTTCCTTGTTTACATTTTTTGATGGGTCTCTTCCACTGGATGGTGAATTCTCATACTGCACACATATTGTTTCACCAATAATTTCAGTTTTTGAAAAATGAGCACTTTCAGGCTTCAAGGAACTGGCAAGAAGGGTCGTATTATAATTGGCAGCGTTGTACAAATATTCGCCGCAACAACTACCCTTACGATCTACTTGAATCACACATTCAGGATTCTCATTCTTCGGCAGATTTTCAGAAGCTATCTCATCCTTACTGGGTGACACATGCAACTCCCCTGAAACAGGAAAACAAGAACTGGCTGGTATGATATCAATAGCCTCATTGAACTCCTCAACAGTAGAATTTATGGATCTTTCGTGTAACTCGGTCATCTCATTCTTAACTGGAGGTTTATGCATGGGTGAAGTAAGAGCCTTTTTGGCTTCACTGTAGTCCCCTCCGCCACACTGAGTATCTGAGCATAATTCAGCATTCAAATCCTTCACCAGGCTCCTAGACCCAGAGAGATCAATTCGACTAGAACGTTTTCTCCTCATTAAATCCCGTGTAGAGCATTCACCTATTACACTAGATTGCCCAGGGCTCCTCACATCCTCCTTATCAATGAGTGGAAGTGTTACTGATTCATTCCTAATCAAAGAAGCTCCCAAACCTTCGTTTTTCTTACTCATTTTTCGACTAGAAACAGGTAAAGAGCCCCATCGAGGTCTTTTAGTTCGCTGGTTATTAACAAGGTCTGAGCCTAATTCAGGCCATGATTGGGCTTCCACATATGACTTTCCTTCCCCATATTCTGTTTTGAGTGACTCATCCGAGCAGGGAGTTGGCTGTAGATCATCACTAGAGCCATCCACTTGTGGTATAACTTTATTCTGCAAAAGTTTTCTAGAACCATCGTAGGCAGGCTTAAAGGCTCTGCCTTCTGGTTCTTCAAAGCCAAGCATATCAATAGAGTCAAGAATGTCCTGACACTCTTTCTGAGATTCACTCTCATAATCCATATTGGCTCTCTCTAATACCTTGTCAATGCCTTTTGAAGGTATTAAGGGACTCAAAATAATCTCATGAGTGAGTTCATCATCCGAGTTGATATCCTCTGCAGCTTGAGAAGATGCAAGCCACTTTAAAAGCCTTAAGGCATCTTCATCCTAATAAACACACTTCATAAATACAGCAATAGTAAAATGCACCTCTAAAGTTCTAGCATAAAAGGAAAATCACAATGCCAAAAGATAAAGTCTAAGAGCACATTCTGTCTCATATAAATAAGATATTGGAAAATTATGACAAACTACATAACACTAACTCAGATTTAACAAAATACATGAAAACTGAGAACCGTGTTTAGAATTAGGGTACAGGCAGCAGGATGGTTTCAGGACGCTAGACTGATAGTAGTTGCTTACTCCCTCCGTCCCGGGATTTTTTGCACAGTTTGATCGGCACACTTTTTAAGAAAAATGGATTTAGTGGTTGGTGATGTAAGATAAATGAGGGGTATTTTGGATGATTTGATGAGGTGTAAAGTGAAATGTATGTAAAAATAGAGTGGCAATTTTGAAAATAAAATGATGTTGGAAGGGTATTAATTTTGTTGGGTATTTCCATATTAAGAGTGTGCAAATAATCTTGGGACGTCCCAATAAGAAAAGTGTGCAAATAATCACGGGACGAAGGGAGTAATATTTAGCTAGAAAAGTTGCACGTAAATTACGGTCAGTATTCGCAAAGGTGATCAATTTTTATGTTTATTAACTCGGTAGCAGATGGTGATTAGTGAATGAAAATTTCATGACAAGTCCACACCAGAATCCGTACAAACTCTTCAAGCGAATGAAGGGTAGGGATATGTTTCCGACACATTTAAATTTTAGTTCTATCACACGGGCATTTTAGGTCATGAAACCATACCTTTGGAGTTGATGGTCCGACAGAGCCAGATGTTAGCAGTAGATCAGCTGCATCAATCTCGTTAGCTTCTGCTGTGTCAACTTTCAGAAAAGGTGAGTCTAATGATGTTACAGATCTAATGTGGTCACTTGCTTTTGAATAATTAGAAAGTAAAGGACTGCTTTCTTCAAGGTTAGGAACCCCAGACTCAGCAGAATCTCTAACAACTGCTGAAGACTCGACTGATTCTGGGGTTAAAAGTGGCCAGTTTTCTGAGTCATTTCTCACTTCCATAAAATTTTCAAACTCAACTCCATCCGACAGATTCCTCAATACATCTTCTGGTGATGGTTTCTCAGGATCAAGAAGAATGACCTCAGTAACTCCATTTCTCTCATATTCTTCCTAGTATAACAAGAAACAACCATCATTAATAAACATTCAATTAAAATATACAGCCAGCGGAGACATGCTGATTGAAAGCAAACCTCCCATATTGGTATCAGTGACTGAACCATTTTCATGTCAGAATGGGTTTGAGAGAGACGTGCATATGATGTTAATTGCTGATTTACGATATCTGCATATAAATGTGAGAAGGGGGAAATAATTATTAGCTGAAAAACCAAGGTTATGATCAACTTTCACAGAACTAAAAACTACCGACCATGTGCTACAGCATCTGCTTCCAGCTCAGAGGTACTCAGTCGCTTGAAGAGTGGAATATCTTCCCTTGCTGAAGAACTAGGTTCAGATGAAAATGGCCACATCCACCCATCCGGAATTGTGGAAGATGTCCATATCGATGTATCAGGACTTAAATGACCACCTAAATCTGCCTAGATAATAAACCACAGTATACCATGAATCAAATCCTAGATTCAGAATTCACTCATTAGATAACAGCAAAAACACCGCAAAAACCTGAAAATCCATGCAAGGGGAGTCATCTACTGATGGTCTCAGTTTATCATTGTGCTTACGTTTACGCCGAGAATAAGTATCTGGAACAGGAGGACGAAACTTCATCTTTGAAACATGTAAATGGCCCATTCCATACAAATTATAGTCGATCTGAAAATCATATAATGTAGAAATTTAGTTTTGATGAGGAAGGAGGAGTCACAATAGTCTTCTCCTTGAGAAAGATGGTGCTGAGTTTTGGTACCAATTGAGAATGATCTTTTTCATATTTTTATTTGGCTCAACACCACATAATCTTTGGTGGATGAGAAACCAAACAGAATGATAGAAAAAAAACAAAGAAAACTGCTTACTAGATTCAGATCACTACAAGCTATGCTTTATTTTAACCACTTCAAAGTAACACATGCAATGACAACCTTACGTGCTTCCTCAATAAAAGAAAATAACCTCCCAGATTTGTAATCATTCGAACTAAATACAACACAGCAATTTGACAAACAGTCATCTGTTCACCTAGTTCCCTATTCATCAAAGGAAAGAATAAGATCACATTTCAACCAGGAGAGGGAAGGACAAGAAGCAAACAAGAGTTTTTTCCTTGAAAAGGAACATATAAGTTCTCCAAGTGGCAATAAACTATTTTCATACGGAAAACACAAATACCATACTTAAATTTGGGTGTAGCAACTTTTGTGTAAAATTCAATGTGTTCCTACCCACTACCCAGCAAAAGAGAGTTACTTAAAACTCCATTCATCACTTATTTTTTTATCTGCAAGAACCATGATAATGATGATATGCTAATCTTGGGGAATCAATGACATAAACAGAAATGAATGATATGGGAACATTTACATACCAAGAACTGGAGAAGGAAAGGTATATGTGATTCATAAGGCTGTAAAGGCTTATCCAAAATTGCACCTGCCTACACAAGAGGGGGAAATGTTAAATATCCCCCAAGCTTACAGAATTATTAGAGACAAGCATAAAACCAAGACAATATATTCCTTATACAGTCACCAAAGGAGTTTGGGATCACACCTACAACATGTGCAAAAGAATATAGATTGTGAGACATCTGAAAGTATTTTCCACTGAAATATCATAAACAAAAGGGAAAGAAATATGTTTAAACGTACAGAAACACGCACTCATAAACCTCCCCCCTCTCCACCCACACACGTACAGATGTCTGTATACATATCCATAATATATATATATACTCATATATTATACAGAGAGAGAAGGAAAAATGGACAAATCAAGAAAGTATAAATGAGGGAAAGATAAGGGAACCACATATAATGAAAAAAAATCATAAAGTCTATCCCACCACAATTTGGGACTAAGCACTACCAGAATTTTTTTATCGACAGCACCACATACATAAAAGAGAGAAGTCCCAGAAATAGTAAAATTTATTGAATAAAATAGACTACGAGGATTAAAGAAGCTAAAAATTGTACCAGAAGAAGATTTGCAGCACGAGAAACATCCTGCGGATAATAACTAATCTTTATGTCAAGGTCTTACAGTTGAAAAATTAAAGTGGAAGTATAAAAAATAAAGAGGAAAAAGGATAGTATATCTCATTATAGTGATGATATCTTTTTTTTTTCTGTGATGATATCTTTAACAGTTGAATGAAAATGAACACATATGCGTTATCCAAATACCAAATGATTGATGTATCAGACTTCAAGAATTAAAAGAAAAGAATGTGAATGCAGCCAGAAAAAATCGGCTATATGAATCATATATCACCATCATTTTCAGCCTAGACACATGCTCTCATTTACATTTATATCCCAAAGTTGCACGAGCAAAACACCATTCCAGCATCATCGCCTTCATGCTACCTAGTTTATCAAAATTTAAGAACAATGGTATTACGCAACAGCATCTTAAGGCAGACAGGAAAGAAATTGGCAAGCATTAGGATACAAATATATCTTCACAAAAAGCTCCTCTGTAGAGTGATAGCCATAAAACTTCCTTGCCCGAACAAGATTGCTACCATGCACGTGCTGACGTTTTGAGCAAGAATTACCTTTAAGCTGTTCAAATTTAAACCACAATATGATTGTAAGCTGGCATGGTAAGCCATAGAATGAAAAAAGAAGAAGCAACCAAAAGAATCAATGAGAAACCTTTAGAGCCTTCTCAAGGGCAAGGGATATAGAATATGCACGTGAATCAACTGCTCAATAAAAAACGAAGAAATAATGATTAGATTACCAATGTAAAACTAGATTTACTTCCAGAAATTTTTAGGAAATGGCTACCCATTATGTTGAGAATAAGTAAAACAGGATAGCACACCGAACCAGGTGATCAAGTATACGAAGGAAGTCACAACAACATCATTTGTATCCAAATTTTATTATTTTTTATCCCGAAGAATTAGAAAAAAGTTAACATCACAAAAAAACAAAAAATCATAATTTCATCAAAAATTCTGGATCATGATTCATTGCACTTTCCAACTTCCTAATAATCGGAAGCTATTTATTTTAGCAGATATACAGTCATACTTAATTAAAAGTGCTACTCCACCACAAGGACAACTAATGAGGTATTTCACTAGAACACAACAGATTATGTTCACATGGAGGTCCTCGGTTTACTACATGTTAGATCCCCTGTTTATTTTTAGACTTTTCCTAGGTCACATGTACATTTGGAAAGAGCAGTAACATACAGAGTTACAGACCAGTCCATTCTGAACTTGGATAAATTTCTAAATCCTATAACTGGTGGCACATTTTCTCATAATTAATAGCCAGAAATTTACATAAGCAATATTAAGATGCCTATTCTTAACAGGCTGGTGACTATACTGATATTTATGTTATAGAAGAGATCAAATACAAGGATAACTGTTTTCTATTTTATACCTTCGTCAATTGTTATAGGGCCCAGATCGGAGCAGGGAACATAGAGATAGGGTAAAACCTGCACACAAAAAATGTATCTTAAGCTAGGTAATGAAATGCATATTGCCAGCAATCTATCTAATCCATGAAATTAAATCAATATTGTTTAAACAACACATGGTTCTGACAATTTCAGTTACAACAGTAGATAATGGTCAGTAATAATATTAACCTAGCAGCAAACGTGAATATAACAATAAAAAGATATCAATATATGATAAATGAGAAGTGGGGGATAAGCTAATAATTGAGTATAATTTTCTTTTACCAGATCATCACCAATTTGCCCTAGTTTACGAAACAGTCCAAAGTGTATTTTTTTATGATGCAAATTTTTTGGACAATCTTGAGATACTAAATGCAAGTTCCATTGCCCATTTCACTTGTAATTCAACTCCAGAAAATGTCAGCATATGCAAAATATAATCTGTAGTCTAAAGTTCAACATACTACAGTATGCTATAGGATCAAAATTTCATTAAAAAAAAAAAGCATGAAATAATTATGCCTGGTGAACGTGCAGACAAGTCTTCTGACCAGCCGGGGTTGAACCGTATATCCTTATCACCGGAACTTCGTTCATCTTCCCACCTAAGAAACCACGGGAGAGAGAAAATTAGCAGCAAAGATATGCGAATAACAGCAACCAGAGACAAATAGCATTTAGGAGAGAGAAAGGATGAAAATTATTATAGAAAATTGAATTCACTCCCAAACTACCGTGAAAACTGCTATACGAAATGTCGAAGTCAGGAATAGGAGACGCCATGTAGTAATCGATTGAAACTATTCTAACGCTAAATTCTCGAGGCTGAGGACTCCCCATGTCCGCTTGTCGAAATTCTTCTGATTCTCCCATGGAAGGTTTTCAGATTATTTCCCCCATTTGATAGTAGTTGATTTTGATTTGGCGCCGAAAAACGGTGGCGGTGAGGTTTTATAAGTCGGAGTGACAGCCTGTTGGATCTTTTTAGCCCAATAAGGAATTGGGCCGACTAGAGCGGGAATGAAAGTAAGGCCCATTACAGTTTTTAAATCGTTTTATTTATAGACAAACTCACTCCGTTTTTAATTCATATTTTAAAATTTTGAGTAGGATAATCTTTTTTTTTTCAAATTTTTTTTTTATAAAAAAAAAATAACAATATTTAAATAAATAGTTAGTCTCTGATACATAGTGTGCACCGTGCACATTATGCGACCAGTAAACCCTTATTATTTACACAGGCAAAAATTTTAAATAAAGTAATTGTTGGTAAGGTTGTTAATTTTTTCCTAACAAATTTTTAGTTATAATTTTTTTTTTTTAAGTTTTAGTTAATTTTAACAACTTGATCTCAATTGAATAGAAAATTAATATAGCATAAATGAATATATCTCACATGTTTATATAAGTTTGAAACTTTTAGATGTGATAAAATTTTTCATTGTGTCATAGTTTAGACTAGTCAATGTTTTGTGTTTAAATTTAATTGAAAGTAAATTCATCCATATTAAATTGTCCACACCGGCAAAGGGTATTACTCAGGAAATCGAATTTTTGTATTAAAATTTTGAAAAGCAAGTTTACATTCATATGCATCATGCTCACTAATAATTCCCCACTTGAGATTGTTAAAAACATTACATATATGCCTCAAATTCACCTTCAAAATATTAGATTTTGGAATCGTTCTATGCATAGTTGTCGAGGAAAGCGTCGGCAATTAGTTGGCCCACATGAATATATCCTGCGGTGTTGAGATGAATGGGTTGCCAAGTATTGACGCTTGATCCCTTGGCATCAACCGTTGTCACATTTGGATACTTTGTTCCCAACTGTTGTTGCCTTATGTCAACATCGGGTTCCTCCAATCCCTTATTAATGGCCACCTGAATGACGGGTAAATTAGGTAATTGCAAATCAGAGCGGATATCAGAAACCATCTGAACGAATCGAGCGGCATAAGTGGAGGCGGTGGGAGTATTTGTGTCACTCTCGCCTTGGTACCACAAGAGAGCACGCATGACTCCTCCGTCATGCAACGAGGCTCGAGCCCGTGCAATCATATTATTGTAAAGCGTGGAACCTTTTTTCCATTGAACTAATTGTGTCTGTCCGATTGCGCAAGGAACCAATCCGATCACTCCATACCCGGGTTTCCTCTCCAAGACTCTGTTTGCGAACGGCATCCCGATTCCAACTCCCTGACTTTTTCCGAGATCAATGCCTTCATGTAGATTGCCCTTAGCCTCTTCCCATTTTAGAAGGGGATTAAATCTGAGGATATTGGGATTGGGCGTGCATTCGGAACCACACGGTTCATAACCTCGTCCAGCCATGTTACTTTGTCCTGCCAATATGAATATGTTTTTCTCTTTCGAGGGAGCTGAACGACCACTCACCAAAGAGGCCACCCCCAAAAACATGAACAGAACAAGCTGGTAAGTCATTCTTACCTACGGAACAAGATACAAACAACTTGAAAAAGAGTTGGGAATTTTAATATGAGACTCTTTTGCCTTCTTAATGGGTTAGAGCCTTAGATATATGTAGTGTGTGGAGAATAGAAAAATTATGCCTCATCATTTATAGAAAAGAGAGCTTTGGGTATTCCATACAATGTTTCATGGCATCTAAACACACGGACAGACATCCACACTTTTAATAAATAGATCGTAAAATACATGGTTGGTATTGGTATGAAATAAAATTATAATAATAAGTGGTAAATAACAATTTAGCTTATACTACTTAAAAGATTACATTTTTTTTTGGGGAGGGCTATCAACATCCCAAATTGTATTGTTCTCAACCCATAATTTTTTGGACAAAAATAGACCTAATTGAATTTACTAAGATATCCTTTTAAATCATTTAAAAAGTGTTAAACACACCCCTAATAATATTAAAGACACCCCATGTTATACACACCCCATACTTAAATTCTATCTCATTTAACCTTCATTCATCTATTTTTACCTTTACAATAAAAAATTACTCCATTTTTAAAACCCTTCTCCATGCATAAATCTTACCACCATAAACCTTCATATGATGATATAATCACAACAAACATGATTATAAAAGAAGAAAAAGTGATGGAGGAAATTAATGTAAGTATATTTAATATTTTTTACACACTTTTTTATATTTTTTTTTACACTTTATACAGTTTTTTTTAGTTGTAGCAGTCGCGACATGTACGGCCGAAATCGTGGCTGAACACATCACCGTACGTACGGCCATATTGGTCGCACACATATGTGAGTGTACGGCCACAACCGGTCGAACGCAATCTGCATGAAATTTTCGTTAAGTGGTGTACGGCCACTACTGGCCGAACAACATGGATGTGTACATTGTGTACTGGCCGAACACACATGAATGTGTACATTGTGTACTGGCCGAACACACATGAATGTGTACATTGTGTACTGGCCGAACACACATGAATGTGTACATTGTGTACTGGCCGAACATATCCATAGCCGTACATTAGGTACTGGCCGAACACTTCCATGTGTGTACATGAAGTTGTGGTTGTACAGTTTGTATAGTGCAGTTTTTTAATTGTGTTTAATATTTTAATTTATTGTTCGGTCATACATTTTCTCCCTTTCTTCTTTTTGAAAAAGACACGATTGTTGGTGAGGGAGAGAAGGGATTTATTTTTTAAATGGATGGGGTGTGTATAGTATTAGTTAAGAAGGGTAAATATTTTAATTTTTAAAATAAAAAGGATAGGAAAGGAATACATTGGGGTATGTTTAGTAATTTAAAATGAATTTTAAATTTAAGTGGGGTGTGTATAACAATTGGGGTGAGAATAACACAATTTGGGGTGTTGATAGTCCCTCTCATTTTTTTGTCCATCCCAATTTAAAACGGAAGGTCAACATAAAAAAGTAACTTATAATATTAACTATGTTATCAAGCCTATCTCACTCGTTGGGTGCCTTTACAAGACCATCACAAAAATCCTTGCCTCCAGAATGTCGAAAGTCCTTGAGCTGGTAACATCACCCAATCAGTCCGCCTTCATAGGGAAGAGAAACATCCTGGACGGGGTGGTCATTGCCAACGAGGTGGTAGATGAGGCTATTCGGGCCAAAAAGAGGATGTTCTTATTCAAGCTAGATTTTGAGAAAGCATACGACTCTGTGGACCACGGTTTTCTTCTGGATATGCTCAAAATCATGGGTTTCAAATCCACCTGGTGTCATTGGATCAAAGAATGTATCCAATCAGCAACAGTGTCCATCTTAGTCAACGGGAGCCCTACGAAAGAGTTCAATATGGAGAAAGGATTGAGACAGGGAGACCCGATCTCTCCTTTCTTATTTACGATCGTTGGGGAATGCCTTAGCCTGATGATGCGCAAAGCAGTCGATAGTGATATATTCGTGCCTGCGGTCGTGGGAAAGAAATAAACGAAGGTCTCTCATCTGCAATTTGCGGACGATACCCTATTCTTTGGGGAGGCGAGCAGCAGGAATCTGTTGGTACTGGAGAGCATTCTCAGAATGTTCGAGGCCTGGTCAGGGCTGAAGATCAATTTTCACAAAAGTTCTCTCTCTGGTATTAATGTCGACGAGGCGGATTTGATCAGATGGGCAAGGATGCTTAACTGCACCACAGCAAAATTGCCACTAAAATATCTTGGCCTGTCGATCAGTGAAAGAATGAGAAAAGCTCAAAGCTGGAGCGACATCATAGACAAAGTGGAAAAACGACTGGATCGTTGGAATGGCAAAGCTCTCTCGTTCGGAGGTAAACTTACCCTTCTCAAATCTGTACTTTCCCATCTTCCTACATATTCCCTGTCCCTCAACCGAGCCCCTGCCAAAACCATTAAAACCATCACAAACCTCCTTCGAAGATTCCTGTGGAGTAATGGAGACCTAAAGGAGAAGAGGATACCGTGGGTGAGTTGGAAAATTATATGCAGAGAGAAACATAAGGGAGGGTTGGGTGTGAAAAACCTTTGTATGTTTAATATTGCATTACTTGGGAAATGGGGGTGGAGGTGTCTTAGGGGTGAGGATCATCTTTGGAGGGAGGTGGTGGAGTCTAAATATGGGTCTTTTAGGGAGTGTGTCGAATATTACAGGAGGACGGGTAAGAGTCAAAAAAATTGGTCAAACTGGTGGGCTAGCATTGTCAAATGTGTAGGGAGTAGTGAGTGGTTCAATAATAATATGTCTTTGGTTATATGCAATGGGAGAAAAACTAAATTTTTGGAAGATAACTAGGTGGGGGGTGAGAAGTTGAAGAATCTTTTTCCTAGGTTGTATAGACTTGAGACAGATAAATTGTGCTTGGTGTCTGATAGAGTTAGGTGGGCGGAAGGGATTAAGAAGTTAGAGTGGAGTTGGAGTCGTAGGTTACTAGATAGGGAAAATTCTGTTGTGTACAATATTTGTGATATTATCAACAGGTACATTAAACAATCTGTGGAGGAGGACTACTGGGTCTGGAACTGCGAGAATGATGGAAAGTATTCTGTTCGATCTGCGTACTCAATTTTGCAGGAGGAGAACTTAAAGGAAAAACCGGAGTTGGACGAGCTGAAATCTATTTGGACAAAAGGAATCCCCAGCAAAGTGACGGCTTTCTCTTGGAGATTGATGCAAGACAAGATACCAACTCTTGTTAATCTCAGGAAAAGAGGGGCATACAACGAGAACTTCTCCCTATCATGCAAATTGTGCTCCACTGATCCGGAGGACACTGATCATCTGTTTTTTTCATGCCCATTCTCCTATCGGGTGTGGAGGAAGACTTACGACTGGATTGGCAAATCTGCCCCTCAGGGACTGACAAGATTGGATCACTACAAAAAACACAAGGAAAACACGAACAAAGGACAAGAACGGATATTGGAAAGCATATGGCATGGAACTGTTTGGAACATTTGGCTCAGCAGAAATGAAACGGCATTCAAAGGAGAACAACCCAACGATGAGAGGACTGTGGACAACATCAAAATCACCTCTTATAGATGGTTAAAAGCAAACCACTCTATTCACTATTGGTCTTCTTTTGAGGATTGGAACAGGGAACCTTTGCTGTGTTTGAAATAGTTTCATTTTAGTTTGATTTTCATTTTAATTGATGTAATTGTAACTGTCTCTTGTGGGTATTCCCGATACCCTTTAATAATATTTTGCCGTTCCCAAAAAAAATTTACAACATGTAGTACTGTACAAATTTCACCAATTGCAACTAGAACTATATTTTTCTTCTATAACCATTTGTCGACTATATACACTCTCGTCGACAACCATTTGTCAATATGACCGACACTGGTGTATATGACCGACCAAAGTGTATATTAATATAGGTTAACAAAATTATACTCTTTAATAATTGAAATTTTTCTTTCATGTTCTTCTTTGGGGCCACCTCTGCTCTGCAGCCGTGGTCGTCGCCTCCTCCCTCTCATCTTCCTTTTTTTTTTTTTTATGTGTTTTTTTCCCTTCTCCCTTTCTGTTTGCCATTGCCCACCCACTCGCCGCCACCAACCGTCCTACCCTGATCCCTTTCCAAGACGGCGGCTCCAGGTTTGAATGTTTAGGGTTTTTTGCTTTTTTTTTTTTGACATTTTTTTCTTCCTTGTTATTCATTTTTTTATTCTTTTTTTTCTTTTAATTTTCGACTACTTTAGGTCGACCATATACACATTCGTCGATAAATTGTTGTCGATGAGAGTGTATATGGTTGATTTTTAAAAATAAAAATTACATGGTTTGTCGACTATATACACTTTCGTTGACCAAAGTGTATATTAATACACTGGTGTATATGACCAACCAAAGTATATATTAATACAGTTTAACAAAATTATACTCTTTAATAATTGAAAATTTGAGTACTAAATAAATAATTATAGAAAAATAATGGACATTATAATGTGCACAGTGCAGTGAGCAAGAAATTAAAAAAACTTACTTTTGTATTACATAGTAAAATTAAAAACTTACTGATTCGATGAAATTCAATTACGATAGTAATTTTTTTTTTTTTTGAATTATATTATAAACCCATCTCTTTTCCCCTAAAAACTTACTGTTTCGATAAAATTCAATTACGATAGTAATTTTTTTTTTTTTTGAATTACATTATAAACCCATCTCTTTTCCCCTTTCCATGACTCGAACCCAAATTTAAGGATTAGATACTGGTGTTCTAACCACTTGAGCTATCACACTTTGTCACGATAGTAAAATTAAAAAAAATCGATTTTCAGTTCAGTTACTAATCGAATTAACTTGGATAATAATTGTATATAAAAAATTATTTATTTTAATATGATATTTTATAATCAAACATTATATCTTTGACTTTTAAAATCAATCGAATTAATAATTTTAAAAGGCTATAATATATTTTTAAGTCTCAGTATCCTGTCCGTGGATCGATCAATTTCATCGTTCGACTTGTGGGGTTCTCATTTAAAGTCGAAGTATTGTATAATTATTCGATTTTCCGCAATATTCTTTACCCCTCTATGTAAATAACCCAATACCGATTTACTTAATAACATCTTCACCATCGAGAGTAACGATCTGTCGAAGAAGGGTGGTGAGGGCCCATAATGATTATCATGAGGTCTTTCTTGTAGTTGGTGGAATCATAATTTTTTCTCGAATCATTCCTCCACGTATTGCTGAAAGCTCTGTATGGACTTATCCAATTTTTTTGAAGTTTCGATACCGGCTAGTGAATCAACTAATTCCACCGTTCACTAGTGGGACCCGTTTAAATTAAGAACAAATTTATATATGAACTGGCCCATTTTTTTGAAGTTTCAATATTCGACCCGTGAAACCGACTAATTCTACCGTTTTACGGGGATCCGTTTAAAGACCGAGCAAAGCTCTGTATGAACGAACGAACCCATTTTTTTTTTAAGGTTATATATAAATTTCCTTTTTTCTTAGGAGTTAGGTTCCGGTACAATGGGCGAAGCCTTTATTACCCTCTTACTTCACAAGACGAATAATCTTACAGGTCATATATCCAGTTATCAAGTTTTTGCCGATGTTCTCAGATCATGTGCGTCAACATCAGACATTATATTCGGCAAATCTTTGCACAGCCATGTAATCAAACAAGGCCATAACTCGTGCTCGTTAATTTCGAAAGCTCTGCTCAACGTGTATGCTAAATGCAGAGCTCTTGAAGATGCCCATAACCTGTTCGATGAAATAACTGTTCGAGATACCGTCACTTGGAACACTCTGTTGTCCGGGTTTTCGGCTTCAGGGCGTCATGATCACAAGGTGATGGGCTTGTTTAACACGCTTCAAGCTGCGCGGGATCCTAAACCGAATCCCGTTACTCTTGCTATTGTAATTCCTGTATGTACTCGCTCTGGCACTAATGGCGTTAGAAAAAGTTTGCATGCGTATGCGATAAAGTCTGCATTGGATACACAGACACTGGTGGGAAATGCTTTGTTGTCAATGTATGCAAAATGTGGACTTGTGGTGGATGCATCTTCTGTTTTTCGTGGAATTGCTGATAAAGATGTAGTTTCGTACAATGCAGTGATTGCAGGTTTAGCTGAAAATAAGCTGGTGGAAGATGCATTTCATCTCTTTACGAAGATGGTCAAAGGGTCGGTAATGCCTAACTATGCCACCATTGCCAATATTCTGCCTGTCTGTGCTGCTTTGGGAAATAATTTCAGTGACATGTTGGGGAAAGAGATTCACTGTTATGTGCTGCGACGTGCTGATTTGGAAAGTGAAGTTTTTGTAATTAATGCTCTTTTAAGCTTCTATTTGAAAATTGGGCGAGTACAAGAAGCACAATCATTATTTGAAAGAATGAAATACAGAGATATGGTTTCCTGGAATTCAATCATTGCTGGATACACTTCTAATGGTCAGTGGTTGAAAGCATTGGAGTTATTTCGTGAATTTCTTAATATGAAGACTTCTGGACTGGATGCTATCACTGTAATCAGCATTCTTCCTGTTTGTGCCCAGATATGTGATCTGCAATTAGGAAAGGAGATACATGGATATGTTTTCCGGCGTCCTGTCTTACATGAAGATACATCCATTGGAAACGCCCTGATAAATTTCTATGCAAAATTTCGCTGCATAGAAGCAGCATTCAGTACATTTTCACTTATTCCTCGAAAAGATTTGATATCATGGAATACTATGCTCGATGCATTTGGAATAAATTTGCTTGAAACTCGGTTTGCTGATCTCTTAAGTTTGATGATTGTGGATGGAGTAAAGCCTGATGCAGTTACTATCTTAACTGTGGTGCATTTCTCTGCTACCCTTTCCAGAATAAAAAATGTTAAAGAAACTCATGGATATTTATTGAGATCCAGTATTTTACATGGCAATGCTGAGCCCACTCTTGAAAATGCATTGCTTGATGCATATGCCAAATGTGGAAGTCTGGAGTATGCATCAAAAATATTTGACAACTTATCCGGAAAGAGGAACGTGGTTACATGCAATACAATGATTTCAGGATATTTGAAACATGGTTCTCATAATGATGCAAATATTATTTTCCAGAGTATGTCCGAGAGGGATATTACTACATGGAGCCTCATGATGCGAGGTTATGCCCTAAATGAGTGTCCTGGTGAAGCTCTCAATCTGTTTCTTGAGTTACAGTACAATGGAATAAGGCCTGATGCCATGACTATTACGAGTATTCTTCCTGTTTGTGGTCAAATTGCTTCAGTTGATCTGCTGAGGCAGTGTCACGGTTACATGGTTAGGGCATGCTTTGAGGATGCTCATTTATGCGCCTCTCTTTTAGATGTTTACTCAAAATGTGGAAACATAAATAGTGCCTATAAGCTCTACCAATCAACCCCTCATAAAGACCTTGTTGTATTCACGGCTATGATTGGAGGATTTGCTATGCATGGAATGGCAAAGGAAGCTATCAGGGTCTTTGACTATATGCTTGAGTGTCATATCAAACCAGATCATGTTGTAATAACAACAGTTTTATCTGCTTGTCGTCATGCTGGTTTTATTAATGAAGGATTATTGATTTTCAGTTCAATAGAACAGGTGCATCGTATGAAACCAACCATGGAGCAGTACGCTTGTGTGGTAGATCTCCTTGGTCGAGGTGGTCAAATTAAGGAAGCATTTTCCTTTCTAAATCAAATGCCTATTGCAGCTAATGCCAATATTTGGGGTGCACTTCTCAGTGCCTGCAAAACACACCATGATGTAGATATGGGTCATACTGTAGCTGATCGCCTTTTAAAAATGGAAACAAGTGACATTGGAAACTATGTAGTTTTATCAAATCTGTTTGCTGCTGATGCGAGATGGGATGGGGTACTGGAGATGAGAAGGCTGATAAAGACGAGAGACCTGAAAAAGCCAGCTGGTTGTAGTTGGATTGAAGTAGGAAGGACCAAAAATATATTTGTAGCTGGAGATTATTCTCACCCAGAAAGGGACCTCATTTACTGCATGTTGAGCCACTTGGATAGACAGATCAAGGAGCTATATAAGTCTCATGCTTGAAAATAAGGACAATGCAGTTTCCCATATTAAATTACAGTCATATGGTGAACCCTTGGGCGAAAAGACCGTGCAGCCTGCTTACCATTCTCCAAATTGACGAAGTGTGCTTCTTCACTACTCAAATATCAAGGTCTTTCACTCACTCGATAAAGTATGAAGAGGCTTTATCACGATATCTTTGTTTACCTGCATATCTGACTATTCAAGTATTTCCCTGAAAGATTGGAATTTTTTAATTTTAGAATTGTTTTTTATGACTTCACCAATTACATTCTTTATTTCTGCAACTGATCATAGATTTTACCATGTTTATTTCAGATACAATTATCGGCAGCTTCCTGAGAAATCAAGCATCTGATATCATCCTCCCCTAGGATGTATATTGGTCACTCAAGAAAGCATGCATCTGTGCAACTGCATGGATAGGTAGCTGTAGTTTTATCTATGAACAGTTCCTCTCTTCAGTAAATTAGCATTGATACCACTGATTAGATGATAAATTCTCGTGTTGTATATTCTCTGACGCTAGCTTGACTTTGTTATTCCAAGTTTCAGATATTAAAAAAAAAAAAAAACACTTCCTTTTTAAAAAAATTATGACATTGAAAACATGAACTGAAATGTAAGAATATCAAATCGAGCAAAGTCCTAAGCGGCTGGCAGCATTTAACGTAATTGGGTATTCTGAGGGTGTCACAGTTTCTTTTTCAAATACTGGTTTAAATTTCTTTAGTGTTTGATTATTGCAGTAAAAAAAAAAAAAAGTAATTTGGATTATTTGGCCTTTTTATCAGGTGTTAGATATATCAGCATGGTATTTTGTCCTACATAGATCATGACTTTGGTATATTAAGGGCGTATCAAATTAACTGTGAAATTCATTGTGGATGTATGATATAGTTACCCTGATCCTACGTTATGTGTCTAAGGAAACCAATGAGGAGATAGTGCAGTTACTTGTATCTACGTTAGAGCTAGCTTTTGAAGCTAATACAAGCAAAAGTTGGGTTTTCAAATGCATATTCACTTATTTTCAGACCAGAACTTGAGTACACTCATCAAACAGATGGAGTTTTTTACATATAATCTTATAAGCAAATCCTATTGGATAGTCTTTATACCGAAATGTTTCTAACAATTACTTGAATAATATTTATATCGAAATGCTGTTGGGAATTCCCCTGCCTGTAAGTCCAACATCACTGCTGGGGTATAGCAAAGTGTAAGGCATCTTCACTGGCCCCGACCTATTCTTCCATCTCCCATCCTCATTCATACTGGTGATCTTTTGCTCTATTTCTTTTAGCCTGTTTCCGAACATTTCCAATGCTTTGAGTGCCTCTGCATCTGCTGTCCATTCAGGAGAGTCTCTCTGTCCAAGAAAAACCTCATCAGAAGAATGCCTGGATAATATTTCCACTAGGGTAATGCCAAGCACACTCAGCATCTGGGAAGTGATGGTCTTCAAGAAAGCCTTTTCAGGGTCAGACTTTAGTTCTTCATACTCTGGAGTGTTAATCTTTGGAATTAACCGCCGGCTGGTCGCGGGACGATTTGGCAGGTAGCCACCATAAGGGTACTGTCCAAAGTTCACTGCTGCATGAAGGGCAGATGCTAACCATATGATAATAGTGCAGGATTCTATTAGCTCTTTCCGTGTGCCCATTTTTGGCCACCATAGCTCATCCTTCTTGTCGCCATGTCCCTTTTCTCGTACTTCTTTCCACCAGGCCTGAAGCTCAGTGTCTCCCTGAACCATTTCATCGTTCTTATAGTAAAGGGTGCAGTAGTCCTCAACCCATGATTTGATTGCTGACCAGATCTCAAGTCCATCAACAGCAAATGGATAGTCCTCAATCAATAAACGAACACCGTGTGAAGAGCTTGAGTCTTCAATTGCCACCCCTCTGAGAAAAGGTACAAAGGTATCATTTTCAGTCAGCAAGATATTAAGTCCAAACCTTTGAGCAAGCTTTAAATGAATTGATACAGTCTCTTGTGCACTATAACTGTGATTACTTGCAAATTTATGACAAAATCATATGTACCTCTTAATAAGATCTTCCGGGAGTGCCTGCTCCGGGAACACCCAGTTCTTATACATAGTAGATGACCATTCCAAGGAATATTTTCCTGGAAAAACAGTTATTTCAAGGAACCCTCCAGCATTTATGAGGGTTTGCCGAGCCAAGGCATTTATATTCATTGTATCTCGGAAGTGAGGCTGCAAGAGCTTATGAATTGGGTGAAGTATGCTTAGTTGCCTGTTGGTGGCAATAATGAATGGCTCAATTGTTGCATGAGTGTGTAACCTGCATTTAATAGATAAGACAGATTTCAATCTTTGAAAAGGAAAGCGTATGTCGTGCCTAATTTTTTAAAACTCTTTTTACAGCTTTTTTTACCAGTGACATGTGAGCTGATGATAGCCAGAGTCATCCACTGCAACATAAGCCTTTGCCAACTGCCAGATGGTACCTTCAACTCCATCTTCTGCTGGAGTGCATACAATACTTTCTGCTCCATGATGATCCCCATCTTTATGTGGTAAGCTTAATTCAATTGCTAATGGCTTCAGCGTACCATCACTTTTCAAAAAGAGAATTGTTCTTGTTGCATAAGTCTTTGCTGCTGTAGTATTAATCCTTCGCAGGTATGGCATCAGGTTGTCGTGATGATCTAAGATGAACAACTTATTTTTCTCGATCGCCTATATGCCCACCAACAATTACTTCAGTTATTCTATACTGACTATATCAATCACACATTCGTAGAAGTTTGACTCAGTTTTACCTCAGCTATAGTCATGCCTTCTAGACTGTTTTTTATATGCTCTTCAGAGATGGTGCTGGATTGATTTCCATATTGCTCTGGATCTAACTTGCTTGCTGGGGGGAATTCCTGTGATTAGAGAACTGTTAGCAGTTGAGCTTCTGAAACTTTAATATCACATTGCTTGATAAAATAAAATTTATGAGCAGCATATATGGTGTGTTCTCTTTTTCTAGCAGCATTAGCATATGGAGGTTAAGCAGCAAGTTCTTTTTGTTGTTTCTGATTCTGTTAGCTAAATATGCAGTTTCACATCTAATGCTGTCATGCAGGAAAACCATAGGTGAATAAAGATTAAGAGCACAAAGCTTAATTTACTTGGAGGCGACGGATAACAACAGGATTAATTCCAGCCAACATTTCTCTACCAAATTCTTCATCAGATCGCCAAGCAGTTCTGTCCTCTGCTTTGGGAAAAAAATATAAGAAAATAAAGTTACATGGAAGTGTCCCTGCCTGTTATCCTTTCAATTAACACATGTTAAAGTTTATGAATCAACCATATTGTTTTCGCTAATATTACCTTGAATGATCTGTGGCAGTGGGAAATTGAATGATTTCTCTCCATCTGATCGAAGCAACTCCTTTATCATCTCAATGGGTATGTGTTTTCTAATTTTCTCCAACAAAGATCTATCGGATACCTTAATTCCACCTTCATAGAGCTTTAGCACATCCTCAAACGAATCAAACTCATCAGGAGTTTTGTCAAATAGAGCCTTAAACTCGGGTGCAAGGAACTGAAATATTGATTTCAGTGCATATGCTACAAAATCTTGCATCTTCAGATGACTAAACCTTTCATCCCTCGGAACATAGATATTCAAGCTCTGATATAGTGGTAGCTTGCTTTCACTATTAGGATCTACAGAAAAAAAAAGTGATCAACCTGTGGCTCTTTTATAGATCCTTTTTTTTTTCTGAAATACTCTTTTATAGATCCTTAAAGAAGCATCTTTTGATATAAAAACTCTACCATTTGTAGTAGCCTCACCTCTTTTAAAGTTTCGCGGTAAAAAAAAAAAAAATTCTTACCTGTTGAAGCTGGGGGTCGGCCTGTTCTCCCTCTGCGAGGATATGGATATTCAGTTGAACCTCCAAGAATTAGACGCACATGCTCGGGACCTTTATCCGGATCACCTAAATCATTGTAGATGTCATAGTCATAGATCCTGTCTGATTCCTCACGCTTTCCAGTTCCATTCCCTCTCAGGTTCTCCAATTCTTCCTCTCTGTATCCACGAAGTGGTGCTGGTGTTTGGCTGGGGAGATATGTCTGTGAAATAAACGTATTTTATGTGTTATGATGGATTACATATCATGAAGCACGAAACAATCTTTATCACACGTAGCACATGATCATATTCTCAAAAGCTTTGTTAGTAAGGATAGAATTCTATCATGTAATAATGCTGTTAGATACTCGTGCTGATCACCTGATTAGCGAAAAAGATGCGGTCTTTTTCGTAGTGTTCAGCAGGGTACACCCAAGAGTTGCAGACGAAATGGACGCGGCCATGACCGGGGACGTGTTCAAGAGTTAGTGTCTTGAGATAGAATTCAGAGTGGTGAAAATTTGCTATGGTAAATGCCCCGGGAATGCCCATCTCTTCACTCCACTCGAATGTGACAGTGTAGGTTATAGCATCTGCTGTGAGTGGGGAGGTTTTGAATATCCTTTCTTCCAGGTATGCTTTCTTTCCAGGTTTCCCTTTGTAACTTTCTGCTGCAAAAACAATCTCCACTCATTCATCTTGTACAAATTTATGTCTTTTAATTCAAATTTGATTTGATATTCTTGTGTGCAGGTTATGGGAAACATCATATTTGGCTTTCAAAGACAAGTAACTCAATGAATATATATCAACTCTTCAAATATTGCCAGGTAACCCAAATGTTCGTTGCTTTTGCCTATTTTCCAACTGTTTTATTATTTACATATTTTTTTTAAGTGTCGGTATCCGTCCCAATAATTATTAACCGAATGTCCGTACACTCAAGTATCAAGTCTTCCTAAAACCATAGCCATGGCCACAGGTTAGAAACTCCTCAAGTACAAAAATAAAAAAATATGACATAAATAATTAAGCAATTATTATTGGGTCAACTGTAGAAAACTACCCCCCCTACCAACCAATTGAATATCATTTCAGTCTTGGGACACATGTAGACCGTTAGATCCTCAGTTCACACGTGGGCCATACTAATCCAACGGTTGAGATACAATAAAAAGCAGATCACTAGCTACTCTTAGATTAAGCTCCATAACTGAAAACACACATACCAGAATCTAGAGTAGTGATAAGCTGAAGAGCAACCTTCCTTCCCCTGAGTTCATCGACTCGATCGATCACCGATGCAACGATGGCATTCACACCCAACCCCTTCTTCATCAGAACCACCACTCCCTTCATCTTCTTGCTTTCTCCATAACTTCCCTCCTCATCGTGTTTCGATTTCTTGTACGGAGGAACACTATCCATGATTTAGATGAAAACAAAGATTGTGATTCAATATCTTTTTCTCTAGTTTTGAATGAACTGGGTGAGGAATGGAATGAAGCTGGTAACTTGGTAGTTGGCACTTATATTTGCAGAAAATGACTAGTAATAGAAGTAGTAGTATTATAGTACTTTTCTTGTCTAAAGTGTGTTATCGTTTACTTTGTTGACTTGAAAATTATTGGTTGGAGTATGTGAAAGTTGATTAACCCATAATATCGAATCAAATTCTGCATAAGTTGCGTTAAAAACACTATCATTGTCTTAAAAAAGGACGATCATTATCTTGGAATTAGGTAATAAAAATTGAAAAGAAAAGAATTGTAAGCTTTAAAAAGGCGAGATCCAGCCCTACACTCTTTTCCTTTCGGGTCGGAGATTAAGAATAGAGATATATTTCATGCTATTTTCACTTCTATACTCAATACTATTTTTGACCCATTTTACAGAGCATTCATAAATAATAGGAATACTTAGAGAAAGTTCACTTAAATATTTTGACCTCAAAATATTACTATTTGATTACGGTCATAAGTTCATGAGTCATCTAATTCTTCGTAAACTTTATTTTCACAATATTCACAATTCTACATGTTATAATTTTTATGTTCACACATGCATAATTTAACTTTGGCATAATACATCAAAAGACCCCTGGACTATTAACTTTCGTTTCAAAAGGTCCATAAACTATTTTTTGTTTTAATAAGTCCTTGAACTATGTAAATCATATTTCACGAGGTCCTAGTGATGAAAACTCACAAATCTTGCTGAGTCAACTAACGTTTTTCGACATTCGAGAAGAAACTCCACATAATCAATTGATTTCATAGTCACCGACGTCAATATCTCCATAAATATTTGCAAAACTACAATTAGACGAAGATGAATTCTCTTCAAGCATGGAAGGAAGTTTGGGTTTGAGGATTTATTTTTACAAGTGAAAGTCAAATTTTGATAAAATGTACTGAAATTTGATATATTGTAAACATAATAATGATGGATTTAGTTGACACAACAAGATCGGTGAATTTTCGGCCACGTGAAATACAATTTGCATAGTTCAACGGCTTATTAAAACAAAAATTAATAGTTTAGGAGCCTTTTCAACGGCTTATTAAAACAAAAATTAATAGTTTAGGAGCCTTTTGATGTGTTATGTCTTTTACTTTATATATAAATATTTACAAAATTATTTCTCAAAACTCGTATTAACCTTGGTCATTAGTCCACCCATCCACCGGCCTTTATTTCCATTAGTAGAAGTATTTAATTTATATATACATAATTTGAAGCTAAGGTGCACTTTCCTCCCTCCATGATATTCTTGGAAGATGCAGTCCATTTATGAGTGTTCACATTCAATGAATACTTACGATAAAATATTGCAATTTTAATGCCCATAGGATCTAGTGAAATGCAAGTAGTCATATCCTTGACTTTATGGAATTTGACTTTTACAAACACCATACATTTATTCTTTTCTTAAAACCAAAATTAAATCCAAGTGTTTGACTGTTTGACAGAAAATTTAAGGTACTGTTCTATCAAATCAATTAATTACTTGTATTTTCTTGCAAAATTGTAAGAACATGTTTATCCATGCCCAATCATAACCGGATCATTAAATATAAAATTCATTTCTCACTCCTCCATCTACACATTTTACTCCATAACTCAAACTCATCTTTTTTCACATTTTATCCATAACCACCACAACCAACATTAATAAATTATTTCTTTTATAATATAATAGTTGTATCTATTATTAATTTTTTATAATATTTTCACAAAATTTAGAAAATATATACAATTATTTAATAGAAAAATTTTTAAATATAAAAAGAATAATTAACACAATTTAGAAGAGAAAAAAATTAAGAGAAAAGAAAAGGGAGTGTATGAAATTATAATCCAAAACATTTTATAGAGAATTTAATTTTATAAATTTTGGTATTTTTTATTTTTTTTAAAGTAGATAAGTGAAAATTAGAAATTATTTAAATAAAATATAACCGGCGAATAAAAAATGGACACATGTCATTTTTAGATATTTTGGGAATAAAAATATCCCACAAAAAAGCTGGTTGTTCTTGGTCGTCGGACGAACCTGATCATCCAAAAATGTGTAATTTTCCTTTTTTTTTTTTTTATCTTATGTGGACAACCTGGTTGTCCACGTACCGATAAACATGATCTAAGATACTTAACTAATGAGATATTATTAAAAAACTATCTTATATAAATAATAAATATAGTATTAGATTATAGTAATCACCGAAAAAATGTTAACGGTAGGGGTGAAGCATCATACCATACATGCATATATTATTGCATTTAATCGACCAAGAAAGTCAAAATGTAGAATATTTAAAAAAATGTATGTATTCATTTTAAATATCAATTGGATTCCAATATCAATGTAAATAATTAGATAATATGGGCGCGTAGTCAACAAATATAATGAAATTAAAAAAAAAAAAAATCTATTTTGTCAATTTGATTAAAGTTTGAAATGAGAGTTGATAGGTTATGTGAATAAAAAGTATTTTTTGTCCTACAGTGGGTGTTTTTGCGAACACAATTGAAGAGGTGAAATCACTTTCTTATTTTGTTTTTTGAATTAAAGCATCTCTAGAGTGTTTGCATCTAAGTTTTTTTAATCACTTAAAAATGGGTTTTCAAAATCACTTACGGGCGTTTGTAAAAATGACTGCACTTTTGAAAAAAAATAACTGTAGTTTAAATTGATTTTTTTTAGTAAAATTAAAAGTAGTTGGTAACAAATATTGTCAACTTTTATGAGAAACGGCAGTGTTTACAATTTTATTTTTTATTAGTAACAAATATTGTTAATAATCACTTTTGAGAATCAAAAGCTGGCCCATGGCTGTTTAAAAAATCAGCTTAATTGTCATAAAGATCAACTGGTCCAATTGTTTGGGCATTATTTTTCCTTACGTTCTAATTTATTTATTTTTTACACAATCAGTAAATATTTACATGACTTTTATTTGATAAAAAGATGATAATAATAATAATATTAATGAAAAAAATAAAAGATAAGTAAAAGACATTAGTGCACGAACACACAAGTGGAAAAATAAGTACTTAGTCGTGAATCTCGTGATACACAACAAGATTTTACAATTAGTAATAAAAAAATAAATGGGGTTAGTTTATGATCACGAAATACAGATACAAATCTTCTCCATTTCTTTGGGTAGCGTAGCAGCCTGCCCTGGTTTTCACTTTTCAGAAATTTATTTATCTTGGTAAGTTGAAAGTTCTTAATGAACAAAGCGTCAGATAACTATGTTTTCCTCAATGGAGTGTATTGGTCATCGGCGAATTTAATGTTGTAAACTAGTAACTACTAACTACGGAGTACTTTTTTGCTTATAATTTTCGTCAAATGCATAAATTTCTACCATCAATAAGAAAAAAGCAAATACCAGAGTTATCTAATCCCTCAATATAATTAATTTAAATGTCAACACTATAACCATCCCAAATGAAATACTTTAAACAAGGGCAAAATTACTATTGAATTCAATATGCCAGCGGATATATAAGCAACAAAGTGCCTGTAGTCCTGTACAAGTAGTTGTGAGAATAATAATTGAGAAAGCTCAAACAAGACATCACACATACTTGCTTTCTCATACTAGTTCAAGAATAAATTACAGATGACAATAGGGATACATCAGCAGTACAAAGACATACCTTTGAGGAAATTCCCAAGCTTCTAAGTCTGGGGCAGCCCCATAGACAGAGCTCTATATATCCTCATCATCACCAACACGATCTCATCGATGTGTCCATCACATTAAGCCAACCCAACCTGACTCTCCCAGCTCAGATCTTGAGAGAATTGTGTAAGAGCAGCTCGAGGGTCACCGTTCGATATAGATAAGTAGTATTGAGCAGTACCGTCGTCAACATGCATACTCCTCTTCAATGAGTCAATCACCCTTTTTTTGCCTCGTTCAGTGGTCAGACTGTTTAAGAGGCTACTCAGATTTCCTGCTGGCCCACCTTCAAGATACAGTACTGCAACCTCTCTCTTTGCATGTGAATCCACTTCTACATAGCATGTGGCATTTATGAGCATTTCTGGTTTGCTCACAGGAATCAACAGCCGCTCCCTAGAGTATATCCCATGGTCACTCATCATGTTGTTTAACCGCTTTATATCAGTAACCTGTCAAAGTTGGAAAATCACCAATCCATAATGCCTGTCATTCAATGTCTTTGTAGAAAGAGTTTTTAAGTGATCATTACAATTCTCCTGAACACATAGAAGATATACAGCTGAACCATGAGGATAAGAAATACGTGCCTATATGGATATATAGGGGCATGACTCAACAGCCACCGACAAACTTATCGCTATAAATCCTTCATCATTAATTATAAGAACTACAGCAATGTTAAATTCTATTAGTATTAGCAGACATCTCCAAACATAAATCATAGATAAAACAGCACAAGCAAACAGAAATAGAGCAGCAGGATCGGTCAAATCCAATCAACCTTTCCTCAGAACACCATTTCCCTGTTTCTTTAATCAAAATTAATTCATATCACTCAATACACAGTACAACAAAGTATACCTATGCAAAATCTCTTAACTATACCACTAAAAGTAACTAGAACTAAAATTTCACTGATATTTCTTCTTTTCACACATAGAAGACAAGAGGAGCAACACCTGAAATCTTATGCAATTCTAAAACATTTCACTATTTACTAAACTTGATGGATAGAGTCAATAGACTCAGTTATAGAAATAATACATCAAAACTCAAAAGAAGTATGAGTTGGTAGAATTTAATTTTCTGGAGTTCAAAATAACCTGAATGTGCATTTCATACATCAACAAGAGGGGAATGAATTTTGAGATCATAGTTTACAATGAGAAGCCAGAACAAAAACATACAATTTGGTGAAGCATCAACCATTCATCTAAACAACAACTATGCAGAACCTTCATGATACTGTTAATGTAAGGTTTGACAACATAAAGTAAACTTAGAAACCAAGTCCAAAAGGTTTTCAGACAAATTAAAATTTTATTTCTACAAGCAAAACACGCTGGAACCACAATCACAATTTAGCCTAAGAATTCCAGAATTATTGTTTAGACTTTAAATTCAATAAATTGAACTAAAGCAACAATACACAAAACAATTTCCAGCAGATATATATACCTATCACTAAACATAATCTAATAGTAGGTCAAATTAGTATTCCGAGAGTACCTGAACGGAGTACTTAACGGCGAGGCTAGCGATGGAGTCGCGACGCGTAAGGCGATGAGACACGGCGAATTTGGAAAGGGAATTGTCTCTCCAGAAGCCGCTAGAGCTAGGTTTTCCGATGATATCTCGAAGCTTCCACGGTGACATGAAAGCGCGAATCTGCATCTCCCTATCGGAGGCCACCAAGCACCAGAGACGGCAAACGCATGCCGCCCGAGCGAGGTCGGAAACGGAGAGCTTGTCGAGGATGGTACAGAGAGTGTCCTTACATAGGAGAGCCGAGAAGTTGGAATTAATCGGGGAGATGGTGATATCGGATGGTGATGTTTTGGAATTGAGCGGTTCGAGGAGGTCCGAGGGCGGCGCCGCCAAGAGCGATGGTGGTGGTGCTTCGGCGTCGTCGTCGTCGCCGCAGCAGCCCATGGTTTACCTCACTTTGGATTAGGAATATGTGTTCCTAAATTTATACGCCATTTGGTGAAGAGTTTCTTCTCTAATTGGGAAAGTTATCGTTTGACCGACAAAGGTAAATACTGACTGTACTGCATTTCATTTTTATATATATGTGTTTAAATCGACTCCCACGGTCCTTACTACGCAATAAGTATGTGGGTCTAGGGTATGCACAGGTTTGAAATCGTATCGATTTGGATCGGAATTTATCCTAATGGGTGGACTAGAAATCGAATTGGAATTAACTGGTCCAGTTCGGATTTAGATCATTTAAAATTTTTTTATTTGTTTTCAAGTACTTTTTTTCAAATGTGTGATTGTGTGAATGTGAGAACAAGAATGATAAATTTGAGTTTTAATAAGACATTATTAAAAAAATATAGTACTCATATTACAATTCTGGTTTCCGGTCCTATAATTTCAACTTTAACCCGAAAACCCGAAATTCTAAAATTTAATGAGCAAAGAACAGGATCGAAAATTAATCAAATTAATCGGTCAGTCCCGGTCTAGTTCCCATCTTTTCTCCTGTTCGGTCTATTTTTGTCCACTCCTTTGTGGGTCATTTAGTGGGTGTTTTCAAATATAATCACTTTTGGAGTGTTTGCAAACACAATCAAGTGATTAAATTAATTTGTTAAAAGTGATTTTGGTGAAGCATCCCTCCACCCACTTCCACTTCTAATAGCTTCTATGTGCTTCTCATCATTATAATAATTAATTTTACAATTTTGCCCTCATAATTTAAATAATATTTCATCTTTATCCCCA
Organism: Galeopsis tetrahit; assembly: GCA_963675135.1. Classification (NCBI taxonomy): domain Eukaryota; kingdom Viridiplantae; phylum Streptophyta; class Magnoliopsida; order Lamiales; family Lamiaceae; genus Galeopsis; species Galeopsis tetrahit. The sequence continues at coordinate 92,025,413 of OY776121.1, forward strand.
TTACCTATTCAAATGTAATAAGGGTTCTTTTTATAAATTTATAAAAAAAAAAAAATGATTTATTTTGTAAACACCACAATTGAATATATTATTTTAAAAGATATAATTAAGTGATATATAGGGGCGTATTTAAAAAAAATGTATATGACTAAATTTTGTAGACGAAAAATATAAATCAAATAGAACTACATTTTTTGTAAATGGAGAGAGATATATCAATATGATCAAACATATATTAATGATGTATTAAGCAAGCGCCTTTTCTCAATATATTCTTGTACTAGTATTCAAAATATGTGAAATACGTACTAATGAAGGTTTAACTAATTTAAAATGAAAAGAAAATGATTGAATTGTTCGTTTCCTTTCGAGTTTCGATTATCAAATATTTATGTTAAATTTGATGAAATCAAATACAAATTCATTATTGTATGTAATTTGTTCTCTAACATTACCAGGACGACGTGAACAAAATCCTTTTCCAGGCCACGGAATGATGCAATCATAAAACATTCGAAAAAAAAAAAAAAAAAGAACCTGATAATATAAAATAGGAAGAATTAAGGAGGCATCACATTAATGATTGAAATCTGTAGCAGCAATACGATGTAAAGACAACCAGACAACACACATAAGTTTTCTGATGAATCTCCCCCTCACAACACTAAAATTCAACACCTCATAAACAAAACTGCATCCATAGAGTGCACCCTATCAGCCATAACGTCACACACAGGTCCCAAAACTAAGTGCGACTCACAACCACTGAAACAAAACACATTCAACAAACAAACAGGGGCCATAACCACCCCGTCTAATCTCTTCTATCAGCTATACTAATCTCATACCACAGACAAACCGGGAGAATCTAACCACATCTGCACACTCAATAGACCCACGACCAAAAACTCGCACACGGGACATAAAAAGACAAGGAATTATAAAACACGAGTAAAATTGAATTCCACCCAACTGCAAGGGAGAGGATCGAATCAAACTCTTCATCTATGCAGTAGAGAGATCAAGGCATCAACAACTACTGTGATTCAGAAACAGCGCAAGGTGCTGCATTACTTAAAGCAGGGCTGTTTGTCCAATACTAGTCGCAATAGGCAAAATCGATTTTTTAAGGCTTTCTAAATATCAGAAGATAGTGTCTAGAGAAAATAAAGGTGGATATACACCAGCAGAAGATCAATTCTCTCTGCTAAATAGCAATGTCCTTTTGTCTAAGATCATTCTTCAGGAAACTGGTGGAGGAGAGAATTTCCTTGTTTTAGATTAAACTAGACTTAGTCTCATGTACAAGCTCATGAAGGATCATCTAGCTTATGAATGTAAGAAAATAATATAGAGGAAGAATATAATCAAGTGTTATCGATCCATTTATTTTATTGAAGATATACAATTTTTTTATAGAAAAGAAACCATTTTTATTAGTTATATGAACAGTATTTCCATACATCGACTCAATGCACAAGCTAGTGTAACCTCTCACTAGTAATAAAGAAGATCTAGTAGAGTAGAATTAGTTGAGAAAGGAATTAGTTGAGAAAGGATGAGCTGATGAAAAGATCTGCATCACTTACTTATTAGATCATATAGGATTTGTAACCCATCACTTGGATCTTATAGGATTTGTAACCCATACTAGTAGAGTATAATTAGTTAGGTCATGTTTGATAGCTAAGATTAAGGGTAGATTAACTACATCTCAATCTTTATAAATTGTTTGATAGCTAAGATTATGGGTAGATTATGCTTTAAAAATATGTAAAGTTTAGATATCATTATAATCTTAGCTTAATCTGTCTTAGCTATCAAACATGTATGGGCTATACACGATGCTATTTAGAATCATATGCAAACTGTTCTAGTGACTAGTGTAGTTGATTGCACTGGCAAGACTTGGAAATCATTAGTAATAGATAGTGATATCTCAGAACACTGAAATATGTGTGTTCTGATTCCTAAAAAGAGAATGAAATGTTACTAGAACTTTTTAGGACCAGAGGAAAGATTTTGGAGCAAGGCTTGAAACTAATAGAATAAAGGTAAAATAAATAAATTGAATGTAGTAGAATAAAGGTAATTAAGCCTGATTAATTAGCTAAGTTAAGGGAACCAGTGCAAGCTACTGAACAAATGGACGACATTTCAGAAAAATAGCAGATTTATGACTGAGCTAAACAATAAAGACTCATCATTTCAGAACATTCAATCAGGAAGGACCTATTGTTGAGAGCCCGTCCATTTCTCAAAAGGAAAGAGGTGGTTCGGAACTTAATTATATAAACATGAAGAGCATGTGAGAAGCGCACGAGGAATGGGCCTTCACCGAATGCGTGAAGGCACATTGGTATTACAGAGAAGTAGCAGAAAACAAGAAGGGAATGAAAGCACAGAAGATTCATGTATTATGATTTTGAAAATCAAGCTAACATCAAACCATGAGCAAAGCAATGTTGGAGATAAGATTTGCAGAAGAGAGTATGATCAGTGCTACGAAAGGAAGCAATTTCCTAGTCACTTATAATGATACTGCAGATGAATATACCGTTATCATGCAGCACAACCAGAATGGATACCACTTCAAAACAGAATGTGCTATAAAACTTCCAGAAGCAACTTCAATGGATTGGATTCCCTATAGAAGATATGAGATTTTGCCAGAAGCCTAAGGGTTAAATTAATCTCCCCGAAGGAAACCCAAAGGAGTAAGAGAGAGGTAGGATTTAATTCAAACCCCAATCACACTAGTTTCAACTTCATACGAACTGGAGTATTCCAAAACTTAGGTGGCCATAATGAATGCCTGAATTAAGTTTTCAGCAGAACGCTTCTGCTCGGAGGTTCCAGATATAAAAGCCAGGCGATCACCACGAGAGGTATTGGAATCTGAAATCTCAATAGCTGCTCCAGATATCTGGTTAACAAATAAGCACTCAAAATGAGACGTTACAACATGAGAAACAACAAAATTAAAAGGCAATATTCAGAAAATAGAATAATCTCCCCCAAACCCTGTCGCATATACGGAGTGGAAGAATTTTCAAGGCAAGATTACAAGTAGATGAACTTACCCTACGGATATTCTCAATATTTGTGCCGCTTTTTCCCATGACTTTACCAACCGCATGAGCAGGGATGATCATTTCCAGAGATAGAGAAGACTGTGGAGGCAATCTGATTTGAAGCAGATTGCAATCATATTCATATATGTGCTTTAAGAATATATAAATAAATATAAGTAGTAAATTTAGGAAATGGGAAACTAACCCAGCATACAGTGATGAAGAATGTGAAGACAACGATCCATAGCCATTATCACCCATCTATAAAAAAGAAAGCACAAATTCAAATAAAAGTCAATGCAAAGTATGGGCTGAATACCTAGAAAGCTTACGACAAAAAAACTTAATACTCCCTCCGTCCCATGATTTCTTTCACATGTGAAGTGGCACACAAAATAAGAAAAGTGAATTTAGTGGGGATTTTGAGGGGTAATTTTGTAAACCTTTATGTATAAAGTAAAGAAATGAGTTGACTTTTGTGTATGTGTGGAGAAAAAGTAATGGCATTTGTAGCATTTGTGTAAAATCGAGAATATTGTGAGGGTGGAGTTTATAAAGGGTTTTCCATTTTAAGGGTGTGAGTTATTGTGGGACGTCCCGAAAAGGAAAGTAATTACGGGACGGAGGGAGTAATATTTAACAACTTTAAAGATAGAAGAAAAAACATAAATTTGGCATGCTTTACTACCGAAACAAATGAAGATTATCAGCAGATAAGGTATCTATGCTTTAACGAAATTCCCTTAAATAATTCCAAAATCACTAATAGAGGAAATATCATGTTGAGGCCAGAAAAGATATGAGCAGGAAAAACATTAAAACCATAGATGAGATAAATCACCAACAGGAGCTCGCTTTATGTCTTCGTAGTTTTCTTTTGTGTTATTTCATTTAAGCAGGCCTATCTATAGCCTATGCGGAATATAAAAAATCAAGATATATAAATTAGGAGCATACCGACAAGGACCCATATCCATATCCACTGGAGGAAAGCAATCCCAACCGACTCCCACTATCAGGCCTTCTTTGATCATAACTCAATGCAGCACTAGAAGTGCGCAAAACTGATGAAACTGGAAGTGATGCACTAGAACCATATAGTGGCTCAACACCAGTAGAAGGATTGTAGACATCTTCTCTATTCTTTAACACATCATCTCGGAGCCTCACAATGATCTGTATAAGTGCGTTTCTGAGATTCCCAATTTCTCCAGATATCTACAGGAGTAAGATCAACTTCACATGAATAAGATATCAAACATGGGGTATTAACAGATTACTGCAATAGCACAATCAATCATAGAGACCTCAACAAGTTCATCATTTCCATCAGCACATTTAGGCTTCTCGCCTTTGGAAATTCGTATTTCTGCGTTTGTTCTTTTCCTGATTTCATTGATGATACAACCATTTTTTCCAATGATAGAGCCGATAACCTTTGAAGGAACAAGGAGCCGCATAGTAATATAGTCATTGTCTTCATCATTTATTTTTCCTTGTAACAACAAAACAGCTTCAACTGCCATGGATTTCAAATCATCCAGTGACTGCTCATAACAAAAAGCAAGCTAGGTAAGAAAGTGAGACAAAAAAGATCAATAGATGTCAAACTATACACATTAAGTGAGACTGAGAGGTAAAGAACAAAATATAAATAAATGCGCAAACAGAATCCAACATGTTAAACATACAGAAAATGTAAAGCAGGTCCCCAAAACAATATTCCCATCAATCCTCAATTGGGGTCCAAATCAGTTGTGGGCATGATTAGGAAAGTCCAGAACTAAACATAAAGGTATTTACTTACAAAAACATAACAAAGGGTTTTAATCATGTTCACGGCCCACGTGTGTTCTCCACAGCAAACTTCAAACAGGGAAACATTTTTTTCTCTGCCTAGAAAAATACTCCTCCGATCCAATTTATTTGTCTTTCTAGAGAAATTTTTTTTACCCAAAATGATTATCATTTTGCACTAATCTAGAAGAATTAAATGTCATGTTCCAATTTTGTCCTTCTACTTGTTTTTAGTAATAACATGCATTAAATGACCATGTACGTAAATAAAAGGGTAACAACGTCACATTACACATATATTTATTGCTATTTAATGACTTTCTTAATTTGTGTGAAACATCCTTAAACGACAAATAAAGTGGGTCCGAGAGAGTAGATAAAATAATGGGCATTTAAGGTCTTCAATAATGTCAGTAAGTTTTTCTACCTACACAAATCGTTTAATCTATACTGTCTGATACACAAATAGCAATTATTGACTATTGTCCTTTAACACTCATATATTCACCTGAAATGTTACAACATACAGTAACAAAACATCGCAGCATAAGACATTAACATAAATAAACTCCGAAGTCATAAATTTATAATAAAAATAGAAACAGAGACAAAAAAATGTTTTATGAGGGTATATCGAAAAATATTTGTAACTACCTCCGAGGAGATCACAGTGATGACACACTCACTGCGGTTGGTCTTGGGATCATCAACTTCAACACGAGCACCACTCTCTTGCCTTATACTCTTAATGGAACTTCCACCTTTGCCAATAATGCGCCCAATTTTGTTAGAGGGGCATAACACTTTAATAATTAATTCCTCAGATCGTGATGCACCACCATAGCCAGACATCACAGGAAGAGCAGATGAATAAACAGACCATGCGCTCCCAGCATCAGCGTAACCCGGGAAATCTTGTGCATGAGAAGGACCTAAAATGGAAGGAACTGGTCTAGTTGGATTAATGGATTCCATGCTTGGATAAAGTCCAGAAGCAGGATATAAGGGAACATCTGATGGAAAGATGATGCCTGGTGGTGCTTCATGGACAGACGTCTCAAGAGGAATGGCTTCCTTTGCTGTAAACTTGTACATAATAGCAGAAACGGCAAAAAGAGCTTTCTTTACCGCCTCTGACTCACCGGAAATCTAGAAAATGTTAAAGCAAGCATTGTCAAGCAACACAAATAACTAATATACTACAATCGAAAAAATAGTTGTAGATAAAATGAATTAAAGTGACTTAAGATAGAATCCAGTATCTTTACACTTTCTCAGACCGAAAATTCAACTAACCAGAACAAAATTGTCGAATTCCAGGGCACAAGATTGTGAGGGATCACCAACATCTTTAGGATTAACCTTGATGTTTGTCCTAGTCCTGTTCCTCAGTTTCTTAATGGTAGAACCAGATTTCCCAATTATATTAGCAGCCTGGCTAGAGGGGACAAGAAGACGGCATTCTTCCCTTTCTTTATTTCTCTTCCTCTTGTCTGAATCTTCAAGTACAGTAACAGCATTTGCAATTGCTGCATGCACCTTGAGGAGAGCGTCATGTGCAGGACAAAGAGGTTCATGATCATCGAATTCACCATTGACCTCAACTTCTTCCTTATCCTTTACATAGCAATAGATAGTGATGACTCTGTCTCTAGCACCTGGAAATGGGTCCACCACTTTTACCTTCGCCCTCGAGTCTTGCCGGATTGAATTTATTACTTTCCCACTCTTCCCAATCACACTCCCAATAACAGTATCAGGACACAGAATCCTGTACACTATTAGTTCATCATTTCCCCTTTCATCTCTGTCTCTTACCCTATCAGTTCTCCGCCTCTGGTTCTTGCCATCTGCATCGTCCCGATATAAACGATGACGCTTCCCACTTTCACCCATTGCACAAGTATCCAACTGTTGGAATCAAGATGAAAAACCATCAAAATCACATATACCTATATACATTTACACACATAACCAAGTAAAAAACTAATCAGATATATTTTCCTTCTTCCTCTAACCATTCAAAACATGCGTTTAAGAAACAAGAGAGATCTTGATCATCATTCAGAAAATCATGCTAAGAAAGGCATCTGAAATCCTAACTCATGGCAGAAATCCCAAGACGAGAACTTTCAGGGGAAAAAGGAAAAAAAATCCACATAGACTCGTATACACGGGCATATAATCAGAATCAAAGTGAAGAATTACAGAAAACATACCAGACCCTGCAGCCGGACAAGAACCCTAAATCAAGAATTGCACCTAATGGAAGTCAATTCCCTAAATTTTCGAATATAAACAAAATCTAGGGTTTAAACAATTTGCCTACTTCTCGCAATGGAGACGTCAGACGCAGATATCATCAAAGGAATATAACTATATAAGGACAGCGAAGCAATTTTCGCATCATTGACTTAAGAAATAAAATAAAATAAATAAAAAGGAGAAAAAACAATTATGGCTAATAATAATTTTATTAAAGAAAAAAAGAAAGAAAAAGTTAAAATATACTCCCTCCGTCCCGGTATAAGTTTCCCCTTTCTTTTTGGTGTTTAGATTAAGGAATATGATAAAATAATAGATGTAGTAGAAGTGATGTGATGGTGAGAGAGAAAATAATAGATTAGTAAGAGATGAAGTATAATAAAATAATAGATAAAGTAGAAGTGATGTGATTGGGAGAGAGAAAATAATTTGCCAAAAATGGAATGGGAAATTTATAGTGGGACATTCAAAAAAGGAAAGTGGGAAACTTATAGTGGGACGGAGGGAGTATATCTTATAGTCCCATTGAAATAGCTACAACGTATAGCTAACTAAATGTATTATCATGAAAGTGTAAGTAAGTTCAAATGGGATGACTTTCCAAATATATATGTGTACCATGTTTAATGATAAACAATATTTAATAATTAAAATGAGGTATATATTAATTGTGAAGTTGAGATACATATCCGTTATTGGTAAACATGCACAACCTTTACGTAACTATCGGTGGTTACGGTTTTGCAAAATCGGTAACTGAAATTGAACCGGTAAACTGTCGATAACGGTTAGGGTTTTCGAACTATCGACTACATTTTTTTTTCTCCATTTTCGCTCATTTTTTGTTTGTTTTAACTTTTTTTTTTTAATACATTACTATAATTAAATAAAAATTATATTTCGTATAACTTAAATTTATACATAAAAAATAGAAGAAATTGTGTGTTAAAAAAAAATGTCAAAACGGTTGTTAATCAGCCAAACTGGCAGTTACGATTTGCCGAAATGTAAAATCATAACTAAAGCGTCATTTTTCGGTTACAATTCGGTTTAACCATAAATCGACGGTTAGAAAACCGACAGTTCTGTCGGTTTGCCGATTCCAATTTATAAACTGTTTGTGTCTAGTTATTGGTAGAAGATATACTTGATGAATATTAAAATATTGTCTATCCACGCTTTTACGCTTTGTTGTGGGTATCAATATCCGCTAAGCTCAAAATATACCAATACTTAGAAAGAAAGAAAACACACATGTGAAGTAAAAAAGTTGGCCATAAAAAAAGTAAGTTAAGATGAGATAACATGCCACGAGATATTTGTTGAAGCGTTCTAAAGAAGAAAAACATCACAACAATGACAAAAACCGTACAAAAAATGAAAGGACGTAAACGCATTATGGTTAGAGAATTGTGCGAGTAATATTGAAGATAAGAGATTGAAATAAATATTGAAGGTATTTTAGGAAAACAAAGGACAATTACTAACCATTTGTATTTTTCTTCGGATTGAGAGTGCAAACCCAAATCGAAGGGAATTGAAATCGAAAAAAACTACATTGGTCACGTATAAAAGTGTTGTCCTTCGTCTTTGAACCTCTCATCAACTCCGTTTTTTTATAGGGTTCTATCGGGATAGGTAGACGTAGACCCAACCCTTTCCCCTCCCTCCACCACTGCTCGAAATCGTAACAAAAAAATTATGATACTAAATCTATTTATTAACTGTCGAGAATTCGAGTGCAAACTCACAAATATATTCATAAAAATGGTACTATAAAATCTCCTATGAATGATTGGAGTAATTAAATAACAATGATAGATCAAGACCCTTCAAATTGGCATCAATAACCTATATTCATATACATTGCTCCCTCCCAGTTGCACTTTATAGGTCGTTTGTTTAATGGATTTAGAGGATGAACTAGGCAGTGACGGAGCAAGGAAATTTCGGTAGGGGAACTAGATTAATATTACTTTAAAGATAAAATAATATGTATTTATTATACTCATCGAAATTTTACATGATAAAATTGTCAATACATTTCATTAAATTGAACAAGTTGACTTCCATTTTGTTTTGAAATTTTGATAGTTCGATTCAAAATGAAGTGAAACAATTTAAAAATTGCTAAAATATTAAATTTAAAAAGAAAAATCTCTCCTCCGTTGAGAGCCACCGACAATGATTCTCTGAATCTCTTATGATTTTGTGCGATCTCTTGTTTTTGTGGCAAGATCACTCTTGATTTGGGGAGTGCATATTGGGATCTTCCTGATTCTTTGGTGATCGTCCGTATTCTACGTTTCTCGGCCATTATTGCGAAGTTTTGATCTTAAGCCGGCCTATTTATTCCGGGGGCTGGAGTAGACAAGACTCACTCATGGAAAACCTTAACATCTCTGGATCAGAGGATGATGATCTGATTATTGGTGCTGGAAATTCTGGTGCTACTCATGCGATGGTAGGCCTCAGTCTTATTGGGAGATTTCTTACTACCCCAAATCTCTCGTTCCCCATTTGGAGAAGCCGAATTGCGGATTTGTGGAGGCCGGCCCGAGGTATGACGATCAACTCCATTGGGGAGGGGCGATTTATCTCACAGTTTAACCACAAGATGGATCTTACAAGGGTAATGGGTGGAGGTCCGTGGCATGTGGGGTCGAATATGCTCATCATGCATCAACTCAGGACGCGCGAGGTCCCTCATCAAGTCCCGCTGGATACTGTTCCTTTTTGGATACAAATTTATGATATCACAGTGGGATACTTCGAGGAGGAGATGGGGGTGGCACTTGGCGAGTTCATAGGGTGTTTCTTGGAATATGATGCGTCGAACAAGGGGGCGGCCTGGAGACAATTTATGCGCATCCGTGTTGCGGTAAACGCCAACGATCCCCTAAAACGCTACAAGAATATCAGACTCCCGAATGGAGCCTCATCTCGTGTGAACTTCAAATACGAGAGATTGAGAAAATTATGTTTCTATTGCGGAAAGCTCGATCACACTGTGAGCTACTGTGCGGAGTACTTTGATGCACCTGGTGGAAAGAAAACGCTGAAATGGGATGCGACGCTGGTGGCCCCGGAACGCCGGAGATCCGGCCAGGACGGCAGCCAATGGTTACACAATGGTCAAAGCCCTTTCCCAGGCGGAAATCACGGAGACAATAATGCTACCAACAATGGAGGCGTGAATCAAGGGAGAGAGGACCAAAACATTAACTCCGATATTAATGCCATAATAACAAATCCTATTTTTGAAAGTGGCGAAATTAATGCAGCAGAGGAGAGTAATGATTTGGATGGCATGGAAATTAAGAAGAGGAAGAGGTATGTTAGCCTGCATGGCAGTTCTTCGGGGCATGCATCAAATGAGGCTCAACATTTTTTATCGGCTGGTCCCGGCTCGGTGGCCAGCCGGGACTCATGAAGATCCTTAGTTGGAACTGTAGAGGTCTTGGCCACCCGACTGCAGTTCCGGCATTGTGTGAACTCGTTAGAGTTCGGAGGCCTGATATTGTATTTCTTTCTGAAACTTTATCGTTTGGTATTCGCTTAGAGGCGATTCGTGTTCAATTGCGTTTTGATTCATGTTTTTTTGTTGATTGTGTGGGCCATAGTGGCGGTTTGGCTTTTTTCTGGAATAATAATGCAAATTGCTCGGTTTTGAACTACTCCAACAATCATATTAATGTTCATATAAGCGACGCGAGTGGTGATTGGAGATTAACGGGGTACTATGGGTTTCCGGAGAGACATCGGCGAAATCTATCATGGAATCTACTCAGAAATTTGGCAAACATTAATGATCTCCCTTGGGTGTGTGTGGGGGATTTTAATGATCTCCTGGCACCAAATGAGAAACGAGGTCGGATACCATGATACACGTGTTATGCAACACTAAATAAACAACCGCAAGTATACGACGTCCATCGTAGCGTGATAAGCACGAGGTCGATCCCACAAGGAGGTTAAGCGTAAAAGTAGTAGTTTGCTAGTCGAATTCTAAATAGACGTGATCGATAATTTGAGTGGTGTGAATTACTCTAATATTACCTAACAAGTGTCACAAATAAGTAATAAAGAGCAAAGACGAAATCGATCAAATACCAAGCAAACAAGTAAAATGAACGTAAAACGAATGTAACTCAAAGAGAACAGGTGGGTTCCAAGGCAATTGTAGTTCTTAGATGTCCGTTTATGAATGTTGTCTCGTTTAAAGGGCCATTAAGGTTATCCCGTATAAGGTGATCACACAAAAAGAACTAATCGATCTCCCGATACAAATTAATCCAAAGACGCAATGTAATATAAGCTCGTATGTCTACATCACAAACATTACACCATCTAAAATAGCTCCTAAGATCATTCGATTCCCTCTCCGATAATTAATCCTCTCCCGAGATCATAATAATACCGGGTTGCATATTCGCATACGATTAAATGGAATAAATCTCCCGATACTACCCCAATTAACAATAAATCAAGCAAATCATTATGGCCACTAACAACATGCTTTACAATGAATAATTGAATATGCAAATACGAGATAAACACCAATTAAAGCAAGAAATTACTCATAAACATCAATCCAAGTCTTACAATGCCTTAGAACCACAAAATGTTTAGCTAACTACTAACATAATCAAATTACAAAATCCAAATGAAATAACTAAATAAAAAGGAAAAGAAAGAGAAAGCTTAGTCTAGAATGTGGTAGAGAATGGAATTTGGGAGCTATTGCATCCTTTCTTCCTTGATTTGATGAAGAGATGAAGAAGTTATGGCCAAAACACCTCCAAATATGTGTAACTATGTGTGGATTGGGGGAAAGTGTCTTGGATTTCAAGAAAGGGGCCTTATATAGTGTTGGGGAAGGGTTTGGATGGCACAATTGCAAGTTGATCCCTCAAAAATGGAGAAAATACAAGTTTGGCACCGAAAATGGGGTTACTCGGCCGAGTTGAGGTCATTCGGCCGAGTGGAGTACTTAAAGAAACGTGTTTGCGCTTTTTCCAGCCGAGACTCGGCCGAGTTGGGATCACTCGGCCGAGTGCGCAGAAAATGTGGAACTCGCAGATTCGGCCGAGTAAGGTTACTCGGCCGAGTGATGTCCAATTCAGGAGCTACGCATTCCACCTTACTCGGCCGAGTAAGCTCACCCGGCCGAGTGCGCAGTAGAGGCCAAAGTTGCAGATTCGGCCGAGTAACGTCACTCGGCCGAGTTGCCTCTTCTTCTCGTTTCATGCATAACTTTCGCCTCGGGTGTCGGATTGACTTGATTCCTTTGGCTAATCCACTCCGTTTTCCGAGACGAATCCAACTGTGCACTTCTCTTTCCGGTCCGATCACTTGTGGTCTGTGTTTTGCTCTAAATTCCATCATTTTTCCTACAAAATCGACAAAACACAACCTTTCTCTCATTTTGGCTCATACAATCATAATCAATGCATAAATCAATGAATTCCACATCAAAACATGCTTCACATGTGCCTCTAAAACGTGTAAATTCCACCCGAATCATACCACACCCCCAGTGGTTACTCCGGGGCTTCCGTGAAGCTGTTACGGATTGCAATTTATCGGATATCCCCCTAACGGGTTACCCCTTCACCTGGTTTAGGGGTAGAGACCCCGATACGGCAATTGAGGAGAGACTGGATAGGGCCATGGGCACCCCTCAGTGGCATATGAAATTTCCAAGAGCCGAACTCTTAAACTTAATTGCACCTGTTTCTGACCACAACCCACTCCTGCTCGATACAGCGCCAACAGCTACACGGCTCAGGAGGAAATCGTTTTGATTTGAAAATCGGTGGCTGGCAGAACCGGATCTACGGGCGGTTATTTCTACATGCTGGAATGGATTTAAAGAGCTAGGGATCCTGCAAAAGATTATCAGCCACCAGCGACACGCTAACTATGTGGGGGAATCGAGTCGATCATAAGTTTCGCCTTGCCAAGAAAGAGCTTGAGCATAAAATCGCGGCTCTGTTTGGTGACTCCAGTGTAAATGGGAGACGGTTGTACAAAGAATCAAGGGTGGAACTGGGGAAGTTACTAAAACAGGAGGAGTTATATTGGCGGCAGAGAGCAAAAATCTTTTGGCTTAAAGACGGAGACCTTAACACCAAATTTTTTCATCAAACATCATCGATGAGGAACAGCCGAAAGAAAATAAAGAGAATTCAAAACGATGCAGGAGCATGGGTTGAGAATCAAGAAGGAATTTGCACTGTGGTGGAGGAGTACTTTACACGGCTATTTACAGAGACTGTAGTTCGCGAAGATGAGTCCACTTTTCTGGAGCCTGTAGCCTCGGTAATATTAGGAGATCAAAATGCAGAGCTCATTAAAGATTTCTCTCGAGGGGAGTTTGACCGGGCTGTCAAACAGATGCATGGGGAGAAAGCCCCATGTCCCGATGGATTTAATCCGGCTTTTTATCAACACCACTGGGACACTCTGGGGAATGACATTTTCTCTGAAGGGGTAGCGTGGCTTCAGAGGGAGGAACTCCCCGTGGGCCTCAATGATACGAACATAGTCCTGATTCCGAAAATTGATTCCCCCCAAACTGTTCGCGACTTGAGGCCCATCTCTCTATGCAATGTACTCTATAGACTCATATCGAAGGTGATATGCAATAGATTAAAAGCAGTGCTGCCGGGGTTGATCGATAGTGCTCAATCGGCCTTCGTGTCGGGTAGACTTATTCAAGATAACATACTGATTGCTTTCGAAACGTTACACGCGATGAAGAATAAGCGGATGGGAAGAAAGGGTGATTTGGCGGTGAAGATCGACATTAGTAAGGCTTATGACCGAGTCGATTGGAATTACCTTGAAGCTATCCTTCGAAAACTGGGTTTCGCTGATAAATGGATCAGATGGATGATGATGTGTGTGACTACAGTGAGATACTCCGTAAATGTTAACGAGGATAAAGTGGGTCCTATCACTCCGAGGCGTGGACTTAGACAAGGTGACCCTCTCTCACCCTACCTATTTATATTGTGCTCGGAGGGTTTCTCCGCTGCGTTGAATCGAGCAGCTTCAATGGGTGATATACATGGCAGTAAAGTGTGTAGGCGTGCTCCACAGGTGTCTCATTTATTGTTTGCAGATGACAGCTTACTTTTCTGTAAAGCGGAGGAGGATGAGTGTGTTAGATTGAAGGGCATTCTTAACACCTACGAGAAGGTCTCGGGGCAAGCGATAAATTACGCTAAATCGGGGATATTCTTCAGTAAGAATGTGGATGCGGATAGACGTGAGAGGCTTAAGGCTGTTCTTGGGATTCACCACCCTATAAATACGGGTAAATACTTGGGCCTACCATCCCTAATAGGCCGGAGGAAGAAGGAGATCTTTGCATATATCAAAGATAAATTGTGGACGAAGATCCAAGGGTGGAATAAACGTAAACTATCGAAAGCCGGAAAAGAGGTATTGATAAAGTCGGTCGCCCAGGCTATACCCACTTATTGTATGTCTACCTTCCTGCTGCCCGTTACTCTTCTTGAGGAGCTGCAAATGATGATCAATAAATTCTGGTGGGGGAATTCGTCCGGTTCGAACAGGGGTATAAATTGGCTCAAATGGAGTAGACTTTGTGTGGCGAAAGACGCAGGTGGCAGGGGCTTTAGGGATTTCCAAAAGTTTAATTTAGCCTTGTTAGGCAAGATGGGGTGGAGGCTTATCTCGGATCCGGATGCCTTAGTGTGCCGTGTCCTGAAGGCCCGTTATTTTCCGGATGGAGACTTTTTAACGGCTGATGCAGGGTGGAACCCGAGTTATACGTGGGCTAGTGTACATGCTAGCCAACATTTAATCAAGGAGGGTCTCCGGTGGAAGGTTGGCAGCGGATCTATGGTTCGGGTATGGCAAGACCCTTGGATCGTAGGCCAAGAGAGCTCGATGGTACAGTCAGATTGTATTGATGGGCTAGAGGACATCACAGTCTCTGCATTGATAGATCACGATACAAGGAGTTGGGATATGGAACTGGTCCAAGAGCTGTTGCCGTTGGATGCCCCGACCATTGGGAATATGGTTATTCCTCCCGCGGGTGCCGTGGATAGAGTAATCTGGTACCCCTCTCGGGACGGGAGGTACAACGTCAAAACAGCCTACACTTTGGCGAGTTCTGGGCCGGAACCATCAGCATTGAGAGTAGAAGGTGAGTGGAGTGCTATCTGGAAGTTGACAGCCCCCCCGAAAGTGAAAGATTTTCTTTGGAGGGCGGCTCGAAATTGCTTACCAACAAAGGTTAACTTATATGTGAAGCATGCAGTACACAATACGGCGTGTGTGCTATGTGCTACGGGTACCGAAGATAGTTGGCATTTATTTGTCTCATGCAGCTATGCTAGGGAGTAGGGGTGTGCACCGGTCCAAAACCGGACCGGACCGGGACCGGGACCGGTTTGGACCGGGACCGGAATCTTACCAAAAGGTCAGACCGGACCGGAATCTATCCGGTCCAAACCGGACCGGACCGGAAAATTCCGGTCCGGTCCGGGTTTGGACCGGTTGGACCGGAATTGTTTTTTTTTTTTTTTTTTTAATTTATGGAAGCAAGAACAAGATTGATGAATTTGTGTATGAAAATTAAAGTGTTTGCTCTTCATTACGTCAATGGAAATTTTATTTACATTGTTATTAATGATCTTTTGACCCTAAAAATAAATTAAATATGATTGTTAAATTATATATTTGTAAAAAATGTAATAAGATCTCAACACATTACTTGGTTTTGAAAAATAATTGAGGGTGCATTAGTAAAAAAATATAAAAAAAATTAAAAAAAAAAAAAAAAATTCCGGTCCAAACTGGTCCGGACCGGAAAATTCCGGTCTTGGACCGGACTAGAAGACCGGAATCTAACCGGTCGGTCCGGTTCCGGTCTTTTTTCCGGTCCGGTTTATTTTTGAACACTCCTACTAGGGAGTGTTGGAGGCTTGCTGGGTTACTGTCAAAATTGGAGGTTAGTGAAGGGCAAGCAACGAATTTTGCCGAACTGATCTTCAAAATGGTCCGCAGTCCTATTAAAGCAGTTGCTGCTAGTGCTGGAATGGTGTTGTGGCAGGTCTGGAAGGAACGGAATGCGAAGGTATGGACGAATCATCACCGATCGCCCGTGGAAGCAGTCCATGAATCAGCAGTTCTCTGGCGGGAGTGGAAAGGCGCGACCTCTGCGCAAAATGGAGCAGATGCGCTCGGCAGTGGGAGGAAGTGCAATGCATGGCATGCCCCTCCTACTGGTTTGCAGAAAATCAATGTAGATGCAGCGTTTTTTGCGGAATTGAGAAAGACGGGGGTGAGTATGGTTTTACGGAATGCAACGAGGGAGTTCATCCTGGGCAAAACGAAGGTTTTCCAAGGGTGTGTGGAGGTTGAAGTGGGAGAAGCGATAGGTTTCTTTGAGGCACTCAAGTGGATGAAGGACAATAATATGGATAATTGCATTATTGAAGGGGATGCTAAAGTGGTGGTGGATGCTATAAAATCCAATACTTGCTTACATACGGTTTTTGGAGATTATGTGCGAGAATGCAACATTTTACTATCTCATTTTACGAATGTTTCTATAAATTTCGTCAAAAGGAGTGCCAATGAAATGGCGCACAAATTTGCTAGGGCGTCTTGTCGAGTTGACAGCCCTTTCACTTGGATAGACCCACCGAATTTTGTGGTAGGGCTACCAAATTCTTATTGTCAATGCAATAACGGAAGCTAAGACTTCCAGAGTTCGAAAAAAAATAAAATATTTTATTTCTTCAGTTGTAAATGTCTTTTAATTAATACATTAATGTGTTCCAATATTCTATTATTTACACAGTCATAATTTTTAAGAAGAGTGGATTTAGTGGTGGGTGAATAAAATAGGAGTATTTTGAGTGATTTGTTAAGGTGTAAAGTGAATTTGGTGATATGTAAAGTAAAATGTATGAAAAAATGAGTGACAATTTTGAAAATAAAATAATGTTGGGAGGATATTAATTTTGTTGAGTATTTTCATATTAAGAGTGAATAAATAATCTTATGACGTCCCAATGAAAAAAAAATGTACAAATAATTACGAAACGAAGGGAGTATATATATATATATATATATATATATATATATATATATATATAAAATTGGTGGGGCGCCAGTGACCCCCGGCCCCATTGTGACACCGTCCCTGAAACTAGGTATGTAAATCTATCATAAGTCCAAGGATGAAAATATCGGTATTGGTGGAAATATCGAGACCTTAATTTTATGGAAATATCGACGGATATATCGATATCGAATATCGATATCGGTAAATTTTAAAAATTGTAAAAATTTAATAACAAGCCTTTAGTACATAAAATCAACAAAATAATTTGAATACATTTTATATCAATGATAAATTTATATAAAATAGAATATACAATGTTATTTCGTATGACATTTATCGATATTTTTCAAAATTTATCGACATTTTCTCGATATTTTTTTGTTACAAGTTAAATACCCATCCCCTTTTCCCTCCCCATGACTCGAACCCAGGACCTAAGGCCTAGGTAGTGGTGCTCCAACCACTTGAGCTATCCCACTTTGTCATTTTCTCGATATTTTCCAATATTTTCTCGATATTAGGAGTAAATTGCTTATTATCCACTCTAAGCTTTCCCGCAAAACAAAAACACCCTGGCGTGTTTCCTCTTCGTTGCGTGCGACAGAGTGGGCAACCCTTATCAAATACACCCCCCTTTGTTCCTCCCAAACCAGAAAGAATTGAACTTTCATGGAATCAGTAGTATCTTTCTCATCCGCCAGAATGCTTTGTCGCTCCCCCTTTTATCTTAACCGCCGCAGCATCCTCTCACTCTACCCCAAATTTCGCCGTAATTTTACTTACCTCCCCCAATTACCCACCAAATTGCATACACGTCCACATATGCTCCAAATTTCCGCATCCATAACTGCCAAACCGTCATCGGAGCTCCGAAAGAAGAATAACAGTAGCTCCGAGCCTGACGACAAGCTCCTCGCCCTCCGCAAGCTCTTCACCAGGCCCAATATCAACATTGATGCATACATCATCCCCTCTCAGGATGCTCACCAGGTGTGCTACATGTTGTATTTTCACTCGATTTCTCCGCCGTAGCTGTATTTTTTATTTTCGGTTGAAATTTCGTTTCAATACTGCCGGAGCTTTTCATTCAGATTTATTTCAGTTCTAAAGTCTTGATTCCATGAGTTGTTTTACTCAACCTTTTGCGCTTGTTGTTTACTGTAAAATATTTAATAGCATTTTTGCCATTAAACACTATATTTCATGTGAGATTGTGGTATTAATAATCTGATGCTTAAGGATGCTCACCAGGTTTTCCACATGTTGCATTTTCTCTCGATTTCTCCGCAGTAGCTGTATTTTTTGTTTTTGGTTGAAATTTCGTTTCAATACAGTAGTTTTTGAAGGGAAAGCAACTGCCGGAGCTTTTCATTAAGATTTATTTCAGTTCTAAACTCTTAATTCCATGAGTTGTTTTACTCAACTTTTGCGCATGTTCACTGTAAAATATTCAATAGCGTTTTTGCCATTTACCACTCTATTTCATGTGAGATTGTGGTATTAATAACCTGATGCTTAATTTCAGAGCGAATTTATTGCTGAGTGCTATTCAAGGAGAGCATACATATCAGGTTTCACTGGTAGTGCAGGCACTGCTGTTGTCACTAAAGATAAAGCAGCTCTTTGGACGGATGGACGATACTTCCTCCAGGTCTGACATGTGGAAAATCAGAATGTCTTCCTTTCACTTTGATCCTATTTTCCTAGGGATATGCTTTTATAACTGGTGATGATATCATCTTGTTGTTAACAGGCTGAGCAGCAGCTGTCCTCCAGCTGGATCCTGATGAGGGCTGGTAATCTTGGAGTACCTACAGCAAGTGAGTGGCTTAATGGAGTCTTGGCTCCTGGTAGCAGAGTGGGGATAGATCCTGTCAGTAAATTACTCAAGTTCTCATACCTCGTTCTTCATTTATTTTTTCACCTAAATTTATTCACATATGAAAGTCAATTTCAACCAAGATACCATTTTTACTTTTTTCTATTTTTATTTTTTTCCAACTATTGCAGTCTTTTCTTATAACATGGTCTTGGTTTGCTCCTTATTTCTGCCTTCTTGACATCTAGTTGTGCATATGGAGCAATTCTGATTTTACCTGTGCATTTTTCTCCTCCTGCATCTATCTGATTGCAGCCTTCCACCTTGTCTTGGTTTTTGTGAAGGGTTCAGTTCCTGTTTTCTTCCGATTCTGCTGAAGAACTAAAAGAGGCCATATCTCAGAAGAATCACGAGTTGGTATACTTATACGATGCCAATCTTGTGGATGAGATATGGAATGAATCCAGACCAAAGCCTCCAAACAGACATGTCAGAGTTCACGACCTGAAATATGCTGGTGTAGATGTGTCATCCAAGCTGTCTTCATTGAGATCTGAACTAACTAATACTGGCTCATCTGCAATTGTTATCTCGATGCTGGATGAGATTGCTTGGTTGTTGAACTTGGTAAATTGTTAAGCTGTGTATTTCTATGGGCTTTAGTATACCTTATTTTGTTCACCTGAATAATGAATGATTAACTACTCGCCCCAACTAAGAAAAACAATGCTTCTAAATAAAGAAGCAAGTACCCCCAAGGTAAAGTGTATCTAGGTCTCTGTCCTTTGTAGGTAGACATCTTCAAACAAAAATAAGATAAAACAACCCTTTGAAAGAGAACAAGTGCTATATAGGGATATTGGAGTGTGTTATGTTTGAAAAAAAAACCTTGAAGATCCAGCAACTAAGCAGCCAGTGTTGTACCTTGAGATTATTGTGATATATGTTGCATTGTGACAACCACATTATCTCCACATCTATTTTGTGGCCGAAAATTGATTTGAAATTAAAGAAGACTCGGACAATTTCCTTTTTTTATTAAGAAATCCAATATCTGATAAAAGATTGTTTCTCTATTCCTATCCTGCACTTTCTAGCACTATCCTCAGAATATAGAGTTTTTATTTCAAATTTCTTACAGTTTTGTAAAGATGTGGGTAAAAGGGAATTGGACATAAATTAGATGTCTATAATGGAATTCTTTGACTGTATGGTACAGGCACTTCTGATACAAATGTCATTCAAATTCCACCAAATAATAGTTTATCAAGAAAAACGAGGCCAAGCTTTAGATAAAAAAGGAAATCATTTCTTTGATATGCTACTCTCTGATCCTGCTGCTTGACTATGCTGCATCCATGAGCATCTTTTCCCTCAATCGAATGGTAGTCCCATATCAAATTAACAATTAATTTCCATTCTGGGCAGTATAAAATTGTGAGCCTGGTGTAAAAGTAAATGATATTGCATTGTAGCGACGATCATCTAATAAGCGATGATTTCCTTTTGAATTTTATGCTTTTGTAGCTCTAAGGTGTTTTCTTTTATTAGTGTATTCAGACATAGCCTTTAAGCATCACATTTTCATTTGAACCTTTGGTTTGCTTTAACTGATTCATTTGTTAACAGAGAGGCAGCGATATACCACATTCACCAGTCATGTATGCGTATTTAATTGTGGAGATTGATGGGGCAAAATTGTTTATAGACGATGCCAAAATCAACTCTGATGTGATGCATTACTTAAAGGGTGCTGGAATAGAGCTGAGACCATATGAATCCATTCTTTCTGAAGTTAAAAGGTACTGCCTTTTTGCTCTTATTTGTGCGAGTGTCATTTTCTCCTTTCCTGTCAGCAGGATAAAATTTTTATACCTCTACTGTAGGGTTCATTTACTCGTTATTTTATATGTCTGACACATTCTCACCTCAAAGATGAATGTGATTTAAACATCAATGTATTAACTTATTGGACTATCCTCCTCCTGTCCGGGTGCTCAAAAGTGGTTTATATCCATTATTCTGCATTAAAAAAGTCATTTGAGTACTAAGGAAATCTCCCTCCAAAAAATCAATACAGTATATGATTTGGATTCAGTTATAGTCATTCTTTTCTTGCAGTCTGGCTGCAAAAGGAGCATGCCTTTGGTTGGACAAATCATCTGTTAGTGCTGCTATTCTGAACACTTATAAATCTGAATGTGATATGTACTTCACAACTGCTGGAAGTGTTGATGAAAACAAGAAGCCAGTGACAAATGGTTTAGACAACCAATCTTGTGGGCCAACATCATTGTATAAGAGCTCACCTATTTCTCTGGCTAAAGCTTTGAAAAATGAAGCCGAATTAGACGGAATGCGTAATTCTCATCTAAGGTAACTGCAGCTGTTAACTTTTCTTTGATTAAAAGATGTCAATTCACATCTGCAATTGACACTTCCCGATTTTTTCATGTTCAACCAAGTCTAGAGATTTATTGTCTTTTCTAGCATTTACCTAGCACTTGTTCTATCTTTGTGGAAAAAGAATAGTCCAAGTTGCTAAGGAGGACTATGTATACTTATAAACCATTCCAATGTTCCTCAGAAATCAATATGGGACATTATAATTTTTATCGTGCCTTGGACCCATGTGTGGGAATGCACAACTCTGACATAATGTGCTCCACTGGCCACTTTAATCATTATAGTAGCATGTTCCATTCCCCTTGTTTTTCTTCTCTCTCTCTCTTGTTTAATCATTATAATTTATAATAGCATTACATGGCATTTTATGAAAACTTGGGTGTGTTTATATGCAAGTGAACTTTTGTAGGGATGCAGCAGCTCTAGCACAATTCTGGGCATGGCTAGAGAAGGAAATCAGTGATGGTGTCATTTTAACAGAAGTAGATGTTGCAGATAAACTTCTTGAATTCCGTTCAAAGCAAGATGGTTTTGTGGGCACAAGTTTTGATACTATAAGTGGTACATAATCTCGTGTATATTGTATTTTGCTTGTCTTTCCATATTCAGGGCACTCTGCGGGCGCGGATACATCCCTCTTAATAGAAGTTTATGGAATCTGAGTCTTGTCTCTATTTGAACATGCTGTCAAAATTGTTGATATTTTCACTAAATAAGAAAGTGTCCTGCGATTGGTTTGTTGTTTGAATAGTTTCCTTAAAATTAAACTCTTATGTCTCTTTATGCAATCAAGATTATTGAATAGGTTCTTTTATGAATAATCTTCTTAAACTCCTAGGTTATTGTTTGAAATCAATTGGATGGGCTATATTATTAGCTTCAATTTTGTCCTGCTGTGTTTAAAATTCTGCAAGTATTATCTAACTTATTTAATTTCGTCAATGAGACTGATCGATGCCAAAATTCTGTTAACAGCTTCTGGTGCAAATGGTGCAGTCATACATTACAGTCCAGAACCTATCAGTTGTAGTGTAGTGGATCCTGAGAAACTCTTCCTACTGGACAGTGGAGCTCAATATGTTGATGGAACTACTGATATTACTCGGACAGTACATTTTGGCCAGCCTTCATCATGGCAGAAAGAATGTTTTACCAGAGTTCTTCAGGTATGATTACCATGAACTGTCTCGTTTTCATTTAAGCAATCTTTGCTGCATAATAGTACACTCCAATTCAAAGACTGATGATATAATAAAAAATATACTAAGAATGATCCATGCTTTTGGCAGGGTCACATAGCGCTTGATCAGGCTGTTTTCCCTGAAAATTATCCAGGTTTTGTATTAGACGCCTTTGCACGATCATCACTGTGGAAGATTGGTCTTGATTACCGTCATGGTATTTGCCATTCCTTTATGTATACTGATCACATATTTTTGAGTTCTTGTCTTGACTCGATAGTCGATATAGATGATCTGCTAGTTAATCGAAACTCTCTTTCATCCAAACTTTAGGTACTGGTCATGGTGTGGGAGCTGCACTGAATGTACACGAAGGCCCTCAGAGTATCAGCTTCCGGTTTGGAAATATGACCCCATTGCTGAAGGGCATGGTGGTCAGCAATGAACCTGGATACTATGAAGACCATGCATTTGGCATTAGGATTGAAGTATGTACATCTTTTTCTGGAACTTCAGTTATGCTTGAATAGCATTGGCACTGGGAGTTAATATCCTTTCGTCCTAACATGTTATTGTATACGTTCTATTTTTCCATCCTTGTCTTGCAGAATCTCCTATACGTGAAAGGGGCAAACACACCAAATTGCTATGGTGGAGTCGAATACTTGGGATTTGAAAAGCTCACGTTTGTTCCTATTCAGGTATTTCAACCAGTGTGTGTGTTTTTTGGACATAAATGCATTAATGAAAATATTGTTCTAAAACTCCACAATTTCATTTGTATTATCTTCGACACAGACCAAGTTGGTTGACTTGTCATTACTCTCTACCACTGAGATGGATTGGCTCAATGATTACCACAAGCAAGTCTGGGAGAAGGTGAGTAGAATTCCAAGTTTTAGACGGGTGCATTTTATTTGTCTTTCTGTCTTATTTTTAGTTGATATTTTTCATGTTCTCCCCGATGCTTTCTAAACGTACCTTATTCTATCAAACAGGTTTCTCCATTGCTGGATGGTTCAGGTTCAGCACATCAGTGGCTCTGGGATAACACGAGGCCAGTCGTGAGGCCTTGAAATACAAGCAATTCACCATTTCCGAGTGCTTGTAAATATAAAATGTGTACGATTTCATGGCCGATGATGCATTGTATGTGTTAAAGGTACACCTAAAGTAGATAGAGAAAATGCATTGAAGATCTTCTAAGAAGCTGTAGCTGTACAGACTGGATTTCTCGATATCTCCAAATGGAGCTTAAGGCTGAAGACTATGGAGATTGTTTAATATTCAAGTATATATGCATCTGATGTTTCATTGCGTCTTAACCTGTATTTTTTTGTTTAGAAATTGCAGTGTGAATCCTCGACTTTTCTGCTTTGGGTGTCGGGCCAGAGAAAAAATATCACCCATATGTGCAGGCACGGGTCATCTCATTATCAAGGATGCAAAGTCGAAAATCGCTAGTGGAACCGTTTGAAAATTAGAGTAATTCTTAAAAATCAAAGTAACATCATAATGAAAATAGGAAATTAGATACAGTTAATATTAAACAATCAGCATTTTGCACAAAAAAACAATAATTATAGTAATTATTTTAAGTAAAAAGAAAAAGTAAAAAAGATAATATATGTGTCAGTGTGTCACAATGAATTTGGAGCCAAAATTTGAAATAATTAATTATGTTCTCTATTATGTGTCACCATTCGTTTATCGTACTCAGTATATCCTCGCAGGTGCCGCATAAAAATTACACAAACCAAGATTGAGTTCTAACGTATTGCAGCAATTTATTCTGTAACCCTACACACCAATAAATACACGTACAATTTATTTTTAAAGCTTAAAAATCCACATTGTACAACATTTCTCCCACAAATTAGGATGTTTTTTTAGTATCAGAGAGGGAGAGATAATGATATTGTGAGGTTAAATGGGTCATCACAACATCTTTTGGGGAACCCCGTTTGGATCCGACGTTGAAAGCTCCGTGTACATACGAGCAATTGCTTGCGCAAAATACTCCTTTGCTTGAGGACGCTTTACCTGGAATTTTACAAAGTGTAAATAAAGGCGGGACTATAAACCTGAAATTTTACTGAGTTTTTCCAAACTAGCCACCAAAAAATAAAAAGGCAAATATTTACCTTAAAGGTTGGAGTCAACAAGCCATTCTCCAGAGTGAATGGCTCAAGCACTAACGTTACAGCTTTCACAAACTCAAAACCTCTCAACTGTGTTCAAAACGAACAATAATTAAAAACCCGAAGCCAAACTCTCATTGATGTTAAAACCTTGATATAAACGACAGATACTGCTAAGAAACGATAATTTTACCTGAGCTTCCCTTCCAACATCATCCATATCAGCAAGTACAGCAGCCTTTGCTCTTGGATCAGCACACAGTTGCCCCAAATCTTCGTACTGCAAAAATGCGATGAGCATGGATGAAACAGACAGAAATTTCATTTTTTCCTAGGCAGAAACACGTTCACAAAAAAATGAAGCGAAAAGCAGCTGATTACAGATATTTGAAAATAAATTACAGACAGCTAAGGGACGAAGTTGTCTAGGATGATGACATGCCAACTTTTTAGCGTGACTAATCCTAAATTTCACTGCTCCCTTTAAGGAGATAACAGCCCCAGTGAAAGTGTAATTCTTATTGGTCACGAAATTTAGGATCCTTATTCTGTTAAAACAGCCATGGATTTCGTAAGATTATCCGGTTACTTCTGAATGTTAATTAGCAGATCTGAATGGAAAAGAATGTCAAACAGAAGAGTCAAGAACGACGTCCTAATGAAAGTATAATAGCTTTGAAAGATCATAGAGAACATACAATTATCACACAGCTATTAAGTTTTGTCAGAAAACTGAAATGGTGAAAGGGTCTGAATCACCTTGATATTTTGTGATGCTGCCCAATCCTTCAATACATCAGGTTCCACACAGACTACAGCCACTAAACTGGAGTTAAAGCTGTCACCTATATATACACGACGGTCGTCAGCAGAAAAAATAGGCAAGTTAGGGTTCGGCAGAATAAAACCAGTAGGCTCCCTACCATATACGAAGCACTGCGCAACAAATTTACACTTTGCATACACATTCTCAATTTTCTCTGGAGCTATGTATTCACCCTGGGCCAACTTGAAAATGTTCTTTTTCCTGTAGGCAATTAAAGGGAAACTATTAGAACCCCTCTAAAAACATTGACTACTGAAAACAATAGGAATTCTTATAAAATGTATAGAAGTTTAAAGCAATTCAAAGGAAAATTTTCAAGAAAACTCAAGAGGAAAAATGTGATAAAGAATAATATGTTGTCCAAATATCTAAATTTGGGATTTATTTTTCACATTTAGATATTCACAGATATATACAGATGGTATCACAGAAGGCTTGCAATATATCTCCTTTTGGTGCATAAGCTTACCTATCAATAATTTTCAGACGACCTCCAGGTAGCCATAATCCAATATCTCCAGTGTGCAGCCAACCTTCTGGGTCGATTACTTCTCTCCTGTAAAATTTAATCAAGATCAAGTAACTGTTGGCATCCAAAATTATCCTGATACTACAAAATTATGGCATCAGATAGGTAAATACGTCTGGACTTCATCTTTGAAGTAGCCTTGGAAAATGGTGGGCCCTCTGACACAGATCTCCCCACGAGGATGAGGTTGATCCTCTGATGTATAATTCATCTCAGGAACGTCCACAAGCTTTACTTCTGAAAAATGCAACAAAAGAAGTTTGAAACACAAGTTTAAAATTCTTGAATATATCGATCATTATAATCCCACAGTAAGTCCTTTATACTTTTCCTTGTTCCCCATTATATCCAGAACATTCATAAGAATGATGATAAATAAGCAAAAAAAATTAAAAACTTACCACATGAAGGTCTTGGAGAACCAACATGACCAGTTAAGTTGTCACCTTCATCAATACAGCTGATGATACAAGAAGTCTCCGTCATGCCATAACCTTCAATAACTGGACAGCCAAAACACCTAAAAGTGGATTTGGTATTTTAGAAAAGCAAGCTAAGTTATCTCTGTCCATAATGATCACGTGGAGCAAATATATACATCAACTTACACCCTCAGAAACTCCAACACATCAGGAGACAATGGTGAAGCACCAGAAGTCATGTAACGAACACGGCCACCAAGTTTGTCCTTTATCTTATTGAATACCAACCTATCCCACATCGGTGATGGTTTTCGGCCTATCACACAGGAAGTGACAACAAAACACAGAAAGTTTAGAAACAGATTGTGAAGAAGAAAAAAAGCAATGATGAGGTCAACTGCATGATAAAAACAAGAATACAACCACAAAACCAGTGTCTTTACACATGACAGCTAAAATTGAGTTATAAATCCCTCTATTATTGTCAGAAGTTTTTTTGTGGTACTACATTGACAGTCTAATGAATGATGAATGCTCAATGCTCACCCCTTGTGTTCGAGTATTTAATTCCTTAGCGAGAGAATTTAAATTAAGGCGACTCACATAGGAAAATAGAAGCCAACAAGCTTCAATATTTTGTTATTTGGGGTGCCACACACAGGTAGAAAAGTACAGTTTCAGTTTGTAGCCAATCATACCATTCATTACAGCTTGTTTCTTGGAATTGTAGGCTGCATTAAATAATCTCTCTTTCAGAACACCAGAAGTTTTTACAGCATTAATTATCCTGCAAGAAACATGAAACAAGAAATTAAAACGCCTATAGGCCTAACAAAAGCGTTCTAAACAATAATCAGTGGGACACTTAAGAGTTGTACCCAGCATATATTCTGTTGTATAGACGTGGAACACTAGAAAATATAGTGGGTCTTAGAGCAGCTAAGTCATCCATCAACTTCAAGTTATCCTGTAGATTACAACACAACTCCACATGTAAAGCTCTTTAACAATAAAAAGTTAACAAGTTTGGAGACATCACATACAACTCTACATGCTAAAATCAGTAAAGTAATGAGACCTAAGTCCTTCCAATAAATAGCATTATCAGTTCCTGATCCTCACAACCCTTATCTATTCTGTTAGCCTGTAGCTTGTAGATATTGGTTTGTGGAACAGCCAATCAGTAGATTTTTAAATGTAAGACCAAATGAGATCGGCAAATAACAAAGAAACACTGAATGTTATAAACAGAAAAGCAAAAAACACAATTTCCATTAGGAAATACATACCCCCTGGTAGAAGCCAACAGCAGCGCCATAATATATACATATTATCTGATTAGCTCGTTCATAGATATGCGCCAAGGGAAGATAGGATATGTGACTGCTTAAAGAGTAACGTCAGCCCATAATTTGGGATGGAAATGAAAATAATAACTCATTATAGTCCAAGAGAAACTCACACATCTGAAGAATTAAATTGGATACCAAGGGTCGTGCCGGCAAGATTTGCTATCATGTTTCCATGTGATAGTACGACTCCCTATAAAAAAAAGGAACCAAAAAGAAAATTTACATCATGTTTAATCAACCACTTTAATGGTCTTGAACTATAAGATTTGAAAACTAAACCAAGACTGCTACCTTTGGAGTCCCAGTGGTGCCACTTGTATAGCAAATAGTGGCTACATCTGCAGGTTTGGGAGGGTGAAATGGCTGCAAGTTACTGCGACCCTGAAAAGAAAAACAATTTTAGCATTTTTAATACTGACCTTTTATGTATTGGCTATAAATTTTCAGGAACAGAAATCCCAGTGTACAAAGAATTGACCATTGTGATGATGTGGACATCACCTTTAGACCCAATACTAGTATACTTTTCCAATTTAAAAATCAAGCAAAGGAAAATAAGCATCAGTAAACTTATGGAGTGCTGACTATATATATGTGACTTCTAGATTTTTTAAGGTTCTGCTTCAAATTTCAGGAACAGCTGAATCATTTTCAAACCTTTTTATACAGATGGAAGTAGGGTATGTGACCACTAACAAGAGTTGGTAACAATAGCGTTACAACACTACCGTTGTTTCATCTTATGAACATATAAACTAAGCTGCCTACTGTTCAAGGAGGATCTGAATTTTGAAGGTAAGAAAACAAGACTCTAAGAACCTTCTTATGAATAGCTGCCTACTGCAAAAAAAAAAAAATCTGACCAAAATTGAGGAATGGGCACATGTAAAGTTTGTAGTTTCAAATGAAAATTTTGACCACTGCCTGTAGCACATACTCCAAATGTTTTATCCATCAAAATACAAGTGGTAACACATAACATCAGGAAAGGAAAATCATAACAGATAGTAGGATAATATAAGTACCTGACTAAGTAACCTTGTGTACGATACAAGCTTGACTCCTGTACTCGGCGGTAGAGATGGGAGGTGTTCATCCACCCCTCCCACAACCTACGGTATTCATGAAACAAGAGTTAAATGTCAAAATAAAAGAGTAGAATTATGTTTGACAAGGCAATCTAAGTCAATAAAAATTAGAGAGGTAGTGGTAAGTGGACATACCACTACTACACGTACAGAGGGAATCTCAGACAGAAAACTCAGAAGCTGCAAGTTTTGGACAGAAGAATTACTATCAAGAGAAACACAAGCTATAAAAGTTCATGGCATCAAAATCTTAGTAACAGAAGCGGAAATATTCACACATGCCAACTCATATCATTCTAAACTAATGAATACATAAAATAATTTGGAGGATACAAATGTAACACTAAAAGCATTTTCTCTGCACCTTTTGTAATCATCAAAAGATTAGCAGAAAATAACACAATCGACAAATGTTTAGCATTATGCTCAATGGTTTGTCATACCCTTCCTACAACCAATCAACCCAAAAAAAAACTAGCACTGAAGAGAAATATTAAGAAAGACTCACAGTGTTTAATGTACTAGGGACACAAAAAATGGCCTGTATCTCAGCATGATTCACAATAAACTTAACAGCATCAGGACCTGCAAGTGCACCAGACGATTATGAAATTAGTGAACTTGACTGGACTAAAGAAGGTTCCACGGAATGACACCTACACACCAAGGGTATCATATAAAGGCACTGATATGTACGAATATGCTGAACAAGCATGATCCACGATCATCCATTCTGGTCTATTGATAAAATAAAGTCCTACGCAAGCTCCCTGCTCCAGGAAAAAAGGAATAACACGTCATTTTCTAAAAGAAATAAATATTCAGGAAAAACATGTTTCTTACAAAAAAGAAACTAAGTAGGTATAATAAAATAATGTGCACTTGAAAAGAAGTGACCCCAAGTTTCAGTAATCTTTACAAAATGAAGTCTAGCCACTAGTACTTTCCGTTTCTCTTACATTAAGTTTTTCAAGATAAACAAATCGTTGATATCCACCCAAAATAGAGATGAAAAAACTGAAAAAGGGTTCCAAGTTAGATTACTGATTGTATTCCATGATGTAGAAGTCCGGAACCTATAGCTGATCGAGCAGAACCTGCCTCTCCATAAGTCATCCATTTGTACCTACACATTGTGAAAAGGATATATAAAACACGGCTGTTGTTTACTTTATTTCCTTTCAACCTCCAAAAGTGCAATTTCACATTAAACTTACTCTCCAACGGTCCCATCTATCCGTATACGCGTACCCAAGTATTTGTAGTCTTGAAAATTTTCAACTGCATGTCTGAAAGCACCAAGGCATTATAAAGGAAATATATCTAGCCAATCTAAAAAATTAAATCAAAATTTGGAAGAAATGAAGATATAAACTGATAGCCAGAGAACATAATTTATGAGAACAAGTATTAAGGAAAAAAATATGTATCATAGTAGTGCATGGAACAGGGTCATCATTCTCACACAAAGTTATCATGCAATGTGCCAATATCTGGATGATCAGGGAATCTATCAACAAGCTTCAACGGAGAAATCGCGGATCTGTATGCAACAAATATTGTAAAGATTTCAGAGATAACTTTGGGAGACAAAACAGAATCATTTAAAAAAGAGCTGATATTAGCATGGACAAGTAAAGAGTAAAGGTTCCACCTGTACACATTCCATTTTCCTGTTTGCAGTTTCTCAGGAAGAGCTACACTGTATCCCTGACCTGTACAATATTAAAATTCACTATTTTGTTGGACAAAATTAAAAAATATACAACAGGAAAAAATGCAATAATTATCTTCATAAAAGCATAATAAATAATACTCCCTCAGTCCATTTTTTTAATTCTCATTTCCTAAAAAGAAAATATTACTCACACACAATACTTTATTTCTACTTTATCTACACCCTCAAGCTTTCACTTTTTATCTAAACAAACGATTTTCCTTAAAACTCGTGCCCAACTCAATGGACAGAGGGGAGTAATAATAACAGCTAAAAAAACATAATAGGTCAAGACTGCCCATCTATATATTCCTACAAAAGAGTGGCATACCCCCCAACCAAAGAATTGCTAGTATATCAAACTGATTGAATAGTTATTACACTGTTTAGGTATAATCCCATAAGATATAGATACCAAACTCTCATTAAAAGCAAACTTATAGATAGGTAGGAAATTAATTCTAATTCAGTTATATTAACTTCCTAATAAAACTAAAAAAATAGAAAAGAGGCTAACTAAACTAATAATAGTCTTGAAAAAAATATACTTTTCAAAGTGGCTGGGAATCTGGGATCTCCAAGTATAGCATAATATGAGCATCTCACTACTAAAATCAGTTGCTAAATCAATTAAGAAAAAGGGTCCCATTAGATCAAAAAAGGGTAACAGAAAAGTCGAATCTTTTCAAAATTCACAGCAAAAATCTTGAAAACAACAGAATACCGTGAACATATTCCCCTGCAGTGGGGTTCACAGAAAGGCGCAAAAGAGACTCATCGGCGTCGGCGATCAAATGGGCTTGAATCAATCTCAGCCGTCGCTCAGCGCTTGATTCCATTCGATTTCAAGATTAAATTTTTATCTGTAGTGAAGCAGAATGACGGAACTCAGAAGTCCTATTTCGTTAAACCACTGCGTTTCTTGAATTGGGGTGTAACAAAATATCGGTTGCGATAATTATCGGACCAATTTTTCAAGAAAACGGTTGCGTTTTTTTATGGTAAGTTGTGTGTGTGTGTATATGGGGTATTTTATACTATGTGAAAGTATTTTATTTTATTTTATTTATTAGGGGGCACGCGTTCCAAAGGTGGTGACGAAGTTGAGGATAAATGGAGAATGGGTGTAGGATAAGGGTCTTTATTTTGGCTGCAATGCAAACATTTTCTTTGTGTCATTTTCAGCACTGTTAATGTTAATGTAGGGGTCAATCGTAGGATAGGAGGGGCAATTTTGGTCTATCCTACGCCGCCATGAAGGGCAGGTTTGGTCATTTGTACGCCGAGAAAAATAGAAAAAATGTCTTTTTATTTAAGGAAATAATGATAAAAGGGGTAATTCTAAAAGTAGCATTTAATATTAATTGAATATTCTTATGCTATAGTCTATACTTACAGTAAAGGTTGTTTACTTTTCTGTCTTTTATTATAGGGGCAGTTAGGATAAAAAAATCACCATCTTTAGTGTTTATCAATTATAATTAGTTTTTTTTTTTTTAATTCGATATAAATGTCACGTAGATGTCATGATTGATCCATAAAATATATTTTTTTTATTTTAAAAACATTGGACATTAATTTGGATGACGCAATCGTATTCTTTTAGTTTATGATTTATTTTTTAAAATAAAAATTAGTTTTTTTTTTGGAACAGAAAAATTAGTATTCTTTTAGTTTATGGACATTAGTATTGTTTTTAGTTTAAAACAATTTTTAATTTTTTTTTTTTAGTTAAGAACGTTTTAAAATTTTAAAATGAATAATTTAATATAAGAGTTATTTATTAATATTGTAGGAGATAAATATTTTTTGTTGAGAGTGTATTAGTTAATTGACAAAAATAAGACAACAAAGCATGTTTTGTGTAAAAAAGTAATGACATTGAATATAATTTTAAAATTTTGAACGGGATATAGTCGGAAAGAATAAAAAGAAATTATTAATGAATTATACTCCTTTTTTAAGAAACTATTATATTTAATGTCATTATTTTTATAGTACATATACACACACGAGTCAACTAACTTATTTATTTTTTATAAAATTATATCTCTAAACTTTATTTATTATAATATTTTTTAAAAAATAATGAATAATAAGTATGAAAGTTAATTCGGGACGGAGTATCATTTAACCGGATTCCATTAATGGTGTACAATAGCATAATTCTAAAATATCATTTATCGTACAAAGATTGGTTTGTTTTATCTCTAAATTAAATTCTATGTTGTAGGTATTTATTCATGTACTTAAGTGGTTATACGGTCTGTGTCTATATTAATTAATGAACTAGTACTATATTAGGTGGGATTAAGTACGAGTGTTAATAACAATTGACCTAAAAAAAGTATAGCTCCTATCAAAAAAAGAAAAGAAAAGTATAGCTGTCATATTTAAATTGGGAGAGAGGAAGTAATCAGAAAATACACAATGATTTGTATTGTTATAGATATTGCAAAATGTGTTACTATAAATATATATATATTATTGTATAGAGAAGAATGTATAACTACATGATTAAAATCAATAAAAAAAGATTAGGAAAAAAACTTAGATTTAAAGGCTTCTTCCATTCCACAATAACTTTCACACTCTTAAAATTGAACTCCTTTATAAATTTCACCCTTACAATATTCTCAATTTTACATAAAATGCAGTTATTTTTTTAATGATCACACATACACGCAAATCAACTATATTATTTACTTTATACATAAAGATTTATATAATTATCTCTCAAAACTCTATTCATTATTACACTTACACCATGTAAATCAAACTTAGAAACATGTTCACTTACCATTTAGGCGGCTGTCATACTTAATAAATGAATTATCTTCTTTAATATACATAATAATCAATAATATTGTATTGCACTTTTCAATTACAATAACTTAAAATTTTCAGTAATATTGTGTTGCATTTTTCAGTTAGTACTTACATTGTTCAGTAATATTATGTTGCACTTTTCAATTATAATGACTTACATTTTTCAGTAATATTATACTGCACTTTTTAGTTATAGTAACTTACATCTTTTAGTAATATTATGTTGCACTTTTTAGTTATAGTAACTTACATCTTTTAGTAATATTATGTTTCACTTTTTAGTTATAGTAACTTATACTTTTTAGTTCACACTTTTTAGTAATATTGTGTTGCACTTTTCAGTTATAGTGACTTACATTTTTCAGAAATATTGTATTGCACTTTTAAGTTATATTGACTCGCACTTTTTAATAATATTGTGTAGCACTTTTCAGTTATATTGACTTATACTTTTTAGTAATATTGTGTTGCATTTTTTATTGAAAAATGTAGAATAGTTGAATATAACTTAAAATTGTAAAACATTTTCTCTTAAAAAATTGAATAGTAGAACTTAACATTTCTTGTGAATTATTTATTATTTTATTATATATAATTAAAAAATATTTATTTAACGAATATGAATGTAGTTTAAATGAGAAATGTGCATATAATGATGGTTCAAGCCTCATTGTTCTCACACATTTTTTTTTTTCATTTTATTATAATAGACTATATATAAAATAAATTCAATATTTCATTGAATATGATTGTAGGCTTGTAGGATGGTAAGTACAAAAAATATTCGACCATAATGAGATAAATGGTTCAAACCTTAGTTTTACAACTCAATGCTTTTCATGTGACATGATTATCAAAGGCCCTGGCTATATACCCCTCCAGCCTTATTAGATGTACTCCCTCGATTAATGTACTCCCCCTAAAATGTCATACGTTAGATGTACTCCCCTACAAAATACCTAATCTACCCTTATAAATACACTCCCCTCATTAAATCATAAATTCTAATTCTTTCTTATTCTCCTTCCAACACTCCATACCTCTTCTTCTTCCTACCAACACTCGCGGCGCCGCCTCCAAGCACCGTCGCCCTCTTCCTCGCCGCGTACCGTCGAAGGTGATTTTTCTTCTTCTTCCTACCAACACTCCAAGCGCCGCCTCCTCCAAGCACCGCCACCCCCTTCCTCGCCGCGCGCCGCCGTAAGTGATTTTTTTCTTCTTATTTTCTGTTCAGGCGACGCGGCGACGCCCCCTTGCCCAGCGCCGCCCGCTGCTCTCTCTTCCCCTCGCGCGCCGCTCGCCGGTCGTCGCCTCCCTCCCACGACAACCTTCTCCCAAAACCTGAATCGGCCATGTAGCACTGTCTCCTCCCCCTCTTTCGCTGTGCCACGCTCCCCCTCTCCACACGACAGTCCGCGCATGTTTTTTTTTTTAAACTTTCAACGAATCAGTGTCGACGGAATGCATTCTTGTTGGCAAATTGTTGTCGACGGAATGCATTGTTGTTGGCAAATTGTTGTCGATGGAATGCATTGTCGTTGGCAAATTTTTGTCGATGATAATGCATTTCTTCAACACTGGTTCGTCGAAAATTTTAAGTTTTTTTTTTCGACAAACTAGTGTCGACCGAATGCATCATTCCGTCGACCCTGGTTTGTCGAAAATATGTTTTTGATTTTTATTTTATGTTTTAAAATTTCTGTGTTGAAAATGAGTTGGTGTTGGTCGCCGGAGGAGGCGGCGGCAACGACAACTATTAGGGTTAGGGTTTTAAAAGTGGGGGAGTGTATTTATCATGATTATTTTAGTTTATTTTAATATAAGGATAGTTTAGGTATTTTACATTAATATTAAATTAATAAATGTAGAGGGGGAGTATACTTAACAGAGCTGGAGGGTATATAGCCAACGCCTTATCAAATTATTACCATTATTTTACAATTTATTTGGGCCAAGATCTGCGTAATTATGCGGGCTTTACACTAATTACACATATATTGATTTGTGAAAAAAAAAAATAGATGTAAAAATTGTTTATTAATACTATGACTAAATAAGAAAATATTCGATTAAAAATAATGTAATATTAACATATTGTTGCCCATGTGCCACAAGCCTCCGTTCACCACTCGCTTGTAGTCTACAAGGTGATTGAATTGACACAACAACCTTCCTTCCCCTACATCTCTTATCATCATTCTCCGCACCGGCCTCCAAAGGCTTGCGATCCGTTGCGGGTAAGATTGGATGAGAGGTTCGACTTCGTGAGGAACCGCCCCACTAGACTGAGTCCAATTGCCCCCTCGCTGCTTCTATCATCATTATTAGCGTCTAGGAACAATTTCTCTTCCTCCTTTGAAATATTTAGTTTTTCCATTGATGTTATAACACTCAGAATTTTACCGCATATATAAGCATGAAAATACTCACTCTCGAAGGGATAAAATCAAGATCATATCAAAAGAGATTAAAAAATTAATCCGCAAGATCACAAAATTCCGACTCTCAACAAGGAGAGAAGTTCAATTTCAACCTAAATATATAAATTTTTTTGTCAATAAACTAATGTATATCTGATACTAAACAAAATAAATACTTATATAAGGAGATAAAGGGTAAATAGATTTCAACTTCTTTTTGCATCATCAATGCCCTAGTTTATTAATACAAGAACAAGGCATATATAATGTGATTGTAGAAGGTGACGAGAAGATTGTGGTTGATGCTATTAATGAGGACAAATCTTATTACTCAACTTTTGGGGACTATATTGCAGCTTGCAAGATCATAAAAAATGAGCTTTCTAGTAGTTTGGACTATGATCCTAGTGTAGTAGTGTTTGAATAGATCCATCAAATTATGTAATCAAACTATTTTCTTGTAATATCGAGGAACTAGCCCTATACCCGCGTTTTACGCGGGTCGATTTATTAAAATAATAACATTAAATATTATATTAGGGTCAATTTATTAAAATAATAACTTTAAATATAATTTTTATATATTTTTCATTGTTAGAGTGTGTGAGAGTTAAACTTTTTTTTTATTCTAATATATTTATAATATATACATTTCTAAAAATTTGAATCTATATTATGGTATTTATATTTTTATATATTATAATATTTTTTAATATATTAATAACATATGCATTAATAAAATTATGATTTTAATGGTAAAATTAAGAAAATATTTTTAATAAGTAAGGTATTATAAAATAATTTTATTAATAAAAAAATATATAAAATTACAAATTTCTAAAAACTTCACAACGTTTGTAGTATGCTTGCATGATTTTTCACAATGACAAAATACTTCTACAAAAGTAAGGGGATGTTTGTTTTGGGACTTTGAAGATTTTGAAATTTAATGACTTGTATATTTTGTGTTTGTTTTTTAATTTAAGTAGTTATTGATTTAACTTTATAGTATACAATTATTGGGGTTTATATAGGTTATTATAAATATCTATATAGAGTTTGTACATATTTATAGAGTTGATTTTTGTAGGTAGAGTTGACTTTTGTAGGGTTTATAGTTATTTGTAGATTAAGATTTAAAAATTGTAAAGTAGAACATGTGTGAAATTTTTCATTCCAAAACAAACATCCCTTAAACTTTGACATCTTTCTAGTAACCTATTTTCATGACACAAAATAGTCCTTAATTTTCACGTCTAAGTTTTTTTCCTTTCAATTTTAACATTACAATGATGATATCTTTAAATATAATAAATTAATATTATATAAACAATAATAAAATATAAAAAAATAAAATAATTATTAAAAACGGTTCAATCACTCTTCATATTTATTCGAATAATTAACTAATCAAACTTTGTTGAAAGATTTTAATTTTTTTTTATTAACAATTACTAAGACTTTTCTGAATAAAGTTTCTTAAATTATTGTAGAATACACTCACTCTCTTTATTGACAATTACTAAAAAAAAATTCTCTAAAATACTCAACAATACTATATATATATATATATATATATATATATATATATAT
Organism: Galeopsis tetrahit; assembly: GCA_963675135.1. Classification (NCBI taxonomy): domain Eukaryota; kingdom Viridiplantae; phylum Streptophyta; class Magnoliopsida; order Lamiales; family Lamiaceae; genus Galeopsis; species Galeopsis tetrahit. The sequence continues at coordinate 92,062,986 of OY776121.1, forward strand.
ATATATATATAAAGTTTTTAAAATTATTTTAGATTACATTCACACTCTATGCTTCATTATTGATGATTGAAATGTATATAAAGAAAATACTTCTTCGTTCACTTATGAAGAAAATAATATGCAATTAAAAAAAAGTTTAACAAAATAAATATATACCCGTCCATGTATATTATAAATAATTATTTACATAAAATGTATATTATAAATAATTATTTACATAAAATAGCCCGCCATGTATATTATAAATAATTATTTACATAAAATATATAAATTACATTTAAGTTAACATAAAATTCGAAATTTATTATATAAAAATCGAACCTTACTTTTCAATATTTGAAGTCTGTGAAAATTTATTTTTCTCTAGTTAAAAATTTATTAGCAAGAAAATATTTAATTTATTTAAAGATAAGTATGCAATCTACGAAATTTATCAAGTCATAAAATTTGATTGTCCAATAACTTTTTAATATAAAAAAAATTAAGTAGAAGAAAAAAAAAGAAGATAACTAATATTTTTTTTAATAAAACTATAAAAAAAAATAAAAAAATTGAAGAAATCGATAAATGAGAGAGAATTACGAACACGTGACTCCTTCCGTAATAATGTTTTGAGAACATAAATAAAAAAAAAGTAAACTAAAATTGTAAAAGAAAACTGAAAGAGTGAGGGAAAAAATAATTGAAGAAAAGTTTTTAAAAAAAATTGTAAAGAGAGAGAAATATAAGAAAATTGTAAAAGTAAAAAAAAAATGTAATTAATGTAGACATAAGAAAAAAATGAGAGAAACCCAAAAAAAAAAATATTGAAAATACAGAGGAAAGGGAAATTGTAAAAAAAAAAAAAAAGTAAATGAAAATTGAAGAAAGTTGTAGAGAAGGGAAAGGAGGGAGAACTGGAACAATTATTTAAGAAAAAATATAAAAGATTGAAATGGTTGTAGATGTTCTGAGAGCATAAATTTACCGTCATATAAAATGCAAGCTAAAACATCATAGTCTCATATGGACTAATCGAAGAAAACAAATAGTTCGTTCATTTTATAGTTGGAATTATGATTTGAATGTACCATAATTAGAAGTTAGATGAAAATTACTGATAATCTTAAATTTAAATATTCAAAATTGTTTTTTTTAAATCCTTCGAGAATTTCTTTTGTTTCTAAAAACTTTGTTGCAAATATATTTAATTTAATATTTAATATATTTATAACTAATTTATAAATTTTAATATTTAAAATTAATATTCAAAAAGTGAATTTAGAAGATAAGATTAAAATGATTTTTTTTAATTCTTGCATAAGTTAAGATTAATGATTAAGATTAATAAAAAAATAAATAAGAAGAAGAGCTTTTGAAATAAAATGAATTGAGAAGAGGGGAGTGATATCACTAAAATATTTACATATATATAAAATATAAAATCAAAATTAGATAATACTTAAATTAGATTAAATTTTAAAATAGGAGAATTAGAAAATTTTAATAAGAATGCCTCACAATATCGAAATTTTGAAATGGAAGAATTTGAAGAGAAGATAGATTAAAAATAATAATTATAATTTAAAATTTTGAATTATAATTTTAAGATTAAAATAGAAAAAATGAATTTTTTTAATCAAAATGCCTGAGAATGCAGGGATTTTGAAATAGACGATTTTGTGGTGAAGAGAGAGATTGTGAAGAGTGATAGAATTGTGACACGTGTCCATTAGTATTAAGATAAGATAAGATAAGATAAGATGATTCCATTTTTTTTTTTTTTTGCACTAACAAAATGATCAAATACAAATTATACAATCACTAAAACGAAATAAAAAATAAAATAAAATCGGTGGACAACTACTGTGCTGGGTTTCTTGAATGTGGTGACTAATTCAAAATTAATCAAACTCACAAATCAAGAAAATCACAGTAATCAAGATATAGACGTTAATCACACTTCCGCACTCTCAGAATAGTATCGTATCGCTCAATTAACCGACCATGATTACGCAAATTCTAGTTTTTGTCCTTAGCGATGTTGTTCAGCACGCCAGCTCATCGCCACTTTAGTTTTCCACAAAACCCAATATCCAATTCTTGAAAATCATGCTTAATTGCAAGCGACTGTAGCGATTGACTCGTTGACATGGCGGAGGGGATAGGGAAGAGAGTGTTGGATGAAGGGTGGCTGGCCGCGCGGTCAACGGAGGTCAACCGTACCGGAGTTGAGCTCACCACCACCAACCCTCCCGCCGCCGATCAGTCCCCATGGATGGAAGCTGCCGTTCCCGGAACGTAATTAATTCCTATCTTCTGTCTTTCAATTAATTGTTAATGGGTTGTTGTTTTAATTGTGATTTGACTTGAATAGATAAGGAATTTTCTAGTTTGATGGATAATGCATGAGTATGTTATCAATGATTTACCAAATGGGGTTTAAATTAATCAAGAATTGGGGCTTTACTTGTATTTAGCTAGTGATTTTGTTTGATAGTTAGATGTAAAGGGTTGAGGGTCTGAATTTGGGTGTTTTTTAATTCTCAGTGTTTTGGGTACACTTGTGAAGAACAAGCTTGTGCCTGATCCCTTTTACGGGCTGGAAAACGAGTCGATTTTGGATATTGCAGACTCTGGGAGAGAGTATTACACCTTCTGGTTTTTCACAAAGTTTGATTGCAAGTTGGTATGTGATTCTTTGACATGAGAATGTATTGGTTTTAAATGTGTTTCTTCTCTGATGATTGGTCTTCTAAATTGATTCCAGTCGACTAATCAACACGTGGATCTGAATTTTCGTGCGATAAATTATTCTGCTGAAGTTTATTTAAATGGGAACAAAGTGGTCCTGCCGAAGGGGATGTTTCGTAGACACTGTATTGATGTAACTGATATTCTGAATCCAAATGGTGAAAATCTGCTGGCTGTCCTCGTTTATCCTCCTGATCATCCTGGAAGAATTCCCCCTGGAGGTGGTCAAGGTGGTGATCATGAGGTATGGTATGCCTTGATTTCACAAGAAAATCATTATTGATTTAGATTTGATCATATATTCATTTTTTTATGAACAAGTGTACCCTTTATCTAATTGAATCCTTACATACTATTTTCAACGTCAAATCTAGATTGGGAAAGATGTTGCAGCACAATATGTGGAGGGTTGGGATTGGATAGCTCCTATAAGGTGATTGCTAATTTCTCGTGAATCTTTCCCCTGTGGAAAAGTTAGTTTTATTTCAAGAGTTTCGCTTTGTTTAGTGTTCCATTGTGTTAGTGTGACCATTTCTTGTTTCTTAGTGGCTTCAAAAACTTTTTAATATGATATGATCAATTGTCAAACCAAGAAGTACTCTCGAATTTTGTAGCTACTTTTACTTTTTGCTGCTTGTCCTCTTTGATTTATCAGAAAAACAATTCAGACATTTCATTTGAAATTTTCAGGGATAGGAACACTGGCATCTGGGATGAGGTGTCTCTTTCTGTTACTGGGGTAAGCTATGTTCTTAATATATCTAATCATCATCGAGTTAATATTTCTTGGCATATTTTATGTAATGAATCATCTACTAAGGCTTTACCAATTTGGCTGGGACTTGAAAGTAGAAATATTATATTTTTCCAAATTTGGTGGTTGTAAGGAATAAATTCTTGTGAAAAATCAATATTTTAAACCTTTTTTTTTCCTGTTCACTTTTTTTCTGATACTTTAGTCATGCTTAACGTCCATGCAGCCAGTGAAGATAATCGATCCTCACTTAGTCTCATCTTTCTTTGACGATAACAAGAGGGCATACCTTCATTCAACGATAGAGTTGGTGAATAAAAGCAACCGGGTTGCTGAATGCTCTATGAACATCCAAGTTGGAACTGAACTTGAAGGAGATATATTTGTGGTAGAGCATCTTCAGACTCAGCATCTTTCTATTCCTGCTGGATCCCAGGTTCATTATACATTTCCCGAGGTTGGTTTCTATCCTTGTTACACTTGGGTTTGCTGTGAATAATTCTTATTCTTCTCTGTTGGGCTTTCTATATTTTAATGTTTTTTGTTTTCTTTCTTTTTCTTTTTTATGATTTGATAAACGTCTAGTAATTGGGACTCGGGAGTAAATACCTGTGGTTCTAGAATATTCAGAAGTTCTCCTGGGGCCTGACTTAGCACAAAAGAAAATGTTCAAACATAAAAGGATAGATATGACATCAATAAGATGAATAATGAGACCGTTGAGTCTTATGAACCTCAAGACGTAGAATTTCTCATTTTTTGAGTAGATATAATATTTGCCCATGTAAGAGAGTTGATTAATGTTGATAGTCGATTCAACCAACTTTTTTGTTCGTTTAGTCATGGAGAATAGGAATTTACTCTAGGTCTTCCACCCTAGTTTACTCTAGCTGTCCTTTACATGTGGTCATTGCTACATAATATATCACTTACTCCTAATAATAAAATGATGCATTTCCTGGAGGGCTTTAACTATAAAACCACAGAAGGGAAAAATGCTTAAAAATTCATCCTACAAATTTGAGATTATTAACCATCTACAGTGCTGCACGCCTGGCTTCTGATTTGCTTAAAATATCATTTTTATCTCCAGGGAGATTGAGTCTACAGTGTATTGCTGTTGATACTTTTGTTGTCTTGTTCATATGATTTCCAATATGGAAAATGCTAATGATGTCCAGTTATTATAACTTTTACCAACAACTATTTGTTTCGACTTTTGTTGAAACAAGATCTAGGTATTTTGCTACTCACCAAGAATTATTAAATGAAGCTATAAGAGTTCTTTCTGTGGTTGATCAGCTCTTTTGCAGCTATTCTTCTATAAACCCAACCTTTGGTGGCCCAACGGAATGGGAAAGCAATCTCTCTACAATGTAGAAATAACAGTTGATGTCCAAGATCATGGAGAGTCTGATTCTTGGAATCAGCATTTCGGGTTTCGTAAGATTGAGAGTGATATAGATACTAATACTGGTGGAAGGTATTAAACTTTTTTTATGGGCTGACACAGATATTTATACTTGAGAAACCCAGGCTGACCTTTACTTATTGCTTTCAGGCTTTTTAAGGTCAATGGACAGCCTATATTTATCCGAGGGGGGAATTGGATATTGTCAGATGGATTGCTACGGCTTTCAAAGGAACGCTATAAAACAGATATAAAATTTCATGCTGAAATGAACTTCAACATGATTCGCTGTTGGGGTGGTGGACTCGCTGAAAGGCCCGATTTCTATTATTATTGTGACATTTATGGTCTTCTGGTGAGGCTCTCTCTTTCTCTGAATAGGACAAAATAGAAACATCAACTTATAATTGTGAGAAGATATATGTAAGTAAGCAAAAGAAAGCCTACTTGAGTTAAGACATGATGTGATATTACCGATATTTTTGTAGGTTTGGCAGGAATTCTGGATAACTGGAGACGTTGATGGACGAGGCGATCCAGTATCAAATCCCGATGGCCCATTAGACCATGATCTTTTTCTGCTATGTGCTAGGGACACTGTGAAGCTGCTAAGAAATCACCCTAGTCTTGCCTTATGGGTCGGAGGTAATGAGCAAGTTCCCCCAGATGATATCAACGAAGCTTTGAAACAGGATCTACAACTCCATCCCTATTTTACTGACTCTAAGCATTCCATGGGAGAGATTTTCCCAAAAAGTTCAAAGGACCCAAGTGAGTATCTTGATGGAACTCGTAATTACATCCAAGGTTCGATGTGGGATGGCTTTGCTAATGGGAAGGGGGATTTCACCGATGGTCCTTATGAAATACAATATCCTGAAAACTTTTTCAAGGATGACTTTTATACGTATGGTTTCAATCCCGAGGTTGGTTCAGTAGGAATGCCTGTGGCAGCTACTATAAGAGCCACGATGCCCCGAGAGGGATGGCAAATACCTCTATTCAGGACACTGGAAAATGGGTATGTAGAGGAAGTTCCCAATCCAATATGGGACTACCATACGTATATTCCATATTCGAAACCAGGCAAGGTTCATGATCAGATTCTACTATATGGAACACCGAAGGATCTTGATGACTTCTGTATCAAGGTATACACAATATTTTGTAACTCTTAATTTGTTGTCCATATATTTTGTGTTAACTTAAAGTATCTATTTCAGGCACAATTGGTTAATTATATCCAATATAGAGCTCTCCTAGAAGGTTGGACCTCCCGTATGTGGACCAAATACACAGGCGTTCTGATTTGGAAAACCCAAAACCCGTGGACAGGTCTAAGGGGCCAGTTCTACGATCATCTCCATGACCAAACAGCAGGGTTCTACGGCTGCCGTTGTGCTGCTGAACCAATTCATGTCCAGCTAAATCTAGCCTCGTATTTTGTAGAGGTAAACATGCCCGTCTCCTCTCTTTCTTCTTTCCAAAAAAAAAAGATTTTCTGCGTAATCTCGAGTGTTTAGTATGACATATAATATGTATTTAACTATTTATATAGGTAGTGAACACGACATCGAAGAATCTATCAGACGTGGCTATAGAAGTCTCGGTTTGGGATTTAGACGGAGAATGTCGATACTACGAAGTTATTGACAAGCTCACTGTACCATCCAAAACAACATTATCTACTTCTGAGATGAAGTATCCCAAGTCTGAAAATCCTAAACCTGTATATTTTCTTCTCCTAAAACTCTACAAAGTTTCAGACAAGGAGATACTATCCAGGAACTTTTATTGGTTGCATCCGCCAGGCGGCGACTACAAGCTCCTAGAACCATACAAAAAGAAACAGATTTCCCTCAAAACCACGTCTCTTACTTTCATCAAAGGATCCAGCTACGAGATCAGGATGCACATACAGAATACATCAAAGGAACCAGAATCGAATCAATCGATAAGTCTACTCCACAACAACAGAAATTCTGACATATCAGCATTGCTCGATAGAGAGAGGGAGCAAAGCTTGTTTCGAAAGATGGTGAAAAGCTTATCGAGTAAAGACAATGGTGCACGAGTTACTGAAATCAAAGGAACTGAAACTGGGGTGGCTTTCTTTCTTCATCTGTCTGTCCATGCTTCAAAGAAAGATGAGAAAGTCGATGAGGACACTCGAATTTTGCCAGTTCATTATTCTGACAACTATTTCTCACTGGTGCCTGGGGAGGTGATGACTGTAACCCTTAACTTTGAGGTCCCGGAAGGCGTTACGCCTCGTGTTACGATTAACGGTTGGAATTATGAAAGTGGACATACTGTTGTCTAGCTGATATTGAAGCACTAATCTTATTTGTACTCTGTGTGGCTTTCTTTTCAGTACATGTAACCTTTTATCATCTTTCTGGTGTATGAATATGTATGTACTGTTTATCTATGTAAATGCATTTTATCTTTAGTAGGCTCCTTCCTTATTCTTGGGACTTGGTTGCAATTAACTCAAGATTGAGGGACTACTCGAATTAAAATTGCCTTTAATTGATAAACTAATAAACATATAGCTATATACAATGCATTGTTTATCCAAGAGAATGGAATAAACATAATAACACGGGGAAATTCACAATCAGATAGATTAATATATATGTTTTTAAAAAATTCATATTTTAATTATAAAAAATATATGTGGGATAACAAGTAAAGAATATTGTTGGTAAATACTCAATCTTGTTAATAAAGTATAAAAAATAATAAAAAGTTAACTATTTAAATAGAATAAACCTATACTCTGTGACCCAAAAATTTGTTTGAGCAAAATTTTAAGAGGGATCCGTTAGTGCAAGTCAAAGGACTGTCATTAAATATATCTATTGAAGCACTAATCTTATGCTTTTCACTAACAAAAAGCTTTATGTAGCTTGAACGTTTTTATGCTTTTAGCTGATGGTTTGACGGTTTCGTTTTGTTCTATTGAGCGTTATTAGTTGAGCATCTCAAACTTTTTTTTTTTGAACCAAAGGGTTCTTCTCAAACCTCATTAGAACAAAATAGGGTAAATATGTTTTTTTTAACTGAATTAAAGTCATTTTATAATAACATTAAATATTAAAAATTATATTAATTGTAACAATTTATAATTACATTTATTTAAAATAAATTAAAAATTAGCGTGGGCAAAAAGAGCCATCGCCAACGCCTCGCCATTTTCCTCCCTCATTAAATCGAGGCTAAAAGTCCTCACAATTTCGACTTGTTTTTTTTAGTGACGAGTGATTAGGTTGTTGCTTCATTTGGTGCAGGAAAATCACAACACTGTTATACAATAAAAAATTCTGAAATAATTAATTAAACATTCATGGTGATTTTATTAATTGCACATAAGTGTCATTCTACACTCTTTTCTTTAATTTTGACAATTTTACCTTTATACATTATACTCCTTCCATTTTCTTTACCTTGATTTAAATTTTTTCCCTTTTGAATATACTACTTTACCATAAATTATGGATAAATCTTAATTATTGTATACATGAATATCACCTACAATATTGATGAAAGAATTCCGTCTCATCTAAAAGTCCGAACTTGTAGAGAAGGTGGGAATTAATTCTTGTATATATTAATTCCTAACACTCCCCCTCACTCGTGGGCCGGATTAACACCTCTTACCCCTTTTGGGGAGGAGGCCCATCGAGTGGACAATTTAAATGGATGGAGTGCTTTCAACAGGAATCGAACTCAGATTAACACCTCTTACCCTTTTGGGGGAGGATGCTCATCGAGTGGACAATTTAAATGGATGGAGTGCTTTCAACAGGAATCGAACCCAGATTAACACCTCTTACCCTTTTTGGGGAGGAGGCCCATCGAGTGGACAATTTAAATGGATGAAGTGCTTTCAACAGGAAAGGGGAGGAGGCCCATCGAGTGGACAATTTAAATGGATGAAGTGCTTTCAACATGAATCGAACCCAGATCGTTTGCCTGGTTTGCTTTGATACCATGTGAGAATAGGTACATTGATCACCGTTAATTAATGAGGTGATAGAAATGATTCATTATTTATAAGAGTATTTACAAAGAGATAATTAAGGTAAATACAACAACCATATATAAAAAGATACGGACCAAATTAAAATATATTATTCCTATATTATTATTTTCTATTATATATTATTCCTATATTATTATTCCCTATTAATTTTTAATAAACCAAGTTTTGTAACTTGAATTTAAATTTTATATTACATTAAATAATTAGGGACCGATTTGGGAGGAGGGGATCGTCCCCCTTAAATTTATATTTTTTTTACATTATCTAGTACATTATATATTTAAAATTAAAGGTTATGTGATTAGAACACATGCAAGAAATCATGTTCATGATCACGAGAATAACTACTGTTAAATTGAAAAGTATTGCTTTTTTCTTCGTTTTACAAAATTTTGTAAAATAAATCTGCAATTCACAAAATCAGTAATTGTGCAATTGAATTAATTGTTGAGGGCATAAATCTAAAAAAAAAAGGAGTGACATCTAAAACTCGATCGGTTAATGCATCTTTCGCATTAATATTACTACCACCTTAATTGGTTTGATGTAAAACAATTTTATAATATACTCCCTCCATTCCAAAATTTTGTGCATGGTTTGATCGAAAAATGAAATATAGTGATGTGGATGGTAGAATAAAGAAGGGGTATTATTGGTAATTCATTGACTAAAGTGGGTGGAGATTTGACTAAAGTTATAAATTGAGTTAAGTTGTGGCCCAAGTAAAATAAAGGAGGGGTAATATTGGTAAAAAATATGTGAGTCATTTCCTTTTTTGAGTGTGCAAATAATGTTGGGACGACCCGTTAAGAAAAGTGTGCAAATGATCACGGGACGGAGGGAATATGAAAGATCTCAAGTGTTGGTGTAATATTGCGAACATAAAAAATATATCCTAGGTCAAAAACTTGTAGATTAAAACCTGATCGGATCAGATTAAAAATATATTCTAGGACTCCAGTAATATATTCAATTTTTTTTTCGTTCAATTTTTTTTTGCCAATGTGTAACTTGCATAATGAATATGAAATATTAATGACATGTGCACCGACGTAAGATAATCTTAAATGTCTGTGTAGGTTTCATTTCAAATCGTTAAATTCAGTCGTAACAAAATCAATTCCCAAATTCTTATAATAATGAGTTAATTACAATAGTATATATGTTAATAAGTTATTCAAAAATCGAAAGTTTGACAAATATATCACCAGTTAAAATATTCGACATGATTTTTCAGTGGAGGACAATGTTAAAAATCATATTTTTGCTAGTAATTAGTATCGAAATAAGTGTAGCTTATAATTTCACTATAGACAAATTTGGAGATATCAACCCAGTGATACCAGATGGATGTGAACAACAGTATCTTGTTGACAGTTATCAAGTTGTTATTGATACATTATGCTCGGACGATACAGAGATAAATGGGGCACTATATCCATTTATTTGCCGCAACCTCATTCATGATGTGGGGAAAGATTGCTTCATCAATGCAATGGTAGAAAGGGGCATCAAGACACCCGGTTTTTGTGCCTTAAAAGTAGATCTCAGTTTGACTGATGATAAGGCGCAACGAGTTTGGGATTTTTGTCGTGAGAGGATTAAAGAATGAGGAATCATTAAAAATATGCAATAAAATCGTAATAAAATTTACTTCAAAAGAAAAAAATCGTAGGAGTAATAAATTATAAAAACAACATTCTTTCTTGTTATGTTAATATTCAGAATCTTTTGACATGCATTTAATTGTGGCAGTGAATTTTTTTTTGAGAAGTTTGAACTCTGAATTCATCAGGTTTACTTAGTTTTTTTTTTCAATTAATAATTTTTGTCATCGAATTTTTCATTAGCAGATATTGATGTGGTCTAATTTTTACCTTAAAACGGATAATGGACTCAATCTTTAACTCATTTTTTCCAAACCCCAAATTAAATGATCATTTTTATAGTGTATGCTTTTATTTAGTTCGTGGGTTCGAAACCAAGATACAAACATTTTTTTATGAGTCAATTTTATACAGAGTTTTTGCTTCTGACTTAAATTAGGACTCTCGCTGATAAATGGTGAAATTGATCCCTTATATTAATCGATCCTTAAACTGTGTACCTAAACTTAAAAAAGTACAATTCTAATCGAAAAAACTCAAATGTTTTTAGTAAACGAGTTGATTCAACCTAAAGGATTAAGGAAGTTATTTTTTTGTTTTTTAAATATTGAAAATAACCACTTCTTACAACTCATTTTAAAGATTTCAGTTGAAACTACTTATACTCGAATTAAAATTGCCTTTAATTGATAAACTAATAAACATATAGGTATATACAATGCATTGTTTATCCAAGAGAATGGAATAAACATAATAACACGGGGAAATTCACAATCAGATAGATTAATATGAAAATATATACCTATTAATTAGGTTTAGAGTGCATACAACTTAATTAAATTAAATATCAAGCTAGCAGAATTATCAATCGATCAATGCATAAGAGCATAAGAGTAAGACATTGTTGGTAAAAAGAGGGATCAGTTAAGGGACTTGTGCAAGTCAAAGGCCTGTCATTAAATATATCTATTCTCTGGAAAAAGCATCGGTCAAAGTACCAGTCCCCAACAGCTTGTCCAATTGCCTGCCATAAATGTTGTTTTATTATCAAATTAAAAAATTATAAATATAATTTTACAAATTATTAATTTAAAATGGGACGGGGGGAGTACTACTAGTTAGTGATCTTACTTTATGTGCAAGTGTATTTCCTACAACGGACGAGCAAGTCCACTGATGCAGCGTGCGTGTTCAAAAGAAAGAATAACAAGATCGTTGATTCACAGAATACCCGAATCTTGATAAAACGAAGAACAATTATTCAATAATAATTTCAATATCCAAAAACTACTCCACAATGTCTGGAAAACGAGAATAAAAATCAAACCCTAGGGTACGAAGTTCAGAAATTACAGAAAAACCCCAAAACGATTAAAAATTGCAAAAATAACACCCGAAAAACAGTAAAACGCATTTTTGACCCCTCAAACGATGGAATTTGGCCAAAAAGCGTCACACGTCACAGCGAAGCTGTGAGTTTGACTCGTAGCATCGATTCCACCCGAAAAAGTGTGCTCACACGCCAAAATCGGGTTCCGGCTCTCAAAACTTCAAAAATTCAGAAATTCTTCGGATGCTCTCGTTTCTTCAGAAATTGCAACGCCACTCGTTCTACATCATTCCCTCCCGGATAGAGGAGATTCGCCCTCGAATCTGAATCGGCCTCATCACCAGACGAGGAATCCTCCACAAAGGGAATCAAGTGCTTGACATTAAACACATCAGAAGTACGGACATGATTTGGTAATTGCAGCCTATATGCATTCGGATTGATTTTCTCCACGATCTCAACAGGGCCAATCTTTTTAGCAGCCAACTTAGAATACTCCCGAGCAGGGAAACGGTCCTTTGTCAAAACAGCCCACACAAAATCACCCACTTCAAAATTAACCGGACGACGACGCAAGTCCGCATGAGCCTTATACTTAGATGTAGCCTCCACAATACGAGCATGAGTGTCACGATGAACCTGCTGAATCTGTGTCACCAAATCTGTTGCACTAGCATGGGAAGGGACCTTGCTAGGCAAAGGCAGCAAGTCAAGTGGACCACGGGGTACAATCCCATAAACAACCTGAAAAGGGCTAAAACCAGTAGTACGATTGACAGCATGGTTGTGAGCAAATTCAGCCTGACTAACCTTCGAATCCCAAGATCTGGGACTATCACCAACCAAGCTACGAAGTAAATTTCCCAAAGAACGATTAACCACCTCTGTTTGGCCATCAGTTTGGGGATGATAAGCGCTGCTGAAATTAAGGGACGTGTTCACCGAGCGCCACAAACTACGCCAGAAGTGACTAACAAAACGAGTGTCTCGATCAGAGACAATGGAGGAAGGGAGTCCATGGAGGCGGTACACCTCACGAAAGTATAATTGTGCCACATGAACAGCATCAACCGTCTTCTTGCAAGGAATGAAGTGTGCCATCTTGGAAAATCGATCAACCACCACAAAGATCGAATCATTCCCCCGTTGCGTTCGTGGCAGGCCAAGGACAAAATCCATACTCACATCAACCCATGGCTGCGTCGGAATGGGAAGAGGCATATACAAACCCGCATTAGAAGCAGCCCCTTTCGACACTTGGCAGGTACGACAACGAGTCACAAACCTGCCCACCTCTTTACGCATTGAAGGCCAAAAATAAGAAGCCGCTGCAAGCTGAAAAGTTCGGTCACGACCCACATGACCCTCATTGTGCAATTCCTGGATGATTTTGGGACGAAGGCTGCAAACCGGAATACACAACTGGAGGCCCCGAAACAGAAATCCATCCTCCAAAAGGAAAGGAGAACCACCACCCTGCTGGATCTGAAGAAGAATCTTGGAGAAGAAAGGATCCTCCACATACAAATCAATAAAAGACTCAAACCCTGGAACTTGCACCCGAAAAGTCGAAAGCAGGTTATGGCGTCGACTCAAAGCATCTGCTACCCTGTTAGAGACACCTGCTTTGTGTTTAATCACGAATGTGAACTGCTGGAGGAAAGAAATCCAGGATGCATGACGATGAGATATCTTATCCTGACTCCCCAAATGTTTCAGGGCATCGTGATCAGTAAAGAGAACAAATTCCCGCTGGAAGAGATAGTGCCTCCAATGCCGAACAGCCTGAACTATGGCATAAAACTCCACATCATATGTGCTAAAACGAAGTTTGGAACCCGCCAACTTCGCACTGAAAAAGGCCACAGGACGACCTGCTTGGCTCAAAACTGCCCCAATTCCTGCTTTCGAAGCATCACAATGCAACTCGAAAGGCTGAGAGAAATCAGGAAGAACAAGGATAGGTGCTGTCGTCAATCTATGCTTGATCTCAAGAAAGGCAGTTTCTGCATCCTCCGTCCACACAAACTTGGTCCCCTTCATGCAATCTGTTATGGGTGCCATGATACTGCTGAAATGGGGAATGAACCGGCGATAGAAGGAGGCCAGCCCATGAAAGCTCCTGACTGCCGTAATAGAGGTAGGAGCTGGCCAATGACGAATGGCCTCAACTTTACTCGGATCTGCTGAAAGGCCCTGATCAGAGACAATATATCCCAAAAACTGTACTGAGGTAGTCATAAAAGCACACTTCCCGGAGGCTGCATAAAACTGATCCCGACGCAATACCAATAAGACCTCCCGTAGATGTTGGAGGTGAGAGTCGGGGCTGTCACTGTAAATCAGAATGTCGTCGAAATAAACGACGACAAATTTACCAATGAAAGGACGTAGAGCCTGATTCATTACCCGCATAAAGGTACTTGGGGCATTAGACAACCCAAATGGCATAACCAGCCACTCAAACAAACCTTCTCGTGTTTTAAATGCTGTTTTCCACTCATCCCCAACTCGAATACGAATCTGGTGATAGCCACTCTTCAAGTCCAGTTTACTAAAGACGGAGGCACAACCCAACTGGTCCAACAAATCATCCAAACGAGGAATAGGAAAACGATACCTCACTGTGATCTTGTTAATGGCACGACTATCCACACACATGCGCCAAGTACCGTCCTTCTTAGGGGTCAATAGGGCAGGCACTGCACAAGGGCTGAGGCTCTCACGAATATGGCCCTTTGCAAGCAAATCTTCCACCTGACGACGGAGTTCCTCATGCTCCTTCGGACTCATACGATAATGTGGGCGATTAGGCAATGCTGCCCCCGGCACAAGATCAATTTGATGCTGAATATCCCGAAGAGGAGGTAATGTGTTCGGAAGAGACTCCGGAAAAACATCAGCAAACTCAGACAATAAAGGTTGGACAGCAAGGGGGGGTGTCCCAAACTGTGAACCCGTGGACTGAGCAATAAGGACAAAAACAATCCCAGATTCCTCCATAGCAGACTGAAAAGGCACACGAGATAATAACATAGCAGGTTTGAAGGCATCAGATTTAGGAATGCCTCGAGGCTTGCTGGGTAATAGCACAATCTTACGACCCCTGAAAAGAAACGAATATGTATTCGCACGACCATCGTGCGTAACCTCACGATCGAATTGCCACGGACGGCCCAATAACAAATGACAAGCATCCATAGGCACCACATCACAATAAATCTCATCACTATAAGTGGACCCAATAGAAACTGAAATCAAAACCCGACGAGAAACAGTAACATCCGTACCTTTACTAAGCCACGACAATTTATATGGCTTCGGGTGCGCTTCAGTATCAATACCCAACTTGGAAACTGCCACTTCCGATAACACATTCTCACAACTACCCGAGTCAATAATGAAAGAGCAGACCTTACCCCCAATTGTGCAAGTCGACTGAAAGATATTGGTACGCAACCAATTGTCATCGGTGGCACGTGGGCTAAAGAACGTGCGTCTGAGCATCAACAGAGGTCCCACATCACCCTCAACAAGTTCCTCCGCAACCACATCATCCATGTCCTCATCATAAACAGGGGGGGTGTCATCAACAAGGTCATCATCGACAAAAAGACCACGCTTGTCAGCTCGAGGACGACGACAATCCGCTTGACGGTGACCAGGTTCACCACAATTAAAACACTTAACACCACTGGAAGAAGCCCGATTCGGTGGTGGCTGAGAAACAAACCCACGAGGAGCAGCAGGGTTAGGGGACGGGTTGACCGGATTACGAAATCCACTCGAGGCACGACGGGCCAACTGTTTTTCAGCTTGGAGAGCGCGTTGGTGCGCCTCCGATACAGTCACAGGGTCAAACATATTAAGCACATCCTGCAACTGAATCCTCAAACCACCAATATAACGAGAAACCAATTGAAATGGTGTCTCCACAAGATCAGTACGTGCAAGCAACTGATAAAATTCAGCAGTATAATCATCAACAGACTTAACACCCTGACGTAACAACTGAAAGCGTTGATATACATCTCTCTCATAATTATAAGGTAAAAAGGCAGCACGGATATGTTTCTTGAATTTACCCCAATCAACAAGTTTAGGCTTACCAGATCGAAGACGGGTTGCCTTCGCTTGCTGCCACCAGGCCTGTGCACGACCTCGCAAACGTGTCGCCACCAAAGAAACACGACGATCCATCGGAACATCCTTAAAATCAAGGATTTCCTCCACAGTAGCAAGCCAATCTACGAACTCATCTGCAGCCAAACTGCCATGGAATTCCGGAAGATCCACCTTGAAGCCAGTCTCCCAGCGACGATCAGTGCGATCCGGGCGCGGGGGGGAAGGATCCCGAAGGTGCGCGAACGGATTGCCATCGGGGGTGGCGTCGTCATCATCATCATCATCCAGATCATATCGTTGGGCGTTGGGTGCCCGCGCTTGAAGGGCCGCCAATTGCTGAGTCAATTGAGCCACTTGGTCGCGCAACAGTGCGATTTCGTCCCTACGAGCGTCCTCCATACGGGCATCGAGATTCTGTCTACGAGGCGGCATATCGACAGGATCGTTCGGAAACTGATACCACTCTGATGCAGCGTGCGTGTTCAAAAGAAAGAATAACAAGATCGTTGATTCACAGAATACCCGAATCTTGATAAAACGAAGAACAATTATTCAATAATAATTTCAATATCCAAAAACTACTCCACAATGTCTGGAAAACGAGAATAAAAATCAAACCCTAGGGTACGAAGTTCAGAAATTACAGAAAAACCCCAAAACGATTAAAAATTGCAAAAATAACACCCGAAAAACAGTAAAACGCATTTTTGACCCCTCAAACGATGGAATTTGGCCAAAAAGCGTCACACGTCACGGCGAAGCTGTGAGTTTGACTCGTAGCATCGATTCCACCCGAAAAAGTGTGCTCACACGCCAAAATCGGGTTCCGGCTCTCAAAACTTCAAAAATTCAGAAATTCTTCGGATGCTCTCGTTTCTTCAGAAATTGCAACGCCACTCGTTCTACATCATCCACCCATCTCTGGAATTATATATGTGGCCATGGCGAAAGCAAGGATGAACAAATATCCCTCTGCTTGGAGAGTAATCGAGCTTTAACAAAGTCTCCTTGAAAGTTCTTCCGAAATCTAAAATATATGAGGTAATAAAATTGATAACTTTCTAAAGGAAAGATAAAGTACACACCAAATTAAATTAATTTGAATACCTTTAATGAGACTTATTAGAGTTGTGTTGCACAGTGATAAGTTGTTGGTGCAAGGTTTCCAGTCGTATGTATGATAGAGACCTTTAAGTAAGTTATCCCTAACCTAAGAGTAATTAATTAAACATGTATGTGATGTTAAAAATATAAAATTATGTGTGCATTAAACAAAAATAATAACATATACTTGATGTTAAAATTCAAAATCGACAAATTATTCAATTCTAGCTAACAGAATTATATATAATACATCACTCTCAAATTTGGTTTTATTAATTAATGGTTATATATATATATTTATGGAATTAGAATAGTACTTTCATTTTTACCTGATATTGATCAAACGCGGATTCAATTATGAAGAGCGGAGTCTGAATATCTCCAACCAAATATTCAGGGAAGAGGCACTGAAAAATATTAAATATGATAATTGTAATTTGCATTAATTTAATCTCATATATATGGATAGTTTTATATATAGAAAAATAATTAATTTCTCACCAAAGATGGGTTTCTTACTGATGTGCAGGTGACTGGCAGAGTATTAGCTAATTGCTGCATATCATACACATTAATGTGAAAAAATATATTTTAAATAGTACAACTATATTTAAATTAATATGTAAAAAAAATGTAGACAAGATTAGTTGAAGAAATTAAATACATACATGCATATCATACACATTAATATATATATATATATATATATATGAGAACATATTTAAGAATAGTACGTACTACTATATATAGCTTGGATTATGTTTAAATTAATTAATATGTAGAAAATTAAATGTAGACCACAATGGAAGAAATTAAATACATACATGTATTGCAGTCACATTTTGAGCGAAAAGACCTTCTCTATTGTCTATGGCAGGAAGACCCTCTCTGTGAAAAATAAGAAAAATGATCGAATTAAATATATTTTGATAATGCATAAATTTTTTAAAAATATTATAGGAGTATAATTTATTTATGAGAATTACCCTCGAATGAAAAATCCAGAATCGGAAATGCACTTGACTCTGTTCACATTAGGTAAGAGTGCGCTGAACGTATCGCAATGCAAAATGGTTGCCAACCCACCTGCAGAGGTACCTGATAATATGGCCTGCCAACAATAACATCGAGTAAATAAAAAATAATTATATATGTTCAAATATTGAATAATTAATTGATCATATATACTTACGTTCTGAGCATCCCCATTCCTTTAGCTATCATCTCATCAATTATAGCATTAAAAATTCTTGCTCCTCTAAAAGTAAGGTTGTTTTTCTGAAATAAAAAATAAAAATAAAAATTTAAATGTTAAGGTTGTTGTAATAGGTTACTTTCCTATTTAATAAAAAGAAGTCAATACATTGAAACTTACTAGATCAACTTCTTCAACATTAGATTGAAATGACGAGCCATCACAATAATGAACATAAACTTTATGCCAGTTACAAAAGTCTGAAATCGATCAATAAACATATAAATATATACTATTATTTTCTATAAGTAGTAAAATTATTTTAATATATAATTAAATTATATTTACCTGGATTAAGATTACAGTCATCATCGAGTAACCCTGAGAAGGGCATTTCGGTAATCCTTCCCAAGCGACTACTTCCTAAATACCAAATTGAGTTCACTTGACAGGTTTGGATTGAATTACACCAACCCCTCCCTAAAAATTACAAAAAATTATTTTGAAATACCTATTAAATTTATTACAAAAATAATAAGGAAAAAAAAACACTACGCTAAAGAAAGTATAAAAATTAATATATTCTAGCTAGGTAGAATAAAAATTTGTACTAACTAAATTATACAGTATGTTAAATAATATTTTACCTCCAAGTAAACAATCCAATTAAAAGCCCCATTTCCGGATCCCTCAAAATAGTAGTAAGCTGGTGGACTCCCATCCAAACAAACTTCATATTGAAGATATATAACATCAAATCAAATTATATAGGAGTATAAGTTATGAATATACAAATTTAAGAGTACATATGTATATATATATATATTAATAAATTAATTAATTAAGTAAATTTATAAAAAGAACCTGCTCCTTTTTCAAGGGCGCTCTCGAGAATGGTAATGCTAACATTAGAGATAGCATGGAGTTGAAGCGAAACAAGTGAAAGAAGGAGTAGATATAAGCAACGTCCAGCTGCTGCAATCGTCATGACCCTTAATTTACCTGCAAAATAATTACAAACATGATTATGAGTTTAATTAATTAATTGTTGTGGTGAACTAGAGAATTATCTAATAAAAAATAGAATTAATAACCACACAAATTAAACCTTGCCTTAATGTTCTTCACAAAGAATGCTTTATAATTTCCAGAAGCCCTACACCAAATAAATCTAGCTATTCGATCAAACTTTGCTTTAGTTGTTGTTGAGGGAATTGAAGGAGGAGGATATATATATATATATATATATATATATATATATATATATATATATATATAGACCTATATTCCCTCGTAGTACATACTTCCTCCGTCCTACCATAAGTTTCTCACTTTTCTTTTTTGGATGTTCCACTATAAGTTTTCCATTCCATTTTTGGTAAATTATTTTCTCTCTTCCAATCACATCACTTATACTTTATCTATTATTTTATTATATTTAATCTCATACTAATCTATTATTTTCTCTCTCACCATCACATCACTTGTACTACATCTATTATTTTATCATATTCATTAATTAAAACACCCAAAAAAAAGTGGGAAACTTATTCGGGGACGGAGAGAGTATATTATTGAGAGAGAGTAAATGGTATGGGTGGGGCAAACTTTCTTTTAGGACCATACTACTAGCTCATGAGGGAAAATGGGATGTTTGCAGGCATCTCCAATTTCACACTCAATAGTCCAAAAAAGAAAAAGGATGTGACCTAGGAGGTTGCTTCTCATATTTTTAATTAATTCTTATATCCAAGAAAATTCAAAAAGTACTTCATGTATTAAATTCTTCTGAAATCCTGGCCATCAGAGAGTAGACCAATCCAAATATAATTAGTACTACATCCGTCCCAGGATTACTTGCATGGTTTGATCGGTACGTTGTTTAAAAAAAGTGAATTTAGTGGTTGATGATGTAAGATAAATGAGGGGTATTTTAGGTAATTTGATGATGTGTAAAGTGAAATGTATGGAAAAAAGGAGTGGCAAATTTGAAAATAAAATGATGTTGTGAGGTTATTAATTTTGTGGGGTATTTCCATATTAAGAGTGTGCAAGTAATTTTGGGACGTCCTAATAAGGAAAGTGTGCAAGTAATTACGGGATGGAGGGAGTAGAATAAATTGATAAAGGGTTGGTCTGCTATGGACTCGAGTGCATGTTGTGCACCCTAGTCCATGTTGCACTTTTTGGTAAATGGTGTTGCACTTTTCAATTATTAAACTGTATAATAATATTTTTAGTAATAATTGAAAAGTGCAACACCATTTACCAAAAGTGTAAGTCAGTAAATTGAAAAGTGCACGTTGACTAGGGTGCACAGCATGCACTCGAGTGCATACTAGACTTTACCATTGATAAATAATACTCCCTTCGTCACGGAAGCATTTGCACCACAAAGTGAACACATTTATTAAGAGAAAAGTGTAATGAGTGGAGTGTTGAAGGACAATTTAATAAATTTATATGAATAAAGTAAAGAGAGTAGTTGAAATAAGTGTAAAAGTAATGACATTTTGTGAAGGTAGAAATATTTATTAAAAAACTTTATTTTTAGAAAGTGTAAATTATTATAAAACGAACAAATAAAAAAATAGTGCAAACATTTGTGAGATAGAGGTGTATATTACTCCCTCCGTCCGCCTATAAGTTTCTCATTTTACCATTTTGGTCCGTCCGCCTATAAGCTTCCCATACCCTTTTTAGTAAGTATTTTTTCTTACACATCACTTTATATCTTACCTTTTTCTCTTTATCTCGCTCCTTCTTCTAATCACATCACTTGTACTATATATATTATTTAATCAATTTTTTTAATATTTGTACCAAAAAGTAACGGGAAGCTTATAAACGGACGGAGAGAGTATAAATCTACCCTAGTCAACAAAGGTGATGACCTTAGTCAAATGTTGCAGTCATTTACCATATTTGGTTGATGCATAGATTGTAACGTGTCAAAAAAATGAAAAGGAGAAGAAGTGTAACTAAAAATATATACAACGTTAATAATTGATAATAAATAATTGAGTTTTTTATTTTTAAAAACCCCCTAATTGACCATTTAGGTTTAATTATGAAAGACGATCTTTAATTATTAGATGTAATATTAATTGCGTTGTGTAATATTTTTTAAACCGTAAAAAAAATAAAAAAAATCTCCCGGATCAAAAAATTCGTAAATTAGAATCGGATCATATAACAATATTACTTATTTACTTTAAAAATATTTATTTGTTTACCCATATAATTATATTAGATTAAAAAATAATGTTAACAACGTATAAAACATACTGTACAATAATATTACATAATTACTGTTCATGCAAACATACAATATCACAAAAAGTATTTTGATAAAAGTAAGGTTTATGAATGATCGAAGTAAGGTTTCTAGCTAGTTCTCAATTGTGTGACATTTTGATAAAAAGTTTCTAGCTAGTTCTTAATTGTATGGCCTTTTGATAAAAAAATGTTTTTAAACTCTTGATTTGTTGAAAATGCCATTTGTTTTAAAGTCTCGATATTCGGTCCGATGATCGATTAATACGGGGATCAAGGAAAGAGACCTATATATATATTCCCTCTCATACGACGTCGTACATATATATATTACTTCCTCCGTCCAATTTCATTATTCTCACTTTTTTTTTGGTTGTCCAATTTTATTATGTCCATTTCTTTTTTGAAAATAATACTATTCACACTACTTTATCTTCACCCTCCAACCATCA
This sequence comes from Galeopsis tetrahit, assembly GCA_963675135.1. Lineage (NCBI taxonomy): Eukaryota > Viridiplantae > Streptophyta > Magnoliopsida > Lamiales > Lamiaceae > Galeopsis > Galeopsis tetrahit. Next base: position 92,085,021 of record OY776121.1, read on the forward strand.
CTTATTTACTCAAATTGCCACTAACTTTCAATCACTTTACTTATAAATGGACTTCACAACATTCCATCATACCCCCAACTTATCTATTTTATACATAAATTAATTAATATTTATTAAAATCCGTGTTCGAAAAAATGAACATAATAAAATTGAACGGAAGAAGTATTAATTGACTGAAAGAGATGTAATAAATGGTATGGGAACTAGCTTTTATGAAAGCTGGTAAACTTTACCCCTCAATTGTCCAAGAAAAGAAAAAGAAGCATGTGAGGTTAATTAATTATTGCTAGCTCCATGCAATTTAATTTTATTATAACTCTCTCCATCACAAAAACAATATTTATCTATATATTAATATTTTATATATAAATTTAATGTACGTACGTGTGGTGTTTATTTTTTAGTGGATAATGATAGATTTTACTTCATTTCAAATTAAAATAAAAAAACCTTTTGTACACAATATATACTTTGTTGCTTCCCAGTTTGCTTTCAGTCATTTTCTTGTACACCATACTTGAACCAAATTTGCTTTAAATATTGTTCTTCATTTTACTATGATAGAGTTCTTAGTATAGGGGTTAATTATTCCTTTAATTTAAAATACCAAAACAAAACTATGAGATCAATGTTAAATGAATGAGAAGAATAATATTAACAAGAATAAAAGGATAAATTAATTATTTTGATTAATTATATTCAACCTAAACAAGAAAACATGACATATTGAAGACTAAACTAAAACAAAATAAGATAAAATGCCACATGCCTATATATTTATAAAATAATTGTTGCAAGTATTTATGTGGTCAAATTAATATATGTGACCATGGATCAATTTTACTGTTCATAATTTAATAGAGCTTCAATTAAAATCAGAATAAAAATTTATATAGATTGTACTCGAAAAATTCAAAGTTTCCAACTTACAAGACTTAGGGAGCTACAAGCTAGTTCTAGACCCCTAGTAAATTAGCTGAATAGTTATTTTTTTTTTTTTTTTTTTTGAGTACAATTAGCTGAATAGTTATCAAAATGGCCATAACACATACACACAACTTCACTATTTTTTTTGGTAACTTGAAATAGTTTTGGATTTTTTTTCGATCCTACATGCATTTTTTTAAAAGAATTAGTTGAGTTTGCAAGCTATGTAACTTGTCAAATGTAGAGGCCATAATAACAGATACACACATGACACAACTTCACATTTGGTTCATATATGAAAAACCCCTCTCTCTTAATAAAATAATTGTAGTTAAGTTATGTGATTAAGAGAAATTAAATAATAATCCCTCCAAGTTTTTTTTAATTACACAATATTTAATTCGAACACATCATGTAAAAAATATTTAATAATATTTAAAATAATAAATAAAGTAAAAAAGAGTATTAGAGTCAATTAATTAAGTAGAGAATATATAGTAGATTTTTTTTTATTGTAGATAAAGTAAATTCTTTAATGGAATCCGATCCTATGTACACCCTAAAATGTGGCAAGCTGCATGTGATTTCTTCTTCAAGCTTCTTTATTTTAACATTTTAAAATTACATTTTATTTAAAATAAATTAAAATTTAGCGAGGACAAAAAAATAAAATAAAAAACCTCTCGCTAAATAGCAAAGAAAAAAAGTCCTCGCGATTTTGACTGTTTTTCTGAAATAATTAATTAATCATTCATGGTGATTTTATTAATTGCATATATATATATATATATAATTAAGTTTCGTAGCATGTTCCCAATACTTGTTCAGCAGCGCCCATCTGATAAGGATCATGTTCGCAATGGGAGCGACTTATATTTTCTATTACATGATAGCAGTCAACATTTTTCTCAAGCTTTCGACAACAATAAGCAGATGGTGGTGAAAACCAACGCGTTGCATCTTGCGTATTGAGGCATATGGCGTTAATTATTTGATCCACACATTGTGGTGTTATTAGTGCTAGTTTCTCGTCGCAATCGTCGTTTACACCTTCAACTTCGAACAAAATCGTTCCATTAATTAGAACGAACATTAATAATGCAATCTCGATTATGCTCTTCAATTTGGTAGTCATATCCACAAACTCTAAATGTTCGATCCAAAGATAAGAACTAGCTAGGAAACAACCTAACGGTACTCTATCAAATTTGATGTGCAATATATATGTTATTTGAGATTGACGCATTACAATTTCATCAAACTCAATCGACTGGTCTTATACTAGATTGATTTGTTACAAATATCTGAGTTGAAACTTATACATTAATTTGCATGCATTTATAAGCTTGTTTTTAATTATAATTAAAGTAATAAAACGGACGTGAAGATAGTTTCATGAGTGGGAATATTGATTTAAGATACATAAGGAATTAAGAATATTATTTTTTCACCAAAAACAAAATAAATTTTTTCTTGATATTTTTTTTCATAAAAATATGTGTAATTAATTTTTCTCAGTATTATTGTTTCGATCACCAAAAAATAAATTTGTCTAGGTATTTTTTTTCCAAAAAATAAATAAAGTCTGTAATTTCTTTCGCAAAATATCAATTTACTTTACTTTAATTTTCTACTTATCAAGTAATTGAGCATGTAAAAGTATAACATATGACACATATATAAGTCAATATCGATGGTACGAAAATATAAATTTCTATGATGCAGCAAATTTGAGAATACGAATTCCATGACAAACTAACTATAGTATTTAGAGAACACAAAATAGGACCTTAAAAGCAGAGTACTAGTAGCAAGACAAATTTGGATAAATTAAACACTATTTAGTAACCAGTACAATTCCATGGCAAATCGTGTTGTGTATCTATCTCATTAAAACCGCTTCGATCAAAATACCAATCTCCAATTGCCTCTCCAATTGTCTGAAAATTGACATATCAGATTAATTTTTTTTTTTTAAAATGGAACACATATATATATAAACTAAAACAATAAAGAAAAAAAAAAGGTTAAAAATCTTACTTTATTAGTAAGGACATTCCCCAAAGATGGGTAAATCCACCCATCCTTTTTATATATGTGCATATGACGAACGCAAGAGTGGACAAACATTCCTCTGCTCGAAGATTTTTCAAGTTTCATCAAAGTTTCAATGAAAGCACGTTGAAAATCTGAAATCAAACATGTTTGAAGTATATATATGTTAATTTATTTTTTAAACTAAAAAACATATATACATTTTACATGTAAGTAATACTTAATTTTTCCTAGCTTGTTCCTTACATATATAAAATAAAATAATTGGATTATATATACCTTTCATTATTTGAATTTGAGTAGCATTACATAGTTGTATGTTTGTCCCACAGTTATACAATTCGTGATGACCATAAGCCCCATGTGCTAATAGTTGGTTTTGAATCTGAAACAAATTAAGTATATAATTAATTTAACCCCATATAATTAATCTGAAACAAAGTAATTTTAATTACCTGATATTGATCAAAAGCTGACTCAATTATAAAGATTGGCGTCTTAATATCCTTAACCAAATACTCCGAAAGAGACACTGACAAATTAATATATAGTAATATATTGTTAATTAACATTAGTAATTAATTTGATAAATAACCAAATTTAATTGTATGTATGCAACTCCTCACCAATGAAGTCGGAGCTATTTGTGATGTGCATGTCGTCGGCAATGAATTAGCTAATTCCTGCATATGTGCCACACATATATATATTCACATTAATGATATATATATAAAAGAAAATATTGTTGGGTGAACGAAATATACATGTGTTGCAACGATGTTACTGAATAATTGTTCTCTTAGTTCGACACCAATGAGATCTTTTCTGTCAATTACAAGAAAATTTAATTAATTACATGCAGTATGTCTATTTTTATTATATACAGAAATGCAATAATTTGATTGTGAGTTTACGTACCCATGAATAATAAAACCAGAATCTGCTATACACTTGACTCTGGTATTATTTGTGAAGAGTGCACTAAACATGTCACAATGCAGGAAGGTCGCAACTCCACCTGCAGAGCTACCCGCTAATATAGCCTGTGAACAATTAATATATGTTCATTAATAAAATATATTGTTAATAAAAACAAGCAATTAAATTAATTAACAAAAAATAATGATACATTTTCAGCTCTTGTCAATCCCTTGGCCTGCAATTCCTCCATTATAATATGATAAATCCGTGAACCTCGATAAGTAAGTTTGGTTACCTGAATATATATAGCTTAAATATTAGAGTGTGACAAATTGAGTAATAAATGAAAACAAATATATATATATCGAGACTTACCGGATCAACTTTTTCAATATTCGACATAAACGATGAGCCATCGCAATAATGAACATAAACTTTGTTCCAATTGTAAAAATCTGAAATAAGAAACATAAAATAATTATAATTAACCCACAAAAAATATATATGTTAAATAAATTATATTTCATACCCGTCAAATATAAAATAAAATTTCATACATATATTTACCTGGATTAAAGTTGATGTCATCGTTAAATATTCCTGATAAGCTTAGGGAAAAGGGGAAAGTAGTTCCATAATATGATGTTGATCTCTGGACACACTCCTCTTTTGAGGAACACCATCCACCATACTAAAATCATGCAACAAAATAAATTGAATTAATATTGAAGAAAAATATTATTATAAAATTTGATTGAGGCAAGAAGCTAGAAAAACATAAAAATAATATTTGGTTCTTAAAAAGGATTTAATTACCTCCAAGAAAACAATCCAGCTATTATATCCGTCTCCATATCCCTCCAAATAAATGTAGGACGGTGGACTCCCGTTCAAGCAAACTGTAACATATAAACATAATTTTAATATTGTATTAGTATATTATTATCGTTCGAGTACTTCTGGTACTCAGTTAATAAAATTTTCCCCGTTCAAAAAAAAATGTACGGAATAATAGCATAAATATATATAATAATATTTAATTACCAGATCCGATTGCAACAGCATTTTGTACGACAGTACTTTTAACAAAGGGGTCAGCAAGGAGTAGTTGAGGAGCATTCATGAGCATCATCACACCAACACAGCAAAGAAACCTACCAACCTCCATCCTGCAAAAAATTATGAAAAATAAATATATATACAATAAATAATTCATTTAAATATATTTGCAAGTAGAAATTATACCTTGGCTTGTTCGATTGAAACAAACTTGGTGAGAAGAGTGCTTAATAATTTCCACACGAATTCTAGCTCTCTTTAAATTTATAAACTATGCTTTAATTTGTTGTTGAGTGAATGATGATATAGGAGGAGGAGGATATACATATATATAGAGTTATAGACAACCTCTCATAGATAATTATTGACATATACGTATATATTATATACTCCGTATTAATTATGAGAGAGAGGGTGGTAAAAGACGAAAAGGACATATTTTTCCAAATATGAAGGAAGAGTGAAGATGTGGGTTGTGTAAATGTTATGACAAAATACCAAAATTTGTCATCATCAATTACCTATCTTTTTTTATGGGGAATAATGAATACTTTATATTATATCAAAAAAAAAAAAAAAACTTTTTAAGGATTTGAGTTAAAGCAAAGCTATAAGTAACTAATTATTAATCCAATCCTACCCCTAATGGTAAGCTCACATGCATATGATTAAATTTAAATAAAATCTTGAAATAGTTTTGGATTTATTATAGGAATTGGTAACTTTTCAATTAATGCAGAGGCCATAATAACACATACCCACAACTTCTATCTTTCTTTTTTTAGAGCCCCCCAGAGCGTGATCTCTACGATCAAACGCATTCAAAAAAGTTTCTTATGGGGTGGGGGATCCGGGAACGGGAGGAAAATCGCATGGATTAAATGGGGCAAGATATGTAGAGCTAGAAATTCCGACGGTTTAGGGGTGAGGGATGTTGGTTTATTTAACAAAGCCCTCCTGTTAAAATGGGGGTGGAGATGGTTAAGAGAGGGAGATGCCCTGTGGGTCAGAGTCATTAAGTCTAAATATGGGTCGCTTACGGATAATTCCTCTAGCATAGGGAGGGATAAAAAAAGCTCGATTTGGTGGAAGGAAATTTGTCGCCTCATGAGGGGTAACGAAGGGAGAGTGTTTTGGAACAATTTGCAGGCGGAAGTGGGGAGAGGGGATAGAATCAAATTTTGGCTAGACCCTTGGTTGAACAACAGGGAGTGTCTAAAGGAGAGATTCATTGATCTCTACAATCTGTCTACTAACAAAGAAGGATTGATAAGTGATTATTTCTGCATTGAAAACAGAGCCTGATCTTTCAACTGGACTAGATTCTTTAATTTTCATGAACTTTCAGAATTTATTAAAATGTGGGTTATTATTTGCAGGACCTCCATAGACAGCAACAAAGATGACGTCATAATATGGAAAGGATCCGCCAACAGAGCTTTCTCAACAAGGAGCATGTATTTCTTACTCGCGGAGCAGGAGGCAGGTGTAGCAAACACTCAAATTCAATGGGAGAAAATCTGGTGGAAGAGCATACCAACGAAGGTGTCGACATTAACATGGAGGGCCGTACAAGGGAGGTTGGCAACAGCAGATAATCTTAGGAGGAGGGGTATCGAACCAGAGACGCTAAGCCTTAATTGTCGAAGATGTAACGCTGCCTTGGAGACTGTCGAACATTGTCTTCTGACTTGTTGCTCGGCGCTATCGGTGTGGAGAGAGATACAAGAGTGGTTAGATGGCCCTGCTTCATATGAGAGATTGGTCTGGGAACACTACAAAGCTAGAATTCTGCAGTAATGGGAAGAATAGTCTAAGAAGGAAAGTTCTTGGTTTGATTTGGCAATGCACAATTTGGAGATTGTGGAGAAGCCGTAACGACACGATCTTTAACGACCTAACTTCAACAACGGAAGAGATTGCCAACTCCATCAAATATAGTAGCTGGAAATGGCTTAGAACTCATAAACCCGAGTTATTCAGAATTTCGCTATACGAGTGGGAACAAGCACATTGGATGTGTATAATTTAGATACGGTAAATTTTATGTAATGGGTATTGAATACCCTGTATAGTTGATGGAATAAAATGCTTCACCTTTACCTTTCAAAAAAAAAAAATATATATAGATTAATTAAGTGGTGATGATCTTAATTATAAATTTAATTTTTGTTTTTCATTAATTTATAATTAAATTGATTTGATGTGTACCGGTACCTCACCCGAACCCTAGTTCCAATGAGCTGAAAACGTACACATAATTAAATACCACATATTCATGCTTATGCACACCCCTTTTCTAGCTATTACTGCTATGAGGTATCTTTGGTTTATTAGATTACATAGGATATATTGTTTTATCTCTATAATTTTTATATTTGGTTTACTTGAATTTAGATCGTGATTATAATTGGCCCGAGATTGTTTTCCATGATAATCATGCATTTGGGTGTTAATTAGTTCCAAAGAGAAGGTGAAATAATTTAATCCATCAATTCAAACACAAACCTCAATTCCAAAAATAATGCAATCTCATTTAATCCTATCATACCTTATTTATCACAGCCTGTAAAGCAAACGAGCCCTGAATATACTACCATTTAAAATATTTACAGCTAGCCCATTCCCTTTCTATGTATATACTACTCCCTCCGTCCCATATTAATTTTCATAGGTAGATGGACACAAATATTAAGAAAGTGTAGTAATGAGTGGAGTTTTGAAGGGTAATTTTGTAAACCTTTATGTATAAAGTAAAGAATGAGTTGACTTTTGTGTATGTGTGTAGAAAAAGTAATGGCATTTGTGTAAAATTAAAGATATTGTAAGGGTGGAGTTTATAAAAGATTTTCCATTTTAAGGGTATAAAAGTTATCGTGGGACGTTCCAAAAAGGAAAGTGTGAAAGTTATTGTGGGACGGAGAGAGTATCATTTATGCAAACGCGTCTATTTAAATATTATAATAAAATAATTAGTATAGTTAAGTTATGTGATTAAGAGAAAGAAAATAATATTAATACTTCATTTTTCTATAGGTTGACAACACATTTAATCCAGACACATGTTTTAATGTAAAAGTTGTTTTATAAAATTTAAAGGGTTTCAAATAGATAAAGTGAGAGGTTAATTATAAGAGTCAATTAAGTTGGAAATAGTACGTAGCAAATGTTTTAATTTTTATTTATTTTTTTGTAGATAAAGTATTTTTTATTTTTAAATTTTATGGAAACCAATCCTACGTACACCCTTATGGTAATTCTTACATGCATGTAATTACTTCTTCAAGTTTTTTTTTTTTGAAAACAAGTTAATTAATTAAGTACTTCAACTAAGCTTGTCCGATCCGTTTTGCATTCAAATTTAAATATTCAATCTTCGAATAGTTAGGAACACATCATATCTGTTTTTATGAATTAATCCAATAATTTGCTGATTTCACACTTTTGGATCAATTCAACTAGTGTAAGCTTAATTTCATACGCCAAATTAATATTAATTAATGTGTATAATAAAACAAAATCAATATTTTCTTCTATAAAACAATAAATTAAATAAGTACTCATTTACAATCAAACACAACTAAATATATAAAACAATAAATTAAATAAGTACTCATTTACAATCAAACACAACTAAATATTTATTGGATTATCCTCGTCCACATTTTTCAATCTCTAATCAAATGTTGAACCTTAGAGATCGTTTTTCATTTTTTTACTGGTTATTATGGGGACAAGGCTAGCAAGAATATTAGTTGATATTTGATAATGTGGCTGTTGGAGCTTAATTCGATCTCTTTTTTGTCATGAAATATAATTTCATTTTAGTATTGTAGCTAGATTAGATGCATGACAGTAGTAGATTTTGTTATCCAATTAATTATCCAATCTCAGAAAATTTGGAAGCAATACCCATGCACGAGATCCTTATTTTGAGATGTCTATCGGACTGGCCCTAGCCCTATAGGGCCAGCTCTACAGAGCTACGGGTTAAACGGTTAAGACCCGATTCATATTTAACGGACCTACAATTGTTGGGACCTAATTCTAACCCTAGCGGGCCAATGACTAAACGGACCACTAACGGGCTACAATAATTTTTTTTCTTTTAAAATTAAAGGTCTCAATTGGCACATCTAAGAACTCATTGGTCCTAATATATGATCAAATAAAGCTAAACAAATATTATAATCTAATAGTAAAAAATAATGATAATGAGTAATGGATGGTAATTGACTTCTCAATGGTTATAATAATGACCCAAAATTTGTTTTAGGTTATTTATTTAAAAAAGAAAAAGAAAAAAAAGGTAACAACTCGGGGACCAGCCCGCTGGCCCGATTTAGACCACGGGCTAACCGGTCCGGGTCAAAAAAGTCCAATTTTAAACGGACCTATAATTCATGAACCCTGTTAGGAATTAATATACAAGAATTAATTTCCACCCTCTCTACAAGTTCGGACTTTTAGATGAGACAAAATTCTTTGATGGTAGGGTAAGAGGATTAAGCCCACGAGTGAGGGGGAGTGTTAGGAATTAATATACAAGAATTAATTTCCACCCTCTCTGCAAGTTCCGACTTTTAGATGAGACGGAATTCGTTCAAACCCTAACCCTGTATTTTTCAGGGTTAAACGGGTCAGCCCAATCAGCCCGTCCAAATAAACATCTCTAATAATATATAATAAAAAATAAAGTTGATTAAGTAATTAACCTGCTCCTTTTGCGACGGTGAACAACTTTGTCTTGCATGAGACGGTGAGACTGTTGACAAATTAACACGAACTTAACTAAAGTAAGTGATGCTCAAATTATACATCTAAGCTCGTTAAAATCTGTGTTTAATATTTGCTGAATTAGCATTGATACTGGGGTGCTTGGATGAATGAATGCTGTAAAATGCATATTCCAAAAACTGTGGTTTCCGACGCTTTGTTCATGGCGCTGCTTCTCAACTTCTCTCATCTCCTTTTCTTCACAATCCTCCGCCGATTCACTCACTTTCATCACAGAATCGAATTTAGGCAGAATCCTCTCTTCTTGTGTAAAAGAAGGGAATTTTCGTCTAGGTTTTTGCCTCCACGCCTATATAATCAAAAGCCCACCATTCTTTGACTCCGGAAACACATTCAACAACGGTAATGCCCATGTAATTTACAACTCTTTACTCCACATGTACTGCAAAAGTGGCCAACTCTATGACGCAGTCAAGCTGTTCGACGATATGCCCCTTAGAGACACTGTATCATGGAATTCACTTATCTCGGGTTTCTTCAGAGTTGGGAACCTGCAAACAGGATTTATGTACTTCAAGTCGTTGTTGGGCAGTACCTCATATCAGTTTGATCAGGCAAGCTTAACTTCTGTGCTATCGGCTTGTGGTGGAATCGTGACTATAAAGATGATACATGCTTTAGTTGTTTTAAGTGGCTACGAGAATGAAATTACGATTGGGAATGCCTTAACAACGTCCTATTTTAGATGTAAATCTTTCGATTCGGGTATGCGCGTTTTTGATGAGATGGTGGAGAGGAATGTTGTAACTTGGACAGCTGCCATTTCAGGTCTAGCACAAAATGAGTTCTATGGTGGAAGCTTGAAGCTGTTTGCGGAAATGCATCAATGTAGCAGTCGGGTTTCTCCGAACTGCTTGACGTATTTGAGTGCTCTTACAGCATGCTCTGGATTGCAAGCTTTTAAGGAGGGTGCTCAAATTCATGGTGTTGTTTGCAAACTGGGTATGCAGTCAGATTTATGCATTGAAACTGCATTGATGGATGTTTATTCTAAATGTGGTTGTGTGGAGGATGCGTGGAAGATCTTCGACTCTGCTAAGGCGCTCGATGAGGTATCCATAACAGTTATACTTGCAGGTTTTGCACAAAATGGATTTGAAGAAGAGGCTATACGAATGTTTGCGAAGACGGTGAAGGGCGGAGCTAGTATCGATCCTAACATGATTTCCGCCGTTCTTGGTGTTGATACTTCTCAGGCTTTAGGTACACAAATCCACTCTATGGTTATCAAAAATGGCTTTGCTTCTAATGTCTATATCAGCAATGGCTTAATGAACATGTATTCCAAATGTGGTGAGTTGGAAGAATCTATTAAGGTCTTTAACTTGATGCCACAGAAGAATCAAGTTTCATGGAACTCCATGATTGCAGCTTTTGCTCGTCATGGAGACGGGCTGAAAGCGCTTCAATTGTACGAAGAAATGAAATGGGAAAGCGTGGAACCAACGGATGTCACGTTTCTGTCGTTACTTCACGCTTGTAGTCACGTCGGGCTATTGCAAAAGGGCATGGAGTTCTTAGAAACGATGGAGAAAACGTATGGAATGCGTCCAAGAATGGAGCATTATGCGTGTATAGTCGACATGCTTGGTCGAGCAGGGCTTTTGAAAGAAGCCAAGGAGTATATAGAGGTACTACAAGTAAAGCCTGGTGTACTTATTTGGCAAGCATTGCTTGGTGCTTGTAGTATCTATGGTGATGTTGATGTGGGGAAGTATGCGGCGGATGAGCTAGCTCGGGCTGACCCGGATAGCCCAGTGCCGTTTATTTCAATGGCGAATATTTACTCGGGTAGAGGACGATGGAAGGAACGAGCACGAACGATGAAGAAGATGAAGGAGAAAGGTGTTGTGAAAGAGATAGGTGTGAGTTGGATTGAGATTGAGAAGAAGATTCACAGTTTTGTTGTTGCTGATAAAATGCATCCACAAGGTGAAGATGTTAATGCTGTATTATCGATGGTGTTTGGACACATGAGAGATGAGGGCCCTGCTCGGGATATTAAATTCCTATCCTTGTTCTAGCCATAGAGTTTTGGTCATATGGACAATTTTACCCCTTTGTTAACTTAAATCACAATTTTGCAAAATATCTTCTTTTTTATTTTGACGGGGCAGGAATGTCTTATTGGGAAATATGTGTATATGGGAAATAATAAAGGGAGGGGCTATCAACACCCATGTGTTATACATATCCCAAAAAAATTTAGACAAAATTAGACATAAATGCATTTACTAAAATGTCCTTTAAACTTAAAAAAAAATATAAACACATCCCTAATAATTATAAACATACCCCATATGCCAATTCTTTAACTCTCCAAACATTTAATCTTCATTCCAACATTTTTTTACTTTTACTTCATGCATAAACCCTCCAAATGATGATATAATCATAACAAACATAGTCTTTCAAGAAGAAAACGTGATGAACAACGTTAATATAAGTATATTTAATATTTTTTACACTTTTTTTTACGATATATACAGATTTTGAGTTTACCAGTCGACGATATGTTCGGCCAGAATCGTGGCCGAACACATCAATGTATGTACGGCCGGAATGGCCGAACACATCAATGGGTGTACGGCCAATTTTGGTCGAACACAATTTTTCCAAATTTTTTTGGTCAAGTTGCGTACGGCCACTCTCTGGCCGAACATCCCTAAAGACGCACATGAGTTATTGGTCGAACAGATTGTTGAGTGTACATGAGTTACTGGCCGAACACATCAATGGGTGTACGGCCAATTCCGGCCGAACATAATTTTTTCAATTTTTTTTTGGTCAAGTGGCGTACGGCCAGAGTGGCCGAACATCTCTAAAGGCACACATGAGTTATTGGCCGAACAGATCATTAAGTGTACATGAGTTACTGGCCGAACACATCTTTGTTTGTACATGAGTTACTGGTCGAACACTTTCGATACAGCAGCAAACACAACAGCAAAATGACGTAAAAACGAGACTCAAAACAACATTTTAACATATCCAACTCATTTTCTTTATGCAATCTTTACACAATATCTTCAACAACGAGATGTTTACAATATTATCATTCCAAATCATCTAAACAATTCAAAAGTATCAAAATTTCTATAAACCCTAAATATAAAAAATTCCATAAATCCCAATTTTTATTTTTTTAGTTTTGTTTGTAAAGGAGAAAAGGTTAATAGGGTTTGTTCAGTAAAAAAGAGATTTTGAATGAAGAAGGGTATGAAAGGAATGTTGGAATTAATGGGAATTAATTGGGTTTTGACACCCTGATCTAATTTAATTAATTAGACGGACTAAACGTTAATTTAGAAATAATTGAACGTGACATGGTCGTTCTACTCGCGGAGTAGATGAACGTGGTATATTTAATATCTCAAAACCGAGTTAAGGTGAGTGAGAAATTAATTGTTGAAGTTGAAGAGGTTCAACTTGGAAAGTTTGAGAAAGTGGGAATTTGTCCCACATAGGAAACCTACAAAACATTTATGATGTATAAAGGTATTGAAGTAACTTGGTAGTTCAACTATCTAAAATAGGGACACTCCTCTAAGAGCCACACGCGCGCGCGCGCCCGTTCGTCCGGCTCGGCTCGGCTTTGGATTTGGATTTGGATTTGGCAATTGGTCTTTGGCCTCATTCCAAATTTACTTACACTGTTCTTTCTTGTGCCGGATTTATATCCGAGAGTGTTCAGATCGTACTATCCTGGGCGTATTCTGTTCTGCGGGAAAAGGGTTTCCCTTGACTCGACTTATTTGTGGAATTTACTTGTTATTCTGATATTTTTGATATTGCAGTTTACACGGCGTAGACCAGTTTCCAACAATCGCAGAACAGAATATTTAATTAGTATTTTCGGACTTAATTAATTGAATTAATATTTTCGAAACTAATTAATTTAATTAAGATTTATTGCAGTATCAAAGATGAATGATAACATGGATGTCGATCCCGTTAATTCGGAAGCAGTGCGTGGCACTGAAAATATTTAATTAGTATTTTCGGACTTAATTAATTGAATTAATATTTTCGAAAGACCAGTTTCCAACAATCGCAGAACAGAATATTTAATTAGTATTTTCGGACTTAATTAATTGAATTAATATTTTCGAAACTAATTAATTTAATTAAAATTTATTGCAGTATCAAAGATGAATGATAACATGGATGTCGATCCCGTTAATTCGGAAGCAGTGCGTGGCACTGAAAATATTGGCAACAATGCTAATAACGGAGCATCTCCCGATCGCTCGGAGTCGCACAGTTCCGACTTGAGATCACAAGGAAAACAAAGTGATCATGCGGAAAGAGTAAAAAACAGAAGCAATCCGCATGAACCACTCCCTGCCTTCCACAATCCCGTGTTTACCTTCTCCGCACCAGGGCCGAGGCCTATGGTCGTACAAGGAGAAAAGCCGGAAAAATTTTCCGGAACTGAATTCAAGCGATGGCAAAGTAAGATGCGATTTTACTTGACCATGCTTGGAATGGATAGGTTTCTAACCGAAACAAAACCTACACAGCCTGAGGCAAATGCTAGCCAACAAGAAAGGATCTTCTATGATCAATGGCTAAGTGGTGATTATCTATGCAGAAATCACATTATTGGAGGACTTTCTGATGCCCTCTACAGTGTCTACTGTGACATTCAATCTGCCAAGGAACTGTGGGAATCCTTGGAGAAGAAATACAGAACTGAAGGCGCCGGATTAAAGAAATTCGTCGTTTCACAACTGTACGATTTTAAGATGGATGACAATAAGTCTGTAGTGGATCAAGTCCAGAAACTGCAGATTATTTTCCACAAGATTGCTGCTGAGGATATGGTGTTACCTGATGCATTTCAAGTAGCGACCGTGGTCGAGAAACTGCCTTCATCGTGGAAGGATTTCAAATCATATCTAAAGCACAAACGAAAGCTGATGAGCTTGGAGGACCTGATTATCCGTCTCAGGATTGAGGAGGACAATCGGAAGAGAGAATGCAAGGGATCTGCCCCCCAGATTGAAGCCAAAGCTAACTTGATGGAACAAGAGGGTCCGTCAAGGAAAAGGAGACGTCCAAACGAATCTGCTGCCCCCACAACGAAGAATGTGAAGGGGAAGGGTCCAGCCACAAAGCAGAAATTCACTGGAAACTGCTACAACTGTGGGAAACCAAACCATAGGTCCAGTGAGTGTCGTCAACCTCGTCGTGACGATAAGGGAAAGGGCAAACAGAAAGCACAAGATTCTGTGAACCTTACAGATTTGGACATGTCCGCAGTGGTGACAGAGGTCAACATGGTGGACAACAAGAAAGAGTGGTTTGTGGACACTGGTGCCACCTGCCACGTCTGCTCGGAGAGATCTGCATTCACAGACTACTCTCCATCTGATGGGAGAAAATTGTTCATGGGCAATCAAGCCTCATCTGAAGTGGCTGGAATTGGGTCAGTGGTGCTTAAACTGACATCTGGAAAGGAGCTAACATTGAAGAACGTGCTGCATGTCCCAGACATCCGGAAGAATCTGATTTCGGGATCTCTTCTAGTTAGCAACAAATTTAGACTAGTCTTTGAAGCTGATAAGATAGTTCTAAGTAAGTTTGGTCAATTTCTCGGGAAGGGTTATCTCGAGAATGGTTTGTTTAAATTAAGCATAATGGTTGTAAGCCCCAAAGACAAACAAGTTATTAATGAAATTGCTTCCACTTCTGCTTATATCGTTGAGTGTTTCTCTTTATGGCATTCTAGATTAGGACACGTGAATCTAAAATCCTTAAAGCGATTAGTAAATCTCGATTTACTTAAAATTGACAACGTTGATACATCCAAACGATGTGAAATATGCACGGAAGCAAAAATGACCAAACTACCGTTTAAAACTGTTGAAAGGAACACTGCTGCTCCTCTAGACTTAATTCACACGGATGTATGTGATTTGAAGTTTGTACAAACTAGAGGAGGGAAAAAGTATTTTATTACTTTTATAGACGATTGTACAAGATTCTGCTACGTTTACCTCTTAAAGAGTAAAGACGAAGCTATTGAAGCTTTTAAACGTTACAAAACTGAAGTAGAGAATCAATTGGACACTCGAATTAAATCAATTCGTAGTGATAGAGGAGGAGAGTACATAGCTCCGTTTGAACAATTATGTATTGTATCAGGGATTATACATCAAACGACAGCCCCTTACTCACCTCAGTCTAATGGTGTGGCGGAAAGGAAAAACCGAACACTAAAGGAGATGATGAACGCAATGTTAATCAGCTCTGGTCTACCTCAGAACTTGTGGGGGGAAGCTATCCTGTCGGCTAACCACATTCTGAATAAGATTCCTCATAAAATTAAGGATCAAACTCCTTATGAAGTATGGAGGAAACGAAAACCTTCATACAACTACCTCAAAGTGTGGGGGTGTTTGGCTAAGGTTGAAGTACCGCTTCCTAAACAAGTTAAAATCGGACCTAAAACCGTCGATTGTATCTTTATAGGATATGCTTCAAATAGTAGTGCCTATCGATTTCTGATTCACAAATCCGAAGTACCGGATATGACAGAAGGCACTACAATTGAGTCAAGGAACGCAGTATTCTTTGAAAACATTTTTCCTCTTAAGGAAAGAGAGGAAGACTGTTCGAGTAAAAGAACTCTCGAAGCAACGGACGGCACTGTTAGTCCTTCCACTCAAGAGAGTGAAGAACCGAGACGCAGTAAGAGAGCTAGAATTGATAAAGATTTTGGTTCAGACTTCATTACTTATGTTTTGGAGGAAGAAGAACCCAAAACTATCAAAGAAGCAATGGCAAGACCAGATGCACACCTCTGGAAAGAAGCCATAAAAAGTGAATACGAGTCTATTCTCTTAAACCACACATGGGAGTTGGTTGACCTCCCCAAAGGTTGTAAGCCCTTAGGATGCAAGTGGATCCTTAGAAGAAAGTACAAAGCAGATGGATCTGTTGATAAGTACAAAGCTCGTCTTGTTGCAAAGGGGTTTAAACAAAAGGAAGGGTATGATTTCTTCGATACATACTCACCAGTGACAAGGATCACCTCCATTCGGGTGTTGGTCGCTATTGCTGCGTTGCACAATCTCGAAATACACCAAATGGACGTTAAGACGGCATTTCTTAATGGTGAGATGGATGCTGAAATATACATGGATCAACCTGAAGGATATGTTGCTCCTGGGAACGAGAAAAAGGTGTGCAAACTCGTTCGATCACTGTATGGACTTAAGCAAGCTCCTAAACAGTGGCACTTGAAATTTGACAATACGATGTTGTCAAATGGGTTTCGAATTAACGAATGTGATAAGTGTGTATACGTGAAGGACACACCAAATGGATATGTTATTGTGTGCTTATATGTCGATGACATGTTAATCATGAGTAACAATCACGATATCATAGTTAATACGAAAAACATGTTAAGTAGAAACTTCGACATGAAGGACATGGGATTAGCAGATGTGATTCTTGGAATCAAGATAGAGAAAACGTCCAATGTAATTTCCTTGACACAATCTCACTATGTGGAGAAGGTACTAAAGCAATTTAAGGCCTTTGACGATCCACCTGCTAAGACACCTTTGGAACTCAATGTTCACTTGAAAAAGAACAGAGGAGAACCAGTGGCTCAATTAGAATACGCAAGGATCATTGGAAGTGTGATGTACATCACGAACTGTACACGCCCTGATCTTGCCTGTTCGGTAAACAAGTTGAGTCAATACACGAACAATCCAAGTCATGAGCACTGGAAAGCGTTGAAAAGGGTATTAAGATACTTGAAGTACACCATTGATTATGGGCTTCACTACACAAGACATCCAGTTGTAGTCGAAGGATACAGTGATGCAAATTGGATATCAGACACCAAAGACTCGTTGTCCACTAGTGGAAATGTATTCACTATTGGAGGAGCAGCAGTGTCGTGGAGGTCCAAGAAACAAACATGTATTGCTCGTTCCACAATGGAATCAGAATTTATAGCGTTAGACCTAGCCGCTGCAGAGGCTGAATGGTTGCGTAATTTTCTGGAAGACATTCCTTGTTGGAGAAAGCCTGTACCTGCGATGACGGTACACTGTGACAGTCAAGCTGCCATTGGGAGAGCTACGAATGTCATGTACAACGGAAAGTCGAGACACATACGTCGTCGACACAACTCCGTTAGAGAATTGATCTCCACTGGAGTAATGTCCATTGATTATGTCAATACGAAGGACAATATAGCGGATCCGCTCACGAAGAGCATAAACCGAGATCAATTGAACAAGCTGGTAGAAGGAATGGGTCTAAAACCCACAATAAAAACCAAAGCAGTGGTAACCCAACCATGATGACTGGAGATCCCAAGAACTTGGTTCAATGGGAAAACGAAGCTGTGGAGGTTAGTGTTAAAACACTTGAAAATTACGACTATTCCGGACAGCACTATCTCAAGTGTTAAAGACCCGTAAGATGTGGTAAAGGCTGAGTCTTCGACTCTTAATGATTCCTAGAGTATAACGGGATACTCGAAAGGAAGTCACATATATAAATGAGAAGTGAGGGCCGCTTCGACCAAACATTTATGAACACAAAGGACGTCCATGGCCAAAACGGACAAAAACGTGAGAACGTTACAAAGACGAGATTGAAGTGTGCTGACACTGTTGTCTAGGTATACACTTTGGAGGAATAGTTCAAGGCATCGCGTCCACTAAGCCGCCGGTATATCCGATAGTGTTTGGCTACGGAAAGTTCAAGGCCAAAAACCACTTATCCGGAAGCACGGAGATCTCACTCGAACTGAACACTGAGTCTGATGTTGTATAGATACGATTTTCACTCATGTGGGGGATTGTTGGAATTAATGGGAATTAATTGGGTTTTGACACCCTGATCTAATTTAATTAATTAGACGGACTAAACGTTAATTAAGAAATAATTGAACGTGACATGGTCGTTCTACTCGCGGAGTAGATGAACGTGGTATATTTAATATCTCAAAACCGAGTTAAGGTGAGTGAAAAATTAATTGTTGAAGTTGAAGAGGTTCAACTTGGAAAGTTTGAGAAAGTGGGAATTTGTCCCACATAGGAAACCTACAAAACATTTATGATGTATAAAGGTATTGAAGTAACTTGGTAGTTCAACTATCTAAAAGAGGGACACTCCTCTAAGAGCCACACGCGCGCGCGCGCGCGCCCGTCCGGCCGGCTCGGCTTCGGATTTGGCAATTGGTCTTTGGGGCCCACCTATCTTTTTGCAGACCCAAAAACTCCGAAAGCCCAACTCAGGAATGGGCTCGGCCCAATTCGAACTACTTCAGTCTCAAACTTAGTCTTCAAGATCAACCGCTGCAATATTTTTGCAATATATTCCCACGATTTTCTCAACAACCTCCTAGGGTTTCTTGTGCCTATAAATACAGACTCTTCCCTCATTCCAAATTTACGCTGAAATTCGCCCCTCTACCCTTCTACTCTCCTCTCGTCCCTACGCAGTGTATTGAGCTACCGAAAGCCTTACACTGTTCTTTCTTGTGCCGAATTTATATCCGAGAGTGTTCAGTTCGTACTACGTACGTTCGCCGATACTTCTTATACAGTGGTGCTACTGTGTATTAAGTGAAAGTCGTTTTACCTTTGGGAACGGAACGCCGTAACAGTCGAGCACTATCCTGGGCGTATTCTGTTCTGCGGGAAAAGGGTTTCCCTTGACTCGACTTATTTGTGGAATTTACTTGTTATTCTGATATTTTTGATATTGCAGTTTACACGGCGTAGACCAGTTTCCAACAAGGAAAAAATGGGGTGTGTTTAGTATTTTAAATATATTTTTAAATTTTAGTGGGGTGTGTATAACATATTTTGGGGGTGTTGATAGTCATGTGTAATAATAAATTGTATATGCACATGTATTAATAATAGCATAAGCTATGAACAATTCATTCTCTCACACTTTGATTGGTAAATATGAATGACTATCATTAATATTTTTTAATTAAAAAATATTACTGTAATAATCTAATAATGCTTAAATATATATAATATAATGAAAATTATTAGTTTGAGAACTCAAAAATATTTATTAATTTTATTAATAATGTGTAGAGTTTTAGGGGGCAATTTTGTAAACTTTTACGTATAAAGTAATAAAAGAGTTGATTTATGTATATGTTTGGACTCAAATGTAATGACATTTTATGTAGAATTGATGATATTATGACGATGCAGGTTATAAATAGTTTTTTTATTTTAATGGTGTAAAAAAATTATTGTGAGACGTTTCAAAAAAGGAAGTGTGAAAATTATTATAAAACGAAGGATGTATCAAATCACTAGAGAGGAGCACACTCATAAGTCTTAAGTCTACACCACTAGGCCAACTCTTTGAAATTGAATCGTCTTTTGATTCATTTTGTTTACATATCATTTTTATATTTAATTGAAGACATGTGTCACAATTTGGTAAATTGATTTGATTTCTAAAATATTACATGTAATTAAATTATTGACTTAGATTTTTTAAAAGATGGAAAGTTTTATCAACTTTTTGAAATTAAATTAGTTGACTAATTTTCTAAAATTAAAATTCTCAAACATACCATTAATGAAAATTCTAATTATGTACTAAATCAATGAAATTAAGAAATAAATTATTTCATAGTTTTTTTAATTTCTTTTTTATTCATTGAAATAAATATGTTGCATGCATACAATAAATTATCAATATATTATTCACAATTACTTGATTAATAATAAAAATTATAGTTTTTAAATAAATGTTACAAAATATAAAATTTTCTCTTTAAATTATTTAAATATATTAATATGTAATGATATTAGGGTGAAATATGATATTTAGGTATCATTTTTCCTTGCAACCTTACGTGACCAAATTTAAAAAAAAACGCTTATTGCTCTGATTATATTAATATTCTGATTTTTTTTTTTTGCGTAATTTTAAAAGTAGTTATCTATTTTTTAACAATAATCTTTCTTAAAAACTAATTTTGATTTTTAAAATAATTTATCTTTCCTCTCATTTCTCTCTCTCTCTCTCCAACATTTCATAATTATAATTTTATTTATATTATTTTTTTAATTATTTTTTTCATCATTCTCTCATAATAAATAAATCATTCTTACCTTATTTGTAACTGTTTTTCTTGAAATTCTTAAAATCACAAAAATTAAAGTTAGACGCTCCATTAGTCCAGCCCAACTACACTCTTGATTTTATAGCCGTTACGGCGATCATCTACAAATGAACGGTCCAGATTAATCCAGTTTCAAAATTCGTTTTTCAAAATCAAAAGGAGCCCCCCCTTTCCCTACCGTTTGTCAATTTCATTCTTTCTCTCTCTACATTTCTCCCCTCTCTCTCTCTCTCTTTCGCTCCCGCTTGCTATCGCTTTCTCTTTGTGAGCTCTGGAATTACAATGGATGGTAAGAACTCTATCTCTCTCACACACAGGCACTTCACACGCACGCACAGTTCTGTTCATTTTCGTATAATGCTTGATTTGTGCAATTCTTGGTTTACAGATCAAACCCTAGATACCCTATGTTCTAATTTTGACGAAGCTGTCACTCTGTCCCCCCGCAATGCTGGTTCGTTCTTATTTCGTTAGTATTTTCTTTAATTATCCGCAATTATTGGTGAATGTGTGAAGTTGATTTTGGTTTGTTTTCCTTGTAAAAGAAATTGACGCTGATCAGACCGTAACGACGCCAGATCAACAATTAGGTTTGTGTTTTATAATTTTTCCCTCTTCTTCTTTACAAAGGGTTTCATAAACTGTTTAATTAGGGTATAGTCTTGACCAGATTTAAGTATTTATTTTAGCGTGTTCTGTATTTTTTAGATTGAACGCAGTTAAAGATTACTTGTTTGTGGTCAACAATTTTTCAAGAATACCTAAGTCCTGCCTTTCAATCTGATGACGTATCTATTAAGTGAAAAATAATTGAAAATTTTACTTGACAGAATATGCAAGTCAAAGTCGGGCTGATTTCAAAAAACTTGTTTGGATCAAATATTTTTGTCTGAGCACTTATCTTTTCTGTTTGGGGAATTGCTCTTAGGACAATGTTAAAGAAATTTTGGTTTAGTGGATATGTTCTAATGATTGATATCATCAATTAAACTGTGAACAATCTTGAAAAATTTCCTTGAGAAAATAGGAGATAATGCAAGTCAAAGTTGGGTTGTCCTCAATCAATTTGCTTGGATCAAAAATTTTGTGTGAGCACTTTATCTCATGTGTTTGGGAATTTGCTATCAGGACAATGTGAAGAAAATAGTGACTCAGTGGATATCAGTGTTGCTTCTGAAGATACTCAAGAAGCATGTTCTGGGAGCCAAACTCTTCCAATTTTCCTGAAAATTGAAGATCTTAGCAACAAATTACAGGTAAAATGGTGGAAAGATTCTACATTTTTTGTAAAGTTTCCATTTCAAGAATTTATATTTTGAGTTTTTGATAATAATCATTAAGTACTCTGCTTGCAGGTTATTAGGAAGGAGCATGCACGTCTGTGCAATGAAGTGAAGGACATGACATTTGATTCTTTACTTGGTTCTGAAGCTTTCACTTCTCTTCAAAATCTTAGTACGTAACACCCTTATCAATCTTCTTGTCTCCTTGAGAAATTAAGTTTTGACAGCCTTTTTTTTTAAATTTATAGTTTTAACTTTTCGGCATGCCATCTTTAGGCGCTGAGCATGAACTTCTAAAACATAAGTACCAGGAGGAGTGCGCGCTACTGAAAAATAAGTATCTTGAGGAATGCTCAGAAAGAAAAAGGCTCTACAACGAAGTGATTGAGCTCAAAGGAAATATTAGGGTCTTCTGTAGGTGCAGGCCGTTGAAAGAAGATGAGACTGAAAAAGGTTCCAAATCTGTTGTTGAGTTTGATTCGTCACAGGATAATGAGCTTCAGATAATTAATTCTGATTCTCTTAAAAAGCAATACAAATTTGATCACGTATTCAAACCTGAGGATAACCAAGGTAACATATAACTTCCCATGGATATGCGTTTCGTTAATCCTCCTATAGGACCTCACTTTCTTCTTACACAATTCCATGACTTTTTCTTTTAATATGCAGATGCTGTCTTTAATGAAACACTACCTATAGTGACCTCTGTCCTTGATGGTTACAACGTGTGCATATTTGCTTATGGACAAACTGGCACCGGAAAGACATACACAATGGAAGGAACACCAGAAAATAGGGGTGTTAATTATCGTACTCTAGAGGAGCTGTTTAGAATTTCGAGGGAAAGAAGCAGCATCATGAAATATGATTTGTTTGTGAGCATGTTGGAAGTTTACAATGAAAAGATAAGGGATCTTCTGGTTGAGAACTCTAACCAACCTGCTAAGAAGTGAGCCTCTTTACAATCTTTGCTTGCTTGCCTTTTCTTTTACTTTTATAGTATTGCCAG
Source organism: Galeopsis tetrahit (assembly GCA_963675135.1). Lineage (NCBI taxonomy): Eukaryota > Viridiplantae > Streptophyta > Magnoliopsida > Lamiales > Lamiaceae > Galeopsis > Galeopsis tetrahit. The sequence continues at coordinate 92,108,212 of OY776121.1, forward strand.
AAAAGCAGTTTTATTAAACCCCACCCCCTGAGTCTTTTACTTCTCCAAGTCTCTTTGGTCTGTGATATCAAACTATACATTAAGTTTGGCAAAGAATAAGATTAGGAAATAAATAGTGATGGTTTTGATATTATCAAGCATGTTAACATTTGCAAATGCAGATTGGAGATAAAACAATCAGCTGAGGGCACTCAGGAAGTCCCTGGACTAGTTGAAGCTCATGTCTATGGTACGGATGAGGTTTGGAATTTGCTAAAATTAGGAAGTCAAGTAAGATCTGTCGGATCCACCAATGCTAATGAGTTCAGTAGCCGTTCTCACTGGTAATTAATAGCTTATTCTGGCATCTGTCTTAATTTTTATGGACATATCTGTAGTGAAATTGAAATTAAGTATCTGTATTGGTTTTTTATTGCTATTCATCTGATCAAGTGCTACTTCAGTTGAATTAATTTCCCCCGTTTTATTTCTTTGAATATATGCTGCAGCTTGTTGCGGGTGACTGTGGCAGGAGAAAATCTAATAAATGGACAAAGGACAAGAAGTCATTTATGGCTGGTTGACCTGGCAGGAAGTGAACGTGTTGGTAGGATTGAAGTTGAAGGTGATCGTTTGAAGGAGTCGCAGTTCATAAACAAATCGTTAGCTGCTCTTGGGGATGTGATCTCTGCTCTTGCTGCCAAATCATCTCACATCCCATACAGGCATGCTCTCATTTTCTCACAAGCTTATATGTGTATGCCTGCTTTCAGTACCACTCCGAAGTTGTTCCCTTATCGATTTTTTTTTTGTTGTTGAACAAGCAGGAACTCCAAACTCACTCATATGCTGCAAAGTTCTCTAGGTGTGTTACTTGAATTGGTACCTTTTATTTAATTATAAAACTTAATATTTGTTGTATCAAACCCAGTATTCCATAGGATGGCTTAAATCAATGATATTTGAGCTGAGAGATGGAATATCTGAAGATTAAGATACTAAAATGTAAAATGTGGAGATAAGGTGGTTGCTCCTAGCATGGCACTTCTAGTAACACTAAGCTGAACTTAAATGCAGGAGGAGATTGTAAGACATTGATGTTTGTTCAAATCAGCCCAAATAACTCTGATCTTGGAGAAACTCTTTGTTCCTTGAATTTTGCAAGTCGTGTCCGAGGAGTTGAACATGGGCCTGCACGGAGACAGGCTGATCATTCGGAGCTTTTCAAATTCAAACAGCTGGTATGATGCGACAGACAATCTAGCCTCTGTTCCTTATTAAAAATAGTTAACAAGTCCAACTAATCTTCTGCTATTTGTGTTGTTTTGGAAATGGATAAACAGGCGGAAAAAGCAAAACAAGATGAGAAAGAAACCAAAAAGTTGCAGGACAATGTACAGGCTTTGCAGTTGAGGCTTGCTGCTAGAGAAAATATCTGCAGAAATCTTCAAGAAAAGGTAGAATATAAATTTTACTCTTTCTTTATTGAATGAGTAGTTTGTCTGTGATTTAATCTGTATTTAGTGGAGGTTTACCATAAATCTTGGTCTTTTTTATCATGAGTTTGCTTGAAATACGCCAACAGGTACGGGATCTGGAGAACCAGTTAGCAGAGGAAAGGAAAACAAGGTTAAAACGGGAAAACAAAGCTTTGGCCTCACTTGCTTCTACTAATTCAGCATCATCAAACCAAACATACAAGAGCTCAACAACAGATAAGAAACCACCATTGGGTCCACCATCAAGGCTAAGGGCACCACTTAGAAGAATAACGAATTTCATGCCCAATCCTTCGCCTCACACCTCAAACAAAAAGAGTATGTCATACCTTCCTGTTGTGAATGAGGAGAAAGAGAACAACATCCCTAGGCCATTAAACAAGTCAAAGCCGGTTTTGACAGCAAGACGAGGTTCTTTTGCTGTAAGGCCATCATCTCAAGTATCAACGGGCCAGCAGCAGCAGGTTGTTCAGGTCAGAAGACGGGCATCCATTGCAACTTTCCGGCCTGAATCCAACTCCTCGAATATGATGACAACTCCAGTCCACAATTCTCCAACAAGATTTACTAGGACGGATCGTGTGATGGGGCGCCAGTCGTTCGTGTGGGACCCACAGAGAGTGTGGCGAACCTCGAGAGCATCCTCTCCTCCTCCGGTGCCACAGCAGAGCGAAGGTCTAATCACCCCTGTTGTTGGGAATAAAAATAGCAAGTTTCGAGGCAGTCCTCCTTCACATGCACCAGGTTCATGGAAGCCGAAGCATCCAACGGTTGTAGCACTGCAGAAGAAACAATTGATTTGGAGTCCATTGAGGATCAGAGACTGGAAGAATAAAAGGAATTCTTTTGTGTCATGAAGCAACAGCCTCATGAATGTGTGTGTGTATGGTTCTCATGTGTTAGTTTCCATTTCTCTACTTTTCATTGGTTCTCATGAAGTCGTCTTCATTAGTTTTGATATATATGCATATTCTTTATTTGGATTCTTCAAAAACTCGGTATCATGAGACGACTTCTCATCATATATGTGACCCCTACTTAAAAAATTGTATTTTGAAATAAAGTGAGGTATAAATCCTAAAGTGGAGCTCAAAAGGTCTAAAACAAGACTCCAAAAGAAGAAAAAAGTAACATTTTCAACGGTTTCTGCTGTATATTTCTTTATGCTAATGTTTTTTTTTAATAATGGAAACACCTCATAAAATACTCTTACGAAAAATATGATTTTTTTATTAGTATTATTATTGATTTTGTAAGAAGGTATAATTAATGTACATCATGCATCTTGAGCAATAATATTAATTATCTTATGTAAAAATATTAATTTTTATAAGGTACTTATATTAGTGATGTCGACTGGTTGTAAATTTATTACGATGACAATCCTAAATTTTTTATCCAACACGTAAAAAACTTACTCGATTGTGTAGATTTTAAATAACCAAACGACACATAATTTACGATTCAATTTGGACCAATTAAAATATTCGAACCTAAGCATAAATATTTTAAATATCCAACATTGTCTTACAAAAAGAGGGGTGATTTCAACATTTATAATTATTGGATTTTAAAGTCTAATAAGTATTAAAACAATGCTTAAATCGCCAATTTTTTTTACCTTGCAAATCAAGAATACAATTAAGGAAAAATATGATTAAGATATTTAGTCAAAGATATAATCAAGAAACAATTTTTTTTTTTACCGTTGCATGCAAATCAAGAAACTTGGAAATATATTATAGGTAACAATTTTTTATTTATAGTTTATATTTTTTTCCTTATTTATCTATTTCCTTATTTATAGTTTATATTTATTTCCTCACTTTTCTATTTCCTTATTTATAGTTTATATTTATTTTCTTACTTATTTATTTCCTATTTCCTTATTTATAGTTTATATTTATTTCTTTACTTATTTATTTCCTTGTGTATACCAATTGTAATCCCTATATATAACTAATCTTGTCATCTCAAATTTTAAGATGGTGAAAGTAGAGAAATCTCCATCTATGTAACTCTGTAAGTTCACTTATTACATAATTTAAGATACTTAGTCAAATATATGATTATATAACAAGGCCTTAATTGCTAATATTCACTCTGTATAGATTTGTTTTTAATTTTTTTTTTCTTGTAAATAGGCTGTAATAGTTTGATTAAAGAGATGGGGCGTGCAAAATTGAAGTTGGAATTGATTCCCCAACTGGGGCCAAGAATGCTGTCATTCAAGAAAAGAAAAGATTCTTTGAAGAAAAAGCTGGAAGAACTCACTACACTGTGTGATGTGAAAGCATGCATGATCATATATGGTCCTGATCATGCAGTTGAGCCTGATATGTATCCGGACAATCTCTACGAAACTTGTCGTGTAATCGCTGATTACAATTCGATAAAAGGCGAATCGATGACTAAGTGCAAGTCATTCGGATTGTCTGACTTTTTCGCAGAGAAGATCAAAGAAGTTGAAGAAGAACTCACCACATTGAGGAAAAAGAAATTCAAATATCCAACTTGGAATGAGACATTGGAGTCTGTTATTGATCCATTTGCCTTGAGAAATTTTGCTGATGAATTGAATGTTAAGTCTCAAATTGTGAAATCAAGAATTGAGTTCTTGAAAAAAGAAAAGGCTATGGTACCTAATGTGGATATGTGTTCTAGTTCCAGTTGTACTAACATGCAGCAATATAATCCATTCCAGCAGCAGCCTTACATACCTCATGGTTGGCCAGAACTACAGCCGCAGTACATGGATTTTCCGATGGCGACGAATCTGCAGAATCAACTTGATGTTGATGATTATCTTTTACTAGAGCAGCTGCTGCAGCCGTATGTGGATTTTCCAATGGAGAATCTAGATTACCAGCAGGCAGGGTGGCAATGAATTTGTTCTTAATTTTTTTTTCTTTTCATCACTGTAATTCCACTCTGGGACATGCATACTTGGTATATTCATGTGCTCCAACTATAAAAGTACCATTGTTATTGTTGCTTAAATTTACATGACTTGTTTTAAGATCTTACACTAAATTATCAGCAGTTTCTTGTTGTTTGCTGCTAATGTTAATTATCAACAACTGCAATCATTTAAATACCCCATATGCACATAATGTAAGCTCTATTCAATGTCTACTTATTTGTGTCTTTAAATGGCTTTAAGATTCCTAAGGCAGTATCTACTACAAGGCTACTACTTATAAATACAGAATGCACAAACAAATGAGCTAATCACACTTAGGACTTTTGTATGTATATTTGAGGCAGGGAAATGAACCTTTGTTCCACCTGTCACTTATCCACCTTCAAACATCAAAACACATCCACATAAATTTCGTCACTTTTTTCCACCAATTAAACAATATATAGCTGATGAAACAGAAAGATTCAAATAAAAACCAAATTCCATAGCCTTGTACCAACTGAAATCCAATATTTGCCCCCAACTGAAATTTACATTTCTCTAGCAAGAACCCAGGTTCAACCATGAAATCCGATTCAAAAGCTAATTTAGTCAAATATAATTAAGGAAAGGGTACCACTACTAACACCCCAAAACATGTTATACACACCCCATCAATTTAAAAATAAAAATAGATAATTGTAAAATGACTAAGTAACCCTTATACAAATTAAAGATGATTTTTTAAAAAAATTGAAAAAATCTTAAAAAATGTAATTAAAATATTAATAAAATCTTAAAAAATAATTAATTTAAATAAATCAAATATATTTTAAAAATAATCTGAAAAAATAAATATTTATAAAAAGAAAAAAATAAATTATTCAAAAAATAAATTCAAAAATCAATTAAAATTAAGAATTCGAATATGATAAATAAAATCTAAAAAATTAAAAATCACCTAAATCTTAAGAATTAATTATAAATATTAAAAATATAATTGATTTAATTATTTTTTAAAATTTAGTTGAAATTTTTATATTTATTTAGCTTTATTTTATTTTTAAAGATTTTATTTTTTAATTTAATATTGAGTTTATTTTTCTTTATTATTTTATTTAATTTTTTTAAAAAAAAATCGTTAATCCTCAATATTTTTATTTGATTTATTTTTCAGATTTTATTTAGATTTAATTAATATTATTTTCATTTTTTTATTTTCTTAATTTTTTAATTGATTGTTCTGTTTTTAAATAATTTTTAAAATTTAGTTAATTTTTTAAAATATTCAACGTTTAACGTAATTTTTTATCTAACACGTAAAAAAACTTACTCGATTGCGTAGATTTTAAATAATCGAAAGACACCTAATTTATAGGAATAGTATAATATATTGTAGGTAGTATTAGAGAATATTATAAAATAATATATTATAGATATAGTAAAATATATTATAGGTAGCCATCGTTTATTTATGATTTATATTTATTTTCTTACTTATCTATTTCCTTGTGCATCTCAATTGTAATCTCTATATATAGTGTACTACTTTTATCATTTAATTAACGTGATTGAATATAATTCTCATAGTGTATGAGCCTAATACACTAAAACCCTTCTCTTCTCCCCTATTTTTCTTTTCTCCTCCCCCTATTTTTTCGGTTTCGGCGTTTTCGACGGGCTGGTATTCCCCGTCGTCGCCTTGTCCCTTTCTTCTCAATTTTTCGGTGTCCTTGACGAGCCAGTATTCCTCGTCACCGCCTTGTTTATTTATCTCGAACGAGTTGGTCTCCCTCGTTCACTCTCTTGGCCGCTTTTAGCCGCCACTGACGAGCTGGTCTCCCTCGTTCCCTCTCCTGGCCGCTTTTTACCACCTCGACGAGCTTGTATCCCTCGTCACCCCCTTCTTTTTCTTCTCGAGCGAGCTAGTCTCCTCGTTCCCTCTCATGCCTGATCATGTTATCTCCATGACTGTATTCACTCATATGGTGTTAGTTACACTCATCTACACTCTAATTTTCTCTATAGCCTCACACTACATCTTTTATCTTCTACTTACCTTTCTATTCGGAGAGCCCATGAACGATATCATTGGTTGCTCACCCCTTCGATCTATCTGGTGGTTTGTGCTCAGTTCAATTGCAAGTGTTTCTTGTCATCGTTCGTCCTTCAAAGGATTTTGGTGTTTCGATCCAATTGTTTCATGCTTTTATGCGCGAATTTCCGTTATTTCTCTGCTTTATGACAACAAAAGTGCATTGTTTTGCGGATGGCTTCACATAATTTCTATCTCAAACTCGCTATTGTTGTGTACCAAACTCGTGTTCATTTACATTCCCAACTTTGCTTGACCGTGGTATTAGAGAATATAATAGAATAATATATTATAGAAATAATATAATATATTATAGGTAATATTAGAGAATATTATAGAAATAATATATTATAAATATAGTAAAATATATTATAGGTAACAATTTTTTATTTATAGTTTATATTTTTTTCCTTATTTATCTATTTCCTTATTTATAGTTTATATTTATTTTCTCACTTATCTATTTCCTTATTTATAGTTTATATTTATTTCCTTACTTATTTATTTTCTTGTATATCTGAATTGTAATCCCTATATATAACTAGTCTTATCATCTCAAATTTTTCAAATTTTAAGATGGTGAAAGTAGAAATCTCCATCTATGTAACTCTGTAAGTTCACTTATTACATAATTTTTAAGATACTTAGTCAAATATATGATTATATATCAAGGCCTTAATTGTGAATATTCACTCTGTATTGATTTTTTTTTTTTTTTTTGTGTTTCCTTGTAAATAGGCTGTAATAGTTTGATTAAAGAGATGGGGCGTGCAAAATTGAAGTTGGAATTGATTCCCCAACTGGGGCCAAGAATGCTGTCTTTCAAGAAAAGAAAAGATTATTTGAAGAAAAAGCTGGAAGAACTCACTACTCTGTGTGATGTGAAAGCATGCATGATCATATATGGTCCTGATCATGCAGTTGAGCCTGAGATTTATCCGGACAATCTCTTCGAGGCTTGTCGTGTAATCGCAGATTACAATTCGATAAAAGGCGAGTCGATGACTAAGTGCAAGTCCTTCGGATTATCCGATTTTTTCGCAGAGAAGATCAAAGAAGTTGAAGGAGAACTCGCCACCTTGCGAAAAGCCAAAGTCAAGTATCCAACTTGGAATGAGACATTGGAGTCTGTTCTTGATCCACTTGCCTTGAGAAAGATTGCTGATGATTTGAATGTTAAGGCTCAAATTGTGAAATCAAGAATTGAGTTCTTGAAAAAAGAAAAGGCTATGGTACCTAATGTGGATATGTGTTCTAGTTCCAGTTGTACTGACATGCAGCAATATAATCACTCCGGTGGCAGATTAGCATCTTCTTTCCGGCAGCAGCCTTACATGCCTCATGGTATGCCAGAACAACAGCCGCAGTACATGGATTTTCCGATGGCGACGAATCTGCAGAATGAACTTGATGTTAATGATTATCTTTTACTAGAGGAGCTGGTGCAGTCCTTCGGGGATATTCCAATGGAGAATCAACTTGATGTTGATGATTATCTTTTACTAGAGGAGCTGCTGCAGGATTTTCCAATGGAGAATCTAGATTATCAGCAGGAAGGGTGGCAATGAATTTGTTCTTAAGTTTTTCTTTTCTTTTTGTCAATGTAAAATTCCACTCTGGGATATACTTACTTGGTATACTCATGTGCTACAACTATAAAAGTAGCATTGTTTTTGTTGCCTAAATTTACATGAAAGTGTTTTAAGATTGTTAAATTTATCAGCAGTTTCTTGTTGTGTATTTGTTTTCTGCTAATTTTACTTATTGCAAAAATTTTACTTTATTATTACTGATCTTGTTGTCTTTACTATTCGGTGTTGTCGAAATCATTTAATGTACATTTACAATAAAAAGGTAAGGAGAAAATTATGAAAAATGCCTTATAATTCATATTCAAATGGAGGGGCAATAAGTATGCAAGAGTAAAGGATGAATAACCTGTATGTACTGGGAGCTTTCCAGGAGGTGTTCGTCTGAGAGCTACCACTTTTTATCCTTCAAATTCACAACTAACACAATAAGAAATAGCTACCAAAAACACACTTTATCTGGTTTTCAAATTAATCTTAGTCAATAACAACAACTGCTAATCATTTAAATACCCCATATGCACAATGTATTCACTTTGTTACAAAAAATGTAAGCTCTATACAATGTCTACTTATTAGTGTCTGTAAATGGCTTTAAGATTCCTAAGGCAGTATCTACTGCAAGGCTACTACTTATTCCCTTATAAGCACAGAAGGCACATTTTATCTGGTTTTCAAATTAATCTTAATCAATACAAGGCAAAAATTCCTTTCATAGAACAACTGCTAATCATTTAATTAAATACCCCATATGCATAATGTATTAACTTTGTTACAAAAGTTGTAAGCTCTATACAATGTCTACTTATTTATGTCTGTAAATGGCTTTAAGATTCCTAAGGCAGTATCTACTACAAGTCTACAAGGCTACTACTTATTCCCTTATAAACACAGAATGCACACTTGGGACTTTTGTATGTATATTTGAGGCAGGGAAATGAACCTTAAGGACTCTTGTTTACATCGGAGGCTTGTCCGTGAATATTTTCGACCGCTCCGAGGACTCAAGGTCACCCCGGATATAACCTTTGTTCCACCGGCCACTGTGTATTGAAGCTCTTGCAATCGAGCCATACACTTATCCACCTTCAAACATCAAAACACATTCACATAAATTTCATCACTTTTTTCCACCAATTAAACAATATATAGCTGATGAAACCTAAAGATTCAAATGAAAACCAAATTTTATACACTTATCCACCTTCAAACACCAAAACATTCACATAAATTTCATCACTTTTTTCCACCAATTAAACAAAATATAGCTGATGAAACCTCAAGATTCAAATGAAAACCAAATTTCATAGTCTTGAACCAACTGAAATCCAATATTTGCCCCCAACTGAAATTTTGAAATTGCCCTCACATCTGTCTTGCAAGAACCCAAATTCAACCATGAAATCCGATTCAAAAGATAATTTAGTGATAAAAGCTGATTCTTTTAAGCCCCCATTTGAGATTACAGCACATATAACGAACTACAATGAATAATCACAAAATTATAGTGTGGTTGGTTTTCATTTGCCCCCAGCTGAAATTCTGAAATTGCCCTCACATCTGTCTTGCAAGAACCCAGATTCAAACATGAAATCCGATTCAAAAGGTAATTTAGTGATAAAAATTGATTCTTTTAGGACCCCACTTGAGATTACAGCACATATAAGGAACTACAATGAAGCTCACACCGGATACAACCTTTGTTCCACCTGTCACTGTGTATTGAAGCTCTTGCAATCACTTATCCACCTTCAAACATCAAAACACATTCACATAAATTTCGTCACTTTTTTCCACCAATTAAACAATATATAGCTGATGAAACAGAAAGATTCAAATAAAAACCAAATTCCATAGCCTTGTACCAACTGAAATCCAATATTTGCCCCCAACTGAAATTTACATTTCTCTAGCAAGAACCCAGGTTCAACCATGAAATCCGATTCAAAAGCTAATTTAGTCAAATATAATTAAGGAAATGGTACCAATACTAACACCCAAAACATGTTATACACCCCCTTCAATTTAAAAATAAAAATTGATAATTGTAAAATGACTAAGTAATCCTTATACAAATTAAAGATGATTTTTTAAAAAAAATTGAAAAAATCTTAAAAAATGTAATTAAAATATTAATAAAATCTTAAAAAATAATTAATTTAAATAAATCAAATATATTTTAAAAATAATCTGAAAAAAATAAATATTTATAAAAAGAAAAAAATAAATTATTCAAAAAATCAATTAAAAATAAATAAACCCATAAATTATTTTTAATAAATCGTAAGAAATAATTAATTAAAATTAAGAATTCGAATAATGATAAATAAAATCTAAAAAATAAAAAATCACCTAAATCTTAAGAATTAATTATAAATATTAAAAATATAATTGATTTAATTATTTTTTAAAATTTAGTTGAAATTTTTATATTTATTTAGCTTTATTTTATTTTTAAAGATTTTATTTTTTAATTTAATATTGAGTTTATTTTTCTTTATTATTTTATTTAATTTTTTTTAAAAAAATCGTTAATCCTCAATATTTTTATTTGATTTATTTTTCAGATTTTATTTAGATTTAATTAATATTATTTTCATTTTTTTATTTTCTTAATTTTTAATTGATTGTTCTGTTTTTAAATAATTTTTAAAATTTAGTTAATTTTTTAAAATATTCAACGTTTAACTTAATTTTATTGTATTATTAATTTTTTTTCTGTTAATTAAATTTTAAATTTAATATGTTTTTAAAGATTTAGTTAATTTTTATTAGTTATGAGAGTTTAAGGGTAAATAGAAAATAATTGGGGTATGTATAGTAATAAAAATTGAATTTTAAATTTTAATGGGGTGGGTTTAACATTTGGGGTGGATATAACATTTTATGGGTGTCATTACCCCACCCTTAAGGAAAGGCGAGTATTCATTCCATATTTAGTCAAAGATATATATGATTAAGATATTTAGTCAAAGATTGATTCAAGAAACAATTTTGTTACCGTTGCAACTTGGAAATCAAGAAATTAAACTTGGAAATAGGCTAAATAATTAAGGAAATAATATGATCACCTCTCTTCACATTATTTATAATACTCCACCCCATCTTTTACAGCCTTCAATGGTGAAAGTAGAGAAATCTCCATCTCTGTAATTCTGTAAGTTTACTTATTACATAATTTAATTTAAGATACTTAGTCAAAGATATGTTATATATTCACTCTATATTGATTGGTTTTTGTTTTTTCCCTTGTAATAGTTTGATTAAAGAGATGGGGCGTGCAAAATTGAAGTTGGAATTGATTCCCCAACTGGAGCCAAGAATGCTGTCTTTCAAGAAAAGAAAAGATTCTTTGAAGAAAAAGCTGGAAGAACTCACTACACTGTGTGATGTGAAAGCATGCATGATCATATATGGTCCTGATCATGCAGTTGAGCCTGAGATTTATCCGGACAATCTCTTCGAGGCTTGTTGTGTAATCGCAGATTACAATTCGATAAAAGGCGAGTCGATGACTAAGTGCAAGTCCTTCGGATTGTCCGATTTTTTCGCAGAGAAGATCAAAGAAGTTGAAGGAGAACTCGCCACCTTGCGAAAAGCCAAAGTCAAGTATCCAACTTGGAATGAGACATTGGAGTCTGTTCTTGATCCACTTGCCTTGAGAAAGATTGCTGATGATTTGAATGTTAAGGCTCAAATTGTGAAATCAAGAATTGAGTTCTTGAAACAAGAAAAGGCTATGGTACCTAATGTGGATATGTGTTCTAGTTCCAGTTGTACTGACATGCAGCAATATAATCACTCTGGTGGCGGATTAGCATCTTCTTTCCAGCAGCCGCCTTACATTCCTCATGGTTGGCCAGAACTACAGCCGCAGTACATGGATTTTCCAATGGCGACGAATCTGCAGAATCAACTTGATGTTGATGATTATCTTTCACTAGAGGAGCTGCTGCAGGATTTTCCAATGGAGAATCTAGATTATTATCAGGCAGGGTGGCAATGAATTTGTTCTTAAGTTTTTTTTCTTTTTGTCACTGTAAAATTCCACTTTGGGACATACTTACTTGGTATATCCATGTGCTCCAACTATAATAGTAGCATTGTTATTGTTGCCTAAATTTACATGAAAGTGTTTTAAGATTGTTAAATTGTCAGCAGTTTCTTGTTGTGTATTTGTTTTCTGCTAATGTTACTTATTGCGAAAATTTTAGTTTATTATTACTGACCTTGTTGTCTTTACTCTTCGGTGTTGTTGAAATCATTTAAAATGTACATTTACAATAAAAATTGAAGAAGCAAATTATGAAAAATGCCTTATAATTCATACACGAATTGAACACACAACGTGGTGTTGGTGGACATTGAGGGAATATCAGTAACATAAAGAGTAGTAGCAGTACCAACTCTCATCTTATAAAACCAACAAAAAATATAACATGTATTTCATATTCTCCGAGGTGAGAATCGAATTGAGAAAGACGTGGGACGTTGTTTGACTCCATTTGTGCTCTTCATCATCCCCCAATCATTATTCTGTACAGATTTTCTGCTCTTCAAAGGTGATGCTAACCTGGTTGCCAATCTTGATGGTGAAAATGATCTTCGTAGCCTGCTCAAAGTAGATGCTGCTCGTTTTGGTGATTTCTTGAGTGCTCGTGTTGGGGATATACAAATAGGTGGGCTTTTGATCTTCACTTGGAGCTTTGGAGCATGAGGAGACCTGATCAGAAACTTATGAGGAGTAGTTTGTCGATTTCTTGGTGACTTAGTAGGAGTAGTCTTGATCAAAAACTTATGAGGAGTGTGTCGCTTCCTTGAAGTCACCGGAGACTTAGTAGGAGACTTGATCAAGATCTTAGGTTGAGAAACTCGAGTTCTCGAAATCATGGGGGACTTAGTCTTGTTAAACTTTTGGTGATGCGATGTAGGCGATGTATGAAACAATGGGTTGGGAAATAGGACTGTTTTTTTCATCCATGGCCTATTTCTTGGCGAAACTCTGTTGGCTATATACCTGCAGTTTTCTTTGTCACTTTCCTGGATCTTTGGTGGCGAAATCTTGAAGTTTATCCTAGATTTAGCTCGTTCAAGAGGCGGGCTTGATCGCGCGTTTTGCAGCACAACTTGCTTCTCTCTCCTCCTTCGTGCGCCCAACCCCGAGTTTTCAAGTGCTGGTCTTTTCTCCCTCCTAGAGCTCAGTGGTGTTTTTGGATCATCAGAAGACACTGATTGAACTATGTTTTTTGCAAACTGGCATGCTTGTACTATTTCTCCCATTGTTTCCCCCAAGAGCATTGCTGGCAACGACATTTTTCGCCATTCCTCTGGATAACAGCAAGCAATGTATGTTAGTTAACACAATGAACCAAATGGAGGGGGGCAATAAGTATTCTTTTTACATGAATTAGACTTTCTGCAAGAGAAAAGGATGAACAACCTGTATGTACTGGGAGCTTTCCAGGAGGTGTTCTTCGAGAGCTGCCACTTTTTATCCTTCAAATTCACAACTAACACAATAAGAAATAGCTACCAAAAACACACCTTATCTGGTTTTCAAATTAATCTTAATCAATACAACAACTGTTAATCATTTAAATAACCCATATGCACAATGTATTCACTTTGTTACAAAAAATGTAAGCTCTATACAATGTCTACTTATTAGTGTCTGTAAATGGCTTTAAGATTCCTAAGGCAGTATCTACTACAAGGCTACTACTTATTCCCTTATAAGCACAGAATGCATACTTTATCTGGTTTTCAAATTAATCTTTAATCAATACAAGGCAAAAATTCCTTTCATAGAACAACTGCTAATCATTTAATTAAATACCCCATATGCATAATGTATTAACTTTGTTACAAAAGTTGTAAGCTGTATACAATTAACTACTTATTTGTGTCTGAAAATGGCTTTAAGATTCCTAAGGCAGTATCTACTACAAGTCTACAAGGCTACTACTTATTCCTCTTATAAACACAGAATGCACAAACAACTGAACTAATCACAATTGGGACTTTTGTGTGTATATTTGAGGCAGGGAAATGAACCTTAAGGACTCTTGTTTACATCGGAGGCTTGTCCGTGAATAGTTTCGACCGCTCCGAGGACTCAAGGTCACCCCGGATATAACCTTTGTTCCACCGGCCACTGTGTATTGAAGCTCTTGCAATCGAGCCATACACTTATCCACCTTCAAACATCAAAACACATTCACATAAAGTTCATCACTTTTTTCCACCAATTAAACAATATATATATGATGAAACAGAAGATTCAAATGAAAACCAAATTTCATACACATATCCACCTTCAAACACCAAAACACTCACATAAATTTCAACACTTTTTTCTACCAATTAAACAATATAGCTGATGAAACAGAAAGATTCAAATGAAAACCAAATTTCATACACTTATCCACCTTCAAACACCAAAACATTCACATAAATTTCATCACTTTTTTCCACCAATTAAACAATATAGCTGATCAAACAGAAAGATTCAAATGAAAACCAAATTTCATGGCCTTAAACCAACTGAAATCCAATATTTGCCCCCAACTGAAATTTTGAAATTGTCCTCACATCTGTCTTTCAAGAACCCAGATTCAACCATGAAATCCGATTCAAAAGACAAATTAGTGATAAAAATTGATTCTTTTAAGCCCCCATTTGAGATTACAGCACATATAACGAACTACAATGAATAATCACAAAATTATAGTGTGGTTGGTTTTCATTTGCCCCCAGCTGAAATTCTGAAATTGCCCTCAAATTTCTCTTGCAAGAACCCAGATTCAACCATGAAATCCGATTCAAAAGATAATTTAGTGATAAAAATTGATTCTTTTAGGCCCCCACTTGAGATTACAGCACATATAAGGAACTACAATGAATAATCACAAAATTATAGTGTAGCCCATTTCTAGCAAACAATTGAAATGACAATTCTGAAGAAAAAAACAGAAATTAGAAGTTACCTTCTTGACTGTATCTCTGAGAAGAGTGGGACTAATAGGTGCCACCATTTTTCTCTGCTTGTAAGGTGAAGTTCTTGCAACCATTTCACCACAATCAGAAAAAAACAGAGAAATTGATGTGAAAAAAGAGATGGAAATGGGGAAGTGGGGGGAGTTTGGTCCGAAGATGAGGTGAAAAAAGAAGAAAAGGTCAACTGCTATAATGGTGTGTAACGGATAGTATATCGTATGATGTTTCCAACGGTCGAATTTTCATAGGCGGAAAGACAAAACGCATGAAACGGCTACAAATAAAATATTGTTAATAATAATAATTAAACAATTCTTACTTTTTGTTTTCTTTTGTCACTTTGCAATTGTGAAACAATTTCGTGATTTTAGAATAACTCTATAAAAAAAATATTATGGTTAGTGGATGTAATTACTAATTATAAGACTAACCTAAATTTGTTTGCGTAATCAAATAGTGACTTTTAATGTCTCATTGAAAAAAATAGTGAGTGATTAATTGACAAAATTATGTGGTAAAATCAAATAGGAGTATATATGTTGAAATTCAAGTACTTATATATAATACACTTTTAATATTTTAAAAAGACAAATTATACATACAATTTAATTTTAATGTGCAATTTAATTATTGATCTAATATTTAACTCAACTCATTAAAATCTAATTTGAGTTACTTAAATATCACTCTTTAGTTGTTGAATTCTAGAGTAATTGAATTACTATTTTTAAATCATGAGCCGAAGGAGAAACTGGATTAATTCTTCGAATAACCTGTCAACACAAATAAATATAGAAGCAATTTCTTGTTGATTGAATCTAGGGGAATCTAAACTAAATAATGCCATAATGACTTTTGGTTACTAAATTATACTCCGATTTAGAATTTATTTATGCTTAAATAATTTTTTGAAAAATTGGTAACTAATTAATTAGTAAATTTTGAGTCTTTGACTCAACATGTTTCCCGGAAGCCAAAAGAATGCTTGATTCAATTTAACACTGCTAACTTGTAAGGGCACACCCTCTAAACAGTAATCCCTCTGTTTTTTAATAAGTGTCACTTTGACATTTTTCAACAAATTAAAATTATAAAATGTGATCCATTTTACCCTTCATTAATTATAGCTAATTTTGATATAGAAGTTTTGTTTGATAAAGAATGTGGTCAAGAATGTAGCTAGTATTCATAAATTAAATAAACAATGTTTATGAAATTTATTTATAAACAATATATATGGTAAATGAATAAGGACAAAATAGTCAAAATTAAAGAAAAAAATCCAGAATGACACTTATTTTAAAATTAGTTAAAATGCCAAAGTGACCCTTATTAAAAATAAGGAGAGAGTATATATAAAGAAAAAATTGTAAGGGCACACCACTACTCAAACAAATTCGGCCAAATAAAAATTTTAAGTCAAAATAAAAATGACATTCCTCAAAAATGTCAATTAGAGGAGAATATTCAACTTCTTCAAAAAAAAAAAAAAATCAACTCATTTCAACCTTAAATATTCTGATCAACTCAGGTGATCGTACGATAAACACTATGTTGAGCTAGTGTTGTTAAATGAATCGAGCTGCTCGTGAACTCGGTTCAACTCCTTTGTTAAATGAGCCGAGTTTAAGCTCGTTAGATACTCAATTTACTAACGAGCTGATTCGAACTTGATTCGTTAGGTTCGATATCTAATTTCATTAGACTTGACACTATAGACTCATTAACGAATCAAACTCATTTTTAACTCATCAATGTTATTAAGACGAGTCGAGCTCGAACTTTAAATATTCAATTCGGTTCGAATAACAACTTTTTTTTTTTTTTTTGGAGTATTAATTCTTGAAAAAAGCCACATGCAAAAGATTTGGGGCTGAAGTTGCATGACCCAATAAAATTTGGGGTAACTTTGCAATTTTCTCCAAATTTTCGTCTACAACGAAAACCCCCTTTTAATTTGGCAGAAAAGCTGCCGGCGACAGGCTTTGAACTCCGGCATCGTAAAAATGAGCCGCGGCGGCAAGAGTATAAATTCAGTGTTTTATGCGGAGCGGTACCATCCAATCCAAGCCGGCAGCATCGACGGAACTGACACTCTACCCCACGATCGCGGCGTCCACAGAGCTCTTCTGTGCTCCAATGCCGCCCTATGTAACTATTCCTACTCCCCCTTTAAATTATCAGTTATAATTAGGGTTCCATTTCAAATGTAATTCCGCTCCCCAATTTTGCAGATGATCCTTTTGGCGACCCAAAAGTTATCGGCGACCCTTATTGCACTCTCTTTGTTGGTCGTCTCTCTCATCTCACCACTGAAGACACTCTCCGCAAGGTATGTTTGTATGTATTTTTAAGTGTGCGTATACTGTATACATGTATTTTGGTTTGGAACTGGAATCAAGGATGCTGAATTATTGCACTCGTTTATCTTATCAGGCTATGGAAGGATATGGAAGGGTCAAGAATTTGCGGTTGGTTAGGCACATTGGTACACCTTTTTATCTTTAACAAGAGTATTAATTATAGTTTGTTCTTTAAGTTTCCTTTATCTTTGGGCTGTTTTATGCTAGTGAGTTGATGGATAAATTGCAAATTAGTACGTAGCTATCATAACTTTGATACTGAGTAGAGCTCGAAATTGGTTTGCATCATCGAAACATGCAAAAAAATATGCCTCTTATTGAAGTGGATGTATGAAAGGTTGGACATCTCAATCTATTATACGAATGATAATCTGAAAGTGCATTGTCATTTGTCATTTGTGGAACTTGATTACTTGACCAACATCATCTGGACCTAACTTGGAAGGATTTGCACCCTGCTTGTCTTGAGATTTGCTTGAATTCTGTAAAAGTAGCCCTTTTGTAGGTTGTGTTTTTCTTTCCCTACCTCATAACTCAAGTAACTGTAGAGTTTTTTCTATGCAGTAACAGGTGCCTCACGTGGTTATGCATTTGTTGAGTTTGAAACAGAGAAGGAAATGCGTCGAGCATACAAGGTGATCTATGTTGCCAAAGATTAACTGCTTAACCTTGCTATGTTGCCATGCCTATCTCTTGCTCTTTAGTCATCTTATTTATAATCCTATGTATAGATACATCACACGTTGTTTTTATTAGATTTATGGTCCACAATTCCATTTGACATCCAAAGTTTATTAACTCGATTTTCTAAGATAAGAGCTTTCCAATCAACTTATTTAACCTGTTCTGAAAATGTGATCTCCTGTTCTTGATTCTGGGTGCAGCGGAGGAATTTAAATATGGAAAAGTTATAGTGCTTTCTGAATTTGTGGATATCAGCATTTTATATCTATGACTGGATTAGAATGTCAATTTGTAGATTTTAGTTTTTCTGAAAGTGACCAACATTTGTGGGGAACTATAGAGTGGAAGGGTAAGGCAGGATTTGTATTGGGCATGGTTTGAGGCCAGAATATTATCTCATATATTCAATCTTCTTTTGCGAATCTGCTAATGCTTGCTTAATATGCTTATTCGTAGGATGCACATCATACATTTATCGACGATTCTGAAATCATAGTTGATTACAATAGGCAACAATTGATGCCTGGTTGGATTCCAAGAAGGTTAGGTAAGCCAAACTTTTTTGTTCATTTTGTTTTATACTCTTGGGAGCTTAATTGTACCATTTTCAACAGGTGGTGGCCTGGGTGGTAAGAAAGAATCTGGACAACTTCGATTTGGAGGCAGAGAAAGACCGTTTAGAGCTCCATTGTATGTTTGTTATATTTACTTGTTAATATATGTGTTAATGCTGATATTTACTTGTTTAATATATGTGTTAATGTTGTTGGAAAATTAATGGGAAGAATATGGTATGCAATAGGCTACGAGGCTAATTGCTGGTTCAGTAAAATAAACACAAAGAGAAGAAACAACTTTTTAATATCACTCCCAACTCAGGGAAGCTGTCATCCTTCTGAATTCTCCTACTTAAAATTCAAATATAATTCAGGGGATATGCATCTATATATACTAAGTACTTACACACCCAACACTTTAATATAGAAAAGTACATACGAATAGTTATCAGCTTGGACACACTTAATCTTGCAGGTATAGTTGGTTTCTTGATTGTCTGTCTGGAATTGGTTGTTTTGTAATCTGGTCGTTATGTGTTCCTCCCTTAAATTAATGTCATCTAAGTATAAACTTGCTATATACTTTTTGTTGAGAGAACAGGAGACCAATTCCATTTGATGATCTAAAGAGGCTAGGTATATCACCTCCTCCGGAAGGAAGATACATGACGCGCTTTCAGGTCAGCCAACTCTATATGCATTCGAGGGAAAGTAGAAAATTATGAAATGTGGTCTCTTTTTCCCTCCAATTAAATTTTGTTAGTTATTTTTAATCTTGTTATGCAAATTAAGAAATCCATGTGTGATTCTTGAATTAGATGCCATCGCCACCAAGAAGGAAAAGAGGTAGTTCCGAGTTGGATGAGAGAGAGAAACCGTCCTCCCGTAGGCACGTGAGATCAAGAAGTCCTGATCAGTCGTATGGTGGAAATAGTGAAGATCGACATTATAGCAAACAAGATAGTGAAGATCGACATTATAGCAAACAAGATAGACAGTCGTATGGTGGAAATAGTGAAGATCGACATTATAGCAAACAAGATAGACATTATAGCAAACAAGATAGTGAAGATCGACATTATAGCAAACAAGATAGACATTCAGAGAGGCACGAAAAGAGGCGATCATCTAGGCATCAACATGAATATGATCGGTGGACTCCTAGTAGATAGAGACCACTTTTGACAGGACTGGGTTGTAGGTCCTCTGCTTAAATTGAACTGGGGAATCGAGGATGAAAGGCGTCTTAGGGTAGAGGTCCATCAATATATCATCGTCCTCTTTTTTTCTTCATATATATTGTCTCGTTTTACCAAATTTTGGAACACTCGGAAATTAAATTAGACGTATTTGTAGACGCCCCACTGCTTATTTTCATGGTTTGCGCCTTTGCGGGCAATTTGTTGTACAGTATATTAAAATTATGACACGTCCATTCAAATTTCAAAGGGTGTTATGTTCTGTATTTTAACTAGATAATATTAATTGTGTTCCAAATATTGAAAAATACATGATGAACGCCATTTGACCCAGATTTGTACTTCTTTTTTTTTTTGGTATGTGTGTGTCTGTGTCTCTGTGAGCATATATGTTCTAATAATATGTTTTTCATGTAGAATAATTAAAAGCGGAATTGAGGATGGGGTAGACAAAATTAGTATACGCATCTATCTGCTGATTCTTAGCTAGTTAGTTGTAGATGAGTTTCAGTGGTCAGATTAGTTTCTGTTAGTTATTTTATTTTTAATACTCCAAATTCTGTTAGAGAGATATATGCACTATTTTAGGAGTCCTGTTCCTGTACTTGTTTTTTCATCTATTTAAAGGCTGCAGTTTTTGTTTTTTTTTCCATTCTTTTTTCCATTTTTGTAAGGCAGGACAGTAATAAAAAGGAATTTCTACAACTTCCAAGGAGTCTAATTGTGTTGAGAATTTGAAAGCAAAAAATGGGGCCTAATGCTACTCTTCTACTGCTGCTGCTGCACGCCACCATTCTGCTGTTATCGGTGCCAGTACTCTCCGATTGTAAGTTGTAACGCCTCTCTCCCTCTCGCAGTAGTAATTTTCATTTGTTTGTATGTATGGCCTTTGCAAGAGATGAAATTAATAATAATGCATGCATGCAGTTACGGTTCCTTATGTACTCCAGGGAATCAACAACTTCAGGATATCATCAGGAGCTAGCGCTGTAGTGAAGCACTATAAAGCTCAATGCATGTCTGATGAAATCGTGGACAAGTTAGAGCACGAAGGTTGCGAAACAGCACCCAAGCAATCTCAACTCCCCACTGACTACCCCGATGCCCTATCGAAATGCAAAATAAACCCCGATGCTGCCAGAGACGGGATAGTCTTGCCTGTCTGTCTGCCTCATCCCCCACCCAGTCTGGTCCTCTCAAACTTCACACTCTCTCAAAACTCAAAATATGTTAAAGACCCTAAGTTTACGGGAGCAGGCCTAACCGAGGAGGATGATTGGACGGTTTTAGTCTTGATAACCAGCACACCGGGAGGCGACTTTGCCAGCAGCACAGCCTTTCGCCTTGCTTCTACCTGCAGCTATGCCGTATCCTCCATGCTACTTCTTGCTGTCACTGTTTTCTTATTAACATGATAATGATGATTAATTACCCATTCAGCAAGTGTAATAGTAAATGTTAACATGTGCTTGGGGATAAATTTTATTCTTGTCCTGCAAATTAGTATCATATGTAATAATTTTGGTATCATCTGTTGTACTTTTCGAATTGTATGTATCATACCCTATGTTGCAAAATGAAACATTCATATTTTGTTGCCCAATAAAGATGAGAGCAAGTCTTGTATGACACCTTTCAACATGAAATATAATACTTTTACATGTTTTATAATACTGTTCCATGTATGGGTCCGTTTCAATCTGAGAAGTAATACTTTTACATGTTTTATAATACTGTTCCATGTATGGGTCCTACCATAGGGATGAATTGTTAGAATTTCTTGGATTATGATAAATCTTGAAAAGGTCAGATCTTTTGAGTTGGAAGAGTTCAACAGAAGGTGCCAATGCAACCAACTTTGGAAGAAAAAGATGAACGTTCCTTAGCGTGTGTTTGGTACAAAGCATACCAAGTAAGATCTCTATTTTTACTTAGAAGGGTTTACAATTTACAATTTTTGAAATGTCCCTTATTTTGTCTCATTGAGAGTGACACATGTTTTGAGTCTTTTAACAATTTGAGTAATTAAGTGATGGTTGAAGAGTAATGATAAAGTGACGATTAAAATAAAGTGTATGAGACTGCATTTTGTGGACGGAGGGGAGGGAGTATATAAGTTAACTAATTAAATTATAATTAATCGATAAAAAGCTCTTGTAATTAGGCTTCCACTTTGAATGAAAAGAAAAAGGTTTAATTGAGTGTGGGTTACGTGGGAGGGCGTTAAGGGGAAAGGTGGTGCATGTGTGCAACGTGTAAATCGGATAAGAGCCTCAAACCTCGTTTCAGTTTTATCAAACTTATAATCTTCCAATTCAAAATATGTCATATTAATTTCTGTAGTTTAATTGTGTTGAGAATTTGAAAGCAAAAAATGGGGTCTAATGCTGCTCTTCTTCTACTGCTGCTGCACGCCACCCTACTCCTCTTATCGGTGCCTGCAGTACGCTCTGATGGTAATGCCTCTCTCTCTCTCTCTAAATATATATGAGAAAATTAGAAAATTTCAAGATCTCTCTCCTCATGTGTCTTTTGTTTCATCTCTGAATATCTTGTATAGTATGTATGTTGTGCCCTTTGCAAAGAAATACTCCTTCCGTTCCTTCGAAAATTGTGCCCAAAAGGGCAAATTGGTAACTTTTGAAGGGACGGAGGGAGTAGTATATAGTTATAATGTTGCAGTTCTCCCCTCGGATTTGAGCCCCTGTAGTAACTTAAATCCACATTTTTTTGTTTAAATTAAGTTGTGATTCTCAGATGGATAGTGTTGTGGTGAATTGGGTGAATCTAGAAGCCAATAGTTTGTTGCATAATATTGCTAGAGCTTCTAGATCTTTTCCTAGTCCTTCGGGGAGGCTCGGGTTGGGTCGAGCCTCCGCCTATTGTAGTTGCACCCTTTATGTCAAGTTTTAGATCTAACTAATCAGTTGACACAAATATTTCTGGGTAAAAAATTGAGTTATTTAGGTCCTGGAGGACTATCAGGGGGTGAACTTAGTCACTATGGTCGTATTTGCCCAATTGACCCATGGGAGGCCTTCCCTGTGTTGTTGCTCCTGCTGTTAATTAAAATGATGGATTTTTCCTGTCAAAAAAAAAAACATGAAATCTGAAATACTACTAGATTAAGAGGCGTTTTTATGGTCCTGGTTAGACATTCATTTTGAAATTAAATTATTTATTGCATTTCTATTCGGAAAATTGTTGATATTTTTTTTGCTAGTAAGTATTTATGTGGTCAAGGATTAAGATTATTCTTTGGTGTGGACTAGTCTAAACTTTTCTTTGTGAAGAGACATGAAGAGTGGCCGGTACAACAGTTTTATCTCTAACTAAGTGTATGATCAAATTGAATAATTGATAATTGGTGCAGATGAGGAAGATCATCTGCTTATGGGAATCAACAGCTTCAGGCAATCATCAAGAGTTACAGCTCTATCGAAGCACGATAAGGCCGAGTGCGTGGCCGATGAAATGGCCAACAAGTTAGAGGATCAAAAGTGCGGGGAAGTAACGACACAGTCGCGACTAGTGAGTGACTACCCGGACATCCTAAAGAAATGCAAAGTAGACCCGAATGCCACGAGAGACGGGATGATATTACCCGTCTGTGTGCCTCGTCGTGTAGCCACTCTGGTCCTCACAAACTACACCCAGTCCACTCAAAACTCGAGATATCTGAATGACTCGAGGTTCACGGGAGCAGGCATTGGGAAGGAGGACGATTGGACCGTTTTAGTCTTGACCACCAGCACCCCGGGAGGCAACTTTGAAAGCTCAGCCTTTCGCCTTGTAATGGCTGCTTCTACCTGCAGCTATCTTTTGGCAATGCTAGTTCTTGCATTGGTGTATTAATTAAAGTTGCTATGTAGGTTACATCTGTAGCTAAATGTGTGTGTTTACTTAGTAATGCATGCTTGTGTTCTTTTTAATGTGTTGTAAGAGCATAATCTCTGTTTTTAATGATTTTAGTTATCCGAAGCAACTGCTTGTTTAGTGTGATTACGTTAAACGAATCGAGCTGCTCGTGAGCTCAGTTCCACTCAGTAACTCAATTTACTACTCCCTCCGTCCGCCTATAAGCTTCCCATTTTACCCGAACTTTAAATTGTCAATAAATTCTCTTATAAGTTCAAAACAAAAAGGTGGAGGTTGGGTTTCTGGGCTGGATCCACTTAACCACGGTTAACCCATTAGGGAAATTAAGGGATAGTAGTCATCAACCACCTCAGCGCTTAAAGGGGTTGATGTCCCCTGTCCGATAATTTCATTTCATAAACCCTTCCAACACCTTAATGCTCCCGCATGGGTCACAGGCCCGCGCTACCGAGGCCCAGCTTTTATATAACTCTTACCACTTTCTTTATAATCTAATAACTGTCCTTTAATTTGTTTCTCGATGTGGGACACTATATTCTTAAATTTTCTTTTTCTTAAACATGACTAACTTCAACGTATTGAAAGTTGACTAACTTCTTTTTCTTATAGCATTGGATGTGCCACTATTTTTTAAGTGGAATATATCGGTCTTTTAACCCTACCCATGTTTATTTTTTGCCTTCATTTCATTTGACCACTTTTAAATGTAATAAAAATAAAGAAAAAAAATTCAAATCTCATATTCTTTCATTCTTGTTTTCAATCTCTTTTTCAAATTTCATATTCCCTCTCATTCTTCTTTTCAATCTCTTTTTCAAATCTCATATTCCCTCTCATTATTCTCTTATTCTTCTTTTCAATCTCTACACTTAAATTCTTTCATTTTTTTTCTCATAATATAATTGAAAGTTGGATTGAAGGTAAGAAACATATTTCTATCATAGTGAATTCAAGTGTGTATTTTTTTTTAGGTTTACACCCAAAATTTTCGTTCAAGTTGTTTAGGGTTGTTTAGGATTGTGTAGGGTTGTTTAAAGTTGTTTAGGGTTGTGTACTGGGCTTGTTTGGGGTTGTTTAGGGTTGTGTAGGGTTGTTTAAGGTTGTTTAGGGTTGTGTACTGGGCTTGTTTGGGGTTGTTTAGGGTTGTGTAAGGTTGTTTAGGGTTGTGTAGGGTTATTTAGGGTTGTTTAGGGTTGTGTAGGGTTGTTTAGGGTTGTTTAGGGTTGTTTAAGGTTGTTTGGGGTTGTTTACTGGATTTGTTTGGGGTTGTTTAGGGTTGTTTACTGGTCTTGTTTGAGGTTGTTTAGAGTTCTTTAAGATTATTTAAGGTTGTTTATTGAGCTTGTTTGATGTTCTTTAAGGTTGTTTAGGGTTGTTTAATATAGTTGTTTAGGGTTGTTTAATGTGATTGTTTATGATTGTTTAATGTGGTTGTTTATGGTTGTTTTGTATGGTTGTTCTTTTCTTTTCTTTAATCAATTAAATAAAAGAAGGCCATTTTTGTATATTTTATATAAGTAAGACCATTTTTTATAAGTAGTAGTTTGACTAGTCAATTTCTGAAATTACCCCATTTTTTAAACAGTAACAATTTGAAAAGTTCATAAAGCTAGATAATACACATTATTCATTCAATACATATACAACATGTTACTCCCTTTCCCTTTGTATTTACCTTTTTTTTTTCCATTTTTTTGCTTTTTTAGTTTTTTTTTTTACGGGAAATAAATCAATTTAGTCGCATAACTTTCTATCTTTTCTGAAATTGTCCCAAAAAAGTTAAATGTATCAATTTAGTCCCATTTTTTCACAATTTGTTTTGTTTTGATCCCAAAAAAGTTAAATGTAATTGTGAAAAATTGGGACTAAATTGGTACGTTTAACTTTTTTGAGACCATTTCAGAAAAAATTAAAAGTTATGAGACTAAATTGACTAATATCCCATTTTTTACCCTTTTTCTTTTTATTTAGTTAAAAATTGTTTAGGGGATGGTTTGAACTACATATCTCCCCATTAAAAAAAAAATTACTCACCATTTAAACTACTAACAAATTTATTAAAATATTGACTTTCTACTATATACATATTATAATAAAATGACAAAAAACGTGCAGAGAGAATGAGGTTTACATAACTCATACTTAAAAATATACCCATTCTCCATTTAAGTTTAAATTTTTAAGAAAAAAAATGTATTCAGTAAAAAGTGCAACACAATATTACTAAAATATGTAAGTCGATATAACAGAAAAGTAAAACACAGTATTTACTAAAAATATAAGTCAGCATAAATAAAAAGTGAAACACAATATTTTTGAAACGTGCAAGTCAGTATAATTGAAAAGTGCTAACACAATATTAATGAAATGTGTAAGTTAATATAACTAAAAAGTGTAAGTCATTTAAGATTAAAAAGTGCAACACGATATTACTAAAAAGTGTAAGTGTATAATAACTGAAAAATGCAACACGATATTACTAAAAAGTGTAGGTGTATAATAACTGAAAAGTGCAACACAATTTTTATTAAAAAGTGTAAGTGAACATAACTGAAAAATACAATACAATATTAGTGAAAAATGTAAGTCATTATAACTGAAAAGTTATAAAAAAATGCAAGATAATATTAGTAGAAAGTATTGATTATTATTTTTTTTTTATTAATGTGACTCATTTTTATTACTTACTATTGACACTTATTATTATTAATCCTACACTTTTGTTAATTAGTACTTGGCACTTTCACAATCTATAAATATAGGTTCTAAAATTATAAAAACAATTATTATTAATGTTACTCATTTTTATTAGTTACTACTTGCATTTTTGTTATTATTAATTTTATATCTTTATTAATGAGTACTTACACTTTTACTATTTAAAAATATAAGTTCTAAAATTATAAAAAAAAAAAATTTAGCCTCATCCTACAATTAAATTTTTGGTCTCATATAAATTATTTGCACCTTAAAAGATGCGAATAAAAAACCTAGAGTGAAATACACTTTTTTTTTTTAATCTCAAAATTATACCACTCGATTAACTTTTTAGAGTTACTCTGTTTAAATTCATGATTTACACTTGTTCTAGGACTAGGTACTATGTGAAATTGTGAATCCAAATTTTTTATTTTTATTGTTATGCTAATTTATATATACCCCAATAGTGAAATATTGAAATAGGAGATTCCTAATTTTGTTAATTTGCTACTAGTAAAGATGATAAGTACGACCCCAAAGATTAGCGGTGCCGATTACCGATCCAAATCTGATCCAAGACTTGTCTTTATGTCCGCTGCTGTCGCCCCCACTGGACACGTACCCCCTATTCTCCTTCCTTTATCTATCTGTCACTCAACCAATACCCCCACCGCCTCTACAAATTTCCTTCAATCCTAATCAACACTGCAACAAAATCTCACTTATTCACTACTCGTCCCAATAATCCCACTTTAAACAATTCTTGCAAGTTTCACATCACATCAATGGCTTCCCAACGACAATTCCCTCCACAAAAACAGGATGCCCAGCCCGGTAAAGAGCATCTCATGGACCCCAATCCCCAATTCACTTCCCAAGCCTACAAACCATCCAACAAGCTTCTGGTACGTATATTACTTTCTTCGTTCCATAATTATCTTTACATATTATTATGTTTAATTGTTACCTATAATATACTCTCTCCGTCCAATTTTATTATGCCCACTTCTCCGGGCACGGGTTTTAATGAATATTATTAGTTTACTTATAAAGTAATAAGTTGGGGTATGATGGGATGTTGTGGGGTCCATTTATAGATAAAGTAATTATTTATGAATAAAGTAAGTGGTAAAGTTGGTAAATAAGTGATGGTAAGAAGTTGAAAATAAAGTATTATTTTAAAAAAGTATGAGCATAATAAAATTGAACAACCAAAAAAAACCAAAAAAAGAAAAAAAGTTATGGTGATTGTGAAGGGTAATTTTATAAATTTTTATTTTTGGATTCACAAATTTTTTTTCTTCTTTATTCTTTAACGTTATCATAAATATATTCTTTATAATTAAAATATGTATAAAAAAATGTGAGTACACTTCTGGTAGACAGATTGGATCTATATACGAATATTCTGATTTAATTATGTGTTGATGCAGGGGAAGGTGGCGCTGGTGACGGGAGGTGACTCCGGGATCGGGCGGGCGGTGGTGCATTGCTTTGCCATGGAGGGTGCCACGGTGGCGTTCACGTATGTCAAAGGGCGTGAGGACAAAGATGCAAATGATACTCTGGGTATACTCAGGAAAGCCAAGCATTCGGATGCTAAAGATCCGATTGCTATAGCTGCGGATCTCGGGTACGATGAGAACTGTAAACGGGTAGTCGATGAAGTCGTTAACAACTTTGGGTGTATTGATATTTTGGTCAACAATGCGGCCGAGCAGTATAAGGCCTCCTCTGTTGAGGAGATTGATGAACAGAGGCTCGAGCGTGTTTTTAGGACCAATATATTTGCCTACTTCTTCATGGCCAGGTAACCTAAATTACCTCTTTACTCAGTTTTAAATTTCATGATCGGTAGGGATTGAATAAAATACATACTTAAAATTGAGAAATATAGAATTACTAGTGAGACCCGGATTGTGAAAAAAATATTGTTATATATAATAAAATTTAATATTATATATAAAATTTTATGTGATTCATTTTCTGTATACACAATTTCATTTTTCATTTGCACGTAGAAGAAAATGAAAGTTTAAATTAGAAATGGTTGAAGAAGGAGGGAGGAGAAAAAGAATAAAATAAAATTTGAATAAAAACAGTTGAAGAAGACAGAGAAGAAAAAAAAATGAAATTGTAGAATTTTAGGAACGTGAGAATGGAGAAATTTAGAGAGGTCGGGGAGCAAAAGAATGATTCAGAATTAGTATGTAACTAAATGATTTAGAATTAGTATGTAACTAAAGAATTGGTATATAAGAAAGATGTAGAATTTTACCATTATAAAAATAAAAGTTATAACTATTAAAAATCGAGCAAATGAAACACTACCAAAAGTAAAAGGTAAACTCTAGTATGTAACTAAAGAATTGATATATAAGAAAGATGTAGAATTTTACCATTATAAAAATAAAAGTTATAACTATTAAAAATCGAGCAGAATGAAACACACTACTAAAAGTAAAAGAGGTAATTAAACTCTACTATACACTTGCTCGAGTACATGTTGTGCACCCTAGTTCATGTTGCACTTTGACTTACACTTTTTGATAAATGGTGTTGCACTTTTTAATTATTATACAATTTAATAATTGAGAAGTGCAACACCATTTACCAAAAAGTGTAAGTCAGTAAAACTGAAAAGTGCAACATTGCACTTTGACTTACACTTTTTGATAAATGGTGTTGCACTTTTTAATTATTATACAGTTTAATAATTGAGAAGTGCAACACCATTTATCAAAAAGTGTAAGTCAGTAAAACTGAAAAGTGCAACATGAACTAGGGTGCACAACATGCACTCGAGTCCATACACACCAACCCAAAGTAAAATAGAAAAATTGATTGTACTCACTCTAATGGATTGTAATTAGGCATGCATTGAAGCACATGAAGGAAGGAGGGTCGATCATCAATACGACGTCGGTGAATGCGTACAAAGGCAATGCTAAGTTACTCGACTACACATCGACTAAGGGGGCGATCGTTGCCTTCACGCGTGGACTGGCCCTGCAGCTTGTGGAGAGGGGAATACGGGTGAACGGTGTGGCGCCTGGTCCGATTTGGACGCCTCTGATTCCGGCTTCTTTCAGTGAGGAGGAGAGTGCGGAATTCGGGAGCCAAGTTCCGATGAAGAGGGCGGGACAGCCGTTCGAGGTGGCCCCGTCGTTCGTGTTCTTGGCGTCGAACGTGGATTCCTCGTACATAACCGGCCAAGTTCTTCACCCCAATGGAGGAACAATTGTCAATGGCTGAAGAAGAAAATAGGATCCTGGCTAGTACTTGTTTTGTTATGTTTGTGTGTTTGTAGTATTATTGTCTAAACCTTTTAAGTACTTTAAGTGGGTGTGTTGATGTGTTTTAAGTGCTGTTTTAAATGATGGTTTTTGTATGTAAAATTAAGGACTCAGCTTGCAGTACTCGAGTAAATAAAGTGTTTTGTGTATTAATCAGATTTTATCCTTTGTTTTAGTATCAATTTACTCACCTAACCTATCAAAATCCATTCATGAAACACTTATCAAAATTAACGAACACATAAAATTGCACTTTAATAACAAACCAAAGTACTAACAAATTTGCATTCTACTAAAGGATGGAAGCAAAATTGTATTAACATTTGATTTGATTTTGTAAACCCCTCAAAAAAAAAAAAAAACTTTTATATAATTTCTAACAAATTACCCTCCTAATAAATGTTTTTTTCTCAAATTCAAAACCCTAGCTAAACCACCGGTCCACCACACACAACCGCCCGCCTCCTCCTTGAATACGCCGGCGGCGGACTCCCATATCCAGCCACCAGTGCAGCACCTCCTGTCCAAGGGCGGCACACCTCCGGGAAGGCAGTCTCACGCCCACCTCCAACCTCCAGGTATTTATGCAAGAGATTTGGGATGAATTTTTACAAAAAAAATAAATAAATAAACTGAACAACAGAGAAAGAGAGGGATTGTTGTAATACCTTTTTCTTTGGATTTGAGAAGGCAAAAGGAAATTTTCTGGGGTTTTTTCATGGTGATGCAGATGGTAAGTGTGCACTAAGAAAGAAGGAGGAGTGATGATTACGTGTGTTACAGTTGAGAGTTGAGGCCCTTAATTTTGTATTGTTCAATGAGATTTTTTTTAATGTTTAATTAAAATAAATAAACAATAATAATAGGCTATTTTGGCCCATTTGACAGCCCTAGTTGCACCCCACCTGTTCGATGAAATGCAGCACTGAATTACTCAAAGCTTTATATAATTAGTGAATCACATATGTTCACTTCTCTTCACTAAGCTCCACTGAGCAAAAGTAGACGTAATTTGCTGAAATTGATTGTTTCAACTCTCTAAATATTCAGTCCATATCTATTCTCCTCATTTGAAATATCGTGTTTCATTAGTGTGGATTATTGTGAAGATATTGTGATATGACTCTGAGCTTTTATTTTGCGTTCAATCTTCAAGCTCTAATAAAAAAAAAACCAGCCTTAGTTCAACAACATCAAAGACATGATGTTTCCCTGTTTTATTTATCACTTGATAGACACCGTGAGGGAGAAACATCAAGTGAGAATTAAAAGAAACTCGAGTCATTCTGGTTTCCAGTCTAGTAGAAATGTGAATATTCTGTTATTTCATAATTTTCACTCTGTGTCTGATTCTTGTTTTCTTTAAGTTTCTTCCAGAGAAGATAAAACGAGTCTGCTTTCACTGGTGATGAGTTTCGACTAGGTGTTGTCTGCTTATGATAGTTTCTATAGCCTTAAACAGGTATTTATCATCCTTATTTATGCAATAAAAGTATAAGTTTCTTATCAAAAAAAAAAAATTCTTAACAAAAACCAGATTTGGTTCGACAGGTTCAAAGACATGATGTTTCTCACAAGAAGAATTAGTCGCGTTTACAACATCTATCAGAACCTGAATATTGCCTGGCTTCATTCTTCCACGGATAAGGAAGCAGAAATAGAAAGGATTGTAAGAATTATCAATGACCATCCTTTTCCCGATAAGCCATTGCATCCCACTCTTCGGCATCAAATTCCCAGTTCTTCCATGTCAACTCCTTTTATCGAAAAGGTCCTTGGAAACTTGTTTGGTGCACATTCAAATGGCCTCAAAGCATATGAGCTCTTCAAATATTGCCTTGAGAGTAACCTGTATATTCCCAGTTCGGATGCTTTCGAGAAAACACTACATATACTTGCTCGTATGCGTTACTTTGACAAAGCATGGGAGTTAGCAGAAAGAATTAAGAGGGATCACCCTTCCTTGCTCACTCTCAAGTCAATGAGCATAATGTTGTCAAGAATAGCTAAATTTCAATCCTATGAGAAAACCCTGGAAGCATTTGATAAGATGGAGAAGGTTATATTTTCGGGGAAGAAATTCGGAACAAACGAGTTTAATGTGCTTCTCCGAGCATTCTGCACACAGAAACAAATGAAAGAAGCACGCTCTGTTTTCCACAAGATGCATTCTCAGTTCCCTCCCAACACTAAGACCATGAATATTCTGTTGCTGGGATTCAAAGAATCGGGTGATATTACAGCAGTGGAGTTGTTCTATCATGAGATGGTTCGAAGAGGTTTTAAGCCCAATAATGTTACGTATAATATCAGAATCGATGTATACTGTAAGAAAGGGCGTGTTGGTGATGCTTTGAGGCTTCTTGAAGAGATGGAACTTGCAGGTTACTCGCCCTCGTTGGACACAATAACCACAGTGATTCATGGAGCTGGGCTTGTTCGGAATATCTCAAAGGCTAAGAATTTGTTTGAGAGCATTCTTGAAAGATCTTTAAAGCCCGACACTGGAGCTTATAATGCTTTATTGTGTTCTCTCATTAGATCAAAGGACGTGGGGTCTGCAGCGAGCTTGATGAATGATATGGAGAAGAGAAACGTTGAGTATGATAATGTTACATATCATAACATGTTTTGGGGATTAATGAGATCGGATGGTATAGATGGGGTTGTTTCACTTTACATGAAGATGATTGAGAAGAAATTTGTGCCCAAAACAAGAACAGTTGTAATGTTGATGAAGTTCTTCTGTGAGAATAGCAGGGTTGATTTGGGGTTGGATTTGTGGAATTATTTGGTGAAGAAAGGGCACTGTCCTCATAGCCATGCATTGGACCTCCTGGTGACGGGGCTCTGTGCTCGTGGGAGAGTTGAAGAATCGTTCGATTGTTCTAAGCAAATGCTGGAAAGAGGTCGGGTTGTGAGTGAGCGGGTGATGTTAATGTTGGAGAGGTTTTTGGTGGAGATGGAGGAGATGGATAAATTGGAGGAACTCAAGTGTATGATGAAGAAGTTAAAGCTATTGTTGCCTCCTAAACAGCCAATGCATGCTGTCGAGTCGTAATCAATGAAATTCCATGTGGGTCGTGGATGAAGTGGTTAACAACTATGCGGCCGAGCAGTATAAGGCCTCCTCTGTTGAGGAGATTGATGAGCAGAGACTCGAGCTGAGTTTTTAGGACCAATATATTTGCTTATTTCTTCATGGCCAGGTAACCTAAATTACCTCTTTACCCCTTCGGTATAAGATTATTTGTGTCAGTCTTCTTCTTTTACTGCTTTATTGACAAGTATCACGTTAAAAAAATTGCTCAACCCCGTATTTCAGTTTTTCGTGTTTCACATTGATCATCCCCGTATTTTAGTTTTCATGTTTCACTTTGATCAACCCCTTAATACTAGAGTGCCAGTTTTTGTTATGTTTCACTTTGTACTGTCTGGTTTATATACATGTTAAAAATTGATCAAGTCTTCTAATAATGAGATCCTAGTTTTGGTGTTTCACTTTGATCAACCCCTTAAAAACAAATTGTTCAACCTCTAATTGAACACAAAACGTGAAATTAAAGAATTGATTCTACCTCTCATTGAGTGCCTAATTAAATTGTTGTAATTAGGCATGCATTGAAGCACATGAAGGAAGGTGGGTCGATCATCGATACTACGTCGGTGAATGCGTACAAAGGCAATGCTAAGTTACTGGACTACACATCAACCAAGGGGGCGATCGTTGCCTTCACGCATGGATTGGCGCTGCAGCTTGTGGAGAGGGGAATATGGGTGAACGGTGTGGCGCCCGGTCTGATTTGGACGCCTCTGATTCCAGCTTCTTTCAGTGAGGAGCCAAGTCCGATGAAGAGGGCGGGTCAGCCGTTCGAGGTGGCCCCGCCATTCGTGGGAGGCTTCGAATGTGGATTCCTCTTACATAACTGGCCAAGTCCACCCCAATGGAGGAACAATTGTCAATGGCTGAAGAACAGGATCCTGGCGTGTTGGTGTGTTTTAAGCGCTGTTTAAATGATGATTTTTGTATGTTAAATTAAGGACTCAGATTGCAGTATTTTAGTAATAAAGTGTTGTGTATTAATCAGATCTTATCCTTTGTTTTAGTATCAATTTACCCGCCTAACCTATCTCTAAATCTATTCATCACATTCATTAACGTAGAAGAAATATGTGATCTCATTCATTAACGTAGAAGAAATGAGAAGAGTGTTGTACAGAAATCTGTTAGCTCGAATTTTCCAACCGAACGAACACATAGGCAATTTTTACATGAATAAAATTGCACTTCAAAAACAAACTAAGCCCCAAACAATTGAAACGGAAACGCAACCAAAGTAACTAATTTGCATTCTACTAAAAAGCATGAAATTAATTCTTTTATATTATTCCTAACAAATTTTCCTCCTAATAAATGTTTTTTACACTCTGTTATTGTGAAAGTTTCCTAACGTGCATTACATAATTCCAGATCATTTAGAGTAGAGTGTATCCAGCTGTTTAGAAATTGTAGTATTCAAGATTAGAGAGTTGTTGTATTCAAGTTTGTTTAGTAATTCGAGAAAGATGGGTAATAACAATAAAATGGTAACCATTAATTAATAATAACAAGAGCAAAATAAAGTAAAGGACATACATATATATATAAGTGGATTATTATTTACTGCTCTCCTTAGGTCTAATTTCAATGCCCTGAATAATAAGGCCACTCTTCCAATTCCCACCATTCACCTCCATCAACCCCACCTCAAAATCACCATCTTCTTCTCCATTCACAAAACACTCTCCCAACTCAACTTCTATCCACCCATCATTTCTCAGCTTAGGGTACTCCCTATTTTGATCCGCCGATTGTTCCCTTGAAGCGTGCATTAACCGATGGTAGAACAACCCTATACGCCTTGGTACGATCTGGGACCTTTGCCGCTGTTCTCCTTCTGGGTCCAAACACACACTCCGTTTCCCGCATTCCTCCCCACTGATCCCCACTGAAGCCTCCGTGCTTTGGTGTGTGAATCCGTAGGTTCTTGACTTGCATTTGAAGACGAGATAAGCTGCATAATTAGTACCGGGAGATAGCATATGGATGTTTATTTTGCCTCTAACTTCAAACCAGCATACATCAAGAAGCTCTGCCACCTCGGAGAACCTAAATCAAAATGACTTTGTAGTTTAGTTGAGACAAGGCAATTGTTGTAATTTACAATCATGGGTGCAAGAGGGTTTAGTTTGACAACTACCTTGACTCGGGACGCTTCACCCATTGCCAATATTCAGGAGTGTCTCCCCACACTATAGTCAGGTCTTTTGCAGCTAGCATGTAACATTTCTTTCCACTCAATTTCTCCAACGAAAAACTCTGTTGACAGAGTATATCATATAAGATGCACACACCAAAAACTATGCTCTTTCTCTAACAACTAGGAACAACATTGTATTTAAATGAAGGAAACGTCTCAGCTCGGGTGACAAACTCAAATGTACAATGTTGGATGTAGGACAAGAGAAACTACATCAAGAGTAGATATCATAAGAAGAGAAATGAAGGAAATCGACAAGAGAAACTACATCAAGAATAGATATAATAAGAAAATAAATGAAGGAGATCGACAAGAGAAACTACATCAAGAATAGATATCATCAAGAAATGAAGAGAAACTCAAATTTACATCTTTTTTTTATTTAATTGAGAAATAATTTAACTTTCTAGAATTTTTATAAGGAAGAAGACGAGGGAGTGAAAGACAGAATACCATATTTAAATGTGTATATGAAAAGGTATTTTAGTCATTGAATATAAGAACATTTTATTCCAAATAATTTTTAGGGTGTGTATAGAAAATTTGAGGCGACCATACTACAGTATCTCTATTTCTCCAAAAAAAACTAAGACATAGAAGTACAGTATTCAATTTCTCTCATGAATAAAAATTAGGAGAGATGTGTGCTTGTTGCCGGCCTCCAAGCCCCCAAACATTCAACAAACGCCTCCAAAGCAATTGAAAGGCAACCAAAGCAGCCAACACCAAACAATTCTCATTGAACTAAAGGTTGATAAGCATCTCAGATTTATTTATAAACAGAAGATAGATTTTATCCATATTGATAAGGCTAAAATCCGATTCAATTATAGGCCAAAATCACAACGAACAACAATTGGAAAACCGCCTAACAGAACCAAGCAGATAATCATGAAAATCATCCTCACCGACTCAAACGACATAAACTCATAATTTGTGCAATCAAATTCAATCTGCAAAAATAATTAGGATTGATGAATATACATACCTTGCGGCCTTGATCAATGAGAATTGGGTGATCACACAGGTAGAGATAAAGTTCCTTCTTCGAACGGAATTTAGATAGCAACGAATCGTCGCCGGCAGCGCGGGAAATGATGTCCCGATAATCGGAGGGCAAAAAGCGACTCCAAACGGCGTCGGATTGGGAAGCAGATCGGAATGTGGAGGCCACCGCCGACAGGCGACAAGCGTCCTTAGGGCTGGTGAGTGAAAGCGCGGTGGCTATGCAATCCTCTGGAAGCGCGTAGATATCGCCGGAACTCTCTATCGCCATTTCTGTTTTGATGAATTGAATATCTTCGTGCAGTTATTTGGTGAAGGATAGCGGTGTATATATATACACACGGACTGGAGGACCACTTTTATTTTGGATAATCTTTGTTTATTTTTATTTTTTTCCTGAACAAAAAGGACCAAATTGCAATTTAATTATATTTAAGTTTGATTCCAAAATTTATTATTGACATTGAAGCTGATTGAGAAGGTTGGTGATTTATTTCTCAATTTGTAATAAGTTTTTTAACTTTAATAGAAAAAATATTTTGTTACATAATTAATTTTAAAGTAATTTTTTTTAAAGGTAAGTATGAAATTAATTGTGAGGATAAAGGATACTCAAATTCCGTAACAATGTGATCGAAATGGGAGAATCGAAAATGAAGAAAAGCACATTAGGATTCAATTTGATTTTCCTATTCCACTTTTCGTGTTCGACTAATATTACAATATGCTGAATTTTTAATACGTGTCGTCCCAAATATTATAGTACGTTGATTATTTTTTAATATGACACACAATTTTTTTTTAAAGAATAAATAATAGACTCTCAACTATTTTAAGTTACATTTGAAAATATGAGATTTTGTCTAAAAAGGAGTCATCTCAAATTTTAAATGCTAGTCATTAACTTTACTTTTTTCCTTTTAAAAATAATATTTTTGAATTTTAAAAAATCTGAATAGTTGGCCGACTTCAATTGCTTCTAGGCCAAGATTTTCGAGACCGGTATAATAATGTGTTTAAATAAAGTCAATTATTTCAAACTGCAGTAATATTAACTTTTTTTTATTATTATTATTTACACCCAAAACTTTTTCAATACACTCAATTATGTATTCGATTAGAATTATGATAGCATATTTTTCAATTTCTACCATGGATGATCGTACATTAAATATTGTATACATTTTTTAGATCGAATTCTAATTTTATTCATATTTTATAAATATAATTTTATGCATATTTACTTTTAAAAAAATTATGAAACGTGAGTAGGGAAAAAAAGGTGAATAAGAAAAGCTATTGAGATTTGAGAATGGCGCAGTCGCCAGAGCATATATCCTCTTGCCAGAATCAAGAATATCCTAATTCCATTTCTACCCTCTAGTCAAAATCAGAACTAGATTCCACAAAAACAAATTGACCAAGTGAAAATGGCCACTTACATTCTTTTTATAGCATTATATTTTTATCTTTTCTACATAATTAAATAATATTTTAATTATTACTTTCAATTATTTTTTTAACTTTAGTAAATACTCTTAATTTTTAATTTACTTTTACAGTAAGCTAAAATGATGTAATAATGTTGTTAAAGAATTTTATTCATTAATTCCAAAAATTTGTCAATGTATATCACTTTTTAATTTTAAATGTCTAAAAATAGAAAAAGTTAATGAATTGAAATGATAATATGATGCTCACTTTGTGAAGGAGATGAAATAACTTAGTGGTGTTGAAATAGAATAGCAACGTGACTAAGAAATTAAGAATTTTTGGAATATTCATATTTCTCATAACTTAACAATGAAGGCAGCAGACTTTAATGCACATACCAATAAAACCATTCCATTCCAAAACAAGATAACCATGACAGAGAAAGGGAATCCATGTAAAAGCCCCTTTGTTTTTCAGTTCCCATGTTTTTTAAATTGTAGTATAATACTACATGTATATTCATGATATTATAAATTTGAGTTTTGAAACATTATAATCTTGATGTAATTAACATGTAATGGAAATTGTTGGTAGTCATTTTTTTTTATGTCACAGTATTCGGTACAAGGATCGACTAATTTGGAAGACCAATTCCACCGTCCACTTAGGAAGACCTCGTTTAAAGTCAGAGTTTTACATCTAACAGTTAAACGTATAGATGAAAGCTTAGGAGTTAAAGGCATTATTTGAGGGGCAATGTTGTTTAATTTAGATGAACTTTGTGAGATAGATATTGTTGAAAAAAGAGAGGTCAAAACAGAAATCCGAATAAGCAAACGTAAAGAATCGTTTGTTTAAGCAAAAAAGCAATGGAAAAGTTGATTTTGAATGCTACACACGTCCCTTCCATGTTGGATTGGGTTAGCCATCAAAAGTTTTATCACTAGCTATAAATATTTGGTCTCGCCATACTTGTGCACATGCAACTTTCTATTGTATTTTACTAATTATAATACTTCATCCGGTTCCACTATATATTAGTCAATAACTTTTGAACAAAGGGTGATATATAGTAGAACAAAGTAACTATTGAATTTTATACATGAAACGAATCTCTATTTTAATATTTGAGTCACATATTAGTTTTAAACATTATTAGATAAGGGCCTTATTAAAAAAAGTTAATATAAATGAATTAATATTAGATGAGATAAAATTATTTTATGATATCAGAATTTAAATTCACCCACATCCTGGTTCAAATCTCGTATTAAAATTGTTCACTCGATGGTCTCCTTCCCAAATGATAGAGACGATAATTTCACACAAAGTTTGGACTTTTAAATTTGATAGAATTCTTTCAGACCTCGTTTTAGTAAATGAGATTCATCTCATGCACGAGACTATCTCATACAACAAATTTTTAGTACTTGCACCTTTTATTTAATTTTCTACTCCTACTTTTTACCGCATAAATAACAAAGCAAATAAAAAAAAGGGAATTATCACATTAAATTCAAATGGAGAAAAGCTTTGTTACAATTCTTTCTTTCAAGTGATACAGGAGTCTTCACAAGAATGTAGCTAATTATACAACAGAAAATAATCAGCATAAGTATAACAATGTAGTAAACTTACAGACATGAAAATAACAAGACAAGAGAAGAGAAGAGGGATGCATAAATTGCTTAAATCTGAAAATTATTAGTATCTGAAGATAAAGATACAATTCTTACACTTTGGGTGTGTTACTTCTGGAATACGTTACGAAGAACCGCTAAAGCTAATTTCCATGCCTCTTCCGCCGATTCCAGCAATCAAACAATGGAATCCACATGCTTCTAGATCTGTAATTACTTTATCAACAACTGTTCCTGATAATACTGTGTCCAAAAGTCAAGGAAATTACGTCTCTTCACAGAATATATTAATCGAACGATAGAGGACATAAATGATGAGATCTTGAACAAAAAAATGATCAAGAAACATAAAAGGATACGTGTAGGTAGCAGCGTAAGAACACAGCCTCCTCCACCAGCTCCTGTTAGTTTAGTTGACAGCTTGTATTTCAATGTAGTTCTAATTACATTCTCGATAGAAGCGTGGCTGACCCCCATGCACTGGAGTAAACCCTGGTTCATCTCCATCAGTTCCTCTAGTTTTTCCTCTTTCTCAGTTATAGCAAGATCGTCTGAAACTGGTGACTGGATGATGGAAGCGATCTCATTGCTGATGGAATCAACAGCATTAAATACGGAAGTCATGGCACTGGGATGTCTCACTGCCCTTTCAGACACACCAGCTACCAATGCTTTTGTATTTCTTCCCACTTTTGTGTTAGTTATAAGCATTTTCAGAGGCATATTTGTACGGATACGTGTGAGTTCACCAGACCTAAATTTAATCATGTTCCCTGAAATAGATTTCATTTTCTTAATAGACATCAAAGTATTCTCTAGCATTATGCCTCAATAATCCAAAAAAAAGTAAGTTCGTTGGTGTAATTTAACGGATATTGGATAATGAGATTTTGACATACCATAGGTGCTTACTGTGTTGTCTATCCCTGATGGCTTTCCATGGATCATCTTTTCACCTTCAAAGGCCCATTTGTTTACCAGTTCTAGCTCACGGTCTCCAAACACTTGCCAACCTTGATGGCTAAAATCCAATGTAACAGAATCAGATAAAGCAAGGAGGGCAGCAGAGAGTGCAACACACAACGCAGCAGACGAACCCAAGCCAGAGCCTAATGGCAGCTCAGAGGTTACAACGGCTTTAGCTGGCTTATAACTGATAATGCAAAAATAAAAAGCAACTCAAATCAGATTTAGATAAAATTAGATAAAAATCACTAGTAAAGTTTAAATACATACCCATGAATCGAAGTATAGAGCCAAAGAAAAGCTGAAACACCCGCAGCAAGTCCAATCATAGCTTCAGGAATATTTTGTTCTTCGACTAAAGAAGCAATTGCTTTTGTGGCCTCGAATGAACATGATATAGGAGAGGAGGCAGCATGGCTGCCCTGGTCAGGTAGAACTTCCCTGATCTTTCCAACTGGCCAAGAGAATACTAAGTCCAAATCCTTGAGGTGGAATATTAGTGCATCATCATTCTCTAATACCCAAAAGGTAAAAAATAAGGAAAAAAATACACGAGTTAGAAAAAAGGATATAAATGCAATCTGGCATCATCAAACATGAAGAGCAGATACTGTTAAACTACTATACAGAGAATTATGTATCCCAGTTAACAGTGATAGTATAAAATTATTTTCACTATATCCACCTTGATTTTGGAATCACAAACTGATCACGATTTAATAGCTTTCACACACACGATTAGATGTTTCACCTTAGTTAAACGTTGTGATAAAAATTCACAGTTAGACGGAGTATAATTTGAACATTTTAACACTTTAAACTAAACGAGTGTTTATTTGTCCTAATTTGTGAATAGTCTCACCGTTAGACCGTCTCATGCTAGTCTTTGTCATTGAACTTAACCAAAAGCTGTTCAAGCTTCACTCATATACTAATCATGTCCAACACTTCACCCTGGAAACAGGGCATATATCTAATGATCGTCCAATTAAATATGAGTTGAGAGATTCTATTGATTGATTACAAGATTAGAATCCAGACAAACGTCTCATAGATTTCTGATTAGTAAATTTTACAATCAATCCCAAAAATCTAAAATTGAAGAAGTTCAAACAAGCTTAACCTAACTGAGAGAGATTCATTATATGTGGAAACGCAATTAACTAATTCCCCTATTTCGACAGCATAATTCAGAAACAATAATGCACGCCAATTCATAAACATAATCAAAGCCAAAACATACGAAGCTCACTCCTAATAATCAATAAAAAAAAAGCTGAAAACAGAAATTGAGGAGATTATTGGTAAAGTACCTCCGGGAGTAG
This sequence comes from Galeopsis tetrahit, assembly GCA_963675135.1. Lineage (NCBI taxonomy): Eukaryota > Viridiplantae > Streptophyta > Magnoliopsida > Lamiales > Lamiaceae > Galeopsis > Galeopsis tetrahit. The sequence continues at coordinate 92,149,620 of OY776121.1, forward strand.
GGAAGCGAAGAGAGACGTAAGTATATAGATCGATGGCGGCGGCAACGGCGGAGGATCCGTGAACGACGGCATGTTCGCCGGCGAGTATGATTTTCCCGGGTGCTCTGGCTCGGACCTCCATGGTTGTCGATTTCTCCGTTGCGATCGTTACCTTTAACCGAATTAATCAGCAGTAATGTTGTAGATAGAGAAATGCGATTGGCGGGCGGTGGCGGAGAAATTGATGGGCGGAGTGTCAACTTTGTATGATGCCTGAATTTGGATATTGCTGCTATCTTACTCGCATCACTGCGCGTGGTTTTTACGCTCTCCACCTACCGTCTCCCAATATATTAGAAAATGGTGGGGAAATTAGCCCCTCCCACAATTAGACAATATAATGGTCAAAGAAAGAGTGTGATTAGAATCATTGAGATATATATTATTTAATTTATTTCACACATCTGACACATAAATTAAAATAAATACTCCGTATATTGTATAAAAAAATATAATGACACAAATAATAAATAAGTTAAAATTTTAGAAGTAAGAGTTGTGAAATTTCTTTTTTCAAAGTATGAAAATTAATGTAAAACAAACAAAAAAAAATTTGAAAATTGATTTAATACAGAGATAATAATAATTTTTTTAAAATAATAAGTTGCATATTCATAATAATGGATATGTAAGTTCACAATTATCTATAAGAGTTGGTCTCTGGTACACAGTGTGCACGTGTACACTATACTGATCAATCAATTGTTATTAAGTAAAAAAGCGAAACTTTTAAACAAAGTATTCCATGACAGGGCGGTTGCATCAGTTTAAGCTAGGATGAGGTTGCAAAATCTGTGTTTTTTTTAATTAAAATAATTTTAACATGGATCACAGCAGTTCTACCACCGCCTTCATACTCTCCGACTAAAAAACGAACACCACTACCTTCGATTTCTTCGTCCTGAGGCCCAGCGTGCACCATGTGCATTTGTGAATTTTCCTATCTATAATTATTTAGTACACAATATATGAACACGAATATTACTATTAATGTTAAATTTTTCATAATGGCAATGCCAAATAACCTCATATATCTATGATTTAATTACAAATTGTCTTGTGTGTCCTAATACTCATGCATTTTCACTTTGATAGTGATAATTGTCTATATTTTTAGTTGTTAAAAATTTAAAAGTGTGATTAATCTTTAAGTTTGTTACTATATTAAATATATATTATATTATATTATATAAAGTGCGTCTAATCTAATTATTATACATACCATTAATTTTTAATAAAAATTCAACACAATTGAATTAAATTAAAATTGTGATACAATTGCATCAATTATATCATTCACATATAAACGGACTCAAATAAAAAACTTAGGTAAAATGTGGTGTGCTGAGTAGAGCGCGTGGAAGAGTAGCTGACTCGTTGAATCTTGTCTCTCGAATTCCAACTCTATTCTGGAGTATTATTATTTATTCTCAATTTTGATGGGCGTACCTCGTGAACGTATAGGTGCAACGATTTTCATGCTCAATTTTCTTTTTTAATTAAACGGCAAAAAAAAGTTGGAAACACAGTTTTGTAATGGATTAATATATGAATATCGTTGATTGTGAGCTGCTCAGGTCCATTTACAAAAATTAATAGTTCATTAATAGTCTCTGTTTTGCGTTTTTAAATGAAATTCTATTTAATGATTGAGAATGATAATTTTGTAAAAATAAAATTTGAGTGAATTAATACTCCTATATTTTTTTTTTTTGCAATAAACAGGGGGCAGAAATTAATATGCTTAATTAATTGGGCTACAATTTTCAATTTGATTGTGAGCTGCTCGGGGACAACTGTATAGACAAACGTCAATGAAGTCGTTGAATTATGCCTCCAAGTTTGGGTTGTTTATAATGCTGATCTCCACACATTTTTTTTAAGGCAAAAAGGAGACTCAATGCATTATAATATTTATAACTCTCTATGTTCATTTTTTTTATAATTTTCATTTTTTTTTGATCCAATTTTATAATTTTCATTTCCTAAAAAAAAAAAAATATTACTCATACTTACTACTTTATTTCTACTTATCTTCCCTCTATCTTTCACTTTTTATATAAACAATCAATTTTTTTTAAAACATGTGTCAAGTCCAAATGGTATTGGACGGAGAGTCTTAGAAAATTTATATACAAATATTAATTTTTCACCCCTTTACAAGTTCAGACTTTTAGATGAGACGCAATTCTTTTGTGGTATCTGTAGACACCTAAATTTTAAATTCTTTTGGACCTCTAAAGTCCAGTAAATCAAGACGGGCCTCTAAAGTCCAGTAAAACAAGACGGGCCTCTAAAGTCCGGTAAATCAAGACGGGCCTCTAAAGTCCCATAAATTCAAGACGGACCTCTAAAGTCCAATAAAGCAAGACGGGGCTCTAAAGTCTCATAAATGAAGATGGACCTCTAAAGTCCAACAAACCAAATTGAGCCCAAATAGGGTATTTTTAGCCCAAGTAATTCAAAATTTGAATTAAACCCTAACCACTTGCACAAATATCTCCATGGCCCATAAGAAACCCCAGGTTCTAGACCTATAAATAGAGACCTCATTTCATTCATTTCAGAATCAAGAAATCAGAAGCATTCAAGGCTCTAAAATTCTCTGTAGAGATTTTAGAGTGTTCTTCAGCAGTTGGAGGAGCTTCAAAGGCGTTCTTCGTGCAAAGCGGCGAGAAGCAGCGTTCGAGTGGAGATCAAGGTGCTAAGCCCCTTCGATTCGGCGTTTCTTCAAGGCGTTTCGTGCAAAGCGGCAAAGAGCAGTGCTCGAGCGGAGATCAAGGTGCTAAGCCTCTTCGATTCGGCGTTTCTTCAAGGAGGAGGTGCTTCGTGGATCTTCAACGGCGTTCGTCCCGAATAAGTCCCGAAAAAGTCCCGAAAAGTCCCGAAAATCAACATTTAATCCAAAATACGGCGTCAAACCCTTGGATTAACGTTACAAAGTCCCAAATTCAAGAACGATTTTCAACGACGTTAATCACAAAAGTCCCTAAATTCAACGTTTAATCCAAAATACGGTACTAAACCTTTGGATTAACGTTATAAAGCCTCAAATACAAGATCAGATAGGATTCTCCAGAAGTTCCAAAAGTAATCAAGAACTTCAAGAAGAGAAAATCAGAGGAGCAAATTAGAGATTGTAACCCACAAATACTCGGTTTTAATCCGAAATTAAATAAAATTGTTTACCATTTTTGCATTTTTATATTTAATTCACGAATTTGTGTTTACAGTATCAAGGTTCACGCCCACAAGTCTATCGACTTATGTTCTTAATAGATTAGTCAAATATAAAATAAAATTTGTATCCAAAACGTAAAAAATGCATTCAATTATGTACATATAAAATAACCGAAAAATAAATTATTTAAGATTCAATGTGGGCATAAATCAACATGTCTACCAAATGTATTATCGAATTAAATGATCCAAACTAGATCAAAAAAAGATGATAGAATTTAATATGATTAGGTGAAGTGGCATTAATTGATGCCAACCAAGTAATTGAAGCACCATATACTAGTGTCGATAACACATTTTTACTGATTTGAAGGGAGCTGAATCTATGAAACCACTCGATTTTCTCTCTTTGTTTGGTTTGTTGATAATGCTAATGAATAATCTCATTTCCACACAATGTGTGACACAACCCTTGTTCAATTTGGAAAGAATTCGTCTCTCACCACCGCCCCCAATTTTCAATAGGGGCCACCATTATTGGATAATGTTACCGCAACCACCACCATCACCATCGCAATTGTTGTCTCCGCCACCACCGCAACTTCTGTCTCCGCCACCTCCACTATCACCACCTCCACCACTACCATCTCCACCGCCGTTGCTTCTTTCAACACCACCACCACCACCGATTTAGTCTTGTACTAGTAAAGTTGACGTTCAATTTTCAATACGGTAATTTTTTTAATTAATTAAGGAACAATACATTATTTATTCTTTCTACGTACTTTCCATCTTTTTTCTTTTGTCTTCAGCACTTTTTTATTTTTCTAAAATAATTTCTTAGATAAATTCTTTTATGTAATTGAGTGTATGAATAGACTTAAATTTTAATGTTCAATTTAATCTTTAACCAAACTCATTGTAGCTTGATTTTAATTATATAGTTGCACTCAATTATCACTTTTTTAACTTAATAATTGCTTTACATTCTTTCATTTGTCTGAAAAAAAAAAATGTTTATAGGATTGATTAAGAACCTTAACAATATTTTAAGGGCACGTTTGATAGCAAAGATGGATTATCTAAGATTAGACGGATAACTAAACTTTATAAATTTTAAAACATAATCTATCCTTAATCTAAGTTATCAAACAACCAATAAAAATGATATATATAGTTAATCTAGGTTTAATTTATGCTATCAAACATGGCCTAAGAAGTTCAAATAAAATTTGTGAGACACAATCAACCTCATTACAAATATTAGTCTCATGATTATATTATTAATGCAAACGACATCAGACATGAAATGGTCGAGTGGGCATGGAAGACTTTACTCTTTAGAAGCAAATTGCCTTCACATATATTAGATGGAAATTACTCTGAATTTAGTGATTTTTTTACTCAAAGGGAATGTGATGTTTACTTGACTCAGTACAAAAAAGAATGTGATGTTTACGACTCGGTACAAAAAGGAAAGTGATGTTTACTTGACTCAGTACCGAGTCTACCATTAGACTTCCAATTTTAAAACCCCAAAAGTGTAGAGACTTTTGGTTGTTTAAAGTATGGATAAAAATTTGTTCGACACCGTTTCACGGATCTTTTCTGTGAGACAAATCACTTTTACCCATATTTCAGATTTTTTTGTCCAAATTTTATGTTTTAAAAAAAAAAATAACAATATTTAAGTAAAAAGTGATAATGTTTTAAAAAAATATATATATATATTTTTTGTGGTTAATAGATAATGCAATAATAATTCATTCATATGCCAAACACTTATCATAGAGGCCGTTTGCATCTAATTAATTTGCCCCTTCACTAGCGATAGGAAACTTGGAATATTTCCTCTATCTTTACTTGTTATTTTAATTATTTCAATGGACAATAAAAGACACGGTATATTTATTCTCAAAGTTTTTTTTTTTTTGAATTGCATTATATATCCATCATTTTTCCTCTCCTCATGATTCGAACCTAGGATCTAAGGCTTAGGTAGTGGTAGTCATTTATTCTGAAAGTTAAACCGGTAAAATAAACACAATATTTCCATTTCATTGACTTAAGTTTTTGTGCATTTAATGTAGTACGGAGTAGTTGTTTAGGGTGATTGTTCCGCGTATAAGTTTTTCATTTTTTCATTTTGATTCATCTTTTTACTTTTTTATCACTCTCTTTCAATCAATCAGTACTATATCTATCATTTAATCATTTTTTTAAATCTATGTGTCAAAAAATAACGAGAAATTTATAGGCGGATGGAGGGAGTAGTAGTTTGAATATACTACGTATCATTTATAAAAGTTTCCCGCTTTTTAAAGTACGAGAATGATTGCTGCGAGGACTTTAATTTCGATATATTTTTCAATGGCGGATAACACACAACACACACTCTTCCCCCTCTATTTCACTTTGACACACTCTTTCCTCTTGCAAGTACTACTATATATACATGTTCCACAATTCACATTTTTATCACTATTCCTCCACTCTGTCTCGCCCGAACAAACAGGGGGGATTAAGATTTTGCACAAATTAATTAATCATGTATGTTAAAGATTCCGTAATTGTGGTGTTGATTCTGTTTGTGTTTGGGTGTTGGATTAATGTTGAAGCTTTCGGGTTCGATATCCACCACCGGTATTCGGACACTGTTAAGGATTTCTTGAATGTCGATGGGTTGCCGGAAAAGGGCTCCCTCGACTACTACACCGCCATGGCCCACCGTGATCACCTCTTCAAGTCCCGCCGCCTCGCCACCACTCCCGCCACCGCTCCTTTCCTCACTTTCTTCGGCGGCAACGAGACTTACCGGTTTAGCGATCTCGGATTGTACGTCCTTCTTTCGAATTCTTTGCTTTTCAATTCCATTTATCATGCCTCTTTTTCATGAAGTTCGAATTTTGTTGTTCATTTCAAGATGATTTTGGACGAAGTTGGATAGCTCAAGTGTTAGAGCACCACTATTCCAGATGATTTTTTCCAGATGATTTTTGTGATTGGCGTTTTAATTTTTGGATGACTAGTAATATAAATTAATAATTTCTTATATACTACATATTACATAATGATTTATGAAGGTTTCTTGAAAAATGACTCAATTGTCTTTTATTTTTTGTTGAAATTAATTTCATCTTAAATCTTGTCTCTAATTTTCTTTATCAGTGATGTGGTTTTCTCATAGCTCAACAAAAAATTATTCAACGTGATTGCTGATTTAATAACCTATGATTTTGTTTGAATTAGCATATTTTGATCTTGTATATTTATATTTATATAAAAAAAATGTTCATGATACAATGAACACAAGAAACATAATAATGTTGAAGATTGAAGGATTCTTTCAAATTATGCCCTTAATTTGATATAGAATAATTAATTACATGTAGAAGTTTGAAAGAGTGTTTATAAATTGAGTATTTTACTACTCCATAAATTAATAAAATATTAATTAATGTATAAATTAATAACTCTTTTAATTAATAAATTTGGGTGGTCCAAGATTATTAATTTATAGAGTTTCTAATGCAATAGACAATAAATAATTTAATTATTGTTTATCATGAAAGCATTTCGTCTCATCTAAAAGTACAAGATGTAAAAGCAGTTTAGGAATTAATTCTTACTCCCTCCGTTCCAAGATTTTATGCACACTTTGACGGGCACGGATATTAAGAAAATGAAATAAAGTGATGTGTAAGGTAAAATAAAGAAGGGGTATTATTGGTAATTCATCGATTAAAGTGAGAGAGATTTGACTAAAGTGAAGGGAAGGTAAAATAAAATAAGGGTATTATTGATAAAAATTATGTGAGTTGTTTCCTTTTTTTGAGTGGGTAAAAAATGTTGGTAAAAATTATATGAGTTGTTTCCTTTTTTGGAGTGTGTAAAAAATGTTGGGATGTCCGTTAAGGAAAGTATGCATAAAATTCTGGGACGGAAGGAGTATATATTAATTCCTAATACTCCCCCTCACTCGTGGGCCGAATTTTCACCTCTTACCCTTTAAATGGGTGGAGTTGCTTTCAGCATGAATTGAAACCAGGACATGTGGGTGTAATCACAAGTAGTCGGACTCGTATATGGCCCCGTTTGTTAGATAAGTTGAATGGTTGTATGCACACAATCGAGTGTGTTTTTACTGGTTGGGTAGAAATTTTTATCTTAGGTCCGATCAAATGTTTGTCTATCTCGAACCTGATTACCCATCTATATTGGTTATTCTACACTACCAAACTCGACCTTAAAGAAATTTGTGTTGCTTTCATTAGTAAAATGTAAGTAGGCCAAATATGAAACTAAAAATGAGCAGCTGCATCCTAGAGAAACTGAATCTTTGCCAAATTGAAAGACTTGAAAGTAATCATTTGTTTTGTTTGCAGCTTGCACTACTCTATTGTCACAGTTGGTACTCCTCCACTGACGTTTCTTGTGGCACTCGACACGGGTAGCAGCCTCTTGTGGTTACCGTGTGAGTGTGCAAGTAATTGCGCGCGTACCTGGAACACCACTGCACCCTCAGGGAAGGTACATTAGACGATCCTCCTAATTCTTGCTTCGGTTGGGTTGAGTCTATAATCATATCTCATTCATTCATATGTTTTGTGACAAAACAAACAGCCTGTTACCGTGCCTCTAAACATATACAGCCCCAGTAACTCATCAACTAGTGTGCCGCTTCCATGTAACAGCACCAAGTGTGGAGGAGCCAGACGAGGATGCGCACTCACCCGTAATGCCTGTGCTTATCAGGAAGTATATCCTTCCACCAATAAGTCCAGTACTGGGATTTTGGTAGACGACGTTTTGCACTTGGGAACATTTGCAAATCCACAGAAGCCTGTTGATGTCTCTATTACATTAGGGTATGTGTTTGTTTCCTTTTCCATCCATCATATTGCTTAGTTTTGTACTTAATCAGTAGTATATCCTTCAGATGTGGAATAGTCCAAACTGGTGACTTCTTGAATGGTGCTGCTATTAACGGCCTGTTTGGACTTGGTTTAGACGAGGTATCCGTCCCTAGCATGTTAGCGAAGAAAGGACTTGCAGCTAACTCTTTCTCCATGTGTTTTGGAGAAGATGGATATGGAAGAATTGAGTTTGGTGATAAAGGATCTTCCACACAGAAAGTTACTCCCATCAATATTGGACAACAGCAGTAAGCTCTCTCGTCTGTCGTCTCTCTCGATTCTTTTCTTTTACAATGTGTTTTAACTATTTTGCTTCTTAATTGCAGCCCTACCTATAATGTTACTGTGACACAAATAGCTGTGGGGAAGAATGTGACTGATGTTCAGTTCTCTGTAATCTTCGACTCTGGGACCTCGTTTACATACTTGAACGACCCGTCTTACTCAGTTATCGCGGAGGGTGTAAGTTTTTAATACTTATATATCATCTTCCTATGCTAGAGGTGTTGAATTTTCATTTACCTTGTTTTTCAGTTCAATTCTCGGGTAACTGAGCTGCGTTATCAACCTCAGACGAGGCTTATCTTCGACTATTGCTATGCACTCAGGTCAGTGCAATAATGTTTTACTGGTTCATGTTTGATTTTGGAATATTGTGGCCTCATCCATTACTTTAATTCGGTGCAGTGCAACTCAAAAGAGCTATTATGTTCCATATTTGAACTTTACGATGAAAGGTGGAAACCAATTCGTCGTGAATGCACCGACTATTGTTATTCCACGACGGGTGAGACGACAGACATTCATTCATTCTTTGAGTAAGATCAATCTATCCTATATGCTAAACAAACTTCTTCTGCAGGATGGTGGATTTGCATATTGTTTGGCCATTGTCAAAAGTGAGGATATTGACATTATTGGACGTGAGTATTCAAATTACAACTAAGTTTTCTTGCTTTAATCAACCACTTGAGCATACACATTGTCTGATTTACTTAAAATTTCTTACTAGAAAATTTTATGGAGGGCTATCAATTAGTCTTTGATCGCGAGGAGATGGTTTTGGGTTGGCAGGAAGCCGATTGTAAGTTGGTGGATTTTTCGTTTATGTTTTCTTATTCTTCGTGATCATATGAAGTCAAAAAATGGTGCATTAATCTCATCAGGTTATGGTGACAAGGGGAGTCCTGCAGCTGCTCCTTCACCATCCATGTTGAACCCGGAAGCTACTCCTGGGAATAGAACGCGTGCTCCCACTCCGTCTCGTCTACCAACAAATATCCAACCTGGGAGCAGTGCAGCTCCTTTGTGTGGCACTATTCTAATGCTCATACTTTCTATTCTATTCCACTTCACCATTCTTTCTTCACGAGATTTCTCTTTGGCCTAATACTTGTAATATATTGACCATATACCACAGGTGAACTTGCACTATTTTTTGACATTGAATGTTTGAAGTGTTTATGTATATACTACACATGATGATGATTGTAGGCTGGTTTGCTTGTAGCTATTTTGGATTGCCCTATACATTGTACAGAACTTTTGTGCAGCATGGCATTGTTTGTTAAATAAAGTTATTAGATTATACAAATTTGGACTTCTTTTTTTTTTTTCTGATAATGAGATTAATAGTGAATAATTTTATATTATTTTTTAAAATTTATATTAAACTCAAATGAAAATTATGAAAACAGAGGATGATAGTGCCACATTGAACATTCACACGTAGGTTTGAGTAAGAAGAGAAAGTAGAAAAGAAAACAAATATTTTGAGGCATTGAGTTGATCCCACAAACATCTGCAAACCCAAACACGGTCTTACGAACGTACAACATTTGTGTGGAATCTATCAAACGTGGTCCTTTAATCCGATCCATGTTTATTTTTTGCCTTTATTCCCTTTGATCACTTTTAAGTGCAATAAAAATAACTAAAAAAATGAAATTAAATAAATGAGAGATTTTTTTGTTAATTTTGTGAGGTATAAAAGAAATTTAGTAAGATGTGAGGTAAAATGTGGGTCCAAAATTAGAGACAATTTTAAAAATAAAATGATGCAAGGGTATTTATTTTTTAATGTTATTTTTATATTGAAAATGTTTAAATAATTTTAAAACGGACCAAAAAATAAATAATCATGAAACGGATGAAGTACTATACGGCTTGCAATTTTAATTATGATTTTTTATTGATCAAGAATTGTTGTATTGGACGGCAATATATATAAATGTAGGTACTAGGTATACCGAGTGACAAATGTGAGCTTATCCCAATATCAAATTGGAAGAATTTAACTTAATATATAGTATTTGCTTTTATAATCGTCCATTTGTATGCATCAATAACCTTAAGACCTAGTTTGGTTTGCTTGATTAGGTTGGATTAGGTTTGATTGACATTTTATTCCCAACGAATTAAACGTTTGGTTTGATTGATTGTGGTCCGGAATTAATGCAAGACCCGTTAATTTTGTACTATTTATAATGCATTTGTAGGACTAATAGTCCTAGGGGAGGAGTGAGTTAATTTGTCCCATGTTTTCTCATCCATCGATTCAAACTAGCCCTAACAATATTTTAAGAAGCTCAGTTTTACTGAATAAGATTTGTGAGATAATGTTACGCAAAGCAACCTCATTACAAATATTAGTTCGATAGTTAAGACTAATTAGATTGAGATTAGGATGATGATATCTTAACTATCAAATACAATCTTATGCAAACGAAATCAGATATGAAATATTATTTTGTAGTAGAAAATAGTCCAGTGGGCATGGAAGACTTTAGAAGACATATATTACAAGGAAATTACTCTGAAATTAGCTAGTGACCATTTTACTCTGCAGACTCAATACAAAGGGAATTATGTGGTGTTTACTTGACTCGGTACAAAAAGAAATGTGATGTTTACTTGACTCAGTGCCGAGTCTACTTTTTTTTTTTTTTTTTAAAAGACCAAGACTTCCAATTTTAAAACCTTAAAAGTGTCGACACTTTTGGTTGTTTAAAGTACAATTTTTTGGTTTAGTCTACATTGTTCTAACTCTTTGTATCATGTTTTTATACATGGAAATTACCACTTACTTTTCTCATTTGTATTTTTTAATTTTATTTTTTTAGTCAAGCAATATTTTATTACCATAGGGGCAATCAACATGAACAGATTCTATTACAGAATAAAACTACGAATTGAACTAAAAGGTCTTGCGAGTGTATGAAAATAGAAACACATAAGTTAATCAGGGAATGTAATCTCTTGGGTTTAACAACCACGTCTCGTACGATATAGAGCTCAGTGAAGCGTCTAAGCATGCGTACCAGCTCCACAATCTCCCTTTGATCTCGTCCACAATCTTCATCTTATCTCAGGCGACATTCTCGAATATAAGCATGTCTAAGCATTTGTACTTTTTAATTACAATTCAATCAATAACATAGAGCTAGATGCATGTGTACTGAGCAATGTTTTCATGCCTAACATAGACAAAATTTATTAATTGTATCTTTGTCTTAATTTTTGTTTTATACTCCCTCCGATTCAAAAAGTTTGTCGTATTTGGACTTTAAATTTGTTTCAAAAAGTTTGTCGCTTTTCCTAATTTTACCAATGATCTCCCTAAATTGCCCCTATTCTTTTGGAAATATATTAATTACGATTTTTTTTTGGAAATGTCAAAAAAGTGGTGGAAAAGGAAGGTGGAAAAATAAAAGGAAAAAGAGAAGAAAGGGGGAGAAAATAACGAGGGGTAAATTTGTCAAAAAAATATGTTCCTTAATTCTATACAAAATGAGAAATGCGACAAACTTTATGAAACGGAGGGAGTAGCTAATTAAGTTTGAATTTTACATGAGACTGTATAAATACAAGAACAAGATGTAACTGTTTCTATTCCATACATGCTGATTAGTTAAATTTAATTTATTCATAATAAATTGACTAACCCTAACTAATTAGACTTTAAGCTTAATTATAGATTTGTTAGGTCGTTAACATTTAATTAACAGCAAACTATAGCTAATTATTATGTGTGTTAAACCCTACGTAATTAACTCTAATATTACTTTACGCACTTGATTAATTACCTATTATTTTTCCTATGTTATCGTAGTAAATACTAATAACGTCACCTACCTAAAAATATAATATCATTTGATTTATTGATTGATTAATTATGTCCCCATTAATTAATTAATTTAATTGCTACCGAACCACAAAGTTACGTGTCTTGCCATACATATATGTTAATACGGCCAAACCCTATGTCACCCAGTAAATAAATATTATATGAATAATTCATATACCAAACACTTATTATAGAGGCAGTTTGTATTCAATTAATTTGCCCCTTCACTCGAGATTGGAAACTTGGAATATTTCCTCTATTTTTAGTTGTCATTTTGTATTAATTTAGTTCTATCCTATTAATTTGTAACCCGATTTCATAAAATTCCATAAAATTATTTATTTCGATATTGGTAAGTGAGTGAGAATAATATTTTTTTAATAAAAAAAATTTAAAAATTGAACAGATAAAAAATGAAATTGAAAATTATAAAATTTGGACGGGAGAGAGTATAAGAAAATAAAATATCATCTACAAATTATATAGACAAGACATTTGATTTAGGATGGTGTATTCAATTGAGATTCTGTTTGATTTTTTTGGACTTTAAAAAGTCAGTAGATTTAGAAAATCCATAGATTCTATGCAGAGTTTGACTGACAGGATTCTGAAATACACATTTTTTTTTATTTATTTAAATGGATTTCCATAAACTACGCCCCTAAAACTATTGATGCAAACGTATATCGAACACACTTGTATATAAAAAAAATTATCTAAATTATTTAGAAAAAATATCAAAAATATATCTTCATTGTTATTAGCTATACTTGTTCTCAATGCATTAGCTAAATTTTCCTCTTCCACATATGCGGTGTGTAATCCAGTCCAAGCTAGTACTAACTCTGCTTGTGTTTGAAATGGGAACTTGTGATTTGAAAATACCAAAAATTCTCTCAATCACATTTCTTAATCATGCATGAGGAAGAAGAAAGATTGAATAATTGCATTTCTGGAGTGACGACCTTGACCACCAAAATTGTTTAGATGATATCGAACACCCGGGAGTTGACGTCCATTACTGGAGTGACGACCTTGCTAACATAAAGATATACTATAATTTTTAAAGAAAAAATATATTTTTAAAATACAGTTTTCACGATAATAATAATGGTAGTGAAGAATATGTGATGCTTATCGAAGAACATGGTTAGATTTTGGGGATTTCACATAAAAGGTCATTTCACCTGGTGTTTTTTTAAATAAAGACATGATTCAAAATAGTTTCAGAATAAGGACAAAATGGCACATAAATGTACCATCATGCCCTTAATACATAAAATTCGGAATTAATATGGAGAAATTCTTTAAATGTTTGAAATTTAAAGCTGACTCTATCAGCTCATTAATTCCAAGAATTACGCAATTAATTAAAATCAAATGTTTGAAATTAAAAGCTGACTCTATCAGCTCATTAATTCCTAGAATTACGCAATTAATTAAAACCTTCCTAAAATTAATTAACACCGGTCAGAAGAGCTTAATTTTGTGCAGAATTTTGGGGTTTTCCAATTTGTGAAGAAAGGAAACCGTGAAGTACGGAAGAAGACGAAGTGAGAAGTGAGAAGAACATTTTGCTCCCTATACCATGGTTGGAAAAGTAATATAAAAGCTAAATCTGCATAATAAAATGAGTAATGCAGAACAATGAAATCTAAAACTGCATAATAAAATGAATAATGCAGAAAAAATAGTACGGTGTCTTCATATTAGAATGTGATTATGCAAAAATACGTATACATATGCAAAATAAGATTTGCATTATCCCTTGACCAAACCAATAACAAATAATCATGAACTACATTTCAGCAACGCGCACGTAAATCATCACAATTACACGAAAACGGAGCAAATTGAACCTAAATTAAAATCATCTCAAAAAATCCTAAATTCTTTGCAAATTATGTGTGTACGTGTGGAATTAAAAATCATACCCTTGGCAAAACTCTTCATCTGACCCTTGGAATTAAAAGTTTCTACTATATCTCCGGCGGCTTCGCGTCCGTCATCCATAATGAAGAAATCGGTGAAGTTTGAATCCCCTAGGAATATAAAGAAACGATCGCGTGGAAAGTCTCTTGATCATGTGCAGTCGGTGAACTTCAGGCCAGGAAGTGGGCCATGAATGCCACGACCAACGCAAACCCTCGATTGCTTCCAATTCGGTGAAATCCATCGGCGAGTTAGGAGACGAACGAGATGCGTTTCATCAATTGATGAAACCTAATCGAGATTTGTGATCATGGGGATTTATGATATTTCAAAGTTAGTGGTTTAATTTATGATATTTTCTGATAATGGCCGGCCCGGCACCATGAAAGAAACCGGGAGTGGAAATAAGAGAAAAAGTCCAGTGTCTTGATCGCGTGATTAAAGGCTATACTTTTTCTAAATTAGATTCGGGCTTTCGACAGTTTGAAATTTGATTTTTAAAATTTTGAGTTTTGAAATCCTGATAAAAATGTGTATGATTTAAACAGATTCTGAGGGACGATAAACTAGAAAAGAATAAACTAGAAAAAATGTAGAACACGATAAACACTGAGGGACGAAGAATTCTGAATTAAGGCGATTTTTGGGAAATTAGGATTGCTTTAATTGAAAATTCGTATGAATCGTGCAGATTGCAAACGAAATAAGGAAGGTGAGATTCTTATTTCCATATGCGTGATATTAAACAGAATGCTGGCGAAATATATGGAAGTATGACTTGTTCCATTATTATATAAATTAAATAGTTATTCTTCAAATTTAAATGTAAGGGCATAAATGGTTATTTACACATGTTTTTGTTCTTTTTTAAAAAGATTATAAAAGTTGTCTTTATTTAAGAAGCTAGGTGCCTAAATGGCTTTTTTTATAAATTTTCTCCTAGATTTTAGGGGAAAAAACAGAATAGGACAATCCACTCTAAAACTTTAAGATTAAAGACAAAAAATTTTGGTAAAACAATTAAGGACAAAACAGCCTTCAAATTCCCCATTCTAACCTTAATTTCATATAATTCGAAAAGTCAATAGTTGTTTAAGATATTCCCAGAATTTGGCTAAGTTTCCATATTTGAATTCAATCAATTTGAATTCAAATGAATTCAAATCGAATTGTCTCCTCTCTCATGCAGTCAAAGAGTTTCCAAAAAATTGATCAACTTCCCTGGATGAATTTCTAAAATTCCAAAATTACAACCACCTGCAGTCAAAGATTTTCAAAAAATTTAATCAATTTTCATTGATGAATTTCTAAAATTCCAAAATTACAACCAAAAATTTTTTGCGAATGAAATTTCACGAATCTATTTGAGTTACTGCATTTTTAGTTTCAATTGAATTTGGGAATTTTCTTGGAACTGTGTTAGTAACTGCATTTTGAGAGTCTGCAGTCATAATTTTCGTAAAACAATATTCATCAGTTTCGAATTTTAGTCTGCATATGGTATTCCGATTTTTTGTTCGTTTGATATATTAAGTTCTGAAAGAAAATGATTGAAGGTATGTTTGTTTCGTCTTTTATCTACTCCATGTTATTGTTTGATTCGTTTGATTGTACAAAGGAGTTTTCGCATGTAAGAAATCATTCGTTTTTTAAACTGAGCATTTGTGCATTGCATATTTATAATATGTGCATTGCATATTAATAGGGGATGCATATATCTAATATGTGCATTGCATAATAATAATATAAGACTTCATCATAAATTCTATAATAATCATGATTTTCCTAGTTCGTGAAGTAAATACATTATTGAATCTAAAAATTACATTATACGAAAAATACACTGAATATGCATTATACATACAAATATATGCAATACATTGAGTTATATATGCAACAAAAATTGCAGACTACGTTATAAGCAAAACCCAACTTCAACCGCAAAAAATCACCTTCCACTGTTTATCTTCCTAGAATCTGCTTCTCATACCATCAACTTCCTGCAACAAAAAATATAATTTAAATTACTTGGAAGAGATAAGAAGTTACAGATTGTGGTAGCTTATGGTTTAAAAGTTGTCCACATCAAATAGATGTCAGCTTCATTACCTAATACTAATAATAGGTATCAAATTTTTAACTAAAATTATGTAGAACAATGGAGTTCTTGCAAAGTTGCATTACTAGGTGAAAATGAATCAAATAACAAAATAGAAATTCAGTTCTTTCAACTTGAATTGCTATCATCTCTCGATCAAACGGTACTCACATGTGCAGAAACGAATTGGTAAGTTAATTCCAAACCAACCCAGAAACGCACATTCCTTTATCCATGAAAGTGGCAAATTCGAAAGCACGTAACAAAATCAAACTCAATTAACCACACACCCACAGAAATAAAGTCCCACAACACATTTTTCCAGCTTCGCTCAATAGAAATCTTAAAAAATTATAATTTAATTATATAAAAAAATAGCTTATTTATTTCTCCAAACAAAGCAAAACCAATCGATTCAACCAACAAATACGAACGAAAAGCGGATATATTAAACTCACACAATTCAGAGATAAAAGTGTATGCTAACAATTCGACATCGTAACGAGCATCTGATGCAACGATGTTTTAAGGCAAGTGAGGAAACACTACAAATAAGAGGAATCTTATGCTAATATATAAATTTCCCACGACGAAATAGTAAAAATAAATCCACCTTCAATACTGAATAAGAGAAAAATGGCAAACATAAAATCATTTCCTGAAGAAAAATTCGAAAAAAACCCCCAAAGGGTGCTCTTAAAAATGCAATTTCTTTTGGAAGTACAAAATAATAACCGATAAAATAACCACTTACATTTGAAAGAAATCCGAATAACTCTTGGAAATCATTCACTGGAGGAAGCCGAGATTTCAAGAGTGTATGATCGAAGTTGTTCTGTTTTAATTTCTTTCCTTTTTGTTCTCTTTTTCCACGTTTTCTTCAGGCGGCGTACCAGATTCAAGAAAATAGAGTGGTGGGTGGAGGAGTGAGGGGAAGAGGTGATAAAGAGGGTGGTAGGCGAGACGGCGGCGCGGATTGATCGGAGATGAAGGAAAGTGGCCGGAAACTCTTCTTCCGCTGTCGTTCCTGCGTCGACTCACCCAGATCCAAAATGAGGGAGGCGGCCATTAGGGTTTTGTGAGAAATGAGAAATGACGTGAAATGAATTAAATTGAATTGAATGTCAAATTAGATTTCAGAATTTTAAATTGGTTGACTTTCCTAATTTTGCTTAACTTAATTAATTGAATTCGAAAATACTACTTAATTTGAAATCAGGGGCATAGTGGTCTCAAGCTAATTAATTTTGTCCTTGATTGTTTTAGTATAAATTTTTGTCTTTCTTTGTTTAAGACACTAAGTTATTGTCTTATATTGTATATAATCTCTAGATTTTATATATTGTTTGAAGAAAGAGTAGAAAGATTCGTTTGAAGAAGAGCAGGAAGATGAGCTTTTTGATTTTGTAAACTATGAGGCTGTTTAGAATTTTGTGGTTCGAAATACACTACTTTCTTCTCTTTTCAGAGTTTCTGAGAGAATCCATTGAAATCTCTACTTTTTAGAAGAGATTTTGAATAGTGAAATTTATTTATATTTTTTAAGGAGAATCCAACGAAATCCATAGAGTATTAAAATTCATAGATTGTTGAATACCTAAAAATTTCGAAAGACTTTTTAAAATCCGTATTGAATACCTCAAAATTTTGAAAGACTTTTAAAAATCCAGATTGAATACCCCCAGATTTTAAAAGTCCAAAAAAATTCAACAGAGTCTCAATTGAATACATCCCCCTTAATTTTGAAGTGTCGAAGAAATTACATTAGTGATAAAGTGTGGCTTAGCTTTTAGGGGGTTTTATTTTTTTACTATGGAACACTAAACGTATAATATGATTTATAAATCTTATTTTTTCCTCAATTATGTTAAATATAAAATCACATGTATTATGTCCATTTTCATCAAATTAAATATAAATACAAATTATAGTTAGTAAATTACATGAAAAGACTAACTACTACTATAAATCCCAACTTAATTATTTGTCGACCATGTTAATTAATTGACACGATAATAGTGTACAATGATCATAATCACTTTTACCATTTAAATAACATAATCAGGAAAAGTACAGAAAATCATTTGACTTTAATTCAGATTTTAATGCACGTCTAAGCGCCATCAACGGACGTTAAGGTGATAAAGTTCATGATTTTTTTATATTTAATTTTAATTCTCTAAAATCATGGTAAGTGTCAAACGGCTAGATTCTATATATAATACAGCCATTGACGATGATGCTTCTACTGATTTTTTTTCTTTTTCCCTCTCTTTATTTCTAAAATTTCGTATATGCTTAGGTTGCATTTGGATGGAGGGATTTGATTTGAGGAGGCATTTCAAATGAGAGGAGTTAAAAATAGATGGATTTCAAATGACATGGTTTTAGTGGGGATTTGAAATCTCTCTCAATTTTAACTAAAAGTGTGGAAACAAAGTATTTGAAATCCATTCATAATCGAAACATGTAGAATGGATTTGAACTGTGGATTTCAAATCCATAAACCCAAATTCACCCAACCAAACGGAGCCTTAATGTTCGATAGCATAATTGTCAAATATAAATATATATCAAATATAATCTATCAAAAATATATATATATATATATATATATATATATATCAAATATAGTCTAAAATGAAAATATTAGTACTCCCTCCCCTTCATATTAAATGTCGTTTAAGCTATTTTTTACATTTTTTAATTTTTCCTTTTTTCACCATGTGTACGTGGATCCATAAAGAGATTTATGGAGTATAGAATATATTTTTCATTCACACTTTTTTAATTAAAAATATCCACATGTAATAAAATTGGAGAGGAAAAAATGAAGAGATAAAAAATATTTATAATATCCGTTCCAACCTATTGATTATCACTACTTCAATAGTCAATACTCCTCCAACCATCACTTGAAACCACAATTAATCGAGACACTAGTTTTTTCTTAATGAAAACTACTTTATTTTTACTTTCAAATTTTCACTTTTTTTTTTTTTTAAATCTATGTAATTCAAATGAAAAAAAAAATGTAGTAATGAAAGTAATTTAAAAAAACAAATTGTGAACCCAAGAAGTTGGTCAGTGTAGGACTTATGAGTGTGCTCGTGTTCGAAAACTTTAAGGTGCAAATAATTTCAAATGTGTCAAGTTTATACAGAGCGCAAAACGGACCCCCCACAAGTGAACGTTAGAACTGGTCCCCCGAATTGATTGGTGGTCCTTAAACCGAATAGCAATGCATCAATATATATATATATATATATACTCCATGTGTCCCGCAATTACTTTCACACTGTTCTTTTCGGGATGTCTCACAATAACTTATTTATTTACTTTATACATAAAAATTTTATAAAATTATCCTTTAAAATTTCCATAAAATTCATTTTTCTTATTTTGGGTGGCATTTGTCGGAAGGAGTAAAAATAAAAAATAGTGAAAACTCAGAGTGGCCGTTGACTTGGAACATTCACACGGAAATTTCGTAAAAACGAAAAGTGGGAAGAAATTATGGCATTGTGTTGACCCCACAAACATTTATCAAACCAAACACGGTGTTACAAACGTACAACGTTTAAAGTAGGAGAATGATTGCTGCGTCCAGCCGACGACTTTAATCTCCATCTCTTTTTCTATTCTATGGCGGATAACACACTCTCCCCCCTCCATTTGACTTTGACCATCTCTCCCCTCTTACAACTATATATACATGTTCAACAATTCACATTCTCATCACTATTCCACTCTGATTGGGCCCGAACAAACAGGGGGGGATTAACATTTTGCACAAATTAATCAATCATGTATGTTAAAGTTAAAGATTCTGTAATTGTGGTGTTGATTGTGTTTGTTGGGTGTTGGATTAATGTTATTAGGACTAGTGAAGCTTTCGGGTTCGATATCCACCACCGCTATTCCGACACTGTTAAGGATTTCTTGAATGTCGATGGGTTGCCGGAAAAGGGCTCCCTTGATTACTACACCGCCATGGCCCACCGTGATCACCTATTCAAGTCCCGCCGCCTCGCCACCACTCCCGCCACCACCCCTTTCCTCACTTTCTTCGGCGGCAACGACACTTACCGTCTTAGCTCTCTTGGATTGTACGTTCTTCTTTGCTTTTCAATTCCATTTATCGGATATGTTGAAATATCTATGGTCGGACTTAAATTGAATTGATGTGTATTTCGTTCATTTTGTATGCACACAATCAATTGTGTTTGTTAGATATTTGAACCGGCCTAGATTGAATTGCAGATGGTGTGTCTTTCAGTCATTTTATATGCACACAAATTGATAGGCTTGTTAGCAAGTCGAATTGAGCTCGTTTTTTGGCTTGTCAATGTTATCGAGCTTGAACTTCAAGTACTCGGCTCGAATAACAGTAGTACTTGTTGGGTAGAAATTTTGTCTTAGATTCGACCTGATTAGACTAATCTACACTACCAAACTCGACTTTAATCTTTTCAGGGATTTGGAATACGAAATATACGATGATTGTGAAGATATTTTCTTGCATAATTTGTGGAGTAATTAAAGAATTTTTCCTCTGTTGTTTCAAGAATTTTGTGTTGCTTTCATAAGTAAAATGTTTTGTTAATGAAGTTAGGTAGAGTAGGCCAACTAACTCTTTGTTTCATGTAATTAAAAAAAATAGTGTGAATATTGACTAAAAAATCAGCAGCTGCATCCTAAAGAAACTGAATCTTTGTCAAATTGGAAGATTTAAATCATGTGTAATCTTTAAAGAAAAATTTGTTTTGTTTTGTTTGCAGCTTGCACTACTCTATTGTCACAGTTGGTACTCCTCCACTGACGTTTCTTGTGGCCCTCGACACGGGTAGCGACCTCTTCTGGTTACCCTGCGACTGTACTGATTGCGCACGCACCTTGAACTCCACTTCAGCCTCGAGGAAGGTACATTAGATCCTAATTCTTGCTTGGGTTGAGTCTATAATCATATCTCATTCATTCATATCTACTTTGTTTTGTGACAAAACAAACAGCCCCTACCTCTAAACATATACAGCCCCAGTAATTCATCAACTAGTGTGCCAGTTCCATGCAACAGCACCAAGTGTGGAGCCAGACGAGGATGCGCGCTCAGGCGTAATGCCTGTGCTTATCAGGAAGTGTATCTTTCCAGCAACACGTCGAGTACTGGGATATTGGTAGACGACGTTTTGCACTTGGGAACAGATGCAAATCCACAGAAACCTGTTGATGCCTCTATTACATTAGGGTATGTAAATAGGAGTCTGTGTTTGTTTCCTTTTTCATCCATCATATTGCTTAATTTTGTACTAAATGAGTAGTATCCTTCAGATGTGGAATAATCCAAACTGGTGACTTCTTAGATGGTGCTGCTA
The DNA here is from genome assembly GCA_963675135.1 of Galeopsis tetrahit. Classification (NCBI taxonomy): domain Eukaryota; kingdom Viridiplantae; phylum Streptophyta; class Magnoliopsida; order Lamiales; family Lamiaceae; genus Galeopsis; species Galeopsis tetrahit. The sequence goes on from OY776121.1 coordinate 92,171,286, forward strand.
TTAACGGCCTGTTCGGGCTTGGTTTAGACGAGGTATCCGTCCCTAGCATGTTAGCCAACAAAGGACTTGCAGCTAACTCTTTCTCCATGTGTTTTGGAGAGGATGGAATTGGAAGAATCGAGTTTGGTGATAAAGGATCTTCCACACAGAAAGTAACCCCCATCAATATTGAACAACAACAGTAAGCACTCGTCTCTCTCGATTCTCGATTCTTTTCTTTTACAATGTGTTTTAACTATTTTGCTTCTTGCAGCCCTACCTATAATGTTACTGTGACACAAATAGCTGTGGAGAAGAATGTGACTGATCTTGAGTTCTCTGTAATCTTCGACTCTGGGACCTCGTTTACATACTTGAACGACCCGTCTTACTCAGTTATCGCAGAGGGTGTAAGTTTAATATAACACTATCATCTTCCTAGGCTAGAGGTGTTGAATTTTCACTTACATTCTTTTTCTGTGTGCAGTTCAATTCTCGGGTAACTGAGCCGCGTTATCAACCTCAGACGCAGCTTATCTTCGACTATTGCTATACACTCGGGTCAGTGCAATAAAGTTTTGCTGGTTTATGTTTGATTTAGGAATACTGTGGCCTCATTCATTATTGTAACTCGTTGCAGTGCAACTCAAGACAGCTATATCGTTCCAAATTTGAACTTTACGATGAAAGGTGGACACCAATTCTTCGTGAATGCACCGACTATTGTTATTCCACGACGGGTGAGACGACAGACATTCATTCATTCTTTGACTAAGATCCATCTATCCTATATGCTAAATGTTTCTTCTGCAGGAAGGTGGATTAGCATATTGTTTGGCCATTGTCAAAAGTGAGGATATTGACATTATTGGACGTGAGTATACAAATTACAACCAAGTTTCTTACTTTAATCAACCATTTGAGCATCCTACAGTAACAGAGTTTACACAATTTCTTACCAGAAAATTTTATGGAGGGCTATCGCTTGGTCTTTGATCGCGAGGAGATGGTTTTGGGTTGGCAAGAAGCCGATTGTAAGTTGGTGGATTTTTCGTTTTTGTTTTTGTTTTCTTCTCTGTGATCATATGAAGTCGAAAAATCTGAAATGTTGCATTAATCTCAGGTTATGATGCCAATAATGGATCAAACAATCTGCCCGTAAACAAGGGCGGTCCTGCAGCTGCTCCTTCGCCATCCATGTTGAACCCGGAAGCTACTCCTGGGAATAGAACTCGTCCTCCCATTCCGTCTCGTCTACCAACACCAACAAATATCCAACCTGGGAGCAGTGCAGCTCCTTTGTCTGGCACTATTCTGATGCTCATACTTTCTATTCTACTCCACTTCACCATTCTTTCTTCATGAGATTTCTCTTTGGCCTAATACTTGTAATATAGTGACCATATACCACAGGTAAACTTGCACTATTTTTTGACATTAAAAGATTGAAGTTTTTATGTATATAATAGACATGGTGATGATTACCACATACAGCAGGAGTGTAGCTATTTTGGATTGCCCCATATACTGTACAGCACTTTTGTGCAGCATGACATTGTTTGTTATATAAAGTTATTAGATTATACAAATCTGGACTTCTTTTCTGAACAATCTGGGGCGTAAAAAATCCGTAATGACATAACAAACACTCACTCCTCATCAGAATTTTGATCAAGGATGTACAAATATGGTACAGCAGGTTTATGCACAAGAGGATCGTCAAGGTGGTCCGACTCATTGTTCTCAAGAAATTTCCATCCGAAATGCTTAATGTAGACCTTATCAAAGGCATGGACATTCAGACCCGAGGCTAGAAACAGTTCTAACTCGTTTACAAACCTTTCTGCTCGACCTGTTAAGAAAGGTCTAACTGCATCAGATACCGACACTTTGAACTCTTCTTGCACCGTTTCCACTGAAACGCTGGTCTTTTTTAGCCAATCCCTGCAACATTATGAGTGAAAAATCCAGAATTATCACTTATTTTCGCATCACATGAAATCACTTCACATAATTTGCCCAGATGAAGAAGTAATTGAATGCTTATTCAAACTGCTCTGCAAGTCACCAGTACATGTATGTATAAAGACGAATAATACCTTCGCAATGAGTCGATCACACCAAGCACGTGCTGCACAATAATTTCTACATCCTCTTCCTGCATTTGAAGCAAAACAACTATGTAAGCTACGACAAATTTTCCAAAAAGCTCTCCAAATTGTATTTCCTGGTCTAAGGATTGGACTTGCTAAATATTAGTAGTAAAAAAAAAGGGTAATTACAATCTTCAAGGGCCTAAAACAAATCAAAGAATTAAAGAAAATTCGTGTTCTTAATAATTGCACTTGACTGTGTTAGTTAAGAAACTAGAAACATTCCTATGGCACCTACTATTTGTTTGTTATGGAGCAAAGGACGATTTTTATCGAATTTGTTTGTTATGGAGCAGATGCAACATACAAGAAATGGAGAAAAACCTGCATTACAGACTGAATTTCTCTTTTCAACCAATGAGGCAGAAAATAATTCTGCTGTAGATTCTTGCGAAACTTCCAATAACGCGACACTTGTAGTTTATCAGCAAGATCGCCTGCAAGTAAATGCCACAAAACGGGGGGTGAAATATTTGTTCATTATTGCAAAATTGTCATATTTTATAGTGCAGTTTCTTAAATCACAGCCAAAAAATACCTGGATCAGTGTAGTAGCATTTCAACCTATACCTATGAGCTTCTGAAAAGAATTCACTGAAGAACCAAAAACAACAAATGAACAGTTATTTTCTTTTAAATTCAACAAATAAAAACATAACTTCTAATACAAACATCTCCTAGGTATGGCCTCAAACTGAAGAAACTGCACAATACCTATTCCCCAAACTTTTACCAACATAATGCTGTTGAAAAGAGGTTCCGTCGTATCCACAAACAATGGAAAAGTTCTCTCTCTGATGTAAGATACAAAGGAAAGTCAAAACGAGAAAAAAAGTTCAGTTTCGGAGGAACAGAGCAACTATGAACAAGTCATTGGTTTTTTCCCTTTCTATTAATTTGACTCCTACAGAACCATTCCATTAGAAAAAAGGCAAAAATTTAGAACTTACGAAGCTATAAAAAAAAGATCGTATAGGAAAAAAAAATCCATGACATTATTTGTCAGACACAATTGCATAAACAAAAACATTACTCTTTACAAAGACAGAAATCACAGGCGATTTATCAAAAATCAAAATGAACAAGTACCAAGGTTGATATAACTTGTTCAAAGGTGTTAAAGAGATTGCCAGAATGATATTGATTACACCAATAAAACTACAAAATCAAGTAAAATATAGTACATTAATATTCTTGATCAACTTAGGTTAAAATTAAATATCATATAAAACCAAACCTTGCACAAAGGACACTTCAATGATGAAGATGCACAAGACTGCCCGCGCGAAACTATGTTGATCCATTTTACAATGCAGCTATAGCAGAACTTATCTGCACCATTATAGCTTAAGCATCACTACAATATATACATCTTTCCAATTCAATGCATCAAGTCATCATATAAAACTAAGGCCCTGAGAGCATTCAACTCTGAAAATTTAAATCAGATATGCACCTGTTGAACATTACACATAAAGTTTCTGCATATCAATCCATAGACCATGCTTCTTCCATTATTTCATCATCATCATCATAAGAATTATAACCAGAAAGTCAACACAAAATTCCCCTGATCTTCCCAAAATTGCAGTTCAAACAGTTGTATACCCTATCCAATTAGTTCGATAAAATTTCGCAAATTATAAAGGATGCAGAATTGAGTGGAAAAATCAAGCCCCCCATCCCCCAAAAGAATCAAACAAGAATCAAATCAATCAGCATTCACATGTGGGTAGAGATCGAAAGAAACGTACGGAAACATTGGTCCAAATAGGACTCTCGAGTGACGGGCGCCAGACAAATTGGACACGGGTTCGGGTCGGAAGAGGAGCCCCGCAAGGTTTCATCTTCAGCCATATCACCCACACCCACTCTGAGAGCGAAGCCCTCTTTGTCAATATTTCTCTATTAGCCCTACGCATGTTCTTAATAACTTTATTTTTATTTTTACTACTCTATTTACATTTTACCATCGGTCAAAAACGGGACCTTTAATCTGTAATATTTAATCTCTTTCGCAAAAAACTTAATTGCAGCAATTGGGTTTGTGATTTGTTTGGAATTTTTCATATTTAGAAAGTGGTTTTATTGCTGTAGTTTGACTGTCACATTTACAATTAATTACTATTGTCAAACGGATACAGGCCCAAGAAACGATATTTTAGTAACATCCAATCCAAGAATGATGAACTCCATGCTGCAATATAAAGAAAGATACAGTATATTTGGATACAATATTAATAAAGAATCACTCAACAACTCAAAATGATCTCCTGATACACAACCCTATAGGCTATAGACTATGCTCGTAGACGGTCGGATTGATCCCCCGAATTAGACGGACACGAGGCTTTAAAAAAAGAAAACAGAGACATCAAAACAACACTCAAAGTATAATCTTTTTTTTTTTTTTGTCAAAAAAATGCTCTTCTTTTCCTCCTTCCACTTCCAACCTTGCTTAAGCTCCTCAACAATGTCTGAAAATGGTCCTTCTTCAACACTAAACCCACCAGAAAAGCACAGCAACAGAACCCTAAAATCCAATCTTTAGCCCCTCTTTTCCACCCCTCAACAGATAACCCAAACAACACTAAACCTAAACCCCCAAACAAAGCTTTACCATCCAATACCAATTCTTTACCCATAATCAGCCACAATCCCACAACCCCGCAAATTACCAAAATACCCACAATTCCCAATTTACTCCTCTTCCTCCTTCTCCAACCATCAAACCCACCAAATCCAAATCCAAATCCATTTCGACCTCCATTTCCGCCGCCTCCGAATTCCCTCAACACTGATTCCAAAGGCTCCGGCAACATCCCGAGACGTGAAGCGATTATACAAGCAGATTCCACCATAATTCTCCCAGATTTCACTATCCCAAACCGCTTTCTTCTGTTTGCAGCGCACAGAATCGTTCTCTTCGCTTGAAAAATGCGATTATTGATGGGGCGTAACACCGTTTTCCGGTTCGGAGAATTGTTGTTCGTATTAACATTTGAAGTAAGGAGAAAAGAGGGATCTGAGAGATGGAGGGTTTTCGACATTTTTGGTCTGGCAAATCAAAAAGTGATTATTCAAGAAAGCAGACCGTTGTTGCCCTCTGCTCTGGATTTTGAAAATTCCATAATAATTAAATTTTGTCAATTTATTTATGTTTTATTATGTGAAATTTTGTCAATTTATTTATGTTTTATTATGTGGCTGGCTTTTTACGTGGGCCACGCCACGGTCCATGGGCCGTGGAAAAAGGGAAATTAGTTTAGTGGCTCCCAACTCACACAACAAAATACTTTGTGCACCATTTAATTATTTGAGGATTTGTTTTAAATATAATTTTTACTTGTCTTGTTTCTAAATAAAAATACACTTTTAAATTCCAAAAATACAACTTTTGAGTTATTTAAGAATTTTTTTTTTTATTGAAAATTCAAGAACTTGGTAAATTAAGCTTTGAAAATTCGATGGTTTAACAAATGTAGCACTAATAAAGCAAAGGAAAAATAAATTTTTTGAAGTGTGTATTTTAGGCAATTGATTATGTGTACCAGTTACATGTATGTAACTGGCTATTTATCCTCCTTTTTTAAAAAATTCACACTCCCCTTTTTTAGGCACTTATGTGTTTTTTTAGGCACTTATGTGTACAAGTTACATACATGTAACTAAATCCAATTTTTTACATGGATTATTAGTTATTTACCTTTTTTTTATTAATTTCATCCCCAAATTTTTTAAAAGAAAAATACATGTAAAATACTATATTACCATTTTATCAATTAAATTAAAATACAACTCATTAAAATTATAATTATACACCGACTATCAATTCATCAATAAATCACCACGAAGTCAAATATTATTCTATTTTTTTAACTTTTAAAAAATAAATATAAAAACATAACGAATATTAAAAAAATATTAAACTCAAAAATAGAATTATGAAATAAAATTTCCAATTTTTTTTTTCAAAAAATAACCAAAATTTAGGAAAAAAATCGAAAAAAAAAACTAAACTAAAAAAATTCAATTTTTTTCTGATTTGGGTATAAATGTATGAATATGACATGCTCACTTTCTAGCTTTAATCTGATTTATAATAACTAAGATTATTTTGTTATGTCTTCATTATTTCTAAAATGATATGTGGTTTGTTACAAGTTTTTTAAGGTTGTAGATTATTTTTTAAAACTAATTAATAATATTATCTAATTGAAAAATAAAATTTATATTTAGAAACTTAAATGAGTTGAGAATTGGGGAAGAAATCAGCATAATATTACATCAGCTTTATTATTTTCTTTGGGGTCATCTTTATGTTGATGCATTCATATGTTTATTGAGTGTAATCGTATCTATTAATTGAATTGTGTGTTCAGTGTGATTTATTCTCACTTTTGTTCTTCTTACTAGTTAGTTAATATCATTTTTTTAATATTGATGTATTAATTTGCATGGTATGCCTGGATTATAAATGTGTTAAGTTATGTATTTTTTGTTAAATATAAATATTAGTTTAAATACGATATAGTATTAGTACGCCTATGGTATAGTACTAGCTAATATATTGTATAGTACTAGAGATTAATGTGGGTATAAAAATGTTACGGAGTATTTAATATATGAACTAATACTATACAATATTTGAATTTATACTATACTATATTTGAACTAGTATCATAGAGTATGTGAACTAATACCATACAATATCTGAACTAATACTATACTATATTTGAACTATTACCATAAAGTATGTGAACTCGAAACTCGAAAAAATTAAAACATGTACCAATATAAACTAATATTATACTGTATATGAACTAATATGTACAGTAGTGCATATTAACTAATAATATATCATAATACTTATCAACGGTTATCATAACACTTATAAACTAAAAATTATATTCATAAAAAATTAAAATAAAGTGATTAAAAAATGAAAGTTCAAATGAAAAAAATAATTAAACAATGTAAAACGAAGTGAAATTTGTAAGGAATGAAGTAAAATTTTGAAAGGATAAGGTGAAAATTATACACCAATTAATTAAAGTAAAATAGTACCAATAAAATTGAACACTTGCCTAAGAGAGGTGAGAGTTTTATTTTTTAAAACAAATTATTATTATACTATTTAATACTTAAAAAAAATTAATATTATTTATAAAATTTTCTTATTAGACTTTAAAATTTTAGAATAATTATTTATGACATAAAAAGAAAGTACGGTAAATAGGAAGAAAAATAAATTTAAAAAATAATATTAAAAAGATAAATATAAATATCAATTGAGTAAAATAAAAAAATAAAATTTTAAAAAATTAATGGAGTATTATTTTTTAATGATAAAATTAAAAAAAAATTAATTGAAGTAAAATAAAGGCCCATAAAAAAATGTATGTGTTAAATTGATATAGTAAATGGGTCATGTGTTATTTGTAATAGATTATTGGATTGGATATGTATTTTAATCATTTTATCAATAAATAGAAGTAACTCATCCAACTCAATTAGGTGTTCAATTTTTAATACTAATAAAAGAACTAATTTAAAAGTCAAAAAGGACAAAATTAAAAAAATAGGTCATCTTTTTAAGGGTAAAAAAATTATTTACCTTAAAACAAATTTAAAAGTTCAGAAACTAAACAAAACGTAATAAGTTTACAAAAAAAAAATGTAATAATAATACAAAGATATAGTAAAATAAAATATCAAGAGCTGAATAGCCTATAAACGAAATTTGCCTTCTATAAATAGTGGAAACAAAATCAAAACTGCACATGCCTTTTCTCATTCTTTTTTCTTCATTGAATAGTTAAAAATCAAGAGAACGTAGCAATGAGTAGGCTTACAATCATGAAAACAATGTAAAGGGCAACAAGGCAGAACCCCCAGAATCTAGGAACTCGAAATCGATTCCACGTCACCACCAACAAAGATCCCATCAAGCTCATCAGCAAGAACACAAATGCAACTACTATACTTGTGTGGAATTGAAGCTTATAAGCTTCGGGATAAACATTAGCAGTCTGTATCACCAAACCCGTTCCCAGTCCAAAAAGCATGTTGAACATGGGCCCTGCAAAGCACCCTGCCATAGCCATGGCCGGTTGCCCTGCTTTAGCAACTGCCACATCAGCAACGAGATCCCCCACTGAATTCCCCCAAGCAAGTACTGTTAATCCAAGAAGTGAAGCGGGCAACTCCAAGAGCGTGCCTAGAGCAGCGAGGCAGTTTAGCAGTTCACCAGCTATGGTGGAAATCCAGAACACGCTCATGATAAATGCAATTATCACAGTGGGGATTTGCTCGTGTTTTGGTGGCTCTGTTTCAACTATGTAGTGAAGAATAGACAAAGAGCAGGTTGCAAACAGAACGACTAACCATAAAGGAAAATGGACGTTCGGGATAAGAAAGATAATTGGATGGTCTAAAGGCATAAATGATTTGCAGGAGTATAAGAGGGCAAGTGGGCAAAGAGCAACATTGGCAGATTGGTAAAATCTGTTCCATTTGGAAGGTGAAGTTTCTGGAACCGTGAGTTTTAGGAGTATCGAGACTGGAACTCCCCATGTTTTTGAAATCTGCAGTAAAGGAGAATTAGTCAAACTTCAATGACTTAATGAATCCGCACCAGCTAAGAATAGTACCATAATTCGATGTCGAGTTCCCTTACTAGTGTATTTTTCTTAAACTAATAGGAAATTTGTTAAAAAATATCTTGTACATATCAATGAACAGGACAAGAATATCTTGACTATTAATCCTCCACACTACTCTAAATATTACTACATCACAAAAAAAGAACCACAAATTCCTCTTTAATACGGAGTAGTAAATAAAGAAAGTCCAATAACTTTCTCATATTCTGGTGATGAAGATTTCTTAATAAATTCAACTACAAGAAAAATTATCAAAAACTGTGGACCATATGCATTACATGCACAATGAAGATTTCACATGAAGATGATGAAGCACGAATTCGGAGCTACTGACCATGTGCTTAAAGCATTTCCCTTGAAATTGGTCTTTTAAGTCTAGTTATTAGAATAACCTACACTTGTTAATTAGTCACTTGGCACTGCCAGATCATCATATGTTTAGCATAAGAACTAGAGTTTTAATTGGCAAATATGATCACGTGCAAATGTCTTACTACTAGCAGGATAGATTCATCACATAACATTGTAAATTAAAACATTGGCTACATCACTAATGCAAGCAGGAAAGTATGGCACAAACAGTGAAGGAAGATTTAAACAAGCTTAACATAAAAAATTCGGATTGATACCCTGAATTTGTAATTGACAACTCAAATTCGGGTTGAACACATTACTCATAGAATCAGAATGGGTGCTAAGGAAAAAAGAAGACTAACTTATAGCTTTTCTAGGATAATTAGTTGCCTAAACCTCTAACAAATGCTGCAATCAGGGTAATAAACAAAGAGTCATTTCCAAACACGACTGGCACTGAGTGTATCTAATTATGCCAGTTCAACCAAGTCATCTTCATTTATGCATAAAGCTTCTGGCATATAACTAGATCAAGACATTAAAGCAAGAGTTAGAAAACTAACACACTTCTTCTATTCCCAATCTAAATCTGAACCTTATCATAATGCTCAGGAATACAACTATACAAAACGACCATAATTACCCCAACAACACTAAATACAGTCATCTACAGCATTATACTAAGCATGCAATTCACAAGCATCTCATAAAATCAAAGAATGTACAAGTAAAAGTAAAGACTGAAGCCACTGAATAGCATACCTTTCCATAGGCTTTACGGAACCCAAAACTCGGTTTCCTTTTAACTTCAAATCTGCCTGTAATTTCCCTGCTTTCACAATCCATCTCCTCCACCCCTTTATCCAGCCTAATTTCACAACTCTCAACCAACCCCAACTCCCCACCATTCCTGGAACTTTTATTCTTCTCTCCTCCTACACTACTATACCCCAAATCCATAGAAAACACAATCCCAACAAAGAAAAGGTAGAAGCCAACAAAACCAACAGCTTGCCACAAGTAGATCTCAGCACTCAAGTAAACATAAAAAAGAAAAAAAGCAGCAGTTAAATAGAACATGACATCCCTCACAAAAGGAGCAGGATCAACCGCAAATGGAGCAGCATATAACGCAACGAAACCGACAACAAAAGCGGATACAAAAGTCCCAGCGGAAAGAATTGCACTAAACCCAGTTCTAGGTTGCCCCCCTCTAACAGCAGCAACAGATGCGAACACATCGGGAGCTCCATTGCCGAGAGCTAAAAGCGTGACGGCGCCCATAGACGGTGAGAGGTTCAAGTGGGTGGAGAGCTTAGTGACAACGACGGAGAAGCGATCTTGGGCGGTTTTGACTAAGATGTAGAAGTGTAGGAGGATAGTGAGGGCGAGGAAAGGGATTGAGAGACGAGGGTTTTGGGCGAAAAGGCATAAATGGAACGATGAATAGTCGAGAATGCCATCGGAGGTGGTGAGATTGGAGGCGGAGCATTTGGGGGTGGAGAGGAGGGACCTGCGTGGAAAAAGTTGGGGATTTGGGGAAGGGGAAATTGGAGAGCGGGGAAGGAGGAGGAAGAAGATGAAGACGGCGAGGAGGGTGGCGGAGATTAGTGTAATCTCAACCAATCTGGTGGCGGAGACGGCGGAGTTGAAGGCCATGCCATTCCAAAAATTAAGCACTCATCGTGTTCGTATTGGTTAAACGCTTTCAGTTTACGCGCTTTCTTCAGAATCTCAAGTACTACACTAATATTTTTATTCGAGTCGACCCAAGTACTTAAAGTTCGAGTTCGATTTGATAACATTGACGAGCTAATAAGTGAGCTCGACTCAACTTGTTAACGAGTCTGTCGAGTCGAGTCTAATGGAATTAAAAGAAAAAAAATTAAATATAGAGTCTAATGAATCGAGCTCGAGCTCGAATCAGCTCGTTTGTAAATCGAGTATCTAACAAGTTCGAACTCGCCTCATTTAACGAACGAATCGAGCCGAACTCACAAACAACTCGGTTTGTTTAACAACACTAATGATAACGATCTCATATATGAAACAAATCTTGACTTTAGTGTTTAGAGTTTATTTTACTTTAAAACACAAGTCACATACATTGATTAAAACTCGTCTCATACAAGTTTTGACTAAACAGTTTCTATCTAGTCTAAAAAAAAATCAATTTGAAATTTACTCTTAATTCACTTTCAATGAATTGAGTCTAAAGAGTGGCAATTACGTCTAAAAAAAACATTATATTAAATTAAAAATAAGTAATCTTTCAAATACAAAGATCATACAAACAAGTGCAACTCATCATATCAATCGGGTTTGGAACAACAGCTGCAACGAGTACCACCAATTTTTATAGCCCAAAGTTGAAGGGAAAAAGAATCCAAGTCTTGAATTAAAAGTTCAAAAAAAACTTGGGATAATATAAAAATAAAAACTCAAATTTCCTTCTTCTGATTTAGTTCTTCAACTGCTTGTACCTTCGAGGCTAAAGTTAGTTCACAGAGCACGGAGGATGATATTTTCATCTAAAGGCCTCCGGTAAGCGGTAGCCACTCATCACTATTTTGGAAGCAGACATCTTGCCAGTCTTTGGCATCACATGCCAATGCAATGTCAAGTTGAAACTTTTACCCCGTAGATTGCTTCCCTAAGACACGTTACACGAAAAGTAGACGAAGGTTAATCGAAAGTAGGGCACACGTAAACAACAAAAGAACTCAAGTCAAGATGAACCGCTCACTTGATCAATAAAACGGTATTTGTTTGTAGTGTGAATCCAAAACTTTGCATGTTCTTGAGAAGGTATAATACCATCCCACAAGGAAACCTGCAATGAAACGTGTAAAAATAGTGTAAGCGTGCAAGCTACTGGAAGTAATTAGGAGTACATGTTGAAGAATGTTAGAAACTTAGAATTGATAGCCGTCAGTATGTATTATTTTAAAAAATAATGCTCATTTACTTTGTATGATTACAAGTTAAGGGTATAGTGGACATTTCATATGAAACCATGTTGTGTGATCAACTTGATTAGTCCACAATTATATCAATTCAAAGCCTTGGGTTATTATGCTTTCTACCATCATACAAAGTAGATGGAGGACTCCTGGGGTACGAACATATCATTGACTCGATTAAAAAAACAATAATGGTGATGCATGATTTTCCACATGTCAGAAATTTAAACACTCTGTATGTAATAATAATCAATTGACATGCTAAAAGACTTAAAACTAGTATGCCTGCCATGACAAATGTGGACTGCTCCAAATCTTCTTTAAAATACTGAAAGATTCTGTTGCTTCAATATTAATTTATCAATAATAAAGATGCTATGTCTGAATAAACATATAAAGTGACATGGCAAATATGTGTTTAAACTACAACAAACAATTCTAACAGGTTAATACAAGGTTTTATGTGATCAATACAGCGAGTGAAAAGTAAAAAATAATAATTACAATATGCACGATTTACAATACACGTCATTGATAAATTAAAATCCAGATATTAAATGGACCACAAACTAGCATACCTGGTTAAGTGCATTTTTGGGGGTTTCATACTCGGCGGCTAAAAATACAAAGACCTGAAAAATTGCAAATAAACACCAGTCACAAAAAGTTACTTCAATGGCAATAAGTGACAGGAATTTCAGCAAGAAAAAATAACTATACTTATAGGTTTATGAGCAAGCACATGTAGTTATGCTTATACGGATGCATATTTTAAGATACTTTTTAAGGTTTTTATACTGCATTTAGTTTAAAATCAATAACTGGATAAATCAACCACAATGTTTTACACTACCAACCAATTGAATTTTGACCACAAAAACAAGAGTAATGAATTGGTGTTCTCATCTTAAATCCTCTGCAACAACTAAACCAATCTCATAACTTATAAGATAAGAAGACAGATAAAACCAATAAAAGCTCACAAATCACATAGAATAATTGGAACGTTCTCTCTCAATCATGCAGAAACACACTAGAGAGTCACAAGCAAAGCAGATATACCTGTTTCGTGTTCCACGTAAACAATGACTGCAAGTTTGCTGATATATTCAACGTCAGGCTCACCTGCATAATGCAAAGTTCCTCATTAAACAATGTACTCAACCACCTCGTTAATTATTTCTTTAAACTGAAACACAAAGTTCGCAGCAAGTTTGTATGCTCTTTTGGATAAGGTCAATAGCACAACTTTTCCTGACATCAGCATAGGGATAAAACTATGCAGAATAAAACAAAACAAACAGTTCTGATATCCATAGTTTCCACTCCTAACTTTTGGGTTGATGTAAGGATGAGAGTGGGGAAGTTTTAAAATATAGTCTGCATCGAGAAATGTCACAGTGAATATAAGAAGATAAGCACACACCAAGCAACAAAAATCTCATTCCTCTAAATTCAACTTCATTAGTTATCGACCAAGCTTTGAATTAAAGAAACATACATACGCACAATCATTGGCACCTCAACCCACTCTTTCTAAGACAAAGAACATGTGCACCTAAAATCATTGATTTATAGATCTGATCCAGCCCAAGGATCTTATGCGCAGATTTTGAATTAACTGGATAACATAATGTAGATTAGAAATTAACTAATTAAATCCCAAATTATAAATGACAACATGTGTCCTAACAGGATGTGAAGGTCTGATGGTGAGAATTGGTCCATATAACCAACCCCACTTAGTGGGATAAAGACTTAGTTCTTATCATCTTGTTTTATCCAATATCTGGACTAAATGCACAACAAGAATTAGAACAATTCTAGGCCAATCAGTTTTCAATAAATTTTAAAAAGGCCAGATTTTGAAAGTTGAACACTGTAAAAACATACTCCTTAAGCAGAAACGAGGATCATTGCATAAATCTCCACACAACATGCGTACAAATCTACAAATAAACAGGCTAAAATAAATAAATAAATTACCTCATCATCCCCATCCGGTTTCTTCTGGAACCAATTAATGTTCAAAACCTAAACCCACAAAAATAAACCGATTTAGGGTTCAATAACACAAAACCCACCAAATCAATCCCTTGAAGAAAACTAATCTAACAAAAGACAAATGCATCTACACAATAAAAAAACAAGTTTACTTGGACTTCTGAAGTAGGGGACGGCGAATTGAAGTTGTCGGAAACAGACGTTATTGCACACATTAGTGCGAGAATTGTGATGGCGAAAGTGAGCAAAGCATTCGCTCTGTACCCAAACGAATGCATATCTTCGGCTACAAATTTCCCCTCTTTAAATTAAACAAATCGAGGGTAAATTTGGAGCAAAATTCAACTAGTTAAATCTGTTTATCAGCGAAGAAGATCGGAGTGATGGGGGTTATGACTCGCGCTCTGACTTTCTGCATTTATGTTCTTAATTTTGCATTTAATTTCAAAATCTGATTATCTACGTCATAAATAAAATTAAATTAAATTTCAGTAATAAAGTAGTAATATTACCTCTTTTATTATTTACTGCCTATTTTTTTCAAAGGAAAATAATATGTACATAATTACAAAATAAATTGCATCATTAAAGAAATGTTTGAAAGGTTAGTATTGAAATGTTAACAAATTAGATGATTTTTTTTATATATATATTTGTTGTACGACCATTTTCGATCAAACAAGTATCGTACGCTTAGCATTCCATTCGACAAAAAATGATCGTATACGAGTTACGTATTATGTTACACGATTCGAGTTTGGTAAGTAAAAATCCATGAGTATTAGTAGAATAAACGAAACCAACTCGGTATGATAAATCTGTATAACAAATGAAGCACAATGTACCGTAGTTACACAATCAAGCAGAAATATAACTTGATTTTACACTTTGCACAACAAGGGGGAAAAAATCAGAATGAAAAAATACACATGTACAGAACTTTATGAAAGGATTAAAACATTATAAAACTGAACCAAAAAAAGAATTACAATCTGTATGGGACTGTACAGATCCAGATGACCAGTTATCATTCTTGTAGCAAACTGTAACTCGTGTGTATACAACAACTTTGATAGAGAAGCTGGTGGTCGATTTTATTTCCGCGGCGCGCTATACTTTGCTTCTAAACCCCTGATTCTGAAGTTGCAGATTGATACAAAGCAAGAGAGATCAAACTAGTCAGACTACAGGAAAAAACAAAAAAATCATACTGAACATTGAAAATAGCATTATAGAATAAGCCGATTATATGATGATCGGAATGTGTTACCTTCATCAACCTTGATCTCCAGAAGCTCCTCAATAGGCTGCCTACATACAGGACACTTGTTTGATTGGAGCCTCAACTCCTTGGCACAATCGCTGCACATACACTGCAAAGAACCCAGAAAAAGATTAAATGTTTTACTTCTGAATCTCTGCGCCTCAGAAACGATATAACGTAAAATTATATTGTGCATGAGATGACAAAAAGAGAGTACATGCGATATGGAGACAAAAGAAGAAAGAACTCTGGAATGTGCCTATTAAAATTGTATTCAGGACAAAATTTCATGTTTTAAAGGATGGATTCAATCTGCAATACAAAACTACATAATGATGGCCTAATTAACATTTCAGACAATTTGAACAATGAAATTTGCAGGTTTTAATATTATACGGAGTATAATAATATCCCTTCCACTACAAATACACCAGTTCTCGTACTAAACACATGTACAAAATGATAATTCAATAAACTGATAATTTGACAATTTTCATATCTTTTCAGGAATACAAAAAAATTAAAATTTCATGATCCCGATGAGTTTTCTCAACAGAACAAACTTGGGGTGACGTTTTTGACATCATAGAAGAGCAGAGAATACCTAAATTAGCTATTCTGATGATAATTAAACATAATAATCCCATAAATAAATAAATATAGGAGTCGTGGAAAATTTATGATGTGAGTGAATCCACATTGTACCTAGTCAACACTTCAAACTAACTCGAGAGATATCTTCATTGATGGTTTTCCTAATCTTTCAGGAAGAATGATACCAAACCAAAATAAATCTTTGCAAATAGCTCAGCAACAGTTCAACCCAACTAAAACAAAAGTAAGAAAATAACACAAAACCTAGACCACTATTATTCGAGTCAATAAAGACTAAAGAGGCAATATTTATTTGAGCTGTCTGACAGGTAACTTAATGTATCAATATTAAACAAGATCTAGTTTATTTTGGATGAATTGAGGCATTCAGGTTCCAACTTCCAAATACTTTAACTTGTTTCATTAGATAACTAGGTTGCTCTAATTACAACATATCAACCACCTATGGACAAATAAAAGGTTAAAAGTTGAGGAAATTACCATGTGCCTGCAAGGCAACACAGCGGTGTTCTTGACTTCTGTCAAGCAAATTATACATTCTTTTCCGGAATCCACATCGCTAATGGCAGCCTCATTTGAATCGCTGATCCCAAAAATCTCACGCAACTCATAACGAGAACCATCAATTGATAAAATCTGCTTTATTACTTTCACTTTGAAATTCCCATCATCTTTTTTTTCTAATACTGCCTGAGAAATCTGAGCATGAGGAAATGCACTTAGCGGTTCTTCTTTCAAACTATTATCCACAGACGTTGGTGGTACACACGACTCTGCAGATATTACAAGTGGATAAGCATCTTCCCCTGGAACAGGCTTTGACAGGTCATCAGTGTCGAAGAAGCCTAAGTCCACACCAGTGCCTGAAGGCTGGCAGAATTTCTGTCCTAGTCCTTTCTGGAACGGAATTTTCACAGGCACGATCTCTGGATATACTGGAGTGAATCTACAGTTGTCTCCCTCCTTGGCAAAATAGAAGATAGTAATGCTGCGAGAGAAATTACAAAACCGTATTAAGACAAGCTCAGGCCCATCTACAAAAATGAAGAATCAAAAGAAAAAAAATCAACTGCATCAAGGAGGAAAGGCAAAACGTGTAGTTATGCATTAGTATGGCATCATCCCTCATTTTCAAGCCTAAAGATTTGTCAAGCTTAACTTATAAGCAATCAGCTCCTTCCTACTCTGTTTGAGGAACAAGATTGAACTACCCTTTCCTGAGTCAGAAGCAATGACAAAATGTGATAGGAAAAAACCACTTATATACTTACAGATACTTAAGACTCTATCCACACTAAAAAAAACCACCTCGCAAACTCCAAATGTCCTAACAGAGACATACTTAGTCAGCATAAAGATGGCATCCATCTACTGGTCTGTAGCATGTTATAACATCACGGAAGCAGGCATTAACACGATAGTTGCTAACTTAAACTTGTTAGTCAGTTTGAGACTAGTCGTTTCCTGACAATCTTAAGTTTTACGAGAAACATGAATTAATTTCTTCAGACACGACGCTTAACACCATTTTCAAGCCATACTTCTGCAGACTTGTCTTTGAAGTGGAAAGTATGATAAAACTAACTTCCAGGCATATGTGATTCCTCATGCTGAATCCTCTTTCATAATCATAAGAAACAACATGTGCAAAAATACACAAGAAATAAAATCATCACAAATAAAATGGCCAGCAATTATGCAAGCTTCAATACACTACATGTGCACAAGATCATCAGCAAGACAGATCTTTCTTCCATCAAAATTTGGAATGATATATCCAGAATACTTCAAGTGCCTACAAGTCTACAACTATAAGCCATCCCCCTATCACCTCTTTAATCTCTTTTCATGGAAGCTTTATAAAATTGACTGTGTCTATCCATGGTTTCTCTGATTAAGATAGATCTAGCTCTATCATCCCAATAACGGACATTAAAAAGTCCATCTGCAACGCGAGCAAAACAGCACAAATACAAAATCTACCAATAACATAATTCTGAAGAATTCAGGTCAAGTCAAAATACCTTCCATCAACCATCGCATCGAAAGTGAAGGAAACCAAATGGCAATCAGGGCGCAACTCATCCAATTGAAGCCTTATAGTATCTTTATGAACATTCACATCATTCTTAATCTTCTTAGCACTCTGGTGATCTACATATGGAGCAGGTTGTACGGCCGGGGGCGCGGCGGGCGGGCCCCATCCGCTAGTCTGGGGGACATAATAGGGCCGGTAGTTGGAGTATTGAGTTTGATTAATTATGTTAAAGGGTCTGGTGTAGTAATTGGAGTTGTTGAAACTATAGTTGTAGGGGGGAAGAGGAGGAGGGGGTAAAGGGCGGGGAGGGGCGTACGACGGGTGCGATGGGTACGGGTGTTGCGGCGGCGGAAGTGGCGGCGGTGTTGAGTAAGGGGCGTTGGCAGCAAAAGCGTATGACGGCTGTTGGGGGACAGAGTTGTAGCCATGGGGCGGCGATGGTGGTTGTGGTGGTGGTTGTTGGGAAGGCGTTGAAATTGATGGAGTAGGGGTGATCGATGAAGGGGGGTCTGATGAAGATGGGGGTTGGGGAAGAGGTGGGCGGTGGTGGTGCAGATTGTCGTGGCGGTGATGTCTTTTGCTCCAAACGATGCCCATCCTGGATTCTCCGGCGTCTGTGGTGGTGGTGGCGGCGGCGGTGGCGTGCGCAATGGTTGAAAGTAGTCTATTTTTTTTTTATTTTTTTTTTGTAATTTGGGATTTGGGAAAGTTGAACGATTCTTATCTTGGTAAAACCCAATAAAGTCGATACATTTTAAATATTTTTTTATTTTATTTTAAGAACGGGTTTTTAACAAATCAAAATCATTTTTTATTTTTTTAATTAATTCTAATAAATGCACCACATTTAATATCAGTATCAATTTAATCACAATTTTTACGATTATTATAAAAAAAAATCAATTTTTCATCGTGTTACAATTCAATACACATTTATTTTTTTGGAACAACAATTGATTTTTAATTCATTCTAATAAATACACCACGTTTAGTATCAGTATCAATTTAATCACAATTTTTACAATTATTATAAAAAAAATCAATTTTTCATTGTGTTACAATTCCATACACATTTATTTTCTCCGAACAACAATTTATGACGTGATTTGTCGAAGCTTGCCACGTCAGATTACATTTTTTTTTCACATCATTTTTTTATAAAGTGTAATATAATGTGAAAATTTTAAAAAATATGCATAATCTGACGAAGTGAGTTCTGGCAAGCCACCCCATCAATGGTTGGTCGAAGAAAAAAAATGTATCGAATTGCAACACGAAATGTTGTGATTTTTTATAATAATAGTAAATACTACTATGATCAATGACGGGTGGGGCCCGAGGGGGCACCGGGCCCCCAAGAATTTTTTATTTTTTTATTATATAAATTTAATTGCTCTTTTTTTTAATCCTTTTAAAATTTATTAGTGTGCAAGTCCGAAAATATATAAAAATTCTTAAATTTCAATGATAGAAGATAATTATTAAATCATTAATTACTCAAATTATTTAAATATTTTGTCTAAATTTTCGCTCATGAGCATTTAAGTATTATTGAGATTTTTTTTAGACAGTTAATCTTGTGTATTTTTAAGTTTTTGCATTTATACGTAGAAATGATATGTATAAATTATAAGAGTGCCTAACAATATTCTAATATATATTCTTAATAAAATATTTTAAAATTAAAATGTGGACCAATGATGAAGGTTAGATCATAATTAAAGAGAGGAATTTGTTTTTTATGATATTAATTATCACTGTTTTCGCCTCTTAAAAAGCTGAAACAGTTGATGTTTTCTCTATAACATAACACGAAAGTCGATATGTTCAATTTAAAATAATGAAATGAAATATATTCATAATCAATTTTATAATTTTGGTCGTCTCAATCAACCCAATCAAAGTGATTCATTTTCTAAAATGTTCAACATGTCACTATCTCTCTACCTTTTCTCATTTTTATCTCTTGCTACTTTTATCATTTTTATACTATATTTCTTAAAAAAATTGTAAAAGGAAAATTGGTCAAATATAGTGGAAAGAATAGAGTATTATCTAGTCTTTATTATTAATGTTAATTGGGCCCTCTACCTAAATTTTATGGCTCTTGACTATGATTAAATTGATACTGAGACTAGACTAAAGGTGGTGCATTTATTTAAAATTAATCTCGTTTTATTATTTATTGAATTTAAATCTATATCAGAATATTATTAGTACATACTCCCTGTTCGGATGAAAACTACCCATGAGTTTTGTGCACTGGGGATTAAAATATATAATAGAATAAGTAAATATATTAGATGCGATGTGATTAAAAGAGATAAGAATATAATAAATGTGAGAGATAATAGTTTGTCAAAAAAATATTTTGTAATGAATAACTTTCATTGAAACAGACGAAAATGAAAAATTTGATAACTTTCATTGAAATGGATTGGAACGGAGGGAATAGTATATAAGTTTTCGAATGAGACTATGTTTGGTAAAAAAATCATTTCATATAACCTTTGAAAGAAAGCTCGATTGTTTAGTAGTGTGTAAGATTCTGTGATATGTGCACACCAACCATCGTAGACCGTTATACCGACCCCCTCGAACCTTAGAGGCATCCATTTGTTTGAGCAAATATCGAAATATGTTATCGATAAGTCTAACGCTATCGCTATGGAGACTTCCAATATTGATTTTTTGTCACCCTTTGTCGATGAAATGCGTCTTGTCACCTCGTTTACGTGACGATGGAGTGATACCTTTGATCCACCATGTTTTTTAGTTTAGTCCAGCTCTTGTTTTTGTTTGTTTACGTTTAGACTGTTTTCGTTTTTTTTTATTTGATCTAGAAGGGTGTACCTTTTATTCTTGATCCGAGTTTTATCCATAAAAAGTGTTTTTCCAAGCAAAATTTTAATGATGCCCCATTTTGATATTAATTTATTTGTTAATAGAATATTAGAATTATAAATTGCAGCAGGAAAAGAAACAATAGGATGCACGTTTTTTAAGAAACAATTATAGTTCGTGAAGATACAGAAGTTAATTATACAATTTCACGTAAGTAACGACACAGTTTTCTTTAGAAAAAATGACTAATGAATCCCTCCTACACTAATATAGAGTTAAAATTGATGATATGTCGATAAATTTCATTTATGTGTATTTACAAAGATATGGTAAATAATAAATTAAAGATTTATTTCCTATTATCCCATCTAAATTTAGATGAGTTTGACTAATATAAATAGATATAAGATCACCGTTAATAAGGTGATTGATAACGCTAATATATATAGTCTCAAGGTGTAAGAGATATACAAGAAAATAATAATAAATAATTAAAAAAATATTTACAAAGATATTGTAAATAATAAATTAAAGATTTATTTTCTATTATAAATGATGTTAATTATAGAATTAATGGAATATAATATGTCATGTTTTTAAATAGTTTAAATAAAGTGATATTTGATAATTTTATTAATTAAAAAATATATTTGACATAAATATGTGTTTGGTTGAAATTTAATTTAAAAGGAATAGTGGAGTAACATTTATTAAGAGTTATTTAAATTGTTTTTTTTGTAAATTTTATCATCGCGCGGGGTGCTGTTATATTAAAGGGTAATCTAGTAAATATTTATGTATAAAATAAACGCATTAGTATGAACATTAGATGATAGTAGTAATTTACACAAAATGTTTATAACCAAATATATTGGAAATATGACAAAAATTTAATAAAAGGAAGCATATATATATATTGCTTCCGAATTATCAAAAAAATACTGGCCTGGTTATACGCACACGGTTTTGTTGAGAACACCCACACACTTCTTTCTCCTCAATTAAAACCCTAATTTCTTTCCTTATTTCCTATTCTCTCCCTATCGCCTCCTGCTTCCTAAATTCCTTTCCCATCCGCCGCCTCGCCGTCCCCCACGCCGCCGGCCCCCACCAGCCACGCCGCCGCAGTACGCGCCGTTCTGTTCGGAAGCACCCCCTCAGCCACGCCTTGCAGGCAGCACCGCGACGTCCCGTCCCTCCCCGCCCCTCCTCTCCGCCGCGGCTGTTGAAGAGGAAGCCATGGCTAACTCTCGGGAAGCAGATCCCAACTTGGGATTTCTAACGAAAAAAGAAACAGAGGTTAAACTCCCCCGACCCACCAGAGTCAAAAACAAAACTCCTGCCCAGATTCAGATCACTGCGGAGCAAATCCTCCGCGAGGCTCGTGAACGTCAGGAAGCGGAAATACGCCCGCCCAAGCAGAAAATCACCGACTCTATTGAGCTTGGTGATTACAGACTCCGGAAACGCAAAGAATATGAAGACCTAATCCGGAGGGTTAGATGGAACAAAAGTGTGTGGGTAAAGTATGCCCGGTGGGAAGAATCCCAGAAAGACTTTGCTCGTTCGCGGTCAGTATGGGAGCGCGCACTTGAGGTGGATTACAGGGACCATACATTGTGGCTCAAGTATGCAGATTTTGAGATGAAGAACAAATTTATAAACCATGCTAGGAATGTTTGGGATCGTGCAACACAACTGTTGCCGAGGGTCGATCAGCTATGGTACAAGTATATTCACATGGAAGAGATGCTGGGGAATGTAGCTGGTTCAAGGCAAATATTCGAAAGATGGATGAAATGGATGCCGGACCAGCAGGGCTGGCTGTCATATATAAAGTTTGAGTTGAGGTATAATGAGGTTGAAAGGGCTAGAGAGATTTTCGAGAGGTTTGTTGAATGTCACCCGAAGGTTAGTGCATGGATTAGATTTGCTAAATTTGAGATGAAAAATGGAGAGATAGCTCGTGCTAGGAATTGTTATGAGAGGGCTGTAAATAAGTTGGGAGATGATGAAGAGGCAGAGGAGTTATTTGTGGCTTTTGCAGAGTTTGAAGAGAAATGCAAGGAGACAGAAAGAGCAAGATGCATATATAAATATGCATTGGATCATATTCCAAAGGGGAGGGCAGAGGAGCTATACAGGAAGTTTGTTGCATTTGAGAAGCAATATGGTGACAGGGAAGGAATTGAAGATGCTATTGTTGGAAAGAGGAGGTTTCAGTATGAGGATGAAGTGAGGAAGAACCCACTTAATTATGACGTGTGGTTTGATTACATTCGGTTAGAAGAGAGTTGTGGGGATAGACAAAGGATTGAGGATGTCTATGAGAGGGCAATAGCAAATATCCCTCCTGCCCAGGAGAAACGATACTGGCAGCGATATATATACTTGTGGTAAACACGTTTGACCCTTTATGTGATCTTCACACAAACACGCGCACACACTCCGTTTCTATCACACACGCATATATATTGTTGCTTACTGGTTGAATTTGTTTGATTATCAGGATTAATTATGTGTTATATGAGGAGCTTGATGCCCAGGATGTGGACCGAACAAGAGATGTTTACAGGTAATATACCATGGTCGATATTCAGTTATTTTTTTATGCGGGTGCCATTTTTTTCATGAATAATGATAATAGCATCTAAGCAACTAGTTAATCTGATAATTAATAGAGTGTTAGTATTAATCTAATAGGAAAGTTTTCTATGTGAACCTGGTTGCCAAATTTTTGTCATGTATTCAAGACTCTGGGTTATGGAATTCAGATTCAATAAGTAGCTTTCTATTTATACTTTATACATGCAGTGGAGTCTTAATATTTTGTTGATATACTGTACATTTTAAAATCTTGTAGTCCTACTAGCTATTATTTTGTGCCAGATTGTATTGTTTTGTGCTTGATTTGTATCAATTTGACTGCACTTTCCATATGAGCTGATTCTAACTATCTGATATAATTTGAAATTGAGCAGCTTGTGTCTGAAGATGATTCCTCATGAAAAGTTTTCCTTTGCAAAGATTTGGCTTATGTCTGCACAGTTTGAGATTCGCCAGTTAAATATCGATCGAGCACGAAGAATATTAGGGTCAGCCATTGGCATGGCTCCCAAAGATAAGGTATGGCAAAAGTTTTTTTCATAATGGATCTTATTTTTGTATATTTTCAGTACTGTACTCTAAGTTTATAATTTCACAAACAGATATTTAAGAAGTACATTGAGATAGAGCTGCAGCTAGGTAATATAGAACGATGCAGAAAGCTTTATCAGAAGTATTTGGAGTGGTCACCTGAGAACTGTTATGCATGGAGCAAGTATGCAGAGTTGGAGAAGTCCTTGGCAGAAACTGAAAGAGCTAGAGCTCTCTTTGAGCTTGCAATTGACCAACCTGCACTAGACATGCCGGAGTTGTTATGGAAGGTATGTTGTCACTGTATCATGCAAACACTAAGTATGTTCAATTTTAATTGCAATTATGTTGCTCACTCCATAGCTGTCGTATTTATAGTTTGCCCGTATGTTCAATTTTAATTGCAATTCTGTTGCTCACTCCATAGCTGTCGTATTTATAGTTTGCCCACCTCTTGGTTGGCCTCTACGAGGCACTGGGGTGTGTTGTCTTACATATGTAATTTGTACCTTCTAAATGGGACACTTAGGATATGTTTGTTTCAGGCTTTAGAGGGACTGTGAAAATCGTTATTGGAAATCCTTGAATAGTATAACTGTGAATTTGACTTTTGCGTATGTTTGGTTGATAAGATGCAGTAGGGTATGATTGAAAAAAAATATAGTGAAAGGGTAAGTGATAAAATAAAGGTGTGTGTTATTGGGAAAAGGTAAAGTATGAGAGAGAATGTAAGAGAGTGTAGGTATTATAGTTTAGGATTATGGTGGATTTTGAAATCTGGCCTGCATAATCCTACAAACAAACATACTTTGGCTTTTGAAATCCTCAAGCTGGATTTCACAAACCCATACCTAACATACCCTTAGTTTCGAACTTTGTTACAATGAATATATGTTGGGAATTGGAATGGTTACTACTTCTTTCTACATCTCCATGACTCATGTATGGCCAAAATTCTTGTTTAAATGTCATGACACCTTTTTTAATTACTCAAACCTGTTCTTCATCTCTTTTTTTGTATTCCTATTTGAGTTGCACCTTTTGGTAGTGGTGCTTTAGTTTTATGTGAGAAGTGACCTGATATCTTTACAGTCTCTCCTGGTCTGTGATTCTAATTCTACAGAGAATAAAAATGCATATTGACCTTCTTTCTACTTGATGGCAGGCATATATTGACTTCGAAATATCTGAATCCGAATATGAAAGAACTAGAGAGCTTTATGAGAGGCTTTTGAACCGCACAAAACACTTGAAGGTGTGGATCAGTTATGCTAAGTTTGAGGCATCTCAGGATTCAGACTTGCCTGAGCGTCATCATGAAGGCAAGACTGAGTGCCTTCAGCGTGCCAGAGGTATGAAAGTAAAATCATATGTTGCTTTATCTTTTTTACTTGTACCGACTGGTACATTGCTAGTTCTTATTGATGTTAATTAAAACCCATACTTTTTCCTATTCCTCAGCTGTTTTTGAAAGAGCGCTTAGCTATTTCCGAACTTCTGCCCCTGAATTGAAAGAGGAAAGAGCAATGCTTTTGGAAGAGTGGTTGAACTTGGAAAGCAGCTTTGGCGAGCTTGGGGATGTTGACTTGGTCCGTGCTAAGCTGCCAAAGAAACTTAAAAAGAGAAGGCATATTGAAACAGAGGATGGTCCGGCTGGGTATGCAAATCAACTTTTCTTCTTCTCCTGTGTTAAAAGAAAGTCATGCTACCAACTTGTCTATTATCATTTGGCTTCTTGCGTTATGATTCTTGTGATCCATGGCAAGTTAATGTGCATGTGGCCATATTTTCCTTGTTCTGCACCATATTTTTACTGTGATTGTATTGTGCGTTGTACCTTATTCAAGCACGTTAAAATGAATCTGCTGGGTTCTGACGATTTGATAATTTGCAGGTACGAGGAGTATATTGATTATCTGTTCCCCGAGGAAACGCAGACAACAAACCTTAAGATTTTGGAAGCAGCATACAAGTGGAAGAAGCAGAAGCTTACTTCTGATGATGATTAATGTGGTAACATGCTCTGCTGCTATAATGGGGCTATTTGATTTTTGGTTATTCTCATGGCAATCTTTTAACTGTGTGATGAGATATAGCAATATACACTGTATGAGTTAAAATCCCGTGCATCTCTACTGAATCTCTGTTATGTCGTTAAGGGGCGCGATGGTGCTACCGTCGTTTGTTGAAGTAATTTCTGTCAAAACAGCTATTGTTTACAAAATTTTGACCACTTGAAACCGAGTAGAAAACAGTTTTAAAACTAACTCATGGAAAATGTCTGAAATAACTATTTGAAAATATATCAATTGCAGAATTTGGCACCTTGGGTGATCAGTGATGAAGATAGAATGGACTCATGCACATAATTATCACTGAGAATCCAAATAATCACAGAATTATGTAATGGGATTTTTTTAAATAAGTAAAAACTAAACCATTAATAATTAAAGTGAAGCGGAACAAAATGATTTGAAGTTGAATTAAATAACCTTAAAAAAAAAGTTCTTCTTGACCAAATTGGGAATTTTTTTTTTTTTACAGTATCCAGTAAAAAGACTGTTTTACACGACACCTACACAAAAATATTTTGAATAAAATGATATTAACTCATCCATCCTTTGTGCTCGACTCGAAAAAAAAGATCGAAACCGACTCGAAGTTAATTGAGTCGAGTCAAGTTTTGAGCTACTCGAGTAGCTATCGAGTCGAGCTCATAAATACTCGGTTTGAAAGGCTCGCGAGCCTAATAAAGCTTGAACAATATTTACTATTTTGTCAATTATATATTTTACATTTATATACAAGTAAGTAATCAAGTCGAACTCGAGTTATTACAGTGAGCAACGATAAGTCCATCTACAAGAATTTTGAATTGCATGCATCCTTAATCGGTAGCTTAAACCTCTTTTGATTTTGTTTCATCTAAAAGTACGAACTTGAAGAGAGGTGGAGAATTAATTTTTGTATACTAATTCTTAATACTCTCCCTCACTCGTGGATCGAATTATCACCTCTTACCCTCATTTTTCGTAGTCGTTTGTCCGGAGACTTTAATACCTTGAAATTTTTTCGTTTCATCTAAAAGTCTGAACTGTAGAGAGAGGTGCGAAATTAATTCTTATATATTAATTTCTAATATGATGAATTACATTTTTCTTTATTTCAATTTTCAACAATCACAATCTACTCAAAAAAAAAAAAAAAAAAAAAAAAATCTTTAATCGATGTGCAAACAAACAATATAATTTTCATACTAGAAATTTCAGGAATCAAAACAGCGAAAACCATCACTCGAGGTAATTTAAACCGAGAACATCGATCCCAGCAAAATCACAACATAACTTTTGGCCATGGACGAAACCAGAATTTTCGGTTTGGGGGCAAAAACATATAAAATTTAACAGTAACATATATTCGTTATAAAAATTTAGATATTTTATATTTGCACCAAGTATATCAAAGTATATTACTCTCTCCGTTTCATACAAATTTACACACATTTTATATATGGATGTCTCATACTAATTTGCACACTCCATAAAAATAAATATTGTTATAACCCTCACCCTCAAAATATACACATATTTACCCATATGTCATTACTTTTTCACACTGAGTCTACTTTTTACTTTACTTTATTCATAAAAGTTTACAAAACTACCCCTTAAAACATCACTCATTACACTTTTTCTTACACATTTATTAAAATGTGTGTCATTCCATGATTCCAAGAGTGCAAGTTCCCCTGAGACGGAGAGAGTAATATATATAGTTAAATATCTAAAAATACATATATGTGTCCTTAATATACCAAAATTTAAAAGTTCTCTCTAGCATATCATGAAAACCACTATAATTGAGTCTATATTAATATTTTTTGTTTTTTGTTTTTGTAATTAGCCTCCCAATATACACTGACATGTAATCCAAAAGAAATTCGGTAATTCACTAGTTAAATAAAGAACCCCTAAAATTTAAAATAATGTGAAATTGAAAATAAAGTTTATAAATAAATAATACTAATAATCCTCTTATATAATAGGGAGTTTAAATTGATGATATGTCATTTTATAATTAATTTGACATATATATGTTATTTTGGGGTTAATTTAGCTTATGTGTCATAATTTAATGAAATTTTTAATTTTAAATTGGTTTAATTGTAAATTAAATCACGACCTCTCGCTCATTTGCAATCTAATCTAAACCTCCAAATAATTGTAAATAAATCACCAACTTTAAATATTATTGCAAATTAGACTTCTTAGAAGTCTAATTTGTCCCTAAATCATACCTTTTGATATTTGATTTGATTAAAAAATAATATTGTTTTATTAAGGTGTTATTGTTATGTCAGTAAAATATCTAAATTATGTTAGATTCGAACACAATTGAAATTGTCAAAAGACTAAATTACAACAATATTTAAAGTTTGTGATTTATTTGTAATTATCTTAAAGTTTAGATTAGATTACAAATGAGAAAATTGTTGTGATTTAATTTATAATCAACCAAAATATTTATTTATTTAAGGTGCATGTCGGGGTTGATATTGAAGGTTGACTTACGATAAGAGTTATTTTAATATTAGTTAAATTGTTTGTTTTCAAAATATTATATTTTTTTAAAAAGTTATTTTCATATTTATTAAATGTTAAAAATCTTAGTTAAATTGTTTGTTTTCAAAACATAATAATTTTTTAAAAAGTTATTTTCATATTTATTAAATGTTAAAAATTCAACGTGAATCCTCAAGCCCTCGTAGAGTTGGGCAGGACTTGAATCCTCAATAGTATTCCATTTGGTATGATATTGTCCGCTTGGGGTTGATCAAATTTCACGGCTTTCCTTTTGAATTTTTCCAAAATGCCTCATACCAATGGAGATACTAGTCTCCCCTTTTATACCCAGTGAATCAGTGATCCTTTTGAGTCTCAACAATCCCCCTTCAAACAAATGTACCACGAATCTCCCCTCAAACGACCACTCTGACAAGAAACTCTCTCCTAGTCCACCGATCTAGAACATCCAGCCTAGATCCTGAGACGACTCACTCTGTCTAGGTCATCTCGCCTAGCTCAAAGAGAGCTGTCTCTCCAAGGGTGAGTCCGTCCTACTGTTTGTCGAATATGAATTTTCCTCTTTGAGAGAACTCTCCTCCTTTACATCTTTAACATATGTGGGACTTCCGTTTCTTCCCATAGACGACGCCATTTGTTGGGTAAATATACGAATTATGAATCATCAAGCCCTCGTAGAGTTGAGCAGGACTTGAACCCTCTATAGTATTCTACTTGGTATGATATTGTCCGCTTTGAGTTGATCAAAACCTCACGGATTTACTTTTGAGTTTTTTCCCAAAATGCCTCCCTCCTCTTCCCTTCCCTTTTTTTTTTTATTTCCGACAAGATATTGTCGACCATAAATATTGTGGTCGAAAACAATGTTTATGATCGACAGTATCTTGTTGAAAATGAAGATTTTTTTTTTAATTTTCATTCGGTAAAATGTTGTCGATTGGAGTGATTTTCATCAATAAACCATAGTTGACAATACACTCTATGGTTGATCGACACTGGTTTATCAAAAAAATGTTTTTTTTCTATGATTTCTAAGTTTTTTTTTTTTTTTTCAAATTTTTAGCCAGAGGTGGTGCGACGGTCGTCGTTTGCTTTATTTAGAACTAGGGTTAGGGTTAAAAATTAGGGTTAGAGTTTAAGAAAATGTATCTATCTAACATGTTTTACTAAAAGGATAAATATAGTATTTTATATACACATTTAATTAATAAATGGAAGGGGGAGTGTGTATTAAACAAAGGTGGAGGGGTACATACCCCACACCAATACTTAAATAGAAAAACCGGTTGGAGTAATTAAACATTGATATTGAGCTTTCACTTTTAGGAATTGTGTGATGGACCGTAGAAAGGGCGCGGCTAAAGGCACACACAGATCCTACGAGGACACCCACGCGATGAGACACACATAAAATGGATGAGGACACCTACCTGGAAATCCCAAAATTACCCTCTCTCAATTAAAACCCTAACTCCTTCATTATCTCTTCTTCTCATATTCAGACACCCACCTCCATTTCTCTCTGCAGCGCCGCCACTCCACTTCGTCGCGGCGGCCCCACGCCGCCCACCTTCTCACCCCTCCGTTGGAAGAGAAGACCAAGCGACGCGGCCGCCGTCGCCCCTCCTCCAAGCGACGCAGACGCCGTCGCGAACCCTCCCTCGCCTTTCGCACGGGCGCCATCGCGCCCCCTCCCCTTCCTCCTTCAAACGCCGCCGCTGGAGGTGTGCGTGTTCGCCGCCGCCGCGTTTCAGTTTCAAGGTAGAAAATTTTTACTTTGTTTTTGTTTTGGAAATTAGGGTTTTTACAAGTTCGAAAATTATTTTCGAACATTTTGACTTTGTTTTGATTTTTTTTTCGAACAATGTGTGTTTGTTTTGGGAAAATTTTCGAACAAGATGTTCGATCTTTTTTTTCGGACAAATTTGAGTTGTTTTGGAATTTTTTTCGAACATAATGAGTTTGTTTTGTAAATTTTTTCGAATAGTTGGTGTTTTGGATTTATTTTTGTTTCAATTTTGGAGTTTTTTTTGTTGAAAAATAGTGTTTGTT
This sequence comes from Galeopsis tetrahit, assembly GCA_963675135.1. Classification (NCBI taxonomy): domain Eukaryota; kingdom Viridiplantae; phylum Streptophyta; class Magnoliopsida; order Lamiales; family Lamiaceae; genus Galeopsis; species Galeopsis tetrahit. The sequence continues at coordinate 92,201,938 of OY776121.1, forward strand.
TTGGTGGTCGTGGTGGGAGAGATAATTCTGTGAAATAGAACGGGTGGGTGTACTCATCTTCATTTTTTTCATAAATTTTACCTTAGGGGTATATGAGACATTTCACATGTTATGAAAGAATAAAAAAATGTTTGGTGGGTGTACTCATAGGAAATCCAGGTGCATTTAGCCGCGCCCCTGTAGAAAATATGCATAGGAAGTGGGCTGATAATATATTACTGGGCGCGGTTACACACACCAAGTTATTGAGTTCACCCACAAAACATTTTTTTCATTCTAAAGGGCATGTGAAATATCACATATACCCTTCGTGTGAAAATTAAAAAAAAAACGAAGATGAGTACATCCATCGACTCATTTCACACCAGAATCTTTCGCCATAAACCCTAAATCCATTCATTCCCACCATCAAAATTCAAAACATTAAAGTTGTTCAAAAAAAAAAAAAAAATAGATTACATGTTCGAAATTTTTTACTGAACAAACTAAAGGTGTTCGAAAAAATTTATTGAACAAATTTCATTTGTACGAAAAAAAAATATCGGACATCATGTTCGAAATTTTTTCATGAACAAACTCAAGTTGTTCGATTTTTTTTCCAAAACAAACACAAATTGTTCAAAATTTATTCCGTAACAAACACACTATATTCGAAAATAATTCACAACCTTCAAAAAACCCTAATTTTTCAGACCTAAACTTACCTGTATAACGGCGGCGAGAGGAGGGGCACGACGGCCGCGACAAAGGGGAGGGGGCGGTCGCGTCTGTGGGGAGAAGGGAGGGCGGCGGCCTCGCCTGGGAGGGGAAGGGGAATGTGTGGGCGACGGGTTGCAGGAGTGTGGCGGCCGCTGGAGGAAGGAGGAGGTGGGCGCCGATCGCGCCTGAGAGAGAGGCGACCGACGCGGCTGGGGACGTGGGCCTGGCAGCCAACGCTGGTGACGTGGGCTAGGGCGGCCGACGCGGGCGGCGACGTTGCGACGTGGAGACGGAGAGTGTGGGAGAGGGAGGTGGGTGAACTGAATTTGAAGATATGAAATGAATTGAATAATTAGGGTTTCATGAAGCTTAAGGGTATTTTAATATTTTGGAGTTTTCATGGTGGGTGTCCTCATCTTAGAGTGTGTGTACTCGTCCAGTGGGTGTCCTCAACAGGTCGGTGTGTGTGTGTATAACCGCGCCCTATATTACTCATGCACTAAAAAATGCGTACAATCTAGAGCTCGATTGAAGGGTGGAAACAGATGGAGTACTATAAATATAGTAAAAAAAAAAAAAAAATTAGGGCTAGTTTTTTAGGCGATGGACCAAATCTATAAATACCCATAATTCATCCATAATAGTTCAGTTTTGTAATTTCAAATTGAATTTATGAAAATAACTATTTATTCCCTCCAAATTTATATCTAATTCTTCCCCGAACTTCTTCGATTCACTATCGATCTCTACATCGATTAGCTCGAGTGTTTCACCATGGTTAAATCGATAGAAGAAGATTCGGAACCCCAACCCACCCGGGTCAAGAACAAAATGCCTGGCGAAGCTAGGGAACTTCAGACATAATGTGTTCCTATACTTAACGTGAACACACATCATTGAGAACCAAAATCACCTCAATTCAGATTATTATGTTTATAAGAAAAAAACGGCCCTCCACACTATATTACATTTTTTTTAAGTAAAAAACAAATCATTAATAAATAAAGTGAAGGGAAACGGAAGAATTTGGATTTCAATTAGATAATCTGAAGTACTCTTTTCGTGTAATTTAAGTAAAAAAATGACAAAAAGTACATGTTTGTGAACCTTTACGTGTATGAAATAAAGATAATAAAAACTACTCTATCAGTATAATTTTATAAATTTTTATGTATAAAGTAAAAAAATATAAAAATAATAATATTTTGTGTAAAATCGAAAATATAACGAGGGTGAACTTTTACTTTCCTAATTAAGGAAATTTATTCAATTTTCTTAATTGACAGAAATATATATCTAATGAACTAAAAAAATTGGTTTTTTTATTAATTTTTATGTATACATATATTATTGTTTATAATATAAATAAATTTAAATAATGATTATATTTAAGATTTCTTAATATAAGTGTATACTTTTGTATATGTTAAATAAAATTTATTTAAGGAATTTTATAATTTAAGTAATTAAGGAAAGTGTTAATACTCCATCTCACGCAAATATCTGATGTTATCTTGGCGGGCAAGTTAATTTGTTTTCCTTCTCGGCCCGGCCCGGCCCGTCATATAAGGGATTAGTTTCCACTTTCCATACATTCATATTTCATGTTATAAACACACTTTCCATACAAAAACACACAAACTTTCTTCTAATTTTCCTTTTCATCTTCATCTTCCAATTTCTCCTTCATCTTCTCTCCATTCATCGGCCGCCGCGTCGATTTCCAGATTTTTTCTCCCTCTGTTTCGAAAACTACTTGACAGACGGACAATATGCAACGCAGACTTCCAGCAATGGTTAACTCAAATCCGAATCTGCGCTATCTAACTAGTAATGAAACGGAGGTCAGACTGCCCAGAACCACCAGTGTGAAGAATAAAATGCCGTCTCAAGTTCAAATCACGGCGGATCAAATTCTCCTGGAAGCCCAACAACGAGAAGTAGTAATCGGGCCGCCCATTCAGAAAATAATAGATAGAATCGAGCTTGGATATTATCGACTTCGGAAACGCAAAGAATTCGAAGATTTAGTTCGAAGGACGGGATGGAACAGAAGCCTATGGGTAAAGTATGCTAGGTGGGAAGAATCCCAAAAGGACTTTGCTCGTTCGCGGTCAGTATGGGAGCGCGCACTTGAGGTGGATTACAGGGACCATACATTGTGGCTTAAATATGCTGATTTTGAGATGAAAAATAAGTTTATTAACCATGCTAGGAATGTATGGGACCGATCTACACAACTGCTCCCCAGAGTCGATCAGCTATGGTACAAGTATATTCACATGGAGGAGATGCTCGGGAATGTAGCTGGATGTAGGCTGATTTTTGAAACATGGATGAAGTGGATGCCCGATCTACAGGCATGGCTTTTGTTATGCCTAGTCAAAGAGGTCAATCTTTGACAAGTCAATCCTAGTCACCATCTTACGTGGCGAGGACCAGTCAACAAAGTCGTGCGACAACTAGTCAACAAGACCAGGAAAATGTAATAGATTTAATGTATTTAATATATTTAAGTGCTCGTCCAAAGATGTTGGCGAGCACTCTCTTAGTTAGCTGCTCGCCCAAATGTGTGGCGAGCACGTGCTTATTCTTAGTTAAGATGTTTTAAGTATTGAAGTCTTGGGAGACAACATGGAGCGTGGCGACCACTCTTCTCGACGGCCCTCCGGCGACCACCATGGCCCAGCTCCTCGGCATCTCGGCGAGGACGAGCACCGAAGGCGGTTTAGCATTAAATGCGCCATCAAATCACCTTTTCGAGCAGAATGAAGGTCCAATCTGGAGGCTCCACGTGTAAAGGGCGGACAGCCCCTGAAAAGCAGTATATAATGCCCATTTGGGCTCATTTGTAACATAAGTTGGAAATTCACACAATCACCCCATCCCAAAGCAATAAACACTCCCAAAGCTCTCAAGCTTTTAGCTTCTCCAGGAAGCTATTCCTTGTTCTTGATCTTTCTTGTTTAGTTCTTCATCAAGATCATCAAGATCATCATATTAATCCACATAAACGCGTAATAACCCCCGCATAAATTATATGTTTGTATCGTGCTAAGCACAGTCCACATCCAAGTCAAACCCGAATTTAGTGCATACAACATTTGGCGCTAGAAGGAGGGGACCTTTTACGTGTTTAATCATCAAAGTTTCGTCCGATCAACGAACGATCGGTTAGCAAACTCCCTGTTTCAAGCTTTAATCGGTATATCTACCGTTTAGAGCATCATTCTACGATCTTTAGTGTTCTTCGTGTTCTTGAACATTTTCAGTTTTTCGTAGCATATTTTGGAGTTTGATCTCCTTGTATTTGTGTTTTCAAGCTTCTTTTGTTATTGCTTTACTAAGACTAGTAGTTGTAATATCACGTTCTTCTGCGTAAGAACTTTAATCTTTCGTTTTTTAGATCTTTACTTTGTAATCTAAAAAGACACTCTTTAAACGATGTCTCAGCATACTCCACCGCCCGGAGGGAACGAGCACCCTCCGCCGCCGGCAAATCCTTTTGCAAACCTAAACATGGGGGATATTATGAATGACCCCCAACACTTGAAAGACTTTTCAGACTTCCTCCTGGAGAAGAGGAGGCTGAACGAAAAGGAAGAGCTCGAGAAGGCCAAAGATAGGGCTTTCGTCGAGGCTCGCAAAAACAGGGGGAACGAGGATAACCTTTCCTATCACTCACATCCCTCTCACCCCCAAGATAAGGGCAAGAACAAAGTCGGCGAGCACCCCCACAATAGCCATACGGGAGACTCACAAAGAAATTCGGTGTTTAACCGAATGAAAGACAATGATGGAAGGGCTCCTCGCCGAGTACCTTTCAACGTGGACGGCCGACCACATAAGGACGACCACCACCATCGCGCTGATAGAAGAGATCAGGGCGACAGAGTCTCAGCTCTAGATCGAGTGGGACCAGGGAAAGGGTTCGCGAGCTCCAGCCAAGAGTTATCGCAGCCACCATTTGAACAGGCACTCGCCCAGGCGATCACATCATGACGATCGCCCGGTCATTTCCCATGGGAGTCGACGTGACGAGAACGTCGTCCCACGAGCTCAAACTGCCGAGGAGGGGCAAATCGCCCAGTTCCTCGAAACCCAAAAATTAATGAAACAAGAAATGGACGCTCTGCGAGCAGAGGTGGTCGCCTCGAAGCAAGGGACCACACCGCCGATCAGTCTGCCCGCACCTCCACTAAGTGTTGCAATCCTTACTGCCCCCATTCAGAGAAAGATCCAAATGCCTTCCATGACGGCATATGACGGGATGTCCGACCCCAGAGTACACTTGTCTAAGTACTCCAACTACATGGCCTCAATCGGGGCAACGGACGCAACACAATGCAGAAACTTCTCCCTAACATTGGGAGACCGGGCTCATCGATGGTACACAACTTTGAGTCCCGGATCTATCACCTCTTTCCTTGAGCTGGGACACCACTTTCTGACCTACTATGGGTCTATTGCTGCTCGCCCAGCCTCAAAGCAACGTTTGGCGAACGTCCGCCAATCCCTGACTGAATCAGGCAAAGACTTCATCGAGCGCTTCGATAGGCTGGTGATCGATGGGGAGGCCGTGAACGATGAGACGAAGCTGATCTCAGCGGTTTCCGATCTCAGGATAGGTACCAAGCTGTGGGAATCTATCCATCTTACTTTCCCCAGTTCTTATGCGGACTTCCGCACGAGGGCTGGAAATTTTATCCAAATGGAGGAAATAATGGACGCTGCCAAGGCTAACGAGCAGCCTGACACGTCCAAAAGAGTGTGGCCCAAGAAAAACACAAACACTGGGGAATCTTCCCAGCCCAAGAAGGCGACCACTCAAGCTGGCAGTGCTCGCCCAGCGAACTTCAGGCCATTCGAGGAGGCACCTGAGATCATCTAGTTCAGGGAGGCCCTCACCGTGGATCCAAGGGGCATCTACGACGCAATCCGGGGGAAAATCTGCTCCCCCAAGCAAAGCCCATGCATACGAGCGATGCAAATCTTGATGGTAGTAAATTTTGTAACTACCACAACTCTGTCGGCCACCACACCAATGGGTGCCGAGACTTGGTGAGAAATCTCTTCAAACTTTACAATGAGGGTAAGCTCACCCAATTCATCAAGTCCGAAGATGGAAACGGCGACAACAGGGGCAAGAAGCGTCGCGACGACAGCGGCGGCGACCTGCGCCAACAATTGAACCGTCCCAAGCTAACTCCTCCCATGCCAAAGAATGCTCTTGGCGACATCGACAATCTGGGCCAAGACTGCCTTGTGATAGAGGGACCTTTGGGGGGGACTCAATCCGGAGTCGCTCTGTCTGTTCGCCGGGCTCAGGGCGAACAGCGAGCACTCAACAATGTGCACCAGGTGTGCGTCGCTCCTACTGCCGAGAAGCCTCCTTCTCATCAAATCCGTTTCACGGACGACGACCTGAACGGCGTGGTGCAGCCAAACAATGATGCGTTGGTCATCACGGGAAAAATAATGGGAACCATCGTCCATCGAATGATGGTCGACACTGGGTCATACACCAACATCCTTTTCAAGCATACTTTGGATGCTCTTGGTGGATATGCAGATTACATCGAGCCTTGCGACGATATAATCGTAGGGTTCGGGGACACGCGCAACCTTCCCATTGGGAAAATCAGATTGTCCTTGGAGTTGGCATCGTCAAAAGAGCCTGAATTGCACCATGCTAGGCAGCTCGACTTCTTGATCATCGACATGCCATCATCCTACAATGCGTTCCTAGGCCGACCTTTCTTCAGCGAGTTCAAGGCGGCCGTTTCAACTTATTATTACCGTGTAAAGTTTCCAACCCCGGCGGGAGCTATAACCGTTAAGGGCGATCAGACGCGGGCGAGGGAGTGTCTCGTCCGTTTTGCAAAACGTCATTCTAAAGAAAGTGCTATGGTTGGAAAGTATATTATGTGTCAAACTCAAACAGAACAAATGAACTACTTGGAGGGTCTTCCTAGCAAGTATAGAAAAATTGAAGTTGGGGAGTGCAGTCATCGTTCCGACGACCACCAAGTGGAGGCGAACGAGCACGCCTCCATGGAAGTGGACGACCACACCCCAATGGAAATCGACGAGCAGACAGATCCGGGCGACCAGATCCCCGGCGACCAGTCTCCAGAAAACTTCCCAGATTTGGAGCCTAGGTTAGGTTTTGAGCCAAAATTCGGAATTGAGGACCCTCGTTGGAAGGAGCCTAAAGAGCGGGCGACTTCAGCGGAGGACCTTGAAACCATCCAATTGAATGAAGCTCGTCCCGAACTCGAAGTATTCATAGGTTCGAATTTACCAGAACATCTGCGATCGGACATGATCGCATTTTTTAAGGAAAACATCGGTGCGTTCGCCTGGTTGCACGAAGATATGGTGGGCATTCCCACGAATCATGCCTGCCACAGACTAAATATTGATCCAACAAAAAGACCCATCACCCAAAAGCGAAGAAAATTTGGGCCTGATAAAAGTGCGGCTTTGGCAGTCGAAATCAAAAAATTGATCGACAACAAGTTAATAGAGAAAACTGGAACTGATCCTGAGTGGTTGGCAAATCCAGTGCTCGTCAAGAAAACGACCGGATCGTGGAGATTGTGCATAGACTTCACAGATTTAAACGACGCCTGTCCAAAAGATCATTTTCCGATGCCCCACATTGATCACCTAGTGGATAATACAGCGGGGCACGAGATTTTAACCTTCATGGATGCCTTCGCAGGGTACCATCAGATTGCAATGCATCCCGACGACCAGCGACATACGGCCTTCATGACGGCGCGTGATATGTATAGCTGGAAAAGAATGCCTTTCGGTTTGAAAAACGCGGGGGCAACGTACCAAAGACTGGTAAATAAGATGTTTGAAAAGCACATCGGTGAGATGGTAGAGGTCTATATCGACGACATCGTTGTCAAAAGCTTACGAAAAGAAGATCACCTACACCACCTTGCCATGACATTCGATATCCTAAGAGAATACAACATGAAGTTAAATCCAAAGAAATGCAGTTTTGGAGTTAGCTCAGGAAAATTTCTGGGGCACTTGGTTAGCCAGCGGGGCATCGAGGCGAATCCAAGTAAAATTCAAGCAGTAATCAATATGCAAAGCCCAAGGAACGTGAAAGAAGTTCAGAGGTTGACAGGATGCCTTGCATCGCTGAATAGATTTATTGCACGAACGGGCGACCGTTGCAAACCTTTTTTCGACGCTCTGAAGAAAGGAAAGTTCGAATGGACCGACGAGTGCGAGAAAGCTTTCGAGAAATTAAAGGAGTATTTATCGGATCCGAAGGTCCTATCCAAGCCAGTCCCCGGCGAAATTTTATATCTGTACTTGGCGGCCACTGACTGTGCGATCAGTTCAGTGCTCGTCCGAGCTGAGGGGAGCACACATCTGCCTATCTACTACATAAGTCAAACACTGCGAGATGCGGAGTTGAGATACACTCCAATGGAAAAATTGGCGTACGCACTAGTCATGAGTGTTAGAAAATTAAGGCAATACCTGTTCGACCACGAGGTGGTCGTCCTCACCACTTTTCCTCTCCGACGAGCACTGCATCGTCCGGATACCGCTGGAAGACTTCTAAAATGGTCAGTAGAGATCGGACAATTTGGTCTCACCTACGCACCCAGAACGGCAATCAAGGGACAAGTGTTGGCAGAATTCATCGTAGAGCTCACTTTCCCGGAGAAATTGGCCGAGGGAATCGAGCTTCCTTGGTCACTGTTCGTCGATGGCTCGTCGACGAGCACCAAAGCAGGGGCAGGAGTTGTCCTCATCAGCCCAACCGGACAGACGTTTGCTTCGGCGATCGAGTTCGAGTATCGGGCGACCAACAACGAAGCAGAGTACGAGGCTCTGGTTGCAGGAATCAAGATGGCTATGGCCGTGGGCGCTAGAAAACTGAAATTTTTTTCTGACTCTCAGCTGGTTGTATGTCAAATCACGGGCGAATACGAGGCTCGCGGCGATCAAATGATAAAGTATCAAGACCTAGTGAAAGGATTACTCGAGCAATTTGATCAATTCCACATCGAGCAAATCCCTAGGGAGGAAAATACGCAAGCAGATGCGTTAGCTCGGCTGGCCACTTCAGAGGGGGAGGCAATTTTTTCAGAAGCAACCATCACCAAGATTTCTTCCCCGTCGGTGAACAGAGGTCAAGTTTTGCAGGTTGAAGCGACCAGCGACGAGGACTGGAGGACGCCGATCATCAAGTACATCAAGACCGGCGAGCTCCCGGCAGACAAAGTGAGAGCAACCAGATTGCAACTCAGGTCCGCAAGGTACACAATTGTGGGCGACCAGCTGTACAAACGGGGTTTTTCAATGCCTCTGTTGAAATGCCTAGGAGAAGACGAAGCGAAGATTGTCATGCACGAAATCCACGATGGAGTGTGTGGAAATCATACAGGGGGGCAAGCGCTCGCTCTAAAGATCATAAGGCAAGGCTATTTTTGGCTAACACTGAAGAAAGATGCAATCCATTACGCGCAGACGTGCAAGAGATGTCAAGCCTTCGCTCCCGCCATTCACTCACCACCAGACGAGCTCATCTCGGTGTATAGTTCGTGGCCTTTCGCGAAGTGGGGGATCGACATCATCGGACCTTTCCCACCAGCTGCTGGGGGGGTAACTTTCGTCGTCGTAGCAGTCGATTACTTCACCAAATGGACAGAAGCAAAGGCATTGAAGACCATCACAACGGGCCAAATGACAAGCTTCATTTGGAAGAATATAATTTGCAGGTTCGGCCTACCACGAGCGATAGTGACCGACAACAGATGTCAATTTACAAGTCAAGACATGCTGGATTTCTGCTCAAGATGGAACATCAAGAAAATTTTTTCAACACCCTACCATCCACAATCAAACGGTCAGGTAGAGGCAATCAACAAAATCATCAAGCACACCTTGAAGGCTAAGCTGGATGGATTGAAGGGCAAATGGGCCGAAGAGCTGCACATGGTTCTGTGGGCATATCGGACGACCACGAGAAATTCTACTGGTGAAACTCCGTTCGCGCTCGCGTTCGGAACCGAAGCTGTCATACCAGCAGAGGGGCAAGTCCAAACTTTTCGAGTAGCAAATTATGACGAGCAGTTGAATAACGATGCACAGCTCTCCGATTTAGACTTCCTAGAAGAACGAAGGCTAACAGCGGACGAGAAGAATGTGGTCTACAAGCAAAGGTCAGAACGCTACTATAACACCAAAGTACGTGCTCGCCAGTTCACTATCGGCCAGCTCGTACTTCGAAGGGCGACGGAGCAGTCCATTGGCATACTTGGCCCGACTTGGGAGGGTCCGTACCGAATAACGCGCACACTCCTAAACGGATCGTACGAACTTGAAGATCTCGAGGGCAAGCCGAGCAAGTACCCATGGAACGCGGTCAAGCTGAAGAAATATTACCAGTAAGTTTTTAAGATTATTTCATATTTATAGTTTGTTTTTAATCGTCATTTCAATTCAAGCAAAGTTTTAAATTTCCATCAAGTGTTAGATAAATTTGAAAGTTTAAACAAGGCTCTGCATAGCCATCTAGGAAACAAAAGACGAGCACTCTTTTCTAAAGATGCTCGCAAGGTAGTGGCAAAGATGGTCACTACCTATCAAACAAAGAGTTCAACCGACGAATGGTTAACTCTAAAAGACGAGCACTCTTTCTTAGAGTCTCGCAAAAAGGAAAGACGAGCACTCTTTCTTAGAGTCTCGCAAAGATAAGACGAGCACTCTTTCTTAAAGATGCTCGCAAAGATAAGCCGAGCACTCTTTCTTAAAGATGCTCGCAAAGGAAAGACGAGCACTCTTTCTTAAAGATGCTCGCAAAGGAAAGACGAGCGCTCTTTCTTAAAGATGCTCGCAGAATAACGAACGTCGAACAAACCAATGAAAGAGAAGTATTTATTAAAAAGCACTTGCAACAAATTATTAAAACAATTAGAAAAACGAACACATCGTAAGCAAAAACTTCCATTCATTAAAAAGCCTTAGAAGGCTGAGATTACAAAAAAGGCCTTAATGGCCGAACAGTCCTAAGAAAAACAAAAAAAAAACAAGCAAACTAAACATTCTCCTCGGCAGGAGCAGCTTGCTCGCCAGATACCCCCTCCTCGTCCACAACCTCCACTTCAGCAGGAGCACTCTGCTCGCCCTGTTGGGTTGGGGAGTCTTCGGGAGGATTCACGAACTCCACCGGAACTCCCAAGAGTCGAGGGAACTGGAGTCCCATTTGCACCAACGGAAGCAAGGGGAGCTCGGTTCCCGGCTGAGGATTCTCCTTCATAAGGAGGTCGTCCAGAAGCCCGCCGAGCGGGATCACATCCACTTCCGGATGGGCATCCAATAGCTTGTAAATGAGCCCGTGGGTAGTAAGCGCCACCGATAACATAGCCACGCCCCCAGCGAGCTCAGTTGTTTCATCTCTCTCATCTATGGCATCGACCAGCTGTTGTCGGAGAGTGGCCAACTCTTCCTCATCATTTGCGGACTTACTTGTAAGGGTCCTTACCTCGTCCTCGACAGTCTTGAGGCGAGCACGGAGACGTTCGATCTCTTGAAGATCTTCTTGATCCTTTTTTCGAACCATCTCCAGTTGGGCCTCGAAATCGGCCAAATTTGCCTCAGCATTGGCCAGCTTGGTCTCGAGGTCGACCACTTTCTCCTCTGAGGCGAGCAGTTTCCCCTCAGCAACAGTTTTTGCCTTAGCCATTTGAGCAACTTTCGCAGCCTTGTCCTCGCTGAGCTTGCGACCATCAGCAATCTGGCTGGCGAGCTTCTCCATGGTATAAGAGGCTCGGCTCAAGTCAATGGCGACCAGGCGCGCATTTTCCATGGCGTTATGGTTGTCGACCTCTTCGATCAGTGTGGTCGTCAACGAGCGGGGTAGGTGCTTCATCGCCCTCTAGGCGAACAGGTTCAGAGGCTCCTTATCGACCGGGTCTCGCGACCGGTAGAAGCCGAGAAGGTTCTCACTGAAGGGTTGGGCGACCAGATAGTCGGCAACTCTGTTGAAAAATAAGGAAAGAGTTAGAAGAAAAATACTTGAAAAATTTCTAAAAAACTTTTTTGAAAAAACTTACTTGGCAACCCTTGCGGCTTCCCAGCCGAGAAGGGTATTATCTCCCGAAGCCCTCTGTCCGGCCGACGAGCTCGTCGCAGTCTCTCGCGACCGAGTGCTTCGGGGAGGAGGGGAAGCAACTGGTTTGGGGGGGGGGGGGCGAGTTACCCCTCGGTGGAGGAGATCTCCTCGGCGAGATCCTCCTTTCAGCAGCAGGGGGGCGAGAAGTCCCCCCCCTGGTCGGTTTAGCAACCTTTTTGGGTGGAGCCCCCGAGCTCTCCGCCCCTTTCCTTTTCTTTCCAGCGCCATCGACAATCTTGCGCTCGCGGAGTATTTGTGCCTGTCGAAGCATACTGGTCGCTTTTAGGCGCTCGACTTCGACGGTAGGAGGAAGATAGGCGACAACCCGTTGAGGAACCACTACTAGATAAAGAAGCGAGAAGTCAGTATCTTCGAAGAGAGAATTTAAAAGAAATTTGAAGAAATATTTTACCTGGAGGGAACTCTCGAGTGAAATGAGGAGGTACTCTGAGACCTGCTCGCTCACGCATGCACTCCCTGTTCAGAAATCGGCAAGACCTCTCCAGGTAGCGACGGTTGAGAACACAGCAAACGTGGTACTGAAAGAGAGGAGTGAGACGGTGGTCGGCAGTCCTCTTGCGAACAGTTTCACCTACAAAAAGCGAGGAGTTATTCAGTATAGATAAGAACGAGCAGAATTTAAAAGACTTACCACGAATTCTTTGATATTCGGTCTCAATGGGAATGCGATCAGAAGATCCATCCGGCCTCACTGAACTCATCCAGTCCCCGGCTACCCACCACCAGTTGGTTTTCCAATCCCTAATCTTGTTGGGAACCCCTTCGACCAACTTGAAATTATCTCGGCCTCTAACATAGTAATACCCGTGGCCTACTTTCTCTCCGGTCTCGGCCGCCTGAAGGAGATAGTTAATCTCCTTCGGGCTAAGCCACGTATTCCGACATCCATTCTCGGCCGCCACCAGGCCGAACAGTGTAAGAATGCCGATCAGGTTCGACCAACCGTTCGGTAAAATTTGTGAAGGGGCAACATTCAGGAAATGTAGAAAATTTGAAATACTGGGGTGCAGGGGAAACCTAAGCCCTGCCTCCATCATACCAATGTTGACGGCGACCATGCCCTCTGGCGGCTGGTCGGCCCTCTCATCCTCGCGAGGAACGAAAAAGCACACATCGGCCGGTAGTTGGTACTTTTTTCGAGAGTTCTCTAACTGCGCCGAGGAGACTTTGCTTGCATAGTTGCTCGCCTCATATATCGTTTGGACAGCTTCTCGATGCGGGCGAGGAACATCTCGAGGAAGGTTTTCGCAGATATACTTATAATAGGCCTCCCTCGAGACCTCATCGCCATCTAAACTCTCCCGACCACTCAAGATGTCCTTTATGCTCTCCGCATACCGAACAACTTCTTCATAGTCCTCGCGGAGGCTCCTCGTCAAGGTCTCCTCGACTTGGGCGATTTCTATCTGGTCGCCCACCTCCCGATCCAAACCCTGATCGTGCAAATCAGAGTCCGTCTCACTGCCCTCCTCGGCATCACCCTCCTCGGCATCATTGCCGGCATCATCTCTGTCAGAATCATCGTCCTCGTCGACGTCAACGACCACTACTTTTCCTAGGTTGCGAACACTAGCATTTATGGGGTCAGGAGAAAGGATCCTAGAGTCCGACGAGGACGCCCTCTCCGACAAAACCATGGCTAGACGATCAGCCTTGCCGGAACTAGCGGCACCACCGTCTAACGGCGGCGAACCACCACCAGAACCACCACCAAAATCCATTTTTTCTTAAGAAATGGGGGAAAATAGAGTTTTAAAGAAGAAAATGAGAGTTAAATACCTTTTTATCGATCGAAAACCACCCAAACTCGCCGGAAAAGCTTGAAGTAAGAAGCTCGGAAGAAAACTCGAGAGAAATTCAAAGTTGCAAAATGGTGAAAGTGTTTTGAGAAGGAGGAAAGTCATATTTATAGGCAAAACTATGCAGGGACCTAAGTGCAAAAAACGGGGTAAAATCCGTAATTTTCCCAAAAATTTGGGGCCATTTCCGAATTCGAATTCGGAGAGTGACCCTCACGCGCGACCTTTGAGGTCGGCACGCGCCCCACGCGCGCTTTTCAAATATCGAGCGCCGCCCACGCGCCTGACACCAGTCACATCATACGTCATCAAAAGTGCCTCGGAAGGCGAGCTCGGCGTAGGAAACGAGGCGACCGCCTCCATCTCACGTCATCAGAATCTCGAAATTGATTGTGTTGTCAGGAACCATTTTCACCATCGGAAAAAGCGATCGAACTGCTCGCCTTACCATTCTACGAATACGAAGTAAGGCGACCAGGGGGCAAATGTTATGCCTAGTCAAAGAGGTCAATCTTTGACAAGTCAATCCTAGTCACCATCTTACGTGGCGAGGACCAGTCAACAAAGTCGTGCGACAACTAGTCAACAAGACCAGGAAAATGTAATAGATTTAATGTATTTAATATATTTAAGTGCTCGTCCAAAGATGTTGGCGAGCACTCTCTTAGTTAGCTGCTCGCCCAAGTGTGTGGCGAGCACGTGCTTATTCTTAGTTAAGATGTTTTAAGTATTGAAGTCTTGGGAGACAACATGGAGCGTGGCGACCACTCTCCTCGACGGCCCTCCGGCGACCACCATGGCCCAGCTCCTCGGCATCTCGGTGAGGACGAGCACCGAAGGCGGTTTAGCATTAAATGCGCCATCAAATCACCTTTTCGGGCAGAATGAAGGTCCAATCTGGAGGCTCCACGTGTAAAGGGCGGGCAGCCCCTGAAAAGCAGTATATAATGCCCATTTGGGCTCATTTGTAACATAAGTTGGAAATTCACACAATCACCCCATCCCAAAGCAATAAACACTCCCAAAGCTCTCAAGCTTTTAGCTTCTCCAGGAAGCTATTCCTTGTTCTTGATCTTTCTTGTTTAGTTCTTCATCAAGATCATCAAGATCATCATATTAATCCACATAAACGCGTAATAACCCCCGCATAAATTATATGTTTGTATCGTGCTAAGCACAGTCCACATCCAAGTCAAACCCGAATTTAGTGCATACAACAGCTTTCATATATAAAGTTTGAGTTGAGGTATAATGAGGTTGAAAGGGCTAGAGATATTTTTGAGCGGTTTGTTGAATGTCACCCGAAGGTTAGTGCATGGATTAGATTTGCTAAATTTGAGATGAAAAATGGAGAGATAGCTAGTGCTAGGAACTGTTATGAGAGGGCTGTAAATAAGTTGGGAGATGATGAAGAGGCAGAGGAGTTATTTGTGGCTTTTGCAGAGTTTGAAGAGAAATGCAAGGAGACAGAAAGAGCTCGATGTATTTATAAATATGCATTGGATCATATTCCAAAGGGTAGGGCAGAGGAGCTATACAGGAAGTTTGTTGCATTTGAGAAGCAGTATGGTGACAGGGAAGGAATTGAAGATGCTATTGTTGGAAAGAGGAGGCTTCAGTATGAGGATGAGGTGAGGAACAACCCACTTAATTACGACGTGTGGTTTGATTACATTCGGTTAGAAGAGAGTTGTGGGGATAGACAAAGGATTGAGGATCTCTATGAGAGGGCAATAGCAAATATCCCTCCTGCCCAGGAGAAACGATACTGGCAGCGATATATATACTTGTGGTAAACACAATGCTTGACCCTTTATGTGATCTTCACACTCTGTTTCTATCACACACACATATATAATAGTGTTGCTTACTCGTTGAATTTGTTTCCTTATCAGGATTAATTATGTGTTATATGAGGAGCTTGATGCCCACGATGTGGACCGAACAAGAGATGTTTACAGGTAAGATACCGTTGTAGATATTTTGTTATTTATTATGCGTGTGCCATTTTTTCCATGAATAATGATAATAGCATCTAAGCAACTAGTTAATCTGATAGTAGAGTGTTACTATTAATCTAATAGGAAAATTTTCTATGTGAACTTGGTTGCCAAAATTTTGTTTCAATGAGTAGCTTATTTTGTGACAGATTGTATCCTTTTGTGCTTGATTTGTATCAATTTGACTGCACTTTCCATATGAGCTGATTCTAACTATCTGATATACTTTGAAATTGAGCAGCTTGTGTCTGAAGATGATTCCTCATGAAAAGTTTTCCTTTGCAAAGATTTGGCTTATGGCTGCCCAGTTCGAAATTCGTCAATCAAATATCGATCGAGCACGACGGATATTAGGGTCAGCAATTGGCATGGCTCCCAAAGATAAGGTATGGCAAATGTTTTTTTCATAAACACTTTGTTTCTTTATTTGGATCTTATTTATGTATTTTCAGTACTTTACTCTAAATTTATAATTTCACAAACAGATATTTAAGAAGTACATTGAGATAGAGCTGCAGCTAGGTAATATAGAACGATGCAGAAAGCTTTATCAGAAGTATTTGGAGTGGTCACCTGAGAACTGTTATGCTTGGAGCAAGTATGCAGAGTTGGAGAAGTCCTTGGCAGAAACTGAAAGAGCCAGAGCTCTCTTTGAGCTTGCAATTGACCAACCTGCACTAGACATGCCGGAGTTGTTATGGAAGGTATGTTGTCACTGTATCATGCAAACACTAAGTATGTTCAATTTTAATTGCAATTATGTTGCTCACTCCATAGTTGTCGTATTTATAGTTTGCCCACCTCTTGGTTGGCCTCTACGAGGCACTGGGGTGATCTTGTCTTGCATTGTAATTTGTGCCTTCTAAATGGGACACTTGGGATATGTTTGTTTCAGGCTTTAGAGGGACTGTGAAAATCTTTATTGGAAACCCTTGAATAGTATAACGGTGAATTCAACTTTTGCGTATGTTTGGTTGATAAGATGTAGTAGGGTATGATTGAAAAAAATACAGTGAAAGGGTAAGTTGTAACATAAAGGTGTGAGGTATTGGGAAAAGGAAAAGTATGAGAGAGAATGTAAGAGAGTGTAGGTATTATAGTTTAGGATTATGGTGGATTTTGAAATCTTGCCTGCATAATCCTACAAACAAACATACTTTGGCTTTTGAAATCCTCAAGCTGGATTTCACAAACCCATACCAAACATACCCTTAGTTTCAAACTTTGTTACAATGAATATATGTTGGGAATTGGAATGGTTACTACTTCTTTCTGCATCTCCATGACTCATGTATGTATGGCCAAAATTCTTGTTGAAATGTCATGACACCTTTTTTACTTACTCAAACCTGTTCTTCATCTCCTTTTTTGTATTCTTATTTGAGTTATACCTTTTGGTAGTGGTGCTTTAGTTTTATGTAAGAAGTGATCTGATATCTTTACAGTCTCTCCTGCTCTGTGATTCTAATTCTACAGAATAAAAATGCATATTGACCTTCTTTCTACTTGATGGCAGGCATATATTGACTTTGAAATATCTGAATCCGAATATGAAAGAACTAGAGAGCTTTATGAGAGGCTTTTGAACCGCACAAAACACTTGAAGGTGTGGATCAGTTATTCCAAGTTTGAGGCATCTCAGGATCACGAAGACAAGAGGGAGTGCCTTCAGCGTGCCAGAGGTATGAAAGTAAAATCATATGTTGCTTTATCTTTTTCACTTGTACCGACTGGTATCATTGCTAGTTCTTCTTATTGATGTTAATTAAAACCCATACTTTTTCCTATTCCTCAGCTGTTTTTGAAAGAGCACTTAGCTATTTCAGAACTTCTGCCCCTGAATTGAAAGAAGAAAGGACAATGCTTCTGGAAGAGTGGTTGAACTTGGAAAGCAACTTTGGCGAGCTTGGGGATGTTGATTTGGTCCATGCCAAGCTGCCAAAGAAACTTAAAAAGAGAAGGCATATTGAAACTGAGGATGGTCCGGCTGTGTATGCAATTCAACTTTTTTCCTTCTCCTGTTTTAAAAGAAAGTCGTACTACCAATTTGTCTATTATCATTTGGCTTCTTGCGTTATGATTCTTGTGATCCATGGCAAGTTAATGTGCATGTGACCATATTTTCCATGTTCTGCACCATATTTTTACTGTGATTGTATTACGCGTTTTACCGTTTTCAAGCACATTAAAATGAATCTGCTGGATTCTGACGATTTGATAATTTGCAGGTATGAGGAGGAGTATATTGATTATCTGTTCCCAGAAGAAACGAAGCCAACAAACCTTAAGATTTTGGAAGCAGCATACAAGTGGAAGAAGCAGAAGCTTACTTCTGATGATGATTAGTAATGCCTATTTGATTTTTGTTTATTCTCATGGCAATCTTTTTAACTGTCTGATGAGATATATAGCAATATACATACATTGTAGGAGTACGAGTTAAAATCCCTTACATCTCCAATGAATCTCTGTTAAGTCGTTAAATGGCCATACTTTTTTTATAACCAAATTTAGCACATACTTTTTTACTTTTATCCAATTTATACCCATACATTTTATAATTATAATTAAATTAATTAATAAATATACCTTATTTTATAAAAAGTTCTAAAAATTATACAGTAATATTTTTTAATTTAAAAAATAATAAAATATAAAATTATTTATAGAATCTTAAAGCATTATTTAAAATATATATATATATATATACTCTTCCGTTCACCAAAAGTATAAACGATGAGGAGTACAATTTATTTCAATTATTGTATTTTTTATATATATTTTGTAAATCTCTTTTTAATTTAGATAATTTAAATTCTCAATTATTTTTAAAATTTAAATTTTTTAGATTTTAAATTGATTTTTTTTAATTTAATCATAATTAACATATTTTTTTAATTATTAGATAATTTTTACATTTTTTATATATTTTAAATTAATTAATAAAAACATATGCTAAAATTGGTAAAATACAAAAATATATGTGCGATTAAAAAATAAAAAGTATGGGTATAAAAGAATTAACATAAAAAAGAAATGATAAATTGTGTTAGGATAAAGTTTATAAAAAAAAATTATATTTTAAGTGTGTGAAAACGTTATCGTAGAACAGAGAATAATAAATAAAAACAATTTTTACAAGCTTAAAATGAAAAAACTTTTTATAAATTTCACTATCACAATATTCTCAATTTTACATAAATGATGGAGTATTATTTTTTCTCTACATTTATACAAAAAATCAACTCTTTTTTTACTTTATGGATAAAAATTTATAAAATTACCCTTCAAAACTTCACTTATTATTATACTTTTTTTAATATTTGTGCTCATTTACCTAAAAAAAAATTTATTATGAAACGAAATTAGTAGTAAAAATGTACTTTTAGAAGAAAGTAAAGTGTACATTTCAAGAATGACTTGAAGTACTACTATAGATGAAGAGATAATTTTCAAAGTTGTGGAGTATAAATTAAGGACAAAAAAGGGTGCTAAAAATATGTGAAGGACAAAAGGGCGCCAAAAGGGTGCCCCATTTTTTATATTGCAGTGGCTTATATTTTGATATTGTAATTTAGGAAACCGGTTTGGAATTGATATCTACTTTTATTGTTTTTTAATTTTTTGGACCTTTTTTATACTTAGTTGTTATTTGTTAATTGTGGTGTGATTTTTAATGTTGGAATGTATAATTCTGAATGTTGGTGTTTCTTTTTTTTATAAATTATAGTTCTTATTCTGTTATATTTATTAATTATTATATAAATGAAATTACTTATACACACAGCCTACTCTATTAGATTGTGAATGAAATTAGTAGTGGTTACTAAATAATATTTAAAATTATTATTTAAAAAATCGCATAAAACATGGGTATAAGACTAGTATAAAATAAAAGTATAAATAAAAAATTTATATACATAGTAGAAAAAAATAAAAACTAAAAGGAGCCGAAAGTCTGTTTTTACGGTTGAATAAGAATTTAAATATACAAGAACAAAGAACAAAATTCATCCTGATAAAGCTGCAATCCCCCTCCTCTACTCTACCCAATCAATACAACCAAATTTATACCACAGCCAACAAACACCCAAAGGCAGTTTAAATGAAAATACAGCAGAAACCATGCATAATGATTGATGATGAACAGAATATACATTGGCACATTGCAACTGGATTATGTAAGAAATGTTGCCATTTGTTTCGTGCACGTGTTAGGATTTCTACTTCTTAACATCGGTGATAAGATAGGAAAGCACGAAAACCCGTCCAAATCTAGCTAGTAGTCCAAGTGAAAGAGGAGCAAAACGTGGTAGTCCAAAATCTGCTACTTCGATATATAGGGTTGGTCGTGACTCATTCCCATCCTTTGAGTTTGGGGGCTTCCTTCAGGGCAGAATCCTTATCTAGTTGCCCCACAAATCCGTGCTGCTTCGCTTGCTTCTCACAGCTGTCAAACCCATAGTCGAAGTATTGCACAGAAGCATCGGTCAGATGGTGGAGGAATTCTACAGATTTCAGCCACTTTGCCTTTCCTTCCTTTAAGCCTTCAGCATACCCCGTAGCTCTAGCTCCTGAATAGTACTTCTTATCAGCATTCATAAGCTCTTCTTTTGTTTTCTTATTTTCAATTTCCAAGGCAACGACCTGGCTTTCGTAGAAGGAACACTGATCAGAAAACACTCTATTCTTGTGTGTCAGTCCAGAGATGATGGCCTCTAGTTCTTTCCCCTTGTTGCGAGCAAGCGTAAGCTCTTCTTTATTTTCATCTTTCAAGCAAACCATCTGTGAAGATAACTCTTTATTCTTTTGTGTCAGTTCAGTGATGGTGGCCTCGAGTTCCTTCTCCTTGCTGCAAGCAGTGGCCATTTTACGCTTTAGATCTTCAAACTCAGTCAAAACCAAGGAAAGAGGTTGGGCTCGAACTTTTGGCATCAGGCCACCAGGAACAGCAGTAGCCTACGTACGCAAACAATACAATTTTAATATAATACTAGAATAAAGTAATATGGAAATCTTAGAAAATAAGTGGGTAAGCCCTGGATATACTCAGCACATACCTCTCCATCACCACCACTTGTGTTCAAGATGGAATGGCTATTCGGAGCAGCCTTGGTGGGAGTGGCTTGGGTTTCAGTGCGAGGTCTTTTGACATGTTGTGGAGGGGCTTGCTCAGACGCCCTACACGAAGGGAGAGGCTTCGCTTGAGACGTGACATTCAGTTGGGGGCCTTCATGAGACATTATTAGGAATTGTAGCTGACACATAAAGTGCTCTAAGACGATAGACACATATATATAAATCACACTACTTATATGCACCTTAGGAATTAATTTTAGCAGACACATTTTCAAAATAGAGAAATTCATAAAAACAACAAAATTCTTAGTAGTCACCACCATGCACCTTGGAATTGAATAACAAGTTGAAGAGTATGACGATTTCTAATGTCATAATCTACAGCAGTGCGACTTCCATCCTCGAGCCATTTGCCATAATGGAAGAGCAACTGCGTATGTGGTGGGATACCCTCTTTTTCTTGAATTTTGGCCTTCACATCGTCTATTGTATCCATACTATTAACCTTTAAAGTGAACTCCTTCTCATTCCAGGTCCTGACATATAGAGTCCAGGTCTCGACAAATGTGTGCTGACTCAAAAAGAGATGGAGAGTGGATTCTTTTAAGATATTACAGTGAGCAATGGTAAGCCTATCTTCAAGAAGCTTTCCATTATATATGAATACTAGATGCAAATCACCACAGATTCCTTCCTTTTCCTTGACCTTTCTCTTTACACTACAAATCGTCTCATCGTTCTCTACGTTTAGAGTGATAGTATTGCCTTGAGGTTTTCTCACAAAGATTTGCATCTGCAAGAAATTTCAAATCAAATATCAACTATAACTCCAAGCAACTATAAGTCCATCGAGTCCAGTATCTAAGTGTCCAAATAGAGGTCATTTTGAACTTTCTAGAACAAGTTATGACTTTAGTTTTTCTTCTGAAAACTGCTAACTTCATTTCATTTGGTGACTTTCAAACTTCATTTTGTGATGAATTTTGAATTGCATGCATCCTTAACCGGTAGTTTAAACCTCTTTGGTGGATTCCAAATAGTCAAAAAGTTCATTTTTCAGTTTCCCTTCACTATTTCCTGCTAACAAAATAAACACACAATTTGAAGAGGGAATTTTTGAGTATCAGAAGTTGATTAGCTCCTCATTCCCTTTTCATATGCAATTTACTTCCCCAAATACAACTTTAAAGTTACTCATTTTGAATATATTTTGAACATTCTTTATTTAAATCCACTCCTCCACATACACTCAATTCAATTCAGCTACTTTATTTACTTTATAAACTCATTAATAACAAGTGCAAACTTTTCAGCTAAAAACCCTTTTAAATCCAGAACATCTATCCCAGCAAAATCACAACAAACTTTTGACCTTTAAAAGCAACGAGAGTACAGTAGAAAGCATCCATGAATACAAATATGTAGGTGTGTAAGAGCAGAATAAACGACTCACCCTTTTGCATTCACAATAAAATACTAAATAGAAACAAGGATATTTTCAGCCAAAAAAGAAAAGAAAAACAGAATAAATGGTTGAAGAGAGTTAAACCTTTAGAAGATGAGGAATTTAATGGCTGCGATTAAAGTTTTAGTACTCCATAGATGGCATGCAAGGATAAAACGACAGTGGAAGAAAGCTCTGTACAATACAGTGTGTTCAAGAAACGACAGAGTTCTAATAAAACATAAAATTATTACTCCCTCCTTTCTTTGAAAGAGTAGTTTTGATCTACACACTTTTTTATGAAAATGAAATTTAAGGGTCGGTTATGTAAAATAAATTAGAAATATTTTAAATGATTTAATGAGATGTAAAATAAAATTTAGATAAAAAATGTATGATAATTTAAAAAATAAAATGATATTAAGATAACAATAGTATTAAATTTGTGAGCTATTTTTATATTAGAAGTGTAGAGACTCCTATAAAAAAAAAGTGTTAGGATTATAGATATATATTAAAAATGGTGGACACAGAAGATATATATTGGAAATGCTATGCACAGATGACACTATTTCTGTGTCCGAGCAACTGCCATGTCTAAGTCAAGATATATATGGGAAATGATGGACCTATTTCTGTGTTCACCGTCTGACTGACATGCCTAAGTCTAGATATATATTGGAAATGATGGACACAGATGACACTATTTATGTGTCCACCGTCTAACTGGGCAACTGGTATGCCTAAGTCAATAAACACGCTGTTGATGATGACACTATTTATGTTTTATGTGTCCACCGTCTAACTGGGCAACTGGCATGCCTAAGTCAATAAACACGTTGTTGATGATGACACTATTTATGTGTCCACCGTCTAACTGGGCAACTGGCATGCCTAAGTCAATAAAGCCTAAGTCAATAAACACGCTGTTGATGACTATAGAAATTTTTGAGAAAAGATTAATGCGATGCGTGACTTAATAGAGATAATATTAAATTAAAGATAAATTTTTTTTTTATAATTTTGATATACATAAAATAAAATATTAATATGATATTAAATTAAAATTAAATATAAATAAGAAAAAATTTATTGACTAGACGGTAGACACAAAAAAAATAGTGTCTACAGGTGGACTCTCAAGATATATATTGGAAATAATGGGCCTATTTCTGTGTCCACTCGATGATGGCACATATGACACTATTTATGTGTCCACCGTCTAAGTCTAATTAACAACTGGCATGCCTAAGTGAATAAACAAACTGTTAATGACTATAGAAATATTTGAGAAAAGATTAAAGTGGTGCCGTAATTTGATAGAGATAATATAAATTTGATAGAGATAATATAAATTAAAGATATATATATATATTTTTTATAATTTTGATAGGGATAAAATAAAATATTAATATGATATTAAATTAAAATTAAATATAAAAAAAATTTATTAATAGAGTTCACCGATGGACTCTATAAGTCAAGATATATATTGGAATTGGAAATGATGAGCTTATTTCTGTGTCCAAATGATGGGCACAGATGACACTATTTATGTGTCCACCGTCTAACTGGCATGTCTAAGTCAATAAACACGCGGTTTATGACTATAGAAATATTTGAGAAAAGATTAATACAATGATTTGATAGAGATAATATTAAATTAAAGATAAATTTTTCTTTTATAATTTTGATATAGATAAAATAAAATATTAATATGATATTAAATTCAAATTAAATATAAATATAAATAAAAAAAATTATTGACTAGACGATAGACACAAAAATAGTGCCCATCGGTGAACTCTATATCTCTGTATCCGAGATATATATAGGATAGAAGTTTAAAATTCAAATTCTAAAATTAGAATTTACGTCAATTTGACTTGTAAATTGTGCAGAATGCTTGAGTTAGTGTTGACCATAATTATACATTTCTTTTTAAAATGGTTTAAATTAATTTTATTTAGTACTCCAATATTATCCAGAACATCTATCCCAGCAAAATCACAACAAACTTTTGCCTTTAAAATCAACGAGAGTAGAAAGAATCCATGTATACAAATATGTAGGTGTGTAAGAGCAGAATAAACTACTAACCCTTTGCATTCACATTAAAATACTAAACAGAAATAGAACAGAAATACAAACAAGGATATTTTCATCCAAAAAAGAAAAGAAAAACAGAATAAATGGTTGAAGAGAGTTAAACCTTTTCAAGATGAGGAATTTAATGGCCAGAGAGTTGCGATTAAAGTTTTAGTACTCCATAGATGGCATGCAAGGATAAAACGACAGTGGAAGAAAGCTCTGTACAGTGTATTCAAGAAACGAGAGTTCTAATAAAAAATGCAATTAACAAAACATAAAATTATTATTTATTACTCCCTCCTTTCTTGAAAGAGTAGTTTTGATCTACACATTTTTTTATGAAAATGAAATTTAAGGTGGGTGATGTAAAATAAATTAGAAATATTTTAAGTGATTTTATGAGATGTAAAATAAAATTTAGATAAAAAAAGTATGATAATTTAAAAAATAAAATGATATTAAGATAACAATAGTACGGAGTATTAAATTTGTGAAGTATTTTTATATTAGAAGTGTACAGACTCCTACAAAAAAAAAAAAGTGTTAAGATTATAGATATATATTGAAAATGACTATTTCTGTGTCCAGCGTCTCTGACTGGCAATTGACATGCCTAAGTTAAGATATATATTGGAAGGCAATTGGCATGCCTAAGTCAAGATATATATTGGAAATGATGGGCCTATTTCTGTGTCCACCGTCTAATTGGCATGCCTAAGTCCAGGGACGGACCCAGACTTTTATGTGAAGGGGGGCCAATACAATCAACTTAATTTTCGATACTAAAATTTAGATATTTCATATTTACATCATGATATATCAATATTCATTGTTAAGATATATTAAAATGCATAAATATATCTTTATACTATTAAAAGTTTAAAACTTAGAACTTCACTAATGCATATAAAAAAAAATCATGTACAATTGAGACTATATGTTTTTTTATTTACGTCTCAATATACACTAATAGTAAATTTATAAGAAATTCATCATTAATTATATTTTAAGTATAGTTTCAATTAAGTTTACAACAAAAAACATTGTTTCAAAATTAGTTGAAACTATAGTGTAATAGTATAAAATGAAATAATATATAATAATAAATCATTTGAAAAAAATAAAAAATACTACACGTTGAACCGAGAAACATAAGAGAATTACAGTGAAATTAATCAAATTATATATGCATAAGCCCCAGAACTTATAATTTATAATCACATGAAATTAAAAATAACAGACAATAAATTAAGAATGACAAATAAAACCGGAAAAATTAAACCGAGAGAATGGAAAGATGACTAAAAGGTACTAAACTGCCTAATCAATTGGCCCAACTAATAATTGAGGAATAGGCCCAATTAATATATTATATTATTGAATTCGTAAGTTCAAGACTAATACATATTAATACACATTGCGTATTAATACTTAGTAAAAAATTGATAAATTCTGAGGGGGGCCAGGGCCACCCCCAACATGTATGTGGTTCCGTCCCTGCCTAAGTCAAGATATATATTGGAAATGATGGGCACAAATGACACTATTTATGTCCACCGTCTAACTGGCATGCCTAAATCAATAAACACGTTGTTAATGGCTATAGAAATATTTGAGAAAAGAATGTGGTGCCGTGATTTGATACCGATAATATTAAATTAAAGATAAAATTTTTTTTTCTTTTATAATTTTGATATGGATATAAAATATTAATATGATATTAAATTCAAATTAAATATAAATATAAATAAGAAAATAAATTATTGGCTAGACGGTAGACACAAAAATTAGTGCCCAGCGGTGGACTCTGTAAGTCAAGATATATATTGGAAATGATGGGCCTATTTCTGTCGGTGGACTCTATAAGTCAAGATATATATTGGAAATGATGGGCACAGACAACACTATTTATGTGTCCACTGTCTAACTGGCGTGCCTAAATCAATAAACACGCTGTTAATTTTTATTTTTTATCAGTAAAAAGAGTTTTTATTTGTAAAAATGGGTACAAGGGTACACCACCCTTACAAATGTGAGGTCCATAATTACTATTGTTTTATCCCATCGTTGGAACAGCGAACAGAGACAGAAAAAAAGAAAACAGAGCATTCTTGATCTGCTATTTCTCCTCTTCCATTTTCTTGCCATGATTGAGCCCTACCAGCAAGATGCAGGGTCTGTTCTCCACTCTTCAATTGTGCATTCCTTTACTTTGCTAATCTTGTTCGTTTCCAATCCACACTTTCAATCTGAGTTTGACGGTTTCCACTACTTTCTTTCTGTCCATTTTGCCTTCCTTGAAGCAGATTTCATTTCTTAATTTAAAGATAAATTTTTTGGCTATGGAAATATTTAAGAAAAGATATTTATTGACACGGCAGATTTCATTTCTTAATAAAGTTAATGACTATGGAAATATTTAAGAAAAGATTAATGCAATGATTTAATAGAGATAATATTAAATTAAATATAATTTTTTTTTTATAATTTTGATATGGATAAAATAAAATATTAATATGATATTAAATTCAAATTAAATAAAAAAAAATTTATTGACACGGTAGATACAAAAATAGTGTCCACCGATTGACTCTATATCTCTATATCCGAGATATATATAGGATAGAAGTTTAACATTCAAATTCAAAAATTAGAATTATCGAGATATATATAGGATATAAGTTTAAAATTCAAATTCTAAAATTAGAATTTACGTCAATTTGCCTTGTAAATTGTGCAGAATGACTGAGCTAGTGTTGACAATAATTATACATTTCTTTTTAAAATGGTTTAAATTAATTTTATTTAGTACTCCAGCCTTATTATGTACACCATCTTTAATTGAAACGTAAAAATAGAATTAATTTAAATATATAAGTTAATATAATTAAACAATCACAAATAAATAAAATGTGATATTAGCTTGAACTCTCTTGATATTGCTACTGTGCACTCCTGGTTAAAAAATATTTCTATAGATGATTTACTTTATATATGTTGATTGAATTTCTAATCTTCATCACAACCTCCTCTATTACATTGTGAATGAAATTAGTAGTGGTTACTAAATAATATTTAAAAAAAATAAAAACTAAAAGGAGCCGAAATTCTGTTTTTACGGTTGACTTAAAACAAAGAACAAAATTCATCCTGGTAAAGC
The DNA here is from genome assembly GCA_963675135.1 of Galeopsis tetrahit. Lineage (NCBI taxonomy): Eukaryota > Viridiplantae > Streptophyta > Magnoliopsida > Lamiales > Lamiaceae > Galeopsis > Galeopsis tetrahit. Next base: position 92,229,386 of record OY776121.1, read on the forward strand.
TGCAATCCCCCTCCCCCACCCAATCAATACAACCAAATTTGCCAACAAACACCCAAAGGTAGTTTAAATGAAAATACAGCAGAAACCATGCATAATGATTGATAATGAACAGAATATACATTGGCACATTGCATCTGGATTATGTAAGAAATGTTGCCATTTGTTTCGTGCACGCGTTAGGATTTCTACTTGTTAACGTCGGTGATAAGATAGGAAAGCATTAAAACCTGCCCAAATCTAGCTAGTAGTCCAAGTGAAAGACGAGCAAAACGTGGTAGTCCATAATCAGCTACTTCGATATATAGAATTGGTCACTAGAATCCCATCCTTTGAGTTTGGGGGCTTCCTGCAAGGCAGAATCCTTATCCAGTTGCCCCACAAATCCTTGCTGCTTCGCTTGCTTCTCGCAGCAGTCAAACCCATAGTGGAAGTATTGCACAGAAGCATCGACCAAATGGTATAGGAATTCTACGGATTTCATCCACTTAGCCTTTCCTTCCTTTAAGCCTTCAGCATACCCAGCAGCTCTAGCTCCCGAATAGTACTTTTTATCAGCATTCATAAGCTCTTCTTTTGTTTTCTTACTTTCAATTTCCAAGGCAACGACCTGGCTTTCGTAGGAGGCACACTGATCAGAAAACACTCTATTCTTGTGTGCCAGTCCAGAGATTATGGCATCTAGTTCTTTCCCCTTGTTGCGAGCAAGCGTAAGCTCTTCTTTAGTTTCATCTTTCAAGCAAACCATCTGTGAAGATAACTCTTTATTCTTTCGTGTCAGTTCAGTGATGGTGGCCGTATGCTCTTCTTTGGTTTTCTTGTTTTCAGCTTCCAAGGCAGCTGCCTGGATTTCATAGGAAGCACACCGCGAAGATAGCTCTTTATTCTTTCGTGTCAGTTCAGTGATGGTGGCCTCTAGTTCCTTCTCCTTGCTGCGAGCAGTGGCCATTTCACGTTTTAGATCTTCCAACTCCGAGGAAGGAGGATGGCCACCAGGAGCAGCAGTAGCCTACATACGCAATGAATACAATTTTAATATAATACTAGAATAAAGTAATATGGAAATCTTAGAAACGAAGTGTACTCAGCACACACCTCTCCATCACTTGTGTCCAAGATGGAATGGCTATTCGGAGCAGCCTTGGTGGGAGTGGCTTGGTTTGCAGTGCGAGGCCTTTTGGCATGTCGCGGAGTGAGAGGCTTCCCTTGAGACGTGACATTCGGTTTGGGGCCTTCACGAGACATTATTAAACATGCACAATATTAGGAATTGTAGTTGACACATAAAGGAACCTAAGATGATAGACAGAAATATTTCTAAGGCCAACATGTATATAAATCACACTACTTAAATGCACCTTAGGAATTAATTATAGCAGACACATTTTCAAAATAGAGAAATTCATAGAAACAACAAAATTCTTAGTAGTCAGCACCATGCACCTTGTTGGAATTGAACGACAAGTTGAAGACGATCAAAAGTTCTAACGCCATAATCTATAGCAGTGCGACTTCCATCCTCGAGCCATTCGCCATAATGGAAGAGCAACTGGGTATGTGGTGGGATACCCTCTTTCTCTTGAATTTTGGCCTTCACATCGTCTATTGTATCAATACTATTAACCTTTAAAGTGAACTCCTTCTCATTCCAGGTCTTGACATGTAAAGTCCACGTCTCGACAAATGTGTTCTGACTCAAAAAGAGACGGAGAGTGGATTCTTTTAAGATTTTACAGTGAGCAACGGTAAGCCCATCTGCAAGAAGCTTTCCATTATATATGAATACTGGATGCAAATCACCACTGATTCCTTCCTTCTCCTTGAGCTTTCTCTTTACACTATAAATCGTCTCATCGTTCTCTACGTTTAGAGTGATAGTATTGCCTTGAGGTTTTCTCACAAAGATTTGCATCTGCAAGAAATTTCAAATCAAATATCAACTATAACTCCAACTCTCCAAGCAAACTGATATAATATTTGATGCCAGAAAATAATTTACCCAATAAAGAAAAATGAAGTTAATTTCTACAAAACACAACTTTAAATATTAAACTGAGGTCATTTTGAACTTTCTAACTGCTAAATTCATTTCATTTTGTGATGAGTATTGAATTGCATGCATCCTTAACCGGTAGCTTAAACCTCTTTTGGTGGATTACATTTTTCATTATTTCAACAACCCACTAGCCATATAATATTCTTAATCAATGTGCAAAAAAAAACAATAGAATTTTCAGACTAGAAATTTCAGGAATCAAAACAGCTAAAACCCTTTTAAATCCAGAACATATATCCCAGCAAAATCACAACAAACTTTTGCCCTTTAAAAGCAACGAGAGTAGAAATCATCCATGAATACAATATGCATGTGTGTAACCGATCAAAAAAAAGAGCAGAATAAACGACTCACCCTTTTGCATTCACATTAAAATACTAAATAGAAACAAGGATATTTTCACCCAAAACAGAATAAATGGTTGAAGAGAGTTATACCTTTTCAAGATGAGGAGATTACTACTCCGTAGATGCAATGCATGGATGAAAAGGAAACAGTGGAAGAAAGCTCTGTACACTCTGCAGAAGCTTAGGAGAAAGACAGAGTTCTAATAAAAAATGCAATTAACAAAACATAAAATCATTTTAAATCACCCAATTTTGAAATAAGAATTTTAAAATTCTCAAAGTTTTACACTAAAATAAATCTACTCGACTATAGATATTTATGGGGTAAAAATTTAAATTTAAAATTTTAAAGTAGAACAAATGTTCCATTTTAAAATATCAAGTCAGAATTATAGGGCTGTAAATGAGTCGAGTCGAGTCGAACGCGATGTAGTTCAAGTTTATTTGAAATATTGTCGATCTTTGAAATTTTTGGTTGAGCTTGTTTAATAATTAAACGAGACGAGCTCGAGTTGTTTGCCATTTTTACACTAAATTTTTATATTTTTTTACTTATCGAGCTCGAGTCGAGCTTTAAACCGTACCGAATATAAATACATAGATATGACATGTGCCATTTTATTTGCATCCCGCCTGGAGTTGTTTATCCGGGCCAATCCGTTTAACCCATTTTTAAAGTTCATGAATCACAGACCCGTTTAAATTCAGAATTTTTTTTATCCTGTTCGGTTAGCCGGTGGGCTAAATCAGACCAGCCAGCTGAATAAGAAAAAAAAAAAACAACAACTTTGACAATTATATATTTTTTATTTTATTAGAAGAGTGCTCTTAAGTATTTTGGTTTTGCATTAGATTCATTTTTTCATTTTTTGTTTTTGACTATAGGCTCATTACATTCATTAAAAAAGATATGAGAATTGACCCTAAGTAATTGAGCTTGAGAGCCAAATAAATCAAAAGATTCATGTTTGGTGGGATTATGGAAGTTTAGCACGAGTTTTTTTTTTTTTTAATAAATAACATGTGAACAAATTTTAGGTCATTTATGATATTTATTTAGCTTTTTCTTTAATTTTAAAAGAAAAAAAAAAAGTTATTATAGTCTGTTAGTGACTCGTGACGTGCTAGGGTTAGGTTCCAATCATTGTAGAACCATTAAGTATTGTAGAACCGTTAAGTATGAAATGGTTAAAATTCTAACTCGTTCAACCCGTAACCTTGTAGGGCTGGCCTATAGAGTTAGTGTTGACAAATAATTATACATTTGTTTTAAAAATGGTTTAAATCAATTTTATTTAGTAAGTCTTATCATGTGCCTCAATTTCATCCTGGTAAAATTTGACATTGCCTTTAACTGAAACTAAAACTATATTTAATTTAAATATAGAAGCTAATATAATTAAACAATCACGAGTAAATGAAACGTTACACTAGCTTAGATTGAAATGTGCACCTGAAACCTGACAAAATTCATGTATCATTCAATGCTTATGAGCCGTTGCCATTTTTATAATCAAGCCATGGAGATTCTTGATTTTTTACTAGGTATAGATTCCATAAATGAAACAGCATACAACAAGCAAAAGAGATCATCCATGCTGAAACTATCGTATTGACATCATTAAACAGTGAGCAGATTCAACAGCACGATCGTTCCCGCTCGTTAATGGCAGACTATCGTCGTCGCTTCTTTTTTCCAGAAGACGCGCCTGAAATAAACTTTGTGCCACCAGGCTTTGCTTCATCGTCACTATCATTTATCTCAATTACTTCACGAGCAGCTGAACGTAAACGTCTCGTATTGCTAGAATGTAGCGAAGTACGTGAACCTGCATTACAAGCACATCAACATTGTAAAGCACAGACGTTTCAAAGAACAATCCAAATCCAAATTGGATACAAAACAACTAAGATAGTAACATGCATCAAAATAGCAAAGACAAATATGTGTTACTGAACATTTTATTTACGATTAACAAAATATGTGCGAATTGTGAACCAGAGATTCCGACCTGTAACTGCACCATCCCCGTCCTTCCTAGTGTGAACCACGTTTCTGCCACCTGCAGTCACGTATGTAACACGTTATATTTACGATAGACAAGTTCTACATACTCAAACTAACACTTCTCTATTACCATGTCACACGGATCAGTTAATGAGCATATAGGTGCATTACAGACCAATTTTGCAAAATGGAATGCAGACTAGCTAATAAGGGCACTGCAAGATGATCCTTTTAAAAACACATACACAAACGAACACTGAGATGGCGACGACCCTATTGAGTCAAATAAGCTTTCATTTAATTTACGACTTCAAAACTGTGTTATTTAACAAACTAATGATTTGTCGTAAAAGAACAATAAAGGCAAGTTATACATCGTTAATACCAGAATCAATTGACTATTCGAAACAATACCTTTGATTATTACCAACGGAGCATCATCAGAAGTACCACACACCACATCAGGCACAATAACTACATTTTCAGCATCAGCATTTGTGCTGCCATTTCCCTTGATCGCCAAACCCACTTTTTTCCCACTAGCAAGATTCTCAAATTTCGCCTTTTTTCCGTATCTCAATTCATTTTCCACCACCTCCTTACCGACTTCAGATTTTTTCCGCCTCAACTCCACCATCACCTGCTCATTTTCCACAATTCTATTCTTCAATTCATTGATTTTCTCACTCAACTCGAGTATTAACTTATCTTTTTCACACACATCCTTATCAACTTCAGATTGTTTCCGCCTCAATTCCACCATCACCTGCTCATTTTCCACAATTCTATTCTTCAATTCATTGATTTTCTCATTCAACTCAAGTATTAACTTATCTTTTTCGCACACCTCCTTATCGGCTTCAGATTGTTTTCGCCTCAACTCCACCACCAGCTGCTCATTTTCCGCAAATCTATTCTTCAATCCACCAATTTTCTCATTCAACTCAAGTATCAACTTATCTTTTTCACACACCTCCTTATCGACTTCAGATTGTTTTCGCCTCAACTCCACCACCACCTGCTCATTTTCCGCAATTATATTCTTCAATCCATTGATTTTCTCATTCAACTCAAGTATTAACTTATCCTTTTCACACACCTCCTTATCGACTTCAAATTGTTTTCGCCTCAACTCCACCACCACCTGCTCATTTTCCGCAATTCTATTCTTCAATCCATTGATTTTATCATTCAACTCAAGTATCAACTTATCTTTTTCACACACAATATTGGCAAATTCCTTAGAACGCTTGTCATGGCGTTCCTCCGCCCGTTTTGCTTTGTCACAAGAAACCCAATGCTCCTTATCGGATTCAGATTGTTTTCGCCTCAACTCCACAATTGTATTCTTCATCTCATTGATTTTCACATTCAACTCCTTTTTCTCACACACAATATTGGCAAATTCCTTATAAAGCTTCTCATGAAGTTCCTCGGCCCGTTTCGCCCTGTCACAAGAAACCCTATACTCCTCACTTAACCTTGTAACTTTCTCATTCAACTCCTCACACTTACTCTCACTCCCCTTAAGTTTCTTCTCAGTTTTCAACTTAACCAACTCTGCTAAGCTCATAGACTCAAGATCCCTTCTCAAATCTTGTATTTCCATATTCATTTTTTTGTCACGGTCCATTAGTATACGTTGAACCTCATCAAACTCACACTCACGAAACGAGTGCCTAAGGATTTTCATTAGTTCTGGAATAGGTAAGTCAGAATTTGCCATCTTTTTCAGACAAAACTCACAAAAGTTTCAAGAATGTGTATATATAATTCTTCTCCGAGTGACTAATAGTTGTTCAAAATTTCAACTTTCTAGAGGTCTGTAAAAGGAAAAAACTTTCATAAACCCTCCATTGAAGAAATGCAAACAAAACAATAAAAAACCTCCAGCAGAAGAATTGATAGTTGAAAGGAAAATGCAAGAACCTGGTGTTGAATGTGAGGTAGAAGAAGGGCGCAGCTCTTCATATTTGTTGAGGGGAATTTCAAGAGACGCTGTCACTATACACATTTCACCATGAAAATACGGGAGTAATTCAAATTTTTACTACTTAATACTACCTCCCCACTTTCGTACTCTTGAAGCTTCACATTTTTAATATTTACCTTAAAATTTTACACTTTATTTTTTTTCCACATTTTTTAATAGTAATTATTTATACTTTTACATAATACTTTTATTTTTAGTTTGTCCAGAAAATAATCTCAACTCTTACAATATACACATACTTACCTTCTTCATGTCATTAGTTTTGAGACCTACTATACAATCAATTCAACTTCGTAGCACTTTATTTATTTTAATATAAAAATTTACAAAATTATTTTTTAACACTTTAACCATTACATTTTTTTCTTAAACCTTGTGTCAAAAAAAAAAAAATTCAGGGACGGGGAAGTATCAATTACCACTTATTTTTACTTTTAATCTCCACTTTTTACTTTTCACCCTTTACATTAACAATTTTACATCAAATACTATTCTCTCTGTCCCAATTTAAATTGTGCATTTATAAAAAATGGATGTCTCAATTTAGATTGAACATTTTCTTATTTGATAATAAATATTTTTTCACTTTAAACTACACCCTTCAAACATCTCAAAATTATATCACATATTTTATCACTTTATTGTATTATTTACTTTATTATTCAAAAAACTTTTATACCATCTACTTTTCCATTTAATAAACAACTCTCAAATTAAACTAAACATAAATGGCAAATGCCTAATCTAAATTGGGACAGACGGAGTATATTCTTTAAACACCTCCAAATATAAAGTTTAAAGAAAGACATGAGAAATATAAATACTTATCCTCGGTCCCACTATATTTTTCTCCTTTTTTGTAGGTGTTTTAATTTAAAAATATAATAAAAAATAAATGTATTATAAGTGATGTAATATAAAAAAAGTTAAAAATATAATATTTATGATTTATTTTTTTTGTAGCCAAATACTTATGTACACGCGAGTGTACGGTGCCCCTTACTATTTCAGAATCAATTTTATCAATTCCTTCCACCTCTTCCTTCCATGTATGTCTCTCCGCCTTCAACTTCTTCTTCCATTTTCGTAGGGCAACATCAAATTTCATCCCTTCAGGAAATCCACCACCATCGGATGTTCGATCCAGCCTCCACTCACAACGATTTTCACCAACAAATGCTCTTTTTCGTGCCTACATCCACCGCCACCTCGTTTCCCTGGTCGGAAGACCACTCGCCGCCGCACATGGGGAAGCAGTCGGCGGCAGCTCTCGCGTCGAAGTTGCGACAGCAACGACGCCACTAAGGCTTTGATGCTTCAGCAACAGTTATTAGGCATCCACTCCTCTCCGCGCCTCCTCCGGCAACCAGCGGCTCAACCAGTGGTTTTGACATTTCTTACATGGGATTTCTGAAAATTCGACGTCTCCTCCGGCAATCGGCGGCCCAACCGGTGGAATGCACCACTACCGCATCCTGTTCGACAAGTATCACCTTGGGTACTTCTTTTTGTCACGATTTTGTCAAATTTGCAGCTAAGGTGTTTGATATTTTAACTCCTCTTTTTTGTGCTATGTACTCTATTGTGAGGGATTTTATGGGTCCTTATTTTGTGTATGAATGTTTGCCTTGTACTTTAGTGGGGTTGTGGATAGTATGATACCCAAATGGATTTGGATTTTGTGGGTTATTGTTGTTATGGTCGCAATATCTGTTAGTATATTGTGGATTTCAAATCTTTAGATTGAGTTTTTTAGAGAAAGGGAAATAAATCTGAAGAGAAAGTTAAGTAGAAGATAGAAGGAACTCAATTAAAATTGTTGTCTATATTGTCTTTTGTTTAATGTAAGTTCAGACGCATGAATGCAAATATCATTTCTAAAGCTCCGATTTTCTATTTCACACGGTTTGAAGGTAAATAAGGTTTCTCCAAATCTCTGCATTTTGTTATAATTGATGGATTTTGACTAAATAGTTGATCTCCTCCAGATTTATGAGTATTGAATAGGATGTGTTTGTTATATTTGATTTTATCTTGTAGTATGATTACTTTGTAGTAGTTTTTTTTTTTTTTTATCGGAAAAAAATTGTTTTATTACTAAAAAATGTGACGTTGAGATACATGATACTAGGTGTACCTTAGCACTCATTTCTGGATACAAGCGTACAGTCAAATGGATTAAATTGAAAATAAAACAAAACTGTCATAAATTAACATATTTGAGGGTAGAATCATTCTACTGCTCATCGGCTCTGTTTTGAAGACTGTTTATTCATTATTGTTATTATGTTATTACAATTTAAGTATTTAAGTTATTGTTGTGATGTTTGATTTGATTGCTTCTAATTATAATTATAGTTCAAAGAATTGTTGCAGAGAAGAAATAGAATGCTTTGAAAGATGAAGAGAAAAAGAAGAAAGATGCAAACATGCAGCTAGAAATTTGAAGAAGATGGGTGATAATTTGGGAAGAAGAAAAATGAAACTTTGATCATGTTATTTGGTTGTAAAGAATTGATGTTTTCTTTTTACATTGTTTTTGTTTAGGGGTTAATGCTACCAAAATCAATATCAAGTAACATGATATGCCTAATGCAGTTTTTAATGTCAAAATATGGTGTTAATTACAATATTTAATATTTGTGTCAATAAATAAACAAGTAATACAAATGTCAATATCCAGTAATACCACATAGTGTATTCACTAATACCACACAATGTATTCATTAATACCACATGTAATAACCAATAATACAAGATGTATAATATGATGTTTAAAACTTTAAATATAGGTGTTTAATGTTTCCGCTACAAAATCAATATCCAGTAATACCACACTGTGTATTGACTAATACCACATGTAATAACCAATAATACAAGCCATCTAATATGATGTTTAAGCCATGTTTAATAGTTTAAATTAAACCTAAATTAACTATATATCATTTTTATTGGTTGTTTGATAACTTAGAATAAGGGTAGATTATGCTTTAAAATTTATAAAGTTTAGTTATTATCCTAATCTTAGATAATCCATCTTTCCTAGTATCAAACATGCCCTTAAAACTTTAAATTACATTGTTTAATGTTTCCGCTGCAAAATCAATATCCAGTAAAATCAAAATTACAGTGTGAATAAATAAACAAGTAATACAATATCGATGTCCAGTAATACCACAAAGTGTATTCAGTAATACCAGGTGTAATAACTAGTAATATCAAATATATGATATGACGTTTCATGTTTTTGCTATAAAATAACAATGTTCAATAATACCATATATAATACACAAAACAATCATCAACTAAATTAACTAAGTATTCGGTGTTTTAGAACCAAACTCGTTCATTTGTGATGATTTTGATGTATTTCCTTTTTTTTTTTTTTTTGTGGAGACTACTCTTGACCCTTCATATCACAACATTCTCTTCCACGTTATGTTCTTGTATCTCAATGCATTGTTCATTACAATCATATACTTCTGCATCTTGAAGGGAAACATCTTGAATTTCATATATCTTCCCATCTATAAATGAAATTGAATTCAGTAATACCACAAAGAATATCCCGTAATACAAGAGCTTATATCCAGTAATACCACATGTCTAATAATACAAAAAACATAACAATTCTAGTAACTCAAATTAAACACTGTCAAATTGTGAAAAAATCACCTTCTTTTTCGCGGTGAGTATTTTTCTATTGAAATTATCACAATCTTCATTGGTATGTATATTTCAATGACATTTCCCTATCACCAATAGAATAATGTCATAAAAATAAGAGCAAAAAGAAAAAAACTAATGGAATTTAGGGATTAAAACACAAATTTTATATATTTGTTCTTAACTGTGTATTGCAAAATTAGGGATTTAAATACACAACCGTCGACGCAACAACTGAATCGGCGGCGGCGAGAAACCGCCAGCGATGGGGCGACAGTAACCGGTGGCGATGGGCGACAGAAAGCAGCAGCGATGGAGCGACTTCACAACTTCACGCTCTTTTTTTTTTAAATTATTTGGGCCTTTGATCCAGTTATAATCCATCTTTGACCCATACTCTATTAAAGTGATGGTATGCTCGGTGTGGCGGTATGCACCAAAGTGTGACCCTTTTTTATATAGGTACCAATTCTAAATATTTTTGTTATAAAATCAAATAAATACTCCCTCCATTTTTTTTTATAAGATGTTTTAGACTTTTTTTTTTGTACATAAATATAAGATGTTTTAAATTTTTTACAATGTTTATTTCAATTATGCCCTCCCTTAACTTTGGAAAGAATTGAAATTTAATGTGTATTATGGAATGAAATTAATGTAATTAAAAATCTTCTTTATTATCTAGGATATATTTGTCAAAACATACCCTTTCTTAATTCTAATAAATTTTTCTAAAACATCTTATAAAAAAAAAACGGAGGGAGTATTTTTTTTCAATTTTAAATATTCCCTTCATCTAAAAAAAATAGTTCATTATATATATTTTACTTAAATATTATTGTTTACAATATTCTTATTTAATAATTATTGAGATTAACATTAAATAAAAATATAACATAAATGTAATGATAAATTTTATATGCTTAAAATGTTTTATTAATTTGTTATAATTTTGACTTCTAAAACAACGCATACTTTTAATAAAAAAATCGAAATATAACTCTTTTATTTTATTCAGACTGAAATATCACTTAATTAAAAAAAAAGGTAAAATATATAATTCAATTTATAGAGGCATAGCGTCAAGAAAGTTAGCCATTTGTCTCTTTGACGAAGTTTCATGAATAGTACCAAAATAAAATAAAATTATAAAACAGAAAATTTATAAGAGAGAGAAGCAAAAGTAGTCTGCGCGTAGAGACAGAGAGAGAAAAATGAAACACATTTTCAAGAAGCTTCATCACCATCCCAATCGCTCTAATGAAACCCCTCAGCAATCCGCACCAACGCCTCAATCCCCGTCCACTTCCGCCGATAATCGCACCACCTCACCGACTACTGCCGCGGCTGCAACCACCACCACCGCCGGGGCATCTGCCGGAACCGCCGCCGCCACCACTCATAATAGTACCAGTACTGAGGGCGAAAATAGCCTGCGGCATCATTCACAGCAGGATTATTACGCCTCCGAGGAGGAGTATCAGGTCCAATTGGCCATAGCTTTAAGCGTGTCGTCATCGGGTCAGGAATCTGCGCCAATTGACTCGGACAAGGCTCCGGTTCGCGGCGTTGATAATGCCGACGCAGCTGCCGATTTGTTGTCCCGCCGATATTGGGTCAGTTCAATTTGCTGCTTGTTGATTCGAATCAGTTGTTTGCTCTCTCATAAAATTAGTACTCCATGTAATATGAATTTAATTACGCTAGATGTATGCAAGCAACAGTGCTATTCGTATCCGTATTTATTTAAGTTGTTCTTTTGATATCTCATCCACTTTGATGAAGTGGGGACCGGAGGAGGGGTAAATTGTAGGGTAGCTTAGTTTTGGATACAATAGAAGATGTCATAAGAAAATCATAGTTGAGCCTTTTTAGCGAACATATAATGATAATGAAAAACTTTTGCTGGCGAGTGCTTCAAAAGCCCCTAACGGCTGCTATATGGCTTTGGTGAAAAAAATGTTTTATGTGATTCACAGCAGAGTTAGCATGGGCACAGTTTCATGTGGAACCTCTGATAGGAAGCCAATAATAGTTAGTTCAGGTTCAGGTGGCATACTGATTGTAGTATAACATATAGTTCCCCAGGAAGTTAGTTATATTGCCCAGTGAAATAGAGATCATGTTGTTTTCTTTAGAGAAAAAGGGATTTATGTGATCTACTAAATGATGCAGGACGAGAAAGGTTTCATTTTGGCTTGATGATATTATAAGTGAACTAGTTTTAAGTAGTTAGAGAAACTGTTGCCTTCACAGCTGAAAATCAGGACAAAGTAATATTGGGCTGTAGATGATAGGGGGATTGGCTGGGTTAATTAGTTGAAAATCAGGACAAGGATGTATAACTTGAAAAATTAAGATGGTGTGAAGTTCTTTGACTTTGAGAAATTTAAATTCATAACTATGTGGTCATTGGTCAATATGATGACACCCGGGAAAAATCTGGACATGAAAGCTAAGTAGAGATAGAATATGAGCCTCATAGCTGGTATTGCGTGTTACATGTTGTTTATGTTACAACCTACTGAATGCAGTATCTTGTTTTTCTAATGGAGGTTTTGTTTAATTAAGGAATGTTAGCATGTAGAAGTTCTATTCGCTTCTGCTCTAATACTGTTAATCTATTTGTTGCCTTGAATCTTTTGAATAATTTCTGTTCCTTTGAATATATTCACTGATGAGATATACTGCATTTTTTCCATAACTTGAGTGTTTTTTCTCATATTTTTGTTACTTTTGTCAGAATTTTGGTGTCCTCGATTTTGAGGAGAAAGTGGTGGATGGATTCTATGATCTATATAATCTATCTGCGGACTCAGCAGCTCGAGGGAGCATGCCTTCTCTTACAGATCTTGAAAACAACATTGGGGCCTCGAGCTATGAGGTTGTCATAGTTAACAGAAAAATAGACCCTGCTTTGGAGGAGCTGATGCAGATAGCACACTTCATGGGTTTAGACTGCCCTAAGTCTGAGATCAATCTGCTTGTGCAGAGACTAGCTGAACTTGTTACAGATCACCTAGGTGGCCCCGTACGCGATGCAAATATCATATTGGCTAAATGGATGGAAAGAAGTATGGAGCTGAGGACATTGCTTCACACCACTGTGCTGCCTATTGGATCCCTAAGAGTTGGCCTCTTACGTCACCGTGCATTGCTTTTTAAGGCAAGATAAAGTCCAAAATATTACTTTGTGCTTTTGTCCTCCATATCTTAGCAGGTATGCTGAACTTTCATGCTGGTAGTACATAGGTGACATATGGTGCGTTGCATTGATAGATGAAGTATCAATGCATATCTTGGCAGTTTTGGAAGGCGTGTCTAGATAATGCTGATTATTCCACTGAAATATTTTTTCTAATCAGAATAGTAAAGGAGAAAGTTAAATAGAGCCCAAGGCCTTCTAATATGATACTAAAATTTCCTTTAGCACTCATAAAGCTGCATTTGAATTTCTCTGTGATTTTTTCCCCCTTGAATGCAGGCATTAGCTGATAGTGTTGGAATACCTTGCAGATTAGTGAAGGGTAGTCATTATACTGGTGTTGATGATGATGCTGTTAACATTGTGAAGTTACAAGATGATAGGTAACCACTCCCTTTGTTTATTATTTTAAGATAATGGTATTTTATTAGGATTCAGATTGAATGCAATATATCCTCAAACTCATGCTTATATGCGTGTACCCTTTCAACTGTTAATTAAGGTTTGAAATTCTTTTTACAATCTTATGTGATATCATATTTTTTTTAAAAACCAACTGAGTCTGAGACCATTGAATGATTCAATATGATATACAATCATCTTAATTGCGTCAAGCCATGACTTTGTTATTTGTTACTCACTGTATTCTTTAACATGCAGAATGTGGTGTAAATGCTTAATCAAGTCATTATTTTATACTTAGCTATTCTGTATTACTTGGAAGTAAATCATTTTCTTTATGCAGTGAGTGCTTGGTGGATCTTATGGGAGCTCCTGGGACACTAATCCCTGCTGATGCTTTGAGTGGAAAGGATACTCCTTTGAAGCCATACAATCTAGAACCAAGTAGGCTTCCCAATTTTCAGCCAACTGAGGATACCAAAGTTGCTTCAGCTCTTGCTGCTCCGAATTTGGGTACTACATCGTGGAAGCCAGAAGCACCTCTTTCATTGGTGGATGCTAGTGCTGATGATGGAGTTGGAACTTCTGGATTACATAACAATGTGCATTCTGTCAATCAGTTAGACAATAGTACGTCACAGGCCATTGGAAGTTCATTATATAAAGAAGGACGTGGACCTAATTTAGTAGGTGATGGTGTGAGGATGAATGTAAATGTCGTTCCGTACAATCCTAAAAGTGCTCAAGACCCAAAGGATCTTTTTTCTGAGCTTAATCCATTCCATATAAAAGGACCTGGCAAAAATGTTGTAAAGAATGATCTTGTAAATGAAGTAAGTAAACTGCAATTTCCGAAAAATAACATCGTTGGTAGCCGACCTCCTGCACCCTTGATGTGGAAAAATATTCATGCGTGGAATGAGGTCCCTAAGGAAAATGAACAGGGTTTTTTAAAAGGTTCAGTTGTGAACAATAATCAAGGATCTAACAAAGGCAATGCATTATCAGTCATTTCTAACAGTTCAAAGCCGCCATCCAAAGCTCCCAAATTTCCTGAAAAATCCTTCAATAATTCTGTAGAAAAACAGGACAGTATGCGGAGTAACAATTTTAAGTTTGCGCCTGGTGCAAGTGGACCTAGTCGGTTGCCTTTGGGGCAAGGTCTTAGGTTGAATGATAGTGATGCGTATCTCATTAAGAATGAAGCACCTAATCAAAGGGAAGACTATGGGTTTGCCACGACTGGGCTACGTGAGGATAAGAGAAATACGCAAGGTGCCAGCTCTTCATCTGTTTTGCGTGCTAAAAATGTTGATACTGAGATTGATGATGTTGGTAATTGTGAGATTGTCTGGGAAGATCTGGACCTAGGTGAAAGGATTGGACTAGGTAACAAATGCACCTGCTACTTCTATCACTTTACATCTGTTCAAACTTCCCGTATATTTTGCATGTCTGTGCTGGGCCAGTGACTAATGTATTCAGTTTATCCAGTCTCCACTGGGCCAGAGTGAGCTTCGTTGTAGGCTTGCAAAACGCTTTCTACATGATCAAGGACCTCTGATTGCAGTTCTTTTAACTGTAGTCAGAATTGTAATATTTGAGTAACCTGATTTTTTCTTTTCTGTTTCTAGTTTGCATAACTAATATCTGAGTTTTCTAGGTGTCAAGTGTCATTACGTGCAAATTGATTTGCTGTCACTGTGCTCATATTTTCAGGTTCTTATGGAGAGGTCTACCATGCCGATTGGAATGGCACAGTAAGTTATCTTCTCTGTATTTCTACTCTTCCACTAGTTCTTTATACTGGGAGCATACTCCATCCTGGTATTATATTAGTGAAAAGGAATTTTCACCGGCCATGGCCTATGTTATTTCCTTTAGTAAAATACATCTAGTTCTGTCCCGTGCTTTGTAGAAATCGTTATCTAAGAATTTTAAAATATGTAAGCTTTATCCCCTTTTTGTCTTTTCAAAGTAAAAGTATTTTGGATATGTGAAAGTACTGGCGAGCTAGTGTAAATGGTCTCTAACAATTCATTGGTCAAGTTACAAAGTGTGAACTGCTCCCCCCCCCCCCCCCCCCCCTATTTGTTCATTAGAGTAAAACACATTGCCCTGCTATGCATTTAATAAAATCAAACCCTTTTGGCTATGTATTGGATAACAGGAGGTTGCCGTGAAGAAGTTTCTTGACCAAGATTTCTCAGGTGCTGCTTTGGATGAGTTCAAGAGAGAAGTAAGAATTCCCCTTCTCTGACTTGCCTGTGAATTACAATGTTTGATGCAATCCAGATATTTTATGGTAAATATTTGACATGTGATAAAATAAATTCATAGAGTAATTTTTTAATATCCTATAATAGATACATATTGAGTGAAAGTCACCATCCGACAGTTTTTTTTCCTGCCATAAGGCATGTCCTCTACTGAAGGCTGAGCACAAAATTGTTTCACTTTCATTACCCTTTAGAAAAGAAAAAAAAAAGGAAAAAAAAAATGAAAGAAAAAGGTGAAGGCAATTTCAGAAGACCTCGAGATGATCATCACTGGGTTATGTATACGGAGTGTTGACAGTGATTTCACCATTACATGCAGCAACATGTTAAACTGTGTAGCTTGTTGCTTGGTAATCTTTGTTTGAAATTTGTCTCCTTTAGATATTAATCTCTGTTTTGTTGATGCAGGTGCGGATAATGCGTAGGTTACGCCATCCAAATGTAGTTCTTTTTATGGGTGCGGTAACTCGCCCACCAAACCTTTCTATCATAACTGAATTTTTGCCTCGGTAAGTTGTTGATCCTCAACTGTGCGTAATTAATCAGTCATTTGTATTTTTTCTTAGTTATGATGAAATGTTTTCCCTATTTTGAATCTAACCCTATTCTGATCGCAAAAATATGTACAATTAAAACCATGCTTTCTTTAAATATTAGTGAACCTCATTCCTTCCTACATTATTATTTGTTTTCCAGTGGAAGCCTGTATCGGATTATTCATCGACCTCATTGTCAAATTGATGAAAAAAGGAGAATTAAAATGGCCCTTGATGTGGTATGGATATCGACCTCGGATTTATGCTTTTGCATTATTAACAATATAGTTGTTAATACAAGTTTTTGGAATTATATATTCAGGCAAAAGGGATGAACTGTTTACACACAAGCATACCTACAATTGTTCACCGCGATTTAAAATCACCCAATCTCTTGGTGGATAATAACTGGAATGTCAAGGTAACCAGATATTGGATTTTGGAGATGACATAGTCTAGAGCCTGAGATTTTCTTCATGTTTGAGTTAGTTATGTATTCAGCTTAAGACATGAAAATGGCATTTTGATGGCAACAATTTATTTTCCAAAGCGTTAAAACTGGATTGCTAGATATTAAACAGAGACTAGTAAATCTATCTTTTCAGCAGTTGTTTTAGGGTATCTGGGTGTTTTAATATTGTATCAAAACACGATGCAGGTGGGTGATTTTGGATTGTCGCGCTTGAAGCATAATACATTTTTGTCATCCAAGTCGACTGCAGGAACGGTGAGCCTTTTATTTTAGCTGATAGATAATCTGTGGTACATTTTAGCATTTGAAGTAAATCTGGGGGATTAGTCTTCCTTCATGTAAATTTTTTTCTTGTCAAATCGTTTATGGCTATGCATTTACCCCATTTCCCTTTGTGGCTATTCTTGGAATTAAAGCCTGAGTGGATGGCTCCAGAAGTTCTTCGAAATGAGCCTTCAAATGAAAAGTAAGTGAAACCTGATGATATCCTTTCTGCTATCGCAGTCGTATGCATTTTGTTTTATCATGTTATGCACTACCTCAGTGCTTCATTTTTTAATAATCTTTCCCCCTTTTACTTTGGACATTTTAATTATTTTCTTTGATTGCCAAGTAGTTGTTTGATAAGCCACAGTGACCCAGTCCCATTTCTTGGATAGATAAAAACTGTTTTTACTGAGCCAAGATGAGTTGATATTAGCGATCATGGTCAAGATAAATAGGTGATTTTTATTGATATTGACTAGTCTGCTGTGCATATCGTTATAAATCTGCTTGTGCATCGATAGCATTCTGATCCATCCGAGCCAAAAATTAATGAAATGTTGCCTTAACGTAAGCCCAGATTTTTTCTCTATCCATTCAGTGTCACGTTTGCTAACTCCCCTTCTAACTAGTTCAGCAGCCACCCCTCCACCTACCAGATAAGATAATAATTGAACAGCCAAATAATTTGGATAGATACATATAATATAAATCAAATGAAATTGCATGTGAGGATGCTAAGTTGATTTTAGCAAATCCTATCACCACAAAAATGAGCAGAAGTTCCTATTTTGGCAAATAGCGTTGACCTAGGAATGGTATGCAGCTATTAAATTTACTGTTGGATATTTCCTATTAAATTCTTGCGGCTTTATTTGAGCTTGGTATAGATTGCCGTATGTGTTGCAGGAAAGATTGAGTTATTTTGTGACTTTACAGGTGCGATGTATATAGCTTTGGTATTATTCTATGGGAACTTGCGACACTCAAATTGCCTTGGAGTGGAATGAACCCAATGCAGGTCGTCGGTGCAGTTGGTTTCCAGAACCGTCGTCTTGAAATCCCAAAGGAGGTTGACCCTCTTGTTGCAAGGATAATATGGGAATGTTGGCAAACGTAAGTCTTATATGCATGTGTGGATCTTTCGTCACACCATTCCCTTGAATTATGGGCACGTTTTCATTATTTTTAAATTAGTTCCATCTTCATGTGAGGTTTTTGTGTTGTAATTATCCCTCTGGCTACACTCTAATTGCCACATGTGTTGATAAACCAGGGACCCAAATTTACGACCCTCGTTCGCAGAGTTGTGTGTGGCACTTAAGCCATTGCAACGGCTCGTGGTTTCTTCACATGTAGAGCAACCAACTGCATCTTTAGCACAAGGGATCCAAGTAAATTCTACACCTTAAACGCTTCTCGGTTCTTCGAGTGTGAATACTGTATAGCAAAGTGATGTCCTGACATAAATAGTAACTGTGAGTGGGATTTTGATGTTCAAGTTGTGTATGATGAAAATTGCTTCAGAAAACAGTTTATCTTTATAGTGTAAATCCATTTTGTAACGTTTTATGTCTATTTTGCGTTATCTGATATGCACCAGACATGTTTTTATTTTACAAAAGTTGTATATTTTTATTTGCAAGATCTTAACAAAAGAACAGAAGAACAAGCCAGTGATGGCAAACTAATCCCTAGAAAAGAAAATAATTTCTCGAAAGATAATGTTTAATGCATTTATTCAAAAATAGCCTGTAAAGTTTGTCGTCTATTACACGATAGATGATGAATGGATACGTTAGTAGATGATCGAAATGAAATAAAACATGTTCAGTTGGATTTGTTCGTAAGAGCAGAGTTTGTCTGGTTGAGCCGTGCCGCTGCAGCAACGGAAGCAGCTACGCCCCCGGGACGGGTGCAGAGGTTCGGATCGTTCCTCAGCTCAGCACCAATCACTCCCTCGGCGTCTCTACGAGTCACCGGTTTGTCTGATGGTAGCTTTGAACTTGCATCCTACAATATCCTTAAATTTACATACGACCATTTATTATAGTAATTTGAATGGGAGAGAAGGATGACAATTGACAAACCGAAAGAATGTCTCCAAGCTTGGTCTTATCTTCGTCTCTTGGCAATCTGGCATTGCGAGTAGCTGCAGATTGGGCGGCGGCAGCAACTCCGCCGGGAACAATATTCGTACGGCCAGTCGCTCTAACCTCGGCCGCCTGTATAGCGGCGGCGTCGCTGTAGTCGACCGGCCTGTGCCCCGCGGTGAGAGCGGTTGCTTCAAGTGCTTCCCCAATTGTGATCTCCCCTCGCTGCTCTACTCTTGACGCCAGGGCCCCTCTCTCTTTAACCCCCTTAATTCATTCACACTAACCATCGTTAATTAATTTAATTACCCACAAACAAATACTGTAGTTTTTTTTTATGGAATGAACGATTATCGGGTTCTATATCATTACTCTGTATGTATGTGATTAATATAAATAAGAAATGTACCTGGACACCAATAGGGCCTGTCTGATTAGCTACAGCATTGCTGTGGAGAGAACCTGCAATATCTTTCTTGGCTTCTCCAACAATTGAATCACTGCTAATTTCTTGAACATTTTTGAGGGGTTGTTCTTGGTTCATATTCTCAACTTTGTATAATAAATAAAATAAAAATTAATTTGCATGGATGAATAGTGGTTAGATTATATAATGGGAGATGTTTTGAACAAATTTATTAGAGGTGGAAAAGGTGCCAACTCCATTTTCTATGTATAGCCAATTTTTTATTGTTAAATTTTGGTGGAAATTGTTGATCTAAAGACACAAAATTTGCCAAAAAAATATGTGGAAATTATCAACTTGAGACTTAGTCTTTGGAAAAATGGAACTGGCTAGGATCTACCTCCTCTTTCAATGCCTAAATCACCTCCCATATGTTTTCATCAAATTAAACACAGATATATTTTTCACAATTTATATTATATATAATACTCTTATTTTATCATTCTAATAAAGTCGAAAGGATATTTGAATAATAAAGACAGGGTAATTAGGTGAGTAAATCTGAATTATTTTAATTATGATAGAAAATTGGAGGTATCGTTACTTTGGGAAAGTAGACCAATTTTGCATTATCTCATGTGTGTGGTGGTGGGAGTGAAGAGTGGAGTTACCATTGCCAACCAAACACATTTTTTGTTGTTTTTAAATAGTGGTTTTTTTGGTCATACGAGTTGGTAGTTGGCACCTCTAAATAGTGCCTACTACAGTATGGCTTTCAGCCTTTGTTTTCAAGAAGGGAGTTCGGTAGTCGTCACACTAGTGTACGTTTAATTGATGCAATTGAGTTACAATTTTAATTTAATTTTAACGTGAATTAAACAATTGAAAATATATCTAAATCATATGTATAAATGAATGAGAATTATTGTGTGAAATATTTCATACATAAAATATATCTAATTAAAGTATTTTAAAAAAAGTGTGGGTCATAAACTTGGATTCGGGTTGCTAAAAAAATCGCGGGTCACAAACATGGAGTTTATTACATGACCAATATATTATTACTACAAGACCAAAATATTATCACTACAAAACCAAAAATGTAATACTACATGTCAAAAAAAATATGAAAAAATCGTCATGAAAATTAAGTGTTCAAAATATTTTTTAACTAGTAGTAATACATTTTTGAAGTGACAATATTATTATCATGTAGTAACGTAATTTTGACTATGTATTAAAACAATATTTGAAAGCGAAAAAATATTAGGGAGTTTTGTGTGCTGATGTGTCATTTCCTAATAAATTTAAATGATGTGTCATTTTATTGTAAGTTTAGATGATGTGTCATGATTTTAAAGAGTTTGAATATTTAAAGTTAGTTGATGTAATAATTCTATTGGTTAAAGAATATATGTTACATAAATACTATTAATATTAGTATGTGTTAGTTTAAAAGATATATTTGATTAACATTTATTAAGAATTATTTTAATGTTACTTAAATTATTTTTATATTTACGAAAGGTTAAGGTTGTATCAAGAAAATTTGCATTTCTTTTTTATTCACCGTTTTTTATTTAAATTTTATTTTAAAAAGTATTTAAATATAAAATATATTATAAATATTTATTTTTATTGACGTTCAATAAGTGGACTTTATGATCCGACTGTTAAACTTAAACGGGAAAGAGGCGAGGCGGTAAGGGTTTATTTGCAAAATAGTAAAATATTGAGGAGGCAGATGCAAATATAAACTAGATAGAGGCAGGCACACGCGCCAGCAAACGGCAGCTCAAAATTCGGTTTGGCGTGGAGACAATTTTCACTATCAGCATCTTCTTCTCTATAGATACCCAAACCAACCCCTTGCCTAATTCAGTGCCTTTCTTTATCTTGTTCATGATTCTACTGCGTTGTTAGAACTCAGAACAACTGCCGCATGGCTGCTTCCGCCCCTCTTTGCTTTCCGTCCACCGGCCGCCTAACTTTCCGAATTGGGGATTCTTCTAACCAGTTAAAGAGGCCTCGCCGGCTCACTCTTCGCTCTGATTTGGACTCCAATGTCTCCGACATGAGGGTTAATGGTAACACCAAATTCAAACCTGTTTTGTTGCTAATTATGTCTCTGTTTACTTAATTGCTTCTCCTTTTATTTATTTTTTATGTTTTGTACCCGTCGATCACTTTGGTGCTTCAGTTTTAGTTGTGTTTTATGAATGATTTCCGTCGTGCTTCATTTGTGGTGTTATTAATTTTTTGTTACTATTATTGGGGGAATCTGGAAATGAGCTCTTTTGTGAATATAGATGTTTTGTCTTGCAGCTCCGAAAGGTTTGTTTCCGCCGGAGCCTGAACATTACCGGGGGCCTAAGCTCAAAGTGGCGATTATCGGAGCAGGGCTTGCAGGGATGTCGACTGCAGTGGAGCTTTTGGACCAAGGGCATGAGGTTTTCAATTCTAAAGAAAATTATATTTGCTACAATTTAGTGGGGAGAGGAGCACTGTATTAACTTTGTTGTTTTCTGATTTTATAATTGTCAAATAGGTTTGATCATAATTAGTGCACTGGATGTTTTGTGTGTTGTTTGATAAGTTTCGCTGTATGTAATGGAGCCCTTGGTTTTATGCAGGTGGATATATATGAATCGAGGACGTTCATTGGTGGGAAAGTGGGTTCTTTTGTAGACAGGAAGGGAAACCACATTGAAATGGGGCTGCACGTTTTCTTTGGTTGCTACAATAATCTCTTTCGTTTGTTGAAAAAGGTAAAACCAACTTGTTCCTACTCACTGACACACACATGATTAAAAAGTGATCTCAATTTGCTGGAAGGACATCCTCAAGGTGGGAGGAGTTAATTGCATTTAGTTGAAATTATTACCAAGAATCGAGAAATAAGGCAGTTTCTTTATATTGTATTGAGAAGCAACAAATTGATGCAAATGCTTGTGCCTATCTAATAGCAAAATCCATGCAGCTAATTATATATGTTGATATTTTTAGCTATTGGAGAACATTTTATGCCACTTCCATGCTTGATCTTCACATTTTGTTCAAATGTTTGATTGCAAACTTAAAATTGATTTAAATAGGAATGTTTTGTGTTTTTTACCCTTTGAGTTTGGTCATTGAACTCCAAGACGTTAAAAAGAATTGCACTCAGTTCCCTGAGGAACTAAAAAATAATGTAAATTTTGTGTTCTAGTTTTTATAGTTTTCACAAGTATAGTGTTGTTCGGTTATAGTTTTCTATAGGAAGATCTTTAAAAAAATTATCCTAGACTCCACAAAATGTATTTTTGTAGTATACCTAGTTTGTTTGTTTTGAAGACAGTGGTATGTAGTGTTCATCTGGTGATGCCCAGATTTTATAAATTCTACCAGTATTTAGTAGAGTCGAGTTGTATATCAGGCATTCTGCAAATTAATGATTGTTGTCACTGTTGACTATGAACATTCTAATTAGTTTCCCAAATTTGCTCAATGTAGGTTGATGCTGATAAAAATCTGCTCGTGAAGGATCATACTCACACTTTTGTTAACAAAGGGGGTGAAATAGGCGGTATAACTGATAATAAATAAGCAATCTGTCTATTTTTGCAGCATAAACAGGCGTGTAATTGTGCAATTATAGTGAACATTATGTCTAATTGAGGTTAATATCTAACTGCAGAACTTGATTTTCGCTTCCTCGTTGGAGCACCATTACATGGAATTCACGCATTTTTGACGACAAATCAACTTGAGGTATTCAATATTTTTGAGCATGTTTGTTTGACGACAAATCAACTTTCTGTTTTAAGAAACATTACCCGTACCAATGACAAAAAATCTGTAAATCTGTTTTCCCTCTGATTTGCAGCCTTATGATAAAGCAAGAAATGCATTGGCTCTTGCCCTAAGTCCGGTTGTAAGAGCTCTTGTTGATCCAGACGGAGCAATGCGGACCATACGAGATCTGGATAATGTTTGCACTCTCTCTCTCTCAAAGTCTAATTCATTTTTATTTAATTATAAATTTGCTTTGAGTAATCACTTGGCTACATGTTTACAACAGGTAAGCTTCTCTGAGTGGTTCATGTCCAAAGGGGGGACTCGCAAGAGTATACAAAGGATGTGGGATCCTGTTGCTTATGCCCTGGGATTCATTGACTGTGATAATATTAGTGCACGTTGTATGCTCACTATATTTTCACTTTTTGCTACTAAAACTGAGGCTTCCCTACTTCGCATGCTTAAAGGTTCTCCAGATGTTTATTTGAGTGGTCCTATAAGAAAGTATATCATGGACAAGGGAGGCAGGTGACCTCACATAACATTTGGAACTTATATGAATGTTTTATTTTTTTGGGTTGATTTGTCAGTTAAATTTCTTGTATCTGTTTGCTATCTCCAGGTTCCATTTAAGGTGGGGATGCAGAGAAATTCACTATGATAAATCTGCTGATGGAGATGTATATGTAACGGGGCTTGCCATGTCGAAGGTATGTGCATCTTCTTCTGATAATATTTTGCCTCTCTCTTAGGTGGCAAACTTCTATCACATTTCTTATTTTTTAGTTCATAACATATTCATCTTTGGTTGTTCTTCAAAAGGAATTTGGCCTGTCTTGATGTTGCTATTCGTACGTATATTTATCACACTGTTAGAGAATAATGTTAAATATATCTACCCCGAGGTTGTTTTCTTTGTGTGATAATAAAAAAAAGGGGTGAGTACTTATAGTGTTTTTCCAGCCATGAGGATTAACGAATGGTATTTCCTTTGTTCAGGCTACTCAAAAGAAAATCATAAAAGCAGATGCTTATGTAGCAGGTTTGTGGTTTAGCCTTGCTTCCGTCTTCTCTTTTACTTATTTCTGGATAAACTCTAACGTAACTCTTTTTTTAATCACTGCAGCATGTGATGTCCCTGGAATTAAACGATTACTTCCAAAAAGTTGGAGGGAATCGCAATTCTTTGACAATATCTATCAACTGGTCGGAGTACCTGTTGTGACAGTGCAGCTTCGATATAATGGCTGGGTTACAGAATTAAGGGACTTGGAACGAGCACGGTGAGCACTATTCATAGTTTGTTATTGTTTGTAGATAGAAAATTCTGTTTTCCTGTCAAAGTTATTGACTCTCATATGATCAGGCAATTGAGGCAAGCTGCAGGTCTAGACAATCTACTCTATACCCCAGATGCAGATTTCTCTTGTTTTGCTGATCTTGCCCTTTCGTCCCCAGAGGATTATTACCTTGAGGGCCAAGGCTCATTACTTCAGTAAGAAAATACAGCTTCTGTATCTTTTTATGTTTTACTTTTGTTAGCATTGACTAAACTAGCTAGCCTTCCTGCTCATCATGAGCAGAGGACTAATATAAGCAAGTTATGATCGTTTTCTACTCAATCTAAATGTGTTGTGGTTATTGACAGATGTGTGCTTACACCTGGGGACCCTTACATGCGTCTACCGAATGATGAAATCATAAAGAGAGTTTCAAAGCAGGTTGGTGATGCTTGCACTTCTTGGTTCTTTTAGGGAACTCCCCTAGTCAAATAAAACAAAACTCCAATTATTTTGAAAGAAGAGCAAGATTATGTTGTCAAATATTAGATATTTAGATTTATTGTTCATTTTCGTTGAGTTATTGATTCTGGACATATAATTATTAGTTAATCAACTGTCATTTATCCAGAGATTGATCTTATACAATGAAAACTATCTATTTATTTAATTGGGATGGTTGCCACTGTGAGGATAATTTGTGCAGGTTATTCAGTTTCTTTCACTCTCAAATCTCACTCTGTTCATGCTGCTGATAATGGCTTCTTGATACTAGGTTTTGGATCTGTTTCCATCTTCCCAAGGTCTGGAGATCACGTGGTCATCGGTGGTCAAAATTGGCCAATCCTTATACCGTGAAGGACCTGGTAGAGATCCATTCAGACCCGACCAGAAGACCCCAGTCAAAAACTTCTTCCTTGCCGGCTCATATACTAAGCAGGTCATACTTCATATCATTTTCGATCAGCACAAATGGTTCGTATAAAAGCAAATTACAATCAATAACTAAAATGATGGTTGCCTGTTCTATTTTAACAGGATTACATAGACAGCATGGAAGGAGCGACCCTGTCTGGAAGACAAGCATCTGCCTTCATATGCGATGCAGGAGAAGAGTTAGTTGCATTACGAAATGCTCTTGCTGCAACTGAATCCAAAGAAACGACGACGTCTGATGAGCTGAGCCTTGTCTGATTCTTTAAACTTCCAACAATTCAGTTGTTGGTTAAGTATACAGATTGATGAATACCGCGACGTGGAGATTGCGTATAGAGGAAGCCGCTCCAGAAAGTATCATTATGTGAACCAAGAACATAAATAAGGTAGTTGTAGTAGTATTATGTCTCATCAGATTAGAAACTGGGATTGTAGATTTCCAGGCTCTGAGTCTGCCTATAGCAATTCATGGTTTTAATCTAATGTGATCAATCTGTAATTCAAATTATTGGTCTTCTTTGTAATTTAATTTAGCCGTCTCTGAAAAAAATTGGCTTCCACGCCTTTGAACTCATTCCGAATTGGATTTAAATCGTGTGAATTTGGCTACTCATGAACTTTGGGCAGGGTTATAAAAATATGATATAATAAGTATATGTATTAGAGCTGATGTGATTGGAAGATGAATGAATATAACGAAATGGGAGAGGGTGTTTACCAAAAAAAAAAAATGAGTAGATTTCACTGTGACAGACGGAAAAATAGCTTTTATGGGTACGGAGGAGTACAAAAATGGGTCTAACATAACAAAACTTGTAGATAAGATTTTAGAATTTGTTAGATAGGATCAATGGAGTTTATGAATAAAAAAATATGTGAATTAAATTCATTTTATTTTAGGTGTTAAAACTGTGTTTCGAATGAAAAAACAGAAAATAAAGTTGTGGCGGTGGATAATCAATTTCATTATTTTATAATAAAAATAAGTATGCTTAGTAAGTAGTGCTAAAGTCAAACAGCATCTGAATTTTTTATTGAAAAATTTATACTTCGTTTTTTATTTTAATAGTATAATAACGATTTACAATAAAGTGGTACACATAGTCAACAAGAGATGCCCATGTTACCTTAACAGAGTCAAAGGCTACCCATGCATCATGCTCATGCACGCCAGCCTAAATTTTACATCTTTTATACTAGCAACTAGATAATTATTTTAATTCTGTATATTCTTTTATTTTTTATTTTAAATGTATAAATTCATTATGCTAATTTTTTAGAGCACAAATTTTAATAAATATTAATTAGTTATGTAAAAAAATAGATTGATTGAAAATGTAATGAAATACTGCGTGATCAAATTTTCTATTCACTATTAGAATTAAATTAAAATGCATAGAAATATAAGGGTAAGCAATATTATTAATTTTTACCGGCATTAATATTATAATATTAATTCTCTGCTATATAGTTTTTGATAATAAAACTGATGGTTTCATTTTTGATAAAACAGAGACGGTAAACATTCAACTAAAAAAGAGCGCGCGCTCTCTTTCCCCGCCACCGCCAGGCGCAGCACCACCAATTAGCGGCGTCTCCGCCCAGCCTTGAGACAAACCCTATGATGGCTTGGACAATTACTCTCGCCATACTTTCCTTAGCCACCGCCGTCTCCGCCTCGATTTTTTCGAATAGTGATAGTAGTTCTTCTTCCACCATGTTTCTACCACTGTTTGTCAACAACCACCACCTACTCCACAGAGAGGACATTTTCTCCCGCCGCCGTCTCCTTAACAGCACCACTCCCAACGCGCGCATGACTCTCTACGACGATCTCATCCTCAATGGGTAACTTCTTCGATTCTGACTTCAATTTATTTATAATTTCACATGTGAGGCTGAGATCTAATCGATCTCCTATATGTATCTGATGGTGTTTTGTGTAACAGGTACTATTCTACTCGCTTGTGGATCGGAACTCCTCCGCAGCAATTTTCTCTTATTGTTAATACTGGAAGTACTATTACTCATGTTCCTTGCTCGACATGCGATCAGTGTGGCCAGCATCAGGTCCTCTCTCTCTCATATGCGTATTGTTAAAAAATGCAATTGAGTTCACAATCCTTTAATTAGAAGGTTTTGGGTTTAATTTGAATGCATAAATTGAGATATTTCGAATTGATTGCAATTTAGCTGTTTGGGGTATAGTACTTTGGTTACTTCTTCACATTGCCTTGCTCGAACGATTCACAAGCACACATTTATGTAACCTGCATTGCACCTTCGGTTTCCGTGCTTGGTTTAATCTGATCACTTTTCAATAGGATCCAAGATTTCAACCAGAATTGTCAAGAACTTACAAACCTGTAAAGTGCAATAATGATTGCACTTGTGATAGCAAAAGAATACAATGTATTTATGATACGCAATATGTGGAAATGAGTACTAGTAGTGGAGTTTTGGGTAAAGACACGCTGTCCTTTGGCAATCAAAGTGATCTGAAACCCCAACGAGCTGTATTTGGTTGTGAAAATAGTGAATCGGGTGATCTTTTCAGTATGCGTGCTGATGGGATCATGGGTTTGGGGCGTGGGGATCTTAGTATTGTTAATCAACTTGTTAAAAAAAATGTAATTAGTGATTCATTTTCGTTATGCTATGGTGGAATGGGCGTGGCAGGTGGAGCAATGGTTCTTGGGGGAATTCCCCCCCCTGCTGATATGGTTTTCACCCGTTCTGACCCCACACGCAGGTATGTTTACGAACACTTTTGTCGTATTGCAACAGAGCGTTGGGCTCTTTCCTAATTCACACATTTACTCTAGTTTCTGTATGACAACAGTCCATATTACAATATCCACCTGAGTGAGATTCATGTTGCTGGAAAGAAACTGCCCATTAATCCTTCAGTTTTTGATGATAAACTTGGAACTGTTATTAGTAGTGGCACAACTTATGCTTATCTTCCGAAAGAAGCATTTGGAGCATTTAAAGAAGCTGTAAGCTCTTCATTTTGTGGATTATGCTACATTATCAGCATAATATGCTCTAAGTTCCCCGTTTTTTGATGTAGATCTTCAAGGAAGTCTCATCCCTTAAAAGAATACCAGGTCCTGACCCTAATTATGATGATATTTGCTTCTCAGGTGCTGGAAGGTAGTATCATTATCACCATATTATTCGCTAGATATTACAAGTTTTAATTATGTAACTTAATCCTGTGTTGCTTCAGTGATGCTGCACTTCTCTCGAAAGCCTTTCCAGCAGTTGAAATGGTATTTTACAATGGACAAAAGCTGTTGTTGTCCCCTGAAAATTTTCTGTTCAGAGTATGTCTATCTTTGTTTTGTGTTGTTAGCTATGTTTAATTTCTTTATTTAGCTATGCTGCTTCTCTCATGGATCACTAATTCTTGACCTCTATTTACACAACAGCATATGAAGGTGGATGGTGCATACTGCCTAGGGATTTTCCAAAGTGAAATGGGTTCAACTGTTACTACTTTGGGAGGTATTATATTCTCTACCATGCAACTTAAGATATACAACCGGAGACTATATTGTTTGATTATCTCTCTTTGTGACAGCTATTATTTTTCGAAATACACTTGTAACGTATGACCGTGAACATGAAAAGATTGGCTTCTGGAAAACCAATTGCTCTGAGTTATGGGAGAAACTTCACTTATCCCCTATCCCCACCACAACATCACTTCCTTCTAGCACACATGAGGTGAACTCAACCATTATTATGGCTCCTATGTTTGCGCCTACTGAGCCCCCACTAGCCAAAGCTCCAGGTACAATATATTATGGTTCTCTCTCTTTAACTGAATGTATTCTTGTGACACCCTACATCAGTTATTTCAAACTTGAAGTGGCTTACAAGTTAATACAATAGGCTTCTTTTGCAAGTTGAGTTAATCATATTTCTCTAAGCAATGGCAAACATCAAGTAGTTAGTAACAAAATTTTCACTTCAGAGTCTCACTCGATTTCTGGTCCTGATGCTGTAGATCAGAGGCTTGACTAATTGTATTAGAGTCAACCCCGGTAATATGTTTAAATTCTTCCTAGGGGCTGGACTAATAACTATCTATGCCAGAGCATGTGTACATTTTGATGTATGATGACTATGAAGTTTTCAAAGATCCAACTGAAAACAAAAGGATAGAGGAAAAAAACTAGTTGTAATATTAATTTTTTGCAGTGGGAGCAGGTCCGGCAGTGTCCCAATCGTTCTCAACGGGAGTTGCTATTTGGCCTGAAACTCGACTCGTTTGGATCTTGTTAGCAGTCTTCGTGTCATTGCTAACAGACGTCAAAAAACTCATTGAATGCGTGTGAATTGCGAATAGTTACTTGCATGATCGTGCCACAATCTCTTTTTTTTCAAAGTTGATAGACTTAGTTTTTTTTAGGCAAAGGCAAAACGATCTCCCATTTTCCGGCAAATTGCCATTTCTTTTTTCAACCAATTGACCTTATATGTTGTACCATATAGTTAGTTGCTTTGTATTTCTGTAGCCTCTTGTATTATTTTTTGGACAATATCCTATTGTATCCATAATTATCTCATTTTATATATACCTAGTTACAATCCTACAACTTGTGAGCTTGATGTATTTATCTATTATTAAGTTAAATATTTTATAAATTAAAGTATTGTCTTACAAATTACTGTGCATCTTAGTCAATTAAATACTATAGTGCATTGAAGTAAATTAATGCGATGAGATTCCCGTCAACAAACATTAATGCGATGAGATATAAATTATATAATGTACATGACTTTAAGTAAAAGAAATTAAGTATATGTATAAAATATTACTTCATCCTCCATCACCTAAAGTGTGTGCATATTTTTTTTCTTTGTTCACCTAAAGTGCATCTATTTCATTTTTTTGAAAAATATAGTATTCAAAATTTGATGTTAGAACGAATTCAAATTAGGGGAACAACTTATGTATATTACACAATATTACACATATAATATTTTTTTAATAAAAAAAATGGCATAAAATTTGTAGATTTAAATCGGGTCAAATTAATCTATTCACAAAAATCACTTAAAAAGACAAATTAAAAAAAAAAAAGTTCGTTTAATCTGCTTTTCACCCACAATTTTTTTATATCTCTGTTTTTTATTTGTGCTAATATTGTATGAATATAATTTTTTGTCTATTTAAAATGGGTATAAAATTGTAATTGGATTTTAGGTTAATTACTACAATATCCTAATATTGTAAATTGATTTTTCAGAGAGTTTAAAAACAACAAGTAAAATAAATAAGAGAATCAAACTGGTAGAGAGAACGAAAGCGCTCTCATTCTCACAGTCTTTTCTACGTTAAGCATTCAACCCAAATCTCTCTCTCTCCCTCTCTCTCTGCATCCGCCAGCAGACCAGCGGTGCTGCACCACCAATCACTGGCGGCTCCGCCCCGGCCTCAAATCAAACCCTATGATGGCTTGGGCAATTAGTCTCGCCATCATCTTCTTCGCCGTCGTCGTCTCTTCCGTAGCATCCCTCTCGATTTCCTCGCATCGAGATTCGTTGACTTTCGTTAATAACAGCGGTACCGCCATGTTTCTACCTCTGTTTTACAACCAGCACAACCACCAGCATCACCACCGCCGCCGGCGCAACAAAGAGGGCATACTCGGCCGGCGGTATCTCCAGACACGCAGCACTCCCAACGCTCGCATGCCTCTCCACGACGATCTCCTCCTCAACGGGTCATTCTTCTTCATTGTTCGAATCTTTATTAGTTATGTTATTATGAGATCTGATCTCAAATATCTTTGGATTTTTGTTTTGATGACAGGTATTATACGACGCGACTGTGGATCGGAACGCCTCCGCAGCGATTTGCGCTTATAGTTGATACTGGAAGTACTGTTACTTATGTGCCTTGCTCGACTTGCGAACAGTGTGGCAAGCATCAGGTTCTCTCTCTCCCACCCCCTCTGGTTGTATAATAATTATGTTGCAAAGCAATGCTCGTAGGTCTGTTAATTTGCGCATCTCTTTTGATCGGTGGTGATTCATAACGTTGCTCCTAATATTTCATTTGAATTCGAATGTTTGATTGTGTTATTGAACAATCCATCTATTTATTGAATATATGGATGGTCATGTGAGCAATTGATTTTGTATCGACCAACTGATAATGGATGTGTGCCACTTTGTTGGTTAAGGAATAGTTGAGAAAAATGCTGTTCTAATATTCTATAATAATTTCAATTTTTTCAGATATGGTAAATTGACCAATATCTTTTGTCACTGGCATTGATTATTCTCTTGTAAGAGACTGAGTTGAAAATTGTCTCCATCATCTATATACGCTGTACAATCAGCATTGCTGGAAAAGAATTTCAAATGCAGAAAGATAGACAATAAAAGGAATGGGACAACGCATTTTGTTCTAATGATATCCTGTGTCATGGTGTACCCATTTGGAAAGAGAGGAAATATACATCATATAATTTTCTCCATAAATCAGGGAGCAGATTTATGTATTTGTGAAGTGTGATAATTTTTATTTGACCTACGAAATATATGTACTTAGCTTTCCTTTTTTTTTTTTTTTTTTTTTTTTTTTTGTGTGTGGTGTTTTTCTAATTTTGTTTATGGGTTAGGACTACCATCAGCATGATTTATTTGTGCTCTAGCTATTCGGTCCATACTACTATATAGAACTACATTTGTGCTACTGATTGTACTTACAATATTCTACCTATTTCTTCCACGCTGCGCTCACTCAAATTGAATTTGTTCATGTAAAGCCTGTTGCTTTTCTAGATTTTCTCTATGATTAATGTAAATTGTTCTCTTGCAATAGGATCCAAAATTTCAACCAGATTTGTCTGATTCTTACCAACCCGTAAAGTGCAACATTGATTGCACCTGTGATAACGACAGAGAACAGTGTATTTATGAAAGGCAATATGCTGAAATGAGCTCTAGTAGTGGAGTATTGGGTGAAGACATTGTTTCTTTTGGCAATCAAAGTGACCTCGAACCCCAACGAGCTGTTTTTGGTTGTGAAAATATGGAAACAGGAGATCTTTACAGTCAACATGCTGATGGGATAATGGGTTTGGGCCGTGGGGATCTTAGTATTGTAGATCAACTTGTTGAAAAAAGTGTAATTAGTGATTCATTTTCTTTATGCTATGGTGGAATGGATGTGGGTGGTGGAGCAATGGTTCTTGGGGGAATTTCACCCGTTGCCGATATGGTTTTTACCCGTTCTGACCCAGTACGCAGGTATGTGTAGGAAGACTCTCGTGGTATTAAAACAGAGTGTTAGGCTCTTTCCTTACAAGTACACTTGATACATCTCACACATTTACTCTAGTTTCGGGATGGCAACAGCCCATATTACAATATAGAGCTGAATGAGATCCATGTTGCTGGGAAGAAGCTGGACATTAATCCCAGGGTTTTTAATGGTAAACATGGAACTGTTCTGGATAGTGGCACAACCTATGCTTATCTTCCGGAAGCGGCATTTGGAGCATTTAAAGAAGCTGTAAGACATTAACTTTGTGGATTGTGCTACTTTATTTAATTAAATTTCTTGACTTGCATTTGTGCTTCTGTTCTAAGTTATCCCCTTTTTGCATGTAGATCTTTAAGGAAGCCAACTCCCTCAAAAGAATACAAGGTCCTGACCCTAATTACAATGATATCTGCTTCTCAGGTGCTGGAAGGTAATATAACTGTCATCATAGAGTTGGCTAGATAGTAAAATTTATCCAAACCACTTTTGTCAAGCACAAGTGATGTTAATTGCTGATGTTGCTTCAGTGATGCTGCTCAACTTTCGAAAGCATTTCCATCAGTTGAAATGGTATTTGCCAATGGACAGAAGACTCTGTTGTCCCCAGAAAATTATTTATTCAGAGTATGCTGCGGTCTCTGTTTTATTAATTTGCCTTGCTTCTAAATTGAATTGTGGTTTTGTTATGGATTGCTAATTCTCACTTTTCTAAATATTATACAGCACTCAAAGGTGCATGGTGCTTACTGCCTGGGGATTTTCCAAAATGGAAAGGATCCAACCACTCTTTTGGGGGGTATTGTCTGTTTAATCATGTGCTTTGAAGTTATATAATTGGAGGCTGTATGGTCTTATTATCTCTTCTTGTGACAGGTATTATTGTACGGAATACACTTGTAACTTATGACCGTGAACATGAAAAGATTGGATTCTGGAAAACTAATTGTTCTGAGCTATGGGAGAGCCTTCACTCATCCCCTGCCTCCCCACCACTTCCTTCAGACACAGATGACGTGAACTCAACCACAGATGACGTAAACTCAACCACAAATGTGGCTCCTGCGCTTGCGCCCACTGTGCCTCCACTACCCAAATCTCCAGGTATAATGAGTTACTATTTTTCTTTCTTCCTAAGCTCTCTTCCCTGAATATTCTTGTTATGCTCTACTTTGTTTTTCTTAATTAACTGTTTTTCAAGTCAGTTAAGTAAATTTATCTTGCAATTTGGGTTCATATTTGCTACACGTGGGCAAGTGCAAAGTCATTGCTAGTGGAGCTGTTGTTTTCTAGTCCTCACCTCGTAGCCCTAGGGCCCAGGGTAAATTGGGTTAGCCTGGCTAAATCCTAAATGTGTGCTTCGGGTGGTGGTCCAGGAATGCGACAAGTATGTTGTTACACGCAAGAAGTGATTGTGATATCCCATTTTGGCATATAACCAAATTTAAATGGGTTATAAGCCCTTCTAAAAATTTGTGCTTTATATGTATGTTATGAGAGAGAATGAAAATTCTGCTAGGAGATAGCTCAACAAAAATATTAGCTGAATACACCATGCTTCTGGACATGTGAGCTAGTTATTAAAAGTACTGTACCTTCGAGCTGGCTTATTTCTGTTGTATCTCCAGCCTTTTTACTACTTGTGCAGTGATCCTTGACAATAACTCAATACGAGATAGCAAATTTAAGCTTGTGGATTTTTTACTATGTAGGCAATAGATTAGTTTTTCTTTTTAACCTTTTTTTTAAAACCAATTAGTTTTTAAACAAGCTCTTGTTGCCCTTCGAGTTGCAGGAGAAGTTAAAATTGGTCGCATAGCATTCTCTATGATGTTCACTGTGAAGTACACAGAGTTGAAGCCTCACATCTCAGAACTTGCTGAGTCCATTGCGAAGGGGTTAGATGTCAATGCTTCTCAGGTAGATCAATATAAATGTTTGATATGTCGTGATTAATATGGACTATAATAATTATATATGTTAACTTTTACTGGATGTCATTTAAGTACCATAATTCTTGCACGCTAACTGAGCAACTACCAGGTTGTAACTTACTTTTGTGACACACCATTGCAGGTTCAATTGGTGAATATCACTTCCACAAATAATGATACCCTAATAAGATGGTCCATTTTCCCTGCGAAATCTGATGATTACATTTCTAACGCTACTGCAATGGTAAAATTTTGTTTGAACTACAGAGCATCTTTGCTTCTTTGGTTCTGTGAGTTTTAACAAAAAAAATTCTCTTTTTGGTAGGATATTATATCTAGGTTGAACGAAAATCGTTTGCATCTACCTGAAAGCTTTGGAAAATACAAATTGTTGGAATGGAAAATCGAGCCATCAACAGAGCGGTAAAATAAAATATGCTGTTATTTGTATTTCATATCATGTTCCGCATCAAAATTTCTCCTCAAGGAAAATTAAGCTATAGCTGTTCAATATATTCTTTTAATTGTAAATGATATTAAATCTTATATGCAGTGGATGGGATAGTCATCCCTTAGCTGGTTAGCCCATATATGATATATATATTACCCTTTTTGTGTTAGCACCTGCATTTATCCCCTGCCTTGGCAACACTCCCGTCATTCACTATCTTTAGGCCTCCACTCCTGTATTTTCCTTTCTGCCCACATCTTTTCCTCTTTTCTTGTATCGTTTGAATTTGTTGTTCCATTCATCGTGCTGTTGCATTTCTCTTTTCCTGGTTTTTCCAAATATAAATTATAAATCTAATAAAACAGTTTGCTATTACTTGGATATCTAACAAATCTAAACTCGAGTATTTGAATGTTGGCACTTGGCATGGCTTTACTCTGAATCTTAATTACTAATTAGTATATATGTTTCTTACTTGTACATGGAAGTTCGTTATTTAAGCTGCTATTTGCCAAATTTAAGACTTTATACCTAGAATATAAAGCCTTCTGTATTTGGCTTGGGAACCATCATTCGTCTTTTTCTCATTCTTACATCTTGCATCTTCTCTATGAACAATCTATTTATTGTTCTAATCACTTTTAAACGCTAATACCTTGCCTACCCCACTCCCCCAATTTATACTTTTATGGGCACCTGTTGATGTTTGATGTTTGATGTGGCAATGGGGCACAGATGCCATGTTAACAAGGTGCCCATGGGCCACGGGGTTGCAGGGTAACATTCATTCTTGTAGATTAAGAGAGATTCATGAGCATATGTTTATTTTTTGAAAGGTATATATATATATATGTTTCTTTATTAGCTATTAAGTTTTGTTGCAATGGTCCAGGACGTGGTTTCAGCAACATTACTTGGCTTTCGTAGTGGCTTTTCTTGCCGTGATAGTAGTCGGGCTAGTGGCATCTGGGACATGGATTCTTTGGAGTAGGAGCAAGAACAACTCAGTGGTATCATACAAGCCCGTTGATGAAGTTGTAGCAGAACAAGAACTCCAACCCTTGCATAGCTAAAGAAGATTTGCTGCTTCGGTTTTAAAAACAAAATTTGTCCCCGACTTGCGTGTTGATTCATGGCAATAGATTTATTTTACAGTGGAGCGTTAGTTTAGAAATCCAGGAGGTCTTATTGAGCATGCCCAGTGTGTGAATAGCAGAGTATCATTCAGGTGAATTCCTTAATTCTATATTTTCACAAACCCTGCATTTATTTGCACTGAGAAAGGAAAAACATTTTGTAGACAATTACAACAAAGATGAATAAGTAAACACTTATTTCTTTTCTTTATTTGATGTATAACGTTTTTTTTTATATTCACACAAATGCACAATCCATTTTTTCAGCAGCTTTGTTTTTTATTTACACTTCAATTCAGGGTGATGTTACGGTGTTACCCTTATAATTAGTTTAAAAAATCAGCTCCTAGGCGGTGCCAAGCGCAAGTCACACCACCAGTCTACCAATGTTCCGAGCAAAACACATTGCTGCCCGTGCTATGATTTGTGATATTTCTACAATTTTTTATTTCTTCAAGCCTCTTCAATTTTTTTTTTTTTTTTTTTTTTGAATTAGAATTTGTTTAAGAAATTACGGAGAAAAAGAAAAAAAAAAATCTAGGCAGCCGCCAAAAATAGCATTATAAGACTATTTTTCGAGACGATTTTAACTTTAAATACTCAAACTTATGGATAAAAATTGTTATTTTTCAGAACTTTACCAATATCAAGTCATAATAAATGTATATTCACCATTATTTTTATATATTAAAGATATATTTATAAAGATATTACCGTATTACAGTATCAATAATTTCAACATTGATTAAATACAGGTTATACTAACACAAAATGATAACGAATTATTTTAATGCATTTCAATTGTGTGGCAAATAAACCAAAAGAATAAGTGCATGTATAAAAAGACCAAACTGCCAAAACGATAGGATAATTCTATCAAGTAATTATCTGTATCGCCAAGTTCCATAAAGAAATTGTAGAAGACAGAAACTAACCAAATTTCTGAAAGCAATTTCATAAATAAGAAACCCTGGAATCATACACAAGTTTGGAAAAGGAAATTACTAACACAATCCCCATGCCATCAGGCTTTTATACGCACAACAAAAGAACCTGCACGACGAGAGAGAAAAATGTAAAATTTTAGATAACGATAAGAATAATTGCCAAAGGCCTGACTAGTGCATATGAAGCAAAACAGAGTTAGTAGCATGTTTAGAGATTTTGCCCTCGGTTAATGCTATAAAGGGGGGATTTTAAGGCTCGACAATATTGCGACTAATATAGATTATAGACATAAAAGCTCACATGCTGGGAGGTTGGATATATCTGCAGAAACTGCACATGATATTCCCAAGTTCGAAAGTGCTCCCCTTATAATTCCACAAGGAAAGTAAAGATGCATTCCAGTAGCCTGTGCTGCTTTGTTTTCTGCCATTGCTAAAGGATCTTGAATATTACCGGATGCTTGTACAGACGGGTCAACAGACATATGTACTAGCCATCGAAACCGATTATCTTGCAATACAAAAGTACCCTATGACAAAAATAAAGGTCATGTCGTAAAAATATCTTACTAATGTAATATGAAATTATGTTCAAATTCTGAGACATACTCTATGATTTGTCTTTAAGTTGTCTATCTGTTTCTTGAAGAGTTCAGACCAAAAATCCTTGCAGATAAACTTGATGGCATCCAGGTGATCTGTGAACCTTGGTCGATCCATTGTGTATCTGAGAGAAACAAATGAAATCAAATGAACATCACTCTACAACATGGAAATCTACAACAAATGCTATGTTAACGAAACATTCTCTATTCTGCATTTCTGATCAAAAATAATTTCTCAGGGACATTTTTCTTTGTAGTAAATTTAAAGCAGCCTACCAGTGGAACAATGGCCATAACGAGAAATAATAGTCAAAATAAAATTCACAAATAGCTTAATGATCGTAAACTCAGTTTGCTAAGTGATAACACTTCTAGTACTTATTTTTCGAATTTCAAGTAGCCTGATGCAAGACAACCAAGGCTGTTCAGGTGCTGTATACGAACAGGCGCATGGAAAATACATCAGGTTTAGGCAGTCTTTGCTGCTTACAAGATACTGAAAGTTAGTAGTAGAGTCGTAGTCTAGTCCTGACTGTGAGAGGAATGAGAGGATTTGAAGCATTGAAAATTGCATAGAGATAGAACCGGATACCATACCACACCAAGAACAAACCAGAAGAAGATCAAAAGCCTTTAAAACCTCAATAATAATTCAACATTCTTAATAATAATGGCAAAATGATAAATAATGATTCCTAATTCTGTTTAGTAATCTCCATCTACAAGGACACAGTACCTAAAATGTTCCTCGTATGAATGTCAAGCAATAGGGTTAAAGTCTTTCAGAAATTCTAGCCAACACTATTGCGATATATAACAAAGTCAAGCAATGGAATAATGGCAGAATCGATTTGCACCAGTTGAAGTCTTATATCTAATTTACGTTTCTCCAAATCCTTGTGCACATGGTGAGTGAAAATTGACTTTTAGAATTGCTACGATTCCTTAATCCTCCTCAAGGAATTTAGGTATTTTCTTAGCTCATTAAACTATCTGAATCATAAATTTCTGGAGATCTGGTAACTCCCCATTTAACTCATCAATTCAATCAAATTCCATATTTATAGAAATTTAACGTAAACAATAACACACACCTCTCTGATAGTTGATGGCCGACTTGAAACCCAATGGCTTCGATCCTTCGGGCCGCGAGTTCGGGCTTGTTGGCATAGAAGCCCGTGCAATACGACATGACTACCTCCGCCAGCAAACTCTCCACACAGCTTTCTGATACTTCTCTTGCCATTTTTTTGGGCAATATCAGCGTTTGTGTGATTGCTGAATTTATACAGATCTATAAGCAAATGGAGTGAGAATTCCGATTTTGAATCGGAGATTTTTGTTTTTGGGATTTTTATGTTAAATCGCAAAGGCTGTTCTGTTCGGTGAGGCTTCGTTTGGTTTCGGTCCGGTTTAACTATTTTTACTCTCTACGTCCCCCCTTAATCTCAATTCTCACCTTAGTTTTTACATTTAAATAAATAAATAAATAATCTCAATTTTTATTGACCTTGAAAAGGAAAGTGTAAAAATAATTTTGAAATATTTATTCATATTTTCAAACAATACTCTCTACGCCACTATCTTCAACAACTTTTGTCTAAATAAATTATTTTTCTCCTCAATTTATTAGTTGGGTGAAGTTATAATAACTCTTAAATAAATTTATCCATTGATTTGGTGAAATAGCTCAAATGATTAGAATAGCATAGCATAATTCATGAAGTCTTGAATCCTAGTCATATAGAGAATTGGAAATTTCCTAAAAAATAAATAAATAATAAGCTATCAATTCTCATATATACAACACCATTTATTAATTGATTTAACTTAATCGTCCACAGTTTACTTGTTTAATTGGGTTAATTTATCAAATACGATACAACTAAAAATTAATTTTGAGTTTTAAAAATGATTTTTTTTTCATTTTTTTACAATACCAATCAAGGCACTTTTCTTTTTTGATAGATGGGGTATTATCTATATACACAAATTGATAATTGACATATTTCATACATAAACATTTCTATTTAAAAAAGGGAAGCTAATTATGTATATCAGAATCAAGTTGAATTTTCTCATTTTTACTACAGTCGATCAAACGCTTTGTTTTGTTGTACTCCTCTGCATGAGAAAGTTCTTCTGAGTATGTTCGATGATGCGACGGTTTTCTTTGTCCGTGTCCGTCGAAGCGTTTTAGTTTTCCATCAGTGCCCCCTCCTTTCAGTAGGTTAATAACCTATCAACCAAACAGAATGTGATCAATATCTCAGGACATTCGAAAAAAGAAAGTATACGTTTTAACGGAGTACTTGCCTGGCTCATTCGAGGCCTAAGAATTGGACTTTGCTCAATACACGAAGAGGCAGTCGAAATGGCCCAACTCATCTCCTCTTCATCATACTCATTTCCTAGACGAGGATCCACTAATTCCATAACTTCATTCTTATCCAGTAAAGGCTTTGCCTACAAAATTAAGTTTGTCTTTCAAATTAACAATTGAAAAATAAGACCGTATGCGCGATAGATGTGTAAGCGAGAAAAAAATAAACAAATTTACCCAAAGGATGAGACTTTTCTTTGACTCGTCTAATGCTTCACGCCCTGTGACAATCTCGAGAAGAAGAACCCCGAATGAGAAAACGTCGGTTTTCTCATCGACGATTCCATGCATAAAGTACTCTGGTGCAAAGTATCTATTCATAAAATGCCAGAGAAATTAAGGTGTTCATGTACATATAAGAAGAAATCACAAGCCTAGAGTATATAGGGAATGGGAATTATTACGTACACACCCAAATGTGCCTTCGAATTTTGTTGCATTATGGTGAGACCACTGCTTTGGTAGCCATTTTGAGAGTCCAAAATCACAAATCTGTTTTCATAAATGCAAAAGCCTAATTAGCTAGTCATTAATTAATTCTTCACACTCCCTCAAATCAGACTTCAATACGTACTAACCTATTATATAAACCATTTTCATACTAAGCTTATCATGAAAACGTGATTCACTATGTAAACGGGTCACTAATGTGGGGTCTTGAAGACATGATTCATGGTGAGCTTAGGGTAAACATACTCAAATTCGTAGTTTTTGAAAGAAAAAAATTACCTGAGGCTCGTAATCTTCACATAAAAGGATATTATCAGCTTTGATATCTCTGTGAATAATTCGTCTTTCACAACTTTCATGTAGATAACGTAAGCCTTCTGCTATCCCAAGAATGATCTTATACCTCTTACTCCAATCCAATTTTTCATTCGAGCCTGCAACATGTACATGTAGATTGAATCTGTTTATTTATATAAATTGCTGTATAACTAATTATCAAATTATGATAATTAAAGAAGAATTGCATTACCGTGTAGACGTGAACTCAAACTCCCTAACGATGATAACTGGAGAACGAGAAACGCTCCTCCTTCAACTCCATAACCAATCATCTTGGCAGTGTTTGGATGATGTATATGTGCAATAATTCCAATCTCGGATAAGAAATTAAATAAATCCTCTTCTCCAATTCCTTTTTTCAGCTTTTTCACGGCCACCAATTGTCCATTAGTCAAACGCCCTTTATAAACTTGCGCATACCCTCCCTTCCCGATCAGATTTTCTAATGCAGATAAACAGAGAGATTCAATTCAGATTTCCCCCAAATTAGCAGAGGAGTTTAAATTTGATCTAATCTCTTGATAACTAACCCTAAAACTTAAAGTAATACAGAAAATGTAACCCTAACCTTGGCTAAAGTTGTTGGTTGCGGCCTGCAATTGAGCAAGTGAGAAAGTTCCCCAATTAGAGTTGATAGGGCATCTGTCGTAGTCGGAACTCTCTCTAGCACTTCTGCTGAATCTTCTCGACACTTTGGGCGCAACAAGAGGAGGTAACCGTTTTATCGAACTCTTTTTCCACAAATTCATAAATCGTAACCGTCTCCATCCTGAGGGAGGTTTCTGTGTACCACCACCTACCGCCGGCGTTTGATTTTTACTTGTGGAAGAAGATGATTCCTTTTTCGAAACCGTGGAAGATGACGATGATTCTGTGTTTTTACTGGATTTTTCTGCTTCATGTTTCGAGCTTTCAATTCGCCCCAAGTCTTTCTTTTCTGCACCTAATTGTCTCAAGTCTACAACCAACAAGATATTATGGATAAAAAAAACATATATATATTAGATAAAGTTCAAATATAAAAATTTATTTAGACGGACACAAGAAAAAGTGTCAACTGATGGACTCTATATCATTTACGTTTAGAGTTGTTATTTAAGTCGAGTCTAGTATTTAAAGTTAGAGTTCAGCTTGACTTGACTCGATAACATTGACGAGCTAAGAAACGAGTTCAACTCGATTCGTTAAAGAGTCTAACGAGCCGATCGAGTCTAATGGAATTAAAAGAAAAAAAAAATAGATATTGAGTCTAACAAATCGAGTTTGAGGCGGCTCGTTAGTAAATTGGGTATCTAACGAGCTCGAGCTCATTTAACGAACGAGTCAAGCCGAGCTCACGAGCAGCTCGGTTCGTTTAATAGTTCTATCTACGTTAATAATAATTTAGAAATTCTGGATTAAATTATAATCTCAATTAAAAAAAATCGTTTTTTAGTAGTATAAATAATATTTCCTCCGTCATCGAAAAGCTTACTATATTTTTTGGGCACAAAGTTATGTAAACTTTTATATATAAAGTAATTAAATTAAGTGTATGGCAGGCTTCAAAAGTAATGACATGAAGGATAAATATATGTATATTGAGAGATTGAAGATTGTGATGATTATTTTCATTTTAGGAGTATTCAAACTTTTGAGGGACAAATTAAAAAAGAAAGTATGAAAAAAAAATAGGGACCGATGGAGTATTATTTTTTGAAACAGAAATAAAAATAATAAAATTGAACCATTGAAAAGGTGAAAAAAATGGAATTGGACGGAAAAAAGTACTCCAGTAAAAGGAAAAAAAGAAGTGACAATTTTATGTAAAAATAGAGACAATTCATTTTAATTTTTCTGTCCACGCAAAATATGTTTTGTTCGGCTGTCGATCTCTTTAATTCACATATCTGTTTTATTGTGTTCAACTAGACATACATATTTTTTTAGAAAATGTAAAATTTAATGGGTTACTATTACCTTGAGCAGAAGCAGAGCTACGAAATGTTAATGCGAGCCTTCCGTATGTTGACAAAAAACTGCTGCTCTTCCTGT
Source organism: Galeopsis tetrahit (assembly GCA_963675135.1). Lineage (NCBI taxonomy): Eukaryota > Viridiplantae > Streptophyta > Magnoliopsida > Lamiales > Lamiaceae > Galeopsis > Galeopsis tetrahit. Next base: position 92,272,667 of record OY776121.1, read on the forward strand.
GGTTGTGGATTTTTGTACCTGCATTCCCAATTTCCCTGCCCAAATGAAAATTCAATTTCACAAAAAATCTAATCAAATTCACAACAATACAATATTATTATAACATCTCAAGAAAAACAAAATAAACTAATGACCTAATTAAGGATTAATTAGGCTAACCGGAGACGGGGACGATGTTCTTGAATGCTTTGATCTGCCATGAATCGAGACTCTTAATTTGTAATAAAACGATTCTTGAATATTAAAACATGTGTGGTAAAACACAAGAAATCAAGAATCATTCTTCTTCTATTTTTTTTTTTTTTCTTTTTCTGGGATTACAAATCATAATCACTTTTTTTTTTTTGGTGGGTTAATTCGTTAATGTTTTAGGGGAGAAAATCTCGTTATCTATATAAGGAAATCTACTATTTTTACTCTTGTCCATCCTTGACTCATCTTGTGAGGATGCTCTATTTTTTTATTTTTTTTAAATATAAATAAGTAATTAAAGGCTGGTTCCCCATTTTTTGTGAATTTTAATACTTATTATGAACCGGCTGATTTTTTTAAAAAATATTTGTATTTATTACTCCAATAAAAATAATTGCACCTACATCGTGATTATGTGGAATTAAATGCATCAGCATATCCCCTCAAAAAAAAAAATGCATCAGCATATAAATTTGAATAAAGAATTTCTATGTGCTTGGAGGGGAATAATAATATATACTCCGTCATTGTCATTGTCATTTCTATTCTTATTAGAAATTATGAAATTTATTTGATATTCTATATCTTTATTTAAAGTTATTGATTGAAAGACGAAGTCTAGAATAAGTGTATGTTTTTTTTTTAATTAATTACATTAAATACTCATCACTTTTCCCCTCCCCATGACTCGAACCCAGGATCTAAAGCCTAGATAGTGGTGCTCTAACCACTTGACTATCCAACTTCGTCAGAATAAGTGTATGTTAGCAAAAACATTTAATAAGTGTATGTGATAGTACTTATTTCATCTCTTACACTGTTGTTAATTTCTCTATGTTTAAAAAATCGAGCTACTCGTAAGCTCAACTCGACTCAGCTCTTTAAGGCTCGAATTCGACTCGTTCGTATAGATAAACGAGTCCGTTAGATACTTGATTTAAGCTCGACTCTTTAGGCTCAATTTACGAGTCGAGCTCATTTTTGCGTTCGTTAATGTAATCAAGTTAAACTCGAACTTTAAATACTCAATTCAGTTCGAATAACCGTTTTAGTTTCTCTCGACGGAGACAAAATAAGTTTTAAAAGTAAAACGAAGACATAATGTGTATTATTGTCAATTTATATCAGCTTGTTGAAGGCCATAAGATGTTACACGTGTTACGTGTATAACTTTCTCCAACATTTTCATTGTTCTATTTTCCCTTTTCCATGATTGTTATTTCTCAAACCTTCAAAATACAATACCCTTAATACCAATCGATTACGCTTATTTATATCTTTATTTTCAAATATGGATTTTTCTAGGAAAAAATATAAATATATTTTCCTCACAATCTTAAAGATTCGGATACGCTATGAGTGAGGTAAATTAATCTGTTTTCTCAGGGGTAGATTTGCAAATATAGACTTTGGTGGATGCTCTTGAATCTTGATAGTAATGTTTTTGATTAATTTATGTGACACAATTTCATATTGTCAATTTTCTTGACCTTTCAACGCCAAACATGTGTTAATTAGCCATCACGATAAAATGACAATTTTGTACATTTTCATTCAAGTCAACTAAACGGTGAATAGTCGGTCAATACAAGCCTAAAAAAATGTTTCCAAGGTTCAATTGGTCAGTTCGACAGTTTGTAATCATCGGTTCAGTGGTTTCAGTTAGAAAAACGAATTAAAACTTTCATGCAAAATATTTACATAGTGTAAAAAGCGTCGGTTATAATTAATCGGACAAATTAATAGTTCTGGTTCAGTCGCGGATTTAGTGACTCAGTGTTATAGTTAGTCGGTTATATTATATCTAATGATTTAAATTTGTCGGGATGACAGAGAATAGTCCGTACGAAATGGCAATTGGCAAACCAGCCCGATGGAATCCCCTCTAAAAAAAAAAAAAATCGGACCGTCCATAAGGAAAGAATGTTTATTTTGAACAATCGAATTCGTAGGAAACACAGATGCGATTGACTTTTGGATTAGGAAAATACTAAATGCAAAGCCCACTCACACTGACCAGAAAACTTGAAAAGTCTTGGCAAATACTCAACATCGTAAGTGATGACCTAACAACCTTCAATATTTTTCATTTAAGCAAATATAAATATGTTGGAGAAAAAAAATTATGAAATAAACTTTTAAATATACGCTTATTATTGAACTAGTGCATAAAAAATTGGTAGACACGTAAATTCAAACATTCAATAAATAATGGTCTCTTATTTGTTTTAAAATAATTGAATGAAAACTCAAACCAAATAAATAAAGTGGAACCATAAAACTTTTATATACATACGAGAAATTTATGATAACATTGGTATAAAAAAGTATTAACGAAAAAATTATTTAATTAAAAAAAAAAAAATACATGAGCAGTGGTTGAGGAAAAAAAATCAAACAAAAAGTCACCATCATGAGAATCCAATTCCAATTGGACGGACGGACGAATAGCCTAATTTGACTTTCTCCATCTGCATGGGTCCCACTACCGCCAATATTGACCCCAATTATCTACACCGCAGTCTTACCGGCCATCGGCCGGTTTTCATCTCCGTCATCTGCCTTCGGCGTCAAACACTTGAACGACGGCATCTTCACCGGCGTTCGTCCACCGCCGCTGCTCTTTGAGGTGGAACCTTCTCCGGTTTCCGATTTTACCCTCGGAGACCTGAACGATAATCCTCTTGTGAAAAACCCCCACCGGTCCGACTTAATGTCTCGACCGGGTATTTCGATTCTCTGGTAGAATTTCCCGGCGCGGCTGCTCCCTTCTTCCCCTCCTCCTCCTCCGCCGGTTCTGTACCCTCTTCTCGAACTACCTTCTGTTGGTAAAACCGTGGCGAAGCTTCTCGCCCGGTTCAGCATTGCCCGGTTCATCACCTCCTTCCTCACTCCCTCCGGTACTCTCAGAGTAAACCGCTCGAGATTCTCCCCCGGTTGAACCAGTGAATGCCCGGTCGAATGCGATCTGAACTTTCCAAAACCGCCGAGAATCGGTATTTTCATGGACCACGACCTCTGCGGCAGGGGAAGCGGCCGGTTCGTGTTGTCGAAACTCGAGTTTCGACTCACTGAACCGGTTCTGTCCTCGTTTTCGTCTACCTGAATCACAACTTCGGGGTTTTGCACGATCTCAACCGGCTCAACCGGTTCGTCGGCGGCCCCTGGGGACAAATTGGCCCGGCAGACCGGGCACGTGACGTGCGATTCAAGCCACGCGTCGATGCACTCGGGGTGAAAAACGTGATCGCATTTAGGCAGTAAACGCAGCGTTTCGTTCTCTTCAAATTCGTTTAAACAAACCGCACACTCCAGAGCCCCCTTACCGATCTGGTGATCTTTCACTTCGGAGTATGAGAAAGTGGGGAAGGTTTCGATTACGGAAGCGTCGAGGCCACGCGCCGCCGCTGCGCGGCGGGCGCGCATGGAAAGGGCGCGACCGACGCTGCCTCCAGCGCGTGAGCTGTCGGAGCAGTGGCGGATGTAGATGGAGAAAAAGCCCATGAAGAAGAGGGCTGCTATGAGGACGGATATGATTACGGCCATTGAAGGGCTGAAACTTGCGTACTGATATTGGCTGGTGTTGTCACTCGGTTGAGCTCCAACCATGGCGAATTGGGGGAGAAGAAAGAGGAGTGAGGAGAGAGAAAGAAGCCCATGGTGTTCATAGGCTTTCATTTTGTGATCGAATTGAAATTGAAATTCAGTGTGTGAAGTTTTGAAACTGGCTTTTACATATATATGTGATTATATAATTGAATCGGTGAGGTTTAGAGAGTGAATGGAGAATATATTCTAGAGAGAGTGTTGAATATGGAGGTTTGTTACACAATGGGGGTGGAAGCTACTAGGAACGATAGTCAAAAGAAAGAAAGGCGACTATGCGGCAAGTAATAAGTATTTACAAGTTTGGTATTAAAAACATTTCACATATTTACGTTTAAGTCTGAATATCATCAATTTAGATTGAATCCCAAATTTTAAATATGTTGGAAATTAATCGAAGCTTTGAACAATCAACCTTGTAATTTATAATGCAGCTAGAGATATTTTGAGTTCGGCTGAATTCGACGTACGTATTGTAAGCATCGTAGTTAAAACACGATCCCATGAATTGCACCAATTAATTTTAGTGTTCACAATATAAATGTTCTTATTTGCAGAACATGGTGTATTATGTCTTTTGGAGCAGGACCAAGAATCGAGAGAGAACAAAATCTCTCGATCTTAGTTATTGTGGAAAATCTAGTTGAATTTTTTTATATAAGAAATAACTTCTCTCCCAATTATTTACTCATGTGTAAAATAAATAAGTAATACTCCCTCCGTCCCATAGAAACTTGCACACTTGGGTGGGCACACAATTTAAGAAATGTGTAAGAAAATGTGTAATGTGAATAAAGTAAAGTAAAAAGTAGATTGAGTGTGGAAAAGTAATGGCATATGGGTAAATAAGAGTATATTTTGAGGGTGGAGATTATGAAAATATTTCCTTTTATGAAGTGTGCAAATTGGTATGGAACGTCAATTTATAGAAAGTGTGCAAATTACTGTGGAACGGAGGGAGTAGTTCATTAGCTTTTGAGATCCAATTATGCATCTATCTTTAAACTCTTTCAAATTACTTAAAATGTTTTATTGGTTTTGAAATAAATGTAGTTTATTTAAATGTCTATAGATTCAAGATTGGACAAGTTACTCTGAAAGATCAAATTTGGACAAGTTTAAATTTGCGATTATATTTTCATGAGAAGAATGGAAAAGTTTTATTAAAGTCGAAATTAAAAGTTTTTTTGTTTTTTTTGTTTTAATGTGTACTTCTCTTTATTGATTCATTTATTGGGGTCAAACTCAAGTCGAGTCCTCAAATGTGTTTCAAGTGATCATCAATCAACTAATTGAATTTAATATTCAACCGAAGACTTAACTTATTTTTCAATTTTGTTTTTGTCTATGTATCCTTTGTTTTCCAACACTGAAATGGAACCTTCTTATGGTCTACCCTCCTCCCGGGTCAAAATTTGGCTGCCACGTCTAAGTTTATATATTGAATAATTAGTGTTTGATTTTGTATTTTACTATTTAGTTTATTAGTATGCGTTGTGTTAAAATATAATTAACGCTTCGTAAATTCGTAATAATGAAAAACACATGCATTAAACATCAACAAATGATACATATGAATCATGATCCGATCAATGTGGAATAAATGTTTATATTTAATTACAAACCCAAAATTTGTTTTTTTTTTTTCCTCTTAGATATAAAATTTTAAAAATTCTGGCACATGTTTATATTAGGGACTTTATTATGCAAATGTTGACAAGTTGGTTAAGCCGCTAGTGGCTAGTCATGTGGGCTCTGTATTTTTATATTTTAACATTTAATTTACATTATTGGTTTCAATTTGATTAATTTATTTATACAATTTGTATGTTTCGTCACACTTGAATAAATTATATTATAAATTAACATACAAGAATTAATTATCTAACGGAATAAAATTATTTTATGGCATAGACTATAGAGATTAAAGACTCACGTCGACCCTCTTGAATTCTCTTTTAAGACCTTCTCGAACATAGTTTGACATTTTTTAAAGTAAAGTTGAAGTCACTCAGATTTGGTCATAATGGGCAAGGTTTAGTACAAAAGTCGTGTATCAATAATATGCACTCAAACTTAAGAGAGCCGTGCTATATGTAATTGCGTGCCTAGGCGATAATCAGGCGAACCTCAACCAAAATCTCATAATTGTAAATTACCTTTTTAGGTCTACCTCTCATTACATTGTCTAATTTATTTATTTATCAAAGAGATTGAATATATATATATATATATAGTGGAGGTTTGGGTCCATTTCAAGTATATATTTTAAGTTTTGTTTTGAACCAATCGAAAGAACTATACCACCCTCAGGATTAGATCGTTATTCGAGTCGAATACTTGAAATTTGAGCTCGACTCGATTATATTGCGTTGGGTTTGGGCTCAATTAATGTTTTGGCCTAAGGAGTAAACTTTTAAGCCCCTCTCTTGTTTGCTCTAGGGTTGTTGGCAGAATGACAGTCATACAAATATATAACAGTTTCTCTTTATTTTATGTAACGTTAAACGATAGTGAGAGGAGTGTGTGAGACTTGTGTGAGTATTGTGCTATACAGTCTTGATGTCTTAATAATTCCCTCTACTATCTGAATAGATACGATACTCAAATGACTCGAGTCCGTCACTGTCGAAATACTCGCCGGAGTTGTTCACCGAAAACAACGAGTATACCCAACACATTGATGAGTGGAAAAACGAGCTCGACTCGTAAAGTAATGTAATGAGTCTGTCGAGTCGATCTTAAGGACTATAATAAAAATTTTAAAAAATCATAGATATCGAACCTAATAAGTCGAGCTCAAGCCGATTTATTAATAAATCGAGTATTTAATGAATTCAAATTCAAACTGTTTATCTATACAAGTAAATTTTAACAACCCGAGTTCGCAAACAACCGGTTGTCTTAGGCAGACTACCCTAGATCAACAATCAAGTGGGAATGCATTTTAAAGTTGCGATATTATTCTATTTTTTATTTTTATTCTTATTTGCAATCAAAATCCCATGTAGATCCTGTTTGGTTTTGATAACAGGGTGATAGAGACAATCATTTTCATTTGTTGATGCAGATTACTTTTACTTATTTTAATTAGATAAAAAGTAACATGCGTGTGAATTTAATATACTTGAATTTCATTATACTTGCAAAATACACGACAAGATCGGCGTGCCTTTATTATCACGACGATGACATCTTCGACCAAATATGTACATTTTGCAACTTTCACAATTTTAAACTCTTGACAAACTGATTTCAACCCAATTCAATTACATTAACGAACAAAAAATGAGTCGGCTTGTAAACAAGACTAACGAGTCGAGCTGAATGAAATTAAAATAATTTGTTCAACTGTCGAATCTGATGAGTCGAGCTCGAACTTGTCAGTTAGTAAATCGAGTATCTAATAAGCGAGTCGAGTTCGATCCAAGTCGAGCTCACGAGCAGTTCATTTCCATTTCGATTAACAATACTACTTATATCTGTTAAGTTCTCATCAAAACAATGAGTCACACACTCACACTTGTGTGCACTCAATTACATGATACAATTGATGTAATTGAACCACATTTTCCCCCTATTTTGGTGAGCAAAAAATTCAACTAAACAATTAACTAACTAAAAATTTGTCTTATCCCCTATTACGTACAAAAATTTGTTCAGACAAACTTTTTTTTTTTTTTTTTTTGTCTTATCACATGGAGTATTATTTTAAAATATAAAATATATTGAAATTTATTACACAAACTCTCACGTGTTATTTTTGATCGAGAATGGCTTGAGGGTGCATGGAGCAAAAAGCTAATAATATGAATTCGAGGGTGTAAGGTGCAAAAGGCTAACAATATGAATTCGAGGGCGTAAAATGCCAAAAACGTAATTTAAGTGTGCATTATGGAAATATGGTAAAAAATTGAGTTTCAAGGTACCAATTACTGTAATTCCCTATCATTTCTGTTTAAGGTTGCACCGTGAGAACCCCCACAACCCCAAACCCCCGAGTTGTTGATTAGGTTAAATTCGGTGGAAACAGAGGGCTTTGCAATCACTCATCGGAAAATGTACAGTGGCTCGAGTGATGGCGATGCATCGGCGCAGAGGAAAATTCCGGCGGCGACTTCCATGCTTTGGGTTCGTAATCTCCGCCGCTACATTGGAACCGGCGCCGGCCTCGGATCCGAAGCTCTCATGGGTATGTATGTACTAACCATTGGATTCTGACTCTGAATTTATGTACCAACCAAACCGAAACTAAAATGTGAATTTGTACTTGCTTCATCCAGAGCTAGAGACCAAGAGAATTTTGCTCGATATGTATAAAGCGAAGCAACAAAGGAGCGCTGAAGCCGGCACCATTCCGAGCTTCTACAAGAAGGTTTTGTTTTTTGGATATTGAGTGATTTATTACGCTCCTATATTCTACTCCTGAGCTGTTGCAATTGTGTTTCTTCCTGATTTCAGAAACCTGAAGAAGGTTCCATTAGTAATAGGGTTCAGAGGCTGGCTAAGCAACGGTTTCTCAAGGTACTTGGATGCGGATTTAGGGTTTGCTACTTGTAGATCTGATTTTATTATGCTACTACTAGTATTTTAGGCTAACATTACTGGTTATGCATTGTGGACAATTTTTGTTTTCTGGTTTGTATATATTGCGTGCAATTTTAGGGATGCTGACAGTCAGGTTCTGATTTTTCATAAGCAGTTGTTTCTTGCAGCATATTATCTCCTTTAGCTTGCTTAAGTTTTATTTATGATGAATGATTAATTTCTTTTTTATAATTTATATGTAATCAGAAACAATCTGATCTCTTGCTGAATGCTGATGACCTGGACGCTATGTGGGTTTGCCTGAGGGAAAATTGCGTAATTGATGATGCCACTGGTGCTGAGAAGGTTGGATATTGTTCAAGGGGAATTTACTGCAATTTCATAGTAGTTTCTCTTTCAATCCAGAGTGTTCTTGGTACAGAAAAAAATGTGAATGTAGTCCATAAAAGTGTCTGTTTTCCTCATGTGTCATCTATTCAACCTGCATTGTCATGGAAGGACTGAATCTCCTCATGAGTCATCAATCCAATCTGCATTGTTATATACTTCTTAAGCATCATGTACTTAACTTGCAATACATTGACGGTTGTTCTGTTATCTTATAGTCCTTGCACAATTCAGTTTCTTATTCTCTCTGAATTCTTATTAATTGTCAAAATATCAGATACATTGCCTCTCAGCATCAAAGAATCTGAGCTCGTATGATTGGTTAATTGGAGTTATTCTAACATTCATTACATCTGTAATTGTTTAGATGAATTATGAAGATTTCTGCCACATAGCCTCTGTATGCACTGAACAAATAGGCCTTAAATGCCGGCGCTTTTTCAGTCCCTCAAATTTCATGAAGTTTGAGAAAGATGAATCTGGAAGAATTTCCATCCTCCCTTTCTATCTCTATGTGATGCGTACGGTAAAGGCTACTGCTCCTTCGTCACTCATAGAAATTTTAAATTAAGTATGATAAGTTATGTCTTCTCATTGGAAATTGGTTTTCTGTGTCTTTGGATCGGGTTATGCTATTATAAATACTGGGTTGAGCAGATTGTCAAGGAAGTTCTACTGAAACCAATGCCTCCAGAACCCTTCCACATATCCCAACAACCCCTAAATGAAAAATGAAAAAGGCAACAGAATACGAAGTCCCCCGAAACTGCTAGTTTCCTTTAATCACGAACATAGTTATTGAATATATTCTAAATCACAAAAGTTGGAAGACATAGAACTCTGATAAGTGAAGAGTTGAAGTTTATCAGAGTTATAGAAGTTGTATCAATAATATACTTTATTTTTTGCTATTTAAGTGAATTATAGTCCTTATTCTGTTAATGAACCATAGGAATTCACTTATCAGGTAATATATCCTCCCATAAGATTGATTAAGTTGTGATTTTGTATTTAGACACAAGTATCTGCAGTTCTAAGAGATAAGAGATTAATAAATTATTTATTACAATAAATTCATAATGTGGTATCTGCAGACTACAAATAGAACCTCAACAGTTGGAGATACTTGCATGAATCATTAAGTTATTATCCCCACTATAACAGGCTAACCTTGCTATTTGAAGAAATCTTATGTCATTAATGGTCTCATCTCTTTTTTCTGCTGGTGGTACCATTTACCTTATGAGTAGGAACAATTTTTGTCTGAATATTTAGCTTAGGAATTCTTTTGAGAAGTGTATTGATTGATTATTGCGGCATATAAATGAAAAGGGTGGAGTCATGTTCTAATGAGGTCTGAATGCTAGAATTTGATGTCATTTAGTATAACTTACATCTTCTTGATACTCCAGGTTTCTCTTACTCAAGCCAGAATTGATATGAGTGAGCTTGATGAGGACTCTGATGGTTTCCTTCAGCCTCATGTATGTTAATTGTACTTCGTTGTTTCAACTTTCAAGTCTATTCTTCCGAAGAAGGAACCAATAACTGCTTTATGATGAACTAAATGTTCTAATGTCTTTTTCCTCTTTTCCTTATTTGAAACAGGAAATGGAAAATTATATAGGAGGTCTTATTCCAAATTTGGCACAACTCAGGGACATGCCAAACGCGTTTGTTACAATGTATTGTCGCATAGCTGCACACAAATTCTTTTTCTTTTGTGATCCACATAAACGAGGTTAGCGTTCAGTTCTAGTAGTTAGGTTGCTGCTGAATATTTCCTTTGTTCTATATGATCGCGGCATTGAGATATAAATTAAAAGCTCATAGTTAATATCAGGTAAGGCATGCATAAAGAAAGTCCTGCTGAGTAATTGTCTACAGGAGCTAATGGAACTACACCAGGTAATTTGTGGTATAGTTACCTGAAATTTATTCAGTGTTACGAATGATACATACTTACATTTCATACATTTGACTATTTGTTGCAATTTTAGGGAATGAAGAATCACATTTTTAAAGCTAAAATTCCTCGATGAAAAATATAAGGGAAATTTGGGTGAATGCCACTTTTGCTTTTATTTTGGACCACTTTAGCCCCTGCCGCTAAATTCCCAGAAATTCATCCATTGTTTTTGTGTTGCATTTCAAATCAAATTAAGGAGTGGTTAAGTCATATTTTTTGACATTTAGGTGAATGTTGCCCTTTTGATACTCCATTTGGAAATATGAAACCCGCTAAATTTTTATTGGAAAAATGACGCTTACTGTTTTTTGGACAACAATTCCTCCACAAATCACTTATCCAACCCATACATGATGACGTGACTACATTCACAATCCTATACGCGACCACATATTTAATCACTTCCCTATGTTTTTCTTTCAATTTCTGTTTTGCTGCATGACATTTTTTTCTTTCATATACACTAGGAAAGTGAGGAAGAAGCTACCGATACTGAACAAGCAGAAAACTGGTTCTCGTTGACCTCTGCTCAAAGAATATGTGGTTTGTGCTTCTTCTTGATTTTATTTCTTTGGATGTCGTACTTTGGTTCTGTTTGTAGTTGTGTATATTGATTGAGCATTTGAGTTTCATATTTTCTATCTGCATGGTAATTTCCTTGATACTTCAATTGGTATATTAAGCCTAACCCCATATTTGTGTTGAAAAGATTTTGTTGGGGATATGCAAATTTCTTCCATGTGTTTCTTTTTGTAGTATAATGTAATTTTGGTGGACTTAATATGAAATTTTAGTTGCATGTGTCCAATCCGATGCTTGAATATATTGTATTTTGTGCATATGATATGTGCGCAATTCTTTACCTGTATGTTTTGGAGTGGGAAATGATACCTCCATAGTAGTTGGTTTTCTGTTATGGGTGTTAGTTCTTTCTTCATTAAATTATAAGCTCTAATTTTTTGCAGATATGTTCCTTGCTCTTGATAAAGATATGAACGGATCACTGAGCAAACAAGAGCTTCGAGATTATGCTGATGGGACACTGACAGATATTTTCATCGAGAGAGGTAAAATCTGCCAACACCGTCCAACTATCTCAGTTGGTAGAAATGAAGCTCTTCTCCATGTTCTTAGAATTATTGCTTACAATCCTTTTTCACACTTTCTAGTGACTATTTTACCTAGTCATTCTAAAAAAATCGAAATGCTCTACAATTCTCTAAAATGGGTACTCTAATCACAATTCACAAAGCCCTAGCATTTTCTTAACAAAAACCACTTCGAGCAATGCGCCATCAACTAAAAGAGCTTCTCCCAGCTTGAGATCCATCTATCACCCCTCCCCCCAAAGAAAAATAAAATCCATCTTTCGGAAGAAATGAAATTCATATAACTTTTACAGTTGGTTGGGGGACATGGAAGCTGGTCCCTAGGTCCAGGTCCTCCCCTCTGTGAGTGTACAATCTTCTTTTATTATATATTTCACCATGCCATTTCAACTCGTGGGATTTGTCGGGCTGCAGCCTGCCCTGCCTTGGCCCATGCATTACTTCTCTTGAGTCTTGATACTGGTTCATAATTAGTGCTGTTTTGTTAGAGATGAAAGTATCGGTGCAGTATATTTTGGTGGTGGTCGAGAGTTTGTGGTTGAGTAGCAAATTCTCGTTCAAGGAAATGAAACTCTATTTTGGTAAACCATAAAAGAATAACAGGAAGAACAAAATATTTGACTCTGTATGTCAATCATGTCAAATCCATTTGAGTATGTGGATCAATGGATGTTGCGCTTCAAGATTAAGAATTTTTAACTCCTTAGTCCTTCCTGGAATAGACGAGTCTAGTAACATGTGAGATTCCTCTTCATATCTGAAGCTCCAGGTTCCCCTTTAGAATACGTGGATTAATCTCTTTTAGTGGGTTCTCATTTGGTTATCAAAAATAAGACCTGAATTATATGAGCTTCAATACCTTTCCTACTATATTTGTTAGTAATTAGGGAACTGTGCTGTATCTCCACATTGTTTGCCTTATTTCCGGATCCAATTGCTGTATTTGTTGTATGCTTCCCTTTGATAGTCAATTTTAATTCCCGTCGTTATGTTCATGCAGTGTTTGATGAGCATGTCCGGCGTGGAAAAATTGGAGGTGGTAATTCTCGGGAGATGGATTTCGAGAGTTTCCTTGACTTTGTTTTAGCACTAGAGAACAAAGACACTGCAGAAGGACTAACATATTTGTTTAGATGTCTTGATCTTCAAGGAAGGGGATTCCTCACAACTGCTGATATTCATACACTGTTCAGGTTCGGGACAAAATTCACTTTCTCTGCTTACTGTTTTGTGTGTTCAAGATTTGTTTACTATGTACCTATATCATGTTGTGAGCAAAAATTTAATACGGAAGTAAAGAAGGGTGACATTAAGAGCTTGAATGTTTCCTGATATAAACTTCCAACAAAAAGATGCTGCGATTCCTGCATGTAGTGCTTGAGCAAGGTCTACATGTCTCAGTTTGCCAGATACATGTTAGTCTAATTACAAAAGAACCCAGCTCTTTCCAAACATATAAATATCACTCTGACATGTACTACTTTTGAGTGGGGTATTTGTAAGAAAATGCACACCTCAAGGGTACTTGCAATTTTGAAACATATTTAGTATAACCAGTACTATTGTTTTTTAAATATGCCAAACTTGAAGGGTGGTCTTTGTAATTTGCCCTATTAGAGTATTATACTAATCTCTAGTGAACTGAAGCTGTATAATCTTCCCCCCATCGTGAAACAGGGATGTTCACCAGAAATGGATAGAGGGTGGGAATTACGAGCTTTGTATCGAGGACGTAAGGGATGAGATCTGGGATATGGTGAAACCAGCTGATCCGTTGACAATAACACTAAATGATCTGCTCGGTTGCAAGCAGGGTGGAACAGTTGCAAGCATGCTTATAGATGTACGCGGTTTCTGGGCACATGATAACAGAGAGAACCTTCTCCAGGAAGAGGAAGAGCCAGAAGAGGAGCAATAGTCTGGCTGGCTAATGCCAAATTTGTAGTTCTTTCAAATTGTGTAGCCACACTCAGTTTGTATGTGTAATCTGAAGTATCACAAAATAGGCAGTTGTGTATTTTGTTTACTAGTGAACAAAAAAAAAAAAAAAACTAGTGAACAAAAAGATCCTTGAGAGTTATGTATAGAAGAAATATGATGTATTTGATTGATATATGTAACGGGTTATTTGATATTACAACTAACTTTTATTTACCATTTCCACCGTGCTGATTGGACTGATCGATGTATATTTAGACCATGTTTGATAAGTTAAGATTAAATGTAGATTAATTTTATTGCAACTCTTATAAATTGTTTGATAGTTAAGATTATGCTTTAAATATATAAAGTTGAGATGTCATCATAATCCCAGCTTAATCCTACCTATCAAACATGCCCTCAGGTTTTTTTATCCCTATATTTCTTATTTGTAACAATTATATCCACGTTTTGTCATCTGTACTTAGAAGTTAGAATCCTTGCATTTTATTTGAAGTTGGGAGATTATATTTTTATTTGTATAACAATCGAGTGTCATGCGTAAGCCATTAAGTTGGACATTATAATCTTAATGCAAGTATAAAAATACAAACAGAAATTCAAGAATCCATTTTTTTTTACTTTTTCGAATTAAATTACATTGATATTATTCTGAAAAATAAGATATTTGATAGAATAGAAGGGGCCTAAGTTACATTGCTTCTAAGGACTTGGCATTTTAAATTACAAGAGAAAAATCGCATATTTAATCCACCTACCTGTAAAATAAACGAGAAAAAAAAAGAAGGTAAATTGTACAGTAGGACCATCTGGCTCTCAGTTGCAGATGAAGGCTGACTTTAATCTGCTACATTTCTTTGATCATCATAAGTTCATTTTTCCTAGAAAAGCAATGAATATATTCATTTCTAACTGAATCCTCGACTCCTTAAATGCATCCTCACACCATCCATACTTGCACACTTCTAACCAAATCCTCCGAGTCCTTGAATGTCGTCATCTCACACTATCCATACTTGCACATCACTGCTGGATTTCAGAACCTAGTCCATTCTGAGCTGTTTTACTTTTAGCCTGGTAGGCCAACTTGACCTGCCCCACATTCTGTTGTTGTCTAGAATACGTTACCGTACTCTCAACTGGGTGTTTACCTGCCCATTTCGGCGGGGGTGACGGAAATGGGTCCGTGTTGTGTGAAACTTGGGAAGGAAACAGTGATATTTGACCTGAATTTGATGATGATCTGGAAGAGGTAGGCCTACCTCTGACCCCACTATCTATGCTCAATGCAGCCATCCCACTTCCCAGGTCCTGGTACGTATGTCTATCATGCATGTTAATAACAGGACGGTTGATTTGCACATCGTTTGGGTATTTAACACTACCCATTGGACCACGAGCACTATTGTATGGTCTACTAAAATTATTCGGATCATCATAATAATATCCTGCCGCATTATAATCATATTGACCAGCTCCCCGATCGTACCCAGCTGCTCTTGGCCTATAAGGTGGTGCTTGGTGGTGAGGAGAAGAATATTGACTGGGTGGACCCCTTTCATACCCAGGTGGTCCAGCAGGCCTCATCCTATTGGCAATATGATTATTGCCCTGCAGATGATTGCGAGAATTTGACTTGATATTCAGCGTATTTTGGAGCAGACGATGAGCAGCTTCTCCCAACGAAGGGCCAGATATTGCCCCAGATACTTGTGGTCTGTAAAACACAAGCAATTCACAAGTACCCATAAGAATTCTTAAACCACTAAACTACTTAAGCATTTTATTCAAATCACGTTGTTCAAAGAATCAGATCCAGCGTGTATGCAGTTTCAATACCTTCCACTGCCTTGATGGTGCCGTCGACTGTTGTCTTCATGCCACAACGTTGGGAATGGTTTTATGTCAATAGGTCTCAATATCTGCAGTTAAAACACAAGGTGCTACATTATAAAGTTGAAGTAGCTAGTGTATTAATTAAAGCTATATGCCTTCTCAACATATCATTTAAACAACTAATAGAAACAGCAAACACTGGTCTGGGTCGATACTTGCCATTGCCAATAATTCACACACTAGCTCATAAACCCTAACTAGGTGGACAGACACACCTATTACTGTAAGCAAAAGACTTTCCTTTTGTCAACATCGCCCTTTAGTTGTCACATATTTTGTTTTTAGAAGCATTTCATATGGATTTTTGGAGTGTAAACTTATTAAAAAATCTGCTTCCCATCACCATGCAAAAAGGAATACCCATCTTCACTGTGAAGAGAATATCGGATGAATCACATTCGACACTTTAGACTACCACAAGAAGCCCAAATATGATGGCAATTCCAGCAAAGAAGCTTGCGCTAAGTCGCTAACTGATAATACGATCAGTGTTGTCCCAAGGCAGTGAAAAGAAAATCACAAGGAAAAAAGTCTTCAAATACTCTCATGAAAATTACTTCCATTGGTTTTCTGTGTATTTGGCACTATCTACTTTTCTTGGAAATAATTACATTTTTCCTATAAAGACCATCATACATTAAAGCAATTGAACAGAAACAAATATTAGATCATGCAGACCTACATCATAGAAATGAAAAGTCTTGACATGATGCAAAGTTTGTGAATCAGTTTCACTAAACCATTTTCCATTTCTAGTCAAAATCTTAAGAGCTTCATACTATAAATTGTTAACTATAAAAGGTTATTTTAAACTGAATAAATCATTTTGTCTAATTAAAAAAAAAAAAAACTGAATACAGCAATTTGACATGTTCTAAAAACCATATATCCAGGACTGATGTGTGCCATGATAAATAATTGTGCCAAATTCCTATTACAATGTGGAGTAGTTAATTTCATAGAGAACATAGACGAAAAATATAAATTACGAAATTGAATTGGCATGCAACTATGCAAGGAATTTTGCTGCAACCATAAATAATCTTAGTTTCCATCAACTTTTTCCTTTTCTCCATCTTTACAAAACCAAATGGAACATCAGGAAAAGTATCAATGGTAAAATCTCCAACAGCTATGCACAAATGGCCATCACTACTTCACTAGTGTACATTACCATTACAAACAGTTGAAAGCCCAGAAACACATACCTTTTTCGGCATATGAACACCTTCAGGAGGCTTTGGAATGTGGGCATGAGGTGTTGGATTACGATATGTAATATTGCTGCAAATATGGATAAGCACTCATTTTCTAGTCGGGGATTTCACCAATAATTATCCAAGATTATCCAAGGGCTTGAATGTAACTTACAGACTCTGGTTATAGGAAATGTCTTCAAGACCATTGACAGGGGCAGGAATAAATTGTTGCAAGCCATTCCTCTTAGTTAAGCACAAAAATCCATTCATTCCACCACTGAAACAAAGATAATTGAAAGAGTTAACATGACAGAATAATCATGAATTAATAACAGAGAGAAGGTCAAGTTCACAACTATAGAACTGACCAAACATACCTCGCAATAGGGTCAATAGGCCATGGAAATTTTTCCACAGAACAAAGACGATAGTAAAAGGTAATTTGGGCTGCCAAAGGGTGGCAAGGATGAACATACAGCAAATCAAGCATGGTACTATTTCGAAATCGCTCTTCCTCCTACAAAAATCAGAAAACAAAAAGTATGAGTTGAAAGAAAAATCAAACACACCTAGTTATTTTTTATTATTTGCCACTATTATAGAAAGTTATAGATAGCGCATTAAACGAAGGTCAAGCCTATCACAAGATGGCATGTTTATGTAAGACAACATAAAATTTGTGGAGACCCTCACATTGATGTTGAGGATACAGAGAATGTGCATGAGATGTTCTATTTTTTCTGAGAAAAGAATTTGAAAAGAATGCTTGTGGGAGTGGGATCGAGCATTTCTTATCAAATTAAAAACTGTAGCTATTATAAAAATGCAGCTAAACCCGTTTAAATCCTATTTCAACCAAAGGGCCAGTTTCTGACTGTTGTGCCACTACAAGAGCAAAATGTAATCAAACAGGCCAACAACCCCTGCAATAGCAATTTACACAATGGCTAATGTTGCCACAAACCAATAATCCCTACTTCTCATTAGTACATTGCATGGATTTTTTTATCCAAAATATGAGGGACAGTAGTAGTCAAAGTAAATGCACCAGTCATTAATAAAAATAATGGGAATGCACGTGTAAAAACAAAGAGGGTGAGGGAAGATGTTTCTGCAAATATAATGGGAATGCAATGGATGTTTGGTTTTCTCTGACATCATAAATTATCGTGAGACCTTTTTTTATTTTGAGGGAGGGGGGGGGGTGACTAAAGGAACTAAAATGGAAGGATGAAACCCAATAAAAATGTGAAAATGAGTGGTTTACTTTTTGATAAGCCATCGCAATGCATGAACCTTAAGGGATCACTGCTCGACTAATAGTTTCATTTTGCACAATATAACATAGTTTACATCTCTTTGGTAAGCTTTTGTTTTTCAAAGATCTAATTACGAGGGTCTCCGAAAAGACTGCAGGCAGATGTGTCTTATCTTCCTCGCAATCTCACATTTTGACTTAAAAGTTCTAAACAATAAATGGAGAGGATCATAAGAGCAGAGCATTATTATTCTTACACACCGTCAAGGTATCCTCGAGTTTCTTGGTCTCAGTGAGCAATTTCTTTTCATCGATGAACGGCAACTTGGCAACACCCTGGTTTTTTGGCAAGTGTAGCATACATTTTTTTCATTGGTCAAAAAAAAAAAAATTGATCATTCAAGTAAACAACATTGAAAGGATGGGAAATACCTGCCACGCAAAGCGCTTCCCATTCATGTCAATTTCAAAATCTAGTCACAGAAGAACGAAATTTATTAAGTCCATGCAATAGAGAGAGAAAAAAAGATGCTCCCTCCGTCCCAATTATATAGGCTGGTTTTCCTTCTATGGAAGTCCTAACTGTATATGTTGGTTTCCATATATTTTCTAATTCCATACAGAGTCAATCAGCCAATATAAGTGGAAGGGAGGGAGTATACGTATATATAAGCAAGATCTTAAGGAGACAACTATACCAGTCGGATAGAAATCAAAAATAGGCGATGCAGGATCAGTCATCAACCTCCTGTATCTTTCAGGGAGAGCAGTAGAACTGCACACACGAAATAACATAGACAAGTATAATAACAAAGACAACAACAATCAGCAAGTCAACAATTATCACTCTAAAAGGTGAAGTACCTTGCTGCTGGTAGGGTCCCTAATAGCTGATCAAAGGGTTTAAATGGCTCCCCAGGGAAAAATGTTATCTCCAGATCAGATAAGCCCTTGAGATCAGATGCAAATGGAGCATAATGATATGGATAATACCTGGAGAAAAGCATAATATAATTGAAGTTTACATGATTAGATAGAGGGAAAGGTCAGTACAACAATTATTTTCATCAGAATGCTAACAAAATTCTACAATGAAAACTCAATAATCCATATTGGACAACCTTTCAGGTTATAATTTGATTTGACATGATGAATAATCCATATTGGACATTAACTTTACCATTACTTTCCATAAAAAGGACTAAAAAGAAGTTTTTTTTCTTTTAATCTATTTTTTTCACTTTTCTTTGATGATAAGAGAGGCATTCAATGTCATGTCGTGACTTCTGCAACCTCAAAACTAGTCACTGTCATGTTTTTTTTTTCCAGTAATCATTACCAAAACTGAAGCATGAATGCAAGCCCTAGTTGGATTTCTTCTGTATATTTACTATCATATCTGATTCATAATGCACAGATATCTTTACTATCATATCTGATTCATAATAAACAGGTATATTTACTATCATATCTGATTCATAATGCACGGGCATTCTGTAGAGGATACATAAATACATACCACAGCCATGAGCAAACACCTTGGTAGTAATAGCGGCAAACCCAACACAACCCTTCCACATACTTCAAAACCT
Source organism: Galeopsis tetrahit (assembly GCA_963675135.1). Lineage (NCBI taxonomy): Eukaryota > Viridiplantae > Streptophyta > Magnoliopsida > Lamiales > Lamiaceae > Galeopsis > Galeopsis tetrahit. The sequence goes on from OY776121.1 coordinate 92,292,364, forward strand.
GGAAAAGAAAAATAACAATTAGCCTAATAAGCCAAACAGCAGTTTTTGATTATAGTGTGACGAAATGAAGCTGAGAATGGGGTTGGATATTGAAAGGTGAGGGGGTTTAAAACATGTTTTGACTACGAAATTCAAAGTATGTGAGCTATAATGGGCAACATTTTAATTTCAAAAGGAGATAAAACAAATACAAATATTACACAGTTTTTTTTTACCATTTTACAGAATAAAACTAATACTCCCTCCGTCCAATTTTATTATGCCCGGGCACGGGTTTTAATGAATATTGATTAGTTTATTCATAAAGTAGATAAGTTGAGGGTATTATAGGGTATTGTGGGGTCCATTTGTAAATAAATGATTGTTTATGAATAAAGTGAATGGCAAAGTAGGTAAATAAGTGATGGTAGGAGGGTGGAGATAAAGTAGTATGAATAGTATTGTTTCTAAAAAGGTATGGGCATAATAAAATTGGACAACCAAAAAAGGAAAGTGAGAATAATGAAATTGGACAGAGGGAGCATTAGAAAGATGTGTTTTTCCAATTATATAGTACTCCCTTCGTCCCACAATAAATTTCACACCCTTAAAATGGAAAATCATTTATAAACTCCAACCTCACAATATACTCAATTTTACACAAATACCATTACTTTTTTCCCCCACATACACAAAAGTCAACTAATTTCTTTACTTTATACATAAAGTTTTACAAAATTACCCCTCAAAACTCCACTCATTATTACATTTTCTTAATTTACGTGTCCACCTACATATGCTAATCAAGCTCCTTCCTTTTTTTGGTTAACTTTCCTTCTACGTGAGTAAACTAAAATGGAAAGAGTTTAATTAGCTCTATCAAATACATTTACATGAATAGATTATACATGCATATTTATATTTGTTAGTAGGTAAGATCCATTTTAACAGCATAGGAGTTATGAGTAATAAGTAGGTCAAGACCGACAGGACAAGAATATGATAAGATATGTGGTGGGACATGTAGGGTGTTATTGTGTTAGTACATAAAGCCAATCATTAAGTTCTCCATGGAGCAACTAATGTTTTTTCTATATAATTACTAAAATATATAAAGTCTTAGAAATATCAAAGAGGAATAAAAGCACAATCACAAGCGAACACTTAATAAAATAGACGTTATAAATGTACGAGTGTACTTACCACATCATTTCTTATTTCATCAATTTTGTCTGGATCAGATTCACCGAACTTCTCAGCATAATACCTTTCTTTATATCCTGGCTCCCCCAACTTCACCTGAGACGAGCAAAAATCCACAGCTTAGAAATATCGAGCCACTGTCTAGGTACATAAGCAATAAGAAAAAAAAAATCACAGACCCTAAGAAAATTAAAGTACAGCCCATAAAGAAAAAGGATTGTGACTATGTTAATGCCAGTATGACATTATATAATATATATACAATTACTGAAATATATGAGATCTTTTAAACGCACAATTGCTGCATCACGAAGTTTGACAACACAAACTTATAATAGAAATTTATACTGTACTATTTGGTTTGTTATTGCTATTCAAACACAATTTGATCAAATGGAAAAAATATTGACGTTTTCTTTTTTCCAAAAAAGGGCAGGCCAGACATGTGAACAACACTAACTGTCAATTGGGCAATTCACTTTGAAGATGTCATGTAATTAAGGTCTAATTTCTGAGATTGACAACCACAAGCAATGCATGATGCCACTAATTCTACTGGCTCAAGTCATGAACAAAAATAAAATATTAATTCTTGAGCCAACCGCCCAAAGAGATTAAGCACCTTGTCCCCTGCTGAACTATGGGGCTCTTGACCAACCTCCCCTCTTGCTTTGTGTTTCATATCCTCATTATTCTCATATGCCTGAAAGAAGCAAGTAAAAAAACCACAATAAATTAACTTTTGAGAAGGGAGCCCAACAAAAGTTACAAAAAATCAAATCAGAATACCCTCGGACTGAAATTAGTTAGTCATATTAGACCCATCAAACCCAGTTTAAATAGACCACAATTTTTAGCATTTGCATAGAAGAGAAAATTAACAAGCTCTTGAAATACAATACTTAGTAGTTTATAATGCAATTCATTAATAAGAACAAACTACCTGCTGTATGCGAGTTCGCTTTTTAAATATCTGATCTTCATGCACTGCAACTGCCTGAACAAAGTGTTCTACGCGGTCCAAGAATACCTGAATTCTTTTCAAGATCAGAACCAACAACAATATGAAAGTTCTAAGTCTTCATATATATAACTGGTAATATGATGAATGAAACACCAGCAAAACTCCTTTTCCAGAATCTACATTGAGACATTTCTGAATCTGACACCAAGGTCCAAGACAGCCCACAATCATTTTAGGCTTCACTGTTTTTACCTCATGCTATAACATTCTCTCAATCTAGAACATTCCTACTAAACAAATACTAGAAGTTTATCAATCTATATTTCCAAAGAAAACATAGTAAATGGAAATTTTTTGTGCAACATTTTCTCTATTTTATAGTCAAATTAACCTCACCCCATTTCACACCATACCTCAATATCCCTGTTACCAACCCTAGCAAAATTCCCACTTGTTCAAGCAACCTTTCATCAGGAACTACAGCATAGTGTGGGTCACTCGGCGGATACAAGGGACACACTGAGAGGAGCTAATTTTGAGGTACTAATGTTTGTAGAGAAAGTAACTTAATCGTGATTGTTAAGTGTGTGTACAAATGTAAGGATCCAAATAAAACCAATGTCAGCGATAAAGATATCAAGATCATAAGTACATAAATCATGCTGATCATATCTGTTCATATTTAGAATCAAAAGCAGTATCCAACCTCCAAAGACTTAATTATGCAGTATAATATAGATTCAGTAAGTTCAGTTGCAGTTTGGATAATTCCCAAAAAGATTTATTTGGTTCAGACATTTCATGGTTGTGACATGTGATGGGTAATAAGGCAATAGTGTTTTTACTTCGAGCAAACAAGAAAAAGAATTCAACGTCACTGAAAGGACCAATCAATAGGTTAGTGATACTTGAGAGCGAGGTGGCAAAGTGGGTTGGCAAGTACATTATGGTGGGTAGGACATGTGGCAGGGTTGTCCCAGTAGGGGACGGAGAGCAGGGGTGAGGCTGGAGGTGTTGTGACTGAAGTGGCAGTCATAATCAAACATTGATGCCAAAAGATTTAGTATGAGATGGTGATGGATAAGGAATTAGATTTTGTAGTCATATCCAGAAAATATTAAGCAAGTACGGCCATGCATATTCACTAGTAGCATTATATGCACATGGAGATAATCAGAATTGAATGCTGTACTGCGACAAGTTTAAATTGTGCTAAAAAGACAATAACATTACCTCACCAGCATCAGTAAGATAACCACCCATAGCCGCAAATTCCCTTCTATATACGGACATGAGCAGATTTATGGCTCCCTACAGCATAAGAAAAGTAACAAGCGAAATCTGAATGTTTGAAAAGGCAAATTGATAAATATGTCCTGTGTACATTCAATAATGACGTAATAGTATAAAAGAGCAGATTTTCTTGAAACTGGAATTCATGTAGTAATGATAATGGATCCTTTTATGAGCTTGATATGATAACCAGAGAAGAGCAACAAAAATCGTTAAATTCAACTAATGGTATACCTCTCTAATTTCTAGTGTCGGCATATGAGGAAGAAAGTCATTGCCAACAAAAAAACATAGGAACACAAAGTCATCCACCAGCTTCTCGAAATCAATTTCAAATGGAGGATTCGGGATATCCAGCTCATATCCCAAATATTCCCGCAAAACCCAGACCTTAAGAAACTGGAAATAAAGTTGTGTAGTATCAGAACAAGATTCATAATAAAGCAGTGAGGGAACAAGTTTCAATCATCAAACAGTGGCAATAAATCCATAAATATCCAACCTGATACTTCTTCTTATGAATGGGAATGTCATCTAAACACTTCCCATTTTGTTGATCACGACCATTTGTTCTCCCATGACAATCAGCAGCCAGATGGCCAGATTGACCACAGAGAAAGCATTTCTCCTGCTGGCCAGGAGGAGTGACCACCTGCAACATTTGAAAAATAAAAAAATGGTAGTAATACATATATTTCCTTTGACGGTTTTACCAAAAAGAGAGCTTTTTATTTGGTTTATATCCAATAGCACTGACCTCCCTCAGTATACAGAAGTGGACTTCATGAGTAGCAAGTGATAACATGATCAGGTCTGCATCCTAGTTAAACATATATAAATGTTATGTAGTTCAAATGCAGAAGCCAAGCTCAGAGAAGCAAATTATGATTCAAGATGAGTAAATACACAACAGGAAAAAATAGCTATTATATATTAATGCTCACCAGACCGTATAGACAGTGTCTGGTATTTGGATCAAACCCAGGAATGTTGCGCTGTAAACGAATATAGGTCATAATTTTGTGCTCGCCCTCACCAGGAACATTTGCATCAGAAAGAATAACCTTCAAATAATCACCCAATGCAGCCTCATAAATAAATTAAGAGAGAGAAAGTATCCTGAAGAAATATATGGAAAATCCAAAATAGAAAGGATCACTCCACAGGACAGATTCATCCACAATCTTGAATGACAGCCAGATATTCTTGTAAGATGGTTATAGTAAAACCTTGAGAAAGCGCCATCCAGGAATGTGATTCAATCTAGACTGCACATAGTATTGAAGGGCTACAGAGAGCACTCCCATAAATGGCGTGCCGGGGGTGATAACATTTGAATCGGATGTTTCAGTCTTTTCTTTAGGCAATAGTTTTGCCCCCTCGAGGTCAAACTCATTTCTCAATCTTACTTCTTCAGCTTCCTGGCATGAGAAAATAGAGTATACAAGTTGTCAACAACTAATATGGACTGCCAAAGTTTACTTACATACACTGCCTTAAATTCCTTCAGGTATACATAATACATACAGCTGTTGCCGCATCCTTAGCAGCCCTGAAACGACGAGTCCTCTGCTGGTTCATTTTAGCCCTAGGAGCCACACCGTCTGCAAAAGAAAGGGGATTAGCATTATGTTTTACCCTTAAACCAGTAGATATTTTATTGTAGTGGCTTACCAATTGCCAAATAAAGAAGCTTTCTTGGGCGAACCAATGTCATGAGGTGATCAATGTAATCAAAGATACACTTAAATACATCATCATAAGTGGCAGGTGCAGTCTGCATTCAAAAGAAAGAAACATCATTTAGTAGCAACACTCACACACACAAGGACTAAATGTCAGAGAAAAGCGAGAGGAATAAATTTTTCACTACCCAGCTCTTATATAATTTAATCACACTCAACAAATAACTTTAATGAGAGCGTAAATATATGGAACATTAAATTAATTGTAAAATTAGAGATGCCTTGTGACAAGCCAAAGCATCCAAACCAACCACACAAAGTAGCTAAAATCTGATTTTGTGAAGCAAATAATGCTCTAAATATAATCAACTTGGGTACAAAAATCAAATGTATCATTTTATATATACTAAATAATACAGTTGAATCATTCCCTTGATTTGTCATGAGACATTTTCCTTGTTGCCCTTGTTTTATAAAAGGAAGCAACGTTGGATGAAGACAAAAACAAATAAATCAACTTTGATATATTGCAGCGCATTAGCTCACTTTCTGTTGCTATGTAAAGGCAGCCAAACAATCTCAGAAGCTAGCTCATTTTTCTATTGTTATGTAAATGCAGCCAATCAAACTCAGAAGTGGGAAGCTAGCGTCTAAATCATAATTATTGTATACAAGACACACAATATGCAGGCGAAAAGATCTAATTTCATTGTGTCGTAGTATTGGAGTTCGTATTGTTTAAATATAAGCAGAGCAATCAACTTTGCACCCAGTAGACATATTTTTTCAGCTTAAAATCCACACATTCTCCATGATCACCATTGCTATGACTATAGTGCTTCTATCAAACACAAATCAAGAGATGAAGGAAATGAACATATCGCATATAGAACAATTTTAAAAGAAGAGAGAATGGAAAACAAAAAACGCTACCTTGCCTTCCGGGTGAAAACAAGGGTGAATAATACCATTCATATCCAAATACAAGTTATCAAACTCAATGCCGTTAGGGTTTTGCTTTGATATATCGACGACCCCACCTCCATTCTTTCTAGGTTCTTCCTCCACCACATCCACGATACACAGCGGGTACCGATCTGCAAGCCACCGATAAAAAGCCGGAACCCCCATCACCCGCCGCTTAACCTAACGATTTATGTATTGTGACGGAGATTATCAGAATCGGAGATGGCAGAACTTCACCACCGCCGAAGACTATTGTTAGTAATAATTCCTTCGTTGAAGACTTGAAATCGGAGATTTGAGGCGGTATGTGATGTATGTTCTTCTTAAAATTGAAGCTGAAATCAAATGTTGTGAAACAATTCTCTCTCTAGAACTATGCAATGAGAGAATTTTACAAGTTTGTATAAATTTCTAAAAATTTACTTGTAATTTATCACAGGCAACAATTATCTACTCTACAATTTTCACTCTTTGTTACCAAATCAATCTTTTGACTCCGTATTCACGCTTCAGCACTAACTAGTATCTTGCGCCTCTTTCTTTCTCTACGTGCCCTAATTTTGTGTCGCCCCCTCCACTATTCTGAATTTCTGATAGCAATCGCTAATCACCATTTATGCTACTCTATGAGCAACATCGTGCTCGTATATTCGGGGGGGGATATCCGAGTCAAACAGTCATTACTACAAAATTAATTTTTACTGTGGATGCGATATAATCTACATTTAATCTAAAGTTATTAAATAAATTATAAAGTTAAGATAACGATAATCTAAGGTTTCGCAGTTCAAATTATAAGGTTAATGTGGATGCAGATTTTGATTAATATTTTTTTTATTGATTTATATAGATTTTAATAGATTTAACATGATTGTAAAATATTTTTTTTTATTAATTTACATATATCTTCATAAATTTCGATGTGGAGAGTTTTTTTTTAATTAATATTATATATATATATATAGAGGGTGGGGCTATTAACACCCCCTAAAATTAAAATGTTATACAAACTTATACATACCCCATTAAAATTTAAAAATCAAATTTTATTACTAAACATACCCCAAATCTTTCATATTTAACCTTCATCCTTCAAAACAAATACAAATTGAATAAAAAAATTTAAAAATATTATAAAATTCAAATAAATCTTCAAAAGTATATAAAATTTGAAAAAAAAATCTTTCTATAGTACGAAAAAACAAAATAAAACTTAAAAATATTTTAAAAAATCAACTAAATATTAAAAAAATATTTGAATTGAAAAATCAATTAAATCTAAATAAAATCTAAAAAATATTAAATAAATCAAATAAAATTTATAAAATAAATAAATTTAAAATATCAATTAACGTTTAAATTTTAAAAAAATACTAAATAAAATAAAAAGTGAAAGAAAAATTAACTCGATCATAAATAAATATCTAATTAAAAAATTAAATAAAATTTTATTTTATTGATTTTTTTAATTTAATTATTTTTAACAATTTATTAAATATTTTATTCATTTTTTATTTAATTCTTTTTTGATGATTTTTTTTTTAATTATCTGTTTTATTTTCTCAGAATTTATTCAAAAATAATAATTGATTTACGTAAATTACTTTTTTTAAAGATATAGTTCATTTTTAAAAAATACTTTTAAATTTTAATTACATTTATTTTCAAAAAATTTCAAATTATTTTAATTACTTTACTCTATTTATGTAAGGGTTATTTAGTCATTTTATATTTATCTATTTTTGTATTTAAAATTATAGGGTGTGTATAGAGTGTTTTGGGTGTTATTAGCCCCACCCATATATATATTCACGGGATATTATTTTATCAATAATATATATATATATATTATTAATTTATATATATATATAAAGTTTATATATATATTAATTTGGGAATATTCGCACATCTGATCCGATCCATTCTCAATACGCGGATTCGACTTAACTCGTGGGGTGGGGATCCATTCTCAATACGAGGCGGATTCGACTTTACCCAAAACTCGTGGGTGGGGATCCATTCTCAATACGAGGCGGATTCGACTTTATTCGACTTAACTCGTGGGGTGGGGATCCATTCTCAATACGAGGCGGATTCGACTTTACCCAAAACTCGTGGGTGGGGATCCATTCTCAATACGAGGCGGATTCGACTTTACCCAAAACTCGTGGGTGGGGACTGGGGAGGGATTCTGACCTTCAAAGTTCTCTAAGGTTGCGTTTGGTTGGGTGGATTTGGGCCTATAGATTTCAAATCCATTGCCCAAATTCATTTCATGTGTTTGGATTATTAGTGGATTTCAAATACTTAGATTTGTGTCCATACATTTTTTAGTTAAAATTGAGAGAGATTTCAAATTCTCACTAAAAACATGTCATTTGAAATCCATCTATTTTTAAAACCTTTCATTTGAAAAACCTCCTCAAATCAAATCCGTCCATCCAAACGCAACCTAAGAGAATCCGTTGAAATCTCTCTCTGATTTTTAGATGAGGCTTTGATGGTGCAATTTGTTTATATTTTTTTAAGGACAATCCAACAAAATTCATAAATTATTAAAATCACTCTTAATACCTAAAGATTTTTAAAAACTTTTTCAAATCTATATTAAATACTTCAGGGTTTTTAAAGACTTTTGAAAATTCAAATCGAATACCCCAAACTTTAAAAGTCCAAAAAAATCATGCTCCACAATCAATACACCCTCTTAATCTAAACTATTAAACATGTTCAATACTGGGTAGGTTTTATATGTAATTAGGGGTGAAAATAGTTTAGATCACCTGACAGGATTCTATAGTCTAACCTACTGAGGGTATGTTTACTTTTGGTTTTAAAAACTAGGTTTTGGATTTCAAAATTCAAAACCCTTTTTATTTCGGGATTTAAAAATCGGTTTTCAAAATTCACTCAAAACCACCCCTATCAAACATATTGATTTGACATAGAGTTATATTTATATAATATTACTCCAATCATTATATTTTTTCTCAACAATAATATAATAATATTATAATAATATAATAATACGATTTTTAAAACCACCCAAAACCCAAAATAAACACCCCCTAAGGGTTTTGTAAGGCCGGACCTATTTATAATACGAGTCGATTTAAATTTTTTTTAAAAGTCTATTTAATTAAATAGATTAGACTTATGTTTTATATAAAATTTTATAAAATCAATCATCTATTTTTTTTATGAACCAGTTAATGAGTTGTCCAAATAAAATGTTAAAATGTAGTTTAGTGGAACTTATTCAGGTTGGCGTGACAATTAATTGGTTTAGCACGTTTTTATTATATAGTCAAACTAGTGTAAGACCCGCGTACTACGCGAGGTTGAAATAAGTATATTTTATTAATTTTTAATAATTATAATTATAAAATTTTTTAATTTTATTTAATTTTATATTATAATGTTGTAAAGATATGAAAAAGATTTTTTTTTTTTAAAAAAAGTTGGAGAAGAGAGAGAAATAAAAGAAAGTCATTTAAAACTAAAATAAAATTATATAATTAAAGAAATTTCGCAGAATTTTATTAGAGTATTTTTTTTAATTCAATTTTCTTTTTTCAATTTTTTTATTCAAAATTATTTAAACTATTTTATTCAGTCTATTTATATTTTATTCTTACTCAAATTTTTAAAATTTTAAAGCAGATATTTATTTTTCATTGATCAAATACATAATCACAATCAATATATATTGAATATTGAACAAAAGTTAGTAATTAAACAAAAATATCACTTACATTGGTTTACACAACAAATAAATGAATATTAAAAAATTTGATATAAATGAATTGATAGAGTCTGGATTCTTTCGGATAGCACCCACTAAATGCATGTCATGATAAGCATATGACAATAATGAATTAAGAGCTTATTGATATACATCATTGAAATTATGTAGTCAAAACGGTAAAAAAAAATCAATGTAATTAAAAATTGTTCAATGTGTCAATGCTACTGCATATCATATAATTAAAAACATAATTCTAAAAAACATAATCCAACTTTCTTTTATATCGAGTAGTAACTTCTACACACTCGATATCTTCATTGTCATTTATTGACGAAGAAGTCTTACTCTGAAATAAAGTATAATTAAAAAGATTAATTCAATTTTTTATATAAAATAGATATATTAAAAGAACTAAAATAAAAAACTTGGTCAAAAATATTATTACATTTCCTTTTGAAATAGGAGATACCTTTGAAAAAGTTACCTTTGGAGAACTTGGATTCAAATTTTTTAATTAGTTCTTCATCTGAAGATGAGTTATTTCTCAAGTTGAATAATAAAATATGGATTCGAAAAATGAATTTCTTGCCCAACAACATTTCAAGTTCTGGTGGCATTTTGTCATCTAGGTCTTTCTGAAATTTGAAATAAGTATGTTGTTACAATTATACTAAAAAAGTACATTAAAATTCTGAAAAAATAGACCAATTAATTTTTCCATAAATGTTACTATAGTTATAAATGTTATTATATTTATAAAATACCTCCTCCATCTGAGTAAGAATGTCGGTAGTTGTTTTACCAACCAACTTAAAATTAGTTCTTCATCTGAAGATGACTTTACAATAACATTAAACAATTTTTATGAAGATTTGTAAAAAATAGATCTTCATCTATCAAAATAAGCACGTAATAAAACTTTTGTTTGCTTGAATCTTTGCTCATAACAAACCAAGCCCTTGCAACCTTAACCTTAATTGTCAATTTTTCCTTAACTTGACTAATGTCGGAGATAGATGAGTAGATCGATAACATTTTCTAAAAAAAAAAGTATTAATATGGAATATGTTTGATAAATTGTATGGGAAGCAAATGTGAATTATCTTACTATAAAACAAACCCTTTTTAGATGTTGGTTTCTCTCGAAAATTTTAGGAAAAAAAAAAATCAAATCTTATTGTTGGAGTAATTTTAGGAATAAGATTAAAATTAAATTTATTTAAATATTATTAAGATATATTAAATAGGAAAAAAAAAATCAAATCTTATTGTTGGAGTAATTTTAGGAATAAGATTAAAATTAAATTTATTTAGATATTATTAAGATAGATTTATTTAGATATTATTAAGATAGATTAAATTTATTTAAGTTAGATTTATAAAAATTAAAGTCAAAATATTGTGGATATTAAATTTTTGGATTCATAAAAAATCAAATCTTATTGTTGGAGTAATTTTAGGAATAATATTAAAATTAAATTTATTTAGATATTATTAACATAGATTTGGTTGGAATTATAAAATATTATTGTTTGTTGGAGTAATTTTAGGGGAAAAAAAATCAAATCTTATTGTTGGACTAATTTTAGGAATAAGATTAAAATTAAATTTATTTAAATATTATTAAGATAGATTAAATAGAAAAAAAATCAAATATTATTGTTGGAGTAATTTTAGAAATATAAAATTAAATTTATTAATTGAAATTTGTTGGAGTAATTTTATTAACAAACATTTAAATTGAATTTATAAAAATAAAAAGATATAAAGATTAAATTTATGACAATTAAGATGAATTTGTTGGATTTAAAAAAATAAAAAGATTGAAATATTAAATTTTTGGATTTATAAAATTTGATACATAAGGAAGACGAATGGTTGAATTATGACAATTAAGATGGATTTGTTGAATTTAAAAAAGTAAGAAGATCGAAATATTAAATTTTTGGATTTATAAAATTTGATACATCAAGAATTAAGATGGATTTGTTGAATTTAAAAAAGTAAGAAGATCGAAATATTAAATTTTTGGATTTATAAAATTTGATACATCAAGAAAGACGAATCAACTAATTGTTGGATTTCTATTGAGAAGATGAGAGACAATCATAAATTACAAAAATCTTCAAATGTAAGAAGAAATATACATAAATTACAAAAATCTTCCATCTTCAAAATTTCTAAAAATCTTCAATCTTCAAAATTTCTACACAATCTTCAAAGTCACAATCTTCAAAATTTCTAAAAATTTTCAATCTTCAAAATTTCTTCACAATTCAAAATCCAAAATCTTCAATAAATTGATACATCAAGAAAGACGAATCAAGAAAGACACAAAAATCTTCGAATGTAAGAAGAAATATACATAAATTACAAAATTCTTCAATCTTTAAAATTTCTACACAATCTTCAAACACAACCTTCAAATCTTCAAAATCTTCAATATTCAAAATTTCTAAAAATCTTCAATCTTTAAAATTTCTACACAATCTTCAATTCACAATTTTCAAAATCTTCAAAGTCACAAAGTCACAATCATTAAGTAGACGAATTGTTGAATTTCTATTGATCAATAGACAATCTTCAAATCTTGACATAAAAAATAAAATTGAGAATGAATGAGAAATTAGGGATTTTGAGAAGAGATGAGGGATTTATATAGAAAATAAGATTAAGAATGTAGGGTCAAGATTAAAGTTTTAAAATGAATGGATCAAGAAAGACGAATCAAGAAAGACACAAAAATCTTCGAATGTAAGAAGAAATATACATAAATTACAAAATTCTTCAATCTTTAAAATTTCTACACAATCTTCAAAGTCACAACCTTCAAATCTTCAAAATCTTCAATATTCAAAATTTCTAAAAATCTTCAATCTTCAAAATTTCTTCACAATCTTCAATTCACAATCTTCAAAATCTTCAAAGTCACAAAGTCACAATCATTAAGTAGACGAATTGTTGGATTTCTATTGATCAATAGACAATCTTCAAATCTTGACATAAAAAATAAAATTGAGAATGAATGAGAAATTAGGGATTTTGAGAAGAGATGAGGGATTTATATAGAAAATAAGATTAAGAATGTAGGGTCAAGATTAAGTTTTAAAATGAATGCATGAGATTAAAAGAAAAGTGTAGAATGAATGAGAATTCAGGAATTTTGAAATAGAGTGATTTGAGAAGAGAGAGATTGAAATAAACCAATGAATTAGTGACACGTGGCTGTAAAAAATGTTTGCAAATATATATAATAAAGATACTAATATTTGTGAACTCAATTTAAAATTTGGATACAAAAATCGAGTATAAACATATCTTTACTTATAATCCAAAATCTAGTGTCCTATCGCGTAATTAAAGTCTATAAATTGTCATTCAATGTATCAAATCTACTAGGAAAACATGGCTTCCGTCTCGATAAGTGTTCAAAACAAATTTAAATTTACTAGGTGACACAAATTTGGATCAACAAATAATTCTTCATTTTTCCTCGTGATGATCTGTAAAATGAATCAGAAGGATCGGTAGTTCTTAGACCTTTCCTAAGCCACCTTAACGTTGTCGCCCACCTCTGTCGTCGCCAATTTATCGAGTTTGCCTCGAATGCTCGTTCGCTCGTTTCTTCATTTTATGTAGAATTTTCCTTATCTTCTGTTGAGATTATCTGATAATAAATTATCCTTACAGAGTCACAGTGACCGTCCGGGGAATATATCCTTGATCCCGTTTTAGTTTCAACTTACTTGTTGCTTTTATTTTTCTAAATTTTCTTGCGCTCGGCCTTCGGCTACCTTAATCTCAGTTGTTTAGTTCTTGTTTTTTACTGTCTTCCCCTGCGTGATAGGTTTTAGTGGTTTGATGATTTGGTAGGATCATGGTATTGGTATTGGTGTTGGTGGGGCCTTTGTTCCTTTTTTGTTTCCTATTTATTGATTTGAGAACACCTTAATTGTGGGGTTGTCTCGTATTCAGAATGAAGACGTGGACGTTCATGTGGAGCAAATGATACACCCATTTTCCTCTTCCTCAGATTGAATTGGGCAACGACCGTGGCGACCCGTCTTGGATTGAAGATCATTAGTTTTGAGCTTGAATTGTATCGACATTTAACTTCGATTTTGTAAACCTCTAAAAAATATATATATTACGAGTCAAATCAAACTCATTTTTTTCGTTCGTCAATGTAATCGAGTTCGATTTGAGAAGAGCTCGAACTTAAGTACTCGTATTGATTCGAATAACATCTCTAGATATAGGACGAGCCTATGACGACAATACGCACAATTTTTAAAAAATGTAATTACTTTTGAGTTCACGCATATACACATGTCAACTTATTTCTTTACTGTATACATACAAATTTACCTATCAAATTTAATATCTGTGTCCACCAAATTTATTATTAGACAAACGAAGTAACTTACTCTCTTTGTTCATCTATACGTTTTCATTTCGCCATTTTGATTTGTCCGTCTAAAAGCTTCCCAAATATTTTTTGAAAAATATTTTTTTATTTTTATACTTCACTTTATATCTGACTATTTTTCTCTCAAATTCTCAATCACATAACTTATTTAATATTTTTTCTTAATCGTTGTCTTAAAAGTAGTGAGAATCTTATATAAAGTTGTCGAGAAGGGTCGAAGAGGCGGGGCCACACCTTCAAAAGCCTTCAATTGTGTAATTTTATGTCAAATTAATTGTGTAAAAATATACAAGTATTTTTAGGAGTGAATAAAATTGGATGATGAAATTTCGAACTAGAACAAGACGGGGAGCGTAACGTCCCACGTCTGGACGTGTGAGTTCCAAAACAAACATGCGGTTGGTTCAATTTGATCATAAATTTCCAAAAGTCATTTTTTTATGATTAATAAAAAGGAAGAAACTTTGTAAAAAAAGAAAAAAAAAAAGAAGAAACTTTCTATTGTAATTTTCTTTTAAAAAAGCATCTTTTGGATTGGAGCACAGCTAGCTAGTGACCAAGATTGGGTCCAAATCGGTCTTAACACGCAACTGGTAACCCACCCACTCACCAATTAGCCAACTATAGACTCCGCGTGAACCAACCCTTTCATCTCAATCTCAACCCCTCACCCTTGATTCCGATGGCTTCCGCCGATGACCCAATCGACGCCGCCGCCGTCGCTATGTTCAACGAAGACGAAGACCTCCTAGAGGATGACGACGACGACGAATGTTTCGACCACGATGAAGACGATTCCACTTCTTCCGCCCCTGTCGCCGCTGATCGCCCTCCTCCGCCCACCTCCGCCGCTCAAGTCACCATCGCCGTCCACGGAATACCCGATCCACACCTCAGGATACTACCGAAACAAATAATTCAACCGGAAAATGCCATCATTAAAAAGCCGGCGATACTGGATGAGAGTCGCAAGCTTTTCCAGCGTTTGTGGACCGACGAGGATGAAATTGAGCTCCTCCAGGGGTTCCTTGACTACACAATGCAGCGTTTTGGGCCCAACAGTTCTACCCAGCACCACCACGATACGACGGCGTTTTATGACCAGATCAAGAGTAAATTCCAGCTTGATTTCAATAAGAATCAACTCGTGGAGAAGCTCCGTAGGCTTAAGAAGAAGTATCGTAACGTCGTCGGTAAATTTGGCTCTGGTAAGGAATATGTATTCAAAAGTCCTCATGAACAGGCCACTTTTGAAATCTCTTCTAAAATCTGGGGAAGCGTTGTTGCTCCGAACGGCTCCTCCGCCTTCCGTGCAGCCCCTGTCCCAATCGAAGAGGACGACGATGACCTGAACATTCCCAATTTTGCCGATTGTCAAAGCCCTAACCCTAATGGCATCGATATAAATTTCAAAACCCCACGCCCTAGGAAGAGGAACCGAGCTGGAGCAGTGAAAGTGGAGGACACGCAGCTGAATGCGGCCAATAGTAATATCAATATCACTCCAAGATCAGCGCCGGTGACGCCAGTGGCTGCCCCTGTGATGGGCGTGGGAATAACAGCAGGATCAGTCTCCAATGTTATTGAAGAGACTGTGAAGAGTTGCTTGTCACCTATATTAAAGGAGTTGTGTAATTCACTGAGTTCTAATCCGAATTCTAATGGGCAGTGCTATGGACATGGATTCGGATTGGCACAAAGTCCGTTGTCTTTGTCTCTTGGTCCTGCTATTGGTGGGGGTAAAACAGTGGACGAGAGGTGGAGGAAGCAACAAATATTGGAGCTGGAAGTGTTTTCTAAGCGGTTGGATTTGGTGCAGGATCAGATTAGAGAGCAATTGGAGGAGCTGAGGTCGGTGAGGAATTGATTAACATCTTTCTTTGGCAGTAGTTATTTCTCTTTAGACATATAGATTATTTAATGACTGTTGATAGATGTAGAACTGCAGATCCTGCTTAGACAATGCTTGGTGAATAACGAGTTTAAATTATTCAGCCCTTCACGGGTTACTCGTTTCTTTGCGTTAATGCTTGATAATTTGACGACTTATCAATTAGTATTTTGTAGTACTGGTTCTGGCTTCTTGATATGGGCTCTGGTATTTGTTTGTTAAGGCATTGGTGAAGGGAAGCAAGACAATCAAGGTTCAGAATCTTGTAAAATAAATAAGTAGTTGATTTTTATGTTTTGTGCATTGAAACTGTTATCACCGTTTGTGTTTTGCCGTTTCTTTCTAATCTGCTGAGTATTTGTTTGTTCATTACTTTTACATTTAGAAGCATGACATCACTGTTAAGTTTTGAAGTTTTACCACCCGGTCTTGTATGCTTTTTCATGATGAAGCCTTGTTTGGAGCTTATCGTAGAACACTATTACGTTGGAAAGGAAATGGAAAATCAGTAACACTGAGTTTTAACCAAAATTTGTTCTGTCTTTTGAGGGCACCAGTAGTTGGAACTGATGTGTGAATGCTCCTCCATATTATGTGTTTGCTGCCTTCACAGGATTCACAATCTTAAACGTCATTCGATTGAGTCTGATTTTGAAGTATTAGTCTGTTAGGTGGAGTTTGGACAGCCCTTCACAAGTCACCAACGTATATGTTTGTGCATATGAGTTGCCTTCAATCTTTGATACAAACATGGTGGGAATTTTTGTGCAGAGTTAACTTTGATTTTGTCTAATTGGTTGATTTGGTAGTTTTGTTTTGCCTCTGATAGTCTGATGTAACATGGGAATATGCCTCATAAATTGGAGTAAAATCTTGTGGTTTTATTTCACTTTATTTTGTGCACTCTAATCGCTTAGAGCGAGACATGTACAGTATTTATACATACTTCATTGTTGATGCTTTGGGATATGAAGGGTGGTAGTAGGTAGGGGTGTGCACCAGTTTGGACTGGAACCGGAATCTGTCCTAATGGATGGACCGGAGACCAGACCGTAACTAATCCGGTCCGGGTTTGGACCAGATTTTTTTAAAGAATTTTTTTCAAGTTTATGGAAGTTTATGGAAGCAAGAACAAGATTGATGAATTTGTGTATGAAAATTAAAGTGTTGCTCCTTATTTGATCTTTTCACCCTAAAAATAAATTAAATACGTTTTTTAAATTATATATTTGAAAAAATGTAATAGATTTCAACAATTTTACATCACATCTCCACCAATTACTTGATTTTAAAAAATTCCACCAATTACTTGATTTTAAAAAATAAGTGATGAGGTGGAATATATCAAAGTTAATCTTACCCATGTTTATTTTTTAACAATATATTCCATTGGTTTGACTGCAATTGTACATACAAGGAGGACTTAGATGTGGTGTGTAGGAAAAACCCACCAGTTATTTGGTTTAATGATCGTGTACTACTCCATCCGATCCCACCAGATATCCCACCACATATATTACTCTCTTCATCCACCAATGTAGTCTCATTGGGATGGATCACAAATTTTAAGGAAAATATAGATAAAATAGATAAAGTAAGAATATTATAGAGTATCGTGAGGTCTATTATAAATAAAGTGATTGTTTGTGAATAAAATTGATTACAAATTGAGTAACTAAGTGATGGTTGGAGGGTGATAGTTTTCATAAAATGTATGTCACTATATTTGGTGAACATAGAATATGAGTAAAATGGAACTACATTTCATCGACGGAGGGAGTACCATTTTGCGTTATTTATATTATCTGTTATACCTAACCTTTTATCTGTTACAGTATTTAATTATACTTTATCTATTATTTAATCCATACGTCAACAAATGAAGAAGGGAGTATTAGTTTTTATAGCTTAAAAAGACGTTCTAGAGTGTATCTGTTGATGTACTAATACGGGACATTGTTTAGATATTCTTACTATCAATCTTCAATTGTATGGAACACAATATAATATTATTTATTATTGTATATACTAAAGATGATCATTCATTTATCGAGTATGACAACCGTAATTCATCTCTCTCATAGTCTCACTAATGTTTATAAAAAAAAAAATTATTTATTTATTTAGTATGACAACAATTTAGATGATAAATGATCATCTTTATTTTTTCAATTAATATGATATATACAAAAGAGAACTATTTATTATTGAGCATGTCAACAACTTAGACACTAAATGGACATTTTTATAAGGTCGAATTATTCAGTTTGAATTTGTCCCCCACTTTATTTTATTTTTGTCTATTTTTTATTTAATCGAACAATTTAATAAAAATAATCATGTAATATTAATGAAAATTGCTATGGATTATAGCTGAAAAATGCAACACAATATTATAAAAAAGTGCAACACAATATTATCACCATTAAAAAAAAAAGGTGAAAAAAAATAAAGGTGAGATTTGAACAATTAACCTCAAATTCGAATTTTTAGCCTATTAATGCTCATGTGACATTTAAAATGTGGACTCAAGTGTATATTTACATTGAGTGCACACAAGTCCAACCCTGAAACAATAAGGACAAGGTTTCTTAAACAATTTCACCAATCTTTGTGCCTTGGTAAACAAAACTTGGATAATGAGGTAAGAATGTAAGATGCAAAATCTAACAGAAATCATCTACATTTTTTTCCCCATGTTTCAAACACATGAATAATTTGTCAACTTGAAGATACAATTATGAATAATTATATTTTTATAATTTATGTGTGCTCAACGGTTTACAAATTCTAATTAGACACAATCAAACTATGAAAGTAAGTATTAAAATAGACTTCAAACTCTACATCGGAGATGAATTTAATATATTAACAAATAAACAAGCATTTCCTTATTAATTTTTATAAACTGCAAAAAAATAAAAATAAAAATACAACAAGTCCGTGCGTACTATCAAATATCAATATAGTACAATCATATTAGACTTTGTACATATTATATTTTGAATATTGATATACAAATAAATACAATTCATTTTTATTTTTTTGGAATTCTATTTATTCTTTTCCTAATTTTTTTAATAAATAGTTTTGATTGCTCAATTTTTTTGATATATTAAAGATTTTAGATATAAAATTCTATTTTATTTACAAAAAAAAAACTATAAATATAATAAAATAGAGTAGAAATTACAAATATAAACAATAGATATAATGAAACCGAGTGAATATATAAATGAATAGAATCCATGTTTGAAACTTGGAATTGAATTGGAAGAGAATTAAACTAGTGATAGCATAAAATTCTAGAACTCATGAATTGAATCTCTCATCAATAGAGAGTAGGGTTTAGCTTGTAAAGCATAGTTGAGAGAATTGGTCTAATGAACGTAAGAAGAGGTACTTGAATTTCTTCTACTTCTTTGATTGCTACATACTCCTGTTTTAACTACACTAATAAAACTAGTGTAAGACCCGCGTTTTACGCGGGGTTGAAATAAATTTTATAATATATTTAAATATATTAATTAAAAGAAAATTAAAACTTGTATAGATTTATAATTTAGTTATTCTATTAAAAGATAAAAATGAAATATTGTAGCAATATAAATTACATTTATAAATTTACTTATAAAAAAAATTAATATAATAAATTAAGTATAAATTGCGGAAAACTTCCTTGTAGACAATTACATTCGTTATACGTACGGTTACCTATTTTTTTTCATTTGAACACTTTTGTTCTTAACTCTAGAGGCTGCAATATATAATTGTTCGTGTGTGTAAACACAGGTTTCAGAGGTTAGACGCCTACCATGTAAAAAGACTGACATAGACAACTATTTTAAGAACCAATGGGTAATTTTACAGATCAGAACACTTAAAAAAGTTGAAACATATATAGATTTGTAAATTTATTAGTCTGTTAAAAAAAGATACCAATATAGATTACATTATATATATGTGCATATAATATAACAAATAATTATAACTTATTTATAAAAAAAAAATCAATATACGAAATTACAAATTGCGGAAACTTCCTTGTAGACAACATTTGTTGTACGCTTACATACTTTTTTCATTTGAATATAGGCAAAAAAAAAAAATCAATCTACTCTTAATCTTGACTCTAAAGGCTGCAACATACAGTGGTTTCGGAAGGTAGACACCTACCATGAAAGAGATTGACCTTAACTTCTATTTATATATTGCAAAAAATAATAAAATTGGAAATTGTCTCCTTCAAAATTTTATGGGAGTCAGTGTCATCCGAAAAATAAATGTCATTTTCGAGATAAAAACTTTACTATCAATATTTATTCTCGAAAGAATTTGTGCTTTGATGATATGATTTTCAATTATTGTAACAATCAGTTTAGTTCTATTGCACAAACCAGACTTCATATCAATGTTCAATCGATTAAATAAATGTAAATAAATGTCATTATTGATAGTCGATTAATTTTCAATCGATTGAATATAAGAAATTTTGTTACCATTAATTAAATTTTTGTGTATTAATCAACAATCTTTATTTAAAATTTATTTTCATATAATTTGAAATTTGAATTTAAGAATATGTTAGATGGATAGATGAAATTCGATCGGTATTCGATTTTCTAAATTAAGTGTAATTTGAATTTAAGTAAATATTAATATAAATCTTTATAAATTGAATGTCAATAAATTTATTGATTGATTAAATTCAATTTTTAATTGAGTGAATATTACGAATTTAGTTTACCATTAAATTTTTGTGTATTAATTAGTCAATAATTTATATTTAAAATTTATTTTCATATAATTTTAAATTCAAAAAAAATGTTAATAAATGTAGATTGATCGATGAAATTTGATTTTCTAAATTAAGTGAAATTCAAATTATAAGTAAAGATTCATATAAATCTTTATGAATTGAAATGAATATACTTGTTGGATGAAGAGATTGAGATAATACATATTTGTAAATATATAATACTACTAAGAATTTAAGAAGAGATAGCGGATAGCATTAAACTTAGTTTTTGGAAAGGGTTGAAGGCACACAAAGTTATAAACTCTCCTCTTATTGACTGAAAAAGGGAACTATGGATGTGTATCGCTGGTTAAATCTTTGAACAATATCTATTCAGTTATTTCTCAACATCCCTTGTAATCGTCTCCGGTAGTTGTATTACCCCTGTACCAATCTTAATCTACCCTTAATACTAATTCTGAATCCTTTTCTGCTGACGTGGCTTTACGAAATGTCTTCATTCTATATTCCCTTAATTTCTGTAGTTTTAATATTTTTAAAATTTTAAAATTATTTTCTCTTTCCTCTAACTTCTCTCTTTCTCAACTGTTTTTTTATATAATTTTAATAAAAAAAATTTATTTTCATAATCTCACGTAATTACGCGAGTCTCATACTAGTTCTATATATTTGCAAACTTCTTCAATGCCACATGTCACAACCACACTTCTTCTACCTTAATCTCTCTCCTCTAAATCCTTTCATTTCAAAAATTCTTCACCCTCATTCATTTCATTCTTTTGCTTTAATCTTCACCGTTCATTTAAATGTTTAATCTTAACCGCTAAATCTTAATTCAATCTCCTATATAATAGGAGCATGTCTTTTTCATTTTTCTCAATTCACTTCATTTCTTTTCAAACATTCCTCAAAATACATTTTCTTTTTAAGTTGTAGTTTGTAATATTCATGTGAAATCAAACATTTAGGCACATTTTCTTTTAAGTTGTAGTTTGTAATATTCACATGAAATCAAACATTTCGTTTTTAGGGTTTGTAATATTACAGTAGTTGCTTCTCAAGAATTATTGCAGTAGTTGCGTCGGCAATTATTGCAGCAGTGGCGTCGGCGATTCCTTGCAGGGGCAGTAGTGACTTCGACGTGAAGAATATTTTTGTTTTGAGAAAGTGTGAGATATTGATGTTTGAGGAATTGAATAATGGAGAAATGTAGAAAAAATGTGTGAAGTTTAAAAAAATTGTTGTGATCAAAGTTGTCTTGAAGATTTGAAGAGTTCTATTAGATTATTAATATATTTCGTAGTATTTGTTTTTAATAATATCTTTTGCATATTTTTATAAATTTGTAATTGATGTAACACTTTTATTTTATTCTTGATCTTTATATCATTGTTTATTAATAATTTTCTTATAAATGAGAACATTGTAGGTATTTCAATATCATCAATTTTTTTTGAACACTGCATCACTTCAAATTTTCTTATCTAAATTCTCATTCTCTTTTATTCACGTTTTTTAAAATAACTTTAAACATAAGAGAAATTAGTAATGGAAGGACATAATTTAATAGCCCTCCCCAAAGATAATTATGTAACGGCAATAAGTAATCAATTTTTCTCAACAATTACGGTTCATTGCAAAATATACTCCCTCCATAAGTGTCAGTAGAAATATAAATTTCATTTTTAATTCTCTTTCAACTATCTTCTTTCTCATTCAAGTCATCTAAAAAAATTACTTTTAAATGTATATCTTTAAAATAAACTTGAAGTTTAAATTTTAATTAACTTTAAAGGAGGTCAACTCATTTATTTAAAGAAAACTACTAAATTGAGTGGATACAATAAATGAAACTTTCGATTTTAAAATCTTAATAATAATTGGAAAATTTTGTGTGGTTAATACTAATGAAAGTTATTGTGGATTGTACTCTAAAGAATACGTACAATCAACTAAAATTTTGCGTGGTTAACATTACACTCTTCCTCACTAAATTCGTACTATATAGATACTTCTTACTAAGGGGGGTGTATTCAATTGAAATTCTGTTGGATTTTTTTGGACTTTTAAAATCTGGAGGTATTCAATCCAGATTTTTAAAAGTCTTTCAAAATTTTGAGGTATTCAATACGGATTTTAAAAAGTCTTTAGAAATCTTTAGCTATTCAACAATCTATGATTTTAATACTCTATGGATTTCGTTGGATTCTCTTTCAAAAATATAAATAAATTTCACTAATCAAAATCTCTTCTAAAAAGTAGAGATTTCAACGGATTCTCTTAGAAGACTCTGAAAGAGAAGAAAAAAAAAACTGTGTTAACTATATTCTTTGATAAGCATGACAGATTCTTCACCACCATTATTATCGTGAAAAAAATTACATCTCTATATTTTAAAATTATGTTATTTCTTTAAAAATTATAGTATACACCAATAATATCTAATCGACGTCAATTCCCCATTACGTGGTGTTCGATATCATCTAAAAGATTTTGGTGGTCAAGGTTCGATATCATCTAAAAGATTTTGGTGGTCAAGGTCATCACCCCAGAAATGCAAGTATTCAATCGAATTTTTGGTATTTTCAAATTGCAATTCACAAGTTCGCTGGATTACATAACTTTCTTCGGAAAGAAATTCACAAGTTCGCTGGATTACATAACTTTCTTCGGAAAGAAGGTCACTCTGATGAATTTCCAGTCGAATATAAAGAAGATCAAGATTCACCACATCTCGACATGAAATGAAATAGGAAAATTTGGAATTGCTTTCTCTCTGAAAGACAAATAGTACTGCTAACTATGTGAAAATGAGGCCGAGGTATAACTGTGATGAAAATGAAGATGCAATAAAAAAATGTGTATTTCAGAATCCTGTCAAATCTATAAAAATCCATATTGCCGTAGAGTCTATGAATTTTCTAAATTCACTGACTTTTTAAAATTCAAAAAAATCCAACATAATCTGAATTGAATACACCCCCTAAATAAATGAGTGATTATTTTTATATCTCAACCCGTTTTTTTTACATTATTATATCATAATTTAGATTAAATGGAATGTAATAACGTATTATATATATGTACAACTTTCGGTTGACACATTCAATTATAATAATAAATACTGATTGTCTAATTTCAAAGTAAATACATATGGTTCGAAAAGAAAAGTAAATACATATGAATTGACACGTGCTTAAATTAGTTGGTTTTAATGTAATTGGAGGATTGATACACAATTTGCTCAATTAAATCACATGTATCATAAAAATTAAAAAAATATATTTAATTATGGTTAGTTTTATATATATACCCAACAATTAATACATGCGTTAGTTGGGTTTAAAGTAATTGGATGATTGATACACAATTTGCTCAATTAATTAAATGACATGTATCATAGAAATTAAAATATATATTTTATTATGGTTAGTTTTATAATATATACCCACGGCAATATATATGTTACTTATGCATATTTTTAGGAATTATTGTTTTATAAATTATCATATTTTTAATTAAAAAAAATAATTAAATTTTATATTTAGATTATGTTTAATCAAGACATATTATACATAGATCGTGAATAGAGAATAAGGAGCGAATCCGATCGTTGCTTTTGGAACGGGTATTTTCAACTTGAATGGAGCCATATGACTGAATGCTGGAGTAGTAGGTGAGGAAAATTTCTGCATGTAAATTCAAATCAATATTAGAGATCTATAACATAAATCATACTTGTTGATATAATGATATTGAAGGATCATAATAGATTTTACAATCATCAAAAAATGAAAGTTAACAAAAATTATGTCAAAACTAAAAGTTAAAGAGAAAATCGAATCAATATTAGAGATCTACAATATAAAGAAAAACTAAAATCCATGTTCTATAATATACCAAAACTAACCATTGAAAGTGGAGAATACACCATTAAAATGAAGGGAGAATGAGACTTGCCTATATGAGATGAGATTAAATTACAAATTAGAAAAAAGCGTGAAAGATTGAGGGGATGAAATGAAAGAATGAGATGTGATATTATATTGGAAATAAGATTAAGATCGAACAGTCAAGATTAATTCGTTTAAATGAACGGTGAAGATTAAAATAAAAAAGTGAAATAAATTAGAAGGGAGAGATTTTGAAATGGGATGTTTTGAGAAGAGAGAGGTTAAGATAAGAGAATAATATTGTGACATGTGGCACTTTAAGAGTTTGCAAATATATATATATATACTAGTGTAAGACCCGCGTTTTACGCGGGGTTGAAATAAAATTTTAATATATTTAATTTTAATTTATTAATTTCTTAAAATATACTATATAAATTTTTTTATTCTATTAAAAGATAAAAGAATATAATAAAATGGTGTAGTAATATATACTAAATTATTTATATAAAAAATAGTATGGAGTAATAGAAAAGAGAATTATAAATTTATTTATAAAAGAAATTAATATAATAAATTACAAACTGCGAAAAACTTTTTTGTGACGTTTACAAATTTTTTCATTTGTCCGCGTGTAACATGTTAACTAATAGAATAGAGTTAACAAATAATTAAATTTAACAAATCACTTATAACTTAACATTATAATTGGGGTTTAACCACTTAATGAACATACTTAAGTGATATAAGTATATAATCGTTCAAAATCTGAATTATCATTTTTTTTAGAGGAATCTGAATTATCATTTAACTCGACTATTTGAACAGATTTGAAACATTGATTCGAATAAAATGAATAAACGCAAACTTTCCAAACAAAAAAATCGTTCAACACTGTGGCCAAGGCACCTTCTTCAAATCGGCTACGTTTTATTTCAATTCATTCATTTCAAAATCGACTCTTCATTTCTCCTATGCTTCAAATATCTCTGTAGAACATGAAAGGGTTCCTCTTTCAAAATAGTATGCCCACAAAATTACTTTGTCAAAAAAATTATGTCAATTATTTTTATGTGGTGTAATACGCCATTCGATTTGAAAGTAAATCGAAACATCGAAACGAAATCCTTTCAAAATTGAAAAAAAAAATATCTACTCTAAAAACCCTAGTTTTATTCTTTTAAAATCGATCAACAAAGCATCAAAATGTGACTGAAGATGAGCTTCAAAAACTACAAATAGCATAGATATCAAACTAAAATTAAAAAATTACTGTAAGTTTCACTATTTTTTATATATTTTTTAATATTATTCTTTCGATTTTATTTTTATTTTATTTTTTGTATAGAAGAACTTGTAAAGGTGTAGCAGCAAAATTGGTTAAATTTTGAATGCCCTAGTAACAGAGTTTTTTTTTTTTCATTTTTTGAATATTATTTTTTCGATTATTTAAAAAAAAAAATCCTATAGAAAAACTTATAAAGGTTGTATAGCAGAAATTTTTGATTAAATTTTAAATGCTCCAAATCGAACGAAAATGAAACAGAAAGTATACCAAATGGTAATTTTAGATTAATATAGATATTGTTTAAAAAATATTTAAATTTATTCATTTTTTTAGCAATCGCATATTTCCTTAAACTTATTCTATGTTCTTGTTTCATAGATTTTGAACGGCAAATGGCATAGGGTTGAAATTAGGTCGGGTACGGCCTAACCTATTAAGGGCCTTGTTAGACCTAGTCTATTTATAATATGAGTCGGGTTAATTTTTTTAAAAAAAAAAAGTCAATTAGACTTAAAATTTCCTATTTAAGATTATCTATTATATTTATATATATAATTTTAGTACTTGAGAAATCGTTATAATGTTTATATTTAAACTTCTCATCGTTGTAATACATTTGTTTTGATCGTGAATTTTATTTACAACTTTAAATATTGAACTGTGTTTTATATTGAATATATTTTAACAGGCTTCTAAAAGACTGGTATGTGTACCTATTTACTTAAAAGGTCATATCAAGACTATAAAAAAAAATTCTATCACAAATAACTTAGGTTCAATATTTATAAACCAGACCCAAACTTTTTCATGTAAAGTTTAGTCTAATCCAATTTATTTCCACCCCTAAAATGAGGCATCAAACTAAAGTGCAAGATTGATCGATATAGATTATAGATAATGACATGTGCTTAAAATAATTAATTAATAGTCAAGAATAATGAATGAGATTTAATTGAAAAAATTATGGAAGACTTAAATTTAATGTCATAGGTTAAAAATAAGTATCTAATAAATACTAAATATCAATAAATATGAATAAACTAATGAAATTGAAATTCCTAAAATTTTGAAAATTCTTTATACGTGTATATAACTACTTACACTAAAAAAATTGTGATTATTGCAAATATAAATTGAAAGATATGATGTATTTTTAATTAATAAAACTAATATATGAATTAGACAAATTAAAAGCGTGGTCAATTATAAATGTTACAAAAGAGTTATATATATCAAGTTCCATAATTGTCATTTTATGATATATTAATTAAGGCAAATATATATAAACTTACAATTATTTCATTAAAATTAACTATTCATTTCATAAAAATATATGCAGAATATTAATTAATATATATATATATAATTGCAATTATTAATAACATATATATTTATATATATAATTTAAAATTTAAAATTTAAAATTTAATTAAATACAAATATATGAGTCAAACTTTATTTATTTACATGCTTTGATGATAATCACTTTATTTTAATCACTAATATGTTTGTTTTGCTCATATAGATTACATGTTGATGTATACTTATTCACTAATATACATACTTTATTTTCACTGTATTATGACTTCCATTTGTGTTAGTAACAAATATTGTATTAATTACTCAAACAAACACTTGACTAAAGTAAAAAAATTGAATGCAGAAAATATAGACTAAACTTAATGTTTGATCTTGATCTTTAGCATAGACATAGTAGATATTAGAAAATGAAGAACTTATATAACATGTATTCTACGACATAAAGAAAGTAATTAACCTGCCGAAATTAAGGGATTTAATTGAGTAAATTTTGGAACAATTAATTAAATTACACGTGCTTAAAATAATAGAATATTTAATGTGAAGAAATATAAATGACCGTGAAGTTTTATTTCCAAAATTTGATAAATTATTTCCATAAATTTTGATAACTGAAATAATACATATATACATGAGTGAAGGAAATAGTTGAATATAATTATGATTTGGATTTAGGTTTAAAGTACCATTAATTGTCACGAAAGATTTCTATATTCAATTTTATTTAATTGACTGAAATTAGAATTAGATGTTCGATTTCATTAATTAATGAATAGAAATGTATATAAGTAAATAGAGGTGAATTCCATATAATTAGGTAGCTGGTCTCTCATTAATTTCCATTAAATAGATAACAGTTTAATTACAATAATTAGGTAAACAAATTAATTTGATTGTTAAAATAATAAAAAATATACAATTTTCCTAAATATAGCTAACTAAATTAAAATAAATAGACATAATTTAAGAAAATAGTTCAACATAATTACTAATTGGTTGCGTAAAAATTTATGTAAAGATAATATATTATTTTTTGTATATAAATATAATTAAATTAAAAAAAAACTCAGAATATTTGTTTCATTTAAAATCAGATGTATAATTACAGTCCAAAATTTATACATAATTGACTTCTTTAATTCAATTTTCAAATGTTGGTAAAAATTGGTGCTAAATTTTAGGAATGAGTTATTTTAATATTAATCCTTGCATAATTAATTGATCTAGATTGCAAATAATCAAGTGTACAAAATTAAAAAAATCTTGATATTAACTTTCAACCATTTATTTTTTGTAATTGATTTATATCATTATTCTCAGTAATTGATTTGTAAAATTTTCAGTAGAGAGATAAGTATTTTCCATTTGAATTTGGAGTAAGAATTGGAATCAAATTTCATTCAAAATTAAATCATGGACAACTCACCATCTTGAATTCAACTCTCATTAGAATTTAGACTCCAAAATGTATAATCAAACGATTTCATTAAAAATTGTATACTGAAATCAATAAAATTGTATACATGAACTGTTTCCGATAATATTACAAACATTAAAAGAAATTACAAAAATTAATACATTACAACATAATTTAAACTAAAGATGTTGATATTCTTCACTAAAACGTATGTTATTATTACACAGACATTGTTTATCTGCATTTCTCCATCCATATGGTATTAAATTTGATATTCTTCTTCAAATCTAACAAAATTGTTCTTCGTAGATCAATGGAGAAGTGAACTCAAGAGATCGACATTTCCTGACAAAATCATTCATATTTGATGAATAGCTAGAAAATAAAATTACACGAAAAAACAAAATCAAGAGAAATGAGGGAGATTTAAAATGGATGGCCGAAATATTTTCTATGCGAATAGCCGGAATAAAATTGACCGACGAGTTGGAGAGGACAAAGTAGAAAGATTAAAACTTGAATGATTGAAATGAGAAGGTGTTGAAGTTTATATACGAATAAAAAATAAGAATAAAGGGTTGAGATCATTTGTATAGAATCAAAGGCTGAGATTATAACTTAATCTATAGATATGATAAGAATGGAGCAATTTTAAAATGGAGGAATTTGGAGAGGAGAGAGATTGAAAGAATGAAGGAGATTGTGACACATGTCACTTAAAAATTTATAAATATATAGAATTAAGATATATAGATATTAGAAAAAAAAAAGGATTCATTTATGTTTAACAATTTTATTCTAATTAATTCAAAAGATAAAGTTTCAATCAAAAGATTTAGAAGTACCCATCATCTACATAAGCAAACATGCAACACCTTGATTAAACTAACTACACCACGAAACCACTTTTGATCAGTTTTCACATTTTGGATATATATTTTGTGTGTCACCACAGGCACCGAGTCATCATAATCCCAATATTAGTAGCTATACTAATCCCATTAAAATATCCTGCCTAGTAAACAAGGGATATCTTGCTATAAATTATCTTTTTTTTTTTTTTTTGAATTACATTAAATACCCATCCCTTATCCCCTTTCCATGACTCAAACCAGGATCTACGGCCTAGGTAGTGGTGCTCTATCCCACTTGAGCTATAAATTATCTTTGTTCCATTCATTTCTCATGCTATCCAATTTCTTTGCCTCGCACATAAAATAAAAATAATATTCAAAAGTTAATTATTTAAATAGAATAAACATATATTTTGTTAGAGATGTTTATTAAGGCCGGACTAACCGGGCTGGCCCGTTTAACCCTAAAAAATACAGTGTTAGGGTTCATGAATTATAGGCCCATTTAAAATTGGGCTTTTTTGATTCGGACCGATTAGCCCGTGGGCTAAACCGGGCCAGCCCGCTAGCTCGAGTTGTTACCTTTTTTTTTTTTTAAATAAATAACCTAAGCACAAATTTTGGGTCATTTGACCAATAACTATAACTATAAGCATTAAGAAGCCTCTTATCATCCATTAGTCATTATTACTCCGTACTATTTTTCAATGAGTTCTAGAATTGTGTTTAAATTATACATTTTTTCTCATTTACTGATCATTAACTAAATTATTTATTTTTCTATTTTATTTGCTTGTTGAACGTGCTAATTGAGACCTTTAATTTTAAAAGAAAAAAAATTATTGTAGCCCGTTAGTGGCCCGTTTAGCCCGTGACCCGCTAGGGTTAGGGTTGGGTCCCAACAATTGTAGGCCCGTTAAATATGAACCGATTAATGCCCTAACCCGTTTAGTCCGTAGCCCGATAGACATCTCTATATTTTGTGAATAAAAAAATATGTATGATTAAAATTTTACTGAAGGGAGAGAGAGAGTATATGTGATAATAAAATTTTCTAATACCCTATTTGCGTTAATTAGTCTAATAGATTTGGACCAAACTTGTTCTCTCATTTTTAACAATTCAATTGTTTGATAGGTTCATATAATCCCATGTTGGATTATTTTATTTTTATACAAAACTACCATATTGTCCTCGTACAAATTGAAATATACCCATTTTAACATGTTAATAAAATATTATACGCATTTTTTTTTTTGAAGCATTCATGCTTTAAAACCTTACAGATCGTCGTCGTTGCCTGTATGGTTTGATTTTGCACCACCCATTTTATATATGGGTCTATTTCTCCTATTTCGTCGTCGTCGTTTCATTTCATATAGAAGGTTCAATCTCTATTTTGGTGAGTTTGTATGAAAATATGCTTTAGAATGAAAAAACACTTGACCATTTAAAAGCTATAGTAGGAAATTAGAATTTGAAGAGTTTTGTGAAAGCTTTCTACAAGTCATAAGCTCGTACGAAAAGAAAGACTTTGTTTTAGACATTTATGTTCTCATTAACTATTGTATTTGAGGAATAAATATTTTTATTTGTAAAAAAATATGCATATTAAATTTGAATGTACGAGCCATAAAAAAATACTTACGTATATAAAGTTTGGGCACACTTAGAGGTGGGTAAATATACAGAAATTTTGGTATACCAAGCTTTTTATACCGAAAAATATCAAAATTATCACTATTCATATCGTACCGAAAATTTCAGTACAGCAACGGTATGGAAAATGATCATACCGCGGTATTTCGGTATGAAACGGTATATCGATATACCGAAATATCGAAATCTTAATAAAATAATAATGGGTTATAAACTAATAAGGTCATTTCACTACTAGTTTTTTCTAATAAAACCTACACCATAAATTCTTGTTTAATAGAGTCAAAATTTGAATTTTTTGTCAATTATGCCCATCCACCATATTTTGAAATTTTGAATTTATAAAATAGACAATTATTAGTCAACTAAACATCCAATCAATTATTAAATGCAATTTTTCGAATTCCAGAAAATCTATTACTTTCTAAAATTTAAAAATTTTCCTAAAAGGTAGGTCTCTCCATTTATTTCGTTTAATTTTGTTAAGTTAAGGGATTTTGGAAATCTGCATTTCAACCCACGTATATGCAGTGTCGAATGCATATTCATATGAACTTGTAACCTTTTAACTATAGAACCACGTAAACTATCAACGTATATGCAGTGTAGAATGCATATGCAGTGTCGAATGCATATTCATATGCAGTGTCGAATGCATATGCATATTCATTCGATTGAAATATGATACTATTTTGCATATCACTTATAAATAATTCAAATCATTTCTTAAAATTAGATTAAAATAGGATAACTATTTTGCATATAAGTGGTTTATCAAATGAACACATTGTATTTGCAATTATAAGTGTTTCATCAAGATCAAATACAATGCCAAGACATCTGAGATTGCATGGGCCTATGAATGCTACAAGAAAGAAAATATTTACACCAACTGATCTCCATCATAAATAAATAAATAATTTACAGTCGCCGATGGTCGTCGCTGCCGCTCGATCACCACTACCACAACCTTGTATCATTGGCACTCAAAACCTTTTCAAATAATGGAACTATGATAGAATTCGAGATGGAAAACAATAAAATTAAGAAGTACACAGAGTAACAAAAATTCTAATAAAGTGGTTAGCTTAAAATTAATTACAAAAAGAAATGGTTAGGCAAGGATACTCTCCAGATATTTGTTGCAACTCCTGATCAGTTATTCGAGGCCAATAACGGGGAAGCAATTGATATTCTGGGAGGGTAGTAAACAGTCATTTTCAGCCTTGTCACAGGATTGTGAAGGTCCAATCCTTTCAAAATTGTGATCGGTACAATTTTCTGTCGAAGAACGTGCTGTGATTGTACAAATCGAATAGGTATTTGAAGAAGCAACATGAGACTCTGCAATTTTGTCATTAATATTAAAACATCACAGGAAATAACAAAATCGACGAAAAAAATTCAAAAAATAAAATTAAAACTAAGCAGCTCAGCGCAACAATTCTAATACATTTTATGTATATGCTTCATACAATCAATCAGTAGACAAAAAAAATCAATACTATCAAAATCAACCCACATTTCTTCTACGTCATTGCACTAAATCACGAAATTGCTGCCAAGAAATTGATAATATAACATGGCAAAACTTTCATACTCTGTCTTTTCATTCCGCAGATCTAACACTAAAAACAATACGGCTTTTATGTTCGACGAAAGTTCAAAGGAAAGAAATCAACAGTAAGACTAACCTTGTTCCCCGAAGAGATCGTAGGCCTTCGGCTAGGCGGCGATGGCTCGCGGTCGATAGATCGACGCATCGGAGTCGAGGGGGTTGCAGATCGGCGGTGTTCACGAGGCTTTCTTCTTCGGCCACTTCGTCTTCCTCGGCGAGTGCGGCGGCAAAGCAACGACGGCGGTCAAGATGCTGCTTCGTCTTGGTTTGGGCGGCGGCAACAACTCCCCAAACGGCACAAATCTGTCCGCCTTGGTCGTCGCTTCGACTTCTCCGACCATGGCAGATCAGCGGCAACACCTCCACACACGACACAGATCGGCGACCATGGAGGGGGCGGCGGGGAGGCCGTGGGTAGCGACGCCGCGTGGGAGATGGAATTGCAGACTGCGGCGGTGGGAAAGGGGCGGCGACAACCGAGGGGATGGTGGGGGAGGGAGCTAGGGTTTTAATTTTGATTTTTGTTGAATGAGGAGAATGAATTAAATGAGTATAGGATTCTTATTTATTTATATAAGGGTATTCTTGTATTTTTAATTTTATTTTGACTCTATTAGAAAAATATACATATTGGTGTCTCTATTAGATTAATGGGTTATAATAGTGGACTTATTAGGCAATAATCTCAATAATAATTTTATATTATTTTTAAATTAAAATAACTTTAATTATTACAGTAAAACATAAATAAATAAATAAACATTAAATAATTAATTTCGGTATAAAACAATGCTTCAATATTTTCGATATGAATTGATATACCAATATAAAATGATGGTTTAATATTTTCGATATGAATTGATATACTGATATGGTATTGATAATATACCAATATACTGAAATTACGGTACGATATCAGTATGAATTTTTACATACCGAAAATTTCGATATACCGAGATTTCGGTACGGTAAAGTATAAACTTTTTCAATATTGAAATTTTCGATATGATAACGGTATGGTTCGATATATCAGTATACCGTACCGAGCCACCACTAGTCAGACCCCATAAAACAACTTTCGGATTGGATTACAGCTAGACCTAGTCACCTAGGGGCATGTTTGTTTTGGGACTCACCCGTCCGGACGTGGGACGTAACGTCCCACGTCCTTGTTCTACTTCGGGATTTCACATCCGGATTTCCCCATCCAACTACACTCATTCCTAAAAATATCTATACATCCTACTATTACATCCCATCCAACACTCTTACACAATTTGATTTGACATAAAGTTAAATCTCATCCTACTCAAAATCCCAAAACAAACACACACAATTACTATTCATCAGGATTTCCCCATCCAGGATTTCCACGTCCAGGATTTCCCCATCCTACATAATCCCAAAACAAACATACCCCTAGTGACTAGATTGGGCGTATTGCTGAGTTGGCTTCACCCAAATCGGTCTACACACGCAACCGTAAACGCACCCACCAATTAGCCAACAACACACACCGCGTGAACCCTCCCGTCTTAACCACACCCCCTCACCAGTCGCCACCCCTACCCTACATTTTACTCCGATGGCCACAGCCGATGGTCCCATCGACGTCGCAACCGCCGCTATCTTCAACGAAGACGAAGACCTCCTAGATGACGACGACGACGACGAATGTTCCGACCACGATGAAGACGATTCCACTTCTTCTGCCCTTGTCGTCGCTGATCGCCCTCCTCTCTCCACCTCCTCCGCTCTAGTGACAATCGCCGTTCATGGAATACCCGATCCCGACCTCAGGCTACAACCAAAACAAATAATTCAACCGGAAAATGCCATCGTTAAAAAGCCGGCGGTACTGGATGAGAGTCGCAAGCTTTTCCAGCGTTTATGGACCGATGAGGATGAAATTGAGCTACTGCAGGGATTCCTAGACTACACAACGCAGCGTTTTGGGCCAAACGGTTCTACCCAGCACCACCACGATACGACGGCGTTCTATGACCAGATCAAGAGCAGATTCCAGCTTGATTTCAATAAAAATCAACTCGTGGAGAAGCTCCGTCGGCTCAAGAAGAAGTATCGTAACATCGTCAGTAAATTTGGCTCTGGTAAGGAGTATGTATTCAAAAGTCCTCATGAACAGGCCACTTTTGAAATCTCTTCCAAAATTTGGGGAAGCGTCGTTGCTACAAACGGATCCTCCGCCGTCCATTCCGCTATTGTCCCAATCGAAGAGGACGATGATGACCTTAACATCCCGAATTTTACCGATTGTCAAAGCCCTAACCCTAATGGCATCGATATAAATTTCAAAACCCCGCGCCCTAGGAAGAGGAATCGGGCTGGAGCAGTGAAAGTGGAGGACAAGCAGCCGAATGCAGCCAATAGTAATATCAATAACACTCCACGATCAGCGGTGGTGACGCCAGCGGCTGATTCGGCGATGGGCGTGGGAATAACAGCAGGATCAGTCTCCAATGTTATTGAAGAGACTCTGAAAAGTTGCTTGTCACCTATATTAAAGGAGTTGTGTAATTCACTGAGCTCTAATCCGAGTTCTAATGGGCCCTGCTATGGACATGGATTCGGATTGGCACAAAGTCCGTTATCTTTGTCTTTGGGTCCAGCTATTGGTGGGGGTAAAATGGTGGACGAGAGGTGGAGGAAGCAACAAATATTGGAGTTGGAAGTGTTTTCTAAGCGGTTGGATTTGGTGCAGGATCAGATTAGAGAGCAATTGGAGGAGCTGAGGTCTGTCAAGAATTGATTGACATCTTTCTTTGGTAGTAAGTATGCTACTTATTTTTCTATCACTTTTCTTTAGACATTTGATCTTATATATAGATTATTTAATGAAGAACTGCAGATCCTGCTTAGACAATGGATTGGTGTATAACGAGTTTAAATTATTCAGCTCTTCATGGGTTACTCATTTTCTTTGCGTTAATGATTGATTATTTGGCGACTAAATGTTCGTCTTCTAGTTCTGGCTTCTTGATTCGGGCTCTGGTATTTGTTTGTTAAGTTATCGTTACAGCTACTACTATTCAATTCATGTGATGGGAAACAAGACAATCTAGGTTTAGAATCTTGCAACACATATAAGTAGTTATGATGTTTACTGCATTGAAATTGGTATCACCATATTGTGTCTTTTAATCTGCTGAGTATTTGTTTGTTCATCACTTCTACATTTAGAAGGCATGACATCAATATTTACTTTTAAAGTTCCCAGCACCTTGTCATTTATTATTTTTTATGATGAAGCATTGTTTAGAGGCCCATCGTATAATGATTTTAAGCTTTTACCTTGACGAGGAAATGGAGAATCAGTTATGTGACTCAAAATTGTTCCATCGTGATATTCTTAGGCTGCTGTAAATAGCAATTTTACTTTGTCTTTTGAAGGCACCAGTAATTGGAATTGAACATAAAATCGCGTGATTTTTGAATGACCCTCCATGCATAATTATATTTCTGTCTCCATCCTTTGAATGAAAACTTGGTGCATTTAGCTTTTCATATATTTGTCTTCTCAAAAAAAAAAAGACCACTTGCTCGTATTCACACACTCTAATTGTTGTAGAGTGAGACATATACAATATTCTTATACACACTTCATTGTTGATGCTTGAGGGTGGTAGGCTGAAGAAATGGCTTTCTTGCTCATTGTGACATTATTGTACCTGTTTCAGCACAATATCCACAAGTGTCAATTTGGCCCAGTTTTAGTGTTAGGATTGGCATAGCTTTGTTACATTCGCTTTTGTTGAGATCTTTGTTTAGTTTTTAGTATTGGATTTGTGTTGTGATTTTTGTGCCCTTTATGTGTGGGTTTAGTTGCACTCCTTCCCTGTATATATAGGAGTATAGTTGTTTGTTGTAACTGGGTTGTTAATGAATAATTTTGGGTTGAACCCTCTTCGTGTATCTCTACGGTATTCTATTTGTGAATCAACGTCTCGCTATGTATTCTTGGTGTTACGCTATATCCTGCTGCATCACTAATGTTTTGTGAATACCAATTACTTATTGTGTTTTAAGTCAGTTGTTCAAACTAAATACAACTGACAATGTGAATTATTTTGAGAGGGTAGGGAGTTCATTAACTTTGCTTCTACATTGTTTGTTGTGATTATAACCTATTAACCTTGATGTATGAGTTGAAAAAATGGCGATTAATGTTTGGTAATAATCAGTTGAAATAAGTTATTTCCATAACCAAGAATTATAACTCTTGTATGGATGTTGTTATTACGTAACTTTGGAATGAGATGTACCTTTGGGTAAAACACTCAGAAATGGTCAAGTGCAACATTTTTTCTTTCTTTCTAATTTACGTATTTCCCTTTGGATGGTTTTTTCTTTAATGTTTTGTTTTGGCTTTCAATTCATCACTTTTTACGTACTACTCCTATTTAGCATTATTTCTGATCGAATTCAATTATTAGAGGTTCTCAATTTATTTATTTATCTGGTTCTCAATTTAGAGAACATGTGAAGACAATAAAAGTAGAACAGCACTTGTGTAATTAACATTTTTATCTGGTTCTTAACTACTGTCATAATTAACATTATTTCTCGAGGCTTTTATCAATTGGCTCGCAAAAAGGTCGTTAATTTTTTTAAATGTCTAAAAAAAACTTTATAAACACTTGAGATAAAATAAAGAAAATGTTCGTACATTTTGAAAAACATGTCATACATACTTAAATAAAATAATAATGTGAGCTCATTATTTGAAGACGTTTGTGGGAATTTTTTTATTAAAATTTATTTTTAAATAGTTTTTGATTGGCTTTATTTAATTACGTCTGAAATATTTATCATATTTACTTGATTCAATATTAACTAAAATTAAATATAAAATCGAAGACAAAGTTCTATAAATCTTAAATCCCAACTTAGAAGATAAATCAATTGTCTTTTAGAAAAAATAAATTGTGATTAATACAAATTAATTTAAACAAAATTTAGAAAAGGGAAAAAATTCATAATAAAATTCAAGAAAAAAATTGGCTTCGCCCGGACTCGAACCGGAGACCTTCAGTGTGTTAGACTGACGTGATAACCAACTACACCACGAAACCACTTTTGACAAGTTTTTACTTTTTAAAATAATATAATAAATTTTAAAAAATCATCACAAATATGATACTCCAGTAAATGGTTAGTTTCTCTCTAATGGAGGGAGTCTTACAAACTCACCACTGCTGCCGAATCTGATTTTCATATTTCTCGCCTCTCTGCGCCTGCTGATTTACTAGGGTAATTCGAAATTATATTCTCTCTGAATTTGATTTTTTTACCGTTTTTCAACTTGATTTCTGCTGGTGGAAGTTTGGCACGCTCAATTTTGTGATTTCAGTGTTGATAGCTTCTAATTTACAGCAATGTTGTAAGTGAATTGCAAATTTTTCACAATATGAATACTTCCAAATCAAAGTAGTTTCAAATTCACAGTCAAATCAAATCCTCCATTCCAAAAGCTGCTTAAGTGATTTGTTTCTTTTTCATGAAATGAGGGGAATAATATGTATTGCCTATAATACAGTTAAGTACAAGTTACCATTTTATAGGTATATCTGTTTATCAGGCTTTTTCATTTTTTGATTTGGGAAAATAAATCTCAAGGTTCAATGCTTGACAAAATATTTCAGTGACCTGTTGCATCTACCTTTTGTCTGCTATTTCAGTGATGAGTTTGGCATGGCGTGGATAGCATTAACCTTATCAGTACTTGTGCTCTGGTTTGCTTCTCTCTGCAAAGTTTTTCTTGGATCTTCCTCCTCCACCTCAAAAACAACGTTCTTAGATGGTGGTAATTCATTTTCTTATATGTAATACTATAAACTGCAGTATTATAACCGTGGTTCTTGATGATTTCTTTCTCTCTAAAAAAACCATTTACTGTCCCTAATTGGCTGTCCTATATGATTTTTTCTTTAGGGGTAATTTCTTTTACTAATCTGTTTTTATTTTCATGTTGACTTGCTTAATGCCAGATAGGAGTTCTAGAAGGAGAAATGTGTTATTGGTTATTGCACATCCTGATGACGAGTCTATGTAAGATTTGAAGTTTAAGTATTGTAATTTGATAAGAGGGAACCTTTTAACTGAAGATTATCAGAATACCATGAATGATGAATATATTTGAAGCCCTACACTAGAGTCAATTTGTGGATGAAATTACATCTTCTCTATATGTTGTCCTGCTTGACCCATGTTGGTACTTATACACTACTTAATTATTTCGCACTGCAGGTTCTTTGCTCCGGTGATTAACTTCTTGATTTCAAGGAGTCATAATCTACATGTACTCTGCATGTCAACTGGTAATGCTGCCACATGACATATATCCTCTCCAAAACCAACTTTATATGTTTTTCAGTATGTGTCACTATAATGGGCACTAGTTGTTTGTTATCCAATGAATTAGGAATGTAGATGGAATTGGGTTTATATTAAGCCATTGGTTTTTGGTTAGATATCATGAAACTCGTATCCTTAGCTTATTTGAGATGCTGATATAACAGAACAGAATGGCTTTGATGACTACTGAATCTCTTTGGATTATGCTGATGAGTTCACAGAAATTGAAGCATCAATATTTTCTGCCTAAACAACTGTGGTTGTTCTTTAAAATAGAGATTTGAAGACTGACTGACTTTGGCTTTCAGAATTCTTGATCTTCTATCCAAGTTAACTAACTTTGGTTGTTCAGTACATTCTTTTTATGGAATGTTGCTCTTAGATGAGAATATGTCCAGTTTCTAATGATCGGACACTTGTTATTACAGGCAATGCAGATGGCATGGGAAGTATCAGAAAAGAAGAGCTTTACCTGGCCTCTGCTATTCTGAAGGTTTTTTTTTTTTTAAACGTTATCGTTATCTATATGCAAAAAACTACCTGTATTATCTGTTGGAGTTGTAACTTCAGTGATACATTTCTTGTTTTTACTAATTAAAGAGAATTTTCTATATATTTCAATAATAATTTCTGCTGGCCCCACCTCCCCCAAAAAATAAATAAATCACCCTGATTGAATATACACAGATTCCGACCAACCAAGTGAAGATTCTGGACCATCCAGATTTACAGGTTTCTTTTTGAATTGTCTACTAAGTTGAATAGTGTTGTTAGACTGCATAAGTATACTGGTGCTAATAAAGTGTAGAATTGCGATTAGGATGGTTTTGGAAAAGTGTGGAACTGGAGTTCATTGGCAAGCATCATTGATGAGGAAACACGCATCCATAATATTGACGCAGTAAGATTTGTTTTTCTCTAACTTCTTCATTCAATGGGTAGTTGTTTTGACAGTTTAGGATTTTGCATACTGCATTACTGCTGCAACCACCATTTGGTAGCTTTTGTGCTATTATATGCATCCATGCTCATTCTGCAATCTATTTTTATGGCTTTACAATTCTTTTATGCTCTTTTCCAGATCATTACATTTGATGATCATGGTATCTCTGGACATTGTAACCACCGAGACGTACATCAAGGAGTAAGGTATGAGTTAGTTGGACTTATAAATCATGCTCCGTAGGCAATTATGCCGTTTGGTAAGTAAGCCCAGCGTGAAATGTTCATACGCTTAGTGAGAAACTGTTAGGATGATTGCATTCAAGCAAAGAATT
Organism: Galeopsis tetrahit; assembly: GCA_963675135.1. Lineage (NCBI taxonomy): Eukaryota > Viridiplantae > Streptophyta > Magnoliopsida > Lamiales > Lamiaceae > Galeopsis > Galeopsis tetrahit. The sequence goes on from OY776121.1 coordinate 92,332,982, forward strand.
GAAACTGATTGGGTACTTCTTTGTATCTCAGAAAACTATTGCATGATGCTTCTGGAGGGCATATTGAAGCGTGGGAGCTTGTAAGCTGGCCATTGTTCATTGTTTCATTTTCTATATATATTGAACTTATACTATAATCTGACAGTTTTAAGATTATGAGGCAAATTGTTTGTGGTGAATGGTGATAAGTTTTAATCGTTTTCAGGTAAGTCCTAATATAGTGCGCAAGTACATCGGACCACTGGATATTTGGTTATCCACCTTATTTACCAGACGTCAAAGAAACAAACAAACACATTGCTTGCTTAACTTAGATCTCTGTAAAAGTTATGCTGCAATGGCTCAGCATTCTAGCCAATGGGTTTGGTCAGTCTTCACAGTTCTGTTAACGTTTTGCTCATTTGATACTATTACAGAGTGGTATTGAATGCATGAGACTTTTATAATTGTTGGTGCTACTTCCTATTGCAGGTTCCGGAAACTTTTTGTGGCGTTTTCAAGCTGTACCTACGTTAGCACCCTTGCGAAAATCGAATGAGTCGACTCTAGGGAAAGTTACGAAGGAGTTCCGTTCATACATGAGACAAACTTTCGTTTTAAAATTGGGATCATGCTTTTCTCTTTTGTGGATAGGTACATGAGTTTTTGTCTACAATTGTAGGATTTCCTTTATGAAATTATTAGATCAAATTGTTTTTTTTTAAATAAAAAGGGGGAAAAGTAAAAGAAGATTGGCTTCGCCCGGACTCGAACCGGAGACCTTCAGTGTGTTAGACTGACGTGATAACCAACTACACCACGAAACCTCTGTTGTTAAGTTTTGATTTTTATTATATATAATCTCGAAATATCATCGCAAAGATGCTTGAAGCTTTAAGCCTTTTTTTTTTTTTTTGAGCGTGAAAGGTAAAAAAAAAAATAATTATAAAATTTGTAATTTTTTGGGTAAATTCTTACTTTAAGCCTTTAATACTCGGCAATTCCCCTCTTTGTCAATTTGGTCCATACATATTTAAATACATGTAATTTTAAGATTTTGATTAACATCATTTCACAACCATTTGTATAAATTTATGTTCTTATTCTGTAATATATGAATTTCAAAAATTAAATTACAATCAGTTTAATTAAATAGTTCAGCAGTAGGAGCATCACTATTTATATCAGTGTTTAATCATTAGGGGTGGAGGTAGGGCCTATCAGGGTCTACGACCTAGTCTATTTATTTTTATGACCCTAGTCTATTTATTTTTATTTTAAGAGAGGAAAGCCTCCCTTTATTCAGCAAGTGCAATTGATTGAGGGTATACCCACCAAAAAATCTGGAGGATTATACCATTCGTAAGGACAATAGGCCATCCTAGCAGTTCTAGCCATTTCATGTGCTTTAGTATTTGCACCTCTACAAACATGAGAAACAGTACAGGAAATAATATGCATCATGTAATTTTTACATTGCTCAATGATGTCCTCGAAAACAGACACCATCTTCTGACTCGAGTTAATAGCATCCGCCACATTCTTCGAATCTACTTCAACCACGACCCGTTCAAGCCCCATATATTTTATCCAAGATAAAGCCTCAATCAAGCTCAAAGCCTCCCCTTCATCAACGCTATAACTTTCTAGAATCAAATTCACACGGCCACTGTAAGAAAAGTCCTTGATCATTATTAAGGGTCTTGTTAGACCTAACCTATTTATAATATGAGCCAGACTAAAAAATTTTAAAAAACATATTTAGTTAAGTAGACTAGATTTAAGCGCCTTATAAGCCGGCTTATTTAAGATTATTTATTATATTTATATATATTTTATAATAAACAACTCGAGAGCTCGACTTGATTTGAACTTAAGTTACTAAACGTGTGGACCATGGTATTTATTGTGGGATTATAATCTAATATCCAGTTCTAAATCTTACCCACACAATCATTTGCTTTTCCACCATATTAAGATATCAACCACCTCTATTTTCTGGTTTCCGTTTTCCGCCCAAAATATCAAAACATCTCAATTGAAACCGCAACTATCATCTCTCTCTCTCTCTCTCTCTCTCTCAATCGGAGCCATGGCCACTGCTCCAACAATTTTATTACGGGAGCCAACTCTTAAATGGAGAAACCATTCAATTCCCTCCCCTCAATTCCCTCCCCTCAATTCCCTCCCCACACTTCCTTTCCTCGTATCAAGATTCGTAGAAATTTGAAAAACCTGAGCTTGAAATGCCTTGTCAATGATTCCTCCGCTTCCGACCTACAAATTAACAAGAATTTGTTAAGGGAAATGGAAATTAAACAAAACCCAGTTGAAATTTTGGCTAAAACCATTGTAAATGCCCTCAAGGCGTTGCGGAAACCCGCCGCAGCAGCCGTGCTTGTAGGGCTGCTGTTGATGTGTGATCCTAATTCTGCTTTGGCAGCTTCCGGCGGACGGATTGGCGGCAGTTCATTCTCGTCGCGGTCGTCGTCATCTTCGTCGAGGAGTTATACAACGCCGAGGATGGGGGCAGGGTCTGGTTTCTCGTATTCTGCGCCGTATTATGGGCCCTCTCCTTTTGGTGGGGTTTTTCTTGGCCCTGCAGTTGGAATTGGATCAAGCTTTTCCCTAATTTTGTTTGCCTTCGTTGGATTTGTTATGGTTTCTGGTTTCTTGTCTGGGGGTTCTGAGGGCAGTGTGCTCACAGCTACTGAGAAAACGAGTGTGCTTAAGCTGCAGGTATGGTTTTATGGACAGTTTTTGGTGTTTGTATTTTTCATTTTAGTTTATATCTACTGCTAAATCTTTGGTGGATGAATGCTGATGATGTATTTGTGTTGAGTTTGTTATTAGATCAATTAAAGTGTTCTGTAAATAGTGCTTTTCTGAATGTAGAATGCTATGTGGATTACAAATAGTTCATGGGATTTCATGTGGAAGTAGGCAAGTAAATGTTTCATTGGCAGCATAGTCTCTCTTATAGGGTTATTTGATTGGCTGGTGATGTATTTGTGTAGAGTTTGTTATACAAATAGTTCATTGGAACACTGTGGAAAAACATTTTCAATAAGTTTTATGAATGAATCGTTTCACCTGTGCACTGTCCCTGTATGAGAAGTTTTCAATGTTTATAGGTCTTTTAGTTTTCTAAAGCTTTGCATTACTTTTTGTTTGACAAAGGTTGGATTGTTGGGCTTGGGGAGGTCACTCCAAAAGGATCTGAACCGAATTGCTGAAACTGCAGATACGTCCACCCCTGAGGGTCTTCACTATGTATTGACTGGTAATATTCATCATCTGATTACTTTTCATTCCATGTTTACATGGTGAAAGATGCAATGAAATTTCAATTAGCGTTAATGTACCCTTTGAGGTTGCAAATTAGCGTAAGCTACAGTTTTTATGGGAAATAAATGGTGGTGTCTCTGCAAATATAGAAGAGGTTGTAGTTTACGATAACCCTGGGTGGGAAGGAATAATCTGGTAACTATGTCATAATTTTGTAAAAATTGCTGAAAATTGGATATATCGAGATAGCTATATCCTAAGCTTTATAGCATCTGGAAAAGAGGTGGTATTCAGTTTCCTAGATATGGAATATAGTGTCAATTCAATTCGTTCTCTACAAGTTTAATATTTTAAAGAATTTATTGAGCTTCGTAGAGATGAAAATAGCCACAAGACCCTTAAATAGATGCTTTTCAGGTGTATCTGTATTCTGAACATGTAACATGTTGACATTTCCAAAGTGATTTTCCATGTGAGATTTATATTGGTGTTATCGTAATTTTGTTTTACTTTTTGGATCAAGGACATGGGAGTTACTCTAGTTGACTATTCGTACTCTTGCCTTTGTATCCTAACTAATTGAAGTTTTTCCTATTGTCCATTTTTCAATGATCACTCTAAGCTTCTCATTTCTTTTTCATATTTTCATCTATATCTATTTTTTTCCGCTTCCTCTTTGCTATAACTCTATCTGAATAACATATATTTTTTTGCAGAGACAATTCTAGCTTTGCTTCGACATCCTGATTATTGCATCTCTGCCTATTCATCCGTAAGTTACAAAATGTTGATTATTTCCTTAATTAGATTTGGCTTTGTATTCATCTCAAAGGAATATTACCTTTATCTTGGAAGAAAGTTTATATGTATGTTCTTAATGTCAATTCCAAGGCTTGTAATCAAAATTAAGAACTTGCGTACATTTCACATTTATGTGGTTATTGCTGCTTCATTTCCCAAGTATGGATATATACTGATTTACTCCCGGGCATCATAGTAAACAAGTACATAACAATGGAAGCCATTTTTCTTACAGTTTGTGCAATGAAGGTTCCTTCTCTTGATTTAAGTTGTCATAAAAAATGCAGGTTGATGTAAAACGGAGCATGGAAGAAGGGGAGAGAAGATTCAATAAACTATCTATCGAAGAACGCGGCAAGTTTGATGAGGAGACACTTGTAAACGTGAACAGTATCAAAAAACAAAGCTCAACGAGCATAAGAGCAGGCGGATTTAGCAATGAATACATAGTGGTAAAGACTCTATACACTTTTTAAGATCCTCTACATACTTGTGTTTCATATCCCTATTGCCCGTTATCTTTTGCAAACATTTAAAAAATAAATGAAAAAAATCAGATAACGATCTTGGTGGCTGCCGGAGGAGAACTCAAGCTTCCAACAATCAACAGCAGCAAAGATTTGAAAGAAGCTTTGCAAAAGCTAGCATCCATCCCATCAAGAAGAACACTGGTAAGAATACAGACTGTCCTCACTTAAAATTGCAAGGTTTCTCATCATTGGGATTTATTGTCACATCGGAAATTTTGTTGTTTCTAGGCTGTCGAGGTGCTGTGGACCCCACAAAATGAAGACGACACTCTATCAGAACGACAACTACTGGAGGATTATCCGTTGTTACGGCCTCTGTGAGAGATGGCGAGTTTACTGCATGGTTTCTTTTCAATGGAGAGCTTTGTGTGTAACTACCTATTTCGTTAGAATAGGGCAGAAGTGTATATATTAAAATATGTAAAGCGGCATTACTATGTAGCCTTTATACATCCAATGTTTTCCTTGCCTGTGGAAAAATTGGCGATTTTCGGATTTCCAATCAACTTTTGTTTGATTACTAGTACTACGTAATACATCTTTTTTAGTTGTAAAATTAGATGAAAGACAACAAGTTATTATAATAAGAACTAGTATTTCTCCCGTGTTTTTAGAATAATTTGTTAATTTTGGGGATAATTTGTTAGAAGAACCGATGGAGAGAACGGAGAACAGAATAAAAGAGAGAAAAATGGATGGAGAAAAGGATAATGAAGAAAATAAGAGAAGAAAAATTAAATTGTACAACACCAACAGTAAGAACTCAGCAGGAAGCATATACAATATAGATTTAATAAATCTACTTAGACAAAAATCAATTATTTATTCTACGTTATATTAATAAATATAATTCTTGTTATTAATAAATACCCCCTCACGCCAGAAGATAGACCAAATTTTAGTTCACACCAATACAACAATACCAATTTTAGTTATATATAAATACAACTACATTATGCAAGAAAAACTATGTATTTTCTGAAAAATTACATTTATCTCAATATAATTTAAGACTTTCATCTCAACATAATTTAGATTACTAAGAAAATTTTGAACAATTTAGATTACTAAGAAATAATCAAAGACAACAAGATAATATTATTATAAAAAGAAATATCAGACGATAATCCCAACTTAAAATAACATAACACTGAAAGTACGACCAATGGAGGAGAGCGAAAAACATTCAGAATTATTCGCCAGGGTTCCAAAATTTCAAAATGATAACAAGTGAAAATAAATTCGAGAAAGAGACCCATCAAGAACCACTTCCATTGTATCCTCAGCATAACAATGTCGTTCAGGCCTTGAGTTTGCCATAAAACTTCGATTTCTCCTCGGTTGTCTGGAAACGTCCATGACCAAATTTAGAAGAGGTATCAATGAACTTGAGTTTGATCTCCTCCAACGCAACCCTGGAAGTCTGGTGCAACAATGACTGCCTTAGAGTGACAACGCGCTTCTTCGGCCCAACACAGCATCCCTTAATCAACAGATAATCATCCTTCACTACACCATAGTGAGGGAAACCTCCCATTGGTGTGATGTCCTTCTCAGTCCTACAATGGGTAACAGCCAAAACACATATTACAACACAATATAAAGATTTCAACATAAGAAAATAAATGAGCAAAACATTACTGAAGATTTCAGCTGACCTATCAAACTCAGTCATGGCAGAATGAGATTCCTGTCCACCTTTAGCCAACTTGTAAATCTTCTTGTTCATTTCAGTTCTGTGATGGTAACCATTTTGCCCAGCCCTAGCAACAGTGAAAGAAACACGGGCAGGATGCCAGGAACCAATACAGGCAACCTTGCGGAGCCCACGGTGAGTCTTTCGAGGAAGACGTGTAACACCCCAACGGGTCACAACACCCTCGTATCCCTTACCCTTTGTAACTCCAACAATGTCAATCATCTCATCCTTGCGAAATACAGCATCCACAGGAATTTGCTTTTCAAAGAAACCATATGCATAGTCAACCTTTTTAGCAACATCACCTCCATTAACTTGAATCTCCATTAAGTGAGCCTTCTTCTGTTTAAGTCCCTTCATCTTTCTAATCTGAAATGCAGTTCACACAAAAAGAAAATATAAGAACTTACCGAAGGCCAATATTTAAAATATTATAAGTCCTAAAAAATTGTAAGATAGGGGGGAACCTGGGTATGAGCAAGAACACGAATAACAGAGCAGTACTTCTTCATTTTCTCCAACTGGGATTGGATGTCCTTCTTCCCTTCATCACTGTCAAATTTCTTGGAATACTTAGTAAAGGCCTTCTTCTTTGACTTGCTCCAGTTCTTGTAGAACCTCCTCTTTACCTCCTCACTGAGATGTTGAGCCCAAACAGTATTCAAGGTACGGAGACCACGAGGTGTCTTGATATACCCAACAACACCAACAACAACCATTGGGGGCGTCTCAATAATGGTCACAGCTTCACATGTTTCTTTCTTGTGGAGTTCTGAACACAGAATTTGAAAGCATAAATTTTAAACCAAAAATAAATGAGTCTTACAACAAATTCTAGGAACGGAAATGCATTCAGCATTAACCACACACTATACATATAGAAAACTAAGATTACTTACTTGACCCAGGCTTCTCAACTTCACGAACAATATGAGTCATTCCAGCTTTGTACCCAAGGAATGCAGTCAAACTACAAGGTTTGGTGGGATCATCTTTGGGGAAGGCCTTCACTGTACAGGTAAAAAGTGAATTAACATATTAGATGGCCTAATAAAGACAAGACCAAAAACATTAAAACAATATCACATGATAAAAAGAATAATGAAAACAAACATATTACAAAGGCCAAAGAAGACCATCAAACTACAAGAACAGCAATGAAGAAATAAAGAATCAACATTAATTTCAGAAACCTGGTTCACAACAATTACATTTTCTTGACATTATTTAATTTAATTTAAAAACTAAATCAAACAATAATAGATGTTACAACTTTGTTTCTCGTGTTAAACCGTTTAATCAAACCATTTGAAGAGCCAATGGCCAAACATTAAAACTCAAAATAAGACAAAAGAGATACATAAGCATCTCAAACCATGGAAATAAAGATAAGAAAAAACACAATAATTGAAAGTAACAATCAGAGGTCTAGGTCTAGAGTGCTAAGCAAACCTTTTCCCTTGTGACGAGCAGCACGCTTTCTTGGAAGAAAGCCTAGAGATCCATGTCTAGGGTGCTCAAACTTTCTGTGGGACATACTTCCTTGGTTGTAGTTATTCTGTAAAAGTCAAGCTTTTCAGCACATTCACATCTTACTAAGAGTTACACGAACATGAACACGGTTGATTTTAATGTAATGACAATCAGTTTAATTGTGCAGAAATATACATCAAAATACGTTAATACAAGAAACTTATACGTTTAAGGTTCAATATTAAGAAGATACATCCATAATTTGTTCAAAACTGGATACATTAAAATTGAAAGTATTGATATCAATATACAATAGGTATGGAGCACTGGACAACTACCGCATTCTTTGAAAATGATATGAAATGCTCCCAACCAAAGGCCTATGGCAATGAATAACCATGCCAAATCTCTGGCTCATTTGTTTTTCTTCCCAAACACCCCAAGAACGGGGTATTGGCAAAAAAGAGCACCTTTGAGACTCCAGCCTTGATTCGTTAAAAACAGTTGTTTCAGGGGGTACATTTCAATCATAACAATGAAACGGAGCAATCGCAGCACATCCACCAGACAAGGTTTATTGAAAAAACGACATTGAACCTACGCATTTTAAACATAGATCTATAACTTAATTTCCCCAAAAACAATACTTTCAATTTTTAAAAAGGTCGTTTTTCAACAGCACAAATTTTCCAACGCTAGCTAACTAGATTTGTAATCATATAACTCATTTTTCATGCATTTAGAAAAAGATCAAATCTAAACCGATAACAATGTAAAAGACATAACAAGATTAAGCATAGCTAAAATGAAACATCGTCAATAAAAAAAACAGAAGATCTTAACCTAGATGGCCTATAACAGAAAATTGTTAGCAATATACACAAATCTACATGAGCTACATGACTGGAAATTGGGGGGATAATACCTGAGCGCCGCAGCGAAATAGTTCCAACACAAAAACCCTAGATTTTGCACTCTCACTGACGCCTCGAGTCCATTATATATGACTGTACCGATAAATGAACGGCTGAGATCCTATTAGATCGGACTATTGTTGAATCTAGGGTTTTGTTTCTGTTGTTTTGCGGAATAATGGGCCAATAATTTTTTTGGGTTGGACAATATTGGGCCTGTTGGACTTATAGAGATACTGTCATAGACTTAATTCACTCACCTTAATTTTTTTAATTAGTAGATACACTTTCTGAACTACCAACATTACCCTTCGTGTACCTAATTTCAATCTTTGTCACATAGACCGGCGAGGCGGCTACAACGACCCACTGCAAGCAACAACAAAGGTTAGTTTTGGTTGCAAGAAAGACTTAGTTTCTATTAATAAAATTGCAAATTAAAGTAGATAGCTCATTCACATGGTTCGATGGATTCACCCAAGTAAAATCAGAAACAAAATGACGAGACGCCTTAACCATCAAGTGTTAGTTTTACGACTAATAAAGTTAATCGCTACATTCGTGAGTTGAGCCAATAATGCTCTACAAGCTGAGATATAATCTCTAAAACAAGAATTAATGTTATTCATCGAGTTAACAACATGCAACATCTAAATGTAGGAATATTATTTTTCAAAAACAATGCAGGAATATTAAAAAATTCCACCACTGCACGAATAGTATTTTCCACTTTTGTATCATGTAAATGAATAAGAGTGGTATTACTAAAAGTAGTCAACTATGTGATTTAACATAAATACACATGTTGGAAATAGTAGAATATGAGAAGATAATTGAATGGTCCTACAATAATCATATAGGGTATTTTTGTTTTGTAACTATAGTGGACTATAAAAAATTTAAACTTTAAAATCAATATATATATTTAATTTCTTATAAATGAAATGTATGTTTGTATTGAGATTTTATAAAGTAGGAGGATGAAAAAATTGATGTTTTATTATGAGGGTATTGGAAGAATAAAAGATAGATATTTTATTTATCCGAAAAATAAATAATAGAATAGTGGCCGCAAATTGGGGTTGAATTGAATCTATAGAATTTCAAAAAAAAAAAAATCTTGTTTCAAAATAAAAGAAAATTTGAGATTGCAAACTTAAAATTTCAACTAAAATAGTCACGAAACAACCGTTCTCATACAAATACTCATTCTAGTTCCACTAATAATAGGGGTGTTTTTTTTTTTTTTTTTAATTTTTTTTTTACTAAAATGTCTTTAAATAAAGTTTATCCGATAGACATGAAAATTAAAGTTATCATGAAATTGAGGGAGTGGTATATTGTGAGTTTTTTTTTATGATGGATGGGATAGGACGAGTGAATGAGACCACTTGTTTAAATTTTGGTGTTTCACAAATAATCAACGTTCTTCGATATTAAGAATGACACATGTTAAAATTCAGTAGAGTGAAATATCGTTGAAATACGAAAAATATAACACTGGAATCGATCCGTGATACGAGGTCATGAGTGAGAATGATGATGTCTAAGGACGACAATAAAGCATTGGACTATGACTTGGAATTCCACCATTTAGGCCCTACTAGGAATGACAAAGTAGGCCCCAAATTCCACACAATTACAATTATTGAAAAATGCATATAGATTATTTAGACTATGATTTTCACTATGGGTCGTCCTTTGTCCTTTCTTTTTTGGGAAAATCCCTTGTAATAATTTGACCAAGGGTTTAAGAATCTTCCTTAACCCTCAATCAAGTAAAGAATGTGCTCAAATCCATATGTAAGTTAGGTAAGAATTCTCTTTTATTTTCGATGAAAAAAATATATGTCAATATTCTTCTCAAGTCAAGAGAATAATAGTGAGGACAAAGTGGGATAGCTCAAGTGGTTAGAGCACCACTACCTAGGCCTTAGGTCCTGGGTTCGAGTCATGGGGAGGGGAAAAAGGGATGGGTATTTAACTTGTAAACAAAAAAAAGAGAATAACTTGAGGGTAAAATGGAATAAGACTTTTTTTTATATACATATGTTTAGAATTCGAGAATGGATAGATAAATATTCCCAATTACTCCCATCAATTAATGTGACGATAAAAGAGTGAAGAGGTGAGAATAATCATAATATAGGCCGATTAGTAGTGTATATCATTGATGAATAGTGAAAGGGTTATGTAAAATATAAAATAATTATGTAATTTATGGGCTGCTATAAGGTGAATGGAGGTCGACTCGACCTAGAGAAGGTGCTCATGGAGGTCAACTCGAAATTAGTGGCGAGTGCAGTGAATTCGGCAAAACGCTACTTTTTGGCGCTTGGGAGTATCATATCAGCAGTTGTAAAGAATTGTTGTTGGACATTCTTTTATCTTCATTGAACTGAGTTAATCGAAAAGCTAATGTTTTAGCACATTGTCTTGCTCGAGTTGTTAGGTTTTATCCTAGTCATTTATGTTGGATTGAGCCCCTTTAATGGACTTTATTATACTCCAGTTGTTTATCTTTGTCAATAAATTAATTTTTTTTAATTTTAAAATAAAAATTATAGTGTAACTTTCAGTATAAACATTTTTTTTAAATGGGTATCAATTTATAAAATAAATAAATTAATCATAAATAACATTTTTTAAAAATGGGTATCAATCTATACATTTAATAAACTAATAATAAATGATTAGTAACCCCAACCTTCAGTTAGACTACAACGAAACTCAAATAATATGAACAGAGCATAAAATGACAAAGAAAAATAAATAAATCTAACAACGTCAATGACAAGAAAAATAAAATTATACCCATATTAAAATAAATGACACTAATACCCTTAATATGAAAATTATTTTTTACCCACGTGGCCACACCCCTCTTACCATTCCCAAATGTAAATTTACGGGGAAAAAAAGGTCTTAATTTTATGTTCCATTTTATCCACTACTACACTTTGAGGACATTTTGGTCTGAAAATGTTAGTGGATAAAAAACATATTTTTATGGGATTAAAGTTTTTTTAGTCCTTTAAGTTGGACTAATTTTGAATTTGGTCCCGATGGAATACACATTTTGATTTTGGTCCCATAAGTTGACAAAATTTTGAATTCAGTCCAATTATTACCATTTCAGGTAAATGAAGCGATCAAATTCTTAGCTTGTGTGTAATTCAAATCAACCTTGAATAACCGTGAATTTGCTCATGTGCAGAAAAATGCAGAAAAAAATGAATTTGACCGGTTCATTTACGTTCAATAGTAGGTAATTGGACTGAATTCAAAAAATTTGTCAACTTATGAGACCAAAATCAAAATGTGTATTCCATCAGGACCAAATTCAAAATTAGTCCAACTTAAAGGACTAAAAAAAACTATAATCCCTATTTTTATTATAAACATTGGTAAATTTAATTTGACTTTTATAAAAATATGTATATTTTTCATTGTCGGTATTTAAAAAAGATGTGAACATATAAAACATATAATAAGACTGAACTCAATCCTATACAAATCAACAAACAAACATCAATATACACCCAATCGAAACAGAAGAAATAAAAGATAACCTGTATTTAAATATGCATATACATCAATAATTTCCTTTATTGCCCTCTCATTTGAAAACTAGACCTTTTTTCTCAGCAAAGGCAAAGTAAAAATAGGAGAAAATGAGTTCACAAGGAAAAGATGCTTCTTTAAATGAAATGACTTTGAGAGAAAGCTTAGGCTCATCAGACAAAGGCTTTCTAAACGTGAATTTTTGATTCCTTGCTTTAGGGCTTTTTTCTCTCTTTATTTTTTATCACCTCATCTCATCCTATTCAAATCAACTACAGTTTCCACTCAATTCCTACGTTAATGCCTAAATTCCTCGATTATATACTCCATTCATCTTATAATAATTTGCACAAAAAAAAATCCTCCAAAAACTTCATTATTATAATATTTACAATTTTACACAAAATGTCACTAAATATTAAATTCGCACATGCACACTATTTCATTCATTCTTCACTTTATATATAAATGTTTACAAAATTACCCTTCAAATAATGTAGCGTAGAAAATTCTTGCTCCATTTTGTGATATAGATCATGAAAAATGAAGCAATTAATGATGCCTTAGCCATAATACATATACACTGCAAAATACAATACTTTCACTCGTTCATTTGAATGTTATCAACTTTGTTAATTTAAGCATATTTTAAAAAGTATTAATTTTTTTTTTGAATAACAATTAGTACTATCTTTATCTACTTTTTTTTTTTTTTATCTTTTATCTTTATATCTCAACAATTCACATTTAATATCGTAATTTTTTAATATTTTTGTCAAAAACAAAAAATATTTTTAAAACTTTTATAAAAAATAAATAATTTATTGAAAAACAAAAAATATTTTTAAAACTTTTATAAAAAATAAATAATTTATTGAAGCAAAGATGTGGGGTACACATCGATTGAATAAATTCAACAAGTCAATAAGTGGACATTATATATATACATGTGTGTGCTTAAAAAAAAAATAAGTGCAAATTATTACATCATAGTAACGTTCTCTATTGTATATTTTTTTTCGAGAGTCATCACACGTCTATCAATAGTTCGAAATAAAAATGCAAACCAAGCACGTGAATAAAAATATTACTTCCTCTATCCTAAATAGATTTGTATACCTTTTTTTTTCTATTCCACACTATGACAATAATTTTTATATTTAAAAAAAATTCTTATCTATCAAACCCAGTTTTGAATCGGTGAACAACTCATTCTTTGATCTTTCTGATGATTACATGGGCGAGTCCTCGGACGACACCCATGAGTTGTGACTGATGCATTAATGGAGCCGTCCCAGACGACGCCTTGATCTTGCGATTACTCCTCGCTATACGGAGAAGCCCGGAGGCTAGAGGCCCCAGTTTGCCGGGGTGGATGTATCACAACGACAACCTCCAGAAAACATAATCAACTAGTTAAAGACTATCGTCTCCGAGGCCTTCGCCAATGAGTTGCATTTTGTTGCTTCATATGCGGGACGATGGGGATTGATCCCCATGAGTCATTTTTTCTATTTTCGATCATTTTGGATATGATTGATTTTTGTGTGTTTATAACATGTTGGTTGGTTGATTTAGAAGGGTATACCTTTTTCCTTGATCCGTGTTTTGTTCTTAAGAAGAATTTTTCCAAACAAGATTTTAATAATGCTTCGACCTTTAATTCGACTTGTGAACTTATAACTCTAGATATTTTTTTTTCTCTTTCAGTGTATAACCTTTATTATGTTATTACTTTCTCTTAACTCTCTAGATAATTTGGATTCATCTCACTAAGTCATCTACATTTGAAAAAGTTTGTCCTACAAGTGCTTTAAAACCATGAAATTATATATTTCTGATAACATTACACAAAATGAGTCACATCTAGTGGGTGATAGCTTGTTCTTACCTGAATGGAGCAGAAAAAGTATGGTTAAGAATTGTACTATCTAATCTATGGGACAAACACAAGTTCCATACAAATATAGTGGATTTTACCCTTTCTGAGAGAACCAATTAGTCGCTCTTTCCCAAACACGATTTCTGATCCATGCAATGATGCCTTCAATAATTGACTCCTTTTGTTGGTTTGGTAGATCTCACCTACATGCCAAGAATGCACACTGTAACAATTCAATCTTCATGCATTTTTATTTACTGTATACGTAACGGGATGACTTGCATACAAAGATCGACACATTTTAAAAAAAATAAAAAAAATTAGTGTGGTAGGAGATCAAATAAAGTAGAAAATACATAGAAGACATTTTGGTGTGCACCAATAATAATTACTCCCTCCGTCCCATAATTGTTTACACTATTTTCTTATTCGTCTGTCTCACACATTCAAAAAAATGAATTTTTTTTCATAAATCTCAATATTTACTCATTACTTTTATCCTCAATTCAATCATTTACTTTACTTTATTCATAGAAGTTTATAAAATTACCCCTCGACACTCCACTTATTACACATTTTTCTTAGTTTGTGTGCCAATAAAGTGGTGCAAACAATTCTAAGACGGAGCGATATGATGCAACCAAAATACGTCATTTATGTATTTTCTACTTGGTATCAGAGCGGAAGATCCCAAGCCTAATTTTTCAACCCCCACCTATTTTTTTTCTCGTTTATGAGCAAACGTCTACTCTAATCGCCTTCTTAGCATCATTCTATCTCTCTCTCACTTCACAACGACTTCAGTAAAGGGTATTTTAAGTGATTTAGCAAATAATTACAGGACGGATGAAACATTTTTTTTTCCTTCTCTTTAATCCTTTATTGACAGTAAAAATAATGAAAATGACTCATCAAAAGAAAGTAAGACAAGGACGCTTCACAAGGGCACCCTCTCACTTATGTAAAAAAACAGTTGTGCCCCCCCTTGCCATTAAACATGAGTGGAGCCACAACACACACACATGTGTGTGATTTTTTTGGAACTTCTGATAAATAATACAAGAGCACTCTTTTCCATGCAAGAGTGGGGCTAATAGGATTCTTATGTTAAATTGTAAATATTACAATAGCACTCTTTTCCATGTGAAAGATAATGGATTTTTCTTTTCAAGTGGAAGATCAAAAGCAAAGATACATATATCTCTCTTGCTTTTGCTTTTTTCAGCTCTCCCTTTAGGACTATTCCATGGCTAATAAAGATTAATATAGTAGTGTGATTTTGGTGTAGGAATAAAGCAAAAAAGAAAAGAAAAGAAATTAAAGTTTGGTTGCTTCCCCCATGCAACCTATTCATGCTACATAATTATAGTATATTTGAACATTCTTAAAAAAAACATTGTAATGATATAATAATTATCACTTCTCTTACACCCCTACTGATGTTGCAGACTTGCAGGCACATGTCCCCAACTTTTTAAGGGTTGCTTGTGTGGAATTGAA
Organism: Galeopsis tetrahit; assembly: GCA_963675135.1. Classification (NCBI taxonomy): domain Eukaryota; kingdom Viridiplantae; phylum Streptophyta; class Magnoliopsida; order Lamiales; family Lamiaceae; genus Galeopsis; species Galeopsis tetrahit. The sequence continues at coordinate 92,348,612 of OY776121.1, forward strand.
AAAAATAAATAATTTTTTTTAACTCTTTTTAGGGTTCTAGTATTATATAAACTTATACATCAAAGTACACAAATCTTGTGTCTTCAGCTACGTACCAATTCTTGAAATACTAAAAACAATTTTGTGGGATTTTCTGTCAGCACAAAATCTAGCTTCTCTTCATTCCCCAAGCCATCTCTAGAATTAATCAAAAATCTCATTAACAAAGTGTGATTATTTGTGTCGCAATCGATCTAGATTGTATTGTAAACGGTGTGTCTTTCGGTCATTTGGTATATACATGATTGAGTGTATTTTTGCGTGTTGAATATAAAGTTTATTTTATGTTTGATTAGACATCTGTCTTGCTGAGTTTAGTATTATACTACTCACTCCGTCCCAGAACTGTTTGCACTACTTTATGGACACATAAACTAAGAAAAAAGTGTAATGAGTGGAGTGTCTAGGGTAATTTTGTAAATTTTTATGAATAAAGTAAAATGAATGATTGGATTGAGGGTAAAAGTAATGACATTTTGTGTAAATATGTGAATATTGTGAGGGTGTGGTTTATGAAAAAGTTTACTTTTTGAGATTTGCAAACAATTGTGAGACGGACGAGTAAGGAAAGATTGCAAACAATTGTGGTATCTAGAGAGTAACTCATTTTTTGTGTTCCTTACTTAATAGTTCATACTTAAAATAGTAAAACAACATTTACACTGTACCCTCAAAATATCTTGATATTACATCAAACGTCACTAATTTATCACATTGAAAAAAATATTTTATTACCCTCATTTTTATCTCTCATAATACTAATAAACAATTCGTGCATTAAAATTCGTGTAAAAAAACATGAATCCTTAAGTAAGAGGTTGAGGGAGTACTAATTAAGTGGATTTCATAGTGCTTCTTGGAAGGGCACAGGCAGAGAGTGTAAGCCATGCAGAAAAATCTGGTCCCATAAATTCAGATATATCATACACTTGTTTTCATGCGTTGCTAAAATACATAATAATACCATTAAATATAGTGAAAACTACAATGCAAATCCACAGCTAGATCTATCATCTGTCATTATCAATCAATGGGGTCAATGATACTAGATGAGTATCTATGTAAACAGTGGCATGAATGATGAATTCATTACATTGCCCCACCCCTTTAACTTAATTTAGATTTCAATCAATAAACAAGAATCCAAATCATTTTACACACTTTCTTTTTCTTTCAGTTCTACGTTACTCTTTGTGTCATTACATTTTCTTACACAGTACCTCTTATTTTGTTGCCGATCTGGGATCAAAAGTATATATTATGAGAAGAAGATGTGATGTCTCTTCTATATTACCCTTTATGTCATTACATTTTTTTACACAGTCCCTCTTACTTTATCACTTTAATAAAGTTAAAAGAGTTGTCGCACCATTACTTTTTCACTTTTTCTTAGTTTCTGTGTCTGAATTAGTGTGAAAACTGATGTGGGACCGAAAATATATATTATGAGAAGAAGATGTGAAAAAGCAAATCAGCTAGCCATTCTTGATTGCTCAAAGTGCCATTTCATCATCTCACACTCAAAGTGAAATTAAAGGTGAGGGCAATTTTGGCCATATGAATAAAGAGAGGGGAGCAAGAAAGAAAGGGAGGGCATCATCACTTTTGCTTTTTTGTACATTCATAATCTTTACTTTAAACTTCTTGTTATCCAACGGCTGTTTTTCACCTTCTTTTTTTCCAGTACCCCCCACCTCTTTTCTTGCCTTAAGTTCATCATAAACCTCTGCAAAACAAAGTTTTACTACAAATCTTGATCATGTTCATATCTGATGAACTTGAGAGAAAAAGGGGAACCTCATTTTCTTCCTTCAAGTTGAATACTTTTTTTCAAGATGATTGATACTTTTAATCTCAAAAAACTTCACATTGTCTTCAAAACTCACTTTCCTTGAAACATTTTCAAGAAAACCAAAATGATCTCCTTCATTGTCCTAGCCCTCACACTCTTCTCCTTTGCAAACACTTCCACTTCCTCCTCCCTCATCTCCGATTTCCACGCGTTAATCGCGCTCAAACGAGGCTTCCAGAACTCCAACTCGGATATCACCACTTGGAATTCTTCCAACCCCACCTCAATCTGCTCATGGAGTGGAATCAAATGCATCCATTATCGAGTCACCTCGCTCAACATATCGAGCATGGCTCTATACGGCTCTGTTTCACGCGACATTTCAAGGCTCGACAAGCTAGTCGAGCTCTCCATCGATGGAAACAACTTCACCGGTGACATCAACATTGAGAACATGAGCTCCCTTCGCTTTATCAACGCGTCGAATAACCAATTCAGTGGCAGCTTAGATTGGAACTACTCAAGCCTCCCCAATGTAGAAGTTCTTGATGCATATAACAACAACTTCTCTGCTTACCTCCCACTTGGTGTCACAAGCATGAAGAATCTCAAGCACTTGGAGCTCGGTGGAAACTACTTTTACGGCGAAATTCCATCAAGTTATGGGAGCTTGATGGAGTTGGAGTACTTATCTTTAGCAGGAAATGATCTACAAGGCAAGATTCCAAAGGAGTTGGGGAATTTAACAAACTTGAAAGAGTTGTATTTAGGATACTACAATGTGTATGAAGGGGGAATCCCAAATGAGTTTGGTAAATTGGAGAAGTTAATACACTTGGATCTTTCAACTGCAGATTTGGATGGCTCAATCCCACCTGAATTGGGGAACTTGAAGGCACTCAACACTTTGTTCCTCCACATAAATCGTCTCGCGGGGCCCATCCCGCGAGAGCTAGGCAACTTAACAAGCCTAGTGAATCTTGATCTCTCTGTGAATTCACTCACAGGGGAAATCCCATACGAAATCATCAACTTAAAGCAACTCAAGCTCCTCAACCTCTTCATCAACAGACTACATGGATCAATCCCAGATTTTGTCGCGGATTATCCTGAAATCGAGACTCTTTCCCTCTGGATGAACAACTTCACAGGCGTAATCCCGACGAATCTTGGCCTCAACCAACGCCTGCAGATACTCGATTTGTCGTCAAACAAGCTCACCGGTACAGTCCCTCAACATTTGTGTAGTTCTATGCAGCTAAAGATACTAATTCTGCAGAAGAATTTCTTATTTGGTGCAATTCCACAAGAGTTAGGCTCATGTACAAGCCTTGTGAGAGTGAGGCTGGGGGAGAATTACTTCAATGGAAGCATTCCATCTGGTTTAATCTACCTTCCTGAAATTAACTTTCTTGAACTGCAGAACAACATGTTGTCTGGTTCTTTATCTGAAAATCGCGCGTCGAACCAGACGACGAAACTAGGCCAAATGAACCTCTCAAACAACCAGCTTTCAGGTCCTTTGCCTTCTTCCCTTTCAAATTTCTCCTCACTCCAAATTTTGCTGGTGAGTGGGAATAGTTTTTCGGGACCAATCCCACCGTCCATTGGCGAACTTCACCAAGTAGTGAAGATTGATTTCAGTGGAAACTCCCTCACTGGTGAAATCCCTCACCAAATAGGCAACTGCATCCATCTTAACTATCTTGATTTAAGCCAAAACTTCTTATATGGCCCCATCCCACAAGAAATTTCCAATATTAGAATCTTGAACTACTTGAATCTATCAAGAAACCACTTCAATGAAGCCATACCCTTATCCATTGGCCTCATGAAAAGCCTCACAACAGCCGATTTTTCGTTCAACAACCTCTCTGGTAAGCTACCCGAAACAGGCCAGTTTTCGGTCTTCAACGCGTCCTCGTTCGCAGGCAATCCACACCTCTGTGGAGCATTGCTGAACAACCCTTGCAACCTCACATCAACTGAAAACACTTCAGGAAAGTCCCACAATGCATTCAAGCTCGTTTTCGCCCTCGGGTTACTAATGTGTTCATTAGTCTTTGCAACAGCAGCTATAGTGAAAGCCAAGTCCTTCAAGAAAACCAGTTCTAATTCATGGAAAATGACAGCCTTTCAAAAGCTCGATTTTTCGGTCACTGAGGTTGTGGAATGTGTGAAAGATGGGAATGTGATAGGCAGGGGAGGTGCAGGGATAGTGTACCATGGGAAAATGGCGAACGGGGTCGAAATCGCTGTCAAGAAGCTGTTAGGATTCAACAGCATTAACAGCCATGATCATGGCTTCAAAGCTGAGATCAGAACACTAGGCAACATAAGGCATAGATACATTGTGAAGCTATTGGCATTCTGTTCTAACAAGGATACTAATCTGCTTGTGTATGAATACATGAGGAATGGGAGCTTAGGGGAGGCTTTACATGGGAAGAAAGGTGGATTCTTGAGCTGGAGTTTGAGGTACAAGATTGCGATGGATTCGGCGAAAGGGCTGTGTTATCTGCACCACGATTGCGCCCCGTTGATCGTTCATCGCGACGTGAAATCGAACAACATACTGCTGAACTCCAGCTTTGAAGCCCATGTTGCTGATTTTGGGTTGGCTAAGTTCTTGGTGGATGGAGCTGCATCACAATGCATGTCTGCCATTGCTGGCTCTTATGGTTACATTGCTCCAGGTACATTTTCTTAACATTCTTGAAATTATAGTCCAAATTAACGGATTGAAATCACATGTTCATATTCCACTATATGGAGTCATATTAAAAGATAATCAACGTACAAAAGATCCACTAGAGTGAAACACGAAAAATGAAACAGAGGAATACTCAAATTAACATGTTTAGTTAGTTAATCTTGTTGTTAGTTATTCAAAATTTAAACACAAATGTAGAAAGAATGTTGACTCCCATTTATGATTTATGCTCCCTTTTCTAAGATTTTGTATTGTACACAAAAACAAAGCTTTGAAAGTCTACATGTTTTGTTTCTTTCGTTTATTTATCAAAGTTGAATTTTTTTTTTTTTCTGGAGTATTTAAAATTCTTTATTAATAGTTCCAAATCAGTTTTTACATACTTCCTCGGTCCCACAGAAATAACCACATTTGACTTTATACACAGATTAAGAAAAATCAATAAATGTAGTCAAGTTTAGCTAATGTGTCAATTTTATCTTTAAAATTTTATACTTAATTACTCTTAATAATTAAGGGTAAAATTGACAATAAAATATTTAATACTAAAGTAAAATAAAAAATGTGTCTATAATTTGAAACATAAAAAAAATGAATATGTGACTATCTTTTGAGATGGAAGTAATATTTTTTCATGTACCATATCAAAAGTAAGGGGAGAGTCCACATAAAACAAAAAACAGGCTGGACTGACTTTTGTGTAATTTTTTTTTTTACAGAGTGTAAATTTAAATGTTAAATTGACAAAGAATGTAAAAAGAGGTTGAAAGAATAGGGAGAATTTTATGGGTAAACGCACCAAATCAGTATGAGTTGTGTGCCAGTGAGTCGATTCTCGTGAAACCCTTAAAAAGACATGCATGCCCCTCCAACTTTAATTTGCATTTTTTCGATTTTAAGTGATTTTGATATATTTTTAATTAACATGTAACATGTTGTTAATTTATTGCAGAATATGCCTACACTTTAAAAGTAGACGAGAAGAGCGACGTGTACAGCTTTGGCGTAGTCCTATTGGAACTCATCACCGGGCGGCGTCCAGTGGGTGGCGAGTTCAGGGAAGGGGTGGACATCGTGCAATGGACCAAGTGTTCGACGAATTGTCGCAGAGAAGAAGTGACCCGAATCCTCGACCCACGGCTCACCGTGGTGCCAAAGGATGAGGCCATGCACTTGTTCTTTGTTGCCATGCTTTGCATCCAAGACAATAGTGTTGAACGGCCCACCATGAGAGAAGTGGTGCAAATGTTGTCGGAGTTTCCCCGCCGCTCGCCGGAGTTTCAATCCTCCTCCTCCACCCACCAGAAAAAGAGCCCCCCTGATGATCAAAAATTTCAACAGGATTTATTGGTTTGAAATTTTCAAAATTGTCTAGGAACAAGAATGAGTATAAGCTCTTCTTTCTTTTTCTCTGAATTTTTACCCTTTATTTTTTGTGTTTTTAACTTGTTTTTTCTTTTTCCTTTTGTGGAATTAGAAAAGTTAGGTAGAAAGGAAATAATTGAGTTATAATTAGGGATGTGGTAAATGGTAATTATAATTTCTATTGTCATTGTATTATAGACTTACTTATAGTGTATACATAGAGTGTCTATTGTTTCGCGTTAAGTTTCGGGGTGAATTTGGTTTCTTTCCATTCTATTTTCTTTACTTGTGTTATTTTACATTTTATCAGTATCTTTAGCACAAATCGTTATGATTATTATTGAGTGTCGATTATTTTTTTACTTTTTACATGTATCAATAATCTAGACAGTGAAATACATAAAAAATATTAAAAACGTTGCACGTAATTTTATTACCATTGATTGACTTATGAACGAGTTGAGGGTTAATATTAGTATATTACTAAAACTTCATTAATTCAATTATACTGAATTCAAACTCTAAACCCCATTCTATATGCCCACCACGCAAGTCAGAGGGTCGTACCACACATGAGGACTCGAAAGCATCCTAGCTGCTCTCGTAAGATTGTGTGTCTTCACATTAGTCATACAAGAAATATGTAAAACTGAACAATGTAAAAAAGTAGATATCACCTGTATGCACCCTCCAATTATGTCTCCAAAGCCCTTCTTACATCCTTATTCCCATTTCTTTCATCCACTCTCAGCTTTGCGTCCACCTCCACCATAACTTTCTCGTAGTTCAAAGATTTTATCCACGAGAGTGTCTCCAATAAACTCAACGTCCCTTCGTCGTCCACGAGCCCCGGGTGCACTCTGATTCGAGCAGCTACAAACACACCCGTTGCATCATGCACCACAGCTCCAAAGGACATTATACTAACATAATTTATGAAACGACTTTTATCCATTTGGAACTTATTTTTGTCTTTACCTTTCTAAAAATAAAATAAAAATCTAATAACCAAGGCCTAGTTCAATGTTGGAGTTAAAGCCCAGATTATCAAAGAAACGGACATTTAATGGGTGGCCCTTTAAGTAAGCCCAAATAGAAAACCCTAGTCCATTTCTTTATTAAAAAAAACAAACAAAAAAAAAATTTCAAGAAAATTTTAGACACAATACGAGAACACGACACGAAATTCATAACTCGTTAACAATTTATCATATGTTATTAATGTGATACGATATGACAAGATAATGATATATATTCAATAATAACACTTAATTTTTTATAGTGCTTAAATAAATATTTTAAGTTCTATATATTTAAATGTAATTTTATTTTTATTTATTTTCTCATCTTGTCGTGCACATAGACATAAAAAATATTATTTTGTTATTTATTATGTCGACACATATCTTTAAATATCGTCTTGTTATTGTGTTATGTTGACATGTATCTCTATTGTGCCAATTTTATTTTTCTGGGGTTTAGGGTGTGTGTTATTAATTCGAATTGTTGAGGAGTGGATGAATTTCATCCACATCATTAGCCATTAGGCATGTTAACCCCACTTAGCAACCTAATTAAAATATTATTAATTAGAGATTTGAAAGCAAAAATATTGGTGCAAAGGTTCATATAACAATAACAGAGATATTATTTGAAAAGTTCAATCAACAGAATCTTTTTTTTTTCTCATCACAAGAATCAAATAAAAATTTAAAAAATGCATTTGAATTATGCTAATCAACATAAAATCATTATTGATTTTTTTTATTTTTGAATGTCTCTAATTATATCTATATTTTCTATTTTATTTAAATATTAAATGTTTTATTGACATTCTTACCCCTAATTAAACTTACGCTATAATTATTCATTAAAAGTAAATAAGATCCCGTTACTTTAGAATTTACATCAGATTTATAGAATATCAACCGTAAAATAGGCATTTAGTTAAACTTGATCACATTTATTAATTTTTCTTGATCTGTATAGAGTTAAACGTGACTATCTTTTAGGAGACTATATTAATTCAAATTAAATAATCACATTTTTCACTAATCATAATCAGTCAATAAATGAAGATACGGTTTGACTTCTGATGATTGGTTAGTTTTTCAAGAAATTTTTTTAAAAAAAACTTATTTTCAAAATATTAATTAATTCAAAATTAAGAACAAAATATCGGACGGATAAGATCCTTATCTGGCCATTAAGTAAACAATTTCAGCCGTTGGATCTCTTTAAGGGTTTAGGCACCGTCCCTCAGTATTCACGCCTCTTTTTTAGTTCTTCTCTCAGCTTTCTCTCATTCTCTCACACTCTCTACTGGAAAAACCGCTTGCAAATTCTCATTCTGAGCGGTTTTCCCAAATTGCAAGAGGAAGAAGATCAATTGAAGAGGTGGGTTTTCTCCTGTCAAATTGGAAACATAGAAAGATTGTTTTTTTGTTTGCGGTGGTTTTGATCTAGTATTTACAGATATTGCCTGTTTTTGGAGTTTTAAATAACTTAATTAGTACATTGAGCGTGTTAATGTTATTGGAAGAGGAGAGAATTCGAACTGAAGGGGGTGGATTTTTCATTTTTCCTGATTCTGCTGTAGCTGTTTGTTTTCATGATTTTAAAGCTATAATAGATCTGAGTCATAAATGGAATCTGTTTTGTTCTTCTAGTATTCATGCATATTTTGAGGTTTACTTGTATATTTCATGCATACAGAAGATGAGGGGAAATTCAAAACGAAGAAAAGTGGTTTTCTCCTAATTGTGGATTTTTTTTTTTTTTTTTTCAATTTTCAATCAGTCTTTTTGAGTCTTACTTTTCAAGTACAGCTTTAATGATTTCAAAAAATAAAATTATTTGCTGTTTATGTTTCATCAGAGTGGGATCTGAGTCAACTTTCGTTTCTCATTCTTGTTAAATATGCTGTTTTTTATTTGACGAATCTCAAGAATTACTTCCCTTCATCAGATGTTCATATTTATAAAAATATTTAGGTAGTTTTTTAATACATTAATTTTGTTTCCTTTTCTAATGGTCTATGTTATCTGATTCTGGGGCCTGGGCTACAAAAAAAAGATGTGGATTTTTTCCTGATATAGACGATTGCTACTTTGTCATTGTGTATGTATATTCTTGCATTTAATTGTGTATGTAAATGCGTGTAACCCAAAGAGGTCACCACAAGCAATATGTGAATGAGAGTTTTTCAGTGGTTTATTTGGAGTTATTCCTTTTATTTGACAAATTTCTGTGGTTGTGCAAAAAGGGAAAAATAGTCAAATTTCTCTCATTGACTGGCTGTCTTTTCAAACAAGTGCACCATTTTTATTTTATTGGATTTCGTCTCCTCAGTTTTCTTGTTATATTTTAAGCCACGTAGACATATCCTTCTTCCTGGGATATTTATGAAGGAATAAGAATCTTGATCTTCTATTTTGTGGGGGTAGAATAGCATCCCCTTTTGAAAGGTGTATTGGGTACCTGCTATTTGAAACTCTACGTCTCACTTCTCCCTATTTTTTTTGATTTTGGATTGAAGTCATGTTGTGGCTATGGAAAACCTGTGACTTTTCTTGTTTCTTACCTTCTCTTTGAATCTGTTTTTCATTTATTGTAGGCCGAACAGTTAATATTGGAGGCTAAAATGTCCAGCAACAAGAAAATAGAGACATGTACGCCCTTTTTCTTTTTGCAGTCTTTTAAATCAAATTTGACTTTTATCCTTTGGACACGTGTCATCGGATTATGTATTTATAGCTTCTAAATTAGTTTGATCTCATTTGTTACCTGCAGCTGAGATAAGTGTTTCTGCCTTGAAAACTGATTCACCTATCAATCTCACTGAAAAAGATATGGTAAGTGTAATTTCTCATATGTTTCATGATGGAAATTTTTGTGATATGATATTTTTCTGTTCTAATATTGTATTATTTCTCCATATACATTGCTTGTTTTACCTACATGAAGGTTGTGTTTTCTGTGCTTACCCCCGTTTCTGTTGCCTAGCTTGTTATATTGATGTAAATATATGTTAAGTCCTCTCAAGTTCCTTTGTTACTGTATACATGACAATGATTAAATTACGCATCACTTCTTTGACTGAACGGACATATGTTGCTATCCTTCATGATTGATTGTATTTCTTACAAACAAAGTTGTCAAGATGTTTATGTAACTTCCTTCTTATGATTGTATGCCAAAATTTTAAACGTATATAATTCACTCCTTTTTGGTCCTGCAATTCATTATTCGCACCTCTGAAAAAGTTTGGCATAATTTTAAATAAGTTCAAGATTGGCCTATCAAGGTCCATGATTATATAATATGTGTGAACAGTACTTTTTCTTAACTCTCAGCTACAGTGATTTTTTCAAAACTCGAAATGCGTATAAATCTGATGTGTTTCTTAAATTTGTCTTGAATGATTACATGTTTCACACTTTCACTTATGTTGAAAATACATTACCAATCATTGTTTCATTGGGTTTTCAGGGTGGAGATGGAATATCATCAGGATCAGTTCCTTTAGCATCTGATGCAGGCAATGCTGCATCTGGAGCCAAAGATCAACAGTCGGCTTCAGAGCAGGCTGTTTATTATCCCACTACAGGCTGTTATGATTATTATTATCCAGGTAAGTTATTTAATTTCTTCTACAATATTGTGGTTCAATCTTGCAATATAAAATTCTGGTGTCTTATTTCTCTTAGAATGTATTGTTTTAAATGATAGAAACACTGAATGGGTATCGGTGATGAGTAGGGAAGGAATTTTTTTATTTAGGGTTGAATATGAGATTCCTATCTTATATTGTAGTTCCTAAGATATTTGGATTTTTTTTTTACCAGCCATTGTATTCTCAAATTTGGTGTACTAATGTATTTCTTTTTCTCATGGTGTAGGAGTTACTAATAACAATGCACAGTCTGATGATAAAGGCTATTATAATGCTCCTGGTGGTTCTTTCACGGTATGCTGCACCTTCTTTGATTTTTCATGTTCATGTTTCATTTTAAGCCACAGTTTGTACTGTTACTGTGCTATATATATCTGGAGTTTTATTGTTGATGGTTTTGTAGGGTCTCCATTATTTCCTTCCTGGCTATGCTCCATATATGGGTGTTGATGGAAAGCAAGGCTACACGTCTTCTTATGGATCTGAAGCCTTTCCTTGTTATACATATGATATGGCCTCCTATGCTGGAAATGGTTCTGCTTCTAAACCTGCATCTGCTGGGAAGTCGAATGGATTTAATGCTAAATCTCTTAATAATTTCTCGGGCAGAACGTCTGCTTCACATTTTTATTCTCAAAATCAGCAGCCCCATTCTTCCAGGTCCATGTATCAGAAGGTATCTTGTGTAGACAAATATTTATGAATTTTTACTTTGGTGCAAATTTCTTCAATTTAAACTTCCTGCTTCAATGGTCTTATTCACATTGATGACTATTATTCTATCACAGGTAGGTTCTGGGTACCAGTCTTCTGGTCTCATGAGTGGATATAATTCTAGTGGAATGTTATCTGGCTCCTCCCGATATCCTCGTTCGTCTTCTTCACAGTATGGTCCTGTAAATTACCAATCAAATGGTAGGGGATGGAACAACAATTATAGAAACAAGTCTGGAGAAAATTTTGGCAGAGGTGGTGGTGATCTTACAGGCGTCGCCGAGTTAACTCGGGGCCCTAGGGGGGCTGAGAATAAGAGCAACTCTGCTAATAAGTCCGAATCTGAGGTTGAAGAGCTTTCCTTTGCTGTTGATAGGGATAGGTATAACTTACAAGACTTCCAGACAGTATACGAAAATGCCAAGTTCTACGTGATAAAGTCTTACAGTGAAGATGACATTCACAAATGCATCAAATATGATGTTTGGTCCAGTACTCCAAATGGAAACAAGAAATTAGATGCTGCGTTCCGTGAAGCAGATGCTAAAACGACTGAGACGGGCGTAAAATGTCCCGTTTTCCTTTTTTTTTCGGTAAGTTGGTGAAATATGGATACTCTACTAGTCCTATTTTCTATGTTTGTTAAATTGTATTTTTTGGTTACTCAGGTGAATGCGAGTGGTCAGTTTGTTGGGGTTGCTGAGATGATTGGTCGTGTGGATTTCAGCAAAAACATGGACTTTTGGCAGCTTGACAAGTGGAATGGTTTCTTCCCAATTAAGTGGCATATTATCAAGGATGTCCCCAACACTCTTTTACGACACATTGTTCTTGAGAATAATGAAAACAAGGCAGTCACTTATAGCCGGGACACTCAAGAGGTATTATCATTTGATTCCTTCAAACCACATTGTGTTTTTTTCTCCCGATCCTGTTAACTGTAGCAACATCGATGTATATTTGTTATGACAGATTGAATTGAAGCAAGGCTTGGAAATGCTTAGGATTTTCAATAGTCACACGGCGAAGACCTCTGTGCTGGATGACTTCAACTTCTACGAAAACCGTGAGAAAGCACTCAGAGAGAAGAGAAAGGCTTCTCAAAGCAATGGTTTTAGGAAGAATGATTATGAGGTGAGCTTTGTGTGCTTTTACTTATTGAGTTGGTATAAAAAGTTCAAATGTTTCGACTTGTTAACAACGTTTTCGTGTTGTAGGGCGGAGAAGATGAAAAGGGGGATGAGCTGGATCTCGTCTCTCGTACTAACAATCTTTCTCTAGATTCTCAAGCGCTGCAGAGTAGTATATGAGTTAGAATTACTTACTAGCATAGGAGATTACTTTTTGTCGATTTTGTTTAGGTAGATGAGCTGCCACTCCAGTTTACTGTTTTTGAAGATTCTCATCATTCATGACGTTTTCAGAAATCCCTTCAGTTTTTGCTTCAGTTTCTGTCTTGACGAAATAGAAGAATAAAATCAAAGTGTTTTTGGGTTCTAAGCATCATTTCATTTTTGCTTTATTTGAAGATATTAGGGAAAAATAACCTTGTGTTTCGTTTCTTGGAAAATTATGTTTTTTTGTTTTCGTTACATTTTTACATTTTTATGTGAAGCAAATCATTTTAACACTATTGACAAATTGATGGTCTATATATTTATAATATGTATTCTCTCTGTCCACACGAATGTAGTCTCATTACTTTATCATCATTTTATTCACTAACAATCACTTTATTTTATTCATTAACAATCACTTTATTTTATTGACAATGGAATTATACAACAATTTCAATATAATAATTTCAAACTTACTATTTCTAATCACTTTATTTTATTCATTAACAATCACTTTATTTTATTGACAATGGAATTATACAACAATTTCAATATAATAATTTCAAACTTACTATTTCTGCATATATATTTCTAATCATATCGTCATTTTCGATGAACGTAATTAACTTTTGTACTCTCATTAATTGTAATTTTTTAATTTAATACAAATTTTCTAAAACGACGAAACAAAATAGTATAAGTAAATGTACAAAAATATAATTGTATCATATAAATCTCATTATAAACTGAATTCTAAAAATTAAAAACAAATCAAACAAATTTACAAGATCTCTGCAAACTCCGAACACCAAATATTTCAGAATCAATAATTAGATTCAATGTTGAGATAAAATTAGTCTTCATGCATGCACTCGTTTTGAAGGATTAATATTAGAAGATAAAATAATATATTGTTAACATATTAATTTTGTAAGTTATTTAAATATTGAAAGTTATTACCTGAACGTACCATTAGAAAAAGTGTTCAACTAATCATAGAACGGAGATAGTATTAACATTAATTCCTTTTTATTTTACCCCTGGGGCTAAAAATTGGTTGAAATGAGGCAAAAAATGCAGAAATCAAAATATAAATGAGAGGATAAATTGCAGTTGATTGTCCCAGACCAATTGCCAGGTGACATATATGACAAACCATGTAAAAAGAGAATCAACAACATAAATATGGTCGCACCATAACGGATAAAGAGAGTGAGCCAATCCTGAATACAAAAAAGCATCTAAAACCGAACCAATTACTGTTGCTGTTGCTGCGAATGCGATGGCCCAGTTGGTGGTGGTGCTTGCTGCTGATACGATGCCTGACCACCAGGTGCCTGAGGGGGCGGCATCCTACCATACTGTTGAGGGTAGTGTTGATTAGGAGGTGGAGGTGGGGGCATATAGGCATATGGTGGGGGGTAGAACGGTGGGTAAAATTGGCCTGGGGGAGGGGGAGGCATTCCGTATTGCTCAGACACAATTTTAGATTCATTAGACCCGGAGGGCCCACCCTCTTGAGATGGAATAACAGCACCCATCCTCTGAGGGTCCATAGAAGGATAATACGCCCTCTCTTGCTGCTGAGGCAACGGAGGAATGTTGAAATATGGCATGGGTGGGGTAGGGGCACCTGGGGGCCCCTGAAGAGGTTGGTTCTGCTGCTGTGATATGACTGCCCTTGGAAGCAACCCACTGTGAGTCACTGCTTGTTGCTGCTTTGCTTCATCGGAGCCGCCTTCCAATTCTGGTTTTGGAGCTTGTGGTCTGCCCCAGAGTAGTTTAAGTCTCAAGCCTTTGACAACCAGTTTGTTGGAGAGTTCCTCAGCTGCTTTCTCTGCACCTTCTCTTGTTGTGTAAGTTACGAAAGCACATGCCCTCTGGAGAACCATCTTAACAGACTCAATTTCTCCATGGGCGTAGAAGTTGTCCCTTAGGTCTTGCTCAGCAATCCTAGCATCCAGCCCGCCTACATACAGGGTTCGTATGCTCTCATCTTCAGGAGGCTCCAGAGTAGGCATTTCTCCAGCCTTGTTCAGAAGCTTCATTGCCACTGGGTCGTTGACACTGCAATTGGAAAAGAAGGAAATACAAAAATAAGAAAATCAGGAGAATATTAACATAATGCACTTGTCAATATAAACAAGCATTGTACAACTACATGGTTCGGAGAGTACATTTTCCCATCAAGAATGGAAAAAATGAATAGGTAATAGAAACAGATTCTTTCGAGTAAAAAGGATGAAATAAGTAGGTGGAAAATACATGCAAGAAAAATGAAATATTCAAATCAAGAATTATTCAAAAAGCTTAATTAACTAAACCAATGTCTCTGACTTCAAGTAATCCAGACATAGAATGAACTGGCTAATTTCAGAACTAGCAGAACTGCCAACACAATTGCATGGGAGACACATAGAATTGTTAGTTCTGAGTGACACCATTATCATTATTAGCTGATAACAAGTGATACAGTTAAGACTGTTCTATCAAAACCCATCGCCTAATAGTATGTTTATTTAAAGATTTCTTAAACACCCAGACATGCACACGCAATACAGCAATTTTTTTATATAAGATAATGATTTCTCGACATACCCATAGTAACGGTCTTTAATATTCTGCTGAGACAATTCACCTTCAACAGGCATCTCATGCCTGTAAGGGCACTCCGGCCCTCTGGTACATTGACCACGAACAAAGAAACTGCAAACATGAGCTCGATTTCTCTTGTAGTATGGTGTGGTTCTCTGAAGCTTCAAGATAGTATCGTTAGCCCGCACCTTTCCAAATGAAGATTCATAATCTATCCCAGCTCTTGCCTGCATATAACAAGTTTTAGAGGACAGGTACAGAGTAGAAAAGTTGACTACGTGAAAAAACTACCTATCTTAAGAACACAACACACTTCAAAGCTGGAAGCAAACTCTTAAGATAACATAGGAAGATGTGCATAATTAAGTTTCTGTAGGCAGAGCAATGTAAGCTCCTAAAAATTAATTGCCCAGTCACCCAGTGTCAATACAACCCCCAAACTTATCTATTTATTAGTTGTGGTTCTTAAGATATCATATATCACCATGAACAAGCATGCAAAATCAATAGTATATTATTTGGTTGAGAAAAATAGACCAGAAAAAAAAGAGCAGCACTGATGTCCCCAATAATAAAAACTGTTCATGCAGCATTACTTCTTGTTTCCTTTCAAAACACACCCTTAACTGAGTGTCAATATAGGCAGTAGTAACAAAGAAACTGATTAAAATTTCAAGAGAAACATACCCTTCGATCATGCTCCTCAGCAAAGTATTCCCTATTCACGTCACTCTTTGGAATGGCA
The DNA here is from genome assembly GCA_963675135.1 of Galeopsis tetrahit. Classification (NCBI taxonomy): domain Eukaryota; kingdom Viridiplantae; phylum Streptophyta; class Magnoliopsida; order Lamiales; family Lamiaceae; genus Galeopsis; species Galeopsis tetrahit. The sequence continues at coordinate 92,364,587 of OY776121.1, forward strand.
TCATTGGAATTAATGCTCAAAGCAGTGTCTCTAACCTGGACGGGAAGCCCGTACTCAAGATCCAAAAGGCAAACCTGACAAACATTTTTCAGCTTACTACAAGTTTGGCAAATCTCAGACTTCTTATATCTTGCATCACGACCAGGTCTCCACCTGAACACAGTGAAGGGCCGCGTGCAGATTTTGCACTCCTTATCATAATCAGCCTTTGTCTGCACCAAATAAAAAACAAGTATGTTATTAAGAAGTATTCTTCCAATGTATCAAATAGAACATCAAAACGACCACAAGGCATCAAATACCATAACTGAGTCTGCAGTGTCACTATGTTTCATATATAAGTATCACTATTACAGAAAATTAAATAAAGTAGACAAACGAGAAAGGCATCACATAGTGTTTTTCAAGAATAAATCATTTCACATTATATCAAATCACAGAACAAGAGGGTGGAATTCCTTCAGCAAAAATTAAGCCATGTATCAAAACACAATATAAGATGCCTATAATATTTTTTAAAACATTAAGTCATGAAAGTCATTCGAAAATGAAGACGCTATTCCATCAATCAATTCTTACACCTTTATCTATTATCTAATGTTCTATATCCCAAGCATACACAGCATAAATTCAAATGTCCCTATATATTCAGCCATAAATATTAACTCAGCTTCTAAAATAACAGCCTATGTGCCATTGTAAAATACCAGAAATTCAAATGATTGCAACCGTAGAACACAAAAGTAACACCAAGGAATCGTAAAATACCATTCGAACGTAAGGGTTATCACCGAGACAAGATTCACAAATAATGGGGAAATCAGATCGCTCCCACCCATCAGCTTCCGCGTCTCTCAACAACCTATGTGCCATTGTCTCCCGAGCTTAAATCTTGTTTTCAACACTGGGAAAATCGGAAATTAATATAGTTAAGCACCGATTATATTTCAAAAAGAAAAAACCCTAAATTCGCAATCGATGTCGATGTGGTTACTCGGGTGTACCTTGTAATTGTATCTCCCCGAAAAGACGTGCTCAGGTAGGCGAGAGTTGAGACGGTGAAAAGCGGCGTTAAAAATGGTGCGAGGCGGTGGTCACGGTGGCGGCGGAGTTGCAGCGTCCGAAGGTGAAATTTAGAGAGGACGTGATGTGAATCAATGAGGGGTAAGTGGTAGTGCCGCGTTTGGATATTTTTAGTTTTCGAAAATATCAGTTTTAATTACAACTGTCAAAATGGGCCAATAAAAAACAAGCCCACTTGGAGGCGGACATAACGGACTGACCTGTTTGGCCTGTATCAATAGGCCGGCCCATATCCCTTTTTTTATATTTATTTTTTATAAATTTTAACAAATACTATAATTATAATTAAGATCTGTTGCAAGAGTCGTCGCCTGGGCTCGACTAGGCGCTAGTCCCCGATCTATCACCTGCCTAACGGTTTTTTGCTAAGTCTTTTTTTAATTAGATTTTTTAGAGTCGAAGTCCGATTCAAGCAATTGATCATACTTTTTCAAGTTAAATCGACGCTCCGAACAAAACACGTGACTTTGCCATGATAAATAATTTTATTTTTTTATAAAATTCTATCGTTTAAGGGCTATAAACTGTATTTTTATTATTTTTTGCATTTTTTTGCAAGTTTTTGTTTGTTAAAGTTTCGTATTTGTTGCTCGAGAATTATAAGATTAAATAATTAAAACAAAAATATAAGTGAGACGTCGTCTAGACTCCGACTAACCGTTTAGGAGCTAGAAGGTGTCAATCGGCGAAACTATTGATTTCCAAATTAGACTCATCGAAAAAAGAAAAAGAAACTTAACAAAGAGCAATTTCGGTCCCACGAGATTCCAAGATTCACGGTTAAGATTAGTCGCCTCAATTTCCATTAATCTTTTTTTTGACAGGAATTTCCATGAATCTTGACTTCATTTGAAAAAAACTCCTCTTCATCCAAGAAACCAATCATCAAACAATCTAGCAAGACAGCAACAATGTCCATTTCTTTCTGCTTCACCCCATCAATCTGCCACCAGAAACAAACCCCTCCAAGAATCCCACTCTACAAACCCCTAAACCCCATCAACATTTCTGCAAGGCCAAAGCTTACACATTCAAGACCTTTTCCCACTTCTAACTATGGTGATAATGAAACTTTTGAAAACCCATCTCCAGTTGTACCTCCAGATGAGCCCAGATTGGACAAATGGCTGTCCACTGCTGCTAGTTTGTACCCTCTGTATGTGACTTTTGGAGGGGCTGTTGCCTTTTTAAGACCCTCCACATTTTCTTGGTTTGTAGACTTGGCTCCAACTTCATATAGCTTCACTCTTGGATTTATTATGTTCACTATGGGTATTACTTTGGAGCTCAAAGAGTTGATCAATTTGTTCAAACAAAGGCCAATTTCTGTGAGTTTTTTTAGTAAATCACCCTTTTTGCCTAATTATAATCTTGAATATCTCAGTTTGTATTTGATAACTTTTTGATTATGTAGTGTAAATCAGTCCAATTTCAAGAAATGAATATTGGGTTTTAAGGTTGTTTATAGGATTTTAGAGGTTTAATGATAGTAATGCCATGGTTGCTGAACTGTTATTTGGCAATATATTGATACTAGTTTGAGTTTAACTTGCAAGGTATCTATATATGATTGCATTTGCCTTCTAGGCAGCATTGTTTTCGTGTCGTTTTTTAGTTAATTTGAAAACTTTCGTATCGGAACTGTTACGATCTGTTGACTGTTAGTATAAGTTTGTAAAAGAATTAAATCATCAATGTACTACCAAAAACATTGAATAATCCACTATGAGGAATAAGTTTGATGGATACAAGCCTGTTGATTATGTTCTGCTCTCGCACTTTTGAAGAGCACTGAAAGTTCTTATGGAAGTTGGTTTTGTAAAATCATGAAATCTGTAATTCCCTTGGTTTCAGATTCTCTATGGTTGTGCTGCTCAATACACCATTATGCCTGCTTTTGGATATATAATTAGCAAGTTGTTGGGACTCGCACCTTCTCTTACAGTCGGTTTGATACTGCTTTCTTGTTGCCCAGGGGGAACAGCATCGAATGTGGTAAGATCAACTTATCGGTATATTTATGTGATGTCTTTGTAGATATAACTTATCGTTTTCAATATGGCCTTATCCTCGACTGTGGTGTCATAAAGAGGACCAGAGGCTCAGAATATAACCTGATATTCTATCTTTTCTAATCATTTTGATGGACGAATACAATATCAAAACCATATAATCATTAGAGAACTGCCATTCAATGCACAATAAGCCAAAATTTGTATTTGTTGAATAGTTCACCATAATAGAAATATAAATGCAATAACATTGGACACGTCTCATGCTTATTATCAGCCTCTGTACTTACGCCACCTAGAATACATTCAGATCCAAAATACGGTTCTCAATTTAGATAGGAGCTATTAAAGTTTAAGCCTACTATTAAAGGTGATGCATGGTTAGCCAAAATATTTACCATTGACTATGTCTCTTTTATGCATATCAGATTCGTAATTATTACTTGCCACACCTAGGATGCACCCAGATTTACCAATAGGGTGTCTGTTTAGGTAGAAAGCTGATTACAATGCAAATTCCCTTTATGCTTTCAGCCTGCAACTGGATATGCTAAGCTGAAGACACTCTTTAGTTATCAATTTGATGTGTTTTATTGTGTAACTCATTGCTTATATTAGTGTTTAGTTACGTTAACAAGCTATAAAAGGAGGACATTTTGTTACAATTTCACTAGTGGCATAGCTTCAAGCCGCACCTAGTTTTTCTAAATGCTAGTGTCGTTTTTAAGAATACTTCCATCACACTCCCTTTTCTGAAAATAGTGTTACAGGTAACCTTAATTGCCCAAGGAGATGTCCCATTGTCCATCGTAATGACAGTATGCAGCACCCTTGGAGCAGTCATTCTTACTCCTCTGTTGACTATGCTTCTTGCTGGAACTTATGTTCCTGTTAACGCTGTCAGCCTATCCGTCAGCACCTTGCAGGTGAAGTCAGCATTACATTCGACTAAAATAAATATTTTGTAATGATCTTTGCCCCATCTGTATAGGTAGTAGTCGCCCCAATTCTGTTAGGTTCATATCTTCAAAGCACATTTCCAGGAGCTGTGAAACGAATGACTCCTTTTTCACCACTTCTAGCTGTTTTGTCTTCCTCGCTGCTTGCTTCCAGGTCTTTTATTTCGTCGTTATGTTGTTTATTTGGAACTATTCTCAAACTGCCGCCTTTGTTTTTTTCAGCGTATTCTCAGAAAATGTCGTTCGTCTGAAGTCTTCTGCCATTGGTGCAACATTATCATCTGATCTGTCTCCAATTCTTCAAGCTAAAGCAATGCTCTCCAGTGAGTTGGGTGCTGTTGTACTTTCGGTTATATTGCTACATTTTGCAGGGTTCTTTGTGGGGTAAGATCTACTGCTTTCTTCTATTGCTTGTTGCACTATATCAAATTACTCCCTCCGTCCCAGGATTTTATGCACACTTTGACTGGCACGGAGGTTAAGAAAATGGAATAAAGTGATGTGTAAGGTAAAATAAAGGAGGGATATTATTGGTAATTCATTGATTAAAGTGGAGGAGATTTGACTAAAGGGAATGGAAAGTAAAATAAAGGAGGGGTATTGTTGGTAAAAATGTTGGGACGCCCGTTAAGGAAAGTGTGCATAAAATCCTGGGATGAAGGGAGTACTTTATTGTTTGTTGATAACCAATTTTAGAATTTTCAGAGTTAATGTGTCGATATGCATTGTGCAAGAATTCACCTTTCCTCACTCGATAGCTCGTTTTAGTTATTATGAAGTTACAACTATTTCTCTTCTCATGAGAAGCAATCATGTGCTCGAATTTTCGTATCTGATGTACATTTTCGTTGAGCAATGTAAAAATATTGGGTTTCCCATGCAGGTATCTGTCTGCAGCTTTTGGCGGATTTAAGGAGCCACAGCGACGCGCAATATCAATTGAAGTAAGATCCTTATAATGCCTAGCCTCTCCAATATCAATTTAAGGAGCAATCCTTGAACTAATTTTTTCTCGAGTTTTGAACACAGTCGACTTTTTCGTGTTTTCATTTGTATGACTGCAGGTTGGCATGCAAAATTCGTCTCTAGGAGTGGTTTTAGCTACATCGCATTTCACCTCCCCCATGGTTGCTTTACCTTCGGCAATGTCAGCTGTACTCATGAATATCATGGGTAGCAGTTTAGGTTTCTTTTGGAGGTATGTGGATCCTTCCGATACATGACCGCGGAACTCGAAGCTCGTTTTTGGTAGGTTTCTCGAATATCTACGTGATCCGCGAGACCATTGGTAAATTTGTTTTTCCTGCAATCTGGTCCTGGTTTTTTAAGAATGTATGTATGTCACTTGTTGAAATAAGACTTTCTAAAAATTTACAAAATTCATTTGTTGTTGTAATCAGTATTTATTTAATTAACTATGAATTATCATGTAGTTTATATTCTGTTGCAAATAAGATTTACCCAAATATATACTTGGTCAAGATGATGTAAGCCAAGTACAGTGTAACCAACTTATTTGTTAGATATACAAATGTGAAAAAATGTTAAAATTACCTATTGTTTTAAAAAAAACTACCAACTTTTAAGATAAATATACCCTTAAAAAGTAAATAGGAGTATCATATTGTAGATGACACCACATAGTGAAACAGGGAAATTGAACCGGGTTACATTGGATAAATGACATATGTAATGTTTAAATACTCTTCTCATCTTAAAGATAGTTATGTTTAAAAAATTACATACATTGATAATTACGTTTGAAATTTTAAATTTTACCTATAAAATTTCTTTATATACTGATATATCCTTATTTATTGAATACAAAAATAATAATAATAAAATAAATATAAGTATTTTAAATAATGTACATGCTTTTAATATAAAAGTGGCTAAACTTCATACAATCCAAAACATAAATCGTGACTCTTTCATACAATCCAAAACATAAATCGTGACTATTTTTGTGGAATGAATGAAGTAACAAACAATTCATAATTATCCATTTAATGAAGCATAATTGAAATACTTAACTAATAACTTGTATAGCATTTTAAAAAATGGATAATTGGATATATAATTAAACAAACGTCGCTTTATTTTCAATGTAAATTTGAGAAGGTTTTATGGGAAGAAACTATTTGATTCTTTTTGGTGGGTGAACTCACTTTTTTTTACACGTATTTTAAAAATAATTTATATTTTAATTATAATTTTTTTTTTTTGAAAAAAAAAATTGATTTCCACAAACATATGATATGATGACAAATTTTGATTTTTACAAACATGTCCCAAGTAAGATTAGTTACGATTTACTAGCTAATTTTTTTTTCGGTAGTTTTTCAATTCAACCGTCGCTTTGACCGGTTAACTGTAACCATCGATTTTACACCCTAGAATCGAAATCCCGGCAAGATTTTTTTGAGGAACGTGATGTTGTAGCAAAGTATAAAAAATTCGAATAAATTAGTTAGAATTAGGGACTGATGAGCAGAAATACTTATGATGGAGAGAATGAAAACAACTGGACAGAACAAAACAATAGTGATTGAAGCTAAACATGTCTTTACCTTCCTTGTCTTGATTGAATTTTACTTTTTCCAGGAAGCTTCCTATCAACTGCAATTCTTTGTCTTTTCTTTCTATTCAAAAAAAAACTAAAAAGCCTTTTTAAATAAAACAATTGATGAACAAACATTCCGTACGTGCTGATGAATTGATTTTATGCGTTTCGGATCTTCATGTATTTTAATTTATTATACCCGTGATTTTATTTTATTTTTTTGTGAACTGAGTTGGATATTTCGAGTTGGTTGGTCTAACCTTGTATGGTGGTTGGGATTCGCATATTAAATTTGTTTGCATTGTACATTTTTTTTTCTGACTATAAATTTTTCATTACTTTTGGACATATAGATTAAGAAAAATGATTAAATATAAATATAATACAAGTGATGTACTCCCTTCGTCTGTCTGTAAACTTCTCATTACTTTTGGATACACAGATTAATAAAAGAAGGGGAAAATAAAGAGAAAATGTAAGATATAAAGTGATGTGTAAAAATAAAAAATTAAAAAATATTTACCAAAAAAATATAGAAAACTTATAGGTGGACAGATCAAATGGTAAAATTAAAAACTTATACGTGAACTGATGGAGTATATTGAGTAACACTTAAAAAAAAACACGAAATATAATTTGAGTATAATATTTTAATACTTTAAAATAGATTGATGTTAATTTGTGATAAATGTGAGCCCGTCAATGTCTATATCATTTTATATTTTTTTGGTGAATCATAACAAAAATATTAGTTAATGTAAGGAAAAATATCTCATGCTGTTTAAGATTATTGATGGATTGTTTAAGTATTTCACATGTGTCGTAAATCGTAATCGATGAGAAAACTATCTCCGTCAGAATTAATTTTGCAATAGATTGGTGTATTTTGATATAGATTTTTAAATTATATTGAATTAATAAAATAATTAAAAAAATTCAAATAGTGCTTGATATTTTATAAATAAATATTGTACTCTATATATTAATATTAATACAGATAATAGATACTTTCTCCGGCCTATAAATTGTAGTATGTGTGACTTTGTGAGCGTCAAAAGTAATTACGTTTTATTTAAATATTGTAAATGTGAAATTTATTATAAATTTAGCAAATAATTATGCAATTAAATTACTAATAAATATGAACAAATACCTTTTTCATTTCCAATTGAATTGAGTACACACATTCTCTCAACATCAAAACACGCACGAATTGCGCATATTATAACACATACACACATATATAATAATAATAAAATAATAATAATACCTATAGCAATAATTAAGAAATTGCTCTTAAAATTACATTAACACCCCTCCATATTCCCCCAACTACTCTCAAATAGAGATGTTCAACATGTCCATTGCAAGATTCTCAATCATCAAAGCTTCCACTTCTCCACTGCATTGAAACATTCCTCCTACAAATCCATCAAAAAACGAATATCATCAGTACTTTAAAATTCCGATTCAATTTGAGTCAGTTAAGATATTCAAGTCCTTACCGTAGAAAGAGTGTGACGTAGGGAGGGTAATTTTGGGAGACGACATCTTCCTGAGGGGACAAGAGGAGAGGGGTAAAAGAGGCAAATTATGGCAATTGCATATTTCAATCATGTAGCCATCAGGGTCATGGAAGAAAATTTGATCAACAATAATTCCACCTTCTTTAACAACTGCAGTCACATACTCTATCTCCATTTCTTCCAATTGGTGAATAATTAGGTCCATGTCTGTGCATTGAAATGAGATGTGATTGTCCTTAGGGTTAATTTTGTCTTTCTTGTTCATTGCCTTTTCTGATTCTAGCAAATGGATTCCAATTCCATGGTTGAACAACCTAAGGACAAAACAGTCATTTCAGATATCATATTTTAAATAAATAAAATAAAATATGACATGAAGAGATAATATCTTCATACTATTTGGATTTGGCATTAACGAGTGGTGTGAAGCATGGAAGTGGTCACATGCAGGCAGGGCCTACTGTCATGGAAATTGCAACATGTTTATAAAAATATACATTTTTTCGGAGATTAAAAAATATAGTATTACTCTATTTGTCCTTTTAAACATTACATTCTGAAGTAGATACAAAATTTTAAACAATATAATATTTTATGTAAAATTGTTGGTGAAAAGTATTAAAAAAAAAAAAAAAAGAGGGGAAAGAAGTGTAAGAAAAAAAAAAGTGAAGGTGGAAAGAAAAGTTAGCTACAATTAGTGTAATTTTATATAAAAGTAGAGATAATTGTTAATAAATGTGGGACCACAACTTACCGAAAAAGAAAACGTAAAATTTCTAAGAGTACACTAAAAAATGACAAAATTTTAAGGTAACGAATGAAGTACTTCACAAAATATGTAATGGATAGTAAAAGTAAAAAAATATATGAAGAAAAAAACGTAGATAGAGAGGGGTAAAAAAGATAAAAGGTAAAAAATAGATTGAATGAAAAAATTATAGTGAATTTTATCACTTAAAAATATGAAAAACTTGTAACGGGGGCGTGCAATGTAGGTAGGTAGAAAACTTATGGCCAGACGAAGGGAGTGTTATAAAAGTTGCATGATTATGTCCTAAAGTCATGATTAGCATAATGAGATGAAAAAAAAGAGGGGATAAAATTACCAAGCGCCCTCGAAGTCGAAGGAGGAGGGCCTTTTGATGAGGACGAAACCGAGGACTTGTTCGTAAAATTGTACAGATTTCTTGACAGATTTGCAGACAAAAGAGACATGGTTAAGTGACAAGAGAGGCATGCTCATCACTTCTTCTATTTCTGCAACACTAGTAGTAATCTTTGTGCCCATTTCTCTCTCTCTCAAATGTGTTTGCTATGAGTGAGAGAAAATGTAAGAAAATATGAAGAATGCCCTGTGTAGAGGCCCATTATATAGGTGCAAATAAATCATTGTGAGAAGGTAGGGTAGGGTGGAACGGGTTCGGATTCTTTCCATTTCTTTAAAAAAAAAATCGTAAATTTCGAAGAGAGATAAATATATATTAAAATAATGAGTGAAAATAAAAAATATATGTGACCTACTCAATTCCCCTGCCTGTCTTTCTACGAAATTTACACGGGAATATTCATGTTTGGGGTGAAACAATGTAAATTCATACTTCATTTGTTCACCAAAATTATGTTATTTTTTTTACTTGTCTGTTCATCACAGGTAAGTTTATTTTATTTTATAAAAACAATCACTTTATTTTTATTTTATAACAACCGCATAATACTTTAACTTTATCTCTTTTTTTTCTTAAAATCTGTGGCAAAGATATGAACTCTTTTTTTTTTTTTTGACCAACTAAGCTTGGCAAATGATTACTTGTAAGTTACAACTATTCTTTTTTTGTGATTAAATAGTGATTTTCTAAGTCTAAATGGTGTGCAGGACCAGTACATTTGATTGCAAACTTAAGTTGAAAGTTAGATTATATTGTAAGTATTTAAATTATATTATATGAATAGTGGCTAAATCATCATTCTATCATTTCTATGCCAGGGTGGCAAAGCAGATATTAATAATATTCAATACATTCAAAACAACTAATATTTTAAAATTAAAATAATAATATTTTCTTTCTTTTTGTTATTATTATTATTTATTACTATTATTATACAATAACAAAAACTTACATATACCAAGTCCAGGTGCACGGTAAAATTTATGTATTTTTAGTATTAGTTTGTTTAGTAGTGTTTTTTCTTATTAAAAAAAAAAAAGTATTCGGTCCATTCAAATTTTACATATTTTCTGAACACATGACTTAATAAATATTAATTAATTTATATATAAAATAAATATATTACGGTGTGATGAAATATTGAGGGTCTCGTTATAAAATAAAGTAATTATTTATAAATAAAATATATAACAATTTAAGTAAATATAAAGTAGTTCATAAATTATCGTAATTTAGCACATGAAGTGTCATTATTTTAAAAATGTTTAATTTCATGTAATGTTCATCTTTATATATTTGCACGTTTTCATTTCAAGTAATGTTCTCATTCACCAACCACATCTAGCAATCCACGGTTTAAAAGCTGAAAATATATCCTTTTCAAATTTTCCTTTTTTTTTTTACTTTTCTTCTTTTATGTTTCCCCCTTTATACATGTGCACCGGCCAAATTTTACTCGTGATTTAAAAATATTGCATAAAATTTCATTGTGATTAAAATTTGCACTAGATTCCATAGTGGTTTATTAAGCTACTCTATTTTTTTTAAATATTTAATTTAATTAATAAACTACAAAAAGAGTTTCGTGCAACTTTCAAACACAAATAAATTTTGCGGTACAATTAACTTAACCCCTTTTAGATTCTGGGTCCCGTGAAAAACATATTTTAGTTTTTTTTATCTGCTAAGTTATGAGTTATTACCTTTTTCCCTCCTCAAATAAAATACTACTTCAGCTCCATCCACACGGTCAAACTAATTACTTTGAGGTTGATTTTTTATTTAATTTTTTTATATATAGATCATGACCTTTCTTGATATTTAATATTCGAGATATCTTTTACAATATATAAAATCTTAAAAGAGATTTTTTATTAAACTAAATTTGGAGGAAAAAAGATTATAATTCTCTTACAAAAAAAAAAAAACATGCATGTTTTTGGTTATATAGATTTTTGGTTGTCAAATTAGCCAACAATGAATTATATATTATGATGAATTTTGATTATTTATCATCAAGTCCTTCAATTCAAATAAAATCTTGAGATGTTGCATGTGAATTGAACATCAGTGACTGAATTGCAACTTGTTCAATCAAATAATTGCAAGCAATTAATTTCTAAATAATTACAATAATGATTATGATTTATAGTTGACATTCTATTATAATTGAGATTATGTTAATAAAGTATTCCCAATTTCCCACCCATATTTAATTTCAACATGCAGGTAACATGCTTCTTTAATTTTAGTACTATAGTTGGACTGGAATGTGTAGGGTTTAATTTTCAATAAAAAATGCAAAATGACATTTAAATTAAAAATAAAATGAAAAGTTAAAACGACATTTAAATTGAATAGAATAGAGTACTTGATTTATAATCTTTTCTAACAAGAAATTTTCTAAGTATTGACCAATATTAATTTATTGACATTATTGAGTAAACTTTGAGTCGATTCCACGTGTCTTTGTTAAAAAAAAAAAAGCAAAGAAGAAATAGTCGTTGTTGTAGTTACACATAGCACGAAATGTATTGAATTTTCAAGACTCCAAATTATTATACAAATATATTTTTAAGTTAGATTCCATGATTATCTTAATCTTTGTATTAAACCCTAAACGTGTTTCACCATTATTATATACTTTTATATTTTAAAGTATGTCAAAGATTCTAGACACCAATAATTAATAATTTGATTCTTTAAAGATAAGATGATATACCATGAATCCATGATTAATAGAGCTGATGTAGACCCAATTTGGTTGAATAAATTAGTCCGAGATATGTTAATCGGACTTAAAATAGATGTCTAATTATGTTTAAAATAAAATATATATTCAACACATAAAACTACATTCAAATTGTGTATTTATCAAATGAAAAATACATCATTTGCAATTCAATGTGAGTCAATTGAGATATTCAGATTTGACGATAAATTTATAATATATGATCGATTAGATTAATAAGTCCGAATTTTAGACTGGATACCAGAGACTAAAAAAAAAAAAACAGATATTTTTTTTTTAAAGGCAAGCACTAAATAATACTCCATTCGTCCCATACTTGAAGCTACATTTTACCATTTTTGGCGTCCCATACTTGAAGCAACATTACCTAAAATAGTAAAAACACTTTTAAACACTCCCCTTAAAACATCACAATATTACAACAAATGTCACTACTTTATTACACTAAAAAGTAACTTTATTGCTATTTATAAAGTTGAAAAGTCTTTATTACCCCCACTTTATCTTACACAATACTAATAAACAACTCATTTATTAAAACCAGTGCCAATTTGATTTGTAGCTTCAAGTATGGGACGGAGGGAGTACTTAATGTGACAGATTTTCAATGAGCTTTGTTGTGACATTTTTTTGTCTAAATGTTTAAATATAATCTCTCCAATTTAATTTACGTAAGCATGAAATGATTATAATTATTATTATTGTAAGTCACTACCATCACCTAATTTATTTTTGCCTTTTGATTATCAAGACGATTTAACAATCTTTTTTCCGATTTTAGCCTTATCTTAATTTTTGTTCTTGGAGTGTATCAATTAAACATCTTTTTAAATGTTTGCTATACAAATTACGATTCTACTTGTATTTTTCATATGACATTTTATTTTATTTGAACTTATATATATGTATTTTATTTAACGATTTTTTGAACATATATATTTTTTTGCCCTTTTGTTTGCCGAACAGACTAGCTGTCGTTCATAGATAATTAAAGGGACCGTCGGTGGAATTAAAACCATGGAATTAAAAGCATACGACACAAAATTAATGTAGTGTCCTAACAATGTCTCCCTATTATTTCATTCAATAATACGAGAGTTCTTATTGTTGGGTCGAGCCTTCAAACTTTATGGATAATCTTCTCGATTCTTGCTCCAATGGCATGTAACTCGGTTTGCTTCAAAAAAAAAATGGAGTATAAAAAAAAGTAAATTAAATTAAAATTTAAGTAATCTTAATATATCAATTCTCAATTGTTTAAATAAATTTTTGATCCACCACATTAGAATCAAATTAAAATTGTAGTTCAATTACACCAATTACATAATGCAATTGGAATGCACACAAATATAACTATATTGGATGTATACTAGTATGACTCTAAATATAAACAATATGTCTTTTGTATAAAAAAATTCTTTAAAGTATCATGCATGTTTTAACAAGGGATTCCGGATTGCAAGTATATCATGCGAGAGAGAAACTGGATAGCACATGAGTTGGCCAAAAGCTCTATAACCACTTCATATCCTCAAGATTGGAATGAAAATGATTGTCCACAATATTACAAGGATCTGATTTGTGAGCCCTCTCGTTGATGAGAGAATATTTTTTATCCTTGTTTGTATTGTAAAAAAAAAAAAAAACAAAGCGTATGAAGTATCATTATTTAATTAAAAACATTTGATTTAACGTGTTATTCTTTTCATATATACATAAATCTGAATATAATTATTTAAAATTTCAGAGTGAAAAATGCTTGAATTTTATTTCATACATGAAATATATGTAATTAAGGTAAAAATTTACATGTAACTAATGTAAGACAATTAATTTTTAAAAATTATCGTAATAAAACATCTTTTTCTTCTAAGTCAAAGAAACACTTTCATTTATTCACAATTATGACAAAGATCGTTGAGCAGGCTATATGCTCGATCCACACACGGGGGATCGAGAGTCTTCTTTTTTAAAAGGACTATATATATAAAATGGAGTATCATTTTTCTAAAAACATTTTTTTATTAAATGATTGAATTAATAGAGTATAATATGTAATCAAAGATCTCAAGTGAATATTCCTAAAAGATTGGGTGCTCCTAATCAACCAAAAAATAACTAAAATTCACATAATATTTATATTCCTCGTACGTACGAAGATGAATTTATATTATATTTTGGTTATCTTATGTCCTTTCATACCTGCCTTATCAAATTAATAACCTTGACTTGTACGCATACTTTGATTTGATTTTCACATAATAAAATGTAATTTGATTGGCTAATGACATATTTGGCCAACTAATTAAATACTAGCTTATGACACTGTTGTAACTTGTAATTGTTCATAATTAAATAAATTTAAACTATTGGACTAACTCACTTACCTAATATACGAAAAGTTTACATACTTCGAAATGAAAATAATCATCACAATATCTACACTCACAATATGTATATATTTATTTTCCATGCCATTACTTTTGGAGCCGGAGTAATCAATCATGGTAGCCGCTTCTAGAAGAAGAAGAAATTATTGAAAAATTAAAGATAAGAATCAAGAACAATATGCACACAAAAATGGTCTATCTGAAAAAGATAATGGAAAACTCAATAAACATAAAAAAACAGATGATTTGCATAAAGGGGTTTTATTTTTTCGAAGTTGGATAAATGGATTAAACGAATAAACTTGGGCCTTCGGTGACATGATTGATGGTAATGATTCTAAGACTGAATAAATATGTCATATGTTGGATAAGGGATGTTGGAGCCCCTTTTTAGGTGGGGACATGCAGTGACGGACCTAGAAATTTTCGGTAGGAGGGCCCCGATTAACATTATTATAAAAATAAAAAATATGTACTCATTATTTCATCAAAATTTCATATTATAAAATTGTCAATACGTCACATTTCATTAAATTAAATTGATCGGATAAGTTGACTTTTGCTATGTTTTGATAAAAAAACAATTGAATTTAGTGGTGTAGAGTCAAATAAGAAAACGTAGTTTGAGTGATTTGATAAGGTGTAAGGAGGATTTAGTAGGATGTAAAATATATTTAGTGAAATTTAGGATAAAATGTAGACCCAAAATGAGTGACGATTTTAAAATAAAATGATATTCAGATATATATTAATTTTGTGGATTATTTTTATATCAGAAGTGTGCAAATAATTATAGAACAGAGTATTAATTTAAATATATGTGAAATTATCAAAATACCCCTAATAAATTTACAAAATTAGTGGGGGCCCACAGGCCCCCCTGGGCATTATGTAGGTCCGTCGTCACTGGGGACATGTTTCCCTCCATGAAAGCTATCTACAAGTTTTAAATACGAAAGTTAAAAAATATAATTCCTCTATAGATTAATAGGGAGTTTAAGTTTATTATGTATTAAAATGTGGTTAAATTTAATGATGTGTCTTATGAAGAATAACTGTATTTCTCACTAAAGTAAATATCACCTTAGGATTATAGTTGTAAATTTTGAGGGTGTGTACTAAGAAAAAATCTCCAAAGGCCTTGTAATTGTTGCAATGGAATAAATTTTGGGGGTGTGTGGAGTAGTATTAAAGGCCCACACCCTCGAAGCCCAAACGATCAAACCAACCAATTTGGTTGGGCTTACCCTCATAAATCAAGGGCGCGACTAAAGGCACCCGGCGTTCCTATGAGTACACCCCGGTAAAAAAAATTTGGTGAAAAGGGTGCAGCGAAATTACTTTTGTACTCCTCTTGTATATTTTAAAAAAAGTACGCGGATGAGTACACCCACCTACCTCTAAATCGCGGGAGAATTCAGAGAGTCTCACAACTCTCATTTCCAAACTTTCCATTTCTGCAATTTCCATTTCTAGAGCTAACATGGGGTCGAAAATGGTCGATTATGATGTAATAACTACGAGTGGTGGTGCCAATGACTCATTTGTAAGTTATTTATCATGTTTTGAAAGTTTTTTTTCGAAAGTGAAAGAGTTTTTATGTTTAGGGTTTTTTAGTGTTTGTGTTGGTGTTTATGCTTGTTTTTTTTGCATCTTATGACTTTATAGTGGTATGTAGTTGAAATAATATTCATTTAGGACATAGATTTTGACATTATGTATTGCATTTTTCGTTTTTCAAAAAAACCCCTTTTCGCGACTGGTTCTGCGAAGAAGACGACCATGTTCGTGTTTTTTTTTCGGACATGGTCGTGTTGTCCGAAAAAAAGTTCAAAACAAATATCTTTTGTGATATTTGTTTTGAACTTTTTTTCGAACATAGGTCTTTTGTGTTGAATAAATTTTCGAACATGCAGCTGTTGTTTTGAACTTTTTTTCGAACATGAAGCTGTTGTTTTGAACTTTTCTTCGAACATGAAGCTTTTGTTTTGAAGAAAGTTTCGAACATTACTTAATTTTTGTTTTTTTGAATTTCAGAATTTGGGTGATGAGAAGGACGATGTTTGGGTGGACGAATATTGTCTTGAAGAGGAGTATGAGGAGTACAATTATGATGATGAGTGGGCGAATGACTCTGTTGTTGAACCGAAGAATGATGATGTCCAGGGTCATGAAATTATTATGGACTACACGGACGTCTTCACGAATATGGCTTTGTTTGAGTCTCGTGACGCACTCTTCTCTTGGGTGCGTAGTACGGGGAAACAACACAACATAATTATTGTTGTGAAGCGGTCGGATAACGGCCAAGGTACTAAAAAAGGTCGTATATTCTTGACGTGTGAGCGTAGCGGTGTGTACCGTGAAAAGAAGAAGCCTACAACTCCTATGAAGAAGAAGGCTAAGAAGAACGAGGTGGTACAAGAAAAGAGTGGAAAGGTTACGGGCACCAAGAAATGTGGGTGTCCGTTTATGTTGAAGGGTACAGAAGAAGGTGAGATGCAGTGGAGATTAGAGGTGAAATGCGGTACACATAACCATCCAATATCCCGTTACCTTGAGGGACATTCTTATGCCGGCCGCCTAACTACCGAGGAAGAGGACTTCGTTGTCGAAATGTCCAAATTACACGCTCCTCCTAAATCTGTATTGATGAAGTTGAAGAGGAACAATGAGAACAATCACTCGACTCTTCGAACGATCTACAATGTAAGGTTGAAGCACAAAATCCATCAATACAATGGACGTAGTCAGTTGCAATATTTGATGAGTCAACTTGTCGAGCAAAATTACTTCCACGCCACACGAAGATGTGAGAAGACAAACACTCTTAACGAGTTGTTTTTTGCACATCCCGTCTCACTCCAACTGGTGCGTGCTTTTTCGAAGGTACTCATGATAGATTGCACATACAAGACGAATAGGTACCGGCTACCTTATTTGGAGATTGTGGGGGTTACATCGACTGGGATCACATTTTGTGTTGCGTCGGTGTACCTAATGGATGAGAAAGAAGAAAATTATCAATGGGCATTGGAGGTGCTTCGAGATGTGTTGGGCTCATCTTCTCTTCCCAATGTTATTATCACGGACCGTGAGCTTGCATTGATGAATGCTGTGGCCAAGAAATTTCCTGAAGCCAGTCATTTTCTTTGTACATTCCACATTGACCGGAATGTACTAGCCAACTGCAAGGGTGCATTTAAAGATGTCAAAAAATGGGAGGTATTTTTATCTCATTTCAACTATGTGTGGAGGTCTGATACCCAGTCCGACTTTGAAGAAGCTCTTGCTAAGTTCAAGTCCAAATTTCCCAAGAAGCCAGTGAATTACGTGTTGAATAGTTGGATTAACCCTTATAAAGAGAGGTTTGTAAGGGCTTGGACGAATGAATTTATGCACTTTGGCAACACCACAACCAACGGGTATGTTTATACTTTAGTCTTTACACGTAAATTATTACTTTAATTTATAAGTTGCCTAACGTTTTAAATTTTCTCTGATCAGGGTCGAAAGCCATCACGCCGCGTTGAAAAGAATGCTGGGCAATTCATTAGGAAATTTTGAGACATGTTGGGAGAAATGTCACACTCTATTCGAGGCATGCCATGTTTCAATTAAAGCCTCCTTCGAAAAGAGTTTGAACGTAGCTCAACATAGGTTCTCCTCAAACGTTTTCAATTACTTACGAGGGGCGGTGTCGTTTGTGGCTCTTGAAAAGATATTTGATGAAATCAAGGTGATCAAACGACCCGGATTCGATCCTAAAGAGTGCCAACACATCTTGAGGAAGGTATACGGTTTGCCATGTGGTCATGAGATCGAAGAGTATGTTTATTGTGACAAACCGATACTCGTGAATGCTATTGATCCCTTTTGGAGGAAATTGGATATGGAGCCTGCCCCAACCACCTCATCGGTTGACCCCGTTCCCACCCACAACAAAAATCGATTTGAAGATGCCGTAGACGACATGGCTGAGGTTTATAAGAGCTTCTCTCAGGAGGAGCAACTCATCTTCTTAAAGCGTATGAGGGAGCTTGCAAACCCCGAGACTACGACTCTTATTGAGCCACCTCCTAAGGAAGACACTCGTGGTCGACCCAAAAAAGGAAAAAAGAAGAAGAAGGCCGATGCGTCCACCAAACGTGACCCTAGCCTATTTGAGCTTGTAGAGAGTCAAGTTGCAAGTTGCTCGTTGGTACAAAAGGAGCAGACGGTCATCAATATAGATAACTCGCTCTCATCCCCGTCCTTCCAAAAGAAAGGGATTCCAAAAAAACAACCGGTAATTCTCAGCCCTTGCATGTTTATTTTTGTGTTTTGGTGATGTGTAATATTTTTGGTGATTTTTTGTTGTAGATGTGTAATATTTTTGGTGATTTTGTTGTAGATGTGTAATATTTTTTGGTGATTTGGTTGTAGATGTGCAATATTTTTGGTGTTTTGGTTGTAGATGGGTAATATTTTGGTGATTTGGTTGTAGATGTGCAATATTTTTGGTGTTTTGATTGTAGATGGGTAATATTTTGGTGATTTGGTTGTCGATGGGTAATATTTTGGTGATTTTGGTTGTAATATGCGTAGGTACCCCGTCGGCGTACCCGAGCCTCCCAAGGAATGGACTTCATCGGATATTTACCCATCGAGCATCAACCGTACATTATCGACATCAAGAACGTTAAGGGTGACGGACACTGCGGTTTTCGAGCAGTGGCTGGGCTATTGGGATTCGGTGAAGATGAGTGGGCGAGGGTTCAGATGGACTTGATGAGCGAACTGTCCCGCAATCTAACGTTGTACAACAACGTGTTCTTGTTGAAGGATTACGCCCATGTTGTGCTTGGCAAATTGAATTGCTTTACGGAGTTTGCACATAAAAAACATTGGTTCGGGTTGCCGTACATGGGATATCTAGTGGCGTCACATTATAATGTGGCGGTGGTGGTTCTTGATACCCGTCTATGCCTTACGTATCTGCTGTTCAACAAGGACCCTCCTCAAGAATCGAGGAGTATTTGGTTGGGGATTAATTAATGAGAACCATTTCATTCAGGTATTTGATTGCATTGCTTTAATGAATTTATTTACACGTATATGTTGCATATTTTATATATAACACATAAATCTCGAATGCGTGTAGGTTATGATGGGTGCTGGGCGCACTTTGCCCCCGGTCATCAATTCGTGGAAGCATGAGGGTCAACACATTTCGGACGGATGGAAAAATGCATATGCGTCCGGAGGAATTAATTAGATGATAGTGGTTAGAAACTTTTTGGTTAGAAACTTTGGAATACTTTTGTGGTTATAAACTTTGGAATACTTTTGTCTTTTTGGTGTAATTTGTGTACAAATTGTCAAAAACAACATTTATAGATAATTTGTGTACAAATTCTTGATGTGTAATATTTTTGGAACATGTATACGGTTTCAACGTTACAATGGATGACTTGTGTAATTTAATAGCTCTATTTTTTGAATGGTTTATCGTGCTTAAATGAGCCACTACAATTGTGTTAAAAGTATAATATGGTGTATAAAATTAGAAAGTTGGGATCATTTTTTTCAAAAAATTGACTTTTGTTCGAAAATAAGTTCCCAACAATTGGTCCATGTTCGAAAATATGTTCCCAACAATAAGGCCATTTTCGAAAATTTGGGCCATGTTCGAAAACATGTTCCCAACAATTGGTCCATGTTCGAAAATAAGTACCCAACATATGCCCAATGTTCGAAATTTATTTACGCGAGTTTTACTTGGTCGATTTTTTAACCCCAAAGTTTCTGTTACGGACTTTTTTTCGAACAATTGGTCCATGTTCGAAAAAAAGTACCCAACATATGCCCAATGTTCGAAATTTATTTACGCGAGTTTTACTTGGTCGATTTTTTAACCCCAAAGTTTCTGTTACGGACTTTTTTTCGAACAATTGGTCCATGTTCGAAAAAAAGTACCCAACATATGCCAAATGTTCGAAATTTATTTACGCGAGTTTTACTTGGTCGATTTTTTAACCCCAAAGTTTCTGTTACGGACTTTTTTTCGAACAATTGGTCCATGTTCGAAACAAAGTACCCAACATATGCCCAATGTTCGAAATTTATTTACGCGGGTTTTACTTGGTCGATTTTTTAACCCCAAAGTTTCTGTTACAGACTTTTTTTCGAACAATTGGTCCATGTTCGAAAAAAAGTACCCAACATATGCCCAATGTTCGAAATTTATTTACGCGAGTTTTACTTGGTCGATTTTTTTACCCCAAAGTCTATGTTACGGACTTTTTTTCGAACATATGGTCCATGTTCGAAAAAAAGCACCCAACATGTGACAAATGTTCGAAAATTACTTACACGCAAATAATATTTGTTCGAAAATGTGTTCGTGTTCGGCAATAAATATCGTGCATATATCATTTGTTCGAAAAAGAGTCTCGTACAAAGGTGGGTGTCCTCATCCAAAACAGTAATCATGTGGGTGTTCTCATCCAAACTACTTTTAATTAGTAAAACAAACTATAACCTTATAAAAACCATATAAAAACCATATACAAAACCATATAAAAACCATACATTCATAAAGCATTTAAGTTAACATACATGTTACAATACATGTTAAAACACTAAACTAAAGTATCATTCTGATCGATCAAACTACGATTAATAAAACACAACATGTGACAAATGTTTTCAATTATATAAAACAAGTTTTAGTCAAGAACGCCTAGCCCTTCCACGTCCCCGACCTCTTCCACTTGATGATGACGGTGCATCTTCTCCTATGTCATCCGAAGTTTGTCCACCAAGCTGCCTCACAACTTCTTCAACCTTTTGCATTACCCCATCCATTGTTAATGGCTCGTCGTTCCTCCACTTGTGCAACAACATGTTCAGCTCAACCTTTGCAAAATCTACCAAGTGCCATGACTCGGCCCTACGTGGAGGCTCACGAGGAGGAAGTCTCCTATTTTCTGGATTTGAAACGTAAGGACGGCCGTTGGCGAGGTACCAATCAATATAACCATCGCTGCAATCCGAATCTTGGATACAACGCTCACCAAGTCTATCATCCGTAAGCATGTGTGTGTCCCACGTAGAAAAGTACTCCGCCATAGCACCCCACACTATCTTTGTTTTCTTGGATGTGGAACCGGTTCTCTTAACACGGGCAGCAAGCGGCTTCTCAGGAACAGTTTGCACGTACCCGAACTGTCTGAGCACTCTATCCGGCATGTACAGCTCAACAATATCTTCGCACACAATGCACCCATGAAAGTAAGATACCTCATCCAATGGAACGTTTTCTCGTACGGGGCGATATGGATTCCAGTTAACCTACAACACCAAATTAAATAAAAAATGCGTATTTATCTTAAAAACAAACAAACAACAGACAAATATAGATAATTTGGTTAGTAACGTACCTCGCTTGCTAAGAGGGTATCTAATCGCTCTCTAAAGCCTCTTACTCGGTCGACGCAAGGGCCTGTATGAGCTTCGGGTGCATAACGCATCGACAGTGGATCCGTAAGGGCAAAGTCTGGATTATGAGGCGGCAATATCAAAGTAGGGAAGTGCTCATAAATCCAAGCCTACAAGTACAATATTATTAGGTCAATATCAAATGAAAAACATGAAATATTAACAAACTTATTTAAAATACTTAATACTTCCAATAACGTAAGGTAACCACCAATCTGCCTACACTTGAACTTTGACGCCATCCCCAATTGTCTATACAAATAAGCAAGTGCTGCGGTACCCCAAGCATAGTTAGGAAATTGTGCCATGTCGTCCATATACTGCAACCACTGAACGTGAACACGAGTACCACTTTTGTCCGGGAACAAAGTGGTCCCAAACATGTACAACACAAACGCTCGTGCTGAATACAACACCTCGTCCTCGTTATCCGAGGACATCATGGGCACAAAAGTCTCCCTTAGCCACGCTAGCTTCACAGAACCCCCTCGTTGCCCACTTAATGCTTCATTGGCCTTTACTAAGGTTAAACCCAAATATTTCATCAAATAATCTGAAGCCAAAATATCTTCTTCGGAAGTAGACTGCACCGGGAGACCATTAACTTTCAAACGCGTGATACAGTAGACATCATCAAGAGTGATTGTCATTTCCCCGAAGGGCAAGTGGAATGAGTTGGTCTCTTCGTGCCATCTCTCAACGAAGGCTGTGATAAGGTTCTTGTTTGAATACTTGTAAGCTGCACGTCTAACATGAATTAATTTAGATCCTCTCAAAAACCTCCGCCAATGACGCCAATTCTTTTCATCATCGAACTCCCAATTCAATAGTTTGGTCACATGACAGTGACACTTCAACACATCTCGCTCCTCACCCAACCATATGAATTTGGCTACATGGTTTTGGAAGCTTTTGAGAAGTGGAGGTGCGGTTACCAATGGCCGATCAACAATCACAACTCTTCTTTCTTTCTCTCCCTCATCATCTCCCTCCGCCTCTTCCTCTTCCTCGTCATCGTTTTCCTCATCTACTTCCGGTTCTTGTAGAGTGGACACCGGTTCTTGTGGAGTGGGCTCTTGAGGGTTGGCATCTTGTGGATTGGCCTCTTGAGGGTTGACATCTTGTGGATTGGCCTCTTGTGAATTGGGCTCTTGAGGAGCGGCCTCATCGCTAATATGTTGCTTCTTTTTCCTGTTGGAAGCAGTCGGTCGAGCCCTACTAACACCCTCTACAAAAACCAACACAAACAAGCCATGTTCGAAATTAAAACCAAAACAAACAAGCCATGTTCGAAACCTAAACCAAAACAAACAACCCATGTTCGAAAATTACTACATGTTTGAAACTAAAACCAAAACAAACAAGCCATGTTCGAAATTAAAACCAAAACAAACAAGCCATGTTCGAAACCAAAACAAACAACCCATGTTCGAAATTTACTACATGTTCGAAACTAAACACAAAACAAACAAGGAGTGTTCGAAATTAAATCCAAAACAACCAAGCCATGTTTGAAACTAAATCCCAAACAAATAACTAATGTTCGAAACCCAATCCAAAACAAACCATACATGTCCGAAAATTTGTTCCGCACAACCATCTAATGTTCGAAAAACCAGTCAACAACAGTTGATTCGTGCTAAACCATGCCAATTAGATGCCCATTTGTTTATTTTCATCCTAACACATCCAAAATTTATACATTCTACACATAAACATGATTATAACACAAAAAATCAACCTTAATCAACACATGCATGAATTAACCCCAAATTTAAAAAACAAAACCTAAACCCTACAACAATAAAATCAATGTTTCAACCAACAAAACAGAAATTAAATATGCGTCCTACTCTTCTTCTCAAATATAAGCAAGAAAAACTAACCTTTACCCATTTTTTCAAAATGAAAAAAAAAACGCTGCAAGAGGTGCGAAAATGGAGTGGGGGAGAACGGTGCTCTCTCTTTCTCTTCTTCGACGTCGCGTGTAGGTAGTGGACAGTGGGAGTGGTGCGATGCGAAAATGGAGTGGGAGTGGAGTGGGAGTGAAGTGCTGCGAAAATGGTGCGAAAATGGAGGGGAAAAGTTTGGGGAAGATGGAGGGGTGGGTGTACCCAATCGAGAGAAGGGAGGGAGAGAAGGGAGTGCGAAAATGGTTAAGGGTATTTTTGGCTTTTCCAAGTGGGTGTCCTCATCCGAATGGCGTGTGTCCTCATCGTCTGGGTGTACTCATAGGAACGCCGGGTGCCTTTAGCCGCGCCCTAAATCAATCATAAATTTGGAAGCAGTACTCCCCATCTTCATACGTATACGAAGTGACACATGAAATAAAAAAAAAAAATTTAGTGAAAATTTTGTACGGTAATTTTGTAAACTTTTATATATAAAGTAAACAAATTAGTTTACTTTTGTAGATATAGTTTTCTATTTTAAAGGTGTGAAAGTTAGTGTAAAACGGTTTGAAAAAAGAAAAAAGAGTTGTGTTTTTATTAAAAAAAGAAGAAGCCAAAAACTCTATTTAAATGAAAATTTTAAATCAACAAATAGATGGAAGGATAAATTCATAACTTACATAATTCCAGAAGGAAAAAGGAATATTTTTATTAGAAAATTTAATAATTTCCCCATAATACACTCATCTCTGAATTTAAAAATAGATTATTATTATTATTATGGTGTAAAATATAATATTCCAATTTCGCGGCAAAAGAATATAAATAGGCCCCTCCACGTGTAAATTAGGTGTTGGTCGTCAATAAGTCAATTGTTATTGAGCAAAGACAACCCACACAGTTGGAAAAAACGTCCAGAAACCAGGCGATCATTCTCCCTCAGTCCCTTCGCTTCTTCTTCACACTCACACTAATATTAATGGATTCGTTAAATCCGGTGGAGGCGGCGGCGGCGGCGGCGGAATCGCCGTACGAGATGCTACTCAGGGCGTCGTTAATGATTCCGATTTCTCACTATTTATTCGGACTTTCGTTGGTTATAATTTTGTTTCTCTATAATTTTCTCGAGATTCATTTCCTGCTAGATTTATTCACCGGATTCATGGGACAACCGGTGGTTTTGACCTTCAGTCCTTGTTCTCAACTCTACCGCGATGTTGTTTCCAAGTGTAGAGTTCTCCATGGCAGGTGTGACAATTATTTTTAAATGAATTTCGATACTGTCTTGCTATTTTGTTTGAAACTAAGTCCTGCTCTCCTGTTTGTGGTTGATTTTTGTGCTGATCAAAATAGGTATATCTCAACTCCGTGGTTGTGTAGTCCGCATCTTCAGACTCTATTTGTTCATTATTTCGGAAATCCTCCCGTTGTCAATTATAGAAGGTGACATTTAGTTCAAGTGATATCTCTTTTTTTGTATGATTGGAATAACTTATGAATGGTTTTAACTTTTAAAAGTTTGATAGCTTTAATCGAGTATCTGGACTTATTGTGATTGATGTGTTTCATGTGACAATTGATTAGTTATTGCAACTTGTTTATATTTCATAAAGTAGTAATAATTGGATGCACTGTGCAGACAGATTTTTACGACCTCTGATGGTGGAACTCTAGCTTTGGATTGGGTCAAGAATGTCCAAGGTATGTGAACCTATTTCTTATATTGTTGTTTCTTCCAGATCTATGATATTGAATTAAAAGAAAAACTAGAACTAGCTTATACTAGTAAGCTATGTGAGGCATTTACTATTGTTTTACATAATTTGTAGTGCAAACAGGAAAGGGGAAAATACAAAGTTTAGGCCATTCTGGTTTATTGATGCTTAAAAATCATAAGTTAGATATGTGGATATATATTTCTCCTGTTAGACCCCTAACTACTAGGACCTTTGGTAGTAATGCCCTATACTTACTCCCTTGAGACATCAAGTGACGTAATTTTCATCTTGACCTTTTCTTATATAATACTATGATTGCTGCTGGTGCACTAGTTTATGATGTACTAACATCTAACTTTAAAACTGTCATTCACTTGACAGTATATGGATGCTCTGTTTGAGTTAGATATCCTTTTCCACTCTTATTGAAAGTATATTCAGTGCTGTATTCTTAGTTCCATAACTTTTTAACTCATTCTGGTCTTCTTCAATTTAGTTAAGAAACAAGCCTTTCAAGTTAATGATGCCGTCCAGCAAGGTGATAAGAATCCCATCGTAATTATTGTTCCTGGCTTAACAAGTGCGTCTGATTCTTCCGTAAGTTATCTAGATTATGCCCCTTTTCTGTTCTCTTACTCGGAATATGTTCTTAGTCCTGGAAAGAATTACTCATCATTCATGGTGTGTATTGCATTAGCCAAGCAGTAGCTCCTCCTTGTAATTTAGAAGCTGATTATTTTCAACATGTTGATTGTCTGGTCACTGCCTCTGAATTGTCAATATATTGTGGGAAATTTTAATTTTGTTCTCTCTATTCTCTATCATTGTAAATTGGTACATTTTGCTATATTTCTTTCTATTTATTATTTCTCTTATTTGACCTATACTACCTTTTTTTATCAATATTTCTTTACTGTACAGATATATTTGAACTTTAAGTTACAGATAATCTTCTAGTTACATTACCTATCTTATTTGTCCTGCTTCTTTTTGCTTTTTGACTGATGCCACAATTTTTTCCAATATCTCTTATTGTTGAAGTTTTTTTAATTTCTACTGGTAACAAGGGGAAATTGGTAAGTTAAACTGTGTGGATAAGTTTCCTATTGAATTGTATCATTTCCCATGATTTTAACCAAAAAAACTAAGCTCTTTGCCATCTTTCTACCTTCCTGATTTCTAGTACTTCTATACAGTATGTCAAACATCTGGCTTTCAGCATGGCCAAGCGTGGGTGGAATGTTGTTGTGAGCAATCATCGCGGACTTGGAGGTGTATCAATCACTGTGAGTATAAACATTGAAACTTTTGCTAGTCTGATATCTTTTATTTGAATAGGAGATGCAAAGTTCTATTGGTTGTCGTATTTATGTTTGAATGTAACAATACTTTTCAAACACGAATAGATCGAATTTGTTAAATAAAGGTACTGTGGTTTAGAAGAATTATTTATTGTAAATTGTTCCCATTTTAGGTTACACGTGATCTCTTATTTCCTAATCTTAAATTTAGATTATATTTTCTACTTAGATAAATTCCTGAATTTAAAGAACATGTGACACTGAGCATATTAATGGTCAGTTATTGTATTATACTTAAAATCCCATCAAAAAAAAAAAAAATTATACTTAAAATAACTCATCTTATGTAGTGTTTAGTTTTTTCTCTCCAGCATTGATTTCAGACGCATACTATTTGTGTATGAGATATGTCCTGTTATTCTGTCTATGAAGTTTATAGCGTTTAAATGTTTAGAACAATTAGACAGATTTTGCTAAATCTACAAACTTATGTGGATCATATGCCAACAGTCTGACCGCTTCTATAATGCTGGATGGACGGATGATGTACGAAAAGTGATTGACCATATTCACTGCCAATATCCAGAGGCTCCTCTATATGTAGTTGGTACTAGCATTGGTGCTAATATTTTGGTACAACAATTCATCCTCTATTTATTTAATTCTTCATGAGAATAAGTATGCATAGTGTGATATACTGATATTTGTAGTTTACTTCTAGTTTACATTATTGTTAAAAAAATTATTCACATGTTCTTGAATTTTAGATTCCGTAAAACTGCATTTGGATATATTTTTGAAGAAGATTATCAAGGATCTATAAGACAATTCCTTCAAATTTATGAGCAAATGCTACATTTTGGGAATACTTTTAGCATATATTTACGATTCTTAAGAAGGCTAAAGAAACTATGGATGTTGCATTCTGTATCTCATATAATAGATAACTTTTGTGAATATACTTGTTTCTTGTGCCCTCGCTTTTAAGATCATATAATGCCTGTAAAGAGAAGTAGCAGATGCAAAAGTTACCAAATAAATGAATGAAGTCTTGCCTAGTATGCTAATGCTGTTGACTCAGGCCTTCCATTCTATATTCTCATAATTTTCTGACTTTAATTGATTAAATTTCAGGTTAAATATCTTGCTGAGGATGGAACAAATGCTCCTGTAGTTGGAGCTGCATCAATATGTTCTCCTTGGGACCTTTTGGTTTGTATTCATATCCTTTTGTCTTCATAGTTCATACATCCCCTTAGATATAGATATTTCTAGTCATTATATGTTTCTATATTCTCCCGGTCTTTATGTTTTTGTTTGGCCATATTTATTTATAAGTCGCCAATGCTATCCATTTCTGAACTCGTTTGAGTTGAATGATTTTTATTTGAATGGGAATGATGTGGGTTGCTCCACAATTACTTTTTTTTTTTTGTAATGCAATACTATATGTTAGGCTACTCTGAATTGGATTCTCCTTTATTTTCTTCAGATTTGTGACAGATTTATGAACCGCAGTCTTGTACAGAAGCTCTACAACAAAGCTCTGGCTGTTGGCTTGAAAGACTATGCTGAATTGTATGTTTCATCTAGTTAGGCTTTTTTAAAATTACACATTACTTTTTCATTGAGCGGTTTAAACTTGACTGATAATGAAATTCTTGTAGGCATGAAGCTGTCCTTTCCCGTCTTTCAAACTGGGAAGGTGTTAAAAAGGTACTCCTATCTTTTATATTCATTAATCAATTAGACTAATAAATTAAGTTCCTCCTTATATCATTCTAAAATGTCATTACCAAACCCAAGATTATTGATCCATGGACTAAAAGCGCAAAAGCCATACTAGACTTTCAACATGGTTTTAGAAATCTAATTCTATACTCATTTTGTTTTACTCAGAATGGTTTTAGAAAGATTCCCAAAGTCACCGACACATGTTCCAAAAGTGTTTCTTTTTTTATTTTTGTTTTTGTTTGGAGGGATTAATGGCTCTGCTCATAACATTAATTCTCATACCACAGTCACGTTCAGTTCGCGACTTTGATGATTCTGCAACTCGTGTTCTCGGTAATTATGAGGTAACAATACTCAATTTCTTTTCTTTTTTCTTTTTTGGGAAAATTTCGCATACTGAATCATTTTGCTTTTCTATCCAGACTGTGGATACGTATTATAGGCGTTGTAGCAGTTCTAATTTTGTTGGAAGTGTAACGGTACCCCTTCTATGCATTAGTTCTTTAGATGATCCAGTATGTACAAGTGAAGCAATTCCGTGGGATGAATGCAGGTATTTTTTTATTGATGTTTAGACTACATTTTGCGACGAAGAATATTATCAGTTCAATTTAAGCCAACATAAAAACAAAAAGTGAGTAATAAAATATCTGGATTACAAGTTGTTGGTTCAAGGCTGGCTTGGATGATATGGGTCTCCTATCTAAGCAGCCTTGATCTTGAGGTTAGCGATCAATGAGTTACGATATATTTTCGTCATGGATAAATTTAGAGTTATTTACAAAATTTTCAGGAAATATTTTATTTAGGATATGCTTATGCAGTAGGCATGAGCTTGGATAAAATTCCCTTAAGGTGAATTGATAAAATATACATTTTTTTTTTACAAACTTTGAATTTACTATCGTTACTAAGCACAACAAACTTTAAAGAATCTACTTCGTCTAGTAGGCTTGAATTTAATTCTGACTAAAAGGATGAAATTTTGAAGGCATGCTACTGATTTAGATGCCTTTGTTTTCTGTTCTTCTGTATAACAGACTTAACAGTGATTCATTTGTTGCGAGTCTGATGGCCAATCCTTTCATGGTTATTTTCAGGTTAAATCCTAATGTTATCTTGGCTACCACACAACATGGAGGGCATTTACCTTTTTTTGAAGGGCTCACTGCAAAAAGTGTTTGGTAATTTATATTCAATATTCTAAAAGTATATCTGGCCTTTTAATAAGTGCCATATTTTGTGTTTGTGTTGTTTGATTACACTCGCACATTTTAGATCCTTAACTTTTACCTTGCCATCTTTCCTTACAATGGCTCAGTACTTTGAGATTTGGTAGAGATCATTTCCCCTCAAAACTAAGCACATGCTATGCAATTCTTTTGGAATTTAAGTTAGTTGCCTCATGTTGACTTGCAAACTATTATTCCAGTTATAGATTTTGAATAATATAGGGATTATAGTTTTTTTAGTCCTTTAAGTTGGACTAATTTTGAATTTGGTCCTGATGGAATACACATTTTGATTTTTGTCCCATAAGTTGACAAATTTTTTGAATTCAGTCCAATTATCTACTATTGAACGTAAATGAACCGGTCAAATTCATTTTTTTCTGCATTTTTCTGCACATGAGCAAATTCACGGTTATTCAAGGTTGATTTGAATTACACACAAGCTAAGAATTTGATCGCTTCATTTACCTGAAATGGTAATAATTGGACTGAATTCAAAATTTTGTCAACTTATGGGACCAAAATCAAAATGTGTATTCTATCGGGACCAAATTCAAAATTAGTCCAACTTAAAGGACTAAAAAAACTTTAATCCCAATAATATACAGTGAACGTTTTTTACCAAAATAAGGTACATGACTAATCCTTGAATCTTGATGTAATTTTTCATGTACATACATTTTCAAAAGAACATGCTCACTTTTTTTTTCCTGATTTCATGACACTACCTATTGTGGTTTTCATGGGATATTACATTAGTTCTATAATTCTATTAACATAAAGACTAAATCAACAAGTGTTCACAAGTTTCCTTTGGCTGATTTCCTGTACTTTTATCTCTTGTAGGTGGGTGAGGGCTGTTGATGAATTTTTTGGCGTTCTGCAGTCCAGCCCCCTGAGTCACCGCATAAAAGAGGTAAAACTTTTTAAAACACGCTTCTGATTGTTTTTTGTCTTGATATATTTTTTACTTGGTTGTATGGCGTAGATTCTCTAAAAAGCACCTACAAACTATACACATAGTTTGTTTAAATAATTTGCGAACGAACAAGTCCCCGCAGACGAACTTCGTTAGAATAACCATTTAATGAGATGGCTAATTATCTACCTTAATCACTCTGTCATTTAATCAAATTTGCCTAGTACTAGTATTTATGCATTTTGTAACGTTCATATGATTACAGATAAAAGATTCTCATCCATGAAATTATACTGTGCTCACTCACAGGTATCAGTTCCCTCAACCAACCCTCTTGACTCGTCCATCGATCAGGCTCCCTACGTGCATGTTTTGGAAGATGGAACGGTGAGTGCAGTAAATGAAGAAGTTGTTGAAACAGGAGATGAACACCGAGACAATAGAAACCGTGTTGAAGAACGTGTCCCAGAAAACAGAAGCAACAAACATGACCTCGATACCCCAGAAGGAGAAACAAGTGATGTTGTGGCACCTGTGAAGAAATGCCTGAACCAGCTCTCACATCAAAATAAAAAATCTGTCTATCTGCTTGCCTATATCGCAATCGTAGCCACCTGGCCAGTCGTGGGGCCTGCTCTCTCTGCTCTCTTGAGGAAACGATTTCAAGGTTTTTTCTCCAGAAGGTTAAAATGAGGGTTCGTTTTTGCAACTTTGTGCAGTTGTCATGGAGAATAAGAGATCGTTTAGTTAAAGATGATGTCGATGACAACGATAATTTGTAGCACATGATGAACGAATCTTGTACTATTAGTGAACAAGAAACATTGTATTATTGATATCTATAATTGGATAGAACTGAAACAACCAAAGGGAAGTTCCAATATTTTTTGATACAGTATGATACTCCATAAAATAGGTTCAAAATCTAGTCTAAACATCAATAAAAATACTTGCATTCATCCCATGGAATTGCTTCACTTGTACATACTGGATCATCTAAAGAACAAATGCATAGAAGGGGTACCGTTACACTTCCAACAAAATTAGAACTGCTACAATGCCTATAATACATGTGATTATGGATATACACTACAGCCAAAAACACATAGTGCGGTGTAGAGAAGAACTTGAAATGGTGATTGCCAAACCCGTTTCAGTTATGTGTCTATGTTTCCTTTCTGCTCGACCATTTTGAGTAGAGGTGTAGGGACACAACATTGTATTAATTATTCCATGTTCAAGAAAGAGATTATGGAGAATTTTATTAGTAAATTCAGTTCTACCATCCGAATGAAATCGTTTAATGCCATAAGAAAATCTGTTTTCAACCAAGTTCTTAAAGTTCACAAAAGTGGAATAGAAATCCGACTTTAATCTAAGCGGATAGAACCAAACCAAACGAGAATAGTCATCAACAAAAATAGTATAATAGCGGAAACCATCTCGGAAAGTAATCGACGATGGTCCCCACAAATCACAATGTACTAAATCCAACACAGCAGAAGAACAAGCATGATTTTTATTAAAAGGTAATCGATTACTTTTAGCAAGTTGACATGACGAACATAACATAGAATGGGCTTAGGTAAAATAGAATTAATAGATATGAAACCTAGCTTGTTATACTTGGGGAAGAAGGAGATGAAGCTTTTTTTTTTTTTTTGAATAAAGTGTTATTCAATTTGTAATGTGACGAAAAAAATAAATAAAAAAATGTGTAATCTAACGTGGCGAGCTCCGGCAAGCCACGTTATCGATGTTTGGCCGAAAAAAAAATTCTATCAAATTTTCACATTAATTATTTCTTCTAAATTCTAATTACACACATTTTCACATTAATCAATTCCTTGCTAGTTATAAGTTTTTTTCATTCACGAGCTTTAAAAAAACATATTGATCTGTTTCTAGCTATATATCTTGAAAAATTAAATTGATATAAATACATTTACACAAATATAGAGAGAATTAAAAGGAAGAAAATAATAACCTAGGCTATGCAAATACCCATGAATAAAAAACAATTATAGAGAAAATTAAAAGGAAAAAAAAAAAAATTTTGTACAATTTTACCTAATATAAAATATCTAAACTATTATTTTTAAATAAAAATACACCTATATATTTTTTGATCGAATAAAACTATCTTTTTTCCCTAATAACGCCGCTTGTTTCTTTCTTAATTAACCCACACACACATATAGTCTATTAATATATATATATATCAAAATATTTAATGGTTAATTCTTAATTACAGCCGACACAAGGAAAGAGCTAGAATCGTGGGAAAGATTTGTGAAAATTTGAGATATTTAAAGAAAAATATAAAATTGTAAAAAAGTTAAAAAAAAAATGGAAGGAGTATAATTTAGCTTGATTTTTTTATAAATCCTTATAATATATAGATTTGTGTATCTTTTGCAATTACCAAATGATCACATTATATTTTCTTCTTTTTTAATTGGAATAGTAGAAGGGTAAAATGCGGATTTGGTGCTCACGAAAATGATGTCATTTTGAGAAAAAAAAAGTCCCACCTAATTTTATCATTCAAAATTAACAGAATTGAGAGTGTGAGACACATGCGCTGTTAAAATCTAAAACCAAATCACACATCTCTTTCATTTCGATCAAAACACCAAAAATCTTTGAAAACAAACCCTCAAATTTCTCGTACCAAAAAACTGCTCAAATTCCAGGCTAAAATTGCACTCCAAATTGCACCTCCAAAAATCCCAAAATCTGAAATCCCCAAATCGAAAACCCAAGATCGCAATCCGAAATCGAAAAACCCTTAAATCTCGCACTCAAAAGTAGAAAAAAAAACCTTGAAATCGCACTCAAAATCGCAAACCCTGAAATCGCATTGGAATCGTATGCAAACTCACACGCCATTGAAGATACTAGGGTTGGAGAACCTCCCCCAGGCCGTAAGTTCCTCTGAAATATAGGGTTTAGAACAAGTTTTTGTGTTTTACAAGTTCATGTGTTTCATGCTCTGTTTTTGTGTTTTACAAGTTTCTGTGTTTCATGCTCTAAAGTCTTGTGATGAAATAATCTGTGTTTTGGTGATTCTATCATTCCGTGATTTTTTGTTTTACAATTTTTTTGCAAGTTCAACAAATTATGTGAAGTTCGGTGATTTTTTGGTTGGAATGAGAATGAAGTCATGGTAATTTGTGAAGTTTGGTGATTTTCTGGTTGGTTAATCTTACTTTGATGAAAAATAAAGCCTTTTTTTTTTTTTTTTTTTTATTATTGGTAAATAACTCTTTTTCATTACGAAATTGGGGTAAAGAGGGTACCAACCCATACATGAAAAACTCATAGTAACACTAATTATGGAAAGAACATAGACTATGGGGCAGCTCATATGGGATTAATTTACTCCTAATCAAAAAGCAGAAAATGGCAGCAACGGAGCCAAACCATCTGCCTTAATCCCTGGTTATCCTTCAATGCACTGTCTTGGATCTGCTCTCCATTCCTCCAATGAACACTCCCCCATTCCATTAACTTTTGCCATGAACCAAGCTCTCATATTTCCAGTTTACCTCCTCCTAATAGTCTCGAATGGTGAATTATGTTTATACCTGGATCAAGTTGGGAAACCGTTGCAGTCTTGAGCCAAGCGTGCATTCCATCCCACAATAAGTTTGACCCCAAACAGTTGAAAAAGAGAACTGAAATGTTCTTGTCTGCTGCCTTGAGATGGAGGGATTTGATCTATGAATTTCAAATCCATCATTCAAATTCACTCCCCTTGTTTGGATTAAAAAGTAAATGAATGGATTTAAAATTCTAAACATATTTTTTTAGTTTAAAATTGAGAGAATTTTAAATCCTCCCTAAAACCATATCATTTGAAATACATCTATTTTCAAAATCTTCCATTTGTAATACCTTCTCAAATCAAATCCCTCCATCCAAACACAACCTAAGAAGATACGAGAAATCGAAACTAAAGATTCAGAGATTCAGACTAGTGCTAAAAGAGCGTTCTTTGAAAATGTCGCCGAAATTGATTTCTTTGGGTATTAAATTGATCAAAAAAGCAATAAAACTCGATGCTATTGATTTAGATATTCAAATAGGGATGTGCCAATATTTCGTTTTACCAAGTGAGGTGCTTCAATCCGAATCTCTAGTCAGATTATCCTTTGTTGGTGGCCAAATTAATGCACAGGAGGCCCGGAAGGTGAGTTGTTCGAGACTTAAATCCCTTAATTTACGTAAAGTCTATATACAAGATATTTTGGATATAATTTCGATGTGCCCCTTGATCGAGGATTTGAAATTATCTTATTGTCGTTGCCCATATTCTTCAAGAAGTTTGGTATTTAAATCGGGATTGAGTGTAAATGATTTACATAAGTTGAAAGTGTTGTCGTTGAGTGACGTGAAAATTGGTGAATGGCTTTTTCGTGCCCTGTCGACTAATTCTCCTTATCTCAATGATTTGCGCCTTGACTTTTGTTCGGGGTTTGAAGAAATTCAAATTTGTAGTGATTCACTTGAGTCCATAACCATATTATGTAGTGTGGAGCAGAGGATATCGAGGGCCAAGTTTGATGTTCCCCGAATTCGAAAGTTTAGATTTCAAGCAGGTTCTTCATGTGTACCTTCTCTTTGTTTTAAAACAAGTTCAAGGGAATGGGAGTCTTTGATATCTTTTCCGCTCAATGTCAATTCTTCACGATTCTTCGTTAAATTCAGAAAATTCCTATCGGAGTTTCTCTTCCAAAATTTGTTTAAATCTCTCTACTAATATTCCTGGAGAGGAGAAGGAGGAGGGGGAGGAGGAGAATATGATAGGAGGTTTACCTAAACCACCCATTGTGGAGACTTTATCATTGACATTTATGTATTCGCCATTTGCGATTCATTCAAATGCTTTGAAGGATATATTTTGGAGTTGTCGTCCTAAAGTCATAACTCAATGTCGATGTATGAAACCCTACGATTTGACGAAGCTCATTTGTTACACAACAATAGAAGAAGAGCGCGTTAATCGAAATACATCTCCGTTACATGATCTTGAGAAAGTAGATGTTGAAATTTTCGAAGACACTGCATGGACATGGAGCCGTGGCTACCCTCTACCCACAAACACACAAGATGTTGACTTCTGGCGTAATACACGAGTTTGCCTTCAATGGAGATGAGGGTGACACATTTTTCTTTACATTTGATAGTATTATTAATTTTATTTACAATTTTTTATCAATTTAATTATGTTTGAGAGTTGACTATAAGTTTGTTCTTTGTATTTTGCTAAAGCAATTAATTATTTATTCACATAATATGGCATGGCAGTGTATTGTGATTTTCTAACTTGAGAATTAACCCTTTAAAATATTTTTTCCAATTTCCATAGCTTACTTTTAATTGTATTCAAGTTTGAGGTAAGTATTGGACTCAAGCTGAACTCCTTATTTCTCAATAAAGATTTAAAAATCAGAATATTGGGTTGACTAAGTAATTATTTTATTCAATCAATTAAATACTAATCCATACATCCACTAAATATAGTTTCATTGGGGGGTGTGACACACGTTTTGAGTAAAAAGTAGATAAAATAAATAAAATGTCATTGTGAATAAAATTATTGTTTGTGAATAAAGTTGATGGTGACAAATTGAGTAATTAAATGATAGTTGAAGAGTGTTAATTTATATAAAGAGTACGAGACTACGTTTTGTAAACGAAGAATACAAGTCAAATGGACTACATTTCCAATAATACTGAGTAGAGTCAGGTATTTTTTTACAGTTTTTGGATTTTTTTTAATAGTTTGTACTGATTTCTATGAGTGTGTTTTTTTACTCCAATTTCTCTGCTAAACCCTGGATTTATGTCATTATGTGTTGTTTATGGTATGAGTGTGCTGTTTTTACTCTGTATTTATATCATTACATGTTGTTTATGGTATGAGTGTACTGTTTTTACTCCGATTTCTGTTAAACTCTAAATTTATGTCATTAACTCATTATGTGTTATTTATGGTATTATGAATGTGTTGTTTTTACTGTTCAAAGCATGCTCTGTTTATGTTATGAGGAATTGATTTGAGCATCTCCGGCCTTTGTATTATTTTTTCCTCACATTTTGAGTTTGTAAGGCCATAATTGTGATCTGTAATATTCCAAGTGTAATGGATATCACACAATCTCGTTCACTGATCACAAAATTTATGTGTTATTTGTAGAAGATTCAAGGTTATGTTGTTTTGTAAGTGTTATTTGTGGTTCAATTAGGCAATTTGATTTTATTGTATTATTGTTCTGTTAGTTTTTATTTATGTTATTAATTAGCATGTAGTTTAATGGGTTATTTTCATATTAATTTCTAGCTCGTTACTAGCTTGTACTTATAAAATAAAGAGATTATTCCCTAATAAAGTCGCTATTAACACATTAACTTTAATAATTTTTTGATAGAGTCAAATTAAATCCAAAAAACTCATACTACTCTTAATTTAATTATTTAAATTAATTTCGTGATTTAAAACTAACTCGTTTTTTTAAATTAATTTAGTCAATTCCTATAATTTAGGTTTTGTTACCAGAAAGTCAATGACTTTTCAAATTCGAAAATTAAATTCTCAGATTCTTGTTATGCACTCAAATCAAAATAAAAAAAAAAATCAAATTCGATCTTCAAATTCAATTTCTGAGATTCGGATATGCAATGAAATCAGAATAAGAAATTTCCCAAATTGGATTTTCAATTTCGATTTCAATTTCTCATATTCAACTATGCACTGAAACCAGAATAAAAAATTTCATATTGATATTAGATCCAAATTCTGGTACGTATCCAATACTTTTCTATTGTTTCGTTGCATATATTTGAGATCTATAGTATTTAAGTGTTCTACACATATGCTCATTTCCAAACACATGTCAAATATTATGCACATGCACCAAATACAACAATGACATTTATCCTACATGTGCATTAACTGCTACAGTTGTAACCTGTACAAAATGTCGACTCCTGTGGACAAACATATTCTACCGATATGTAAGTGTATAACTGATATGCACCTACTCACGCATATTATTGTGTATGCACATGATATATGTAATACGGATATGCAATGTCCTAGTTGTTGATAGTTTACGTGATTCTATAGTTAAAAGTTTACAAGGTTATATAAATATGCATTCGACACTGCATATTTGTTTATAATACATACCCTGCGATTTTTCTTGTCGTCTACACTTTATATTCAATATATGCGTCATATAATTGACTTGTTCGTATTTTTCGGATAAGTTCCCAAGTAGAATTTCGTTCCAAGGATTTAATTGAGTGCCAATGAATCCCTAAAGTTGCAAGTTATCATGCTATTGTAGTAACTAACTGTTTTTGTTGGGATTTTCGGAAATATAAAGACAAGTACTTAACTAGATAAACGAAACACAAATAAACGAACTAAAGCAAAAACACGATATCTAACTTCCTTTCGAAAGTGCAAGGTGAGAAGGTATTGCCTTGGGTGTATCCGTTTTATAGGTTGTGTGGTGAATTATGGGGCAAAAATACACAAATTAAACCTAATGTGATGGGAAGAACTAAAGGCTATCACTCGTGTGTGTCGACCAATCCCTTGTGAGGCCTAGGTGAACACGTGCATTGACTAGCAATTATATCGTCTAATCAATACCATAGGATCCTAGGATAGTGTCTAATAAACACGTTCAACACGGTTACTAATGTTCATGAAACGTCCTTTCACTACTCTAATAGACGACCTCTAATCGAATAGTGTCTAGCGTAGTCGATCTAAGTAACTAACCCCCGGTCGGTGTAGCCAATTACTAAGTTAATTCTAATGGACTAATTCAAGCTCATACACACATACCTAATCATGCAACCCAATACGGTCGTTGAAGTCGACACAACTAAGAATGCTAGCTAATAGGGTGAATTAACCAATTGAATCATGCAAACTACCACACTAGAAGCATATACACCCAATTCCTAAGCTAATCATGCAATTGATCCATAATTACACCACACAACCACCAAAACTTCAACACCCTAGGCAATTAATACTTAGCCCATGGTTCTAGGATAGAAATCCATGGCTAGAAAACAAGAAATCACAAATTCCATCACAATTAAGAAATTAAAAGCAAGAAATAATAGAATTGGTAAATTGAAATGAGAATCAAAGGGATATCACCTTAAAACTTGAAATGTAGCTACAAACTTCAATTACTTACAAAGCCCAATGGAAATCTTCACTTGAATCCTCAAATTAAACTAGAATCTAAGCTAACTATGGAAGGAAAATTGCAAAAGTATGAAAAACCCCTACAACTATGTGTGATTGTGTGTTAATTGCTCCCCAAGGTCTTGTGTGTCTCTCCAAAACTGAAATAGGGCCCTTTTATATGTTGCAATATTTCCAAAAATGAGTTTTTGCACTTTAGCCCTTCAAAATTGGAGAAATTGGCCGAAATACCCCGAGCTAGCTGCGACCCGGGCATGCCACCCGGCCACAACACGAAACAAATACACATTTGGCCTTGCCCGGGTTGACCCCACCCGGCCGGGTGGGTCTCACCCGGGCACAAGACGAAGCAAATGAGATTTTGGCCCTGCCCGGGTCGACCCCACCCGGCCGGGTGGGTCTCACCCGGGCCAATTACGAAGCTTCTCCAAATGTCCCTTGGCCGAGTTGAAGTGACCCGGCCGGGTTGCTTCTACCCGGCCAGGTTGTCTTTTTGGCCCGTCATCTCGTTTCCTTGCATAACTTTCGCCTCGGATGTCGGATTGACTCGATTCCTTAGGCTAATTCACTCCATTTCTCGAGACGAATCCAACCGTGCATTCCTATTTTCGGTCCGGTCACTTGTGGTATGCGTTTTGCTCCAAATTTCATCGTGTTACCTACAAAAATTGACAAAACACAACCTTTCTCTCATTTCGGCTTAAACAATCATATTCAATGTATAATTCAATGAAATCAACATCAAATGAGCTTCAAATATGCATCTAAATAGTGTAAATTCCACCCGAATCAACTCCCCCAAACTTAAAGTGTTGCTCGTCCTCGAGCAATGAAAGAATTAAAATGTGAGGGTGAAATTTACAACTAGATGATCAATGAAAGATCCCACGTATCAAATGACATGAAATGAATTCTTCTTCCTCAAGATACATTCTCAAAAATGATCACAAGTTCAATATTGAAAATCAAACTAATTACCTCACACATGCTCAACATACAATAACAAGTGATGGTGATGACAATATCCAAATGCTCCAAGTTCAACTCACAAGATATAGTGTTTCTCTCAAACACTCAAACAAATTAAGGACAATAGACACTCATCAATCAAATCATGCATTGCAATTGCCATAAGCTTGCCCAAGCTCTACCATCTTTCCACCACAAACATGTTCAACTATGAGATCAATAGGTCTTAACCAAGGACGTAACGTTGGCTCTTTGGACGGGGTATGATGAATATGGAGGAAGTGACTCGTCTAGTGGAGAACGAAAGTTGTTTTTCAACACATCAAACTTATGCTCATAAGGTTTATACACCTTCATTCTCACTTTTCATTCAACTTTCTCACAAGCAATCATCTCCTCATCTTTTTGTAGAAAATTTCTTTTCTTTTTAAGCTCTTGGGGCTCATTGTCCCTCTTTTCTTTCTCAATTATTTTCTTCACTTCCATCTCTTTTTTCTCTTTTCCCAACTTTGCCAATTTTCTCTTCAAACCAAAGGCACTAAAGCACATGTTTTACCACTTTCTTTTTGTTCTCCACTAGATTTGGATATCAAAGGCTCAAAAGGCTAAGTGGTTAAACATTGTAGGTTGCCAAGAAAATGGGAAATCAAGCTCAAACGGGCTAACTACGGAAGATTTCTTTGGTTATTGGAAAAATATGGCTAAGTGACTTGTAGTACGAAAGATGGCCTACATCATATCTCAAAGTATCACACAAGTATGATCTCAAGCAAGGACTTGGGCAAGTTCTAGAAAAACAAGCAATGAATTGATCCACTCACAAATGAAATAAACCGGATTAATGCTCGGTTCAAAGCTCAACTCTCACCGGTTCATTCAAGACTCAAACATTCATCAATCACCACCACACATAACTCATTGTGCATGTAAAACATCTATAGGCAACAAGATGACAACAACACAAACAAGATGATTCATTCCAATCATGTACACATTCAAGGAATCAAATTCACAACAAATCACCATCAAATGTGTCTCAATGATCATTAAAGCTCAAATTACACACATACACAAGAGTACACATTGGTGTCAATAGAAAATGTAAAAACGAACATACCCCCCCAAACTTTTTCATTGCAAAGCAATTAAAAGTTTGGAAAAATAGTGTTGCATTGATATTGACACCAAGTGCTAACCATACAAATCTACACACATGGGCCACTATCCCAACAATTAACACTAAGAGTAACTAAGCAATAAATGTCATGAACAAGAATATAAATTCCACTACCCCCCAAACTTAGTAATTGCTATGCAATTCCTAAGAATTGGGGTGGGCGTACCTCTTACGATTGCTATAGCTACGCCTTCTTCTTAGCACAAAGTTCCACTTTCAATCCACTTGTCCATTCGATCCAAGTTTCTCCAACTACATCAAAACTCACAAACACATCAAACTAAACTAACAAAGCAAATAAAATGAGCAAGAATTGAAATAAAGCAAGTAAAAATGGGTTGCCTCCCATTTAGCGCTAGGTTTAACGTCCTATGCCGGACGGAACTTAACAAGTTCATACTTCCCTTTCTTTGAATGGAGGATGATAGTGCTTGACATTGTGCTCATCGGTGATGAACACTTCATCCTCCCCACTTTCCGAAGCAATGCCTCCTCCATAGACTAATTTCTTCATGACCAACATTTTTCGTTCCTTGAGCTTCATCTTTCCAAGGACTTCCATCACTCCCAAGGTGCCCCATACCACCTTATCTCCAATTTCAAAGCCCTTCTCCATCTTTCTCTCCTTTGAACTCTTTCTTCTTCCCTCTTCATCTTCACTCCCCTCAAGGAACTTATCAAAACTCTTCTCCTTATAAAACTCCCCCAAACTTGAGTTTTGCTCAAGTTTGGGAGTTTGCTTCAATTTGTTATCATCTCCCGGATCTTTCAATGAGACTTTTGGTAATGGCTCTTTCACATAAATGTCACATTCTTGGATGGAGGGGGATTTCTTTTTTCTTGGGGAACTCTCAATTGAGCCATACTTGGAGAAAATCACTTTCTCTCCATTCACCTCCAATGTTACCTCCCCTTTTCTCAAATTGATGTTTGCTCCCCCCGTGGCAAGAAACGGCCTCCCAAGAATCAATGGGATATTTGCATCTTCTTTCATATCTAATACCACAAAGTCGGCCGGAATGATGAACTTGTCAATATTCACCAATACATCTTCAATGATCCCTTTAGGATGGGTGATGGAACGATCCGCTAATTGGAGAGTAATTGATGTGGGCACTACTTCTCCAAGTCCCAAACGCTTGAAGATTGAAAGTGGCATCAAATTGATGCTAGCTCCCAAATCACAAAGAGCTTTCATCATGGGACCATCACCAATCTCACATGGGAGAGTGAAACTACCCGGATCCTTGAGCTTTTCGGGAGGAGTTCGTTGAAGGATAGCACTACACTCTTCGGTCAACTTGATCTTCTCATCATCCACTAGTTTCTTCTTGTTTGCTATTGCATCCTTTAGAAACTTCATGTAATGAGGTACTTGCTCTAAAGCATCCGAAAGTGGAAGATCAATGTGGATTTTCTTGAAGATATCCAAAAACTTCCCAAACTTCTCATCCATTTTCTTCATGTATCTTCCCGGGTATGGAAGTGGCTCATATGTAATGGGCACCCCCCATTTATCACAAGGTACCTCAAGCTTCTTCTTCTTCAAATCTTTTGCAATTCTCCACTTTGGAATTCTTGGAGCAACCTCTCCACTTCCAACTTTCTCTATCCTCTTCTTTTCCTCTTCCTCCCTTTCTTTTGCCTTCAACACTTCACCCTCTTCCAATTCAATTGAAGAAACTCCATAATGTTCACCACTTGAAATTGTAATAGCATTACAATGCTCACGTGGGTTTACCTCGGTGTTTGAGGGCAATTTACCCTTTGTATGTTGAGATCCAATGGAAGTTGCCATTTGTCCCATTTGGAATTCCATTGATTTTTGGTTACTCACAAGTTGGGCAAGGATGGAGTCGGTAGATTTTTGGTTACTCACAAGTTGGCCAATCATGGATTCCATTGATTTTTGGTTACTCACAAGTTGGGCAAGGATGGAGTCGGATGCTTCGGATTTCTTCTCACTTGTCTCCATCCTCTTCATGAGGAGTGCAAGAAGCTCATCCGTGGAGGATTTTCCTTCTCCACTTGGGAGTTTTGCTCCGGGATCAAATCCGGGAGGATATTGAATAACACCCTTAGGATTGGCATATGACAAATTGTCATTCCTCCGAAAATTCGGGTTTAGAGGAGCTTGGTATTGATGGGATGGTCCCCCTTGACCTTGAGATGATGAAGATTGCCCTTGGAATCGGTTTTGAGGAGGTGCTTGATATCCTTGACCACGATTTTGATATGGTGGTTGGCCTTGATATTGTCGGTTCCCTTGAAAATTTTGTGGATATCCTTGTTGACCCATGTATTGCACTTCTTCCATATGTCCCAATTGAGGATCTTCTTGCACAAAGGATAAATGATTATCTCTTGTTTGAGATAAAACATTTACCTTTTCAATGAGTGTAGTCATCATTGCTCTTATGCTATCATTAGCATCCACTTGGGCTACCCGATTTTGTGCTCCACGGTCCACTCTCGTCTTGAAAGTATTGCTTGATATCCCCTCTATTATGTCATTGATCTCCTCTACCGACTTCATCCAAATTGAACCCCCCGCACAAGCATCAATGTGGTGTTGATCTTCCAATCGTAACCCACCAACGAACCAACAAGTTGTTTGTTCTATTGGGAAACCATGATGGGGGCATGTGATGAGAAGACTCGTAAATCTTTCCCATGCTTCTTTGATTCCCTCATTTGGACCTTGTTTGAACGTAGAGATCTTTTGCTTGGCTTCCATCGTCTTTGAAGGAGGGTAGTACTTCAATAGAAATCTCTTCTTCAACTCTTCCCACGTCCTCACTTCTCCGGCGGGAATGCTTGATTGTAGCCAAACTTTTGCTTTCCCCGACAATGTAAATGGAAATAGCCTCATCTTTTTAGCATCTTCCGACACTCCGTTTTGCTTGAGAGTGTCGGCTATCTCCAAGAATTGAGCAAGATGTTCATTCGGGTCTTCCTCAAATCCTTCCTTTGTCCTTCCTTCAAATTGTCTCTCCCTCAACATCCTTAATAAAGATGCACTAATCTCGAAGTTGTTGGCCTCCACCCTTGGTCTTGCCAACCCATCGTAATGTTCCCTAGGTTGAGGCTCAAAATATTCCCTCATTGGCCTTCCATGGTAAACACGTTGAGGCTCTTCCATATGTGGAGGAGGAGGGATGTATTCCTCTTGAATGTGTTGAGGTGGAGGATATTGGTAAGGTGGAGGGTAAGGGTGTTGAGGTGGTGGATATTGATGAGGTTGAGGTGGTGGATAGTAGGCTTGTTGTGGAGGTGGATAGGGGTAAGGATTGTATCCTTGATATGGAAAGTGGTTTTGGGGTGGATATTGTGGATTGGGAAATTGGAGATTTGGTGGAGGGTTTGGAGGTGGATTCCCTCCAACTTGGTTTGCAACTTGGTTGTTCTCTCTTTGAGGATCATCATCTCCATTTGGTGGAGGATTCATCTCTTCAATGTTCTCCATCTCAAAATGCTCTACGACTCTTTGATGGTTTCTACCT
The DNA here is from genome assembly GCA_963675135.1 of Galeopsis tetrahit. Taxonomy (NCBI): domain Eukaryota; kingdom Viridiplantae; phylum Streptophyta; class Magnoliopsida; order Lamiales; family Lamiaceae; genus Galeopsis; species Galeopsis tetrahit. Next base: position 92,409,207 of record OY776121.1, read on the forward strand.
CGATTTCTTCTCCTTGCGTGTGCCTCGATCTCAAGATCCAAGTGTTCCAAATTTCCTCCACGAGATCTTGTGATCATACACCTACAAAAGACAAATATCAAAGCCCACAAAGAGAAACGAAAAACAAGATAACGAAAAAGAAATGCTACTATCAATAACACTCAACAAACTCTAAGTTTCACTAATAACACTCGCTTAAATCCCCGGCAGCGGCGCCATTGACTTGTTCGTATTTTTCGGATAAGTTCCCAAGTAGAATTTCGTTCCAAGGATTTAATTGAGTGCCAATGAATCCCTAAAGTTGCAAGTTATCATGCTATTGTAGTAACTAACTGTTTTTGTTGGGATTTTCGGAAATATAAAGACAAGTACTTAACTAGATAAACGAAACACAAATAAACGAACTAAAGCAAAAACACGATATCTAACTTCCTTTCGAAAGTGCAAGGTGAGAAGGTATTGCCTTGGGTGTATCCGTTTTATAGGTTGTGTGGTGAATTATGGGGCAAAAATACACAAATTAAACCTAATGTGATGGGAAGAACTAAAGGCTATCACTCGTGTGTGTCGACCAATCCCTTGTGAGGCCTAGGTGAACACGTGCATTGACTAGCAATTATATCGTCTAATCAATACCATAGGATCCTAGGATAGTGTCTAATAAACACGTTCAACACGGTTACTAATGTTCATGAAACGTCCTTTCACTACTCTAATAGACGACCTCTAATCGAATAGTGTCTAGCGTAGTCGATCTAAGTAACTAACCCCCGGTCGGTGTAGCCAATTACTAAGTTAATTCTAATGGACTAATTCAAGCTCATACACACATACCTAATCATGCAACCCAATACGGTCGTTGAAGTCGACACAACTAAGAATGCTAGCTAATAGGGTGAATTAACCAATTGAATCATGCAAACTACCACACTAGAAGCATATACACCCAATTCCTAAGCTAATCATGCAATTGATCCATAATTACACCACACAACCACCAAAACTTCAACACCCTAGGCAATTAATACTTAGCCCATGGTTCTAGGATAGAAATCCATGGCTAGAAAACAAGAAATCACAAATTCCATCACAATTAAGAAATTAAAAGCAAGAAATAATAGAATTGGTAAATTGAAATGAGAATCAAAGGGATATCACCTTAAAACTTGAAATGTAGCTACAAACTTCAATTACTTACAAAGCCCAATGGAAATCTTCACTTGAATCCTCAAATTAAACTAGAATCTAAGCTAACTATGGAAGGAAAATTGCAAAAGTATGAAAAACCCCTACAACTATGTGTGATTGTGTGTTAATTGCTCCCCAAGGTCTTGTGTGTCTCTCCAAAACTGAAATAGGGCCCTTTTATATGTTGCAATATTTCCAAAAATGAGTTTTTGCACTTTAGCCCTTCAAAATTGGAGAAATTGGCCGAAATACCCCGAGCTAGCTGCGACCCGGGCATGCCACCCGGCCACAACACGAAACAAATACACATTTGGCCTTGCCCGGGTTGACCCCACCCGGCCGGGTGGGTCTCACCCGGGCACAAGACGAAGCAAATGAGATTTTGGCCCTGCCCGGGTCGACCCCACCCGGCCGGGTGGGTCTCACCCGGGCCAATTACGAAGCTTCTCCAAATGTCCCTTGGCCGAGTTGAAGTGACCCGGCCGGGTTGCTTCTACCCGGCCAGGTTGTCTTTTTGGCCCGTCATCTCGTTTCCTTGCATAACTTTCGCCTCGGATGTCGGATTGACTCGATTCCTTAGGCTAATTCACTCCATTTCTCGAGACGAATCCAACCGTGCATTCCTATTTTCGGTCCGGTCACTTGTGGTATGCGTTTTGCTCCAAATTTCATCGTGTTACCTACAAAAATTGACAAAACACAACCTTTCTCTCATTTCGGCTTAAACAATCATATTCAATGTATAATTCAATGAAATCAACATCAAATGAGCTTCAAATATGCATCTAAATAGTGTAAATTCCACCCGAATCAACTCCCCCAAACTTAAAGTGTTGCTCGTCCTCGAGCAATGAAAGAATTAAAATGTGAGGGTGAAATTTACAACTAGATGATCAATGAAAGATCCCACGTATCAAATGACATGAAATGAATTCTTCTTCCTCAAGATACATTCTCAAAAATGATCACAAGTTCAATATTGAAAATCAAACTAATTACCTCACACATGCTCAACATACAATAACAAGTGATGGTGATGACAATATCCAAATGCTCCAAGTTCAACTCACAAGATATAGTGTTTCTCTCAAACACTCAAACAAATTAAGGACAATAGACACTCATCAATCAAATCATGCATTGCAATTGCCATAAGCTTGCCCAAGCTCTACCATCTTTCCACCACAAACATGTTCAACTATGAGATCAATAGGTCTTAACCAAGGACGTAACGTTGGCTCTTTGGACGGGGTATGATGAATATGGAGGAAGTGACTCGTCTAGTGGAGAACGAAAGTTGTTTTTCAACACATCAAACTTATGCTCATAAGGTTTATACACCTTCATTCTCACTTTTCATTCAACTTTCTCACAAGCAATCATCTCCTCATCTTTTTGTAGAAAATTTCTTTTCTTTTTAAGCTCTTGGGGCTCATTGTCCCTCTTTTCTTTCTCAATTATTTTCTTCACTTCCATCTCTTTTTTCTCTTTTCCCAACTTTGCCAATTTTCTCTTCAAACCAAAGGCACTAAAGCACATGTTTTACCACTTTCTTTTTGTTCTCCACTAGATTTGGATATCAAAGGCTCAAAAGGCTAAGTGGTTAAACATTGTAGGTTGCCAAGAAAATGGGAAATCAAGCTCAAACGGGCTAACTACGGAAGATTTCTTTGGTTATTGGAAAAATATGGCTAAGTGACTTGTAGTACGAAAGATGGCCTACATCATATCTCAAAGTATCACACAAGTATGATCTCAAGCAAGGACTTGGGCAAGTTCTAGAAAAACAAGCAATGAATTGATCCACTCACAAATGAAATAAACCGGATTAATGCTCGGTTCAAAGCTCAACTCTCACCGGTTCATTCAAGACTCAAACATTCATCAATCACCACCACACATAACTCATTGTGCATGTAAAACATCTATAGGCAACAAGATGACAACAACACAAACAAGATGATTCATTCCAATCATGTACACATTCAAGGAATCAAATTCACAACAAATCACCATCAAATGTGTCTCAATGATCATTAAAGCTCAAATTACACACATACACAAGAGTACACATTGGTGTCAATAGAAAATGTAAAAACGAACATACCCCCCCAAACTTTTTCATTGCAAAGCAATTAAAAGTTTGGAAAAATAGTGTTGCATTGATATTGACACCAAGTGCTAACCATACAAATCTACACACATGGGCCACTATCCCAACAATTAACACTAAGAGTAACTAAGCAATAAATGTCATGAACAAGAATATAAATTCCACTACCCCCCAAACTTAGTAATTGCTATGCAATTCCTAAGAATTGGGGTGGGCGTACCTCTTACGATTGCTATAGCTACGCCTTCTTCTTAGCACAAAGTTCCACTTTCAATCCACTTGTCCATTCGATCCAAGTTTCTCCAACTACATCAAAACTCACAAACACATCAAACTAAACTAACAAAGCAAATAAAATGAGCAAGAATTGAAATAAAGCAAGTAAAAATGGGTTGCCTCCCATTTAGCGCTAGGTTTAACGTCCTATGCCGGACGGAACTTAACAAGTTCATACTTCCCTTTCTTTGAATGGAGGATGATAGTGCTTGACATTGTGCTCATCGGTGATGAACACTTCATCCTCCCCACTTTCCGAAGCAATGCCTCCTCCATAGACTAATTTCTTCATGACCAACATTTTTCGTTCCTTGAGCTTCATCTTTCCAAGGACTTCCATCACTCCCAAGGTGCCCCATACCACCTTATCTCCAATTTCAAAGCCCTTCTCCATCTTTCTCTCCTTTGAACTCTTTCTTCTTCCCTCTTCATCTTCACTCCCCTCAAGGAACTTATCAAAACTCTTCTCCTTATAAAACTCCCCCAAACTTGAGTTTTGCTCAAGTTTGGGAGTTTGCTTCAATTTGTTATCATCTCCCGGATCTTTCAATGAGACTTTTGGTAATGGCTCTTTCACATAAATGTCACATTCTTGGATGGAGGGGGATTTCTTTTTTCTTGGGGAACTCTCAATTGAGCCATACTTGGAGAAAATCACTTTCTCTCCATTCACCTCCAATGTTACCTCCCCTTTTCTCAAATTGATGTTTGCTCCCCCCGTGGCAAGAAACGGCCTCCCAAGAATCAATGGGATATTTGCATCTTCTTTCATATCTAATACCACAAAGTCGGCCGGAATGATGAACTTGTCAATATTCACCAATACATCTTCAATGATCCCTTTAGGATGGGTGATGGAACGATCCGCTAATTGGAGAGTAATTGATGTGGGCACTACTTCTCCAAGTCCCAAACGCTTGAAGATTGAAAGTGGCATCAAATTGATGCTAGCTCCCAAATCACAAAGAGCTTTCATCATGGGACCATCACCAATCTCACATGGGAGAGTGAAACTACCCGGATCCTTGAGCTTTTCGGGAGGAGTTCGTTGAAGGATAGCACTACACTCTTCGGTCAACTTGATCTTCTCATCATCCACTAGTTTCTTCTTGTTTGCTATTGCATCCTTTAGAAACTTCATGTAATGAGGTACTTGCTCTAAAGCATCCGAAAGTGGAAGATCAATGTGGATTTTCTTGAAGATATCCAAAAACTTCCCAAACTTCTCATCCATTTTCTTCATGTATCTTCCCGGGTATGGAAGTGGCTCATATGTAATGGGCACCCCCCATTTATCACAAGGTACCTCAAGCTTCTTCTTCTTCAAATCTTTTGCAATTCTCCACTTTGGAATTCTTGGAGCAACCTCTCCACTTCCAACTTTCTCTATCCTCTTCTTTTCCTCTTCCTCCCTTTCTTTTGCCTTCAACACTTCACCCTCTTCCAATTCAATTGAAGAAACTCCATAATGTTCACCACTTGAAATTGTAATAGCATTACAATGCTCACGTGGGTTTACCTCGGTGTTTGAGGGCAATTTACCCTTTGTATGTTGAGATCCAATGGAAGTTGCCATTTGTCCCATTTGGAATTCCATTGATTTTTGGTTACTCACAAGTTGGGCAAGGATGGAGTCGGTAGATTTTTGGTTACTCACAAGTTGGCCAATCATGGATTCCATTGATTTTTGGTTACTCACAAGTTGGGCAAGGATGGAGTCGGATGCTTCGGATTTCTTCTCACTTGTCTCCATCCTCTTCATGAGGAGTGCAAGAAGCTCATCCGTGGAGGATTTTCCTTCTCCACTTGGGAGTTTTGCTCCGGGATCAAATCCGGGAGGATATTGAATAACACCCTTAGGATTGGCATATGACAAATTGTCATTCCTCCGAAAATTCGGGTTTAGAGGAGCTTGGTATTGATGGGATGGTCCCCCTTGACCTTGAGATGATGAAGATTGCCCTTGGAATCGGTTTTGAGGAGGTGCTTGATATCCTTGACCACGATTTTGATATGGTGGTTGGCCTTGATATTGTCGGTTCCCTTGAAAATTTTGTGGATATCCTTGTTGACCCATGTATTGCACTTCTTCCATATGTCCCAATTGAGGATCTTCTTGCACAAAGGATAAATGATTATCTCTTGTTTGAGATAAAACATTTACCTTTTCAATGAGTGTAGTCATCATTGCTCTTATGCTATCATTAGCATCCACTTGGGCTACCCGATTTTGTGCTCCACGGTCCACTCTCGTCTTGAAAGTATTGCTTGATATCCCCTCTATTATGTCATTGATCTCCTCTACCGACTTCATCCAAATTGAACCCCCCGCACAAGCATCAATGTGGTGTTGATCTTCCAATCGTAACCCACCAACGAACCAACAAGTTGTTTGTTCTATTGGGAAACCATGATGGGGGCATGTGATGAGAAGACTCGTAAATCTTTCCCATGCTTCTTTGATTCCCTCATTTGGACCTTGTTTGAACGTAGAGATCTTTTGCTTGGCTTCCATCGTCTTTGAAGGAGGGTAGTACTTCAATAGAAATCTCTTCTTCAACTCTTCCCACGTCCTCACTTCTCCGGCGGGAATGCTTGATTGTAGCCAAACTTTTGCTTTCCCCGACAATGTAAATGGAAATAGCCTCATCTTTTTAGCATCTTCCGACACTCCGTTTTGCTTGAGAGTGTCGGCTATCTCCAAGAATTGAGCAAGATGTTCATTCGGGTCTTCCTCAAATCCTTCCTTTGTCCTTCCTTCAAATTGTCTCTCCCTCAACATCCTTAATAAAGATGCACTAATCTCGAAGTTGTTGGCCTCCACCCTTGGTCTTGCCAACCCATCGTAATGTTCCCTAGGTTGAGGCTCAAAATATTCCCTCATTGGCCTTCCATGGTAAACACGTTGAGGCTCTTCCATATGTGGAGGAGGAGGGATGTATTCCTCTTGAATGTGTTGAGGTGGAGGATATTGGTAAGGTGGAGGGTAAGGGTGTTGAGGTGGTGGATATTGATGAGGTTGAGGTGGTGGATAGTAGGCTTGTTGTGGAGGTGGATAGGGGTAAGGATTGTATCCTTGATATGGAAAGTGGTTTTGGGGTGGATATTGTGGATTGGGAAATTGGAGATTTGGTGGAGGGTTTGGAGGTGGATTCCCTCCAACTTGGTTTGCAACTTGGTTGTTCTCTCTTTGAGGATCATCATCTCCATTTGGTGGAGGATTCATCTCTTCAATGTTCTCCATCTCAAAATGCTCTACGACTCTTTGATGGTTTCTACCTCGATTTCTTCTCCTTGCGTGTGCCTCGATCTCAAGATCCAAGGGTTCCAAATTTCCTCCACGAGATCTTGTGATCATACACCTACAAAAGACAAATATCAAAGCCCACAAAGAGAAACGAAAAACAAGATAACGAAAAAGAAATGCTACTATCAATAACACTCAACAAACTCTAAGTTTCACTAATAACACTCGCTTAAATCCCCGGCAGCGGCGCCATTGACTTGTTCGTATTTTTCGGATAAGTTCCCAAGTAGAATTTCGTTCCAAGGATTTAATTGAGTGCCAATGAATCCCTAAAGTTGCAAGTTATCATGCTATTGTAGTAACTAACTGTTTTTGTTGGGATTTTCGGAAATATAAAGACAAGTACTTAACTAGATAAACGAAACACAAATAAACGAACTAAAGCAAAAACACGATATCTAACTTCCTTTCGAAAGTGCAAGGTGAGAAGGTATTGCCTTGGGTGTATCCGTTTTATAGGTTGTGTGGTGAATTATGGGGCAAAAATACACAAATTAAACCTAATGTGATGGGAAGAACTAAAGGCTATCACTCGTGTGTGTCGACCAATCCCTTGTGAGGCCTAGGTGAACACGTGCATTGACTAGCAATTATATCGTCTAATCAATACCATAGGATCCTAGGATAGTGTCTAATAAACACGTTCAACACGGTTACTAATGTTCATGAAACGTCCTTTCACTACTCTAATAGACGACCTCTAATCGAATAGTGTCTAGCGTAGTCGATCTAAGTAACTAACCCCCGGTCGGTGTAGCCAATTACTAAGTTAATTCTAATGGACTAATTCAAGCTCATACACACATACCTAATCATGCAACCCAATACGGTCGTTGAAGTCGACACAACTAAGAATGCTAGCTAATAGGGTGAATTAACCAATTGAATCATGCAAACTACCACACTAGAAGCATATACACCCAATTCCTAAGCTAATCATGCAATTGATCCATAATTACACCACACAACCACCAAAACTTCAACACCCTAGGCAATTAATACTTAGCCCATGGTTCTAGGATAGAAATCCATGGCTAGAAAACAAGAAATCACAAATTCCATCACAATTAAGAAATTAAAAGCAAGAAATAATAGAATTGGTAAATTGAAATGAGAATCAAAGGGATATCACCTTAAAACTTGAAATGTAGCTACAAACTTCAATTACTTACAAAGCCCAATGGAAATCTTCACTTGAATCCTCAAATTAAACTAGAATCTAAGCTAACTATGGAAGGAAAATTGCAAAAGTATGAAAAACCCCTACAACTATGTGTGATTGTGTGTTAATTGCTCCCCAAGGTCTTGTGTGTCTCTCCAAAACTGAAATAGGGCCCTTTTATATGTTGCAATATTTCCAAAAATGAGTTTTTGCACTTTAGCCCTTCAAAATTGGAGAAATTGGCCGAAATACCCCGAGCTAGCTGCGACCCGGCCGGGTGGCTCCCACCCGGGCATGCCACCCGGCCACAACACGAAACAAATACACATTTGGCCTTGCCCGGGTTGACCCCACCCGGCCGGGTGGGTCTCACCCGGGCACAAGACGAAGCAAATGAGATTTTGGCCCTGCCCGGGTCAACCCCACCCGGCCGGGTGGGTCTCACCCGGGCCAATTACGAAGCTTCTCCAAATGTCCCTTGGCCGAGTTGAAGTGACCCGGCCGGGTTGCTTCTACCCGGCCAGGTTGTCTTTTTGGCCCGTCATCTCGTTTCCTTGCATAACTTTCGCCTCGGATGTCGGATTGACTCGATTCCTTAGGCTAATTCACTCCATTTCTCGAGACGAATCCAACCGTGCATTCCTATTTTCGGTCCGGTCACTTGTGGTATGCGTTTTGCTCCAAATTTCATCGTGTTACCTACAAAAATTGACAAAACACAACCTTTCTCTCATTTCGGCTTAAACAATCATATTCAATGTATAATTCAATGAAATCAACATCAAATGAGCTTCAAATATGCATCTAAATAGTGTAAATTCCACCCGAATCAATAATGTTATAGATATGCATCTTGAATACACAACAGCACATAGTTCATCGCTCTAATTTAAACGGAAGCATGCATATTGTTGGGATATGAATCCTATAAACAATGTTCTAATTGATGATTGTATGTTTTGATGACCAAAAGCAACTTAAAGTTAGTAATATATGTGGTTCTAAGTCGTATTAACTAAGTCATCTGAAAATAAGATTACTGATCTTAATGATATCTGAATATAAGCTTACTAATCTGATGAGAAACTGAAATAAGTTTACTGATCTTAACTGAGTCATATGGAGTAAGATTACTGATCTGAGTATGATATTTGGAATAAGCTTACTGATCTTATATGAGATATGTGTATCTGAGTTACTGATCTTATATATGTGTTTACTGATTTTATTGTTTTTACTGATCTTATATGCTTACTGATCTTATGTAAGTTACTGATCTTATTGGTTACTGATCTGATATATGAACTGTTAGGTACTAAGCTGATGTTTTGTATTGTATAGACAGCTTATAGTATAGGACTTAGATATACTCATCTGTATATAGTTCAGTTGATGTATAGATAGGTTTTATATATGTAAAGTTGTATTCTATTGTATTCAGCATTGTAAAAGTTCAGAACAGTAGATTAAGAACACTAGATTAGAAGAAGATCAGAAGACTAAAGAAGACTCAGAGGACTACTTCAGAATAAGAAGACTTCAAAGAAGAGTTGAAGAAGAGCTTAGAAGAATTCTGGAGAAGTTTTGAACAGTTTTAAGTTACTGTGCTGACTGACTCAGCAGAGTAAAATCCGAACAGTAAAGATCAGAACAGTAAGTTACTGTGCTGATTTGGTGAAATTGAAGAATAAGTTTGGAAAACTTATTTAAGGTGTAACTGAAGATTTATATGAAGAAATGCTGACTTTGAAGGAAGTTACAAAGTTGGTTACAAGAAGAAGTTACAAAAACAGTTTTAGAGTTAGTTGAAAGTTAGTTCACAAACTGCTAACTGTCATACTAAGTTCTATAAATACTGTATGATCTCCTACTGCTAGAGACTACTGTTACTACTGCTACTACTGAGAAATTACTGATCTTAGAAGAAATCAAGAGCAAGTCTACAGAGCACAAGAAGAACTCACAGAGTTGAAGGAGATTAAAGAAGAGAAGCCACTGAATTGAAGAGAAGAATCAAAGGCTATTCAAAGAGAAGTTTTACTTTTCATTTTAAGTTTGTTGTTGTAAACAAGTGTGCTAGTTACTTGTGAAATTACTAGTCGATCGAAGATACACTTGGGAGTGTAATCGAAAAGATCACAGTCTTAGTCTTGGGACTTTAAGCCACAAGAAACTCAAGAAGAAGGAGTTAATAAAACATCACAACTGGGATTGTGAGAGTGGATGTAGACATTTGTCGAACCACTATAAAATCGTGTGTTCTTTACTTTTCAGTTTGATATTTGTGTTAATTGTTTAACCAAGAACAGTATAGATTTACAAAGATAAAGATCTAAAGAAAAGTTGAGTATAAACTAGTAAGGCCCATATTGTTTTGAAAAGTACTGATCTGAGCTAAGTAAGCACAGTACAGTACATAAGAAGACTAAATTCCGCATTGCATATTCTGATATTTTGAAAGATTTTTGAAAGTCTATTCACCCCTCCCCTCTAGACTTTCTTAGCTTACTCAATCTTAACTCAACTTTGGGACCAACACATATGATCGTATTACCTTTTGCAGTAGATCTTTATCTCCGTCGTCGGTGTTTGTAGAAGCTTTTGTCGAAATCTGTAGGTTGAAATGCAGATTTCTAGAATCCCTTAGCTTAACAAAATTAAACGAAATAAATGGAGAGACCTGCCTTTTAGAAAAAATTTTAAATTTTAGAAGGTGATAGATTTTCGGGATTTGAAGAAAATGCATTTACGAATTTATTTATAGCGATTCACTTGAATCCATAACCATATTATGTAGTGAGGGGAAGAGGATAACAAGGGCCAAGTTTGACGTTCCCCGAATTCGAAAGTTTATGTTTAGAGAAGGTTCTTCATGTGTACCTTCTCTTAATTTGTTTTAAAACAAGTTCAAGGGAATTGGAGTCTTTAATATCTTTTCCGCTCAATGTCGATTATTTACGATTCTTCGTCAAATTTAGAAAATTTCTATCGGAGTTGATCTCTTCCAAAATTTGTTTAAAACTCTCGACTAATATTCCTGTAAAGAAGGAGGAGGAGGAGAATATGATAGGAGGTTTACCTAATCCACCCATGGTGGAGACTTTGGCATTGACATTTATGTATTCGCCATTTTTGATTCAATCAAATGTTTTGAAGGATATATTTTGGAGTTGTCGTCCTAAAGTCATAACTCAATGTCTATGAAACCCTACGATTTGGCGAAGCTCATTTGTTACACAACAATAAAAGAAGAGCGAAATACATCTCCGTTACATGATCTTAAGAAAGTAGATGTTGAAATTTCAGAACACAGTGCATGGACATGGAGCCGCAGCTGCCCTCTACCACAAACACACAAGATGTTGTTGACATGTTTGGCTACAACTGGCGTAATACACGAGTTTGCCTCCAATGGAGAGGAGGGTGACAACTTTTTCTTTTCATTTTATCGTATTATTAATTTAATTTACGATTTTTTATCAATTTAATTATGTTTGAGAGTTGACTAGTTTCATATATATATTATACTTTGTAATTTGCTAAAGCAATTATTATTTATTCATATAATATGGCAAGGCAGTGTAATTAGAATATTGAGCTGACTAATAATTATTTTATTCAATTATTTAAAATACTAATCCATACATTCAACAATTCCAATAATTAGAAACAACTTCAACAATTAAAACAGGTCAAGTATTAAAAAATCCAAAATTTTCATTTTAAAGTTATAAAAAAAATTCTCATGAATCCCACATCCCAACCCGTGGGAATTGAAGTAAGCAGCAGTTAAGCTGCTTGCTAATTTTTTATTATTATTATTTTTTTTTAATACAGTTTTTTGACTTTTTTTTTTATTTCGAATTTTTGTGAGATTTGCTTTAATTGTGCCGGTAGAGATGTTTATGTTATGAGGAATTGATTTGAGCATCTCCTTTGTATTATGTTTTCTCACATTTTGGTCATTGTTTTGTACATGTTACTCCGTATTTGTGCAATTTGATTTTATTGTATTATTGTTCTTACAGTAAAATTGTCCTTAAATGATTTTTTTTTACTAGTTGTGCCCAAACCGTCCAATAAACCTGATTGTCACATTAAATACTATCAACTACCTTTTTGTAAAATTGGTGATGGTGACATTGAAAATGTCAAGTATTCGTGTAAATCCAGAAGATTACACTTTTGGATAAAAGTGGCACAATTATTACTGCTCATCCACATCCTCCACTCTCGTCATTCTATCTACCTATAATATTTTTATATAATGGTCATTATTGAGTCTAATGGATAATATAAAAGAAATTATAAAACTAAATTCATTGAGTCTAATGGATGCAAAATTAAAAATATGACAAGAAAATGAGTGTTTAAATAGGTACAAATGTTGAAAAATTGTAAAATTTTAAACATAAAATGTGTTGTAAATTTCATTAATGAAAAATAACAACAAATGATTGTAAAATTTTAAACATAAAATGTGTTGTAAATTTCATTAATGAAAAATAACAACAAATGATATGAGTATTGAGTGTTGGATTAATATAAAATATGAGATTTAGATTGAATTGACCTAAAATATGAGGTTTAGAAGTTACTATAAAAAAAACATTGTAAATTTATAATGAATAAATAAAATGAATTTATAATATCGTGTCATTTTCATTATTTTGGAAGATGGAACGGTGAGTGCAAGAAAACCGAAGCAACAAACATGACCCTGATACCCCAGAACCAGGAGAAACAAGTGACGTTAAAATGATCAAAATAAAGAATTTGCAACTTGTGATAATTTGTAGCACATGATGAACGAATCTTGTAGGGAAGTTCCAATTTTTTTTTGATATGATCTAAAATAGGTTCAAAAACTTATCCGAATCGACAGCATTGAGCATCAGCTCGAAAACCTTAACGATAACAAGAAATTAAAGCAAAGAAAACAATCTTCAAGCAGATGTTAAATGACACCCTTAGAAATCAAAAGAAACTACAAAACATTTCCTGGAGTGTGTCGTCTAGTTTCTAGAATCTCTTTGAGTACCACTCGCATGTTTCTTTATATTGGAAGTAATTTCAAGCATATGTTAAACGACACCTTAGAAGAAATCGAAAGAAACGACGTAACATTTCCTGGGGTTTGGCATCTACAGTTTCTAGAGTCTCTCCGAGTAGTCAAATTGACCACTCGAATGTTTCTGCATATAGGAAGTAATGCTACATTCAAACACCGCAAAAGTTATAAGGTTAAGCGAAGACTAACAATATCAGTCTTCCATAAATTGGAGAGAAGTGAAGCAAATAAAAATCAGAACTGACGTGATAGAGTATGGTATCTAGGCTAACTTCAGGTTCTAATGAACCTTGGTCATCTTCATTTTCGGGGCTGACTTCTTCATTTGGCGGGCACGGTCTTTAGCTTCTTTCTTGCGAAGAGCGTCAGCGCTAAGCTTTGCTTCGGCCTCCTCCAACTTCTTTCTCTGGTCAGCCTTCTTCTTCTGCAAAGCTTCTTGCCTGGCATTCTGAAGTTCTTTGTAAATCTCTTGGGCAACTTTTGATCTGGCTGCATCGGTTTTTGATCGAGCCTGACACGCAACTCAGTTCAGAAAGGCATTCATGTGTGTGTGTGTAGTGTGAATCAAGATGCTCAAACGTTGCAAATATATTGTTATACTTACATGTGAGCTGAGCTTGTATCGTCCAAGTAGGTCAATGTAATAAGGTACAAGAGCAACCAAACGAGTCATATCAGCCATGTTATTCGCATCAGGGAGGGCAAACTTAAAGACGAGTGTCTTTTTGTGTGAAGCCAATTGTTGGTCAGAGAAATGCATTGAGATGAAACCTTTCCCGAATCTTTCAAAGGCTTTGTCACCAAAAACCTTCAAAATTGCAAAGAGAATACTATATTACATGCTCAAGGAGGGGAGGAGGTCGATCTCTTCTCAAACACTGTCTTTTCCAAGTGACAGTAAAGTCGAAACATAGACTTCTTTCTTAAATAAGAGTAAATGGCACAAAGAAACTATAGATCTAAAAATCAGGAAGATAGTAATGTGCCAATGTCAATCTGACAATCTCACACATCGAGCAGATAAGTATAAAGTATAAAGATTGTAGCATATATTACAGAAAACTTAACATAAGACATGGAGAACGAATTCAAATATCTTCAAGGGAATGAAGTGACAGTTTGGAATTCACGAGACACCAATCACAGTGAAAATGGTATGGAATCATTGAATGGTCAATCACAATGAAAAGGATGATTACATTATTAGTGGTCGACTCTAATCATGGAATAAGCAAGGAAAAATAATGACTGTTGATTGAGATAATGATTATAGGGGAATGTGAATTAACTTATTTTGATTCTCACCTGTACCAAGTATAAGGAATGCACCATGATTTAACTAACTTCCCCTCAACAAACCACTTTGATCTATTTGTTCAACAATTCTAAAGCAGTTTAGACAGTAGTTACTTCCAATCAACGTAAGTTTCATACACATTCCTCTTATCACCTAAAAGTTTCAGAGCACTAGATTCTCAACTGATAGTAATTCAGAACTATCATTATGAACAGTAGGTAAGCCCAGAGGAGACATTATCACTTGCTAACGGCTCCACCACCACACCCAAACATAAGGCTCCTCCAAGTATTTCAACTATTGAAGAGAACTTTATAATCTAACTGAAGCAAAACTAAACCCGTTTCATTGCAACACTCCATCCTTATTGTCAGATCATAAATCAACTCTTAGCATAGAATTGGCAAAGAAGCATAACTTTACTAGCATTTACATGTGTATATCTGAATCTTCAAACCATTAGTGATGTAAAACAAATACTACCATAAATGATCACAAGCATAATGAGAGACAAATAAATGAGAACTTCCGAGTAACACTCGGTCGAAGTTAACCCCAATTAGTTATCTAGGGCATCATCCTTACTTAAAATTGAAATAAGGGCCCTCCCACCTCTACCCCTCACCACCAAAAACAACCCAAATGCCTGAATTAACTTCTCCTCAACAAGCTAATCACTGAAACTATATAAATATACCATAATTCTAGCATACAGAAAGAATAATGAACTTAACAGCCAAATTGTAGAGGGACAGTAACACATTATAGTCAAAGAAAAAACGACAAAATATGTAACTACCTGATCAAGAACGGCATCAGTGATCAAATCTGTGGCAACTTCTTTGGACTCAGACACTACCTGCAGCTCCTCAGCTACCCATTTCCTCCCACTTGGAGGATTCACTAACCCTGCAAACATCTGCAGATCTCTAAACTCCTTGTGCATTGACTTAGCCAATTTCTTCTTCGCCACTGCAAAAACCACCTGATCCATAGAATCATCATTCATATAAACCTCAAATGTTATCTCATCTTTGCACGGAACCACCATATTGTACATCCTCGAAATCAAATCGTGCCTACTCTGCAGCTCCATTGTCGCCAGCAATCCCGCGCAATACCTCCTCCCACTTGCATAAAACTTGAACACATTCTTCCCTTCCTGCAACAACAGGGGCGAGTCATCGGTCTCCCCCACTCCCAACAAACTAAAGTTCTTGTCGAAAATCGAGTCCTTGGTCGCAAACTTGCTAGCCCAGGCCAAAGCCAAATTTTCATTCTCCCTTTTCCCCGTGAAGTAATTGATCGTAAACATAATCAAAAACGAAACACACAAAACTTCAACGGAATACGAAGAAATCTTCCTCGAAACTTTGGCATCAGATTTAGCGTCCTCAGAAGAATTCTCGGAGGTGGAACCTGAGTCGGATTCACTAGTAGCGGAAGCAGATTCAGGAGCGGCTTGATTCTTCGAAGCAGGAGTCAAATTGTCAGGAATTCCTTCGAATTCATCTTCATCCCAGAAATCAAAAGACGAGGTGGAAGCGGGTTTAGGGATCTGATCGGAGGGCGGAGATTGAATCTGGGATTGATCGGAATCTGGGGGGCTGTGGTGGGGCTCGGGAGCAGTGGAGAGAGAGATGGGGGGAGGAGTGGAGCGAAGAGGGGGAGTGAGGTCATCGGAGTTTGGATCTTCGATGGTAAATTCGTCATCTTCTTCGGCGTCGAATCCCTCGAAGTGGGTGGGGGTGGCGGAGAGGCGGTGGAGGAGCAGGAGAGAGAAGATGAAGAGAGAGAGGAGAGAAGAAGAAGATCTGTTGGCCATGGCGGATTCAGTGTCACTGAATTTGATCTGCGGGGAAACTGGGTTTTTAGAGTTACAGTGAAACCCCCTCCCTCGTTGAAAAATATAAAAATAAATACAGAAAAAAAAAATTTTAATATCAATCAGATTTGGATGATAGTATGAATTTGTAGCTAAGAGTCATTTTCAAAGTTAGGTCTAATACTACCATCATAAAATTCTAACTTTAAACGAGCCAAGTGGACTACTAGTCGATTCTTGAACCAAATATTTAGATATTAAAAAAAAGTTACATGCTTCTATTTTTTTTTTATTAGTAATTTTTTTTTCGAAAATGTGTGTTAAAAAGTGTAAGTCAATATTACTAAAGTAACACATTTTTTTATTAAAAAGTGTAAGTTAATATAATTGAAAAGTGTAACACAATTTTTAATAAAAAGTGTAAGTCATTATAAAGGGCAGGTTAGTATAACTAGAAAGTGCAACACAATATTATTAAAAAGTGCATTTCAATATACTTGAAAAATACAACACAATATTTTAATGAAAAGTGTAAGTTATTGTAACTGAAAAGTACAACACATTTTTACTGAAAAGTGTGTATATATAGTGTAATGAGTATAACATTACCAAAAAGCAGTGTTGCAGAAATCGGTTCTAGGCGCCGACTAGTCGGCGCCTAGTCGCTAGGCGGGAGGCTTCCGAGGGGATTTCATGCAAATCGGCCAACAAAGTCGGTTGGGCCACTAGTCGCCGCCTAGGCGGCTGTTTCCGACTAATGGCGTTTTTTTTTTTTTTAATTTTAAATTCCAAAACGACGTTTTATACTTAGTAAATAAAATAAAAAACAAAAATTACCATTACATTTTAATTTACCCTACAACAAATTGTGAAACATTAAAAAAAATGAAGAGATTACTACCGACAATCAACCAAATGCCTAACTTAATTAATTTAGTTAATTGAATATTTTGACCATTTCATGTGAAATATTGAAACATGATTTTTTTGTGATGTGAATTTGGGATGTTAATTTGAAACATGTGGAAATTAGTTGTTTTATCTTTCATTCTTTATTATGAACTGTTTTTTTTAGTATTAATTATTCTGTATTTTTTAGTTTTGTCTTTATTATGAACTTTTCTTTAGTATTAACTATTAATAATTCTTTGTTTTAAATTTTTTTAAAATTTACAAAAAAAAAAAAAAATCGGATTTCCTAGTCGGCGCCTAGGCGGCCTAGGCGCTAGGCGGATAGAAAACGTCCGATCAGCGATTTTCGATTTCTACAACCTTGCCAAAAAGTGTACGTAATATAACTTAAAATATTATTTTTAAAAGTGTAACACTAAAAAAAATCCAAAAAATAAAATAAAAGTTGATCAAGTCAATAGTTAGTTGACTGTTGATTTGGTCAACTCAATTTCATATATACAATCAATTTCATAGAAGATCTATCAATATATTTTCCTGAAAGTAGATTAAATTTAAAATCCTCAATAAATGCAATATTAAATTCATACATATCCTCTAAGATGGGTGCGCGCAATTCGTGAATCTAGTTGTCACTTGACGAATCCGTAAATAATAAAATAAAAAATATTAATAGATTCATGAATTTAGTGCACGAATTCAATTAGATGATTAGATATAGTGATATTATTAAGCATTAAATGTATAATTCCCTACTACTCCGTATGACTTATGTATTGGATGTATGGTATTTGAATTTGTATTAACTTTTGGGTTTGGTAATTTTTTAAATTATAATTTGGTGAGTCAAAAATTTAATTGGTCAATTAAGATTATAAATGTAATAACTTAAAGTCTAGTTATATGTATATATACATCCAATTGTATACATGTGAGAATTCATCATTAATACGGAGTAATTAATAATACAAAAAAAATAAAAATGGACAGCACTTTTCAAAAATATTCAGCCACTAATTTACCACTGTTAAAAGATTAACTAGAACAATAACCATCTCATTGAAGTAAAAAAAAAAATCACATAATTAATCAACTTGTTCATTTCACACATAATTGAAGAATATAATTAATTAATACACAAAAATACAATAATGGTGAGAAAAATTAAGCAACGACTTTTACATGTAGTGATTAGTTGTAATGAAAACGGGAAGAAGAAGATGCATAAAGAGGATTATGAAGAGTAGTAGAAGACCCCTTTTTCCTTGAAAATAAGTCCCCTACAAGAGGTATTATATGCTTCTTTTTTCTCTCTTTTTTCCTCCCAACAAACAAACCTTCCTTCTCTCCAACACTCAAAACTTGTGCCAAACTTCTCTTCTCTTTCTCGCCTGACGCGGCTTCTGCCGCCTCGGCTCGAGCCACCTTCGACATGCTTTTATGGAGCTCGGTGTTCAAAGACGCTAGGGCGACCTCTGTTTCCGACTCTCTTTCCTTAAGTAACTTGAGTTCATTCTTGGTGTCCTCGAGCTCGACCTCGAGTTTCTTGACAGTGTCGGCAAGTTCCGAGTTTTCGCTGTAAAAACTCGGACTGGGGAAAGACCCAGAGTTGTCTACTTTTGGACTGGGTGAGAAAAACGGTGTTTCTTTCTTTGAAAACGAGAAGGGTTTGGGTGAATACACCTCGCCTACCAAGATTTTTTCTCCAAATATCGCCACGGCCTCTTTGACTGAACGAAAAGGCCGCGACGAATCCACGTTGGAGCGGTGGTCGACGACCGCAAGGCTTTGGACTCGTTCCATGTTGAGAAGGGTTGAATTTTTTTGCATTGGGAAGAAGATAGGGCAATGGAATATATGATGGTGTATTTGAGATGACTTTGCTTTGAAGTCAAACTTTGAGTGGTATAGTATATAGTAGGGTGTATGTTTTAGGTGGTAAGAAATGAGATAGTGTTATTTGGTGGAGTTGGAAGAGAGGGACAACTCAACTACTACGCAAATTAGCCTACTATAAACCATGTGACACTTTTCTAAAACATGCTCAAAAGACTGATTTTGGAATGTAAGTACGTAGTTGCATGTGCAAGTTTGTTAACCTTCAATTCACCACCCCGAAAACGGTTCAAATTGATACTCATAAAAATCGTGTAAATGCAAACAAAAATACTCGTTTTCATATATATTGTGTTACTACTATAAGAGAAAGTGTGTATTACTATAAGGAGAAGTATGTGTTACTTATTTTTACAATAACACATATTTATTTTTACAGCAACACACATTTACTTTTATTTTAGGAGAGTATTATCTAAATTTATTTTTTCGTTATTAAAGATCATTACAACCCTATCTACTTAGGGCTCGTTTGGTTTGAAAGATAGGATATATATTTCTGGATGAGATTTGTTGGGATTGCACTGTTCATACTTTTAAATTTTGAATTAATTTATATGTTTGGATTGATGGATTGAATTTTTAAAATTTATATGATAATTTATACTTAAGTAGTTTGGATTGTAGGATAATATTGGATTATAATGTCAAATGTCCAAAATGACCTGTTATATTTATTTATTTCCTATTACATTTCTCAATGCCCCTTCCTTATCCATATAACCCTCTCTCCCTCAAATAACTTTTTGCTGGCAGAATAAGGCCCTTCCCTTCTTCTCCACTTGATTTTAATTTTTAATTGAAATTCTTACTACATTCTTCTACACGAATCTAAGCCAAAATATATTCAGTCAAAACGTCATCTGATTTTAAGGGTTTGAAGATATGTTATCATTATTGTTCTCGTTTGCACCAAATTTAAAGCAATTAGAAAGAGCAACAATCGTGAAGAAGGTCTATACAAATTGAAGGTAAACCCATAATTTAATATACAACAACAACTCACCATTTCAGTCAATTTTCCTTCAAATTCTCACCCAAGATATTCTATACATCTTGATAGACATTTCTCCTCACGGAATTTTAATTTTTCTTGTTTGGAGCAAAATTTCATTCGAAACACGATGATGATGAGAATTGCCATGGAAAATTAGGGAATGCTGGAGACGAAAATTGAAAGTAAACAAATCGTGTTTGTCTACTGTATACTAGGTAAGAACAATGGAGGAAGTTGGAGTCGAACACGATTACGATGAGAATTGAAAAATATTGAAGGACAAAATTGACTTTAAACACTGTCCTCCCAAAAGAGGATTGAGTTGGAATAATAAACTTACCCCCTCCCCTTGGACATATAATCACGCAGTGGTGGGTTAATTAAGGAAAACATTCTCGGGCTCTTACTTTTTCTCGGGCTACAAACTAACGAACCAAACGTCAGAAAAGATGGGACAATAAAGTCTATCTCCACTTTTCAAACAAACCAAACGAACCC
Source organism: Galeopsis tetrahit (assembly GCA_963675135.1). NCBI lineage: Eukaryota > Viridiplantae > Streptophyta > Magnoliopsida > Lamiales > Lamiaceae > Galeopsis > Galeopsis tetrahit. Next base: position 92,429,749 of record OY776121.1, read on the forward strand.
TTATGAGTGAATTTTAATTCTTAGTAGGTTGTTCAAAAAATCGTAGTAGGTTTCAAACAAAACACACGTGACGTGAGGACCATTTTTTCCCTTATATATGTATATGGCTAGCTATTATATGTGTCTTTATATTTTTTTTGATCAAACAAATTACCATTCCATTAATTTAAGAATAGAACAGTACATAAAGTTTTCAGACCAGCATGAGAAATGCCATTAAGAAATTACAGATTGAGTTTTGATAAAGAATTTAACTGTCCACTACATGTCGTGGGTCTAATATCCATTGCTTGAATTCCCAGTTTATGCAATGGCCTTCCTTGGCTATTATCCAACTCCACAATCTTGTCTTGAGTTCCATCATCATTTTCTCTTGTGAAATTTTCTTGCTCCTGAAGATATGCTCATTTCGCCATTTCCATATTAACCAAACAATACAATTTCAGATACAGATCGCAATTCTTGTTCCCCTCTTCCCTTTGAATATATCGCTGTGACTCAAGAAGTTCGCTAATGGTTCTGATTGATGTACTGTAGAGACCCCGAGCCATCTATAACACTTCATCCAAAAATTGTATATTACTGTGCATTCGAAGAAACAGTGCTCGATCGACTCCTCCTGATCCCCACAGAAGACGCAGCACATATCTGCTCTGTTCGGTAGTGCATGTTTCCGTCGCAGGTTATCCTTTGTTGCTATCCTCTTCCAAAGAACCCTCCATGCGTGAGCATTTACCTTTTGAGGCGCTATTGAATTCCATACCATCTTGAAACCTGCTCTCTTCTCCTCGTTCAGTTGCGTTGATTGTGGTGTATTATGCAGTGCCTCGTAAGCCTCTTTCGTGGTATACCTCCCAGATTGAGATGATTTCCATCGCCACGTATCCTCCTCGTCCATCTTTGGTTTGTACCTGTCAATGACCTGTAAGAGTGTGTTAAGATAAACCTTATCCCTATCTAATAATTCTCTCCTCCAATTCCATTTCCAAACCCATGTGCCCTCTATCCACTCTCCCATCTCACTAATCTTCCTCTCTCTATCGGTATTAAGGTGATAAAGCCTACTATATTTATCTTTAAAACTCTCCCCCCCAATCCATATATCTTCCCAGAAATTTATGTCCTGCCCATTCCCTAAAACTCTCTCTAATTCTCCCATAAACCAATTCCTCTCTCCCCCAAAACAAATGTTCACGATGTCCCTCCACCACCCCGATATGACCCTCCTATGACCTGTCGCCTCCCGCCCCCTCCCGTATCTAGACTCGATAACTCTAGACCAAAGACTTTCCTTATTCACTAAGAATCTCCACATCCACTTCCCTAATAGCGCTCGATTAAACATCTCCAAGTTCCTAACCCCTAAACCCCCTAATTCCTTACGTTGACACAGAGCATTCCAATTAATCCAAGCTATTTTTCTCTTACCCTCTTTTCCCCCCCATAAGAAATTACGTTGCAATTTCACAATATCACTCAGAATTTTCTTTGGAATTTGGTAGAAGGATAGGTAGTAGATAGGTATCGACGAAAGGACCGAGTTGAGTAAAGTAATTCTGCCTCCAAATGATATTTTCCGATTTTCCCAGCGCTTTAGTCTATTGCTGATCTTTTTCACTACATCTGACCATTCTGAGATCCTTCGCTGTTGAATTCCAACCTTCATTCCCAGATAGTTGAACGGTAATTTCTCTACCTTGCATTTTAGTTCTGCAGCTATTTCTGTGATGCGCTCAATTCCCACATTTACACCGTACAAGCTACTTTTCTCAAAATTAACCTTTAACCCGGAGGCTACTTCCATCAGGTTTAGGATTCTCCTCATCGTGCGAGCGTTTTCAATTGTTGCGGCTCCCATAAAGATGGTGTCGTCTGCGAATTGTAGATGAGTCACCTGTACATTGTTCCTCCCAATTATTGCGGGCTGGAATAATTGTGCTTCTGTTGCTCTCGTCATCAGTAAGCTGAGTCCCTCCGCTGCTATGAGAAACAAGAATGGAGACAGTGGGTCACCTTGTCTCAATCCTCGTTTTAGTATGAACTCCTCTGTCGGGCTCCCGTTCACTAACACCGAGGCTGATGCTGTTGTAATGCACTCCCTTATCCACCCTATCCACCGTGTGTCAAACTCAAAACACTCCATCATGTTGAATAGATATTCTCAATCAACTGTATCATATGCCTTTGCAAAGTCGATTTTCATGAATACTCTCTCTATTTTATTCTTTTTTGCCTCGTCAATTGCTTCATTCAAAACAACTATGTTGTCCAAAATTTGCCTCCCCCCTATAAAGGCGCTTTGATTTTCTGATATGATTGATTCCAAGGCCATGCTCAATCTGTTTGCCAACACCTTTGATATGATCTTATAGAAGCCGTTTATCAGTGATATTGGGCGATAGTCGCCCAGCCCTCTCGTTTCCTCCTTCTTAGGAATTAGAGCGATAAATGTAGGGTTGAAACCTCTTACAAATCTGCCTTTGAGATGAAATTCTTCCATTGTTCTCATAAAATCCCCTTTGAGCGTCTCCCAGAATTCCTTCAAAAAATGAAAATTGAAACCATCCGGCCCCGGGCTTTTGGTGCTGTCACAGGACCAGATTGCCTTTTTCACTTCGTCTTCTGTAAATGTTGAGGTGAGCCTCGCGTTTTCAGCCGTTGATATTTTTCGTCTAACCATTCCTGGATCAAAAATAGGCCTGGTACCTTCCTGCCTTTCGAAATGATTCTTGAAATGTTCCCAGATTCCTCTCTTTACTTCTGTAACTTCTTCTACCCATTCCCCATTGATTTCAATTCCTATAACTTCATTCCGCTTTCTTCTTTTGTTGATGCATTGATGAAAGATTCTAGAGTTCAGATCTCCTTCTCGAAGCCACTTGTTCCTGTATTTCTGGTTCATGAGTGATTCCTTATGCTTAAGGTCTCTTAGAAGGTATGCTGTCGTCTCATTCCGCTTAATTATTTCAGCCTCTTCCAGTCCGAATATCTCGTCCAAGAGGTCCAACCTTGCTATTTCGTCTCTGTGCTTCTCTATTTTCCTATCCATGTGCCCGAAAATTTCTTTGTTCCACTCTTTTAAGTCCTTCTTGAGGAGTTTCAATTTCTCTTTCAATACATAGCTTCCCCACCCTGATATGTCATAACCGTTCCATTTTGATATCACAAACTCTTTGAAACCCGGGTGGGAGCTCCACGCATTGACACTCCTGAAGGGTTTCGGGCCCCAGTCTATCACCTTTATTTCCAGTGTAATCGGACAATGATCTGACACCGATCTTTTCAACCCTTTTTGATGCGAGCTTGGCCACTTTGCTAGCCATTCTGGATTCAGCAGTATTCTATCGATTCTACTCTTGCAGCTGCCATCTGGTTTATACCACGTGTAGTTCCTTCCGTGAAGACGAAGGTCTACTAGATTAGAGTTGCATATGAAATCGTCGAAGGCACTTACATCCCTCCTGTTTGGTATTAAGCTGCATCCTGCTCTTTCTGTATCTCTTCTAATAGCGTTAAAGTCTCCCGCTATGCATACGCATGAGCCTGTATTCTGGTTTATGATCTGTTCCAATCTGTCCCAAAGTTCAAGCTTCTCAGATGAGCTACAAGGTGCGTATACGTTGATAATACAGCAGTGCTTTCTCTCCTCCCCCCAAAGTCCGTTCACTATTAGTGCACCTTGCATAACCCACGAACTTACACAAGAAAACTTTTCCTTATTCCAAATGGATAATATCCCTCCTGCTCTGCCTTCCGAATTCTTAGCTGCCCAATCACAAGTATCCGACCCCCAAATAGATTTGCACACCAGATCATCACAGTTTTCTAGTTTTGTTTCTTGTATACAACAAAAATCAATATTAAGGTTTCCGATTAAGGTCCTTAGTTCCCCCTTTTTGACCCTACTCCCTACGCCTCTAATATTGTATGAAAGTAGCATCATTAATGGGTTACCTTGCTTGGCTCCTTGTCTGCTTGCTTCTTCTCATCTCGTTGGCCTATCAGCTCTGTCAGCTTCATTGCAACGTTCTCATCGTTTACGGATGCCTTTAAACCTAGAGTTTTCCCCAGGTTCCATGTACTGATAGCCTCCTCTGTATCCTTCGACTGCAGCATCTCTACCTTTCTTTTTTCCAGTCGAGCCGCCTTAGACGGGGCTAGCGCCGAGGGGGGTGCGAAATCCTTTACAAAACGCTTCCACTTTCCTATTTCCATTGTTTTCTTTTTTTTCCTGAGTTTGGATTTTTCTCCCTTTGTCTTGTTCCCACTGATGTTGAGAAGCGGTGGGTTGCCATCCGTAGTGAGGTACAGCTGGATATCGTTTAAAAAATGGTGTCCTGATTTCATTGGACCACTTGCATCCAACTCCTTAGCCTTCCGATTTTGATTAGCGTTAGACTCTCTTGTTTGCTGGGCTTGATTGTTTAATGGGTTGTAGTTGCTTTTAGCATTCAGAGGGCCCCGCATATTCTTTTCTTGAGCTACTTGTACAGCTTGCTGAGTCATATGGGCCAGGCCTTTTAATTTTAGTCCAACTACCTCTGCTTCTGGATTTTTAATGGTAATTGGGCCTTGTGTTTTGTGGGCCTCACTTTCAGACCCGCTTATGTCCGCCCCTTCAGTGCTTTGCCTCTCTTGGGCCTCTATCTCTTGGTTCTTCGGCCCATTGGGAGCTAATTCGGACTCGTAGAATAATTCTGACCCAACTCGATTGTATTCTTCTATGGGACCCACTTCCGCCGTTATCCCTTTTTTCCAAATAACCTTTTCCATCGATTGTTCCCCTTCTGTACTAGTTTCATTAATATCCACCTCGTATGACCCGTTCTCCTCTGGTAAGCCACCACTTTTATTATCCAGGCTTGTTCCCAATAATTCTTTAATTTCTTCTCTCTTCCCTAGAGCTCGTTTGTCGGGCCCGCAGTCCGGTGGGGCCCTCTCGGTTGATGTGGGTTGAGACGTTTCCACTTCCCTGAACTCCGGAGTTTCTTCTATCATCGTCTCCGTTCGGCCATGTTCCGTCGCCTCCGCCGGACCTGATATTTCTGATTCCTTTGAATCTTCTGACCACCATGAAATGCTGTCCTCTTCTTCGTCCGATGACTCAGTTTCCAAATCTTTTTCTCTATGTTCCATGTCCTCTACTATTTTGATTGAATAATCCTTTCCATCAATCTCAACCTTCAGAATTTGGTTAACATCCTTAAGGTAGGGAACAGATATTAGTGCTCTCGCCACATCCAATCTTGATTTAAGCTCAGTTGCCTTATCTAACTGGATAAATTTTCCCAGTGATGTACTCATGTTTTCAAAGAACCTGTAGGACCACGCATGGATCGGGATCCCTATCCACCTCGTCCAGACTAGTCTTTTGTGGCATACATCTTCAGGTCTCCATGCTCTGTGCCACGTGAACCAGTACTCAAACCATTCATCAAAATCCTTTTCTGCCTGCCCCTGTCTTGCTTCCGAGTTGTTCTGAATTAGGATTATATCATCTCCCATGTGTCGTACTGTGAGGTAATCGCCGCACTCTCCTTGGATTTCCTCTCCATGCGATTCCCATGTGAAGTCGGGTTTCAACATGCCTACCTTGCATCTTTCTGCCCATTTTCGGTCATCTTTGTCTGGGACGAATCTTATTTTTTGCTCATCCTCGTTTGTGTGAAGATTTTCCACCTTGTGCTGGCCCGTGACCATCGCTGAAAACTGGATGTTCTCCCGTCTGATGTTCCTGTTTGCCTCAAATGCATGTGGCTTAGGTTTTGATATCTTTGCATTCACTGTTCTGCGCCCGAACTTGGGGATATATACCCGCATTTTATAGCTATCGATCCAGATGTTGTTCAAGTGTTGCAGTAGTTCGTCCTGTGGGACTTTCGTGTTGTACCGAACAAAGCCGAAGGGTCTACCGACCTTATCCCTTTTCTGTGGGCAAAAAATGTCCACCACTTCGTCAATCTCATTAAACTTGCGGCTCAGTGTTTTCATACTCGTATCCGGTGGGAAGTTTGTGAAATAAAAAGAATGACAGTCCTCCTCCCACACTCCTTTTGCTGATGCAGCCTTACTGGACCTTCCTCGGCCGTGTTCCGTTTCAACCTGATAACTACCTATCCTCCTGGGATTTGGGGTGGGAATTTGCTGCCTTACCGGTGTTCTCTCGGCGGGGGCTTGGTGATTCCTAAAGGCTACCCTTCTCTCACTTCTCCTACTGACCCTCACCCTCTCTCTCTCTCTCACTCTCTCTCTCTCTCTCTAGCCATCTTTTTATTTTGTTTTAAGAATGAGAGAACGTTGCAATGTTACGCTATGAACGATGAGAACGTTGCAATGAAGCTATTATTTATTTATTTATTTATTCATATTGTTATAGCAATTCATGTCATTTTCAGTCTTACTTTTGGTTTTGTTATTCTGTTATGTTTAAGTTAAATTCTGTTTATTCTGATACAATATTTGCTATTTCTAGTTGATAGGATGTCTATATTTATCTTGCTTAAATTAGTTTGCACTAATGATATTTGATTACTGCTTATTGCTTAATTTGTTTTCCTATCATTAATTGCTTACTGCATGATGAATATGCCTTGTTTAGTTTTTTTTTTTTTTTTATAGTTTTTTTTGCTCTGATTATATTGTTTAGTCCTTGTTTGTTTTTTGTTTGTCTGTTTTTTAGTCTTACATAAGTCTTAGAACTAATCTGGTATATACCTTTATATGCTCTGATTTAATCTTTGATTGTTTGTAAAAGTTATATGTTTTGTAAACAAATGTACTGTTTATACTTGTTTTGGTTTTGAGTAAGATTACTTTGATCTTATGGCACGAATCCTAGTAAAATTATTCTTGATCTCTTTTTGATTTGATCCAACGGTTACAACAGGTATTGTATGCTATGAACTCGAGTGCATGTTATGCACCCTAGTCCATGTTGCACTGACTTACACTTTTTAGTAAATGGTGTTGCACTTTTCAATTATTAAACTGTATAATAATAATTTTAGTAATAATTGAAAAGTGCAACATGGACTAGGGTGCACAATATGTACTCGAGTGCATACTAGACTTTACCTAAATAAAAAGTACAAATTTATAAATATATCAATACACAAAAAATACGGACTCATATATATAAGACAACTAGTGTAAGACCCGCGTTTTACGCGTGGTTGAAAAAATTTGCAATATATTTTAATTTATTAACTAATAAAAACAATCTTTGAAATATGTATAAATTTGTTATTCTATTAAGGGTGACGATAAATGTCCAGAATGTGAACAGTCAAAAAATGATAAAATCGTAACATTAATAAAAAAATTCATTTAAAATGTCTAAAATATTTCTAACTGGAAAAATTAAATAAAATAAAATTCATAATACATTAAGATGATGTTTATTTGGATTTTGAGTGGTTTTGAAATTCTGGGTTTTTAAAACCTTGATAAATATTAGTAATACGTGTGTTTCTTTTAAGTTTTGGAATAATAGAAGATTTTAATTTTATGTCAAATCAATGTGTGTGATTGAATAAAATTGTATTATTATATTATTGTTATGTGAGATTAATTATAATGATCAGTGTTGATTGTGTAATGATTGAATGTATTATAGTATTGTATTATTATAGTATTATTATATTATTGTTGAGAAAAATTATAATGATTTGAGTGATATTTTGTAGATATAATTTTATGTCAAATCAATATGTTTGATATGTGTGATTTTTAGTGGATTTTTAAAATCGATTTTTAAATCTCGAAATAAAACGGGTGTAGGATCTTAATATCAAAAACCTGATTTTTTAAACCAAAAGTAAACATCACCTAAAAGTTAAATATTCATTACACAACATTTTGAAGATCGGAAATAAGGACAAATATATTTACCCTTTTATTAAAAGATAAAAAAGAAATGTAGTCTAGTAGAAATTACATCATATAGAAAATTGCATTCTTAGTCCAATTAGCCATAGACATGTTTCAATAGTGTATCCTATTAAATATGATTTCTTAAATTAATGCTAATTAATTACTTGTAAAATTTATTTCAATCAATTTTTCTAACTAAAATCTATAATTACATGATTGAAAACTGAATCAATTGAATTGGGTCAACATTTATTTCAATCAATTTACATTCAAAATATTTTTTTTTTCCAGTAAATATTTATTTCAATCTAATTTGTTTTAAGATTAATTTCTTTACAATTACATCAACAATTTAATTGAAATTTAAAATTAATTTTCATATAATTAGATGAACAATTTAATTTTATATTTTAATTTGAAAACTGAATTTATTGAAATTTATTGAAATTTAATTGTTTTTAACTACATCACATTCAACATTTCATAGAGATTTTTAAGTTATTACTATAAATTTTATATTGAGTAAAAAATAATTTTAATTAATATACTTGTATTAAAGTATGTGATATAGATCAAATCAACAAAATTAGTGTCATACATTAATTAAAGGAAACACGTGACATAGTGAATAAATAAATTGATTAAAAAAATATATAGCAATAGGTTGAAATAGTCAACATGTCCTAATTAAAAAAAAAAGTATATTATAGATAATTAGCAACTTAAATTAGATGTATTGTATGAAGCAAAGTGTATTTAATAGCCAATCACAAATATTAATTTCATAAATATTTAAAGTTAATGGTATGGTCTTAAAATACTAATTTCATAAATATTAAATACCAACAAATGTAAATAAGTAATGAAACTAAAATTTCAGAAATTTTGAAATTTTCTTACACTAAAAATAAATGACCCGGCCGAGATTATTGCTAGATTGAAAATATTAAAGTAAAAACTGAAAATGAATTAGTCAACATTAAAGTAAAAGGGAATCAATTTTAGATTGAAAATATTAATTATGTACAATAATTGATTGCACAAAAATTGGAAACATTTAAGGAAACAAATTAAAATAATCAATTAAGTATTGATGGTTGATTAAAATTTTGAAATTTGATTTTCCATACAAAAAGATTGCAAAATTAGAAATTTGATTTCTAAAAAATATAATGTCTTGTTTTAACCTAGTCAACATGTCATGATTATTAAAAATTTGAATATATTATTACTAATTACTAACATTGAAAAAAGAATATTTATGAATATATTTTGAATTTTAAAATATTGGTGTTTTATAAGAGTACAGTATATCTCATATTCTCATATCTATTTATAGAATAACATAATTTTTTTTATTTCGAATTAAAATTGGTAAATAATAAAAAAATTAAAATCTTACTAATAAGTAATAACCCACCATAAAAATCTCGATTGTCAAAATGATAAGTGTACAATAAAAAAGATCCTAAAATTTTCCATAGAATATTGATTAAATATGTGATCTTTATATTAGTCTATCCGACTTTAGAATTTCAGTTTATATTAAACGAATTTGGTTTAAGGAATGTAAATATTATAGTCAACAATAAATTTGGAGAAATTCAATTTCCTTAATTTAATTTAAGAAAATTCAAAATTAAGTAAATATTATATTAGCCTATCAAATTTCAGAATTTCGATTTACAAATGTACATTCATTGTGCATTACAAATGACTTAGATAGAGGTGCCTTGTTCCTAAATGATAAGAATTGATGTGAATCCATAGTGAGAGTATGTGATTTAATTACATTGTAAAATTGTACGGGTTGAGTACCCCTTGTACTCATATCTATACAAAATAACTTTTACTGTTCAAAAAAATAAATTACAAATGACTTTCGAATTTACATTGAATGAGAATGATAAATAATGAGGAAAACATTGTCTTATAGTTGTTGTTGACATTGAGACGCGCTATTTAAGCGGTTTAGAATGTCTCGAACGAAGAAGGATGAGTTTAAGACACGGTATTTGAGGAGATGATTTATGTAATCAAAACTGCAATCAATATCCAGTTTGAGAATTCCTGCAAAAACATAAAATCAAAGATGAGAATTTGTGCAAAAACATAAAATTAAAAATGATAATTTCTGTAATTACATAAAATATATAACAAACGATAGAATTTCTACAAAAATATATACCATAAAATCGAAGATGAAAAATACTACAAAATAGAAAATACATTGCAAACTATTCTAAAAAAATTATAAAATCAAAGATGATAAAATACATAGCAGCAAATGATATAATTTCTACAAAATATGGGTGGAAGATAAAAACTCTTGAAGACCTTTCATATATCTTCGAACTTTCTTTCGAGTGACTTTGATGGAAATCTTGAAAATCTCAATAAATCTTTGTGAATTCGATGAAATCTTCAAAACTTCATAAATCTTTGTGAATTCGATGAAATCTTCAAAACCTTCATAAATTTTCGAGTGATGAAATCTTCAAAACCTTCATAAATCTTCGGGGTGAATCTGATGAAAACTTCAAAACTTTGACAAACAAAAATAAAAATCAATATCTAAACTATACATCTACAATATGAAAAAAAAAATGTAAATGAATAAAACAAACATTGAGTGGTTGAAAAGAAATAGGTTGAAGTTTATATAGAAGTAAAAAATAAGGATTAAGGGTTGAGATTAAAACTTAAGAATGAAAGGTTGAGATTAGAAGATAAAGTTAAAATGAATGAGAATTGAGGAATTTTGAAATGGAGACTTTTGAGAGGAGAGAGGTTGCGTTAGACGAATCATACTGCGACACGTGGCAGTAAAAAAGTTTGCAAATATATGTACACATAGATGAGCTTATTTAGCTCATATCCAACTATCTTTTAAAGAAAATATGACCCAAATATTTAAGTAGAGCATCGATCGTCTTACAATTTTTGTGTATATCCATTCGTGTTTAGTCTTTATGATGGGATTGGTGTTGTTAAAGCGAATCAAGTTGATTGTGAGCTCGACTCCACTCGTCTCGAGCTCGTTAGATACTTAAGTTAATAATGAGTCAGCTTGAATTCAACTCGTTAGATTCGATATTTTAAAATATTATTTTAACTACATTAGGCTCGACTTAATAAACTTGTTTAAATTTAGTCGAGCTCGTTAATGTAATCATGCTGACAAGAACTCGATTTAAACTTGAACTTTAAATACTCGACTCTAATAAGAGCTCATGCACCATTATAATTTTTTTTTAAAAAATCTATATTGGGCCTTTGGTTTATTTCTAAGCCCATACCAAGTCAAGCTGTAGCCCGTACCCGTAGCGCGCTAGTTTTATCCCGATTATATAAATAAATCATAATTTTAACAAAAAAAAAAACTCCGAATTCATTTATTTTAATTGTTTGATTTTCTTCTACTAAAAAACATTATTAATATTCCGATTAATTTCGACCAGTTTTGATTAATTTTTCAATATAATATACATAAATAATTTTTATTTTTTTTAATTATTAAATATACATGGTACATTCAACAAAAGACAAAACCCCCCAATAAGGCACAAAGGCAGGGAAGAAAACAAACCAAAAAAATTCCCCAGTTTTGATTGATTTATCGCAACTCTGAAGCCCATCGATACGGCGATGCACGCGGCCATGGCGGTTACTTCTCCTCCGTATTCCTACAATTGCAGGCTCCATCAAACCCTCGAAACCTCTTGCTCTCCTTCCTCTTCCGCCGCCGCTCCGTCCCGCCGCTTTTTTCCACCAAAGGTGTAATTCTCTCTCTGAGTTCAATCGATTACATTTATTGCGACGTGTGTGGGTGATTTTATTGTTTGAAGCTGCGGTTGTTGGTTGTTTATTGGGAATTATAGTTGTGTGATTTTATTACGACTTTATTGTTAATATGATGTTCTTATTCAGGTTTCGAGCTTCTTCGGTTCTCCAATTTCGCCTTCTTGGAGAGTTAATCAGGTGCGAACGTCCTCTTCGCGCCATCTATCGTATGGTTTACACTCCAGTTCTCGATTAGGTAAGCCTTGGAACATATGCCTTTGTTTAATTTGTGCGAGGTTCGTTTAGTAAATGATTCAATTGTTTTAGTACATAAATCAGCTGTGGAAGGATCCGTGTTTAATTAGATCAATTAAGCTCTAGTTGATTGTCTATGGAAGGATATGTTTAATTAAGCTAAGAAACCTTTAGTTCATTGATTATCGAAGTATGCTCGTTTAAAAGAGATTAGGTTCTATATGGTGATTTATAATTCGTGAGATGAGAGATGCTGAGTGGTGTCAACTAGCTCTATAACAAATTAAGACGGTTGTATTCTTCAAAATATTATACATATATTCATAATTGTGGTTGAACCTTGTAATAATATGCTGAGAACAAATTATTTATTCTTCTGAGATGAAATTTGTTGTTGTACTTTTTCTTTTAGTTCTGAGGATTACTGTCTTTTTGTGCATGCTTCCTTGATTGTTTATGTTTTATTGTGCATGTTTGATGTTTCTCTTGTTGTTATACTTATGAAGGATAATATTCTGCTCCGATAGTAAGCTTTTTATTGCATGATGATTGGTGTGGTAGGACAACATTGTTTGTCTTGGCATGAGCTGGAAATAAATTGTTGCAATATCTGACTTGTGCATGAATTCTTTTGAGATTCTGCATATAGACCTGACTTGTGAGCTTCACATTGTTTCTGCAGGTATAAAGGCTGTTGCCACTCCTGAATCAGCTGTAGAATTGCCACTCACAGCAGAAAATGTTGAGAGTGTGTTGGATGAAATTAGACCTTATCTAATATCAGATGGGGGTAATGTTGCATTGCATGAAATTGATGGAAATGTCGTGAAACTGAAATTACAAGGAGCATGTGGATCCTGTCCTAGTTCTGTAGTGACGATGAAGATGGGCATTGAGCGTCGTCTGATGGAAAAGATACCGGAGGTTGTTGCAGTGGAATCAATACCCGATGAAGAAACAGGCCTTGAGCTAAATGAGGAGAACATAGAGAAGGTATTCGTTTCTCATGAGCATATTTTATTCTTTTTATTTTGTCAAAAATAGTAGTGCCTATCGAGTGTGTTTTACCTCCTTGAAGTAATATAATGGTATTTATGGCTTAATTCTCCAATGGTGGAAAACTTCATTTTTATGTCAAAATACTTCAAGAGTTAGTATTACCCATATTTTGGTGAGTGAGCATACTGGGATAAATAAGATGCTAGAAACTGGAAAGGGAGGTGGAAAAAGGGTGAGGGTGTGGAAGGAAGATATGGCATGAAAGAGTATCAAATCTTTTTAACAGTAATACGTGGAACCTATTAGCCTGATACTTTAGAAAAATAAAGAAGCTGCTCAATCTAAAACTTCCTAGTAAGACTGTAAATAGAGCGAGGTCTGAACTCTTTTTCTTTTCAGAAATACGTTTGGAGTTCTAAGTCGAGTCTTACTTCAATAACCCTATGTTTATAATTGAGCTCTATTTCTTCATTTTAGTGACCACTGGATGCTTATAAATAGACATGCAATGGTCAAAACTTCCATGAAGATCAATATATTTAGTTTTCCCATGTACAGTTGAAGCTTTATTATCAAATTCATTTCTGATTAAGGTTCTGGTAGTGGCTACGAAACTTCTTGTTTCAGAAACTCTGCCATTCTGCCCTTTTAGTTCTACAAGTTTCCATGTCATCAGTCTCTAAATTTGATCAATATTGTCCTTAGCTAACTTAATTATATAAATTGAACATCTTTCACTCTATTAAGTAATTTATTTAGGCCTTCCTCACTATAGAACCCTTTCGTGGCAGCCTAAGCACCATTACCCTTGGAACAATGTCCTCTTTCAACACCAACACCTTAACCATCAGGGCCATCACATCACCAACATCCTTAACTGCAGGATCAGAAATGAACTGAAAAAGGAGTTAAAAGTGCACATTTTTTTTTTTATCTCCACCACATCTCAAGTGAAATTTACTTAATTGCATCTCCGTCTGTTGTTTCAAGTCCTGCTTTTTCTGGACTTGCCATACCGTCCTACGTAGTTAGTTACCCACTAACACATGTAATATAATATTGATAGATTACTGGCAGTCCCACATCATGGTTAAATATTTATGTATATAAAATGCTGAAACATTGATGATGCTGTTGAATTAGGTAATCAGGTAATGTTCTGTTTTTGGAAATCCATGAAGTTGGGCAAAGGGATGGAGGAAAAAATCATCAATAAGTTGTTTGACCTTAAATCCAACTAATTATCTTCCGTACTTTCATTAGTAGGTTATGCCGTAAGCATTTCAGGATAAATGTGGTCTAGTCGACTTTCCTGACATCACCTATTTTAACAGCATGATATGTACAATATGTATCTTGAATTCTAATCTCAGCATTTCACTATTGTGGATGGAAACCTGATAACTTAATCATGTAGGTGCTGGAAGAGATAAGACCTTACCTCATTGGAGCTGCTGGTGGGGAGTTGGCGCTAGTGGAAATCGAAGAGCCAATAGTTAAAGTACGAATCACGGGTCCTGCAGCTAGTGTGATGACCGTTCGAGTTGCTGTCACCCAGAAACTTCGAGAAAAAATTCCATCCATTGCCGCAGTTCAGCTTCTATCGTAAGGATGGATATTATTTGGAGATCCCGTTATGCCAATTGTTTCAGACACGCTTCTAGTATGGAATTTGAGATGCAACTGGATACACGCGTCGCTCAATAAGTGGCTTAATACCTTTAATGCACTTGAAGAATTGAGTGGTTATGATGTAGAAGAAGTTGCAGGGTTATATCACCTGCTACTCTGTACATATACAATGTGCCAGTATTTACACTATGTTTGTTCGAATATGATGTTTATCATGCCGAAAAATTTCAATTTTACATTGGCGATTTTAAACGTTAGATAGAGCAATACTCGTGTGTTTCATTAGGATACTTTACTGTAAAGCTTTTAAGAGTAAAAATCAACTATGGGATAAAATAATCAGAGGAACGTTTGCTTCCATATTATTCCTTTTCCAACAAAATAAAATACACTTCCAAATTACATGCATCCAGCATGCTTGTTCTCTAACACATGAAAGAGAGATGACATAAGTAGCAACACATGATAACAATACACTTGCCATAGGGCCGAGGGCAGACGATGATTATACGTCAACAGATGACTACATGTACATAGAACAAATAATGGAATCTGCCAGAAACAAGAATATCCAGACCAGGAAAGATTTCAATGTCTTTCTCAGAGTTTCAGTAGATCTCTCTCCCTTTTCTGAAGATTGTCAACATCCAAGATAACATAGGAAAAATGATTAGATCCCTAGGTTTGAAAGAAGCTGACGCCATCTGGGAGTTTCCTCGTCGAAGATGTAGGTGAGAGGTGAAACCAGAACCCCACTACCTCCAATCTGCACAACAAGGATACATACGAGTTGAAATGGGTGTGAGCGTGGGTGTGGGGTGGGAGAAAAGCATTTATATAAAAGGACACATATACGACAACTGCAATAACAAAATATACATGCCGATTCAGAATGCTAGAATATAATCCCAACCAAGGACAAGAGACAATTCAACAACTAAAGAAGCCACCACATGAGCATATGCAGATAGAAAGAGAATCTGAAGCAAGAGTGCTCACCATCCTCAGCTGCTGAACAGATTTGTAAAGCGCCTTCTTTGGTACACAAATAACTATAGCAAAATAATCTGCTACAACCTTTCCATCACGCTTACAAAAAACTGGGCTAACTGTAGGTCCCTGCGTATAGAAACATGAAATCATGTAGGAGGCTTCTGATATTGATTAAAAAAAAAGGGTATTAAATCAGATGGTGTTCGTTGTGTAGCCTCTATAATTAAACCATTCAAGATAGTATGCACAGGACAAGTTAGTCAGACCTGCAAGCCAGCTAAAGATGGTTGGCTTAACACTCGCTCAGCTACTTCCTCTGCACTGCTTCCCCTCATGTTAGCAGTTACCTGCCCATTAGAACAGTAAATACCAAGCAAGAAAAGATTAACATCAATCTACAAGGGTTCAAACTTCTAAATTAAAAGAAAAAGAAAAATCAATGCACAAATAATTCGCACCGTGAACTGACCAACAGCCTTCAAATGTGCTTCCAATCGTTCAAGTATTTCGTGACTAATATCTAGCACACCTTTACGTTTGATCAATGACCTTCTGCTAGCAATGAGTACAGCCTGAAATGATAAACCAAGGTCAAAGGAGATTGAGCCAGCCATAACTCCAATTCATGGCCATCGACTATCCAAAAATAGAGTTAACATTTCAGTTTTGCATGCTTATAAGATCTCAATAACAATAGATGCAGTTTACCTGACTTTCCAAGATGGTTCCACCTTCAATTTCTTTCAGATTATTCTCCTTCAATGTAGTTCCACTACTCACCAGGTCAACAATAGCATCAGCTATCCCCATCTAAAAGAAATAAAAGAAGCAATCAGCATTTATAGGATGGAATGACATGAGAAACACAAAGGAAGATGCAGGTAAACGTCTAACATTGATTTCATTCACTTTGCTCCATGAAACTAAGTGAGCTTTAAATTAAGGTTCTATTTCCATATTGCTGATAATATGTTGCAGCAGATTACCAGTATCACAAGTTTCAAAGTATGTAAAGATAAATATTAAAAAAAAACTACAAATCCAAAGAACAACTTTTTGCATTTAATATTTAATAATTCTCCATTCTCTAGACCCCTTGCCAGGACATGCAGCAGAAAAATTAGAATATAAGGAAATAAGAGGGGGACAGAGGGATTAAAAACCAACCAGAGAAGAAACAAACCAAAAAAGAATTACAGTAGCAGAACATTATTCTATGCAAAGATATAGATATAGCATCCACTATATAATAGTTCCCCATTCTCTAGGCCCCTCGCCCAATACAAAAATAAGGGGAAATGCAGGGATTGAAAACGAACCAGAGAAGAAACAAACCAAAAATGAATTATTGTAGCAGAAGTCACATTATTCTCTATGTAAATAAATATATAAATGTTCATTGGTTACCGCAGGAGCTGCTTCCAAAGCTCCATCAGCAGATGAGAATGTCACGTGGTTCAGACCATTCTCTTTCATGAATTTTGGACCCATCTGCAAGTAATATTGTTTGTTAAATTATATTTCCCCCCTAAAAGAATATCAAATGTAAAAAACGAAAGCAGGATAAAGAATGAGAACTTCTGGATAAACCATACATATGTGAATCCAGTAGCAATTCTTAGAGGTCTCTCTGGTGTCCACTGTGGCATCTCTGCTAGTTCTTTCAAAGAATTGATATTCTCAAATATGCCATACTTGGGGATCTAAGAAGTAAAAGAAGAATATTATACTTCTACAATTTAAGAGCTCAAATTTTAGAAGGAATTTGCAGATTCTGGATACAATCATAAGAAAATCACTCACTGCAAGAGATAAACGACAATCTCCATAGTCAAGAGAGTCATGGATAATAACGAGATCTTCATCTCCCTGCACGAAGAATGTAAATGCTGATAATCAAATGAAAGCACTGCTAGTTTCTGACCTCAAATAATAAATTGCACAAAAGGGAATAAGAGCAATGCCCAACTGTGGAAGTAATAAGAACTTTCAAGCCACTTTATTTTAAGTGGACTGTAAGAATTTTCTCCTATGCTAATTATGTGAATCAACTCGAGTAATAAAGAATTAAAGACCAGTTGGTCTATTTCCTTACCTGTCCAAATTCCATTAAGGTGTCCAAGCCAACAATTCCAAGGTCCAAATCTCCAGATACCAATTTCCTTACGACATCTTTTGGGCGTTGAAACCAAACTTCTAAATTTGAAATCTGCAATATAAATTAGCTACTGAGTTATCATATGGATCAATAAATCAAGTGCCTGCTCCTTCCTAAATGAACAAACAAGAGCATCAAAACAGATTCTTTCTGGGCATAGATATGCACTACACAAAGAGAGTAATTCTAATTAGTTGCCAACATAGAAAGTACGTCTCGGTTCAATTGATATTCAAAATGTAGCTCAAGAATTGCTATTGTCAAGAAACAAATGACACAACTAAAAATCGAATGTAATGACATGCCTAGCCTCAAAATCCAGAACTAAAAGAGTTTTCCAATTAGTTTTGTTTTTTTCAACCCCTCCCTATGACTCAAACCCATGACCTCACGGTCTAGGTAGTGATGCTTTAACCACCTGAGCTACCACACTTCGTCCAAATAACTTATCTTAAGAATAAGCTCCAAAGCAGTTAAATGAAACCAAGCTAATACACATTATATGGAAGTCAAAGTCTAATCACTTCCTTGCCATGCTTATTGGTAACAGAAGAAAGGACAAATATACAAATTAATACCAGGTGCTGCACTTGAAAGGATGCTTAAAATGCAAAAGAGTACAGCATAGGAGGGCAAACCAATGCAGACAAAATTTAAGCTATTCTTTTACTTAATAACTACTACATGCAATCTCATAGAAAAACTGTATATATCTTATAAGTGATTAACAAGTGTCACACAAGAACAGCCAATAATAAAAACTAGTAACAGCTAAAAATTGTAAATTCAAAACTCAAAGTTTGAGTAAATATCAACCACATGATTTAAAGGCCAACTACTGATCCGATATCAAAACACCAACTTTTGTGTAAAATTGCACTCCAAACACAACACCAAACTGTGAGTGCGTGCACTAAACATCACAATAGATTAAAGCAGTGCATTTCCAATCTAAAAAAGTAGACGCACCTGAGGAATTTCTGCAACATATTGCCGCGGATTCACTTGCCTGACTGACAATTGACAATCCTTTACAGCACAAGCCCAGCGCCCCCCAAAAAACAAACAGGAATAAATCAGCTAAATCCTGGGAACCAAAACAAATTCCTCATCTCGAGTATAGAATTTGTGTGTATACACGTTACCTTGAGGAGGTCAAGAGTATCAGTAGCCATTCGGCCTTTGCTCGGTAACCCTAGGCGCACTTCATTTCTCTCGTAAGGCTTTCTGTCCACATTTCCGTTGACGACCGTAACCGGCGACGCGACCGAGCAACAAGAAACGGTGAATTTGACGGAAACGGGATTGGATGAAGAATATGAAGTGGAGGAGTGCGAAATTGATGGGCACTGCAGGAAAATTGTGCGCATTGCAGACATTTTCGAAATCAGCTGTCTCTGCAATCAAGGATTTTGGTGGCTCTTGGCGATAGAGAGCGGGCGACGGTGGCAGATGATTTGAGGCGGCGAGTGGTGTTCGTCTGCAGCCGCCAAGGTTTTATTTATCTGCACTTGCCTTTGCAAACGTGACACGCGGAAATACTTTATTCTTTTTTTAGGGAAATATTCCATTCTTTATTTCAATGTTTTATGGGCATTTTTTTTAAAATTAAATTGGTGAGCACTAGTTTTTCTCTACGTAGATTTACACACAGTCAAGGTGCAATTCACACACCGTTGCGATCATCTCCTTCACTCCACCGGTCGTCACATCTTTCTTCTCCCTTTCTATATAGATCAATTGTAGGTTGTTTCCTTCGACGCTTGCGCTTTCATCGTCGTCATCAACTGTCGCCTTATCGAGTTTTTTTTTTCTAGATGCTTATTCGTTTTATGTAAAAAAAAATCTAATCTTTTGTTGGTATCGACGGGTAGATTATCCCTAGCGGAATCACAATGACCGTTTAGAAAATTTATCCTTGATCCCATTTACTTTTTTTTTAGATAGTTTCAATTTTTTTGTTGTTTCTGTTTTTTTTTTTTTTACAATTTTTCTTACGAGCATGACTGGTTTAGCTTCGTGGTTAACTTATGTCTGTTTTCATTACCCTTTTGTGGGGCTCTTTTCCCTAAGTGAGACTTCTTTTTAAGTGGTTTGATGATTTGGTATGATCGTGTTATTTGGTGGAACTTTGTTTCTTTTTTCTTCTGAATATTTTTTTTTATATAAGAATACCTTAATGTGGGATTGTCTCGTATTGAGAATGTAGAACTGGACGTTCATGTGGAGTAAATGATACACTCGTCCTCTTCCTCACGATTGAAGATCCGTCTTCAGTTGAAGATCATTAGATTTGAGTGTAAATTGTATTGTCATTTAACTTTAATCTTGTAAACCTCTAAAAAAAAACATTTTCATTTTCAATTTGTAAATTATTTGTAAACAATGATACTTGGATGCAATTGGTTGTACCTATACAATTGAAATTGAGCTATATTGAAAACAATAGAGACAACATAATAAATAAATAATATTAGAAGAAAATAATTATTTTATCGACGAACCGAACCTACATTGAAATTGTCACATTTTTTCTAGAACAAGTAAGAATGCCACATATTTTATATATATTTTTTTTTATGGAAGTTAAATACACATCCCATTTTTTCACTCTCCCCATATATATTTTTTTTTATGGAAGTTAAATACACATCCCATTTTTTCACTCTCCCCATGACTCGAACCGAGGACCTAAGATGTAGGTAGTGGTGCTCTAATCACTTGAGCTATCCCACTTTGTCCACATATTTTATATTCTAAATCAAGTATTTTTCACATGTGTGAGTGTAAATAGACGTCACATATTTAATCTGATTTATGGACAACAATTATCAGATAGTTATTTAATTTTCATTTTATCAGAAAAACCAAACACGACCTTAGTCACACGAATACTGCTTTGTAATTTGTTCAACAGTAAAGTTGTCGTTTTTCAATTTCTTGATTCGCTGCAAATCATCCCTTCAAAACCTCAGTCGGAGAGAAGTCACTATTTGGTTAATTTATTACTGTAAAATTGTCTCACTTCCAATTCCGATCTGAGAAATTCCCACCAAATTCCTCCCATTCGTAACTGTATTTTCATTGTTCGCCGCTGAAAATTGCAGATCTTCCAATTGAAACCCCACAAAAACCACTTTCAATTACTTGAAATTTGAGTATATTTTTTCTGGGAAGCCCGAAGTTGGAGTGTTTCTTTTCTAATTCAAAGCGAAAACTGGAGAAAACCAGAAAACCCCATATAATTGGGGCAACTTTTTTCCTGTTGAAAAGTGGTGTAGAATGATCTTGCGATAGTTGGGATTTCTGGGCTTTACTTTTCTTGTGAGTGATTGTAAAGATGGCGTCCGGGCAGGTGGCTACGGATGCCATGGATTCCTCCTATAAGGGAATGTCCGCGGATAATATAAAGGGGTTGGTTTTGGCCCTATCTTCAAGCTTCTTTATTGGTGCCAGTTTCATTGTTAAGAAAAAGGGATTAAAGAGAGCCGGTGCTTCGGGCGTCAGGGCTGGTAATTTAACCTGTATTTTGACGTGGTTTAGAAATTATTTTTGAGGGATTGTAGATGTTTGATGTAGTTCTTGATTTCACTGAACTGGATTCTGATTGGTGGAATGAAGTAATTTGGAGATATTGGTTTATAGAAAGTTTTGTTACCGTGATCAGATTGTGTCTGATTGACACAATCTTGAGTTTTTTTGTAGATATTGTATCTTCTGAACTTTTATCATTATATGCTATAACTCTTTGCCTTCAGGAAAACTGTCTAGATCTAATCCCTAGGCAACAGACATTCCTTTTATTTTGTAGAATTGTTGCCCTCCCACAGCTTTGATGAATAGGAAGTGAAGTTAACTTTCTTGAAATTCTGTAATTGATTTATCATCCATGACATTTTTTCGCCTGGCATGGGATTAGTTAAGTGCATTTATAAGACAAAAACCAGCTGCTATTAAATCGTCAATTGAAACTTTGCTTGCACTCAACTGCAAGTTGCCTTGAAAACCATTGTGTTTGTAATTTTAAATTCCTTGGGAGCAGCCTCAGCTCCTCCATTCTCTTGGTGCGACTTGCCTAAGAAAACTTTGGATCTGAAATATTCGTTATTTTGTTCCACATGAAACCAAACTTGATTTTTCTGGGGAAATTGAGGACTTTTAATGACAGAACTTTTGATTTGAGGCTGAGAATTGATTTTGGATTTTGCTCATATACATCAGTTTTCTCTGGATGGGCCTGTTCATGTAATGCATGTAGCACTTGTGAGGCAGTTTTGGTACACTGTTTAGCAAATTTTAACGTGATGCCAAGATGGGATACACATGTTGATGGAAAAGGATGTTAAAGTGCTTTAGGCATCTATAACTTATAAGCTCATACTAGTGCACCTTCACCACAATTTAGTTTCATGTTTATCACCTATTTGGATAGCTTTTTGTGTTAACCCTTTTGTGCTCGTCCCCTGATACATACAGTTTCACGCACCTCATCAGGATAAACCTTCATTCTGTACTTCCACAGCTATTAGATTAATTTTTTCCAAGGCACTGTTCGATTATAAGAAAAACTTCCATTACGCTGAATGCTAGTAATACATTTTTTTTAATGCTTGCACGTCTTTTTATTGGTCACAGAAGCATGTTCTCTGAGATTTCTCGCGGAACAGATCTTTGTTAATTATGGTTATGCTATATTGCAATATGTCAGCTTTTGCTTTTGAATCACGATAACAATTTGTCTTTCTAATCTTTTTTCTTACAGGAGTTGGAGGTTATTCATATCTATACGAGCCACTATGGTGGACTGGCATGATAACAAGTGAGTAAATTTACATTTGTGTTACACTAAGTGTCATGATAAGTGTATTTCAGTAAAACAACATGATGTCCAACTTCGGAGACAATAAGAAAATAAAAACATTTTGCTGATTCACAGAGATTGATTTATTCTTTTTTGTTTCTTACTACTCATTCTTTGCATAGTGGAGGCTACATCACTGAAAACTGGATATGTGGGCTTTGTATGATCTACGTACCATGTCACTGTGCCTTGGCTTTTTTTTTTTTCACATAGATTAGCATATCATGCTGAAAGATTGCAGAAGCGATAAAATGCCTGATTAATTTCATCATCAACAGCTGCTGAAATTGGTTACAGCTTGTTACAACAATATAGTGGACCATTATCTTTGTGTTGCTTCAAATTATTAGTGTTATGATGATTGTGATGAAGGTTACTAGCAAGGATAAGGACCTTGGATGAATCTCTTTGATTCATCTTTGACCTTCATATTTTTCGAAGTGGGACAAAGATAATGTTAGAGTTAAGAGAATGGATACACACACCTCACCGAAAGTAAAGGAAATAAGATTGAATATATTGAAAGGAAAATAAGATAACACCGGGAATAATCCCGTCCAAGCCTAATGGCCGATTCCTACGGGAAAGATCCCGTCCCAAGCCTAACGGCCGAGTCCCAAGCCTAAGCCGTAAATAATGATCTCTAAGATAATCTCCCTAGAGAAACAAAGACAATATATATAAAAGACTAAACCCTAGACTAAACCCTAATTACTAGGGTCCATGGGCCACTTTATTACTTAAAGTAAATTAACTATAATATAATATATATTTAATATTTGATGTGTATCAGATAAGATGATGTTTTTATAAGCTACTGGGCTCGTATTAAGATTGTCAAGCATTTGAATACATATGAATCTTATTTGTTGGTATTCAGCACACCATTTTAAACTATTTTTAACTATGAAGTGGTATGGTTGGTTTGGGCTGTAGAAGTGCCATATTCTTTTTTATCCGTAGAATTTATCTCCACGGGCTGAACTTAAGAGCAAATTGTTGTGTGGACAATAATTGCCAAAATGCACCTCTGCTGACACATTGCTATACAGTATCACTTAAAGCTATATGAAATGTGTGATACTTCAAATCTTCAGTTGCCTGTTCAAACTGCTACAACCAATACGTGAAGCAAACAGTATTTAGATTGTCTAAAAAGCTTATGCCTATACTAACTGGAAAGTAATCCCTCTTGTTGAACTGTCAAAGGATCTAGAATTATTTTGTTACTATCCCCTCATCTTCAATCATTGTCTTCCATAAAAAAGTTCCATATTCAGCCAGCTTAACTTTTATGCCTGCATCAGATTTTTGTAATTGGCGGGCAGAAGTACCTTGTAGTTTGTGTGCTAATTTCCCTTGGTTGGTCCTTAGACTACTGATTAAGAAAATATCAAAATAATATTCTATAGTTTAAATTTCATTTGTTGCTCTGTGATTTTGCATGCCTAAACTGAGTATTCCATTGGTTTGTTTGCTCTTGCTACAGTGATTGTTGGAGAAATTGCAAATTTTGCAGCTTATGCATTTGCACCAGCCATTCTGGTTACCCCTCTTGGCGCACTCAGCATTATTATCAGGCATGATATTATCAGTGACCCTATTCAATTATTGCTCCTTGTTTTTAGACTGCTGATTAATTTAGATTTGTTGCAGTGCTGTTCTTGCACATGCTATTTTACGGGAGAAGCTACACATTTTTGGTATTCTTGGTTGTGCTTTATGTGTTGTGGGCTCCACTACAATTGTCCTCCATGCTCCACCAGAACGTGAGATCGAATCTGTCACAGAGGTGTGGGCCCTTGCTACTGAGCCAGGTAACTTCTTTAGTTTATTTTCTTCAGCATTGTGGCATACGTTCTCTACTGAGCTAAAGACCCCGTGTTATTGCTGTGCAGCTTTTGTCCTCTATGCAGCTTTTGTGATATCAATAGTCCTCGTTCTGATATTTCATTATGTCCCACAATATGGCCAGACGCATATATGGTTCTATATTGGTGTTTGTTCGTTAGTTGGTTCATTGTCGGTATGCATCTCTTCAGCTGACTCCTCTTTTATAGCAGAAGGAAGATATTCAGTTCATTGTTAAACTATGTGAAATACCTTGGCAGGTCATGAGCGTAAAAGCACTAGGAATTGCACTGAAACTGACACTGTCTGGAGTGAATCAGCTAATATATCCTCAGACATGGGTCTTTGCAACGGTTGTATTGGTTTGCGTTCTTACACAGATGAATTACCTCAATAAGGTATCTTTCTCTAATTGTGGAGATTTTGATGATCATTTACTGGCTGCTTCTAATTCCTTTTCCTTTAATTACACGCGTTCTAGTAATGGTTTTATTATTTTGTTGGCTAGTTTTTTATGTATTTAGCAATTCTTGAACACAGGCCCTTGACACGTTCAACACTGCCGTGGTTTCACCCATTTACTATGTCATGTTCACGTCCTTGACCATTTTGGCCAGTGTGATCATGTTCAAGGTAAGCTTAACTGTTTATGAACACTGTTATTTTGTTGCATAATGGTCTGATATAAGTAGATGAATGAATAAAGATGATATTCATTTTTTACACGACAGTTGGTAATATCTAATACTCACTACAAAAGAGTTCATGGATCAGGATGAACACTGTAATAACTGAAATTTCTCTGAATTGTTTGAAAAAATATCTGAAATCCTTGGGCCTCTACTGCGATTTTAATGCTCTTTTTCTGTGCACTCTTTAAGTTGCGTTATGGTGAAATGGCAGGAATGAATGCTCTTTAAGTCCTTTGTTCCAAATCTCTGTAGTTTTCTTATGACAGACAATGTGAGATAAACGCATGGGTAACCAAATAACTTAAAGGAACGAAAATGTAATAAGATTGAGAATGGTACTTTGTGAATATGAGCAGGACTGGGACAGGCAGAATCCAACCCAGATTGTCACGGAAATGTGCGGGTTTGTGACTATTCTTTCTGGGACGTTTCTTCTTCACAAGACAAAAGACATGTCTGATGGTACGTGATGAATGCTTCCTTTCCTTACTGGCGTTGATACAGAATAACTGAAATTGATACTTCAAAATAACTATTTGTTATTTGGATGTAGGTTCAACGTCAATGGCCATGATGAGAAATCAAAAACATGGCAATCAGGATAGTTTTGGTGAAGAAGGTATCCCTTTAACTATAAAGCGGCAGGAATCACGATGATACATTCTTCTTGTCCTCGATTGCAATTTCTTTTCTTTTTGACAATCGTGTAATGCTGTCAAAATCGAACTCTCAATATCATTTGCTCATTAGAAAAGATACTGCATCTATCGATCTTACATTCGTATCAGATATTCGAGCAGTTCCCCATGTGCATTTTTCACAAGTTGAGAGCTAAATTTTATTCTTTGCTTCGCCTCTTTGATGTTCTTTTTCTGCATGTTTTTAAATCGCAGGTTTTCATAGTTGTTTATATACCTCTGGTTCTGGTTCACATTGAGCTTCATTGTTGTCTTCAAAAAATATATATATATATATATATATATATATATATATATATATTAGTGTAAATTTGACTCATGTTATGGATATAAGGATATGATGAAAATTTTAGTTCAGATATATATAATGAGAATTCAGTTTTTTTAAAATAATCATTGTTCCCTTAATTAGTTACATTTTTTATTCTAATAAAATTTTAAATTTGTAATGATTATTTTCTTAAATTTGTGAGTTGAAACTTAAAAGTTAGAGTATACATTGGAGTGGACGACTAAGGTCGCTTCTTATGAGTAATTAAATTAAAATTACTTAATTTATCAACTATTGATTATTATTAAAGTATATTTAATATGTTGATTAAACATATACTATTAAATAAGAATCATTGTTGATTGACATTAGTGCATCATTTCTTTATTTAGATTTTAAAATACAAAATTCTTAGAAAAATCGAAATTTGAATTGTAGAATCTTAGGGCATATGATGGAATGAATTTAGGAGTCAAAGTGATCATTCTTATGATTCCACCCCTTCCCCTATCTCTACTTACTCAAAGTTCCACCCCTTCCCGACTCGTTCCCCCACATCTGCAGTGTTTGTCGGTATATATATATATATATATATTTTTTTTTTTGGGGGGGTGGTCGGCGTATGAAACAGGAGGTAGGAGTGATCAGTTGATTAATATGTTCCTGTCTTGCCAACAACTACTCCACTTCAGTCTCATGAAATGGTAGAGCTTGCGCCTAACTGGGCCAGAGAATGTGCTTCCTGTAGATCTTTCCTTGGATAGTACTCGAATTTGCACACTACAAATTCATAAGCGAGTGATAAAATGTCCCTTATCACTCCATTCTCAGGCCCAACAGATCTCGCTTTTTGGGTACAAAGTGAGACTGCATGTTGTGAGTCTGTTCGGATTTCGAGATGGTCAATTCCCTTGGCCTTTGCCATTTGGATTCCATATAGAATTGTCGTCAATTCCGCTCCCAAGGGCCCCCTTTGTGGTCTAATTTGCTTAGCAAAAGATGTTATTTTCCTTTCCTCTTGTTCACGGAGCACCCCTCCAACTCCATATCGCCTTTCTTCTCTTTTGAAGGCTCCATCCACTTCAACAATAAAGTTTTGGCCTTCATTTCTTCTGTCCGGTTGGTTTTTTCCTCGGTCCCTCTTCCCTCGATTCTTGATATCGGTATTTTGGGCCTGGAAGGCCTCCAAGTATCTAAGGACTCTTTCTCCTGCCCTATTATCAATTTCCTTTCTCTGTGGTTCCGCTGCGTGTAGAATTGTGCATCTCTCTCTCCATATCCCCCATGCTATCATGATAATCCTTTCAAAATCGGCGATTGGCACACTCGAGTATATATAGCAAAGTACCTCCATCGTTCCCATTCCTTTTCCTTTCTTGATTATCTCTTTGTAGCCCGATTTTGTCCATACTGCTTTAGTCCTCTGACAATGAAATATAGCATGGCATGTCGTTGGAAAGCTTCCCCCACACATTCCACAGTAAGATCGACTGGGAATGTGCCTGTGCGCTAGATTCCCTTCTGTTGGGAAAAAATCATGGCACATCTTCCAACAAAAAATGCGTACCTTCGGCGGGATTTTTAGTTTCCATAAATTGTTCCACCATGCAGACATTCTTTTATTTGAGGAGCACGAGGCTTGTTCTTTCTCTTGTGAATTCATTTTCAAACCTCTTCTGTATCCTGATTTTACTGTATATTCTCCCATCTCCTCGTCCTTCCAAAACCTCCAGTCCTCATCCTCCTTCTTTCCTACTTGTGTGCGAAGAATAGCCTCTGCTTCATGATGGAAAAAGGCACTTCTAATGAGATCCTTTTTCCATTGCCTATTTTCGTCGAGTAACAGGTTGATGTTTTGCATTGCTGCTATCCTTGAGTTAATTCTTCCTTCCTCCTATCCATTAACCCAGACGTGCTTATATAGCTTAGCAGTGTTTCCATCACCTATGATCCATCTGATGCCATTCTCCAGGATATATCTGCTTTTACTTAAGGAGCGCCAAGTAAACGAAGGGTTGTATCCTACTTCAGCTTCCATAATGTCCATGTGTTTGTAGTATCTTGCTTTTAGTACCCTATTTAGCAGAAGATCGGGGGAATTGATGCATCTCCAGATTTGCTTGGCTAATAGTGCATCGTTGAATATATGCATTCTTCTAAAGCCCATGCCCCCTTCCTCCTTTGGCTTACATAAATTATCCCATTTCTGCCAATGCATCCTCTTACCCCCTTCTTTCTTTCCCCACCAGAAATCAGCCATGAGGTTCTCCATTTGTTTGCATACCTGAAGTGGGACTTTAAAGCACATCATTGTATACATAGGTATCGACTGGAGCACCGACTTAATTAAAACCTCTCGTCCCCCCTTCGAAAAATCCTTGTTTTTTCAGTTATCAATTCGATTTTTCATTCTATCAATTAAGTATGAAAATTGAATTCTCTTTGCCCTGACCGAAAAGGTGGGTAGGCCGAGATACATTTGATGCCCTTGAGTAATTCGTATGCCCAGTTCTTGTTGAATCCTATTCTTCGATCTATTGTTTGTGTTTGGACTGAACAATATAGTAGACTTATCAAAATTTATCATTTGTCCTGACGCTCTTTCATAATCCGCCAACACTCTTTTTATTTCTTTCCCGCAGTTCTCTTTGGCTTTGAAAAATAGGACACTATCGTGTGCAAACAGTAAATGAGAGATCATTGGTGCTTCCCTAGCAACTCTGATCCCCCTTATTCTACCTTTTGAAACCCTGTCCTGAATATATGAAGATAGCCCTGTGCACAAATGACAAATAAAAACGGAGATAGTGGATCACCTTGTCTAATTCCTCGAGTTGGCACTACTTCTCCTACAATTGTGTTGTTCACCTTGAAAGAGTACTTAACTGTTTTGACACATTGGAGTATGGTTTGGATGAGAGTGTCTGGATACCCCATTTTCGTAAGTTGATTTTCGAGGAAGTTCCACTCAATTCGGTCGTAAGCCTTGCTCATATCTAGTTTTAACGTCGCATATCCAGTCTTACTCTTATTGTTCCTTAGCCAATGCATGCACTCATATCCAATTAAAATATTATCAGATATCTGTCGATCTTTCACAAATGCACTCTGCTGCTCATCTATCACTTCCGGCATCACCATCTTGAGTCTATTGGCGATCACTTTTGCCACAATTCTAAAGCCCACATTACATAAGCTAATAGGGCGAAAGTCTTTCACATTTTTTGGGTTTCTGATCTTTGGGATAAGTGTAATCCAAGTTTCGTTCCAGCTTTTTATCTGCTCTTTATTGTTCAAGATACCAAGTACCCCTTTCGTTACATCCTCTCCAACTATGTGCCACATCTCCTGAAAGAATTTTGCATTAAAACCATCCGGACCGGGAGCCTTACCTGCATCCATTCCAAAAGCTATTGCTTTCACCTCTTCTTTGGTATACATAGTTGTTAGAAAGTTGGCCATATTTCTAGTAATAACAGGCTCCGTGTGCGCCAAGATTACTTCCATCTGATTCTGATCCGGATTGTTTGACGTAAATAGGTTCTGAAAGTAGTCCACAATGTGTTTTGTGATGTCTTCTTTTGAGTGAGCCCAGGATCCATCCTCATTTTGTAGTCCCTTAATAACATTACGACTTTTCCTCTCCGTAGCTCGTCTGTGGAAATATGTAGTATTTATGTCTCCGTTAACCATCCAATTTGTTTTAGCTCTTTGTTTCCAATATTCTTCTTGTTGGAAGAGTAGGACCTCCATTTTTGCCTCCATATCTGCAAGCTCATTTCCTGCTTGTTCATTGTCCTTCGTCTCTTTTATTTGCAGAATCGATGTTGAGACGGCTTTAATTCTCCTCTCCAAGCTTCCAAATTCCTTCTTTGCCCATGTTTGAAGGTGGTCTGCACATTTCGTGAGCTTTGTTTGCAGTGAATCTTTCTTGTCCAAAGCTTTCCAACACTCTTTGACTTCATCCTCCAATTTTGGCTCCATAACCCACACGTTTTCAAATCTAAAATGCCCTAGTTTATTGTGGTTCCATCCATCTTCGTTGTTTCCATCTTTAAGGATATCGCCCTATGATCCGATCAAAACCAATGAGAATGTTGGACTTGTTGTGATTTCTAAAGTTTAATCCATTCTGTGTTGGCGACAAAGCGATCAAGTCTTTCTAAAATTTGGTGTGGTTATTTCCGTTTATTATTCCATGTAAACTTCGGTCCCTTAAATCCTAGATCATGTAATTCTAGAGCATTCAGAGTTTGGCGGAATCTGTCCATATTGTGTGTTGTTCTACCATTTTGATTCCCCCCCTTCTTTTCATTGAATCTAAGTATTTCATTAAAGTCCCCACCAACAAGCCACACATTAGTTGAAGTATGTGTATCTTTAATCTTGTTAAACAAATCCAACATTAAGTGTCTATCATTTTGATTCGGAGGGCCGTGATATCCAGTGAACCACCACTTTGAATCCTCAAAACTAACAAGTGCATCAATGTGGCAAGAAGAGTAGGAGCAAATAGTAATGTTCATTCCATTGATAGCATACAAAAACTGTCCCCCGCTATTGCCATTCGGCTCGACCGCAAAACAAAAAGATAAATTAAGCATATTCATCCAGGCTTTAGCTAAACTATGGGGGATTTTGGACTCCATAACATACAAAAGTGAGGGTTTATTTGGGGCTACTACTCGCCTTAATTTCTGGAATGCATTGGGCCCCTTCAAACCCCTTGCATTCCAAGATGTCACGATCACGGTCCTTTGCGGAGAGGGGATCCACCCTCGTCCGCCAAGTTGGAGCTTGGAGCCTTCATCCTCGCTTTTGTGCCTTTTGTGTCCTCCATCGTCTTTTCCTTCCAATGCCCCATCCGAAATCTCACTGTCCATTATCATACACCCTCCTCCCGTGCCCGTTCGCCCTCTTTTCTGTTTTCCTTTTCCCGGTGCCTTCTGTCCATAGCCTCCTTCTTCTTGTTGATAAACCTTCGTCATAATTTCCTTCCCTTTTTCCTGCTTTGCTTTCCATAGTCCTTTTCCAGCTCCCAGTCCCTGTTCTCCACTTGAGCTCCCATTGTTGTCAGTATTCATTAAAGCTGCATAATAACTAGCCTGTGCATACCCTTCCCAATCAGATCTTAGAGAGTTTTCCACATTAGCAAGATACCTGGATTCGTTTTGTTGTAGGGTCTGGTGGGTATCCTCCATGAGGATTGAGTCAACGAATCGGTCGGCTTCTTGGGACTGCTCCTGGTTTTGATTGTGCCAATCTTCGTCTGCAAGTACCAGTCCTCCAGCTCTTGCGTTCGGCCTTATGATAATCGAGTTCACAGTTCTTCTGGCTGACATTTGGTGAAGTGGTGTGTGCTGCTCCGGTGTCCTGACTTCCATGATATTCCTCAGCTGCTCATATTGTTGTTGTCCCAAGCCTCTTTGTCCTTCCGCCCTAAGCCACATAGGGAATTCTTGAATCTCCCCCCTACGGCTGCTTTCACCATTATATCGCCCCATACATTCTCTCTCGATGTGAGTCAGTAGACCACATCGGTAGCAGAACTCTCCAAGCTTCTCATATCTTAAAGCCACCAATATGTTTTCTCCTCGAATTGTGATATTTGTGCATCGGTTGAGTGGTTGGTGAAGGTCCACCAGAACTCGGACCCTTAGACATCTTTCCCATGCAGCTCCCTCCTCCGGGCAATCTATGTCTATGACATCTCCTAGCATCTCACCAAGTTTTTGAGCCAATATCTTAGTCATGCTGAAGATGGGAAGGTCGTGGAACTGCACCCACAGCGGGATCCTGTTGATAATCAGGTCTCTTGGGAGTTCGTCTCCCTGGAGTTTTGAGAGTATGAGCATCGGCCTATTTACAATCCAGGGCTGGCGGTAGAATGCCCTATTGTAGTCCACCTCTTTCTCAAAGTCCAGCATGAAGTATCCATCAGCTACAAGAATGATTCTCACCACTCCTTTGACCTTCCATATCCTCCTCAGAATGTTGAGAAGTTCGCTCAGTCCTTGAGGCCTTCGGATTGTGAAGTGTCCCAGGAGGGCAAAATGTGGGATGGCTAGTTCATTCTCACCGATCTGGATATTAGCATCTTCAGCATCAGAAATACGAACATTTCTTAACGGTTCATGGAGATTTTCAGCCATGGTTGGAATACCAAGCACTGAGAGGAAATTTAGGGTTGATAGAAGAATAGATCGAGATCTGAGAGTGCTTGTATCTTCCTTTCCTTCACCCCTATAAATACTTTGTCCCACCGATTCTTTGCCCAATCTACGACCACGCCCATACCCTATAACCCAGGTTATGATTATCTTAACCTTGGGGAACTCGTTCCAGATGAAGAGTCGTCTTGGAGCTCTCAAAACTCCGGCTTCTGAAAAACACCAAATCACGCGAGGATCTGCACAATTAATTCTGTAGGGCTTCATTCCGACAAATTTATTTCCATACTCCACAAGACACCCAAATCCAATGATTGCTACGGTTTTGTGGGTAGAACCCTAGATTAATTCTTCTCCAAGTTGTCAGAATCTCAGATCGCCTTCTTCCAATGTGAAAATCGCACTTTCCAAGGTGAAATCGCCCATACTTAGCGCGTGAGGCGCGTACTGTTTAACCCATTCTTTTTTAGCCCATGCAGTGTTTGTCGGTATAAAAACTGCACTTCTTTGCAGACTCAAACAAAACTCCACCCCTTCATCCATGCCTCACCTCTACCCCTTCTCTCACCTCAAACTCAAGACTCAACCGTGGGAATGAATGTAAGTTTGTAAGTATAAAACTCGACCCATTCCCCCACCTATGCAGACTCAAAGTTCCACCCTTTCCCCCACCCCTACAGAGTTTGTCACTCGTTCCCCCACATTTGTAGTGTTTGCCGGTATAAAAAACTGTAGACTCAAATAAAACTCCACCCCTTTTCTCATGCCTCACCTCTACCCCTTCCCTTACCTCTATAGACTCAAGACTCAGCCGTAAAATGAATGTGGGAATGAAATGTAATACTCCATAAATTTATTTTAAATTATTATTATTGAGTGTGTTAAAAATATATATATTATTAATTTAAATTAATATTATTATTATTTAATAAAATTATTATTATTGTTAAAAATATATTATTTTTATTAATAATATTTTAATAATTGTTATTGATAGAAGGGTTATTATTATTAATATATATTTGTCTTATTATTGATTTTATTATTTATAATAAATGTATATTTTATATAAAAATAATATATTTATTTTTAAATAAGAATATTATCATTAATTTTAATATTAAATAAATTAAAAAATATCAATATTATTAAGAATTATTATAATATTATTTTATATTATTAAAAATAATATATTGGATATATTATTTATGTTATTATATTTATAATTTAATATTATTGAGAAATATTATTAACATTAAATTTAATATTTTACTATTATTTATTTGTTTTAAATTTATTATATTAATATCTATATTATATAATTTTTTTTATTTTTATTATTAAATAAGAGTAATTTTATTAATTAATTATTTATTAAAAAATTGATTTCTTAACTAAATACGAATTGGAAAGAATGAAAATTTCATACTTTTGGAATCATCATTTTATAAGGAATGACGATTCCATTCATGGACCATTCCACCCTAGCTCCAAGTAGACCCGGATAAAATATTAAATTGATTTTTATATAATATACATGCAACTATGCAAGTAACCAAATATAAACTTAGGAATGAATAAACAACATAATTTTCTTGTAAATGAATTTTCATTTGAGCCAAAATTCTTTATTAATGAAATTATTAATTTAAAAATTCATATTAATTAAAAAAATATAATTTTGAATGGATAGATATGACGATGATATAGATTCACAAATAGATATAAGAAGAATTTTTTTATTAATATATTGATGTAAAATATATTTGCGAAGTGAATATATTTTTATTATTATATTTTTTAGTTCGAGCAACTCAAATAAAAAGTATGGACTTTTCTTCAAATATTTTCTCAAATATATTTAAAAAAAGAAAAGAAAAAGATTAAATTGCAAGGACAGTATTGTAATTTCGGGATTGGATCCCCTCGGGTGGGTTAGGGTTTATGGCCGCCCCCACTTATAAATTACCTCCCCATTACTCTCACTCCACAACTTCAAGCTTTATCCTCCGCCCGCCGCGCCGCCGTTGCTGCTCTACAAGGTATTCACAAATTTGTATACACTAGTTGTAAGGTTATACTCGTGCGTTCAGATGTATTAACTTTCGATCGTCTGTTTTGTACTTCGTATTTGGATTTCTTCCTGGGTTGCATTGTGGATTTATTAGCATTTTTGAGATCAATCTAACAAATTTTCAGTTTTAATTTCATAGAGATTGCCGATTCCCTCCAGTACTTTGTTGCTAAACTTGAAATTGCAGATTAATTTTAAGTTTTTTTTTACGGAATATATCAAGTTATTGAAAACAGTTACCTTTTTGTTGTTTTAAAGATCCGTTTATCCTAATTTTGTTTATTGTTGTTGTCAACAGGTTATAAGCCGCTTCCGGAGGTTCATATCTGAAAGAAGAATGTCGGGGTAAAATCTTTTAACCTAAGAGATTACATTGCGTATGTTTTTGCTTGAATTGATTTCGTGAACAGTTTTAGTTTACATTGTAGTACAAAACGAAACGTTAATGTAGCTTCAGATACCAGAAATTGTTCAGCTTTAAAGGTCCTGGATTCAATTTCCCTCATATCTCATCCTTTTAGACAAAGATCCACAATAAGTTGATGAATATTTTAAACGCAATTTCCCTCCTCCTCACCCACTTCTCAAGTCCCTAGTGATCCTTTGCTGTATTATTTTCAATTTAGTTTTTGTGCTAAAGTCAATTTATCAGCATTTGTGCTTAAAAAATTAACTACCGCAACTCTTTTTTAGTTTCTAAACTGATTATTTATTTTTATCCTATCTTTGTTTGCACATGTTACTACTTTTCACTGCTTGGTTCTTTCCAAATTATTTTCTTGATTTTTTTATGATGTATGTGAAAAATGGTACATGTCATAAGTTGCTCATTGTTCCTAACTGAAAATGTCTTCACATTTTTCTTTGTATTGTTTGAAAAAAGATGACATTTTTTAAAAAATACCTCCCTTTGTTTACTACATTAGCTAGCTTCTCAATGCTTTTCCTAATACATCTGTTTTTTTGTTGCTTACAGTGAGGATGTTGCTGTTGTGGAGACTCCAGCTCCAGCACCAGCTGCTGCTCTTGGGGAGCCTATGGATATCATGACTGCCCTGCAGCTGGTGCTGAGGAAATCTCGCGCTCATGGTGGCCTTTCTAGAGGACTCCATGAAGCTGCCAAGGTTATTGAGAAGCATGCTGCTCAGCTTTGTGTGTTGGCTGAGGACTGTGATCAAGCTGATTACGTTAAACTGGTGAAAGCTCTGTGTGCTGATCATAATGTTAGCTTGATAACTGTGCCAAATGCTAAAACTCTTGGCGAGTGGGCTGGGGTAAGTGACCTTTTAATGCATTGTTGTGTCTGTATTATTTACTGAAATTCAATCTTCATTAGTTAGTTGAAGTTCTCTGGTTAATGGGTCTGGAGTTTGACTCTTTGGCACTATAACTATGCCTTTTGAGATGAATGCAGCACCCAATATCAACTTTACTCATTCGGTTGAATTTGGATAGGTTGTCCCTATATCTACCTGAGCATCTGAATAGGAAACATAAAATTTTAACTTTCTATTTTAACTCATCTTCATTAGTTAGTTGATGTGGAATGGTTAATGGGTCTGGAGTTTGACTCTTTGGCACTGTAACTATGCCTTTGGGATGAATGCAGCACCCAATATCAACTTTACTCCCTTCAGCTGAATTTGGATAGTTTTCATATATCTACCTGAGCATCTGAATAGGAAACATGCGTTTTTAATCTTTCTATTTTGAATAGGAAACATAAGTTTTTAACCTTTCTACCTTCCAAAGGATGATTATGGATTCAGTCATCTCACGACGGTCATCTGAGATGACTTTTGTGTCATCATTGATGATATAATCCTTTGTCTGATGGTTTCTCCCTCTAGAGAGAATCACATCTGAATAGGAAACATACGTTTTTAACCTTTCTATTTTGAATAGGAAACAGATTTTTAACCTTTTCTATTTTAACCTT
Source organism: Galeopsis tetrahit (assembly GCA_963675135.1). Classification (NCBI taxonomy): domain Eukaryota; kingdom Viridiplantae; phylum Streptophyta; class Magnoliopsida; order Lamiales; family Lamiaceae; genus Galeopsis; species Galeopsis tetrahit. Next base: position 92,465,997 of record OY776121.1, read on the forward strand.
TCTACCTTCCAAAGGATGATTATGGATTCAGTCATCTCACGACGGTCATCTGAGATGACTTTTGTGTCATCATTGATGATATAATCCTTTGTCTGATGGTTTCTTCCCTCTAGAGAGAATCAATTCAATTTAGTTAATCATTAAGGCCCAAAGTTATTTCCATATTATTTAGTCTACCATATGTGATAACGAAATGTTTACATTATTGAGACTGATATAAGGTAAAAACCTATGCGTGACTCTATTTTTCTTGTTTGTCTTTCTATTCAGCTTTGCAAGATTGATTCTGAAGGCAAAGCAAGGAAGGTGGTTGGTTGTGCTTGTGTTGTTGTGAAGGTTCGTAACACATTCAATATGAAAAGTCCAAAAAAACTCCGCACCTTAAATCTTGAGGAAAACATTAGGATTATACTGATGTTCCGACTAATTTTTTTTTTGCAGGATTATGGTGAGGAAAGTGAAGGTCTTCACATTGTTCAGGAGTATGTGAAATCGCATTAGGTGGTTTCAGGATGATAGGCCCTGTGTCATGGAGCTGTCAAGCATTTTTTATTGTCGACTGTTTATTCCTAGAACTCTTTTGATTGTGGGTCTTTGAATTTTGGAAAATTGTTGACGGTTCAGTCAGTTTTGTTGTGTGGCTTCAAATGTTTAAAGATTCTAATCGTAGCATTAATATTTTATGTATGAATGCTTGCTTGCTAATGGCAAATTTTCTTTTGACCTCTATTATTTTGTTTTGAATTTCAACAACAAATTACATTCCATGTTTTTGCTTAGCACTCTGAATTCGATGCGACTTTGAAAGTGTACTAGGTTTTACTTTAAAATTGGAAATTTCACAATCTTTATTTGTTAGGTGGAGTTTGTTTTGGGATTATGTAGGATAATCAAATTGACTCATTTTTATTGTAAAAAATTTTGAATTTTCAAGTGAATTGTCACTTTTCAAAAAAATTCTGTGCATTCTCACTTTTGTATGGCGCTGTTTGCACTACCAAATTTCCCACTACGCTCATCGTTTGATTAAACAACACGGTTGCACTTGTATATTCTGTTTAATGGTAAGAAGCAGGGAGGCCATTTTTTAAAATTCCAAATAGTAGAGAAAGGTCGAAAGTTGGTAGCTCTTTGTTAGCCAGCGGCCAATGAATGTGCAGTCGATACACGGATTTGTGTAGGGCCGTCGTTGATCACAATCCTTTTTGCAACGAGCTTTGCTGCGTAAAGAAGACGACTAAGAATATCTCAATCTCCAAGTTTTTACTTTAAAAATGACAAGATATGGTAGAATGCGTAGCTATGCCCTGAAAGCTAGAACATTTTCATTCTCATACATAGTGTTTGTTGGCTGGTATTTGCTTGTTCATAATCTTGATTCTCTTACATTTTTCAAGATTGAAATTTGAAAGAAAAACAAGCCTAAAATGAAAGAACTAACCTTTTGAAATCATAAACGTATTATTTGAGGATATTTTTGACGTTTTGAAGCAAATTTAAACAAGCTTGACCGCATGGTGGGTGTACTAAGTAATTTTGTAAGTGCAAATAGCACCTCCCTTCTCTTCTATTTTTTTTTTTGATGGAAGTTAAATACCCGTCCCATTTTTCCCCTCCCCATGACTCGAACCCAGGACCTAAGGCCTAGCCAAAGCCCTATACTCGGATTCACAACTAGATCGGGAGACAGTTGGTTGTTTCTTTGCACTCCAAGAAACGATATTACCATCAAGGAAGATAGAGTAGCCATAAGTGGAACGACGAGTTTCAATGCAACGAGCCCAATCTGCATCTGAGTAACCGACTATTGATCTCTCCGGTCGAGTAGTGAATGTAAGGCCAAAATGAATCGTTCCTTTAACATAACGAAGAATGCGTTTGACAGCTGCAAAGTGAGAGTCTGTAGGAGCATGCAAAAATTGACTAACAACATTGACAGCATAGGAAAGATCCGGTCGAGTGATGGTAAGGTATTGTAGGGCACCAACAAGTGATCTATATAGAGTAGGATCGTTAAAAGAAGTACCAGAGCTTACCAAAACATCCCCAGGGGTGAGAGGAGTGGCGACGGGTTTACTATCAAGAAGAGAAGCTCGCTCCAATATATCCTTAGCATACTTAGCTTGGCTGACAAATAAACCAGTTGCAGTATATGAAATTTCGAGGCCCAAAAAATAGAAATGATAATTTTTATTTATTAAAAAGGGATATTAATAGTATAGTGACACAAGACCTGCTTGATAATGGTATATGGAATTCATTATTTGCTTGATCATGAAAAAATAAGATACGAGCAATCAAATCCTCATTAAGAGTGGATATTTGACTTGTTCGTCCAAAAAGGGGAGTTCTATGTTTTCTCATTTCCATTATCTTAAAAAAAAAGAAAAAAGAACTCTGATATGAACAAGCTTAGACATAAACTACAACCTTTTTGGGAGATATTTGACAACTAAGAAAATGGTTCGTCTAAAGGCAAAACAGCAAACCTTAATCCTCGTCTTCTGTCTCTTCATCATCTTCCTCGTTGTTTTCTACTCCGTACCTCCATCCTTCTCCTACATTTTCTCGTTCCTCTTCAGTCTCTTCACTATCTTCTTCTTCATATATCTCCTCTTTAAGAGGCCGTTGCTTTTTCACCAAGTTCATCATGGCCGGGGAAGCTGTAGAGCTTTTGCGCTGAGGAACCTTAGAAGGAGGGAGCTTTAAGCTCGGTTTTGGCCTGGTTTGTTTATGAGCCTTACCGTTGCTCCGTTTTCCACCATATGCATCTTGATCACTACCTTCATCAATATCATTTTCGGTGTTAGTTTGATTATTCTTGGCATTCTCATCTGGAAAATGACCAGGGTGCTCTCTCCTCAGATGAAGATTCAGCTTGTACTCGTGGATGTAGGCCTTCTCACACCCATCGTATGGACAAGCATAGGGGCGATCAGACGATGCAGGACCTGTAGCTCCTGTAGATTTGGGAGTTTTTACGGGTTTTTCTTGAGGCACAGCGTATTTGACTGGCTCTAATCCACCCTGCATCAGTTACATAGATTCAACATTAGTACAAAATTTAGTACTCCCTCCCGTTCAAATTAAATGACGTTTTGGCAATTCACACTATTTGCAATTTAAATGTCATTTCGCACTTTTGAATGTTAATTAATTACGTTACTTCCAAAATTACCCTTAATCTCACTAAAAAGAAAAAACAACTTAGATAGTAGTAATAGCTTTCAAATCTAATGTAGAATTCCAAAGCAATTAATTAAGGGTATAATAGGAGGTCAATAATTATCTTAATATGTGTGCATTGATCTAAAGTGACATACATATTGAATAGGAGGGAGCAATTTTAGATGAGAAATGACACTGATATGCATGAGAAGCACATTATATATACACGTCAGCATGTGTGTGTGTCCAGTTATGCTTTAAGTATTGGTCCTATAAAATGCTAGCCCTTTGCAAGAACATTAAAGAACATGATGATCTAAAAATGTGAAGTGAATATGTATAAACCAAAAGGGAGAAAGATTATAAAGCTATCATGCACCATAGGGATTTGAAAGTACCAACCTTCTCATGATGAGATGCAATGTGATTCTTTAGCTTGTACTCGTGAGCATAACGTTTTCCACATTCAGGATATGGGCAGATATGATAATTCTCCTGTGCATGGGTTTTCATGTGCGATCTGAGATTAAAATCCAAGGAGAATGCCTGCATAACACAAAATTACAGGATCAAATCCCAGCAATTCACATAGGTCGCAATTGAAATCAAGTAGCAATAGCATTCTCAAATCCCAGCAATTCAAGCAATTTGAACTATGTATTGGAATATGGCCAAAAAACGGCTTATCTATCGTGCTTTTTCACCTTGGATATTACAAATTAGCATGAATGCGACAAAGGGGAAAAAACCGATGGACACTGACAATACTAGTGGATGAAATTGTTGCGGGGTCAGATAAACTCATCTAAAAAGCTAGATATACTCACCTTACCACAGCCTTCATGTGGGCACACAAAGTCTCTCTCTCCGGTATGAATTAAAAAATGCCTCTTTAGTTTTGAACTGTCCAAAAATTTCTGCAGAATTCACCAAAACAAGTGTACTTACTCTATGATAGATAATAAACCAAAATTATGGAGAAAGAATCAAGGTCCCATTCCCATATGGTAAAACAAGCACATAATTCTATTTAACAAATCTGATAATTATGAATTGAAAAGCTTAAGAACAATCTGCCTCAGTATTGCTAACAAAAATGCCCCCCGTTTGGCAAAATCTTAAGAAAGATTAATTTGTTTAGTAACATTGATGAGATGTGCTGGATGTATAGAACTCATATTCCTTTTTCAAATTTGCTTCAATCTTCGCAATGACAGAAATTAACAAAATTATAACTAAGTAAAAAGTAAAACAACTGCAACCAATATAGATATAGCTGTCTCCTTATCTCCACAGTTTTTTATTTTATTTTAAGTGAAGAAAAATAAAAAAAGGAGAATAACATGGTTAAATAGGACTGATAGTTACTAGTTAACTTTTCAATTTCGACAAGTTACTTCACTTCTATTTAGGTAGTGACTATACTTCACAGCAACCACACCATCATGTCATGATGAGTTACAAGTCCCTTATTTTTCCTTAGAAATATGCAAAGAGGTTAAGGCGAAAAAATTAGTACTCTCTAAAACACTATCAATTCTAATTCCCATCATTAAGTTTCCATGGCCTTCAACCATTTTATCTATCTGTAAAGCTTACGCAGCCAGAGTATAATTTTCCATTTTCTTTAGCTAAATTAGGATGCTTAAAGGTGCTTAAATGCTCTGTTTAGATACTACGCCATACGGGATGTTAACAATTCTAATGATTACATTCGTATCAGAACTCAGCAGGAGATAATATATTACCTTCCCACAATTCTCATAATGGCAAACATATTGTCTCTCCCCATGAATATGAGAATGCTTCCTCAAAGCTCCGGCATCGATAAATGTCTTTCCACACCCTTCATAACTGCAAAGGAAAAGAACTTCTGTTGTAGGTTCAGGCTCAGGCTCCACCGTTTCTGGTTCTTTCGACTTCTCCTTCATGGCTCTCAATGTAGCCTCTGAAAACAGAACACAAACACATTTGCAGGTCAACATTTTAGCACTCTCATTCCCCAATTAAATTCTTATTCTCAATGACATTACAATTTACATAAACAAGAACTCAACAGTTAATACTACCAGTGAAGTAAATTCATCAAACACATGATAGAAATTAAAAAAAAAAAAAAGCAATTGAAACTAACCATTAACCCATCGCAACACAAGGCTCTTCCCTCCCGTTGTGACAAGATCTTGTGGCACCCTGAGATAAAACAAATACTCCACTGAATATATCTACTGATACGTAAAATTAAACCCAGTAAAATTGAAGAATTGCGTAAAGAGAGAATCGAGGGTTTTTCTTCTTCATACCATTCTTTGAACCACTTAACAGCAGGGCCTCTGGACCTGTGCATGGGGCGTCTGTCGAAGAGACTATGGGTGATGTGAGTCTCCATTGCTGATTCAGAGACCAGTTTCCGAGTATCAATTGGGAGAACAGTTCGCCGGCGAAATTAGGGTTAGGGCGTGGAGGGAGAAAGTAGTTTAATTGGAATAAATTATAGAGAAGGGTATTGAATGTTTTGGGAAGGTTTTGGAGAGAGAAAGTAATGGTTTGTGTTAATCCGCCATTGTTCCACTTCCCAGACCGGTTCAGAGTTGAAGCCACCCGGTCCACTCCGGCCCATCCTTGTGAATTGGTTTTCTTATACGGTTTTCCAATATTAAGTCGCACTCTTTTTATTTTTGACAAAAATGTATTTGAGTATTTTTTAAAAGTTATTCTCCCCATGTCTCATAAGTTTTCATATTTTATTTTCTAGATTGTCCATTAAAATTTGCATACTTATAAATAAAAATATTTATCATAATCTCCCCTTTATGTCATTACTATGTTATACATTCAATTTAACTATTTTATTTATTTTATATATAAAAGACTACATAATTACTCATCAACACTCTAATCATTAAATTTTTTAAAAATTTCATGACAAAAAATATTACAAACTTTTCAGGGATGGAGGAGTATTTTTTATTGATATTTAAATAGATTTTTTTTTTAATAGAGGCTAGATGGTCAATTTAAGGGAATAAGACCAAAAAAAATCGATTCATCTATTCTACTTTTTGTATTCTATTGATGTTTCGCCCTATTCAATTTTTAACATATGTCACTTTTAATATTGTAGGACATTTATTATTTTTTAACATAATACATTTCAATTATTCATATAGTGAAATAAAACGTGGAACATCAAAATTAAACAAATGATTTCAAAACAAAAGATTGTAGATAGGAGAAGTAATAAAATGTGTAACATTAAGATGTTTGGGAAATAATAGTTAAAAGAAGAGGAGTTTTTTTTTTTTTAATGTCAAATTAAGCTTTTTAAATGTTAAATTGAGTGAAGGACAGGGTACATGCCTTTTTTTTTAGTTGAGTTCCTGTATTTTAGGGTTTTCATACCCTGAATGTGACACATGTTAGACTACTTTTCACGAAATAACTAATATATCCTTTTTTATATTTAATTCAAATTATAGATACACTATCCCAATTAAAATTCTAACTATATTTTTCATCTTTTCTCTCATTTCTCCCTTCTCCTCCAAGCAGCTGCCACCATTCACCTTCCCCATGCCGTTGGCACGGCGCCACCCACCGTCTTTCCCCTCCCCCTCTCCCTTGTCGCCGTTGGCGGCAACACCAGATAGTTTTTATTTTTTTCTATTTTTGCTTGCGGTAGCGACGTCCTTTCGTCCAGCGTCACCCGTTGCTCTTTTCTCCCATGTGCACCGCCGTTGACTAGGTATTTTTTTTCTGCTCACGCGGGGACGGCGCTGCCCCCTCGACCAGCTACGTCGTCGCCGCCCCAAGTTGTCGAAAATTTTGATTTTTTTTAAAAAAAAAAATTTCGATAAAAGTTGTCGATAATAGTGTTTTTCGTCGATAAATCATTGTCAAAAAATGTACAATTTTTTAAAAAAAAATTCTAAGTTTTTTTTTTCTTGTGGTGCGGCTGCTGCTCCCGCAGCCCTCCTCAATTAGAGTTATGGTTTAGAATTGAAAAGTGGAGGGAAATGTATTTATCAAGTGTCATATTAGTATAATGGTAGTTTAAATATTTTACATGATTATTAAATTAATACTACATGGAAAGGGGAGGAGTAGTACACTTTACAAAGCTGGCCAGACCCGTATTTTATTTCAAGCTCTTAAGCCCATACCGGACCCATGAGCTTTAGGCGTAGCATTTGGGTTATGTATAGGGCGCGGCTAAATGCACCCGGATTTACTATGAGTATATTCACAGGAAATTTTTTTTGTCCCAAGGGTGGTGCGAAAAGACGTTTTTACCCCTCCTAAACTTTTAAAAAAAACGCCGAATGAGTACACCCATATATTCCATTTCACACCCGATTCATCATTTCACACCATCACCACCATAACATAAAAAATCCTAAAAATTCAAAATTTCAACAACAAAAATAAAATCTTAATACGTTCGAAAATTTTACCAAAATAAAGTTGAGATGTCCGAAAATTTTACCAAAACAAACTCAATATGTTCGAAAAAAATTTCAAAACAACTTAAATTTGTCCGAAAAAAAATCGAACATCTTGTTCGAAATTTTTTCCAAAACAAACTCAAGTTGTTCGAAACTTTTTCCAAAACAAACGCAATATGTTCGAAAATTTTTTCAAAACAAACTCAATATGTTCGAAAATAATTCTCGAACTACTAAAAATCCTAATTTTTCTAAATTTTCAAAACCCTAATTTTTTGGGACTGTAAAAATTGTAAAAAAAAAAAACTTGCCTTCGAACGGCGGCGTGGGTGGCTGGCTGCGATGAAGGGGAGTGGGAGGGGTTGCGGTCGCGAAGGGAAGGGGCTGCGGCTGCGAACGGCCGCGAAGGGAAGGGGAAGGGACTGCGGCCGCGAACGGCCACGAAGGGGAGAGGGAAGAGCTGCGGCCGCGAACGGCCGCGAAGGGGAGGGGGAGGGGAAGGGGCTGCGGCCTCCGCGGCGTGGGCGAAGTGGAGAGGTGGGCCGCGTCGAAGGTGAAAGGTGGGTGTCCTGTTGAATGAGAAGAGAAAAAATGGTTTTAGGATTTTAATTGAGAAGGGGTAATTTTGGGTTTTTCACGTGGGTGTCCTCATCCGTTTTGTGTGTTCTCATCGCGTGGGTGTACTCATAATAAATCCGGGTGATTTTAGCCGCGCCCTTATGTATACCTTCATGGCCCTAGGCCCAAACATACACTTGGTTAATGGGCCTTTTCACTTTCTCAATAAGTTATTTTGCAATTTATTCACTTGATTTTTTATTTTTTTTAACTAAGTACACCGAAAATCATATTTTCTAAGATAAAAATAATTCAATTAACTAAATATAACAAACATATCTTTAAAAATATATACAAAGATTATGATCAAAATTAAAAGATAATATTCCTATGCATTATTCCCTATTCCTAAGTTTAGTATTATATTCTAATGCAATCAAATTGACTAATTGTAGGGAATAAGATAGTTGTAGGCATGTCCTACTTAATCTACAATTTCTCAATATTCGTTTTCTCCACCTAATTAAATTCTTCTTCTACAAGCAACCACACGGACGAAGAAATAAAAATAATAATCCGAATACAAAGAACCTGTTTTTTTTTTTTCTTAAAAAAATTTCATTTTACTTCCTGTAACTTAATTTTAGTTGTTTAATCATTTTAAAACGTGTCACGTAGCCTGCTCGACAATCCCATAAAAAATACTTCATCCGTCTACATAAAATATGCTATTTTTTTTCTTTCTGTTTACCTCATATTTGAAAGTCGTTGGTCCTGATAAAAGAAATGGGGAAAAGGTACAAGTGTAAACATCAATGGAGAATGAAACTCCCAAATGAAATTTAATTAATTAAATAAATAATTTGTTGTTATATTCTTTTTCTTTCCCACTGACACCCCCTCAACTGCTTTTGCTTTGGGAATCTAGTGTTTGGATAGCATGCGCCCTGTACTACACGCCTTTTCTTCAACGCTTTCAACTAACATTTTGACTATTCTTAATCACATCTTTTTCCTAATTTCTTGATTATTTTACTAACATAAATGAGATTACCTGTGCCAGTTTTAGTGTCCCACTGACGACACATGACAACAATTCAGTAGAATGAAACACAGAGTGAAATAGATGAACTGGTTTAATTGAGTACCGTCTTTGAATCAGGATGACTGATAATATATCGGGATTATAGTTTTTTTAGTCCTTTAAGTTGAACTGATTTTGAATTTAGTCCCTATGGAATACACATTTTGATTTTGGTCTCATAAGTTGACAAAATTTTTTAATTCAGTCCATTTACCTACTATTACACGTAAATGAACCTGTCAAATCCATTTTTTTGTGCATTTTTCTACACTTGACCAAATTCACGGTTATTCACGGTTGATTTGAATTACACACGAGCTAAGAGTTTGACTGGTTCATTCACCTGAAATGGTAGTAATTGGACTGAATTCAAAATTTTGTCAACTTATGAGACCAAAATGAAAATGTGTATTCCATCGGGACCAAATTCAAAATTAGTCCAACTTAAATGACTAAAAAAATTTTAGTCCCTAATATATCATATGCAAAACAAAATGAAATAAAAACAAGATCAATAGTATGAGATTTTTGTACAAAAAATAAGAACATACACTAAAGATTAAAGTAAAACACCTCAATGAACATGTTATGTCATTTCAATGTAAAATCAGCCAAGATTTCACTAACTAGCAATCTCCCTTTTGAGATATTATTACAACCCACGCTATTTCCCCTATCATCATGCTCATTACACACACCACTTGTCCTTGTCACCCTACATTTCCCACTTAATTTTGGTCTCATCATAGATACAACCATCTCTCTAATGTAATTCATCGACCACGGTGATCGATGAATCGGCTCGATTATTAAACTCTCCAAATTTCCAACGACCTCCTTCATCGACGGGCGAATACACGACAGGCAACGAAACGCCATGTCTAGTAATTGTCCCAATGCACGCCTCGTGTATAGTGATAATGGAACCCTTTTGTCGCAAATTTCCATCGCACGACCCTCTTTGATCAACGGGATAGCCCATTCCACGATCGAAGAGGGTGATTTATCTACATCAATCACTTTTCTACCTGATATTAACTCTAGCAATACCACCCCATAGCTGAAAACATCGATTTTCGTGCTCACCATGCTGGGGGTGGTATAGCTAGGGTCTATGTACCCCAAAGTGCCAGCTGGCAGTTTTTCCTCGACTTCGCTATGCAATCGCATGGCAAGTCCAAAATCGGCCAACTTAACGTTCCAGTTTTCATGGAACAATATGTTGGCCGATTTTACGTCTCGATGCACGATCGAGGGTTTCGACTCGTGGAGGCAACACAATGCCTCTGCGAGCCGGAACGCGATCTCTACGCGCTTCTGCCAGGGCGGAGGCGTGGCGGAGACGTGGAGGAAGTGGTGGAGCGTCCCGTTCGCCATGTATTCGGTGACGAGGATCGTGTTACGATAATCGTCGTGGCTAATCCCGAGGAAGTTGATGATGCATGGATTTGGAAGGATTGAGGATAAAATCAGGGCTTCATTTTCAAGCTTGGTGTTATCTTGAAGCTTTTGGAGGCCTAACGAATGCTTCTTAACGGCGACATGGATGCCGTTACTTAGAATGCCTTTGTAAACATATCCATGGCTTCCTTTTCCGATTAACCGTGACGGCGAGAAGCCGTTAGTGGCTTCTTCAAGTTCTTGAAACTCAAATACATGCATTTTTTCAACCTCTTTGTTTCTTGGTTTGAAGTTATAAGTAAACAAAGGGTATATTGACTGAGGATAATGTAATTTTATTTATATTTATATAATATGATTAATTAAGAAATTTCTAAAGTTAAACACACAAAAAATCGTGGGAGAGAAGGGAATCAAATCTTTAGTTTTTTTAATTGAAATAATTAGAGAAAAGCAAAAGGCAAAGGTGGCTGACGAGGTCAGAATATTGCTCTATTAGCTGTTTTTTAGGACCCCATTTTTTTTCTTTATAGCTTTTTTCCTTTTGCCTTTTGTGATGCCGATGACGAATTTTTGGGATACCAAAATGTTTTAAATATTGTACTAACTCATTTTATCTTAATTAATTGCAGCCTTCAATGATAATGTTATTGACACGTATCATGTTAAAACAACAAGTAAAACACGAAAAGTAGTATAGTATAAAAAAATCGATCTAAAAGCCGGGAGGATATGGTGAGATGAGAATCTCATGAGACATGATATGGAAAAGCAAAAGTTGTAGTAATATGAAATTCCTAAAAAGAAGTTGTAATATTAAAAATTAAGCGTCTGTCCCTCACCTTTTGTTTTGGCTACAGACAGCGCAAATAGTAATAGGTTCTTGTTCTTGATACATGGGAAGTGAAGAAAGCAGCGGGTCGGGTCGAACCAGCCTGCCCCGTTTAAGGAATGGGGCGGGTCAAGTACCCGACGGGCCCATTATCATACCTAGTTAAAAAGATCAAAGAACTCATCTAACAAAATAATAATACCAGGAAACTCTACAAATGCTGAATCATGATCAAGTACATAAATGGAGAGTTGTGAGATTACACAAGTTTCTTGCAGGAAGCAATGGGAAAGGGAAACAAGACTAATTAATCATCGACATACAAATATTAGCAGCATCCATCACACCTCGGGTGAGTCCCCCCCAGAACTCGTATTTTCTGGCGCAGACTACCAGGCGCACAAACTAATCTTAGAGAGAGAGAAGATGGTCACTTGCAATCGAAATAGTCAATGGCTTTCATCCCATGTGAGGGAGGGAACTATTTTTTGTCATTTTCACGCACGCATCATCAGTTAGAAACACACAGTGACAACTCAACGCTCTCTCTCTTACATATGAAGCTGGCTAGGGACAGAATCATGAGCGGCACTAGTACCCTTGTGATTATTCAAGGAAAGATTAGCAAATTGTTGATCAACATCTCTGCTCTTAGAACGTCTATGGCTAGACGACATCTGCGGCTGTATTGGCTGCGGTTGTTGCTGTTGCTGATACAAGCTTCGCAGTCTTCCCGCTTCTCTCTCCAATACTTCCTGCTCAACTGCACAAGTACACAAAAGTCAGGCCCCCAAAAAACTTATGCCAATCAATTCCAATACTTGAAACAGAGTGATGCTTTCATTATAATTTCCAATGAACTAAAATGTCAGCTTAGGCCCAAAAAAGAGTAATGCTTTCATTATAATGCATATAATTTCTATTAAACAAGTTCATTTTTTTCCTACAGCCTGAGAAGCAGACTGCCTTCAAACAGAGTTAGCAGCGTAACACTACTAAAGCAGACTGCCATCTTGAATCTTGACATCATTCTCAAAGAGTACTTATACTGTAACAACAAAAGAACCTCTGACACAATAGCTTGAAAGCAATACCATGCATACTACAGAGCGAAATTTGCTAAAAACTAATGAACACAAACTAGGGCGCTTAACAAAACTGGTGGAAAAAGACTTACAATACTTTATAAGCTTCTCCTGTGATAAACTTTCTAAACGTTGCTTCAGTGCTTTATTTTCCATGTTCAGAATGAGATTTTGCTGGTTGAGGAATTCAAGCTCAGCAGAAACTTCAGAGCCTTCTGCCTGCAACTAAAACATAGTTATTACAAGAACCTAGACTAACAAGTAGTGCATAATACCATTTTAATATTTCGGAGCAGGTGCTTGCCTGTAGAGCTTGAACGTGTCTTTCAAGTTCTGCTATGTATTGAAGCTTCCGGACACGTGAACGTTGTGCATACTGCCTGCATTAGGTAGAAGAATCTTATGTTTGAAATTCTTCAAATAGAAAAAATAGACGTTGAATATTGGTTGGGCACATGAAGGAAATTCTAGTGAAATGCAATGGTGACATTGAAATATGCACCAAGGTCTTTAGGGAAAGGACTTATAGAAAGTTCAGAGAAACAAAGCAACAAAAATTAAGGTGTCAAATATGCGGGAGATTGATTGTGTTAACAGATCCACCTAAACTCAAATGCTTAATAGAAATTCACAGAATATAAAAGCAGCAGTTTACATTTAGATCACACTCGACAAATTAAACACACAAGCACCATAATTGAAAAACAGCTATTTCCACAGATTAGTCTGTGTAGTTGGGGAGCCACAAGAATCACGTATAAGCCATATAAAACTCTCTCCCACAAGAACTGTAGTAGGCTACATCACATCATATGCAAACAATGATAGTTCATTATAAATAGTCATAGAACTTCTAGGAAAGAAAAATTCACTTGGTTTGTGGACCATGTAAGACCAATGATAAAACCTAGGAAACCACAACATGAGTAGCAATTTCCAGGAAGACTTCAAAAACAGGTCCAGAACAGGTTGATGTTATTCACCGACATGTCCTCGAATTCACCCACGTAAATTCGAGTATACAAAGAACCATTCGTCTATTTGACAACATAACTACAATCCCGAAGTTCGGGAGAGTAAATGAACATGGAAAATAACAGAAGCAACAAAATGCACAAAAATAATTGGAATTTCAACGTTTTTTTTACCTCAATGCTTAAGAATGGGCCAATTCTTTTATATATCTAGTAAAGAAGGGTTCACTTACTGCTTTGCACGTTTTGTGTCTGTTTCTGATGCTAAAATCTTGGAATGAGAAGAGTCCTTTTTCTCAGAGAAGCCTTTTGGATCTTGAAGACCAGATTCAACATCTGACTTTTGAGCGGAAGAAGTTGGATTCCTATCAGCATCTTGCAAGGATCTCACTGATCCTGCATTTGGAACAATGGGGGAGTCCCTAGAAGGAAGGCCACGGGGAGGTGCAATTGAACTTACAGGTGCTTCCCAGGGCTTGTTCTTGGGTCTGCCAGCAGGGTTCATATCTGCATAGAAATTAGTATGATGCATATCTCTATAATTATCAAAGTCTTGAGATCCCCATGAAGACAATGGGACCATATTTCTGAACTTGTTATCATCTTGAGCTGCATAATTCATGCTCCCAGCATTAGCTGCGTCAATATATGCAAAGGAATCACTTGATGAACGGCGATGACCCCCTCTACGAACAGGCGTTTCTGGCTCATCTAGAAGCTCATCCAGCCAAGAAGGTTGTTCCTCTATCAAAAAACTTTCAGAGGAAGTACGTTGATGTGAATTTCCATCTCTTGGCCTTGGAAGAGCTTTTGGACCAATAGCTGAAGTAGGAATATATTCAACAGAGGATGGGGACAAGCTAGGAAATGGACTTTTAGGAGGCAGTAATGTACTCTTCCCATTGTACATCATGTTTCTAAAGCTAGATGGTCCCTTGGAGTTCGCCATAGCTGAGCAGGCCAGTTCCTATAACATATATTAACATATCATATGAGAAATGTAGAGCGAACATCAAAGCAGGAGTCCCATATCAAAATGCAATATCAAGAATATCTCCAGATAAAGAGAGAGGGCAGAAGAATCAAGAAATAAAAAAACTCTGTAAGAAGCACCCCATTTCTTGAAATACAAACGAACTTCATACTTAGAGAATGAATCAAAATTATCCCAATAAAGTGACTGATTCATTAATTAAGAGAAACAATCTAATTTTTATCCTAGCAGGTCAGAGGTTGACAATCAGAATCCATCTTTCTGCATGACATATAAACCAACTAAAGCTCTATAGCCCCCATCCACATCACCAAATCTTATAAGAAAAGAATCACATGATCACAAGGCACAGACATCAAATAATAAATACCATAAACTAATAGAGGCCCCCTTACAGCTGTAGAAGCTCAGAAAAGAACCTTCACACAAAAACCAAACAAATGTCAGTTCTAGAATAAACATCATACAAGGAAGCCTTTAAGTTGAGTCAGAAAATGTATATGTTTGAGGATATCACTTCATAGCATTATTAAACAAAATGGTAGCCATGCATTAAGCACCAATCTTTCATCAGAAACCATCAGGTAATTTGAATAGTCATACACATCAATGCATTTATCCACATGACGTTAAAATCTTCTTCTGTAATACTTATAATGAATGAGCCCCAGTTTATGAAAACTCAGAAAATCCAACTGTCTATAGGCGTTAGTTCCAGCTGAAAATGACGTAATAATAACATATTTAGGAGGAGCACCTTTGCCTATGTTGGTTTTGTGTTTTGTAAACAAGGTTTTGAGTTTTAAAATATTAATCTGGTTCTACTCGTGATTTAGAAATCTGTTTTTTTATAAACGCACCCTACAACACCTATAAACCCACTATCACACTTTTCAATCTAATCAATTCTCTATTCTTACACTTTGACATATTTAGACTATAACCCACATCATCCAATCATTACAATCACATCCAACAAAATACAACAATACAACATCATTCACTCTTACACATTGATTTGACATAAATTTAACCCTACTCAAAAACCCAAAACAAACACACACCGTACTGTTTATCAGAATTTCAAAATCCCCTAAATATAAAAAATTGGTTTTTAAAAGTCACTTAAAACCCAAAACAAACATCACCACATGTGTGATTTATTTTGTAAATTTAAACTTCCCCAATACCTCACTATATACACAGAAAATAAAGTTCCGCTCTTTAATTTACCATGTTTTGGCAATGAAGATCAAATCAAGCACAATAATAATTCACCAATCAGACATAAATTTTAAATTTTAGATCATGTGAGATCTGGAAACAAATCGATGCTAACCTTCAGTAATTATGAGCAAAAATCTTGAAAATGTTGCACACAGCAAATCCAGCAATAGAAAAAGAACCGAATTTCTAATGATTTTTTCTTTGCCTCATAGGCATTCTACTTCCATGAAATCACCCCTTCTTTTCTTGACTTGTTTCATTTCTCAAATTTTCTTTTCGCCTTAATATATTATGGTGCATAGCAAGAATCTTACTTTAAGGTTGTTGACAACTCAGCATGCATCTGCTCACTCGCACAACATGTGCCTACGCAGTACACATGTATCTCACCCCCCCTCCACACACACGCGCGCACACACACAAAAGAAGTTTATGAAAAAACTGTAAGATGCACCAGCAACAAAATAATCCATGATGACACATTTTTTCTGTATCCAGATTGGAAAACCCACAATTAAAGCTATGTTTGGAGTTCTTTCAAGCATCTGGGTAAAAGATTTTATGGAAAATGCATATTGAGTAGTGGAATAGAGGATCTTCTTGAAAGTGAAAATGTTTGAAGGATTTTACTTTTTAATTTTGGGGGTAAAAGAAAAAGAGCTAATGATTTATTTTGGAGATTGTCTAGGTAATGATTCCTTGGAGTTGGAGTTATTGGGAGTATAGCAGGGTGGAAGATTTTCTAAAGATTACGATGAATTATTGGCATTTCGGGGAAATTAATATCTCATTGTACCAAAAATGGCAATTGACAAAAGCATTTTTATCATCTTCCAGCTATAAAATTGATACAATCAATCAATGATATATCATGGTAATAGATCAATGTACCATCCAATTTCAGAAGATGACTATGCTGACCCTTCTCCACATTAAGTTACTTTTCCAACATATGTGTTCATTAAAAGTATGTTCATTTACTTTTATGAAAACAATCACTTTATTTTTATTTTACAATAACTTCACAACACTTATACTCTATCTACTTTTTTTTAAAACATGTATCCAAAGGCATGAACATATTTTTTTTATGGAGGGGGAGTAAATGCATACATGTATAGAGCATGCGTGTGACTTCTGTTTGAAATATTGCACGACAATTAGTAGTGGTATCTATATAAAGTAATTAACCTTCACTGTTCTATATATACTTTTAGCACTGTCTACACTTAATCGAACATGGAAGACTCGGTCACAAAGTCCCCCGGAATGGAAAAAATATTTGCTAATAGCAAGTATTTCCTCTTCACCCTCATCTGCCATTGTTACCCCGCCCCCACCCCAAAAAAAATAAAAGGCTCCATATTCATAACTTTGTCTATGTCTCATTCAAGTTGCCTCTATCTCTAAGTTAACAATCCAAATTTAAAAAAAAAAGAGCGATGACGATATACATGATTATTAGTCATCACTTGTGACACTGCATTCAACCAACACATGCACTGACATGAATGTCAACTACATGAATTATCCAAAAAAAAAAAAAGGATAGACCAGATCAATATGAGTATGACAACTACATGAATGTCAACTACAAATCAATATGATTATGAATATTAAGCAAAACAACGCAGCCTAAAGACAGTTCTTCTTCTTATCACTTAGACAATGTGACTGAAACTACCTCAACTACCAATTTGTAAAATCAATACTACAATCTCTATTAATCATTTCTGAGGCAATAATGAAATCCATCCACCCCAATTGCTAATAAGCATTACTCCAAGTAGATGAAAGCTCAAAGTAGAGTAAGCAATGCTAATTCTAAAAGAGTATCACTACCATTTCCAGCTTATACAGTGCAGAAATATATAACTTCCATAAATTCCAACTAAATTTAAGAATCCTCTTTTTTCCACAACTCCAGTAATAATAATAATATATATTTATATACAGTGAGCTTGAATCAAGCCCCCAAACTTTTCCACAGTCCGGAAAAAGACAAAAAAGTTGCAAATTTTCTTCGCCGACATATTCTGAAGCCCCACAGACTCCAATTCGCATTAAATCAAACACAGTATATAACCCACGTAAAATCAAATGCATTAAATCACGAATTGATGGATAGATTCGGAAATTATGAATGCTTACCGAGAATAATTACAAACTAAGATCTTGACAATGTGAGATGGAGCGAAACCAAAATATGGAACAATCGACGGTCGATTACAATCTCACCTAGGGTTTCTTCTTCTCCGGAAACCCAACTTTTTGTTGGTTTTTGGCTTCTTGCTGTAATTTTGTCTCCACGCTACTTGCAGATGGTTGACGCCTTATGGTGAAAAAGGAGCTCGATAAATTTGCATTAAGCTCTTTATATTTTCGGAAAGTTACACAAAACTCCCCCAAATGTTAAAAGTAGACTATAATACCCTCGGAATACATTCTTCCATTTTCGAATATTGTCTGAGATAAATCTCCTCCATTAAAATGTATTTAATGATAATACTATTATTAAATGTTTTTTTTTCTATAATTTTGTTAATTGAAAGATTATAAATATAAATAATTTACACACTTTTAACTTACGTGGTAAGTTAGTAATAAAGTAGGAGTTGAAATATTATCTGTTGATTATTAAAGAATACGAGGTATAAAATATGAAATAATATTTAAATAGAAATATCTGAAAATAGTATACAGATGGCAGATAAAAATGAAAATAATAATAATTGAACTGACTGAGCTTGTTTCTTGAAAATGATGTATGTATTTCCAAAATATAAAATAAAAATCAAAATAAAGACCCACTTTCAGGAATGCAATGTAACAATATAACGAATTTGTAAGTATAAAATTAGAAAGATGTAAAATTATTTTAAAATGTAATCATGTAAAAAAAAAAAAAAAAAATTTTGAGGGGGTAAAAAAAATGAAAAAAAAAAGATACTTTGCTTGCTGTTCAAAGCTGGTGCCAGTGAACCAACTAATTAAACAACCCCACTATTCAGAAAATAAAAATTGTTTTACTGTTGCAAAATATTTCTTTTTTAAACAGTAGTTGCTAGGCTGGCTCCAATGTACAGATCACAAATATATTACTAGTAAATAATTATCTCTAGTTCTGTATAAATGCTTCATATTTTAACCAAACAATTTTTTTTAATATTTCTATATTCTAAATTTTGTTTTTCTTTTATAATTTTTACAGTTCTTAAATATTTACATACTTTAAATTTTTAGCACTTGAAGTTAAAGTTTTAAATACAGAATGGCATGTGTACAACAAATTTTGTTGCAAAAGTCGGTGTTTAGACGTTAGTCCCCGATCTACCATCCCCTCAACGATTTTCGATTAGACCCTTTTCTTTTTAATTAGACTTTTTAGAGTCGAAATCTGGTTCGAGCGATCGAACACACTTTTTCAAGTGGAATCGACGCTCTCAAGCAAAACACGCTTTTTCAAGTGGAATCGACGCTCTCAAGCAAAACACGTGGCTTTATCATTCTATCATCTAAGGGATGAAAACTGTATTTTTTTATTTTTCAACTTGAGAATTATAAGATAAAATAATTAAAAATAAAATTTTAAGCGACTAGGCCCTGACGTACGAGTACGAGACCTCTGGCTATTTTGTTGTTTATGACTTTATTGTGTTTATCTTCAATATAAATTTTATAAGTTATTATTTTAAATTTTATAAATTTTTTTTAAAGGTAACTTATGAAATATTGAAACAAAGCGTTATAAAAAAACGTGTTTAATTAAAAAGTATACAAAAAAAGAATCATATTCTATGCATCCAAATTGCACCTATAAATATCAAGAGTGAAGCAATGAGATGAGAATAACATGTGCAATAATAATACGAGCATCTGAACTGCTAAGTATACATTACTACGACCTAAAAATTTGACACGAAAAGGAGGGATCCATTAGATACCATTTATGTACTTTTTCAATTGTCTTAAGCAAATTCTACAACTCAGATCAACTTTACGACCCAAGAAGCTTCTTCCATCTCGCGTATCCCAAAACAAGAAAGAATAACACCACGCACGCAGCTGTCATACCGCCAACAACTTCACCGAATATCCCATTAATTGAATATAGCGTGCAAGGAATGTTCATACCAAATATCCCAGCTATAGCAGTCTCTACTGCTATGGCAAATGTAGCAATTGTCATAATCAACTGCAGTTGAATGAGTTCGTTTCTCTGGTTGTCAAGTTGGATATTAACATAATCCTCCGTATCATCAATATACTCACGTACCTGCAATGTAGTAATGCAGAGGGCAAGAAATGAATTTTGAGATCCCAACATGTCTCTGTCGCATTTTTCAGCAATAGTAAAAGATAGTTGGAAGAAATTTCTGACAAGAGCAAAATTTGTATGCACGTGTATAAAAGAACTATAACAACATCACGATTCGTGAGATGTTGAAGTTGATGTCAACTCTAATAAAACGCAAACAAGAAAATTCTTTGCTTGGAGTACTTTTTAGCACCACAAGGTACCATGGTACAAAACCTTGTTGGGTGGCAACAAGAAAAGTTATAATGGTCTGCTTGAAGGTATGTTTGTTTTCGGACTTCCCTGTCCGGATGTGGGATGTTGTGTCCCCCATCTTGTTCTAGTTTGGGATTTTAAATCTGGATTACAAAATTCAACCACATTCACCCCTTATAATAATACTCGCTCACTCTTAAAACGAATTATTTGCCATAAAGTTTTTCCAACAATAGTATAATACTTGATTTGACATTAAATTTCTCCAACAAAATATCACATCATCTACTTTTACACACTTAATTTGACATAAAGTTACATCCAACTCTAATCAAAACAAGCACATACTACCACTATTCATCAAGATTTTGAAATCCTAGATTTCCACCATCTACCATAATCCAAATACAAACATGCCCATGTTTGGATGAGGAATTTGAATATGGGTGTGTGGGAATAATTGACTTATTGTGGGGCCCATCCCATTAACAAATACCAAGAATTATTGAAGGGAATCCCATTCCCCATTTCTAATACACCCCCACCCCAAAAAAAAACACATACCCCACCAAGCAACCCCACAAACTGTGATTATCTAATATATGGAATATGGCAGAAATCATAAATCCCAAAATACATCAAGAAAAAGAAAGGGGAAAAATGCTGAGAAGAAAACAAAACTTACAGACAGTATTTTGTTGCGGGTGCCATCCAATTGCATGAAGTAAGCTTCAAGCAACATTTCTAGGTCCTCCACATCATTGTCATTTAGGTAATTGCTCACCAAACTCCCACTTCGGGCAGAGTTGAGCCGGCGGAGATGAGCTGTAGAAGGAACCATGATATTTGATGCAGGAGCCGTGGACGCAGCCTCAGCTTGTTGATTTTGTATCCACTTCCGTGTTAAGTATAGTTGGGCCATATCTTCATTATCATCTAAAAGATGTTCAATTTCATCTCTCACCTATCAAAAACGCACGTTTCCCCATTTTTTAGTACAATATATGCTTACGGCGGAGAAAAACCATTGAAGTAAATGCATTGAGAAATAAAGTTAAATTCAAGAGACTACTAGATATTCATAAGGTTAAAGATATCTAAATAGTGAGCTCTAAGATACAATGTGTCATCTCTTAAGCTCAAAGTCACAACTTACCAATATATTGCTAACATTTATATTTTTCAATTGTTGTATCTGTCTTCATATATAGTTGGTATTCTACTTGCTGTAGACTACTCTTCCAAACCTTATAACATCTTGAAAGTCTGTATAGCTAAGTCAACTCCAAAAAAGTGTTGACATACACGTTTGTCATGCTTTCTACCTTTCCTGTAATTGAATTTTTACACAGCGTAATTGCCAAGAACAACTACAATCCAACCCACTTCTGCAGCTTAAGAATGTCCATCATTTGAATCAACACCAGAAAAGTGAATCAACTACATTCTATCCTAATATCACTTTTTTTTTGTTTTTTTGGTTGAAATGAACTAGGAAATAGCATGGAGTTGGTAATCCAATGAACATTGAGAAGGCATAAACTATTCCAATTAATACTTAGACGGAAGACATCATATTGTGATTGAATATAGCAATAGATTAGTGCATAGTATGAGATGTTTTCCAAACAGAACAAAGAGCACTTATACCTTCTGCACCCGTGCAAGCAAACGAGTTAGATTGCTTTTCAGACTCCGCACATGTTCCAAATTCTTGGTGCTAACATTTATGGCCAGCTCATCCAAAGCAGGATAAGCATCTCTCTCAAGCTCAGCAACACTGGAATCTAAATAAGTGCATACAACCTCTAATGCTATTTCCAAAACCTGGAACTCAAAAGGAAGTTCATCTTGCAAAGCTTCAGCAGCTTCAGGAATAGATAGCCATTGTCCAGCAGAGGCAGGTTGCATTTCATTATCTTGAGGGACCATTTGGTCTGCCACGTTCTTAGAAGGGATTTTTTTTGGTAACTGTCGCCTCAGCTGATCAACAAATGGCAGGACCTCCTGGCGAAGAGGATCAAGTAACAAAACTTCTTCGGCAGTAACTATTGCTCTTATAAATTCCAAGTTAACAATCATGGCTTTTTCCCTAGCTGCAAAAGGAATACAGAAGGCCCTGTATAAGCAATAAAATCCAGGCAACATACTGATTTCTGATATATTACTGAAAAATATAACTTAACCATGGACTCAGATAAGCATTAAAATTCCAAACAATTAACCACAAATTTGATTTCCGTGTGTTCAGAAATCAGAAGTCGGACCACCATATGGCCACAGCTGGTCAGAATGTCAACAACAGATTGTATAATAAATAATTCAAACCCAAAAACTTGATTGACTTTTTTCTACAACACGAGACATGGAAAAATTCAGAATATTGTACTGAAAGAATTATCCATAGCCGCAAACATAATTCAATTCCATACAAAGATGATTATGTATTCACGTCATCAATTTCATCAACACAAGAAGAAAAACTCAGAAGAAAACACACAAATCTATTAACTGTATACATAAAAACATATCCCGCAACCATCAAACAGAATTATCATCCAGAAATCCCCAAGGGAAAGAAGGCGCCAGATGCGGGCCCCACGATCACATAACACAAATCAAACAAACGTAAAAGTTAAAAAAACACAAACAGAAAAGGCGATTTTACCGAGAATGCTGGAGGAATGAGAGAAGATGGGTCCGAGGATTCGTAAATCCCTAGCGGGTATCGAGACGCGCTTGATTATCACGCTCTTATCGCATTCGATCAATTCCGACTGCCCTAAGCGATCCATTCTCATCCAGAGGCGCGAGCCGCCGGCCTTCTTCTTCGCAGTGGCTTTGGTCGTGGTGACCGCCTCAATCGCCGGAGGAGGAGGCGGCAGCAACGGCGGTGCGGCCTTCTTCTTCCGCCGCAAAGTCAATTTGCCCATCTCTCCTCACCCACTCTCCAAATTCTTCCTCCCTCCAGGGAAATTATACGGAGTTTATATGTGTATGGAGAGAATTCCGTCTTCTGATTCTTCACTTTCTTCCATATAATAGAAACACCCCTGTGTGATTTCTGCTGGACACTATGAATATTTTGAGATTTTCAGGTCTGGTGGAAGAAGAATATAGGCGAGATGAACAAACCTTTTATATCCTTCCTTTTTTTAAGTATAAATATATTTTCTAAATATTTAATTGGTCATACTCTTCTATTTTCTTGTTATAAATATAAGATATTTGTGCATTATTGTAACAGAATATGTTTAATTACAATTGACTCCAAATAAAAATTGGTTTTAAATAATTGTCACTCCATATAATTAAAAATATTAAGCATGATTAATGATGATATTATTATTGTACGGGAGATACATTTATACTATGAAATTGAAAGGCTGTACTTGCGAAACAAACACAATCTTGCATTGAATTAGTTATAAAGTCAATGTTGTTATAACAAAAATATGGCACTGTACTATTTTTTGCAAAGTTTATCATGTCTCGACCAGATATGGAGATTTTTTTATATTTTGACCGATTCCTACGAAAATATTCATGTTACCAATAACGATATTTTCACGATTTTTTAATATTTAAAAATATTGATAGATATCGACATACAATTAAAAAATATTGAATCTAATATTGATAAATTATCTAGAAAATATATAAAAATATTGAAGAAAAAATCTAAAAAAGTAGATAAATTTTAAAAATATAAAAATATATCATATGAGATAAATCCGCGTTTTTTCATTTTTTTTTAATTTATCAATATTGATATTTGATTTAGATATATCCATTAAAATGTTCACAAATTTCTTTGTATCTATTTTATTGTTCTTTTGAAGTTTTGTATAAAATTAAAAAAATACTCTCCACCAAAAGTGTGTTCACTTTTTTTTATACATATTTTTTAAAAAATTACTGTATATTTTAATTATAAAAAATATATGTGAAGTAGTGTCTCAATCTTGTTAATAACCCGTAAAAAAAAAATATTAATAAAATAAAAAAAAATACTCAAAAATTAACTATTTAAATAAAATAAGCATGTTTTTTTTGGATTAAACAAAAGAATTGAGCACAAACGAGGGAGTATAAGATTTTGACAAATTTACTCTCCAATAAAAGAGGAGAGAGGGGTATGTGGGTAAATAAAATAGTTTTCAATAAAGATATTGTTTTTTAGGATAAAATATGAGTAAACTAGAGAGAATTGAAAAAAAAAAAAAAAAAGAGGAAGTATATATTGTATTTTCCTTTAAAATAACATGATAGACAAAGACTTAAATGTATTTAATAATTATGAATAGACATAAATAAATAAAAGAAAGTCAGCAGCACCTGCTGAAATCAAGATTATGCAGATTAAAAAATACACTGTACTAAAGTTACTTTCATTTTCATAGTCTAGAGTCCAGCTACAGAGAGAGTACAATTATTGTACTCATTTTGATTAAAACAGGAAAAATAAATTATGTTCACTTAGTAGTATTTCTATTGAATCCATAGCAATAAAATGATACTATTACAGGAGCAACCCTTTTTTAGCAAACATAAAACTCCCAGAAATCTCAGCTCCCATCTCAAACTGCATTGGACTGACTCCATTAAGATACAGCTCCACTCGAAGAAAGCGTACCGACACGCAAGGTCCCATACGTATACTGCTAACCGTAAGAACATTCTTAACAAGAGATTTTGATGCCATTTTCAACCAAAGATTCTGTCGAAGTTCAGTGATAGCTGATAACAATGTGCTCATGAACTCAGCAAATGATCTAAATCTATTCTCACCATGCTGAACGTGTTTCAGCTCCTATAAAACTATCACACCGGTCATTATCAGCCTAAATAAAAATGTGCAACTTACGCCAGTTCAACCAACTAAGATAGGACAGAAATGAAGGCATTTCATAGAATCTGATCTTTGATAAGTAAAGATAAAAGGATGGGTGAATCTTTCTACCGATAGATACATGAAAGAAACCTATCATTCAGGAACCGAGAAGACCAAATACCCATTGTCCCAGCGTACTCTGATCTCTCTCCCTACTTGTAGCCTTTTCTCTCTGATGATTTTACCCCATTTACCAATCAGGTTGTAATAACTTCCACGCCATTTCAACTTCATCACATACACATCACCTGTATCATCATCTCGTGCATTGATACCAACTTGATGCTCGTTCCTTAACTGCTCCCGAGCTTGGTGTGACCAGTAGAAGAGAACATGGTCTTCTACTGCTTTGCCTGGCAAAGTGAGGAATGGATGATTGGTGTCAACATCAGACAATGTGAGAGCTTTCTTAACAGGCCAATTATCAGGTCCCGGTGTTGTTGAGACATAACGCTCCTGGGGAACTGAGAAGTATAAGGAGTTACTCATCCAACGTATTCTGATCTCTTGCCCAACACCAAGTCCTTTGTGCCTAATTATGTTTGCCCACTTCCCAAGAAGGTTGTAATAATTTCCACGCCACTTCAATTTCATCACATGAATATCCCCTGTATCAAAGTCTCGAGCATTGATAGACACCTGCTCTTCTTTCCTTAATCTTTCCCGTTCTTGTGGCAACCAGTGCACAAGAATATTCTCTTCGACCAACTTACGAGGCAGAGGAAGGAAAGGGTGGTTAGGATCAACATCAGATGACGTCAAGACCTTTCTAATGGGCCAGTGGTCCTGTACGACCATTGGTGCTGCAATCAATCGCACTGGTGGTACTGCAACAATCTGCTGTTGTGGAACTGAAAAATGTAAGCAATTATTAAACCACCGTAGTCTAATTTCCTGCCCAACATCAAGTCCCTTTCCACGAACAACTTTTCCCCATTTCCCAATAAGGTTATAATAGCTCCCACGCCACTTTAGTTTCATCGTATACATATCACCAGTGTCATCATCCTGAGCATTAAGACCAATTTGGCCCTCAGTTCTTAAATCTTCCTGGTTTTGAGGTGTCATGTACACCACAATAAATGATTCAACTTGTTGTCTGGAAAGTGTGAGAAAAGGGTGGGTGATATCAACATCGGAGAGGGTGAGTGATTTTTTTATAGGCCATTGATCCTGCACCTGAGGTACAGCATCGTAGTATGCCGTCCTCTTCATTTCTAAATTCAAACAAAAAGTGGAAACCATGAGATTATTTGTACCAAACCAGTTGACGAAGATTTACTTTAAGATAAAACAGTTATGACATTAAGAATCGCAGTAAAAATTATTTATAATACATGCTACATTGCTAAGCAACATCAATCCTACATGCATTATTCCTAGTAATTATAGTACTCAACTTCAGGCACCAATTACAACTGTTGCCTCCATTATGAACACAACATTTTTGCAATCTTATGTTTTTTAATCTTTCCAAATACTAGAATACCAACATTTTCCGCTTCCATTCCTCTACGCCATTTTTATGTTACTATATGTTCCACTCTCTGGATCTTAAACACGTGTCGGTATGTAGCCAAGAGTCAGTTATTTTTTAGCATTACACATGTCAATAATGTAGATAGTGGAATACCAAAAATGAAATCATTGATACATTCCAACATTTGCAATACTAAATGAACACATATCAAACTAAAACAAGGGTTCTAATCTGTATAACTGGATTGAAAAATCTACTAATAAGTGTACAAAAACATCAGAACACAGAAAAAAACTTCCAGCACGTGCATTCAATTTTTTAAGATTTGTGCAATGATTTTCATTAAATCGAAAATAAATCCATCCTTCAACATGCCACAAAAATTCAACACACTAATTTTAGTTCGCAGACAATTCCAAAACAAAAAGATAACCCGAATGATACAATTGATACATTTACCAACGATCAACCAAAACCCTAGAAAGTAAGAGCAAATAGTCACACCAGAAATAAAACAACGATACGATCAATAAGACTCAGGATAATTTCACAGATTAAAAACGCACGCCCGAAATTCAACCGTATAACCATTTCCGAGACGAAATCAAAATCGGAGAAAATTCTTACTATATAAAGGGATTTTCCAGCTGAATACAGAGGGAAAACCCTAGATCTCGAAAGATGTGGATGAAATTCAGCGATCGAACACCGAATCAAGATCCCTAAGTACAAGTAACGACGTCGTCGACCAAAATTGATGAATAATGAATCAACCGGCAGAGTTCATCAGGTTTGGAGTGACAATCAACATCAAAAAGTACAGTGTGAAGACGGCGGAGGGGGTGTGAGTAGGTTAAGGGGGCGGGCAATGCCCTGTGTGAAGAAAGCTCGAGAAATGTGAGTTATGGGGAAGGAGAAATGGCTATGGATGTGGGAATTACATTTCACACCATCCACCGCTAATTTATCCTTTTCTAAATCTTCAATTTTCTTATTTCAGACAAACGTATTCAAATTTAATTTATGAACCAATTATTACTCAAATCAGGTTTTAAATGTTTTTTTTATTGGTTCCACATTAATTTCTATCCATAATCATTAATTTTCGATTAAATTAAAAGAATTACCATGCTTTTACTTTATTTTTTTATTTTTTTTGTAATATATATTTTACTGTACTCCTTTCCATTAAAAGTACGAAACTTTTTTGACACAAATTTTAAAAAAAATGTAAGGCTCCGTTTGGATGGAGAGATTTGATCTATGAATTTCAAATTCATCATTCAAATCCACTCCCCTTGTTTGGATTAAAAATGAAATGAATGGATTTAAAATTCTAAGCATATTTTTTTAGTTAAAATTGAGAGGATTTTAAATTCTCTCTAAAACCATGTCATTTGAAATCCATCTACTTTCAAAACCTTTCATTTGAAATACCTCCTCAAATCAAATTTCTCCATCCAAACGCAACCTAAGGATTTTATGAAGTTGTTGTAAGTTAAAATAAAGTGATTGTTTCCTTAAAAGTAAATGAACATATTTTTAGTAAACAGACAAATAAAAAAATGAATTTACTTGAATGGAAGTAATACATGATATATTTATATAATAAATTTTCACAATTATAATACTCCCTCCATCCACCAAATGTAGTTCCATGGAGGGTGGATACAAGTTTTAAGAAAAATGTAGATAAAATAGATAAAATAAGGGTATTATAGGGTATTGTGGGGTCCATTGTAAATAAAGTAATTGTTTGTGAATAAAGTTGATGGCAAATTGAGTAATTAAGTGATGATTGAGGGGTGATGGTTTCCATAAAGTGTGTGGGACTATATTTGATGGACAAAAAATATGAGACAAATGGGACTACATTTCATGGACGGAGGGAGTATAACATATAATTCAACTTTATAAATACTTTTTCATCAACATCTTTAAAATGTAATAATAAATTTATACACATTTCTACTACTTTCTATAGTAAAACATTATTTTAACTATCTTTTTAAAACAATTCAATATTACATTAACGGTCATTACTTTATTTACACTAAAAAAACATATTGTAAATTCATACATTAAAACTCATATGTAAAAATTCTGGGTCTTTAATTAAGGGATGAATGGAGTATTATTCATTAAATTTTCAATTAAAATATTAATTTATGTCAAATGTTTTTAAAATATAGTGTGAATTATTTATATAAATATAAAAATTAATGTAAAATTGTCTTTCAGTCTCTGACCCACCCGTAGAAAGAAACGGGTTCGGATATCCAAGTAACCGCATCGTCCCGGCCAATTGCCTTCCCCAGAAAAAGAAAAAGCAAAATTGAACTTTTGAACGAATATGCAGGCTTATACACGCAGGCTATGCTACTACTACATGTAACATGCACAGAGCAGACAAATAAATAAATTAAAATAAGCTTCGTTCCTCCCCGTAATATTTTGCATGTGATAGATCGGAGGTCAAATAAACAAATTGTCATCTTCCCAATACCAGGTGCACATGCAGCCAACTTGATGTTTCCTATACCTACTCCGTGGTCGAAAAAATATAGTATAAAATGTGTAGTGTATAGTTGAATCAGAACGAGTGATCAGTGAGAGATGAGAAGAAAAAAAGTTAAAAAGGAAAAAAAAAGGAGAAAATAATAGGAGATGATAAATTTTGTCATTTAAGAAAATACAAAGCTTATAACTGAACGTTTAAAATAAATACAGACGGGACGAAATGAGTATAATTTTTTAACATCCAACTTAATGAAAAAACCAAGAATTTGAAGCCCATGAGAAGGTTCCCCTGCCAGTGTGTGTAATTTGCAAACATATTTGAAATTTCTATTATTTTATAGTATGCATGTGTGTGTGAATATTATATATGCCCAAGTACTTCATATTCATGATTCCCCATTTCCAGGATCTCTTTCTCCCTTCTCACTCATATTTTTCAGTAAAATCTGCTCAATACATTTTTGGAGAAAAACATTCTGCTTTGCAAAAATGGCGGAGAGTTTTATAAGGCAAGGGAGATCTTTGGAGGAAACTCCAACATGGTCAGTTGCTACAGTCACTACAGTCATGGTTTTTGTCTGTTTATTTGCTGAAAGATCAATTTACAGATTTGGAAAGGTGGGTCTAAAAGGGTTTTATTTAATTTATTTAGCTGATTATTGTAACTTTTTTCTGATTTTTTTTTTTTTTCATTTTTTGGATTTGTTAAAGTGGTTGAAGAGAACAAAGAGGAAAGCCCTGTTTGCTTCTTTGGAGAAAATTAAAGAAGGTATGTATAGTTAGTTCTTGACTGTAATTTCTTGAATTTTAGTGGTGTAATTGTTGATTTGAAATGTTTTGGGAAACAGAACTTATGCTTCTAGGGCTTATTTCTTTGTTACTGGGGCAATGGGGGAAGTGGATTTCTCAAATTTGTATCAACTCCTCTGTCTTCAGTAGTAAATTCTACATCTGTTCTGAACATGATTATGGTGACAAGGGGAGAATGTTACTAGTGGAGAACTCCACTGATATTCCCCCTAAAGGAATTGGCTACACTGCATCTCATGTCTGTGGGGAGGTAGTACATTGCCTCGATTTCGATTTCAAATTAGGCCCCGTTTTGTAGATATGTTGAGATGTTTTAAAATTTCAGGGGCGTGAGCCTTTTGTTTCTGCTGAAGGCCTTGAGCAACTTAACCGGTTCTTGTTTGTTCTTGGTATTACTCATGTTTTGTACAGTTGTATCACAGTAGCCTTGTCTATGATTAAGGTACATTTTTTCGTTGTTCGTTGGTGATTTTCGTGTGTTATTCAGTCGTTAATTCGTGTGGGGGTTGTAGATATACAGCTGGAGGAAATGGGAAGTTCAGGCAGGTGTTTTAGCTGAGGCAAATGCTCTAGGTACTTGAACAGTTTAAATGTTTAAATCTCATTTTTTCAATTTATGAATAGTTTTCCTCACTTGTTAGCAGCAAAGAATAGGGTGATGAGACGACAAACCACTTTCGCGTTGCATCACGCGTCTCATCCATGGAGTCATAATCGAGTCCTCATCTGGATGGTAAACGAAATAATCAAGTCCCTTATCCATTTCTATGACCTTTTTAATACTATATTGTATAATCATGTTCACATGGCCTATTGCAGCTTTGTTTTCTTAAGCAATTCAAGGTTTCAGTTCGTAAATCAGATTACATGGCGTTGCGATTGGGCTTCATCTCCGTGGGTATTCTTCATCTTTCTTGCTAATGCTTCTTACCATATTCTGTATTCAAATACTAACTAAAAACTGTTTGAAAATCACAGAATCACAAGCTGCCACCGTCCTATAACTTCCATAAGTATATGGTTCGAAGCATGGAAGACGAATTCTATCGCATCGTTGGTATCAGGTATGATTTGTAACATCATTTTCTTGTGAAATAAAATCTCAAATTAATCTATGTGGTTATGATATTTGCAGCTGGCCACTTTGGGGTTATGCTATACTGTGCATCTTCATCAATATACATGGTAATGAATTGATCTTATTAAATGTGTATAAGCTTTGGTTTCCTCGAATTCTAAATGTCGAATTTCATCTGATGATCAATGCAATGCAGGTCTCAACATTTACTTCTGGCTTTCATTTATTCCTGTCATTGTAAGCCTTTCCAAACTTTAATAGATTATTTCACCTTCTGCTGTTTTATGTTTCTTACTACTTAAGTGCATTGCAGCTTGTCATGTTGGTGGGGACGAAACTTCAGCATGTCGTCTCCATTTTAGCGCTTGAAATCGCGGAGCCAAGAGGCCCGTCTAATGGAACTGAAGTGAAGCCACGAGACGAGCTGTTTTGGTTTGGGAAACCTGAAATCTTGCTACGATTGATACAGTTTATATCGTTTCAGGTGATGTAAAAACTACAAAATTACGCGAAAATTATACTTCTTGTGTGAAGAATAACAACAAGTCAAGCCAACAAATGAAAGATGATTAGTTAGAGTAGTTAGAGTAGTTTTTTTTTTTTTAGTTATTCTTGACTTGTTGTTATTCTTCACATCTTGTTCGATTCTGAGTCTTCATTGGCCTAATCACTATGGCAGAATGCTTTCGAGATGGCGACCTTCATCTGGTCCTTGGTAAGAACTAAGAACAACACCTCTCCATATTCCGATTAGAACTTATTGATTAACTAGACGTATATGCAGTGGGGACTCGAGCAGCGTTCGTGCTTCATGAAAAATCACGCGATGATCAGCACGCGACTGATTTCAGGGTGATTTTTTTGCATAGATTGTAAAATGGAAACATTGATTTTTTTTTTCAGCTAATTAACACTACAAGAAAATTAACTTTTACTGACAGAAATTCTGTCATTATTGCTTCTCTATTTCCTGTCACTATAGACTTTTAGATATAGAAGCAATAATGAGAGGATTTTGTAACTAAATTTTTTTTCTCTTGTATTGTAAATTTTGTAACATAATGTTGTGACATGTTACATACAGGGTTCTTGTACAGTTCTGGTGCAGTTATAGCACTGTCCCTTTAAACGTAATCGTTACAACAGTAAGTAACTACTTTAACAACGTATCCACTTTGGTGTTTCATCTCGTGTTTTGGCCTCATCTGACATGTTCGTCTTGATTTCAGATGGGGTCTCGTTTCAAGAAAGCTCTGATTGCTGAAAG
This sequence comes from Galeopsis tetrahit, assembly GCA_963675135.1. Classification (NCBI taxonomy): domain Eukaryota; kingdom Viridiplantae; phylum Streptophyta; class Magnoliopsida; order Lamiales; family Lamiaceae; genus Galeopsis; species Galeopsis tetrahit. The sequence goes on from OY776121.1 coordinate 92,498,327, forward strand.
TGTGAGAGATTCACTGCATAGCTGGTGTAAGAGGGTGAAATTACGGTCAAAGGCAACGAATTCAGTCACCACAAGGTCAACATGTTCGCTCGAATCGATGATTGATGAGAGGGACGAGATCATCACCGTTGCATCAGGAACTCTGTCTCCATGTTCCTCAACAGGCTCCTTCAGCCATGTGGATGCAAATGAAGTAGATCAAGAATGTGGGCCTGAGACGGAGGGTGAGTATTCGTTCAGACACATGCAGCATTCGTCCGAAGCTCTAGACGACGTTGACGTTGTTGTTGAAGACAATGGGGTGGAGGAAGTGAAGGGTGAGAGTACTCTTCTAGAGCTGTTTCGGAAGTCATGAAAGTTGTAATTTTTTCAACACTAAGTCAGAGCTTCAGTTGAAAATTAAAGAAAGTCAAAATATGAGTTGAATGGTCAACTTTGTTTGGTCCCTTCTTAAATTCCCAGGTGAAATTTTGTGTTTCAAACATGACGTGTCATAAAAATGTTATTTCCTTCGCCCACCGTAAGTTTTCAATTACTTTTTGACACATAAATTAAAAAAAGTGATTAAATTATAAATATAGTACAAGTGATATAATTGAAGGAGATAATGAGATAGAGATAAAAAGTACTCCGTAATATATATAAAGTGAAGTGTAATAAAAAAAAAAAATCCCGTCAAAAAGAATAAAAAGTTAAAGGTATTTGCTAAAAAGGTATGAAATTTACGGATCAAAATGGGAAAATGCGAAACTTATAAGCGGACGAAGGAAGTACAACATTATGTAACAACCTACGTTTGCTTAATGCAAGTCAGAAAAATAATCGATCCATAGGGTAAATACAATTTTTTTGTTCCTTAAGTTGTACCAAATTTTTAGACTTTGAAATTAGTCGTTTGCTTAGTGCTAATCAGATAAATAATCCACATGGTAAATATAATTTTTTGTCATTTGAGTTGTACCAATTTTTTAGACTTTAAAATTAGTCATTTATGTTTATAAAACTAAATATTTTAGTCATTTTACAAATAAATGTAGTTTATTTTTTTGAGTTGGTCTGCTATGGACTCGAGTGCATGTTGTGCACCCTACTTTTTAGTTTAGTGACTTACATTTTTTGATAATGGTAACATGGACTAGGGTGAGTGTATACTAGATTTTACCAATTTTTTTATATGTTAAAGAGTTTTTTGAACTAATTGTTTTGCATTATTAAAATTATTATTACCGTAAAACATATCGTCAATGTTACATCTGATTACCTATAAAAAGATTTGAACACATAATTTTGTAAATATTGAAGACGGATTATAAAATCGAAAATTTTAGATGATAAAAACCGTATTTTCCCTAATTTATAAGAACAATAGAAAGAGGATAAATCGAATCAAACATATATAACATGGGATCTTAATTTGACACACAAAACTTCACCACATTTTTTTTATAATTTCTTTTCTTTTACATTTTTTGAATTTTGAATTTAAACACCCATCTATTCAAGAACACCAAGAGCATGAACAGAAAGTATCGAAAAACAATCCACAATAGATGGACGCTCGACCCATAATTTCTTTCCTTAATTAGTAAAACTAAGTTAACAATAAAAAATTACACATAAAAAAGTGATAAATTAACCATCGAGAGCTTCCTCCTGGTGGGTCTTAATGGTGACATCAGAAGTAGGAGTAGCAATACACGTCAAAACAAACCCCTGCGCAATCTGTTCATCATCCAGGAAACTCTGGTCCGACTGGTCGACACTTCCCGACACGACTATGCCGAGGCAGGACGAGCAGGCGCCCGCTCGGCACGAGTAGGGCAGATCCTGGCCCGCTTCTTCGGCCACGTCCAGAATGTAGTCGCTGTCGGGGCACTCCACAGTTGCCTCCCCCGACGGAGTGATTAGCTTCACTTTGTAGGCTGCCATGCACGTCACTCGGCCGCCTCGGGTACCGAATTTTAGCCCGAAGAGGGCGGCGGTGGGGGGAGAGCGGAGGGTGGCGGGGGAGGCGGCGAGGGGGAGGGTGAGCATGGTGCTTGAGAGGCTTGCCATTGATGGGAATTGGGAAGTTTGTGTGGTGTGGAAATTGTGGTGGGTATATAATGTGGCTTGCGCGTGTTATCCGCCACGTGGCTAAGTTTTGTGGGTTGTTTGTTATATCACTTTTTTTAGATAGATATCTTGCTCCGTTCTTTTCTTGTTTTTTGCTTCACTCAATGCCACACTACTTTCCAAATTGTATTTTACATCTTAAAATGGGGGAAGAGGCAACCCTTCTGAACAGAAGTGTCCTATGAGGGGAGTCGTTGGATCACACGAGTGTGGGTGGGTGTTCGTGTAAGACTCTCTTGTACGTCTAGTGTTGTACTCTTGTTCAATGCTTCAATAGTTCAAAATTATCGAAGCTTAGCTTCCATTGCGTAAACAAGTAGAATTCGATAGTTCAACTACAAAATTCGACGGGTCTAACAATGTATAAGGATTATTAAAATAGTGGGCATTTTTAGCAAAAGTGTGTGCCATTAAATTGACAACCTTCTTAACATAAATAACTGAAACATTAGCAAAAGATATCAACAAAAATCTGCGACAAGCAAAAACATAATCTCCAAAAGTCGAATTTTGATTTTTTTTAAATCTCAAACTAGAATCCTATCGAAGTTCTATTGATTTTTTTTTAATTTTCGGAACTTTATTTGACCGGTTGGTTTTGAATTATATATATAAAAAAAATAAGTAAATTGAACATCGATTTGTTCGTTAACTGCCAATTTCTATTTTAAAAATCTCTAATCAAAATCAAATCGCTCTATACAAGACTTTGGTTTGATTTTGTAACCGAAACCTCCGATTTCGTTTCTTTAGCATCTCTAAAATGACCTCTAAAGGACCTCTTGTAAAGCATAGACCCAACTTGATGGGAACGGCTCCACTATTGATTAGTTCGTATAAATTCTTCGTTATTCTCGTATAAATTCTTTGTTATCATAAAACCTATATACTTCTTGTAAGTGTTATCTCATAATCTCATAGTCAGTTGATATAGTCAGCTGATATGATCAGATAAGATAACTTAAGCCAAAATCAGATGAGTTAAAGGTTTCAATCAGCTGAGGAGGTGATACTTAGAGTTCAGCACAGTTGGTCAGATCAGCGCAATACATTAGCAGGGCATATCAGCAGAGTATTTCAACACAGTACTTAAGCACAGTAAGAAGTCTATCAGCAGAGTCAGCTTTTGATCACATAACATAAGAGTTGGGTATTAGAAGAGTAAGTAGTCTTCTGATTTTTATGGACAAGTCTTCTGATATGGAAGTTAGTTAGTTTAACTAATTGTATTACAGTTACAACTACTTGAGGACATAACTACAATTTCAGTTGGACAATAACAGAGCACATGAGTTGTTACAAGCGGTTGCAAACGGTTGCTAACTACTCAAACAGTTCCTAACAGCAGCAACTAACTTTGGTCTTTATATACTCTTGTATGTGTACATTGTAAAGGTTGAGATTTTGTTTTTTGGATGCAAGTACGATTGTAATCTCTGAGTTGTGTGAGTTCACGAGTGAAGTGAGAAAATATCATATTCTGAGTGAATGAGTGTGTAAACATTCTTGATCAATCAAATAAGTACTCGTCTGGTCCAATGGATGTAGATCACATTGATTGAACCACTTAAATCATTTGTGTGTTGTTTGTCTCGTTGCTTACTTTTTTAATTACTGTGTTAACAAATTATTTCTTATATCTACAAGTGTTCTACTTGATTGGAGACGTCTAATCGACTAGAATTCTTAACACTCTTTTTTTTTTTTTCATTAATAGATATGAATTTTACAACACTGATCGTTAACTACAGCGATCTAATTTACTTTCAAAGATAATTTCTGCTAAAAATCCATGTTGCTAACATAAATTGAATTGAATTAGTTGTGGAGTAGTTGAATGCATTCCAACCTTTTGAATTATATGTGAAATGCAAGTCAAATGCACTCCAACTTAAAATTACGTATATACTAGTTTCAAACACATGAATTGCATCAATGAATTTGGCATATAAATACAATAATAACTCACCAATTTGTTTAATTAGAATGTAATTAAGCTCACAAATGTGCAATACTCAATCTAAAAATAAAACGAGATTAATCAATGTTTATTTGCATACTGTATTAATCAAGATGCTGTTTCTCACTTCTCACATAAGAAAACAGACTCACAGAGAGAGTTAACATGAAAAGTACATGCCAAAATCAAAATATAAAATACATACCAAAACTCAAACATATAACAAAATCACAGTTTAAGCAATGTCTTCCTCCTTGTGAGTTTCAATGGTAACATCGGAAGTAGGATACGCCACACACGTCAGCACCCACCCATCCGCGATCTGTTCGTCGTCGAGAAAGCTGCCGTCGGCCTGGTCAACGCTTCCGGCGACTACCTTTCCGGCGCAGGAGGAGCACGACCCCGCGCGGCACGAGTACGGCAGATCAAAGCCCTCCTCCTCCGCCTGATCCACGATGTAAACGTCGTCAGGGCACGAGAAACTGATCTCTCCTCCGGGTGTGATTAGCTTCACATTGTACGACGCCATACACGTGACTCGGCCGCCGGCGGAGGAGGACTTGAGGCCGAATAGAGCCGCCTGGTTGGAGCGGAGGCTGGTGGCGGGTGCGAACGGCTTGCGGGGGAGCACGGCGGTGCTGAACATGGTGCTTGAGAGGCTCGCCATTGATGGTGAAGAGAGAGAAAGTGGTTAGTGTGAGAGAGAGAGAGAGAATGTGAGGAATGAATTGGGGGAAATGCAAGGGGAGCTTGTGGAAGTAGTGTGGTATGCGCGGGGTCTGATCCGCCACGTGGCGAACATCTGTGGTACGTTTTATCACTTTTGTTATCTCTTGGGTGTTGGATGTTTTTTTGCTTCGTTCACAATTTTTTGGCCTCCCATTTTCTTTCAATTTGTGCCCTTGTAGTTTCAAATCATCAGCCGTTCATCTTACCTGTGTTTGGTAGGGGTATTACTCTCTCCATCTCCGTGAAATACTCGAGATCTTTGGGTGTGAAGGTTAAAAAATATGATATAATTAGTAGATGTATTAGAGATGAGATATTAGAGATGATGTGATTGGAAGAGAGAAAAATATAAGAAAATGTAGAGAGAGTAGCTTCTAAAATGAGATAAGTACGGACTAGTTTTTATTAGAACTAACGAAAAAGAAAAGTTGGACGAATGAGGTAATAAATCTACTCTAATTTGGAAATAGATAGAGAAAAAGGAATGATTATTGATTATACTAGGAGAGATTATTAATTAAAATGAGATAATGATTAACTTATTTCAAATATGATCAGCTTATTAATTAAGGTAAAGTCTAGTATGCACTCGAGCGCATGTTGTGCACTCTAGTCCATATTGCACTTTTCAGTTTACTGACTTACACTTTTTGGTAAATGGTGTTGCACTTTTTTATTATTACTAAAAATATTATTATACAGTTTAATAATTGAAAAGTGCAACACCATTTACCAAAAAGTGTAAGTCAGTAAACTCTGAAAAGTGCAACACGGAATAGGGTGCACTCGAGTGCATAGCAGACCAACCCATTAATTAAAAGAATTTTGAACCAGTTGTCTCTTAATTGTTTTACACGAAAAATGACTACAATTAATGGGCCATAAATTTCGACCTACTACAAACTTTATGGGACAGAATTTTGGGTTTGACTATATGCACCTCCGTTTCGGAGAGATGCACTCCCCCTTTCAATATATTAATAAAATAATAGGGTAAAAAACCAGAAATACCCTTCATTAAACTACAGCATAATAGATGCACCCTCTCTACCAAACGCACCCCTACTGTCATTTATTTCTCCTTATCCCAAAATCACAACTTCCGACAACCATCACCATTTTTTTCGGTCACCAAGAACTAAAAAAAATTAAAAAAATTCAACAACAACAAAACGACCAAAAAAACGACCGCATTTCATCCATATACACTTAGAAAAACTTAGAAAACTAACAATTTTTTTAAACAAATTCGTCGAACCAGTGACGAACATATATACTCCCGTTGACAACAATTTATCGACGGGAGTTTATATGATCGACACTGGTTTAACGAAAAAAAAAATAATTTCTTTTTTAAAAAATTTCGACCTTTGTTGGTCGATCGTATACATTCTCGTCGATTTATCGACGAGAATGTATACGGTGGACCAACAAAGGTCGATCAAAAAATTAATTTTTTTTTTAAAATCGACACCTTAATGTCGACCATACGCATTCTCGTCGACAACATTTTGTCAACGAAAGTGTTCGTGGTCGACATTACAGTGTCGAAAAAAAAAAAATTCTGCATAAAAAATCGAGCCGGCCAAAAAAGAGAGAGGAAGTGGCGTGGGGTGGGCTGATGTACATACCTGAGGCGGCGGCGAGATCGGCCGAAGCAGCATGGGGTGGGCCGACGCCGTGAACGGCGGGGGTGAGGTGGGCCGGCGAAATTGAAGAAAAAAAAAAGAAGCGGCGGTGGCGGCCAAGGGAGGGGGCCGCGCCGGTGAAGAGAGGGAGAGAGAGGGAGGGGGCGGCCCGCGGCGGCTTCTTTTTTCTTTTTTTTGCAGACGGGGAAGGGAGTAGGGGGAGGGGGGTAAACCTGGGGTGAAGTGGGGTGGGTCGGCGTCGGACGGGAGGTGGAGAAGCTTCAGATTTTTTTTTTTTTTTTACAGAGGGGGAGGACGGGGCGGCCGACGGCCGCGGCGAGGCGCAGATGGGAGGGGGCGGCCGAAGGCCGCGGCGAGGCGGGGGGTGTGGTGGTCGTCGCCGGCGATTGGAAGGGGTGGGTTGGGGGAAATGGGGAGGAGGAAGATGAGGAAATGGGTTTTTTTCTTTTTTAAACGGAATGGAGGGGGCTGCCGCGGCGAGGGTGGGTGGGGTGGGCGTCGCCGTTGACGGGGGTGGGGTGGGTGTCGTCGGCGAATGGTGGGTGGTGGTGAGGAGGGGGTGGGTTGGAGGAAATGGGGAGGAAGAAGATGAAGGATGAAGAAGATGAAGGGTTGGGTGTGTGTGTAGTAATAGGGTTTTTATGAAGGAGGGTATTTATGACAATTTAGGGGGGTGTGTGCCAATTTGATGGGAGTGTATAAATCGGGGGAGTGCATCTCTCCGAAATGGAGGTGCATATAGTCATTCCGATTGGGCTTTCATTAATGGAGACGTAGACACAAGTGAAGTTGGCCCAACTTACGAATGGGCCCACGAAGAATAGTTGGGGCCGTAAAAAATCAAGCCCACGGAATATCCTTAAAGGCAACCCTCGTCCAAAAGCCCAATCGACTATTGGTGCTAATACGTACTGTACTAAATAAGTCTACAAAAGGATGTTCATTCTTTTATATGAAAACCAAAACATTACTTCATCATAAATTGACCTAGAATATTTTATCTACTTATTTTATTCATTTTTTATAAAACTTGTGTTAAAAAGTACTCCCTTCATTTCAGGTCACACATATTAAAAAAGTGTAATAATGAGTTAAGTTTTGAGAGATAATTTTATAAAATTTTATATATAAAATAAAAATATTAGTTGACTTTTGTATATGTATAAAGAAAAAATAATGACATTTGTGTAAAATTGAAGATATTACGAGAGTAGGGTGTAGTTGTTTCCATTTTAAATGTGTTAAAAGTTATTGTGAAATATAAAAAAAAAAAGAAAAGTGCAAAAATAATTGTGGTAGTAAATTCGTTTTTGTTAGTGCTGTTGTTTGGATTGGGCCTTGGCTTGAAAATTGGGCTTGGTACACCGCCTCAAATCGAGGGCCCACCTTGAATAGTAAATACTCCAATTGATTAGGGTAATCAATCAATCTTTCAGAGAATTTATGGATATCCATAACTCAATAATACTCACTACGTGTTCCTTCATTGCTTTTCTTCAAATCCTTCAATAACTCTGCTTTTTGTCTCTTTCCCACCGAAAAAATCATTCCAAATCCAGCACCCTTTTCAATCTCCAAACGTCATAAAACCCTAATTTAATCGCCAAATTTCGTATTCCCTTTTTGAATTCCCAGAATATTTAATCGTTTTCGTTTCACATTGGATCTGAGTGATCGATTTCCGTTTGGTTTTGGATTAGTGAAATCAAGCTTGAAACTAGTACAATCCAGCAATTGAATCTAATTGTGGAGCTACAATTTTCCGGATTGTGCTGAAATAAAGCTTTGTTTTGCGTTATTAGCAAAAAAATAAAAGAGAAAAATGGATAAGTACGAACTTGTGAAGGACATAGGCTCTGGAAATTTCGGTGTTGCTAGGCTAATGAGAAACAAGGAGACGAAAGAGCTCGTGGCTATGAAATACATTGAAAGAGGGCATAAGGTTTGCACATAGCATTGTTTTATGCGGATCATATATATATATATATATATATATATATATATATCGATTGCCATTTGTTATATTCGTTATAATTGGTAAACTTTCTTTTATTGGTATATAATTGGTTTGTTAAATTGATATTCGATTGAATTGTGGGGAAAATCTGATTTTGTCTGTTTTTGTAGATTGATGAGAATGTAGCACGTGAGATTATTAATCATAGATCACTTCGGCACCCTAATATTATCAGATTTAGAGAGGTGAACGTCCTGATTTTCTCGGAGTTTCTCTTAGAGTGAAGCTTTATGCTAACCTTGAGTTATGATTTTGGGATGATAGGTGGTTTTGACTCCAACTCATCTAGCCATTGTCATGGAGTATGCCGCAGGTGGAGAGCTCTTTGAGAGAATCTGCAATGCTGGTCGATTCAGTGAGGATGAGGTATTATACCCCTTGAATTGGATTATGCTGCAATTAAGAAACAAGAATTATTTTTACATCTTGAACTTGATGTTGGTCTTGGTTTCTACATCTTCAATTTGTTGATCTATGTTTCTTTTACTTCAGTTAAGGTACTTCTTTCAGCACCTCATGACCTGTTTTTCTTGTAATTCAGGCCAGGTACTTCTTTCAGCAGCTTATTTCTGGAGTCAACTACTGCCACGCCATGGTAAGAGAATACTGGTGTAAAATCCTGTGATATATGGATGTTTGAAGTTTTAATTTTGTGAATCCCATGGATAAACTTGGGCATTTAGTTGAATTATACTCTTCAATGCAGCAAATATGCCATCGGGATTTGAAGCTGGAGAACACCCTTCTGGATGGAAGCCCTGCTCCACGGCTGAAAATTTGTGACTTTGGTTACTCAAAGGTAATGATAAACGGTTGAAGTTTAGTAGATTTACTGGGCATAGGTAAAATAAGCCCTGCTCCATGGCTTAGAATCTGTCGGTGAAGTTTAGGATTACTAGCTATAGGTAGATCTTTTGTTTGTATGCTTCATTACACGTATGTTCACTGTGTTATTTAATGTGTTGTTTAGTCATCTCTGCTTCATTCAAGGCCCAAATCAACTGTTGGTACACCTGCTTATATAGCTCCAGAGGTTCTGTCTAGAAGAGAATATGACGGGAAAGTAAGCAAATACTTTATCTTGTTTTTTAATTTTTTTGGTTAATGTCGTCTGATTTTTTTACCGGACTGTTTTGACATTGCAAGATTTGTCATTTTTTTTTCTGTTCAGTTGGCTGATGTATGGTCATGTGGTGTGACACTTTATGTTATGCTGGTTGGAGCATATCCTTTTGAAGATCAAGAAGATCCAAAGAACTTCAGGAAAACCATCCAAGTATAATTCACATTGAATGTTTCGTGTCGCCTTTGTTTCCTCCGATTTGTTCCTAATACAGTAAATACTCTTTGTAGAGGATAATGGCTGTTCAGTACAAGATCCCTGACTATGTCCATGTATCCCAAGATTGCAGGCACCTTCTTTCTCGTATTTTTGTTGCCACTGCCGCTAGGGTTAGTGTTCTTTCTATAGTCCATATTTTCTTGGTATTTGAATTCATTTGTACTGTTTTACAAATTATTATAATATGTGGTGCAGAGAATTTCAATCAAAGAGATCAAGTCACACCCATGGTTTCTGAAGAATCTGCCAAGGGAATTAACAGATCCAGCTCAAGCTCTGTATTACCGTAAGGAGAACCCTACGTTTTCCCTTCAATCCGTGGAGGATATCATGAAAATTGTGGAAGAAGCTAAATCCCCTCCTCTAGCATCCCGTACAGTCTCAGGCTTCGGGTGGGGAGGAGAAGAGGATGAGAAGGAGGAAGATGTAGAAGAGGAGGAAGACGAAGATGAATATGAGAAGCAAGTGAAGGCGGCTCATGCAAGCGGTGAAGTGCGTCTCAGCTGAGGCATCTGCCCTCCTGCTTGTGTGCCCTCTGTAAATCAGTATTGCTCTAAGGGTAGTAGTAGTATTTGATTGCATAAAGAGCTTTCTTTCGTACAATTATGGTGTGTTAAAAAATTTGCACTTTTGGTCTTTAATTATAGTAATTTGCATTTTGCTTGTGTGCTTCAATAATCTGTAAAAATCTGCTTCTCAGTGTTGCACTCAGGTTTGTTATTTGAAATAGAAAAAGAAAAAACTGGTCTTGTTCATTGTGAATATCTATTTGTAGGGCTGTAAATGAGTCAGCCAAACGCGATGTAGTTCAAGCTTGTTTGATAATTAAACGAGCCGAGTTCGAACGAGCTTTATTCGAGCCGAACACGAGTCGAGTTCGAGTAGTTTAACATTTTACACTAAATTTATCTTTTTTACTTGTCAAGCCGAACTTTAGACCGGACTGAACATAAATATATGTTCAAGCTTGTTTAATATTTATGTTAAACCTAGCTCAAACAAGCTTTTAAAGATGAGTATCCAATTGTTTCGTTTAATTTTCAGCACATTTGCTCTGTCCAAACTTTGTAAGTAAATTTTTTTTTAGTCCGATGCACACTTTAATCAAAGAAGGGATACTTGTTCATTTATTCAAAGCCAGCATAATCTTCCAACAGAAGAGTACAATTATGTGCCCATATATACAACCTAACAGCATTCGAGATCATTTTATACAGCCACTAAATCATCATCCAATTACAACCCTAAATATTCACAAGACAAATGTGCTATATAACACACAGGCGTTTCACTCCCTTGTCAAATTAGCATACCAAGGCCCGTGAACAGTTACAGACACTTTGGCCATAACCACCAACACCGATGCAGCTCGAACAACCTCATCCACGAGCACCGACGCCCCCACTTTCTGCAACGCCATTTCCGCCAATTCTCTCCCTGTTTTTCCAGTTCCTCCAAGCACAACTCCTCTCATGCCCAAATACACTGCCCGAGAAACCCTGCTGAAAACGACATCCCCTTCTTGCAGACTTTTGCTCAGCATCCTCCCCATAATTTGCTTCATATTGACTAATTTACTACTGTCTTCATCTATGGCACTAACGAGTATTCCAACTATATCTTCGATACCAGCATCTGCGCTGGAATCCAGACACTCAGAAAGACGTTTAACATTGCTCGAAAGTATGCTGTCCATTTGTGCCTGATTGATGACTATTTGCTGACTCAAAAGAGTCTGTCTCAAGATTAACAGGCTGCAATTTAAGACAGTCAATAATTAGGTACATGCTGAAAGGAAGACATAGATTGAATAAACAAATATGTGTATCAAAATTCAAACCTACCTTGTTGCTATCACGATAATTTTCTGAACTTGGGACTGCACACTTCTTAGCCTGGAGAAGTTAAGGTTCATAGTTTCCGGAAGCTCACTTTCTGCAAAACCGGTTATCCTGCTCACCAACTTCAACAATCCTAACCTCACTGACAGATCAATCGCCTCCCCTTTGCATTCTAAATGAGGATCGCTGGTCTCTGCAGTGAAAGCAAAATTTGTTAACAGTAATCTCAGGTATTGGCTAGAAACAATCCAAGCAGAGATAATAGACTCACCAATAAAATTGGTGATATTCGAGGTTGAAGGTGTATCGGCCTGATTTCCTCCCATTTTGACCAACGATCTTCCTCCAGTTCGGAGAGTTGTGGAAGGAAGAAAGCTTGGTGACGATTCAGAGAGTGAATTTTTGTGCTCGTTCCATTCCTCATCTTTGCCTTGTCGTGCAGACAAAATCCATGTAGCAGTCAAGGGCAAAGCAATCCTAGCATTGGAAGGATGCCCATAACGACTGGTGAAAGCTCTTCCAAGATAGTATAAAGCCTCAGATCCCTTCAAGTACGGTTCCAACATTCTGATATGTGCTTTGCTGATCTCTTGCTTGAGCTCCTGGGGAAAAGTAAACTTTTACTCAACACAAGAGCATAATAAAAGCAGTGAGCACATGGAAAATGACAACTGAAGCAGAATCAAGACCTTACCTTTATCTGTTCTAGAACAAACCGCACGCCCTTAATTAAGGCAATGACATGTGAATTTTCTGAACTGTCACTGCTCCAGCACGCTTCAGCCAGATCTTTCATAAATTGCTGGTGTTTCATATTCAACTCATTCTCATATGCCGGGGCAGAGAGCTTTCGCAAAGTGGTCAATGCATAGTCTAGGATCTTCCCAAGATACTCCACATCTAATTTTCCTGAACTCAGCACCTAATCATTAAAACCAAACTAAAATACATCAATTTTTCTGAATCCCACTAGAATTTGGATATCAAGTAGAAGAAAGCAAAGAAGAATTTGGACATAAACTAATTTAATATATTTGTAACCTGAGTGAGAAATTCCAGGTCTACAGCTTCAAGAATTTCTTGTCTCCAGGTAGGAGGGGCCATTGCACAAATCTCATCCCTAACCTCCCTCATCAATTCCACAACACGGGTATAATTAGGTTCTTCCTGTCTCACAGATTCAATGACGCCATCCCAGAAGGCTTTTTCCATCGTCTCTTTTATCTTCCCCTGTGAGCGCAATATATTAAAAAAAGTTGCAAAATATAGGTTGCATAATCAGTACCTAATAAACACAACATAAAAGAGCATGATTCAAAGTCACAAACCATGGCATCACTTTGAAATTCACCAGCTTCCCTGGAGGTATCACCAAAAGCAAGGTGCTCCCCATGAACATATTCATTGACAATCCTTGCATTGCCCATGTCCAAGCTCCCTTTAGAAGATGGCAGGATTCTATTGTTTAACACAGAGGAGCTAACTTCCTTTGCATCATTTTCATCTCTAAACAAAGACCGCACTACAGAGCTTTGCTTAGGAGAAGCCACAGTCAAGGAATGCCCTTTATCAGTGTTACCTTGAGAAGAAGAGGGAGCTGGGCTTGGGGGTAAGAACAGTGGCGTCAGTGGAGTAATTGGGCTCCCATTCTCCCTTGCTTCAAAAAATTTCATTCGTGTGCCAGAAAGTGCATTTTCCATGTGCTCAATACCAGCATCTCCACTCAGATGTTGCACCTTCTCTCTCAATAGTTTTTGATCTTCAGATACCTAGATGACACAATTAAGTCATATCAGCATTAAGTGAAACACTTAATAAAATCACATGAGTATTCAGCAAGAAGCAGGAATCAAATGAGAAAGCTAGGAGCAGACCTGTTTCTGGATAGCTTTCATATCATATGAGAGAGGAGCACTATCCCCTTCAGGGGTCATCCTGCAAGTTTGAAGCATAGAAAGTTCGAGACGACACGCAGCTCTGACCAGATCCTCCTCGAGTGATCTGGCATCCTTGGCCTTCCACACCACAAAACTATTCAAAAACGAGCACCAGGCAGAATCAAATGCTGCAAGCTGCAATCTGAAGGTTTGGCGTTTCAATGTTACATAATCAGATCTTTTATCAGGAACCTGCAATGGCCCGTTTAGCAGTATCTTAATCAGCAAATCAAACTCCTCCACAAATTTCTCAGCAGATTTTACTAAAGCCGTCTCACGCTCTCCTTGACCACTGATAACAGCGTCTGGATGCCCCAGTATCATGTAAGCACAGAGTACAATTCTCACTTGGTACCTTGACAAGTGTGGAGTTTTGGAGTTCTGTCTGGTGGATGGAATATCTTTTTTCTCCCTGCTGGCAACAGATTTCCTTTGTGGTTGCTTCCTTTTCGGAGTGACTACTCGCTTGAGCAGGTGATCAATGTTATCCCAACCAGAAGGGTTAGGAGTGCTTCGAGATAACACATAGCGAGTTTCGAGACGATCAAGCAAAGCCTTGGCCGTATGAAGAGTATCAGTTGACTGAATACGATATGCAAACTGCTCGAAAGGCATCGACTTCACTGATGCCTCATTAATATACAGTTCATTATAAGCTTTAGCAAGATAAGCAGTTGATTGTCTCGAATTCATGAACCTTCTCCAGCATCTGCGGAATTATTGAGACAAGAATGAGATTGGATTGCAGGACAATTTCTTGGTTCTAAAGAAATTTACTGAGACGACATAAATCCAAGTACCTTGCTAATTTTCTTGCAAGAATGTCACCCTGCTCATGCATGGCGTCCCAGTTATTGTCACCAGAATCGTAGTGTCTTCCTCTCTGCTTTAAATATTCTGCTCTCTTTCTCCTCGCCTATTCATAGGACAATCTCAAATGTTTAATAAACAAGAAGCCCATAAAAACCATAAAATATATTATGTCCACCAACCCAATTATATTATACCTTTTGCAGTTTGTCTTCTATCTTGTTTTTCATTTCACTTCTTTCAATCTCTCGCTGTTGATACACAGCGTTGGCCGCCTTTTGGACCTGTAAGACTCTAGCACGTGCCCGCCTCTTCTCTGCTTCGAGCAAGCTTGATCGTTTTCTTTCAGCAGCTGCACGCTTTTGACTTATTGCAGCCTGGACTCGTTCCTTATACTTGGTCTCCCGAGTCATTCGCCACATTAATGACTGAGACGTCCTCTCCTTCAGAGTGGCCCTCCTTTGCCGATTAGCCCGAAGGATAAGCAGTCTATTGGCCTCTGCTTGTTGAACTCGCTTTTCAACCTTTGTACCTAGCTCAGCAAGTTCCTTCTTATAGCGCATTTCTGCTTCGGTTTTAGCAGCTTGCCGCAACTCATCAAGCTTAGCCAGGCGCATTTGAGCATTTGCTAGGATGCTCATTCTACGAATAGGCACAGAAAAGCAAATTTATCAAACCACTGAAATATGCACATTTCACAGCCACAATGATTTAGAGCAGGGGTAAAAAAAAAAAAAAAGCGAAGTTTTTCAAAATCTGAGTTAGTACCTCTTTTCTTCAGCAGCTAGGAGTTTAGCCTCGAGACGCTGTCCAGGATCATCTTCAGTAGATGAAGATCGTGAAGGGCTTCGAACCTTTGGCCTAGCCTTGCTTGATAAATTCTCATAGAACTTCTGCAGTTATTATCATATCGACCCATCTCAGATATTGGTATAACAGTAATCAGATAACTGAAAAGTAAACTACTGTTACCCAACATAAAGCACCGGAAAGGAAAAGGAGAAGAAGACAAAAATGGTTCGACGTGTTATGTGTGTGTTCGTGCCTTTTACTTTCTTATCTTTCATCTTTCTTTTTATTCGTGGTTTTTAATTTGAACGTTCTTGTTACCCAACTTTTACCTAACGCAAGAAGAAAAAAACAACCCTTCATGAGCAAGGGTAGCACAACAGAAAATTACCTACTCCTCCAAAAACAATTAAAAGGAATTTACTACATGAGTCGTGGATGATGATAATCAGTATTCAAACAAGAAATCTTCATGATCAAATTTAAAGAAATTCATCTCAAGACAGAAAGATAATCGATAAACAATACCTGACGTCGAAGATCAGCCTCACGAAGTTTGGCTTCGATTTCTTCAACAGTGGAAGGCGGCGGCGTCTTCGGCTCGGAAAGCCTCCTTCGCAGCCACGTCGGTAAAGTCGGCGGCGAACACGACAATACTCCGTCGCTCGCCGGAAACTCCATGGCAATTCCAGCCGCCGGATTCCTCCTCTCCGGAGACTCCATCGCCAGCAATCAGTAATTAAATCCACAGAACCCAAAACCCAACTCGATCAATTCAGTAATCACAAACAAAAACCACTGACAGTCCGAAATCTCCAACCGCAACCGATGATACAGCGATTGTTAAATCAATTATCAATTAATACTCAATATTCCAAGGCTCGCGTGCGTACGATCAAGAACGTAAATGCGTTTTCTAGAGAGAGAGAGAGAGAAGCGGTGTTAGAGAGAGAAAGAGGGGGAATGTTCAAGAAAAGTAACGACGATTGAAATGAGATGTTATTTTGTTGTGTGTTGGGGGAAGCTTTATGGCTTTTGTATTGAAATCGTGTTTATACAGTAAAGAAGCGTGTTTTGGATGCGTCAAGAAACGCGAGTAGTGTGATTGCAAAGGCTGCCACGTCATCTCAACGGTACAAGTCATTTAATTGTTTGAAGCTTAATTAAAGTAGCACGTTTTATTTTTGACCAATTTCATGCTTAAACAATCTAATCTAATTAATGAGATTAATGCAGAATCAGATTTTTTTAAACAAAAGGAGATATTCAAAATAAAATAAAGTTCCTCTAATTGCTATACTGTCAATATTTTGACCAGGATTTGATTTATTTATGCCGAATTATAAAATCCCGTCAAAAAGGGTCCTAATTAGAAAATGCAATAACTTATTTTAAGTAATTGATGATTAATAATTTTATCCAAATAATAATACATTCATACAATACTTAAGATCGTACAAAATAGATATTCTTGTGTGAAGACAATTTCATACATTATGAAATTGTGATTCCTTCATTTATTTGAAACCTCATCAACTCGTGATATATTTATTTTTTTTTTCGTTTGAAAATGATTCATTTACTTTTTACATATTGAATAAAAAATAATATTATATCTCACCTTTCAAGTTAGACCTGTTAAGCAAGATGCATTGTGGTTTTCTCTACTGTGTGCACACATTGAAGTATGTTCTGGAACGGAAAGAGAAAAAATTATCTAACGAGATTTCTCTCGTAAAGCTAAAGACACCCTAAGACAATGTCAAATGGGTAGAGGACATGGTCAATGATACCTAGATGGATTTGGGTGGGGATAGTGGCGTCCATTCAATATCAGTTTTGAAAGGGTTCGCTTATGCAAGAGGAGTGGTTTGTTGATGTAGACTTGTAGAGGGATAAAAAAAAATGTAAAGAGAGTGTAGGAAAGAGATATAAAAGGAAAATAATAGAAAAAAAAAAGTAAATTTTATATAAAAGGAAAGTGAATAATTTTCTGTGAACATCCAAATAGATAAAATGAGTAATATCTATAGATATATATAGCTCATGAGATTATCCCATACATATTCTTATGAGTAAAAAGGGTTTATAATTACTTATTACAACTTTAAAAAAGTTAAAAAAGATAGTTTCATCGAAATCAACTCAATTTTTTATGTTTATCTAGTCTGATTAATTTATTCAACGCCACTTTTGGTGGAAGTGATGTATGGTATCTTTCTTTAAGCACTAGGAGTTATCATTATAATTATGGCTAAACAAAAGGGAAGTTTCATGTGCCAAATAATGATATTGTTGTCTTTCTTTTCCGAATGGATTTAATTCAATCGTAAATTATGATAAAGGAGAATATATTTATTATTTTTAAATGGAAGCACTTAAGCATAGTATTAATATAGAGATTCTTTTGTTACAAAAAAGTTATCAAAGAAAGTCAAATGCATATATCCTTTTCTTGCTAATATTCCAATCATCCATAATAGTTTGCAATAAAAATTAAGGGCACAATTGTAAATTCAAATCCTCGCAATTTGCACAACTACTCTACACCTATTGGAAGCGGCGGATCCTTTTCACGCAATTGTTGTACATTTGTCTTGTTTATTCGATTCATAATTATATACACCTCAAAAATATAAAAAAATATTACAATATTTATTGAAATTATTAGTTTTATTTTTACATTCAATTCAATTTATTCATAAAATTTTATAAAATAATCTCTAGAATTTTAATGTAACAATTGTGTACCAAAAGAAATAATTAGGCGGTACACACCGTTGTTGAAAGTTACATTTTGTATGAGATCACTTGTGTTACTTTTAGTGTTTTAATTTATGTTTTACTATCTAATTTATAAATATTACATTATGTTAAATAATAAAAGTTACATGGATTAAAAATATAAAGTGATACTTGAATGTAGTTGATTGTAAGTGCTTCAATGAATTTGATTAAATGTTAAGGTAAAAATATAAATTAAAAAAAATTGAATATTAAAATCTTACATGAATTTTTTTTATCAAAATACAATAAAAGTGAGGGCTAGTCTTGGATGAGGCCGTCTCACAGAATGAGATCCGTGAGACGGCTTTTATATAAAAAAAAGTGATAATGTTTTAGCAAAAAAGTGATAATGTTTGAGCAAAAAAGTGATAGTGTTTAAGTAAAAAGTGATAGTCACTTTTGTTAAAAATGTTATCACTTTTTACTTAAACATTATCATTTTTTTTTACAAACCAAAATCTGGGAAAAAATATGGGTTATCCTACCCAAAATTTTGAAATATAGGTTAAAAGGATCCGTGAGACGGTCTCAAACAAGTTTTTGCCTAAAAGTGAAATGACCAATGATACACAAAAACGTGGAACAGATGAATTGATCGGACCTTTTTTTCATCCTTTGACGCGCCTACTTACTGGTGGAGTAGGTAGTCCGTTCCGCAGGAGAAAATAGCCCCTTGTGGGTTTGGTCTGGCGCGGCGTGATAGTTAGCAGCTACCACGACAAGGACCCAAAACTTGACCACGTGTTCACATTGGCGGAAACCATGCAATTAAATTATTTTATATTTTAAAAGTGTGAAAATTATTGTAAAACGTTTAAAAAAAATGTAAGGTGTAAAAAGTAATTGCGGGACGATCAACTGTAAAATTTCTTCATGGTAGGTAAAAGGTTTTAGTGGGCATTTACGGCCCAACATATTGGAAGAAATTTAGAAGTGAGGTCGAAGAAAAAATACTAAAACATGAATAATTATTTGAATTCGAGCCAATATTAGGTGATAATTAGCCTACAATAAATATTTAGTTATTTATATAGTACATGATAGGATGGTACAAAGTCAATTTAAACTTTTGTACAAATTTTAAAATTAAAGGATATATAATTATTATTTTTAATATATACATTACCCATACTTCCTCTAATTTACAACATGTATTCATTGTGTGGGCTAAAGTCACCTTCTGAGTTATTTATAAACTCTACAATTCTCTCACAATTTTTACTTTTGAGAATGATTTTAAGTTATTTATAGAGTTTGCAAACACTCCCTCAATGTTACAAGTATACATTTATCTCTCATTCTCTGGTTATTTACGATTCCTCACTTTTATCTTTCATCTACACATTTTCTTTTCTCACTTTTCATCATCTCCTTCAATTAAATATATGCTTTTGTTCAGTGGTGAAT
The DNA here is from genome assembly GCA_963675135.1 of Galeopsis tetrahit. Taxonomy (NCBI): domain Eukaryota; kingdom Viridiplantae; phylum Streptophyta; class Magnoliopsida; order Lamiales; family Lamiaceae; genus Galeopsis; species Galeopsis tetrahit. The sequence goes on from OY776121.1 coordinate 92,517,710, forward strand.
TCAGAATTTTAGATTTTGGGATATAAAATATTATAGATAATATATTACTATTACACACTTAAAGTCATACAACTCGATGCAAATAAAATTTAAAAAAATATACATAACATGCAAATCAAACTATAAATACAAATGAGTTCGTAATTAAAGTCGTCATTTTTATGTGATATGTGTCATCATCATTGAAATTTTGTAAAAACGCATCATTTTCAATAAAAGTAATAAAAAAACATTATATATTGATCATTCACGCCTTTTCATAATTTATTTTTAACATAGATCACTCCAAATAATATAATTGATAGTTAGTAATAAAATTACAACTATTGTAATTACTATAAATAAATTCACCATCGAAACAACAATCCATTAACAATTTTATCACAATTAATTAATTTAACATATATGTAGCAATAATAATATATATAAACTCTAATTTTTAATTAATATTGAACTAGAAAACATGGTATATTAGTAGGAAAATCTCAATTTTGAATACCCTCTCCCTCCCCTTCTCCTCCACATGTATTTATGATATTTTTATTTCAACTTTTTGTGTGTTTTTCTTCCCCATAAATATTGACTATGATTGACGTACACGTACATATCTTTGAGATATATTATTTGTAACATTATTTACCAGGGAAATTCCATAAACATAAAATTAGAACCACTATTCCAAGATTAAAACGTTGATAGCCAAAGAAAAGGTGATAAGAAAGTTGGAGTATTCATGTGGTGAAATATAATTCTGCACATCTCTGTTATTGCATTTAATCATTTAATTATTGTGGCCCATCAAACAATTGCTGCCAAATTTGGGGTCTCTTTCAATTTATTTTTTCAACATTTATTTTAAACTACTCTGTATTATTATATGATGTTATTATTAATATATATGTAATACGTGTGTGTATATTTTGCAGTTAAACCCACAATTGATGGATAAGGATATGTACCTGCTTAACTTGTAGAATATTCATCTAAGTATAATATTCTCTAAACTATACACAAACCGAATAATGCAGCAGATGACACGTTGTAACTTGTAGGATATTTTATTTTATTTTTGAAACAAAATTGATTTATTTTTCCTTTTTAAATCTAGTCATTTCACTTGGCTTAAGAATGAATTTGACTAATCTTGAAATTAAAAAGGGTGGGTTTTGCCTTAGAAAAAGGGTTCGTATTAAGGTATCCCACATCGGATAGAGAGATGGTCTTGGGTGGGCTTATAAGCCTGGACAAATCCTCTCACCTGTGGAACCACGTGTCGACCTGGTCCCCGTCTCACGTGAGGGAGGGTATTAAGGTATCCCACATCGGATAGAGAGATGGTCTTGGGTGGGCTTATAAGCCTGAACAAATCCTCTCACCTATGGAACCACGTGTCGACCTGGCCCACATCGGATAGAGAGATGGTCTTGGGTGGGGCCAGGTTCCATATCGGATAGAGAGATGGTTTTGGGTCAGTTCGATTATCATGTTCTACTTTTAACATCAATTATTTTTTAATATAACATAAATTAATCATTGATATTTTAAAATAAAATGTGGAAAACGGAAATTGAAAAAGACGATTTCATTCGAAAGAGAAGGATGGGTTTTATTTAAGGGGTGTTTGTTTTGGGGACTTACACGTATCATGTTCTACTTTTAACATCAATTATTTTTTAATATAACATAAATTAATTATTGATATGGTAAAATAAAATGTGGAAAGCAAAAATTGAAAAGGACAGTTTCATTCGAAAGAAAATGATGGGTTTTATTTAAGGGGTGTTTGTTTTGGGACTTACATGTTCGGATGGAGGACAGACGGTTTCATTCGAAAGAGAATGATGTGTTTTATTTAAGGGGTGTTTGTTCTGGGACTCACCCGTTTGGTAACGTCCCACGTCCTAGTTCTACTTCGGGATTTCACATCCGGATTTCTCCATCCAACTACATTCACCCCTAAAAATATCTATACATTCTACTATTACATCCCATCCAACTACTCTTGCACAATTTGATTTGACGTAAAGTTACATCTTATCCTACTCAAAATTCCAAAACAAACACACACAATTACTATTCATTAGAATTTTAGCATCTAAAATTTCTCCATCCAAGATTTTCCCCCTACTACGTAATCCCAAAACAAACATCCCATTAGTGTTTGGTAATTGCGTGAAGGCTTTTTGTTACAGAAAAAAGGGAAAGGAGGTGTTGATTGAGTAGCCAGCAAAACGGTTTGGGCCAAAGTTATCCCCTAAAAAAGGAAGAGTTGGGCCCAACTCAAATAATTAGTATACTCCATGTCCAATTAAAAATAAAAATAAAAATTATAGGCACTATTTTTAGTGTATATTGACAATTTAGGTAGAAAGTGCATAAATTAGAGTGAAAATAAAGTAAAATTGAACAACTTAGGACTTAGGAGTGAGAATAGTAAAAATGAACACCATAAATAATTGAGTTTGAGTTTTTTTTTTTGGAGGTAAATGTGAATTTCATAATATATGTTGAATTTTTCGATTGAAATTTTAAGTCACCCCATCAATCAAATCAAAAGCAAAAATTGCCAACAATCAAGAAAAGAATATTTCAAATAAAATACTTTTTTTAAATCATCCATCACATTTATAGCTTATTAATGTTTATATGGTTTACACGTAACGTATGTAGAGCTTTTGACGTATACACAACTCTCATATCTCTTTATGCACACTTAAAACTCTGGAGAAGTGGAAATGGATCAACTAAAAATAGAAGTAATAAATTAATGGGTTATAAAAATTTTGGACGGAATTTGCATTTTTTTCTCTCGAATTTCATTGTTAGGTTTATAAATAAATCTACTCAGAATAATGCTTTCATATAATATATTTCTTCCGTTTCATAAAGTTTATTGTATTTGATCTTTATATTAATGATTCATTTCTTTCACTTTCTTTCAAAAGGTAAGAATGTTATATAAAGAAAAAATCAAAAGAAGAGAGAAAAATTAATAAAGGATAATGTTCTTTAATTTTATATAAAATGACAAATATGATAAATTTTATGAAATAAGAGAGTACATAACAATGATAGTAGAAATGGATAATCGTACCACTCAAAAAAAGTCATGTAATATTTATATTCGTAAAAGTTTTGTGAGTATAAAAAATAAAAAAAGGTACATGGGAGACTCAATTTGTATGTTATTTTTTTCAACGAAACGAAATACAAAGAGGTGTATTTGCTCTGATTTACCGTCCAAGTACGTCAATGTAATTAGTCAATGATTATGATCGCATTCTTCTATATAATTGAGACCGATTTACCGTCTAAGTTCATCCACGTGATTGGGGCGTGTAGGCTCTCGTCAAATCCCATGAAATCCATACCAAAATTTGAACTGAGTGTTGTGTTAGACGACCTCATGCGTGGGACGATTCCGTACGAAAGTTCATTTTGCTTTCTTCTTTATTTTGATTAAACAATGTGATCAAATATTAAATGTAGTATTGAGAGGAAGATTTTTTTTTTTAAGTCTCGAGTATCGGACCGACTAATTTTGGGGGACCAATCCCACCGTCCATTTGCGGGTTATGTTTAAAGTCAGAGGAAGAAAAAATTAGATGTAATTCAAGTGATCTGATTGATATGGAATGTCCAAAAAAAAATGTGTAAAATGTTATACCTCAATTTTTTTTAATAGTTCTCGGAATTCAAAGTGTGGACTATTTGGCAAGAATACCTTCAAATTTAGTAAGACTTTAAATAGATTAAAGAATATACCAATTCAAATATCATCTTCTACTAGAAGAATAATTAATTTTTCCCATATTCCACTTACTCCCTCCCTCCTTTCATAAAGTTTGTCGCATTTCTCATTTTATATAAAATTAAGAAATATATTTTTTTGATAAATTTACCCCTCGTTATTTTCTCCCCCTTTCTTCTCCTTTTCCTTTTCCACCTTCCTTTTCCACCATTTCTTTGACCTTTCCAAAAAAAATCGTAATTAATATATTTCCAAAAAAGTAGGGGCAATTTAGGGAAATCATTGATAAAATTAGAAAAAGCGACAAACTTTTTGAAACAAATTTAAAGTCCAAATGCGACAAACTTTTTGCATCAGAGAAAGTATATTTTATTGAAGTTTTAACACCTATCCCTAATATTACGTAATATTACATAATGTTGATTATTTTTTAATATGACCCATATCAAATATTCATAAAGTTAAATAAAATGTAAAATATGAAATGCATCTCAAACGAAAATGAGGATTTTTAATATATTTTTTTTAAATATAAAATGGAGATGTTTCCTAGAATGCCTAAAACACATAAAGGATATTTGGGCTTAAATCATAGTGGACTTTGGGCCTTTTGAAGCCCATTACTTGTAGGTGAGGCCGAGATTAGACGTGATTCTAAAAATATGTTATTTGATTTTTTTAATTATTTTTAAAATACAAATGAGATTTTAAAAAAAAATTAACTACTCTATCTTTATTCTTCACACTCATCACAAATATTTTCCATAAACAAATGTGCTGTTAAAAATTAATCCCTCCGTTTTTTTAATAAGATGTTTTAGAGTAATTGACTATAATTAAAAAAAAAAAATATTTTGACAAATATAGATACACTTTGTATTTATAAATACATCTCTTATAAACACTTTGAAATTATAATTTCGTAATTCATTGTTTCTCTATATGGTCCTTTAGATAATAAAAGAGATTTCTAATTACATTAATGTCATTCTATAACACACATTTAGAAATTATGATTGTTTCCAAAGTTAAAGGGAGGACATAATTGAAATAAATCGAGTAAAAATTCTAAAACATCATACATTATGTACGAGAGACAATAAAAAACGGAGTATTAAAAATTATTTATACCAAAATTAGCTTGTTTATAAATATTAGCTACATTCTTGATCAAATTCTTTATTCAATAAATTTTTTGACAACTTATTCAATAAATTTTCTGTACTAAAATTAGTTACTTTAGTTATAATTAATGAAAGATATTACGTACATAAATTTATAACCTTACATATATATTTTGACATATTGAATTGTACAGTGCAATTAAGATACAGTTTTAATATGAGTCTATTATTACAAATTAAAAAATAATTTAAACAATTGAAAATATAGTAAATAAAACATTGATTACACTATTTGAAAATTAAATAAAACGTGCTAAAAGAATGTGAATAAAAAAATTATACTCCTATTCAGCAGCAAAGTCCATCATAATAATAAATGTAATAAATTAAATAAAAAAAAGTACAGCGGAATCGAACTGTCTCTTTAACAGACTTCATTGAGACTATAATATCACCGGAAGAAACCCCTTCATCCACAAACGTGTCTACATTCATCCCCCCATTTCGTCAAAACCACGCTTATTCTGTTTCAGGATTTCTTTTCACTATAATTTCCAAATTTCATTATCATTCACGATTGCTTTTCACTATTCCTGATTGTTAATTCATCCACACATTCATTTTTCCCGATTGTTTTCCTTATGGAAGTTGTTTCATCGCTCTTCGCCGTCGCCACAACTACTGCCGCCGTTTTCTGCTCAAGCCGCTGATGTTCGTGTAGGTGTCGTCTGTGTTGAGATTTTTAGGGTTTGTTTACTGTCTATTTTATTTTTGAAGGTTAATTATCAGTTTGAAGTCTGTAATTTGGGAGTTTTTAGGTTTTGATTATGGATTTGACACAGTCGAATAAGGGTCTTTCATTAGGGTTTCTATCTCACGTTTCTGCGCCGGCGAAGAAAAGCCCTAGCCCGAAAATCGCGGATAATTCGATTTCTTTTCAAATCGAGTCGCGGTCTCGGGACCCTTCGCATCCTTTGCCCTCTATTCCTCTTCAATTGATGGACCAGCAAAAGGAGAATTACCATCATTACTATCATTCTGGAAACAATTCGAATGAAATTGAGGATGGTGAGGAGGATGAGGTGAAAACGGAGGAGTTTCGGCTTTTGGGGCACCCGATGACTTTGAAGCGGAAGCGCGAGTCCGACTCGGGATCAACGTCAACGTCGCCGTCTTCCTCTTCAAGGGGAGTTAGGGTTTCGTCTAATGACATGGAATCGCGGAGGAACGCGGTTAGGGCGTGGGGAAACCAGAGCCTGCGAGATGCTGATCCCGATGTTTATGGTATGATGGAGAAAGAAAAACATAGGCAGTATAAAGGGATTGAATTGATTGCCTCTGAGAATTTTGTGTGTAAAGCTGTAATGGATGCGTTGGGTAGCCACCTAACGAATAAGTACTCTGAAGGGATGCCTGGTGCGCGATACTATGGTGGGAATCAGTACATTGATGAGATTGAAGAACTATGTTGCAGTCGTGCTTTGGCTGCTTTTGGACTTGATTCTGAAAGTTGGGGTGTCAATGTACAGCCGTATTCATGTACATCTGCTAACTTTGCAGTGTATACCGGGCTTTTGTTACCAGGTGATAGGATAATGGGGTTGGACACACCTTCTGGAGGGAACACGAGTCATGGATGTTATCTGCCAAATGGGCGGAAAATGTCTGGGGCGTCTATATTTTTTGAGAGTTTGCCATATAAGGTGAACCCCCAGACAGGCAAAATAGACTATGATAAGCTTGAGGAGAAGGCACTGGATTTCCGCCCGAAGATATTGATTTGTGGTGGAAGTTCTTATCCCCGGGAGTTGGACTACGCAAGGTTTAGGCATATAGCAGATAAATGTGGGGCATTTTTGTTGTGTGACATGGCTCAAATTAGCGGACTTATAGCTGCTAAGGTGAAAATCTCGATCCTTATCAGTAGTTGAATTTCATAATCTTGTGTTGTAAGTTTTGTTTATTTGAAGTGCTTTTATCTGAACTTTGTCTCATGTATGCTTATCTTTCAAAGAACTAACTTGGAGATAAATCATGTAATCATCTGAACTGAAAATTGTTTTTTCTACCCTTGTTTTTCCCTGTTAGGCTGGAATTATCTTTGTGTGTACATACTAGTTTGGCATGGTTGTCTCAGAATGATGCTTTAGCGACATATTAAAATATATTCGATAGGAAGGTGGTGTAGCTGTTGATTATAGCGTAGTGGTTGGTTACTTGGTTCTTATATGAGTTTGGATTTAGTGACAAGGCTTCCGCCATTTTTATTTTTGTGATGATTTGATGATTCCTTATTAGTCCTTTTTTTTTTTTTTTTGCAAAATCACACATTCTACAAACAAGTAAAAATCCTCAATACTGAATACACCCATAAATATTTTTCTTGGTCATTATAGATGCAATTTACTGAGTGAATTAATGAAGAGAAGGATAAATTATTTGTACTTCTCAACTTTGAATTTGTTAAAACAACACTTATTTTGCCAAAAAATAAATTAAAATTCCAAAACAACACTTATTTGTATTATGATTATGTTGTCGATCAGCTAAACAAAATATCGTGTCTGTAGTATTTCCATCCTTTCAGTGCCAGAGTTTACTTTAATAGTTAAATGCTTTCTTCTTTCGGACATCTGGATAACTTGATTTTCCGCTAAATAAATTGTTTATATGCAGGAATGTGCAAGTCCTTTTGAATATTGTGATATTGTTACCTCTACTACTCATAAAAGTCTTCGAGGTCCTAGGGGAGGGATTATTTTCTACAGGCGGGGTCCAAAACTGAGGAGGCGGGGTATGAATCTTAATCAAGGCGATGGTGGTGAGAGGTATGATTTTGAGGAAAAGATAAACTTTGCTGTCTTCCCAGCAATGCAAGGTGGGCCACACAATAATCACATTGCAGCCCTTGCTATAGCCTTGAAACAAGTGTCTACTCCTGAGTACAAGACATACATGCAACAAGTGAAGAAAAATGCTCAGGCCTTGGCATCAGCTTTAATTAGAAGGAAATGCAAACTGATCACAGGGGGCACTGATAATCATATGTTGCTTTGGGATCTGAGAAATTTTGGTTTGACAGGCATGTATTCTTTACATGTTGCTCTGATTCCTCAAATTATACAGAAAAAATATGTTGGTATCATATTGGCTTGCCTGGTGGACTTGGCGTTATAAAATTAATATTCCGTCCCTTGGTCTTCTTGTAGTTCTGATTAGATCAGGTCATAAAACTAAATGTTCAATTGATGAATATGCTTTGTATGATGTGGAAGAAAAAAATGATCATCGGAAACGAGATAAATATAATTAGACAGCCTATAAAAATATAGTTATGCTGTGATTGGAACCATGAAGATTTTTGAAGCAGTGGCTCTAGTCCATCATATGATTTACAAATATTACTTTTGTTTGTAATTGGGTATTGCTTGTCTCTGTGATTTATTTTCTATGGTGAACTCTGTTGATTTGCTTGTTTCATTCGGCCCTCGTGTCATGCTGCATTGTCCTTATCCTTTTTTGTTTGGTGATGTAGGTAAAACTCTTGAGAAGGTCTGTGAGTGTTGTCACATTACTCTCAATAAGGTTACAATCTTTGACGACAATGGCAATATCACCCCCGGGGGTGTGAGGATCGGTATGTCACTTTGTAACTCATTGTAGTTAATGTCTAATTTTAAGTTTCAGAATGGGATGTGTTATGCACAGGCCAGGGGTGCTAACTTTCTATATTTGGCAGGTACACCCGCAATGACATCCAGAGGGTGTGTTGAGTCTGATTTTGAAGTGATGGCTGAGTTTCTGCTTAGAGCTGCACAGATAACAAGCTCAGTGCAGAGAGATCATGGGAAACTGCCGAAATCTTTCCTTAAGGGCCTCGAGAATAACAAAGACATAATTGAGCTTCGAGCACGCGTAGAAAGTTTCGCATCTCAATTTGCCATGCCTGGATTTGAATGCTGATTAGTTTTTGTGATTGGCTAAGTAAGATTGACTGAAAATCGTGGATGCTCCCCCACACTCGGTATTGGTTTAGTTGTAAAGCGTCGATTAATTTTCGTGTTATGATATTATTATTATACGTAGTCTATATCTAGAGGTTTGTTCACTTCATTATTGAATTCATTATACTTTTTGCATTCTCTGTATACGATCATCAGAGTTGAAGAAAAAACCTTTGTGAATTGTGGGGTGTTATTGGAAAAAGCAAATTTGCACGGAAAAGGAAGCTACTTTTTGCCTTATTGCAAGAATTATAGTCATCCATTCTCCCACTTACCATTTATTGTTTCAATAGTGGAATGATTAGCCATTTTACTATCACAACTAAAAGAGTATCTTACATCAAAATCAAAATGCATGTAAAGACCAAATCCCCCTTCCAATAAAACATATTTATTGTGGTTGAGATTGTAATCTTTTTCACATTCTTCTTATTTTATCCTTGCACAACATAATATGTCTACTTTAATGTTTTCAATAAATAAACTTGACTATAATCTTTTCATACACTTTGGTGGTTGATTTGATGTGTTTCACATAAGTGAACTTTTTAGTTGATCCACTTGTTGTAGCCATTACCCAATCTAAGTCCCAATATTAGAGAAACACGTCTTTTGATATGTGAGAAAGTGAAGAATCTTTAATACAAGTAGGAGATGGAATATATGAAGAAACTATTTGAAAAGATTCATTATGCTTAATCAATCATAATCTACTCCACAAGTGGAATTAAAGTCTTATGTAGGTGTTGGCTGTTGATTGTTCGTTGTACTAGTGCACATTATCACCCCTTTTCCCTAAAAAAAAAAAAAAAGAAGCAAAATTGCTTGTTTCTTCATGATTCTGCTATCTTCTCATCTGTTACATTTCAGATTTTTTTTTGAAGATTGCTGATTGATGCATGATTTTTGTATGCTATTAATGTACAATATCTTTATCACAGTTCTTTTGGATGTTGTGAGAAACAAGAAAAATGAGCTTTTTTATTTTCTGTTCATTTTCTGAAGAAACTGTTAAAGATATCGTTGTCTTGACATATTCTTGTTGTTTCTTCTTCCCTTATTAGTAAAATGCTACTTTTTTCCTTGAAAGAAAGAATCACATTCTTTTCATTGAAGATTCCCTTCTGTCTATTCTTTCAAGAATACTTCTTCCCAAAGCTTCAAAAAAGACAACAATGGTGTAAAAGTTAACCAACAGTAATGATCAGAACTGGAAACTCTGATTCCTTACACTCTACTTCATCTTTGAGAGCACATGTCCAAAAGCCTCTTCCTGCCTTCAACTATCTCATCAAAGAAATCATCAAGTTGTCCAATTATGCCCTCAGCCCCACATTGCAAAGCTCCAAGCCAACTCTTCAAGTTCTTGATTTTGTCACCAATATCTGTCTCCGACCCGTACTGAATCGTCTCCTCTACCTCCACCTTCAGCTCGTCCAGAGCGAATTTCGATTTCTGCAGCTCGAAAAGAAGTACACCAGGTTGTGGTCTCAGATGGCTTATCATGTTCACAACTCTTTGATGCAAGTTAGCCGTTGAGACCACGAAATTTGAGCTGGAAACAGACGCCCCTTCGTAGTCGCCTAGACGAAAGCTCGTTTCAGGCCAACAGTAGACTAAACCACTGAGTAGAATCACTAGCAGCAATGTGCTTACATTCCTCATTGCATATAACACTTCTCTGAAACCATTGTACTTATTGAACTTTGATTCTGATAACACATTTTCCTTAAACTTGAGAGATAAAGTCTGCACCTTGATTTCTGCTATGCTTTTGTTTTCCTGCTGCAGTGCCACCATTTCCCTTTCGCATCCGTTGATCGCTCGAATAACCTGTTACGAAAACAGACCAAAACTTGTGACTCTATAACATGTTGCAAGAAATTCAGGTCTGGTAATAGTAATAGTAATAGTAACACGAACCTGGGCTGAAAGTTGCGCGTTTAAAACGAGGTGATCATCGGGCAAAGAAGCTAAATTTGCACCAGATGAGTAGTAGTTCTCCATGTTGGACACCCCAGCTTTTAGGACATGGCAAGCTTCCCAAAGCCTCGAGGTTTCGTCCATGTATTCATCGAGCCATTTTTCTCCGACAGGCAGGTGTAGTTTCTGGACCAAAAGGGTTAACTGAGAGTGGAAAGATCGGAGGGAGGAGAGGACATGTTGGAGGAAGTTGATGGACATGAAGTCGTGGGCGAGGACGAGGTGATCAAGATTATCGAGTTCGTTGGTGAGGAAGTTGAAGAAAGTAGTTATGGAAGAAGAGTGATTCATGATGGGAGGAGGATGTGTTTGTGAAAGAATGAAGAAGAAGAGGAAGAGGGAAGCAATAGGGACTCTCTTCTTATATAGAAAATAGAGCATGCAGTTGTAAAAAGAAGAATTTGTTTGTTGTAGCAATTATGTTTGCTTACTTTAAAGTGGAGGGGATGATTGAGAATCTGCCACTTGAATTATTTAAGTAGCATGAGAGAGAGAAGAATAAATTATACTCCATACTGGTGAGTCTCTTGTCTTTTCGTCGCACGAAAGTTAGCATACTTTTCTTTTTCGTCCGTTCTGATAAAAGTTTTCATACCAAAAAAATGGAAATAACCTTCACAGTACACACATATTTACCCTTCAGACTATTACTTTTGGGCGGGCAGCGTGAACTCTGATTCGATCCGAGTATTAAATCACGCCGCTGAGATGCTCATTTAACTACAAAAGTACTCTTCGTAACTTTAATTATTACACTTTTTTCTTAAACACCGTATCCAATATTTTCCGGAGAGTTTCATGGTGGGTTGGAGGGAGTAATCAAATTTTGGGAAAAAAAGAAAGGAAAGAGACTAGAAAGATAAGTGTGAACACTTTAAAGATCTTCAACATACCTTTGCTTTCTCTTAGGAACAAAGATTTCTCTCACCATTTTTCCTCCTATTTAATTCTACCCCATTTAAATTTGCTCATATGTGACAGCAATTTTACTAAAAAAATATTCATAATCTCTGTACTCAAAGCTCGTTGGTAGCTTTCACCGGGACGGAAATAGTATTACACAAGCCGGAGTGTGTACCGAAAGGTACTACTTGTTTGTTGGTATAATATCAATATCAACTTCTGTATGAGCACTAAAGTTTCTGCTCATTAATTTTAAGATACCACATGCTTAAAGCAATAAGGTTTTGGGTGCCAGATTGGCCTTTAACACCTCTGATTGGAAGAAACATGGGCTGAAGGTTGGATTGGACACCATATACATACATATATACACACATGTAATCAATCTTCAAATGGTGTAAATTTAGAAACATTTCAGTTACACCAACGAATGTGATGCTTTCATGGCTAGCATTAGCAACACCATTAATTTCATTTCTTGCCTTTACACGCGTGTAGCGACGTGCTTTTCTTCCTCGTATAATGCTTCCAAAGAAAGAAGCACTGCTCGTGGGATCTTTCAACAAAACACAAGGAGAGACAGAACGAACGGGTACTCTTCGTTCTGTCTTTCCTCGTGTTAGTAATAAACCTTGTAATACAGAATAATGTCTGGAGAAATGATGAAATGAAAGTGATGTCTTGTCCCACTTCAGATTTCATCAGGAACCCCAGATTAACAGGCATGCTTGTATAATCTGACCCTACTTTCTGTTTTTCTTTATTTCTAATAAGCATTATAATTTAAGTCAACTTCTATGATGTTACTACTTAGATGTGACAATATTTGATTCTATATTAATGGACTTTGATTATGCCTGCTAAATTATTACTCCGTTCGTCCCACTACAAGTTTCCTAGCTTTTCTTTTTCGCCCGTTCCAATATATGCATACACAGTTTTTACGAGTAGGAAAGATTTAAGAACAAATTGAATGTTAAGTGAGCTCTATGAATCAGATAAAACCTGGGATTATTCCTTTTATATACAACAACAATCTGATAGAACATGAAGATGCTAGCTAGTACAAACACTGCTGATGCATTTGTTTGTTGATTCACGCGTCGAGCATCTCCTAGAGGCCGTCGTACTATATACAGCGAAAATCTCGTTTTTCGTTCTTCACCTAAGCATGTCTCCAGAATTCAACTGCAGTGCACTCAAAGCTGGAGAAATGCTGAAAGTAGTGGTGTTATCTCCTCGGTAAAACGAAGGGTGGCCGAGAGGGGTAGGCCTGTCCGGAATATTAGGAACCTCGATATCACCTTCCAGCATTTTCAACGCCTCCACAATGGTAGGCCTTAAAGCCACCATAACATGAGCACACAGAATACCAACAAGCACAAATCTCTCCATTATACCCCTAGGATTTGAAGTCGATGAATCTCCATCGTTCACCAAAGAAGCATCCAATACTTTCTCCAGTTTCCCACCTTTCATAAGCGACCAAGCCCAATCCGTTATCAAAAACGCCCGAGGCGACCCCACAGACAGATCAAGAGCTTTTCTCCCACACATTATCTCCAACAAAACTACCCCAAAGCTATAAACATCGCTCTTTTCAGTCAACTGCCCGTATAAAGCATACTCAGGAGCTAAATATCCATGCGTACCAGCAACTCTAGTTGTTAAATGAGACTGTCCTTCTCTGCTCTGCTTCGCCAATCCAAAATCCGCAACTCTTGCCCGCATTTCAGCGTCCAACAATATGTTAGTTCCTTTAATATCTCTATGAAAGATAGACGGTTTTACGCCATAATGCAGATAAGCTAAACCTTTAGCCACATCCATGATTATGCCTTTTCTCTGAGGCCATGTTAACGGCGGGCCTCGATTATCACTCACTGGAAACAAATGGTCGTCGAGATTTCCATTAGGCATGTAGTCGTACACAAGGTATCTGTCACTCTCCCTCATACCTCCATAATCAGCCACACAACACCCTCTAAGAGGGACGAGATTTCGATGCTTTAAGTTACTAATGATCTCAACTTCATTGCAGAATTCTGCATTCCCTCCTATATCTGATTCTATCATTTTCTTGACAGCAACAACCGTTCCATCACTCAACGTGCCTCGATAAACCATCCCAAACCCCCCTCTCCCGATGAAATTCTTTGGTGAAAAATTATCGGTTGCTTTCTCAAGTTCTTGAACTTTGAACCATATAGAAACTGTAGTAGGCCTTCTTGGCCTAGACTCGATTTCCTCTTCTTCGATATCAAATCTTTTCCTATATTTTCTACTCCACCAAACATACAATCCCAACACACTAGACATCAAAAGGAAAGCAATACCAGCACCAATCAGACCGAACACTAAAACAGAACGATGTTCACTAGACGAACCCTTATTCGAACTAATCATCGAAAGACCAAATATGCAAGAAATAGTACCAATGCTATCAGGGCCATAATGATCAACAATTCCAGCAGCATATAAAACAGTAAAGTACCAACAATCAGTGGAATGAGACTTATTACCATCAATTGCAAGCAAATCTGCACGAACCTTGAAACCAGCATGAACACAAGCTTCACAAGAAGTAAGATCAGCAAGGTCTTTATTACAAGCAGTGTCCAATGCTGAGGAATTTCCTGCTTTTTCCACCCAATCTTGAGTGGTCTGAATGGAAGCACATAAGTATGGAGATATGACAAATTGCATAGGATCAAAACAAATTGAAGTCAGATTTGATGGCAGGTGAAGGGAATTCAGCTCAGTCTGAAAATCTTGAATGCAAGAAATGGAAGTTGGCAAATCAGGAAGCTGAAAATGAGAAGTTTGTTTGAGATTCTTTGCAATTGCTACACCAAAGAGAGAGAGAAGTGCTTGACAACACCCATTTCCACCTGCGCTACACTCAGAAACATCCCATGGAGTTTTCACTACATAATCAAAACCCACAGGGCATTTTGCTGATTCATTTGTGGCAGCATAAACAGGGGAAAAACATGCCAAAAGGGAAAGAAACAGAGTGGAAATCAAGAAATTTGGCTTCATTTCAAAAGATTTGAACTTTTTACACAAGGGTTTTCAGGAAATCAAGAAAATTGGCTTCATTTCAAAAGATTTGAACTTTTACACAAGGGTTTTCAGGAAACCAAGAAATTTGGCTTCATTTCAAAAGATTTGAACTTTTTACACAAGGGTATTCAGGAAATCAAGAAATTTGGCTTCATTTCAAAAGATTTGAACTTTTACACAAGGGGTTTCAGGGTTTCAACTCTGATAATCATTGGGGGCAAGAGAATCAAGAACCCACCTTTCAACTATTTTTCAGCTAGGAAAGGAGGAGGAAACTGATTAGTCTAGCTTTTTTATGATAAAAAAGAAAAATTGATGAAGTTTCTAAGAAGAATCTCCTCAGGCAATGTGCCAAATAAAGGAAATTTGTCAAAGGGTGATTCGTTGTAGGAAGGCTGGGCGGCTTGCAAGATTAAGATCGGAGAAATATTATTACAAAGTCAAGATGGGTTTGCTCTGCTGATTTGGTTCTTGAAAACACTATCTTGTCTCATCTGTCTGTGGCCTGCTGGTGATATAAATTTCAATACATTTTATTATATTTTTTAACTGTCATTTTTGGGGGATGATTTTTTAAGTTAAGGAGACGAAATGGTGTAATTAATATTTGAATCATACATGTGTGCATTTACAAAATTTGACTTAAAATGTTTAAAATTAAAGCAAGTTGAGATTGACCTTTTGTTTAATTAAAAACATACACTGTATTTATTATATAAACCAAAATGTTCTGTTTTAGTACATTACGGTGGCTGTGGAATAAAGTTTAGAGACAAGAAATCAAGAAGATTGTGGAAGAAGCTGAATTAGTTGTAGATATTGTACTCCTAAAATACTTGGCGCATATATTCTACAATAATTATTTATTTACACCTTATAAAAAAAGTGATAATAATATGTTCCTAAATTTAATATATAAAATTATATTGTTGTGAGGAAATGAACATCAGGGGTGGTGGCGCAGTTGGCTAGCGCGTAGGTCTCATAGCTTCGAGTAATCCTGAGGTCGAGAGTTCGAGCCTCTCTCACCCCATCTTTATTTTTCTTTTTCAAATATTCAAGAATTTGATTTTTTTTAAGGAAAGACAACTCTACAAAGAATTAATCCTACATGGTGTCCAAGCGTGAGGATTAGGAGAGGTGGTAGCAAGTTTGGCTAATTTATGCGCCATCATAGTCTTTGCTCGTGGAAGATAATGAATTCCATTTACGGGAGCATTGCAAATGTTATTCCTGAGATTCTGAATGGCATCTTCCTCCGACCCATAGTCTTTGCTCGTGGAAGATAATGAATTCCATTTACGGGAGCATTGCAAATGTTATTCCTGAGATTCTGGATGGCATCTTCCTCCGACCCATAGTCTTTGCTCGTGGAAGATAATGAATTCCATTTACGGGAGCATTGCAAATGTTATTCCTGAGATTCTGGATGGCATCTTCCTCCGACCCAAAGCTGTATCAGTCTACTTCGTTTTTTCATGTGTTCATTGTGTCATTTGAGTTTGTGAAAATACGAACCTCCCCCATCGAGAAGTTGCTTGCTTGTTTGTAGTGACTTATTTGTAGTTTTGTACCTTATGGTCCATAAGTACAAATACAATAATTTATTGCTAGTATATATGAATACATGTTTTTTTTTTTTTTTTATGAATTTATTTTTTATACATTTACAAAATGGATCTATCTAACCATCCCATTCACAGCCACCACCCAAAACAAATTTACGACCATGGCAATCCAGAACAAAAAATTGCAACTTACGAGCAGAAATTTTTAAGTACACATTTGATGAACTAGCCGAAAATTGCAATGATGTTCGGTCACTTTGACAGACAATCGACCAAAAATACACAGTATTCGTTCAAGATGATCGAATGAACAAAATGGAGAAAATCGACCAAAAATACACAGTATTCGTTCAAGATGATCGAATGAACAAAATGGAGAAAAATTAGCGCAACATGCTGGTGGTGGCACTGCTACGCCTATTGTGATGCACGGGCAGCAGTGCACGTACAATAACTGCAACTGCAGTGGCTCGAGGCAGCTCCCGACAGCAGCAACCTTTTCCGACAGCAGATGCAGTTTGGAGAATTGTGGGTGTATAGAGTTGGGGCATTCCGTCATATAGAACGGGTGGGGAAAGGAGCTGACTCTCTCTCTTTTTTTGGAGGGGGTGGATATAATAAGTTGTACTGTATGGTGAGTACATTAATCATTTTAATAAATCTAATGAGCGTATTTACTAATATGAGGGGTGCAAATAATATGGGTCTAAATGGTAGATAAAACGTCCAAAGTCCATGCAATAATTAAATAAGAGAATCCAGAATTGACAATGTAGATACATCAGCAAAAAAATAGCACATCAAGTGATCAAAAGGAAGCACTCTTTGGCTCATGATAATACACGAAACTCAATACGATTGCATGGCACGATTTCAACTTATAGAAATGCATCTTTCTCGAGTAAGGCCAGCACCTCGTTCTGGTTATTCAATTTAGCAACATCAATGGGCGTCTTTCCATCCAAGTTCTGAAGAGTACTGAGCATATGAAAGGAGCAAGAATTAGATAAACTCTTCATAATTTTTATTTGATAAATATGTACTTATATGCACCGTGCAACTCGAGTGCATTTTTAAATGGTAGTACTATTAGTTAGTTTGTCTGTATTAGTTGTTTTCAGTGAGCAATATTAGGTGCAGCCAGTGCACCCAAGTTTTACTCGTTTTATTTTTGAGTTGGGTGGGTGTGGGTGTTGGGAATGGTCGGTAAGAAAAACATGCTAGTATGGAGAACTTACACAGCAGCGCCATTCTTCAACAGGAGCTCAACACATTCCTTCCTGCCATAACCAGCCGCATAATGAAGAGGAGTGTTCTTATTTTTATCCAAAGCATCCACCTTTGCCCCAGCCTCCAAAAGAACTTGGCCACACTTTACCTGCAGCAGAATCAACCAATATAATCATCTTTAAGAAAACAGAAAATGTCCAGTCAAAGCACAACAGAAAATGACTAAAAATGACCAGTTAAATTGGTTGAACTGAAAAAATAAAGTTAACAACATGAAGCCATTAGTCATAGTTTTTACGTGAGAGTTTTACAAACATAAGAGATTAAAAAGGTCTATAGAATTCATTTTGTTAGATGTATAATACCTCGCCATATCCACATGCAAAATGCAACGCGGTCCTCCCCTCAGAATCTTCTTCATCCTTATCAGCACCATCAGCTAGAGCACTCTTCAAGCCCTGCAAGTCAAGAAACAAAAATTCAGTAACAAGAATAAGCAAAGACGCAGAGTTGTTTATTTACTGGATTTCAGAGATACTATTTACAAAACCATGAACATGTTTGTTATCAAAACTTTTCATTGCAATATTCCCGTGACATATACCTCCAGATCACCAACGCTAGCAGTATGGTGAACAATAGAGTCCTCATCATTTACTTCCTCTGTTTCATCTTCTTCACCAGCAGCATCACTGGCAGATGGACCACTTTCTCCAGCAGCAAATCCCATGGCTTCACCCAACTTCTGCAGAACCTCTTTATCGTTCCAGTACCTGATCATAATTATATTTTCAGTACGAAAAAAATGAAGACTAATGAGTGGTCAAATGGTGAAATGCTTAAATAAAGGTTTAGCATTACACCATTGACCAACAAGAAATATGCAAGGAATGCCGGTTAAGGATCACATACAATGATCTAACATCAATCAGATATTCAAATCAATTAGATCCTACTGGAAACTTTTAAATATAGAATGGACCTATCCTACTGCTCAATGAATTCCTTAATTTTTAAAACCTTGCTCTTTTTTGCTTTCCAAAGTATAAGAAGAGAGCTGATTAGAAGTGAATTCAGTTCCCTAAGAATTTTCTATAATAAACAGCAACATCCCAAAAAAAATTTGTGCATATCTTTCACATAAATTATAAAATAAAAAACACCATTCCACTTACGGAAGTCAGCTACTGTCTCTCTCATAAATATGAGAAGGCACTGTGAAAATAACTAAATATATCTCAGAGGAGGGGAGAGACAGCAAAAGAAAGGACCTCATCATAGCAGCAGGACCACCATTCTCGATTTCGTTCAAAATAGGCTTTAAAGATGGATCTTCTTTGATGCGCGACATTCGATCTTCAAGTTGGGCTTTATTAGACGGGTTCGTTAAACTCTCAAGCATACCAGACATGGCTGGATCCTGTAGAATAATGAGTTGAGCACATTTGTTAATCACAACTGTATCTAGAACGATATACACCAGAAAAATAGGAACAAGCAATGAAATACCTTCATTAATGCATTACCCAGCCTCTCAGCCATGGTCATGAATTGCGGATTTTGCATTACTTGTTGCATGGTTGAATAATATTGTTGGGGATCGAAGTTGGGGACACTATCTTCAGCTGCAGCTCCTTGAAAAGTATGCTGAAGCTGCTCTGCCATCTGATTAAATGAAGGATCCTTTGCTATCTGTTCAGCTAATTCCTTAATGCTTGGGTCCTAGAGACATAAAAAGCTCTGTCAAACTTAAATGTTTTCCAACTTTTTTTGTTATTTTAATAAAGAAATAAAGTTTACAATATGGTTTCTCCTTAAGGAACATGCAACAAATTCAGCATCAAGAATAAAAATTAGATTGGCCCAAGCGAAGAGAAAAGGTACACATACATTAAGCAGTCCCGACATAGCTGAAAAATCAAAGGGATTTGCTGGCATCCCAGGAATTGAAGCCGGTGCTTCTCTTCTCTGTCCAGATGGTGTCTGAGTCTCAGTAGAGGCTGACTCAGCAGAAGTTTTACTCCCAGCTGCATTAGACTTCTCTTCTGAGCATCATAACATAGAATTTGTCAAAAGTTAAAACAGAACAGTCTAATATTACTCAAATTTTTTGAGAACGAAAAATGATGACGTACATTAACATTGAGCTTGTTACCTAAGCAGGCAAAGAATCACTTGCATTTAAAACAAGTGAAAGAATAAACAAGTAACTGGGGAAGAAAAAAATCTTGACAGAAATGAAACTTAAATTTTATGTTGGCAAGACAATAAATTCTAATAAAACGTATCATAACACAAAGATCGTTCATTAATAAAAGATTCCTACAGAGAACAATACTTATACATATTATCAACAATATCATCAATGGAATTCTCAGAAGTCAGAAATCGTTGACACTGGATACAAAAATTGAAACAGAGTAGTTAAAAGTTAAAACTCCAGCCATCAAAGCAACGCAAATCAGTTGACTGAGTTTTTAACAGACATAATCCAACGCACATAAATGCAGGTTTTGAGAAAATATAAGATAAGCTCACCTTCTTTAGTGGCCGGAGGAGTTTTAACGATCTGAACAACAACGGAAAAAAAAAAAAGGAGAAAAAAATCAGTACACCAGCTGCAATTGCGAACAAATGGAATCCAATAAAACTGCACATAAAACACATCCATAATCGAATTCTTCAAAAACACAAGCAATACAGGTCAAAATCGAAGTCCTCAAAGTCGAAACAAACGATCAAATGGAGAATTGTGAAATACAACGAGGATTTGGAATCAGTACCTCAGACATGGCTGCGTTGAGAACCTTCGACAGGACTATGGAAGAGTGGATGAGATTAGCGGTGTAGAAGAAAGGAATGAGTTCAACAAAACTGGGATTTGGTATCGTGCGGAAGAGTACAACTGTACAAGTGGATTGCGAATTTGCGATTCACCAGAAAGGGTGGGCCACGTCAATCCTCATCGCTAGGGAGTGTTTGGTTTGGGAAATTGGTCATTTTGGATCGGATGGAATATTCTCAATTCAATTTCTATTTATCCATCTAATTTTGAATATAAATTCAAATATCAATTCACTTATATAATATATCTACACATCTATTTTTATATATTTTATATTCAAACACAACTTAAACATAATTATATAAATTGTTTATTAGAATTATAAAAAATAAAGTGTATAAATTATTTATTAGAATTATGAAAGATAGTGTATGAATTATTTATTAAAATTATGAAAGATAAAGTGGATATTAAAAACTTTTCAACCTTATAAATAGTATTATTTCATATGTCACGCAAATACTTTCACACTTTCATTTTCGAGATGTCCAACTTTCACACCCTTAAAATGAAAAACAGTTTATAAAATTCACTCTCACAATATGCTCAATTTTACACGAATGTCATTACTTCTTCTCTATCCACACACAAAAGTCAAACTCTTTTTTTGTTTTTAAAGTTTTACAAAATTATCCTTTAAAATCTCCACTAAATTCACTTTTCTTATTTTGTGTGACATTCACAAGTGAAAAAAATTATAAGATAGAGGGAGTAATAAAATTACTTTTTAGTATAATAAAGTAGTGACATTTAATGTAATATTGTGATGTTTTGAGAGGACAATAAAAATGTTCTTTTTGTTATTTTAAGTATGAGTCATTAAGTAAGGGCCACAAAAAATGATAAAATGGGTCATTAAATTAAGGACGGAGGGAGCACTATTTACGAATTATCCCAATCTAACTTTTTTCAATTTCAATCTCAATCAAGTAGCACCTTGGATTCTTGAATTTTGGGATGCCACGGTTATGTGAACCCCCGGATGAGTTCACCGCCCCACTTTTTTTATTAATTGAAATAATGTGCGAACAGAATATTATGTCCTTTTCTGTCATTGTAAAAATGGTATAGGAATGAATATATATTAATTCAAGTTGGTTCCTATAATATTTTTTTATTTTTTTAGCTAACTTACGAAAAATTTAAAATTCTCGACATAAATTTCCATATAAACTAACTATTTTTGGAATTTTATGATAAATTTGTTAAATAAAAAAAAATAAAAAATTTGAGGGTGAACTCAATGAAGTCAACCGAGCGGTGATCTCATAAAATTCGGGTGCAAATAACCGTTGCCATTTTGGATTCCTTATTGGGCTTTTAGGCCCAAGAATTTTATTGCGGGAAAATAACAGCCCGATCCAAATCATCGTCGTTTTCCGATTCGGTTACCCGCGGGAGAGATTCATTTCTGTTAGATCGATTGCTGGATTGGTATCAACAGAAAAGATTTGCATTTCGCAGAGAAATAACAATGGTGGCGTGTGCTAACGTGCGCGTGCAGGTGTTGTTAATCTTGATGTTTGTTTTGCTGAGGTGTGAGGCCGTATGGTTGAATTTGCCGGCGTCTGGTACCAAGTGCGTTTCTGATGAAATTCACAACAACGTCGTCGTTTTGGCTAAATATGTCGTCATTTCCGACGATCATATCCACCCCACACCCACCATTTCGGCCAAGGTTAGGAAAAATCACTCTATTTTTTTGGTTAATATGCTTTCCGATGCTAATAGGTATGTATTATAGATAATGTTGATACTAGACATTCCTTGATTTTTTTTTTCACCTGATTTCGAGAAACTTTAGTGTTCGTAAAATATCAAGTATTGACTGGTACGATCAGTTATAATTAGGAATCATTATCCAATAGCGGAATAGAATGGAAGTTGATTTTGTTTCGCTGCATTGACGCATCAGCTATCATATTCATAGGCGTGTTTCTGCTTCAATGCGTATATTTGCAATTGATCATCTAGAAGCAAATTCAATGTGTATGTATCCTCCTTTTGAGCAACGAACAAGAACGTAGCAAATGAATCAGGAATGGATGCCTCAAACGGTTATTGTATATGATTGAAGAACTGTGAAACAGCAATTATGTTTATCCGCCATGTAGATTCCTATCAGGATTTGATTATAGTATGTCGTAGCGAAGTCCTTCGTATTAACATTCACACAAAATGATGGCTGCTTAGGTTTCTCAAGGAAAATAACTAGTAACTACAGGGGTAAAAAATGGTGTTGGTGAAGTACTGAAGTGTGTTTCGCGAACCACCATTTATTTAAGAAAAAGAAAAGCTTGTGCCTTAGTGTGATTTTGTACTAGAGCAAGAACGAAAAAAGAAGAGCCCCCTGTGTATTAGGGATAACTTTTTAGGACTCAACCAACTCCATGCATTTTATTTTTACAGTTAAATAACTTGATTGTCTCTCCCGAATTAGCCAATTAATCCTGTAGTTTGGGGTGAAGATGATGGAAGTTGTGAAATCCAGTTGCTTGGAAAACTGAATGATTACATCAGCTCTCAAGTTTCTACCCAATTTATTGTATTGTAGTCCTGTATGTGTTGCACATAAATGATCAAGCAAGATTGTATGCTTCTGTTGTAGGTGACTTCTCCTTATGGAAATACTCTATATCGCAAGCAAAACGTCACACATGGTCAAGTTGCATTTACAAGCAGTGAAGCTGGAAGCTATCTAGCTTGTTTCTGGGTCGATGGCAACCATTCAATCAGTGTTGGCAGCTTAAGTATCAACATGGAGTGGAAGACAGGTGTTGCAGCAAAGGACTGGGAATCTGTGGCAAGAAAAGAGAAAATTGAGGTGAGACCTCTAAGTTTACTTACAATTCTATTTTCATTTGCAACTTTATTTCCCCTTTCTTGGAAAATAAACCGACTGTTGACAGTTTGAGAGTTAAATACATCTTGCAGTCAGTGTATATAAAGTTATAAACATCCACCACTCACTCCTACACAATCACTTATTCATATGACTTCTGATTAAATGGCAATCACCCATTCATATGATTTCTTAGGGGAGACAATGTATATAATTTTATGAGTTGGAGTTATAAACTGCCATCATTCATATGATTTCTGATTAAAGAACAATTATGAAACGAGATGAGAGTTGAAGCTTAGGAAGAGATTGCTGGTAATCCAGATTACTTATTTTTGTATCTTTAGTAGGGTGTTGAGCTTGAGCTAAGAAAACTCGAAGAAGCAGTGGAGGCAATCCATGAAAATCTTCTGTATCTTAAGAGCAGGTCTTACATTCTTGTCCAATTTTTAGTGTTGTTCAACTGTTTGTTCTTAACCTTTGAAGATTTCAATTACTCGTATTTGTATTTTATGCTTGCAGAGAAGCAGAGTTGCGAATTGTGAGTGAAACTACGAATTCCAGGGTTGCTCGGTACAGCATTATGTCACTGGGGATCTGCATTCTGGTCTCGTCTACCCAAATATTGTACTTGCAGAGCTATTTCCTAAAGAAAAAGCTGATTTAGCCAGAATAACTTATCTGATCATGTTCAATCTAGTTTAATTTCACTATACTGAATGGTATTTTTCCACGTGAAATCACTTGTTCTAATTTTGATGTTCTACATTCTGGATTATTGACATGTGTCGTTTAAAACAATGACCAACGCCCCATAATAATGGGGGCAACACATGTTAATAATCCAATAGAGTGGAATATGAAAAGTGAAACACATGAATCGAACAATGTATTTTTCACCCCCTTTTTTATTACCAAGAAATTTTTTATATGAAAACAGTTCATGTTTGGAATGAAATTTGCTATGCCTCGACTTCCTTTGAATTTCTTCTCATGCAATACTGGTTAAATTATGTTCTGAAGACAGTGAAAACAAAATTGCACAAGGAGCAGTGGATATATATAAATCTGTTTTTGCCTCTATAACAACATGCAAATTGTTACAACTTATAATCGATACAAATCAAGCAAATTTATGCATTCTGGAACTCAAAGATCAGAGCATCACATCTCTAACAATGTCAGCTTTGACAAACAACTCTAATGTAAGAATCAAGGTTAGTCTTTTCTCAACAACAATGCAAAAAATGTTCCAACGAAAAAAGAAGTGAAAGAGAATCACAGAACACAAGATTGTCTATTCTATTGAAACAATCTTGCGGTTCATGTATCTAAACCTGCAAATGTCCTCAAAGAACTCATCGGCACTGCTATGGCTGCTCTTCATCTGAAGAATTTTTATAGTCATCTTCTTCAAATTCGTCGCATACCTTATCAATGAATCAAGTGTACTCATCTTTTGTTCAGCATTCAGCGGTGATCTCACCGTGACAACAACTTTCTCAAGGCATGGAATTTGAAACCTCGAATCAACCTGCAATAAGAGAAAACAGTTTCTTCCTTCAGACGACAATCCAAATTAGCAAAATAAGATTCAATTCATTTGTTGTATGGTGACTCACATATTTCAGGCTGTTCTTTTGACAAATAGCAGCAAACATGGCACCATGAATATCAAAAGTTTGCAGCTTGGGGTGGCTATTAAAGAAGTCAACAAAATCAATCTCTGGAAACGGTTCAAGATGGTTCTGATCTTCCCCCTTGAATTCGATTTTCATGTAGAGATGCTTAACCTCGCTCGCCATTTGAAGCAAAGTGCTTATAGCATCCCAGCTCCATTGAACTCCTCGCATAGACAATGATTCTAACGCCACAAGCTTCCCAAAATCCAGCATGTAAACTCGTCCTATTACAGATGCAACGATAAACATCAGAAAACAAGAACCAGATTTAGATTTAGACCACCTAATACCAATGTAAATTTTACCTGCATTGTTGGCAATGGAGAGATTCTTCAAGCATTGAGTATCATCAACCTTGATGAAACTACAACCTTGCACTTCAAGTGATTCGACTTTTGACGAACGGATAAAGAGTATGCAGTTCCCAACTCCGAAAAAATCCAGCTTACAAACCTCAAGATGAGGACTCTCTATTGACACATTCCTCAGTCCCTCACAACCAAGAAGCAAAAGTTGGGTCAGATTAGGACACGCGCTAAGGGCGTCGCAAAGCGCATGATCCTCCAACTTAGCACCAACAATTTCAAGATTCTTGAGCCTATGAAAAACATCCCATTTTGGAGAAAAAATCATCACCATACCCCAAAGTTTAAGGGACTCCAAATTCCAAGCAGCTCTAATGCAATCCAACTTAGTTGGAATTTCGGCCAAAGTATCGTGCTCAGTTATGTTATCCAATCGCAGCTCGAGATTCTTCAATGAAGATCCTATTACCGATAGCCACAACGCAAGGCCGTCTCTCGAAAACGGGGTATAAACCACAAGCTCCTCTAGTTTAATAGCTGAAGAAACCATTCTCATCACAATTGCATCAGGGTTACCTCCATTGCTAAGATTTTCGAAAATGTTCCGAGGAAAAAATAGGCTCGTCACATATGGCATTGAACCCTTCCATCTCTTGGAGACACTAGTGCAAGATGCCACATCCTTAGCATTACGAATTAGGGATAAAATGTCTTGAAATATGACTTCGGGAAGTGACTCCATTATTCCCTGAGTCAATTAATCAAACACTTGGCGTTCAGTCGCAAAACCCGAAAAAGTAAATGGGAAATGAAACAATTCAAACAGAAATCGTTATCAAAACTACTTGTTTGTTTTAATCCACAATGAAACGGATTACACGTATACGAAATTCAAGGGTAAAAACTAAGCAGATTTAGCTGGATCTAGCTTTCGGGCAGCCAAAAAAACAAGCAGATTTAACCAAAACTATTGATTACTTCTTGAAATTTCAAACAATTGTCAGAACCCAGATTAAAATGCAACTTCACAAACACAAAAAGCAGCTAAAATCCATTCACCCAAGACATACACGACACAATTCATCAAATTTTCTGAATTATAAAATGCACTGAAAATAAAAAAGCAATAAAACAAGCTCACTTACAAGAAAGATTAATGGAGTGCCAATTTCTCGGTCAAGAAAGCTTGCTTTAGATTTATTTCAATCTGTAAATCTCAGAAACATATCAAACACTGTGCGTGCTTGAATGCCCCTTCAATAGTATACCTAAAGATACATGTTCTGTGTGTATATATGTGTATATATATACATGTATTCTGTGAAAAGGTGTTGGGCGCGGGCACAGAAGTACAACACACTGAAGGGGGGCTTTTCAAAATTTGAAACACAGGGGGGGCGGGGTGGGGAGGGGGGAGTTTTTTTTTCTTTTTTTTTTTTTTTAAATTAAATGTTGAAATTAAAAAACCAAAAAAGAAGAAAGAATTTGGGTGTCAGTGAATAAGTGCAGACAATATTAAAACCCGCCTAGTTTTCGAAAATTTTGGACCGTTCAGGGCTCAACGGAGCCTCAAACCTGCATAATTCATTTCAAATTTTCAAACTTCACTTCTTTTTTTTCAACTCTTTCGGAATAACTTTTAGCAGGTAGACACATAAATTAAGATAGTATGATAATTAATATAATTTTGAGAGATAATTATGTAAATATTTATATATAAAGTAAGGAAAAAATTGACTTATGTGTGTATATGTGAGTCCAAACTGTAATGACATTTTGGGTAAAAATTGAGAATATTGGGAGTATCATATTACAATATTGAGGGGGTGTTTGCAAACTCTATAAACTGCTTTAAAAATCACTTTTTTTTTTAAAAGCTGTGAGAGTGAATTTTGAAAATAAGTGATTCTAGAAGCAGTTAGTTGTTTGTGTTTCAAAACACACCTGAATTTGTACAAGTCCCATTAAACAGGTGTGATTCGGGAATATATGATTTTGATAATAGTTATGTATTGAATTAATATAACTATTAATTGGTCAACTATTCCTTTTTTACGATGTTACTCAAAATATTACTGTATAGTCTATACTTCGTCTGTTCAGTAAAATTTTGTTCACTTTTTTTTATACATGTTTTTAACAAAATCATATTTTAATTATAAAAAATATATATTGGATAACTAGTAAAGAATATTGTTGGTACATATAATAAAGTAGAAAAAATATTCAAAAGTTCATTATTTAAATAAAATAAACATATATTTCGTGAACTCAAAAATGGGTCTGAGCAAAATTTTACCAAACGGAGGGAGTACGTAACATGATACATCATTATTACACATAATTAAAACTCATTAAAAATCGACACATTATCAAAACTCACTAAAATTTGACACATAAACAACAAAAACTCCTTTATTAGTATACAAGAGAATTTGTCAGAAAACATTAGTTTCTTACTCACTTAAAAATCTACTTCAAACACTCTTATTTACATCACATATCATTATTTTTTTATTCAATAAAATAGAGATACACATACTGTGATTATCTCTCCTAAAAGTACTCATTTTATAAACATTAAAATTCGTAAAAAAGTAAATATTCAATTAAAATGTGACAAAAAAGTATTTGGGTGAAAGAAAAATAGTAATTACATACACGATTTTTTAAAAAATATTTCATCCTATGTAACATTGTAAACAACTTCATTTGATGTTAACCTTTGTAAGTTCAAAACAAAAAGGGAAATGGAAAAAAAAAAGTTTCCATTAAACCAAAGTAAGAATCCAGATTTTACATTTTTGTACTAAGTTTTTTGTGATTTTACATTTGTACCAAGTTGTTTCTTCTGAACATCCCCAGAATCAGACTCCTTGTCCTCCAATGGCAAAACAACAACAGGAGCTGCAGGTACAAAGTCCCACCGTTCTTTAAGAAATTTATTGAACGACAACACCATTTGCTTCCGGAACTCAAGCTCTCTCGTGAAGAGATCGAAGATTACGAACGCAAGAATGTATTTGAACGGAACAATAAGAAGAACAGTCGAACCAAATAGTAGAGCAAGAGCAACTTCCATTGTTACCTGAAAAAGTTTAAAGATAAACTCCGTCAAATGCCCCTCAACACGAATATTTATATATAGAGAGTAGTAGTAGTAGTAGTAGTACCTGAGGGTGTCCTGCGAATAGGATTGAGCGTATCTTAAGCAGTACGACGTTCATTTTCTGCAGATACTTTTCCATTTCACGCATTGCTTCTTTAAGAGCAATGATTTTCTGGATTGTGTTCGATGGAGGCTGATCGTATATTGTAACTTTACCGAAAAATCTTCCAAGACGACCTTGCTCTTTCAGACCCTTGAGTACTAGCATCCCAAAAGCGACGATCATCATAGTTACCGGGAATGTATATGACAGCAAGTTTCTGATATGAAGCCATACATGATTCTTTGTTAGATTTGATTGAAGTAGTATAAAAAGTTGCATCAATTGACACATTTCGAGCCATACATAAAGGCAGAATACACATTTCGAGCAATCGACGAACTCAGGAAGTTTATAAATGAAACAGCTAAACATTGCCTTATACTCTAGAGAAGTAAAAGATACACGATAAACTTAAAAGGAAGAGATCGAAGATTGCCTGAAGATTAGCGTATATACGAGTCCAAGAAAAGATGCTGTCACAAGGGGATCTTCCCAGCATCTTAATCTTTCGAAATTCCTAGCAGTGAGAGTTAAAGGAAGTACAAGTTCCTGGAGAGGAAATATAATTATCATGGAAAAAGGTTATTACACAAAATAGTTCCAACTACGAATAAACATTAAAAAGCACCGTAAGACGTAGTAGTTAATTCTAACCTTAAAAAGGTCGATGTTACTGGGAATTCCCTCGATCATTGCAGCATCAATGGTGGCTTGTGTTTTCTCAGCCACCTTGGACTTATCTCTGCATGCCATTGATGCCTTTTCGACCAAACACATGTCAGCCACAACGAGGTTTTTACTAAGTACAACTCCGTTTCTCACTGATGCGTTCTTCCAGAAAGCCAATGAAGCGTTAGAACCCCACGATGGGGATCTCTTCCATATTCTCAAGTAGACACACTTCCATCTACGTCAAAAACATTACTACTTTCAGGGAGTTCACCATTAGGTCTCATATTTGGCACCAGGTCGCCATAATAACCCTCTGTTAGTTTCTTAATTATGGGTCCACCCCAACAATTAAGAGCAAGGGTTTGAAGAACAACCTCCCCGTATGGTGCGTTTCGTAAGTAGGTAAACTGAACAAGCTTAGTAGGTTCATCGAATGTCCTTTTCATAAACTGGAGAGCCTGAAGTCTAGCAATAGAATTTGCAGCATGAGTAATAGCCCTATCAATCCCTTTCTGAGCACCATATACGTCATATACTGATCGATCGCCCTTCTTGGGTCCAAATTCGTTTATAAATTTGTACACAGCAATAACTTCACTGATGAATGCGTACCAGACATCTCTTCTCATTTCGCCTCCTAAGTCAACAAATTCAAGCACCAATGGTGCAGACCTGCACAAACATTTAGAATCGAGTTATCACTTATCAATCAATGCAGATAAGAGAATTAAAAG
This sequence comes from Galeopsis tetrahit, assembly GCA_963675135.1. NCBI lineage: Eukaryota > Viridiplantae > Streptophyta > Magnoliopsida > Lamiales > Lamiaceae > Galeopsis > Galeopsis tetrahit. Next base: position 92,547,631 of record OY776121.1, read on the forward strand.
AAATGAAAGAAGGTTGGAGAAGCTTACTCACTCCGGACCACATGTAACGGAGACAGCAGAGTCAAAAATATTTTACCCTAAAGGTCCCACCCTTGTTTTCTCTATTCTTGCATCATTATGAGTAAGATCCAGCCGTAAAGCGCCTTTCTCTCCCACCAAGCTAGCTGCCTGAGAAGAAACTATTAATTGAACAAACGAAAAACACAAGGATAGACCGTCACTTACAGTATTTATACTATGACAAAAGATGCAACTTTTGAGGTATGATGCAATAATTCTAAAGTAATGTACTCGTAACACAGTTGAAACTATTTCTAGCATCAAAATTATTCAACCAACTCAACAACAATACCTCAAAGTAAAGTGCCTTGTCAGTCAACGTGACCTTTCCGGGCCATGCCATGTTATTTTCCCATTTAATTACAGGCTGCTTTCGGCTAGAACCAAGGCAGAGGATTTTTTCATTGGGGAAAATGGAGACCTCCTGAAATTGATATGATTTTCGGCCTTCATGTACTCTACAAATCAAGAAAGCTGAAATGTCAACCCAACAACACAAGAAGCATGTGAAAGTTCGTGTTAGGACAGACCTACTAACAAACTATCGTGAAAGTTGGATAATGATAAAAGAAACAGAAGCTCACTTGAGAAGTTCATTTATATAAGTTGACCATGTGCTATAAGAGATGCCCTTATCATCAGCAGCTAGAGCTTTGTAAAGATTGTGTGCAGTGGGACTATCAGCCACACCACAAACAGCTGGAGCTATGCGAACGAATGCCTCTTCTCCCACGAGCTTCTTCTTCAAATTTAAAACAAAAACATATTTTCAGCCATGACATTCATGTTTCAACATTTCAAGCTATATATTTGGTAAATAGGAGATTATATTGAGTCAAAATATTTTATCGAAACTATGGCAATACACACAAATGCAGATAAAATGATAGCATGTGAAAATCAAGGTCAATAGGCAATACCTGAAAAGTTTTTTGTTCGAGAAATTCAGCCACGTTGCTCTTCCCTTTTTTACAAGGATTCTCCCACGCTAGCATTGTTATAAAAATTAGTCTCTGAAATGCAGGTTCCTGGTATCGGAGGCCAGAAGATTAGTTTTAACAGTAAATTCCAAAGCCCAAACTACATCCTAGCAAACGTAATCAATTTCACTTCATTTCCATATTTTTTACAGTAGCTTTTTTGGATGTGAATTTAAAACCAAAATAGGGCAGCAACTATACAAACCTTGAGGGCAGGATGAACTTCAGCGCTGTTCTTTGACAAAAACCTGAAGCAGCAATACTCCACCAAATTACGTGGATCATTATAAACTGATTCACGAACAAGTGCTTTAAATATTTTCTGCGTTTTCTGTCCAGTCAACCCATTCATCCTGCATATCTTCGACGTGAGAAAAGTCAAAAATTAATTTATTCATCTATGCTTGCCTAATGCATAGACCACAATGTAAAGTAGTAGTTCATGCAGTCATACTAAACAAGCTCCATAGTTCAAGCAAAGAAATTCAGGACCAAAATTTTCAGAGTTTACAACAATCTGTTTCTAAGTCTTACACAGATGATAATATCAAGCAACTATTGGGGGGTGCATACTAACTTTTGACATATATTCTGCTCTCAAAAATTCCATATGCTAATCAAAAGAATCAAAGCAAACACATTTGACTTTACCGGCTAAATTGCTCAACAGAAACAATAGACGCTTCAGAGAGTTCCCCTCTAGAAAATCTAGAATCAACAGTCTGATCAATAATCATCATATCCTCAATCTCTTCACTGTCGTTCTGAGGGCTAGGCCTTCTATGCGTAGAAGTTACTTCATTGAAAAATGTTTGGGTCTTCGACAGCCACTGGTTGACTGATTCTTGCACAGAATCTGTCAATAGAATAACATTGAATCATAACATGCTGCTGTTTCAGAGTCCAATATACTAAAAACACAGCCATTACATTCTATCAAATTAAACAAAGCTGACAAAAAGATAATTAACCTTTTCAAAATCATCAGAAGTAAAGAAAAAAATATGCTGCATATAATTGTCTGTCTGACTCTTAAAAAGGTTTGAAGGAACAGTTATACTCCCTCCATCCCGTCACAAGCTTCTCACTTACCTATTTAGACAATCCCTCGTAAGCTTCTAATTTTCTTAAATGTCAAAATTCACTATACCTCCCTACCATTTCTCATTCCTATTTCTCCCTAATTTTTTTTTCTTTCATATTACTCTCTACCTTACTGCCCACTACACATATATATTATATATGAACCGTGTGCTTAAATTAGATAATAGTTGCTCAAAATCCTTGAAAAAGGTACCAAAAGCCTGTGCTATTGCTTCATGGAAACTGTAATACGAGATTAAACTGGTTAACACATAACTCAATTTTAGGTTTTAACATGGTGCATACAAAAGGAGAGAGAGAGAGTTAACGAACTGGCATAAATATCGTTGAACTTCCAATTCCTGTCACGTAGAGATTGCCCCATCAGCTTGAACCCAAACTTGTTATCTGTGGGAGGAGAAGAAGAATCTGATGAACCATTCTTTTCACAGCAAACAATCTTGTAACTGTGCTTCTGCTTATGGTAAGGGGCTGCAGCAGATTTTAGGGGAGGCTTTAAGTGGGATGTTTCAACTGGAAATTTCGCGAGCATCTTTAAAAACCTAAGTTTTTTCAAGATTCAAGAACTGATTCCATGATCTCAAGCTTATAGAGAAAGAAGAAAATTTCAAGATTCAATCTTTGGTATGTCGATCAGAACAAGACAAGCGTTGGGGAAGGCGATAAGCATCACAAAAATACACAATAGAAAATATCACTTTTAGTTATCGAAGTTTACCTCTTTTCAAATTTAATCACCTACATTTAAATTTAGTCACTATTAAAATTGATCACTTAATTATTTTTTTCTATTAAAATTACATCTGATCACTTAATTATTTTTTTCTATCAAAATTGATGTCGTGGTTGTTAGTCAAATCCATCGTTGAATAACGGAGACGGAGAAAGGGTTTTGAGTCGTAAATTATTTTCTGACCTCATTTTCTCTCTTTTAATTTCTAAACCTTAAATCCCAAATTCAAATTTTTAAACTTTTAATAGTGACTAAGAGAGGTGTATTCAATTGAGATTCTGTTGGATTTTTTTGGACTTTAAAAAGTCCGTGGATTTAGAAAATCCATAGACTCTATACAGAGTTTGACTGACTTTTTTAAAATCCATAGACTCTATGCAGAGTTTGACTGACTTTTTTATTGATTTATAAGGATTTTTATAGATTTGACAGAAATACACATTTTTTTATTGATTTACATGAATTTCCATAAACTACGCTTCTAAAACTAATTAAAAAAAATTATTATTCATCATTATTATTCTCATCTTCATTTCCATCACGGTTATATCTCCGCTTCATTTTCTACATAGCATTACCAATACTAGTTCTCCTTGCATTTCTATCATAGTTCTCCTTGCATTTCTATCAGCTTCCGTTCTAATTGGTTCCAAATTTTCCATTTTTCTCATCTTCATTTCCATCACGGTTATATCTCCGCTTCATTTTCTACATAGCATTACCAATACTAGTTCTCCTTGCATTTCTATCATAGTTCTCCTTGCATTTCTATCAGCTTCAGTTCTAATTGGTTCCAAATTTTCCATTTTTCTCTTCCACGTTGTGATGTGGTGAATCTTGATCTTCTTTATATTCGACTGAAAATTCATCAGAACGACATTCTTTCCGAAAGAAGTTATGTAATTTAGCACGAGTCAATACTAACTCTGCTTGTGTTTTTGAAATGGGAACTTGGGAACTTACTAACTCTGCGTGTTTTTGAAATGAGAACTTGTGAATCGATTGCAATTTGAAAATACCCAAAAATCTTTTAGATATATCGAACACCACAGTAATGGGGAATTGACGTTGATTAGATAACGGTGTCCGATATACTATAATTTTTAAAGAAAGAACATAATTTTAAAATACAGACATATAATCTTTTTCACGATAATAATGATGGTGAAGAATAAAATACAGAGATATAATCTTTTTTACGATGATGGTGAAGAATCTGTGATGCTATAGTTTTTTTTTTTTCTTCTCTTTCAAGTCTTTTAAGAGAATCCATTGAAATCTCTACTTTTTATTTATATTTTTGAAAGAGAATCCAACGAAATACATAGAGTATTAAAATCCTAAATTGTTGAATACCTAAAAATTTCTAAAGACTTTTTAAAATCCATATTGAATACCTCAAAATTTTAAAAGACTTTTAAAAATTTGGATTGAATAAAAATCCAACAGAATCTCAATTGATCAAATCTAAAAAAAAAAAAAAAAAAAAAAAAAGTGATCAAAATGATATTTTTCTTTAAAACCCTAAATTTACCAAGAAAATAAAATAGTTTTAATGGCGGGACCATATTCATCAACAGCCATAATATCTTCTCTTAATGATACTTAAGCCACCACTTCCACCACAATCCACAAGTCCCATGGCCTTATCCACTCTCTCTCCGCCATCACAACCGTCTTTCACCACTCACTCCGCCGCTGCCGCCTTAGTCCCGAAGCTCCACCACCACATCCCTTCCCGAGTCAGCCGTCTCTCAGCCTCTCTTACGCCGGAAAATGTGCGTAAATGGAGGTCCCAAGTTTCCTTCTTCACTGGTTTCTTGAACAACAATAAATCTAAAAATGCAGAAGCTATAAAGGAAGAACTTTTTGAAGCCATTGCACCCCTCGATCGTGGCGCTGAAGCCTCCCCTCAAGATCAAGAAACAATCGATCAGGTTAATATTTGCATTTTTTTAGAATTATAGTTCCCCTTTTACAAGGTGTGGTTTAATGTTTTTGTTTTCAACTTAATCCTTTTAGATAGCTAGGAAACTTGAAGCAATTAATCCAACAAAAGAACCCCTCAAGTCTGATTTGCTTAATGGGAAGTGGGAGCTTATTTACACAACTTCACAGTCCATTTTGCAGATCAAGGTACAACATTTTGCAATCTTTGTATCAAAATTTGAAATGTTTCATCTTGAATTAGAGTAATTATTTGGTGACTTGTAAGATCACGTTTTAATTCCATAGATGCAGAGTATATACACATTTAATCCTAATAGTATTGTGTATCATCACCGCATGGATTCTTCGAATGAGTTACATAGATTGTTTCTTTGAATGAGCATTTTCCAATCTTATAGTACATCTGATTTGTAAATAGGATATGTAACATCATTTGTGACTTGCTTTGCTGCTCTTGTGCTCTTGTGCTCGAGCTTTTGCGCCTGTTTACTTGCGAACTCACACGATAACATTGTGAACAGAGGCCTAAGTTGTTAAGATCTAGAACGAATTATCAAGCAATCAATGCAGATACCCTTCGAGCTCAAAACATGGAGTCGGGGCCTTTCTTTAACCAGGTGAGCCCGAATCTGAATGCCACTACTTCAGTTTGTTAACTCAACATTAACTCCCTACATGTTGTGCAGGTTACTGCAGATTTAACACCTCTAAATGCGAAAAAGGTGGCTGTAAAATTCGACTATTTCAAGATTGGAGGCTTAGTAAGTTATGCCTTATATACTCTAACCACTAATTATATGCATTCTGTTATTAAAGAATACATGCTGATAAAATTACAAGTCTCTTTATGAATTATATGAAACTAAGTATTGTTTGATCAGATTCCTGTTAAAGCTCCTGAACAAGCTCGAGGTACTCTGGAAATCACCTACTTGGATGAAGAATTAAGGTAGCATATGTTCGATCCAATTATATGTATAACAATCAAGCTTCTAACACGAATAAAACTCATATTTTTAACGAAAGTAGTCATGCTCGACTGAGCAGTGATCTCGTAAATTTATTGATGAATTTTAATGTAGGAAAGTTTGATATGTTTCTACTTTGTTATGGCAGAGTATCAAGAGGCGACAAGGGCAATCTCTTCATCTTGAAAATGGTTGATCCCTCTTACAGAATCCCTAGTTAGCATAGCATATACACTGCACCAACAGACAATTTACTTTTCCCACCCAAAATTGTGTTATACATTATTCCGCATTATAGGGGTGAGATTAAAACGTCTATAGTGTTGTTCAATTTGAAAGACTTTTGTATTAGTGGAAATAAATATTCATAAAGTTAACTTTAATAAATAAATTCGTTGCTGACATTTTGCTCTTATTCATCGTCAGTACATTTAGAAAATGATGAAAGTTAATGTTTATTAATAGCGATAACTAATTTTAAAGAACTAAATTCACTAATTTTTTTAATTAACATAATACAGTTAGGGGATATTTACAAAATCAGAAATAAAATAATTTTTCATTTAAATTTAGAACTAGAATTGGTGGGGTGCGCCAGGCCCATGCAGTAGTGCAACGCATGGGCGACGCGCGAAGGCCCAGGCAGCAAGCTACCTTGGTGGGCCTTCCCCCTCAAAAAATAAATTTAATATCGTGTAGGCCATTGGCCTACATATCAGATATTAAACTGATAAGAACAGATACTACACTTGATCTTAGCCAAAAGGCCGAGAAAGGTATGAGCTTCAACGTTGTTGGGCCTCCAATTTTAATAGTGATTATTCTCAGCTGAGTTTCTTGTAATAGGCGATGTGGGACAATTTGCTTACACAAGAGACTAAACTTTATCTTGTATTGTTCCTCCAACCCAGATGCTTGTACATAAGATGTAAGCTAGTGTAGGTGGTCCTCTTTTCTTTATCTTGTATTGTGTCTCCAAGTGCCACATTCACATCTTATCCATCTTTGATAACTAATATACTAAAATTAATTCCTTCCATAAATTAAAAAAAAAAAAAAACATGAAGGGAAATAGTTAATTTAACTAAGTCTTCTTGTGGTCAAGAGCAAGCTAGAAAGGTTTTCTCTTTTCTGCACTTCTTGCTTACTGAAATGTATGTGAATGATCTTGAAAACTTTTCAAAACTTATTTGGTCTGATTAGACATGTCACTGTAACAAATTCATACTCTCTTTGATTTTTTTTTTTAGATTCTAAGTATGAGCAAACACCTTAATCTAATAATGAGACTACTTTTTCTTGAACATCTCTATCTAGTATACATGAAGGGTGCATTAAAAAAAATCTAAATAAATCAAGAAAATCACAAGTTAAGAGTATTCAAGTCTAAGGGCCTTTGTTGGATTAGAAGTATTAGTTTTATCTCATTTATATGCATTTGATTCATGTGACACCGACCCGTGATGGATTGTTAGCCTGATAAAAAAAAAAACCATATTGTCAATGAGGGATAATTGGTCACATGAGGAAAAAACCATATTTTCACATGAATTTTGAGGGATAATTGGTAACATGAGGAGGGGTCTAGTTAGTTATAATATGTTTAGGGTCAAGTCCTAATTGATTATGCATAGAAATCCTTCAAATCATGAGTTCTGCAGATTATGTTTATGGAATTATGGCAGTGTATCGAGAGGCGACTAGGGCAATATCTTTATCTTGAATTGTTTTAGATCCAACTTTATATATTCTCCAATTAGCTAATCAATATGTACTCCAAGACCAATGAGAGATAATTAAACATTAATTATAATTACAGTTAATCAATAAATAACTTTGAACAATCGAACATTTATAACTAGAGTTGGTGGGGTGCGCCAGGCCCGTGCAATAGTGCAACGCATGGACGACGCGCGAAGGCCCAGGCAGCAAGCTACCTTGACGGGCCTTTCCCCTCAAAAAATAAATTTAATATCGTGTGGACCTATGACCCACATATCAGATATTAAACTGATAAGAACAGATACTACACTTGATCTTAGCCAAAAGGCCGAGAAAGGTATGAGCTTCAACAATGTTGGCCCTCAACTTTTTATATTGTATTTTCTCAGCTCAGTTTCTTATAATAGGCGATGTGGGAAAATTTGCTTACACCAGACTAAACTTTCCCAAAGCAACATAAAAAACTGGATTTGCAATTTTGCAGGCGCGATGAAAACGAGATATTTTCTTAACATTGCTCTTTAGTCTTTACCACAACATAAGATTATCGGATTTAGTTTTACATAGATCTCGACTACGGGTTTTGAATTTTAAGATCGATTCAATTTCATATACCCAGATGTTTGTAAATAGTGTAATCATCCTCCTTCTTTCTCTATCTTGTATTGTGTTCATCCAAGTGCCACATATTCACATCACTTGATAGACTTATGAAAGCGGTAGGGAGAGAAAAGATAGAATAAAAATGGCCGATTACAACTTCTCTTCTTTGATAACTTAAGTATATTAATCTGATGATCCAGCATCTATATTACATGATAAAACTAGCTCCTCGTTTTCTTGCAAAAGCCAAATCGAAAACAAGACTTACACGGGACGGAGAGATTGTGGAAAAGCAGATCGCCATTGGACTTTTACACACAATTCCTCCGCATCCCTATCACAATTCCCTTCATTTCACCCATATTCTACACTACAGTCCCTGTGCAAAACACTATAGTATTTGAACCTTTGAGAAGTTGAACAATCTAATATTTATACAGTTTCTTGCCATTAATCCATCTTTACGGATTACTACTCTCTGTCTGGCTATTTTCAGGATGAGCACTGTCATCGTGAACTATTTTTTCCACGGGGTTCTCCTCAGCCCACACGGATGCATCAAGATATCCGAGCTCAAAAAGTTTATCGAGAACATCGTCTGCTGCTGGTTCAAGTGCCCAATTAAAAAGCTGCAAGTAAGCAAAAGAAATCAGTCCAAGAAATTTGTGGTTACAACATACATAATCTAGAGGCTAAGATTATTACCTGTCGAGGAGTTGCCCTGTTTTCTGGGTTGCAATCGGGGCTGATTCCGATCCCTTGCAGTCCCAATTGGCTTGCAGGAAATGCACAAACACGTACCTGTAACATTTCAATATTATATTTTCACCCTATCGCTCTCTATATATTATATATATATCACACACAATTATATATATATAGTTGAAAAAGGTACCGTCTGAGCAGCAGAAGTTGGGGGCATGAACAATGTCAACCCCCCATCGATACATAAACGGTTGCGAAACATAGTTGCTGGCCTTGGAGCAAGATATCTACATTGAAATTACTTTTAGTTCGAAAAATTCTATAATCTAAATTTATGTCTGCTGTGGAGAGAATTGTTACCCTGGAATGAAAGATGAAGTGAAGACTGCATTGATCAGATCTTCTTTAGAGTCAAATTGATCGACCAGTAAAGCCCTCGGCTTCCAAAGAATCTCCGTCACAGCAACTTCATGAAACCACAATATTATATTAATGTGCTGCCTCTAGAAACCAGTAAATATTATTTCTCCCACAAGAGTATGCATCATAATCGATTGACAACATTATCTAGAGATTTTTACATTCGAAGTGTAATTGTTGAAAAGAAAAATGGCCAGGACAACTATAGAAAATAAGTATTTATTAGATGCAGATCGTGCTCTTCTGCAAAAGCCTTGTGCAATCTGCTTCAAATATAAATGCCAAGCAACCACTTGAAACAATTAATATAAATGGTAAGGGCACAAGAAAACCAATATTCAGGCACAGTGTCAATAAGTGAAAAATATGATACTGTTCAAGTAGCACGTCTGTCTTACCAACAGGTGAAGGCGATGAAGATTATTCAGCTTGACTCTAAAAATAATTCATTACACAATGGTGCAAGGAAAATAATACTCACCACGGACTCTTCCATTGGACCTGATATGAGCATCATCTGGCAAAAAGTTGTCCAAAACATCTTTAAGAACAGCCTGTGCCAAAAAAACACATCTGGATGTTCAAGTGGTATGATTATAGAAGAAATAAATATATGGAAAATCATGCTATTAGAGCTACTTGATGCTAAACCATGTGAAAACTATTCAGACTGTTAAACAGCAATATCTAAAAATGCAATTTGTTTGTAGAAAACAGAAACTCTAAAAATGCTTTTCTTATATTCTTTTGACGTAGTCTAGATACGATCAACTGCTTAAATCAGATTTTCAGTAAACAAACTGTCCACCATTTTTCTAAGTCCTCAGGGCGCTGCTATAACTCAGCATATTATAGGATAACTGGTCCTCAATTAAAACAATATCAGTTTAGAAGATTAAGAACAGAGATTAATTAATCACAGCATACCAACAAGTGTGTCTTAAGTCACCACTATTTGTGCTTATGACGAAGAGGCTATATATTTTCCATAAGGATAACAGCCGGCATGATGAAATGTGGACTCCAAGGAAGACAATGCTAAGCAATACAACTACTAAGTCATGTTTGCATTTCAAATAGTTAAAAGGAATAGCCTTGATTCCCACTGGAGATTATTTTACATGCTTTCTTCCAAAATAAAGGAAAAGAAGCAAAGAGAAACGTGTTTCACTATCATATTTCAGAGTTCTGCTCAATGTTCTGATGCTTCAATCCAAAATTCCCCTTTTACTTCCTATTATCAAAAATTAATCAGAATTTTATTTTGTATGAGACAAATGGAATATGTTATACCCCGAGACGAAATGCAGTCCCTTTAAGCCTACAATCTTCAGCCAATATTTTGGTAGCTGTCAGTGCTTCCTGCATACTGGCTCCAGAGGCTATCGCTGCACAGACAATGGCACCAGCCGACGAACCAGCCAGCGGTGTGGTTTCCTGCCCCAGAGAATAGTATCAGTCACAAAAGGAAACATACAGCTTAAGAACAACACAAACACTATATTGCTGATGGGAAAAATGAAGTACTTGATGTTCACAACTCACAAGAAAACAAATACTAGAAGTTAGATTAAAATTTATTTTCTTAATTCAACAAATAAACTTTAAGAAAATCATTATGTTCCTAAGAGCCCCTGTCCAGGGTTGAACCCTGGGATTTGACAGCGGACTTAAAAAGCCACCTACAAACGTTTTACGCCCAATCATTCCGGATAACACTTGCATCCTCTGTCTTACCGCAACTGCTGGCACAGAGATAGCCAATGCTTATTCCCCAGTACCGCCATTCCTTCTTCTCTGGGAAAAGAAGTTCAAGACCCGTGGGCCTTCTACCTCCACACCGCATTGCTCAGTCAGGCTTTCGCCCAAGCTTGGCTAGATAAATTAAATACGAAAATATCAAGCTATTCAGGCTAGTTCATCAAACTCCCTCACCCTTTAAGATTTGTTAAACCTTATGATGCAGTCCTACAATAAGAAATTCAAAGTGCAGTATCCAAAAGGAAAGCATAAAGAATTCAATTTAAGCTTTCAAACTACCAACCAGCCGTGGGACTATCAAACTCTCAGCAGGCTACAAGAATCAGATGAATTTTACAAGGTGTTTAGGGTTCATTTGATTGTAAAACAACTTTGGTCTCATCTCCCGATTATTGTAATTTGGGAAAATGAAAGGAATTGTAACAACACTAAAACCTAAATCAATTAGCAATCAAGAATGATTTACTCCATAGCACAGAAATCCACCACCATACTTGATAAAACATCAGGAATTTTACAGAATGAAGATATGAATTGAGTTCTTACGAAGGAGAACCTTGATATAACCATTCTCAATGAGAAACTGAGCCACTCCAAGATGATAAGGAAACAAAAGCCCCGCGGCGGAGAAACTAAACCCAGGGCTAGTCACAGCCTTCCGCTGCTGCTCCGCCTCCACATCTTCCGCCCTCTGCTCCCACACCACCTCCGGTTGCACCGCATCCTCCACGACGGCGCCAATCCCGTCCTTCCTCCGCCGCCTCCACCACCACTGCCCCTCCTTCTCCTCCGCAATCATCTCCATCATCATCACCTCACCCTCTCTTCCCCTATCCAAAAATTTCCCACTCCTCTTCAAAATCCGAGATGCGATGCCTAGAAAGAGTTCCCCGGTGGCAACGGAGAATGACCTATTTTCACTCTCCGGCGGTGGCGGTATCGGCGGAGGAGGCGTAAAGCTCTGGCTCTGCGGCGGCGTGGCCTTTGTAGAGAAAGCGAGACTGCGATGTGAGATGAGGCCGGTAACGGTGGTGGAAGGGGGATGAAACAAGATTGACGACGCCATGATTCGCTTAGCGGAGGAAATTGTGGGCTGTTGGATTGAATGGACCCTCAAAAACATTGTAATTGACGCAGAATTCTTCATTTAAAACTCGTGAATTTTACAATTACATATATTAATCACTTTCAACCTAATTTTTAGGCGGCAGACAAATTTCGATTCATTCTTATCTTTTCACGAAATTACATTTATACTCATTACCAGAATTGGTGGAAACTTATCAACCATAATTCACAGATTTTTCCTGTCTGCTCAATTTCTGGAAAACATGTACTCTTAGTAGCAAAACACGATGAATTGGTCAATTTGCAAAGTTTACTAATTCGATGATCATATTTTTAATCCAAATTTGTTTCCAAACTATTTTTGTTTAGATTATGTATGAGTGTATTATTCTATACTAACAATTTCACACAACTAATCTAAGTTAGATGCTTATTTCGATTAGCTTCTATAAAATGGTTTTACGGGATTAAGACAATTGTCTTAATTGTGGAATAAGAATTAGCATTATTAAAGATTTTTTTGCAATTATTTCTAGTGTGGAATAAGTTAATTATCCACTTTAAATTTTATAGAACAAAATGGGTGTTCTTCCATTGATCAAAATTTTCAATTTTTGAGAAATATCATGTTCATTCAATAAGAAGGATTTCCAACTTTCCATTTTTTCAAATGAACAATTATATAGTACCTAATTGCCCTTACACTCGCTCATGCTGGGCCGCGACTGACCTTCTATCTAAAATAGAGGACTGTGTTGCAAGTGCAAATGGAATTGGAGAGCTTATTTTATCAATGGCTGACAGCCCGCTCAAGAGCTTAGCTGCTAGCTTTGGCATGATCTTTTGGCAAGTATGGAAAAAAAGGAACTCGAAAGTTTGGAGTAACTCGTGTGGAACACCTATAGAGGATGTGCATAAATCTGCACAAGTTTGGCATGAATGGAAAGCAGTGGGAAGGGGAGGTTCTGGGCAAAGCTCAAGCATCAGGGGAGGAGCTAAGTGTAATGCCTGGCATGCCCCCAATTGGAAAAACAAAATTAAATGTAGACGCCGCATTTTTCAGAGATACGGGCCAAACAGGTGTGTGCATGGCTCTTAGGGGATCAGATGGGAGCATATTGCGTGGCCAATCTAAATTACTCCAAGGCTGCTTTGCTGTGGATACAGGAGAAGCTGTTGGTTTTTTTGAGGCCATCTCTTGGCTAATTGACATGGTTATGGGTGATTGCATGGTAGAAGGAGATGCAAAAATTGTTATTAATGCAATCAACTCCACGGATACTATTGATTCTTGTTTCGGAGATTATATACTAACTTGTAGGGCCTTGTTGGCTCAACTCGCGAATGTAACGGTTCATTTTACTAGTCGTAATGCCAATATATTGGCACACACATTGGCTAGGGAATCCCGTCGTTTCGATCGCTCATTTAGTTGGGTAGATCCACCAGATATTGTGGTTGGACTACCTACTTCTCTATGTATCTGCAATAATGGAAGCTAATTCTCCATTGCTTCCAAAAAAAATAGTTGGCTTATTTAGATTAGCCTACTTATCATATCATATATAGTACCTTAAAGAATATTAGCCTATAGATACTAACACGTCTGATATGTTTATGATGTATTATTATATGATGAATATTAGTCTACTTAGGATATATAGTACCTAAAAAAATAGTTCTCATTTATACAATTTAAATATATAATGGCATTGCCTATTTATCGATATCACAAGCAATCGCACAAATAGTTAAGAAACCCCTACAAGGGAAATTCTTAAATGCACACTGTACACCAATCATATTTTGGTGCACACTATTTTAACCCTACCCGCCTCTAACTCGCATCTGATCCACATATCTCAATTAAAGTTTAGTACGGAGTATATATTTATCTAGCCCCTCTCTGCGAAACCCTAATTTATTTATCTCTCCCGCCTCTTATCCATTTTATTTTCTTTTATCTCAACTCCTTATTAGACATACTAGCAGATTCGTCTCCGGCAGAAGGATTGCGGATGGAGGCGGAGGATGCATGATGTACATAGGCGGCGGAAGACTTCGCGGTGACAGACCTGGTGGAGCAGCCGTCGCTCCTCCAACCCACAGTTGCTGCACGACGTCGCCACCGGCATGGTGGATGATGAATTATTGGTGGTAGCGTCCGGATTTAGAAGCATCTTCACCGATTCAAAAGTTTGACACAATTCATTCTGACCTTGAAATCGACGATTCTGAGCCGCTTCCTCTTCTTCTTTCTAGTGCTGCTTAGAAGATCAGATATGTAATCAAATGTTCCTTCTACTTCCATCTTCAACTAATTTATGTCAAACGAATAGTTATAGTTGCAAGGTTTTAGTTATTTTTTGTGATGAACATATATAGAGTGGCTTTATATATGTGGCTTTATATATGTGGCTTTATATAGAATTTCAAAAGCCACTTGCTTATTGATGACCGGGTTGGTTGGTATACACTAAGTTGTTTTAATGATTTTGGGGACTTGATTCGGATGATATTATTAATCAAACGAGTTTTCTGTGGTGGGATTTTAGTTCTTGATTTTCAAATTAAAGTGTAGTGTGTATTCTCTATTGTTAATGAGTAAATTTTTGAAAAGTGGTAATTTTGTTATTAAAAAGTGTAGTTCTTTTTTATTGAAAAGTGGTAATTTTGTTACTCAAAAGTGTAGTTCTTTTTTATTTTAGTTCTTGATTTTCAAATTAAACTGTAGTGTGTATTTCTTTATTGTTACTAAGTAAATTTTTGAAAAGTGGTAATTTTGTTATTGAAAAGTGTAGTTTTTTCTTATTGAAAAGTGGTAATTTTGTTACTGAAAAGTGTAGTTCTTTTTATTGAAAAATGGAAATTTTGATACTGAAAAGTTTGTTATTGAAAAGTGGTAGTTTTGTTACTGAAAAGTGTAAATATTATTGTTGAAAAGTGGTAATTTTATTACTGAAAAGTGGTAACTATTATTGTTGAAAAGTGGTAATTTTATTATTGAAAAGTGGTAACTATTATTATTGAAAAGTGGTAATTTTGTTGCTGAAAAGCTAATAAAAAAAATCGAAAATTGTAATACTAAAATTACTGAATTAAAAAAAAATTGAAAATTCACTGAAATTGGTTACAAGGTTTCAAACCTATAACCTCTCACTTATATCACACTGTTGTACCCACTTGGTTAGTAGTCACTTTGTTACATATTTTCGCTATTGTTAATATATAGTAATTGACTTGGGCAATAGTGTGCACGTACACACTATGCACAGGAGACCAACTCCCCCTATAATTTTAAGAGATATTAATGTGGGCAATAGTGTGCACGTACACACTATGCACAAGAGACCAACTCCCCCTACAATTTTAAGAGATATTAATGTGACGCGGACAATTCAAAATTTGCCTACTTCGATAGATATTACAAGCAACTGTACAAACAGTTGAGAAATCACCGTAATTTATTGAGATTCGAGCCTCAAAGGTAAAAAAGAAAGGATTGTGACAAATTACATAGAATCTTGTACAATTTGAATATTAGCTAACACCAACAGAGAGCTTAAAGCGAAAAAATTAGTGAGAAATCATACCTGAAAAAAGAAAATGCTATGAAAGACTAACGAGAATATTGCACGTTTGAATATTGAGTGCATAAAATCTCTGCAAAAAAAGCGACAAAGAAGAAGAAGCCATGAAGGAGGATGATTCCAAGTCTGCGTGTGTTTGAAATTTATTTTGTTAAGTGCAAAGTCTGAAATTTATTCTAATGGAAGAGAAAAATAGAAAACGGTGTTAGTGTTGATTTAAAAAAATGATGTATTGATAGGATGTATATATACTTTTAAGGGTGAATGTAAATGAACGGTGAAATTCGAATGCTAAATTCCGAAGTAGAACAAGACAAGGGACGTAACGTCTCACGTCCGGATGTGTGAGTCCAAAACAAACATGCCCTTACGAAATACCACAAAATAAATGTCTTGATTTTCCAAAAGTTGCAGTCATACCTATACAACTAAAATATCGGTGAATAAAAAGAAAACCCTACAACTAAACATCATACATATACGAAAATATACAAATACATAATCGATTATAATGCATATCTTCATAATTTTATTTCTAGAATAATAATATATCGAAAACTTACAAAATAATCATTGTTCTCCAAAATAATCGAACATGAAATGGAGATGTGAGATAATGAAGATGAACTAATAACTACGAATTGTCAAACTTACCGAACTTAACAAAAAGAAAAATGATAAATAGATGAAAATATGATCAATGGTCGACAAACTTTGAAATGGTAATGTGATGGTGTATTATAGATTTACAGATTTGTTATTTTGAGGTTGAGCACTGTCATCGCGAACGATTTTTTCCACGGGATTCTCCTCGGCCCACACGGATGCATCAAGATATCCGACCTCAAAAAGTTTATCAAGAACATCGTCTGGTGCTGGTTCAAGTGCCCAATTAAAAAGCTGGAAAAGAAAACAGTCTAAGAAATTTGCAGTTACATACAACATACATAATGTAGAAGCTACGATTATCACCTGTCGCGGAGTTGCCCTGTCTTTTGGGTTGCAATCGGGGCTGATTCCGATCCCTTGCAGTCCCAATTGGCTTGCAGGAAATGCACAAACACGTACCTGTAACATTTCGATGATATATCTATCTATCGAATGCACGTAAATATATATATGTAGTTGAAAAAGGTACCGTCTGAGG
The DNA here is from genome assembly GCA_963675135.1 of Galeopsis tetrahit. Classification (NCBI taxonomy): domain Eukaryota; kingdom Viridiplantae; phylum Streptophyta; class Magnoliopsida; order Lamiales; family Lamiaceae; genus Galeopsis; species Galeopsis tetrahit. The sequence goes on from OY776121.1 coordinate 92,564,442, forward strand.
AGCAGAAGTTGGGGGTATGAACAATGTCAAGCCCCCATCAACACATAAACGGTTGTGAAACATTGTTGCTAGCCTTGGAGCAAGATATCTACAATGAAATTACTTTTAGTTCAAAAAATTCTACTATAATCTAAATGTATGAGAGAATTATTACTAACTACCCTGGAATGAAAGACGAAGTGAAGACTGCATTGATCAGGTCTTCTTTAGAGTCGAATTGATCGACGAGTAAACCCCTCGGTCTCCAAAGAACCTCCGTAATAGCAACTTCATGAATGAAACCACAATATTCTATCAACGTTATGCCTCTAGAACTAATGCATTACACGATGTGTGACACCTCTCCTTCAGGGCAAGGGAAATAAAATACGAGTACTCACCACGGATTCTTCCATTGGACCTGATATGAGCATCATCTGGCAAAAACTTGTCCAAAACATCTTTAAGAACAGCCTGTGCCAAAAAAAACACATCTGGATGTTCTGATTATAGAAGAAATAAGATATAGAGCAGTAAACAAACTGTCCACCACCATTTATCGAACTCCACAGGACGCTGCTATAACACAGCATATGGTCCTCGATTATAACAGTAAGAACAGCATATCAACAAGTGTGTCTTAAGTTAAGTCACGACTATTTGTGATTATGACGAAGAGGCTATAGTTTTTCCTTAGGCATCAACGGATAACAATGCTAAACAATATCCCCTTTTACTTCCTATTATCCTCAATAAATCAATTAGTATGAGACGACAAATGGAATATGTAATACCCCGAGACGGAATGCAGTCCCTTTAAGCCTACAATCTTCAGCCAATATTTTGGTAGCTCTCAGTGCTTCCTGCATACTGGCTCCGGAGGCTATCGCTGCACACACAATGGCACCAGCCGACGAACCAGCTAGTGGTGTGGTTTCCTGTCTCACAGAATAGTATCATAGTTACAAAAGGAAACACACAGCTCAATAACAACACAGAAGACACTATATTGCACAGGGGAATAGTATCATAGTCACAAAAGGAAACATACAGCCTTATGTTCCTAAGAGCCCTGGGATTTGACGACGGCGGACTTAAAAAGTTGTAAATTAAATACGGAAATATCGAGCTAGTTCATCAAACTCCCTCCCCCTTTAAACCTTAAGATGCAGTCCTACAATAAGAAATTTAAAGTGCAGTATCCAAAAGGAAATTAAGCATTATGGAATGTTGCACTTAGCTCTTCCAATCACAAATGATAAAACAAGACAAACAAGAACGCAATGAATTAAACAAGCAAGAACACGAATAAGAACACGGGATTTACGTGGTTCGATCAAATGATCTATATCCATGGAGGATAGAGACTCTCTTTACCAACTTGAACAAGGTACAGATTACAAGTATGAATCACTTAGAAAACTTGCTCACTCTCTCTCGATTCAATCTCACAAACACAAAGTCTAACTCTCAATCTATGCACTTAGTGGTGTATTTATAGAGATACAATGCCACTAGAAACTGTCAATAATTAACTAACTACCTAATAGAAATAACAACTAATAACCAACTCTAAAATAACAAAATTAGCAGACTTGGACTCCAACTCCCCTGATCTGATCAAACGACTTACACTCAACAGACTAGTTGATCCTAATCAGATGACTAATCTTATCAGCTGTCCTGACTCAAACCAGAGCTTCTCTTCTGATAAGCATTAGCATAAATGACATATCAATGTTGCATTAATCCTAACAAATTCAATTTGAGCTTTCAAACTACTCCCTTCGTGAATTTTATGCACACTTTCCTTAATGGTACGATCCCAACATTTTTTTGCACACTCCAAAAAAAGGAAACAATAATACCCCTCCTTTATTTTACTTTAGTCAAATCTCTCTCAGTTCAATGAATTACCAATAATACCCCTCCTTTATTCCACTTGACCAAAACCTAAATCAATTGGTAATCAAGAATTGAAAAAAATATGAGGAATTTACAGAATGAAAAAGATATGAATTGAGTTCTAGAACCTTGATATAACCTTTCTCAATGAGAAATTGAGCCGCCCCAAGATGGTAAGGAGACAAAAGCCCCGCGGCGGAGAAACTAAACCCAGGGCTCGTCAAAGCCTTCTTCTGCTGCGGCTCCGCCTCCACTTGCGGTGGAACCGCATCCTCAACGACGGCGGCAATCCTGTCCTCCCTCCGCCGCTGCCCCACCTTCTCCTCCGCAATCATCTCCATCATCGTAACCTCGCCATCTCTTCCTCTGTCCAAAAATTTCCCACCTCTCTTCAAAATCCGAGAGGCAATGCTTAGGAAGAATTCCCCGGTGGCGACGGAGAATGACCTAGTTTCATTCTCCGGTGGTGGCGGAATCGGCGGTGGGGGCGTGAAGCTCTCGCTCTGCGGCGGCGGCGGCGGTGGCTCCTTGGTAGAGAAAGCGAGACTGCGAGGTGAGATGGGGGACGCCAAGATTCGCTTAGCGGAGGGCAGTTGGGTCCTCAAAAACATTGTAATTACAAAACAGGTGAAAATGTTATTCTGTTCGGAAGGAATCTTGATTCAAATTTGGCCGGCCATTTTCGTATACATCAAAACGGCGAAGAACGCGGTAAACTCTACCACCTTTTTTCGTTTGGAAGTATGGCGGAAGATTCGTGGATTGGACATCCTACTGAGCTTTCTTTTACATTTATTTACTCCATCAGTTACATGGTTTTTTTCACATATAAAATCACACGTAAAACAAGAAAATTAAATTTAATGGAGATTGTAAAGAGTAATTTTGTAAATCTATTTATGTCCTCCCTCCTTCATACTATAGTAATTCTTCATACTATACTACCTATAATTTTTATAGGTAGATGGACACATATATTAAAAAAAAGTAGAATAATGATTGAAATTTTAAGAGGTAATCTTGTAAACTTTCATGTATAAAGTAAATAAATAAGTTGAATATGTGAGAAAAAATAATAATTGTGCAAATTTGAGAATAGTCTCAAATAAGAATTTGTGATTTTGAAATCTCACACATATTCTAATTTGTGATTTAGTTTCTGGATTTCAAGTTCATACTCTATAAATATCTATAAACCCTATATGATAAATAATTTTAATATTACATTTTTGTTTAATAAAGAATGTGGTCAAGAATGTATGTTGTATTCATATGTACAATATTTATGATTTTTCCATGATTTAAGCTACTATATTAATTGAAATTGAAGGCAAATTATTTTATAAGAGTAAAATTGTCAAAATTAAAGAAAAAAACATAGAATGACACTTATTATAAAAATAATTAAAATGACAAAGTGACACTTATTTAAAAGTGGAGGGAGTACAAAATTTATATATACACCTATAATCTTATAACTTAAACTCTACTTTACTTAAATCCCAAAATAAATACAAAATTTATTATCTATAAATTTGAAGTTTTGATCATAATTCACATGAGTTGACTTAGTGGTATTTTCCTTAGACGTGTATACTGTATATGCTGATAAATTACAAGCTTTGACCATAAACCCCCGAATAATATTCAATCTGAATTTCTTTTCTTTCTTCTCTACAACAATTCATTTAAGTTAGAAGAATTTCCAGAGAGTGCAGTGAAAGCAACAGAACACTAACATAATCTTGAATAAAAAAAATAAAAAATCATAGGTAATTGGACTAAAATAAAATAAAAAAATTGAAACTTAATAAACTAAATTCAAAATTGAGTTGAATAAATAAAAAATTAAAAAAAAAACAGGGCAATTTAATGCACTATTTTCTTTTTATTCCTTTACAAATTGGGCCTTTTCTTTATTCCAAATAGTGGGCCTTTATTATAAAACTACTTATGGGCCGATGGTACCTAAGTTGTGGAGTAATTTGAAGTGGGTTTAACTATTAACACCTCCATTTTAGATGGATGCACCCAACCTTTAATTTAATTAATATACTCCCTCCGCCCCGGTATAAGTTTTCCACTTCTTTTGGGTGTTTTGATTAAGGAATATGATAAAATAATAGATATAGTACAAGTGATGTGATGGTGAGAGAAAAAATAATAGATTGGTATGAGATGGAGTATGATAAAATAATAAATAAAGTGTAAGTGATGTGATTGAGAGAGAGAAAATAATTTACCAAAAATGGAATAAGAAACTTATAGTGGGACATTCAAAAAAGGAAAGTGGGAAACTTATAGTGGGACGGAGGGAGTACTATTATACAAAAAACCAAAAATAGCATTCACTAAAATACAGTGCACCAGATGCACCCCTTACTGCATTTATTTCACCTTTTTCCTCAACCAATACTTTCAATCGTCGTCGTCGACACATTTTTTATAATCACCAAACTTTAAAAAATTCAGAAAATTCCAAAAAATACTTAGAAAAATTACATATTTTTTTTATAAATTTCAACCAATCAGTGTCGACCATATACACTCTCATCGACAACGTTTTGCCAACGAAAATGTATATAGTCGACAATGGTTGGTCGAAAAAAAATAATTTGTTTTTATATTTTCGACCATATAATGTCGACCAAATACACCCTCGTCGACAAATTGTCGACCAACCATTGTCAACGAGGGTGTATTTGGTCGAAAATATAAAAAAAAACTGCAAAAAACTCTAACCCAAAAAACGCAAAAAAAAAAAAAAAGGTGACGGGATGAGGGAGGGAGAGCGAGATTGTCGATCAAGGGAGGAGGTGGGACAAAAACACAGAAAAAAATGGGGGAGAGAGGCACGGGCGGTGAGGGCGAGGGGGCGGCCAGACAGGGAGAGGGGTGTGGAAAATTTTCAGAAAATAAAAAAGGGACAGGGAGATGGAGGGGCGGCGAGGGTGGGCGACGCAGGGACGGGTGACGGCGTGGACGGCAGCGGCGGGTGGTTGAGGTGTTTGGGGGAGGGATGAAGATGAAGATGAAGATGAAGAAGAAATTAGAATTTGATGTTGGAAATTAGGTTTTAGTTGAGGTGTGGCTAGTAATAGAAATTTTATGCAGAAAATGATATTTATGACAATTAAGGGAATGTGACCCAATCTTGGGGGAGTGCATCTCAGTGGAGGTGAAAATAGTCAAACCCATTTGAAGTAGCATCTGTGTTTTTTTTTTTTTTTTGTCTAGTTATTAGCTAATAGTACAACCTTATATTGCATCGCTGCACAAAGATACATTATTGTCGAATTCGTTAATTCCTCTATAAGCTTCTTATTACTTTTGAACATATAAATTAAGAAAAGTGATTAAATTATACATATAGTACAAGTGATGTGATTGAGAGAGAATGACATAAATATAAAAAGTAACATATAAATTGAAGTGTATGAGTAAAAAATTAAAACATATTTACCAAAAAATATATAAAAAAATTTATAGACGAACATACCAAAATGACAAAATGAAAAACTTATAGAAAAATGGATGGAGTATTATTTTCTAATACCTTATTCCCTATCCAAAAGCTACATTTGAGTCCTTCACCATTGATTCATCAACAAAGTTTACACATTAGTTGAATCTTGTCATTTCTTATGCGGGGCGATGTGGTGATGTTTTTGATCCCCTAGGAGTCATTTTTCTTGTTTAAGTTATTTTGAGTTTGACTTTTTTATTTTTTTTGAATATCTTAGAGAATTGTACCTTTTTTTTCTTAGCGTGAGTTTTGTCTCTATGTATATTTTTTCATGCAAGATTTTAATGGCGTTTCGGCCTCCGATTCAACTTAAATATACAAATTATAATAATATAGTAAATGAAATATGTCTTACTATATGTGGTCATCTCATAACTCATATGATTGTTTATCTTAGTTATATTAACATTAATAGATTAAATCAATAATAATAATTGTCTCACCAATCAACAAATATAATTTGTTGAACCAAGTAAAGAAAACACAACAAATTGAAGAAATTTAAGAATAGTTTCCAACTTTATTACAAATTATCCATCAGTTGTCCATCGAACACAAACACACAATTCAACTCCATAGCATTGCACATTGTCTCATCAATCAATGGACTCATATCAGTCTAATTGCAACACTTGTTCATATATCTTATGGCCTAACACCAATCAATCAACTTGCTTCATGTTGGTTAATCAATAAGGCTCTTCTTTTATCACAATCATCGGTTTTGTCGATAGAATCAGCGGTGATAGATTCTTAGCTCCAAGACCAATCTCATTTTCTCCTACTAACTTGCATTTCTCATAGATGAACACATCATCATATAAGTGTTGACCATAATACGAAACATGTTGGAAGTGGCTGATGAATCTTGCAAGTGGCGATTGAGTATATTGAAGTATCTTCGATCTCTTCTTCTTAGGAACTTTGTCGGTTTCCCAGATTATTGACTCCTCCCTTGCCTCCTCACAATCTGCAACAATCTCACTATTGTTATACTCCCTCCGTTTTTTATAAACGATGTTTTAGACTAATTTGATGAAATTAAGAAAGAGTTGCACTCTTGTGTAAAAATTACATACATGTAACTTGTTTCTATTTGATATTTGAACTAATACTATACACTATGTGAGCTAATACTATGATGTATTTGAACTAATATTATACTCTATTGAAACTAATATTATACTGTATTTATCATAACTCATGAGTAATATCCACTCATTTAGAAAATTGCACTTAAATAAGAACAAGTTACATGTATGTAACTATTACACACAAGTATTTGCCTTTCCATAATGAAAGGGATGACATAATTGGAATAAACAGTACTCCCTCCGTCTCATACTTGAAGGCTCAAACCAATTGGGCACGGGTTTTAATGAATGAATTGTTTATTAATATTGTGTAACATAAAGTGGGGGTAGTAAAGACTTTTCAACTTTATAAATAGTAATAAAGTTACTTTTTAGTTTAATAAAGTAGTGACATTTGTTATAATATTGTGATGTTTTAAAGGGAGTGTTTAAAAGTGTTTTTACTATTTTAGGTAATGTGCCTTCAAGTATGGGACGCCCAAAATGATAAAATGTGTCTTCAATTATGGGACGGAGGGAGTATAAAAATTCTAAAACATCACATAAGAGAAAAGGTCTAAAACATCGTCTATTTATCAATGAACATCACATAATAGAAAAGGTCTAAAACAGTGTAAAAATTCTAAAAGAAAAAGAATGACATAATTGGAATGAACATATTAATTTTTTAATCAAATTCAGGTTTAATTCACAAAATATAAATAATGTCAAAAATTTACTCCGTACCACAGAAATTTGCACACTCCATAATCTTATTTACCGATAAGTTATTATTTTTTCACATTCAATTTACTTTTTACTTTACATTATCAAGGGTGCAAATTCCTTTGAGACGGAGAAAATATCAAAACAAATGACAAGTTTTATTTACCTTGTTCCTGCTTTATCTGAATATTTGCATTCCCACGTGAGAAAAACGGATGTTGTAATTCAGTTGCCCAATCCTCATCACCACTGAATTCTTCAATTTTTACATTTACCTCTTGTGTTTTACCATCATCGCCAACCCTTGTCTTTTGTGATTTACCATAATCAGGAATGGCTACAGATGGCTCAAAAGGTAAATTTCCAAATATCATTCCAATTTGAGTAATTGAAACTTGACCATCCACATTTTCGTACATATTTAAGTTGGAGGGACTTATTTGAACACCTACACACAAATGTTTGGGTGCAGTAATTTGTGTACCTTGACTACTGGGAGGATTGAGGTTAGATTTCGTCATCTTTGATCTGCATCGTCTGCAAATTACAACGGTAGTCGGGTTCAAAGATCGCCAAGTCGACGCAGCTGTTTCATCAGTAGTGAAATGATCGAAAATAAGTAATCGAGATAAGAAAATCAACATTGTAATAAATCATATACCGATGCAGAAATAAATTGACAGGAAAAACATATGCGATGTTGTAAAAGACGTGCAACAACACTCGCGAGTTGCACAATTGAAATCTCAAACAAATTAAACAAGCATAGATTATTGAGAACTGCTAATTGTAAAAATCAACCTTGTAATAAACTATATACAACTGTAGAACGATAAAAGATATACATTAAGTTGTAAAACACGTCAGTTATTCTTGTGAATTGCCAAATTCAAAATTCAAAATCAACAATAGAATCGTTAAAAATTAAACAAACATAAAAAAGTTTAGTATCACTGAAACGGATTATCGATAGTGGCAAAAATCAAGACCGTAACAAATCATATAGTGAGATTATCGAAAATAAGTAATTGAGATAAGAAAATCAACATTGTAATAAATCATATACCGATGCAGAAATAAATTGACAGGAAAAACATATGCGATGTTGTAAAAGACGTGCAACAACACTCGCGAGTTGCACAATTGAAATCTCAAACAAATTAAACAAGCATAGATTATTGAGAACTGCTAATTGTAAAAACCAACCTTGTAATAAACTATATACAACTGTAGAACGATAAAAGATATACATTAAGTTGTAAAACACGTCAGTTATTCTTGTGAATTGCCAAATTCAAAATTCAAAATCAACAATAGAATCGTTAAAAATTAAACAAACATAAAAAAGTTTAGTATCACTGAAACGGATTATCGATAGTGGCAAAAATCAAGACCGTAACAAATCATATAGTGAGATTATCGAAAATAAGTAATTGAGATAAGAAAATCAACATTGTAATAAATCATATACCGATGCAGAAATAAATTGACAGGAAAAACATATGCGATGTTGTAAAAGACGTGCAACAACACTCGCGAGTTGCACAATTGAAATCTCAAACAAATTAAACAAGCATAGATTATTGAGAACTGCTAATTGTAAAAACCAACCTTGTAATAAACTATATACAACTGTAGAACGATAAAAGATATACATTAAGTTGTAAAACACGTCAGTTATTCTTGTGAATTGCCAAATTCAAAATTCAAAATCAACAATAGAATCGTTAAAAATTAAACAAACATAAAAAAGTTTAGTATCACTGAAACGGATTATCGATAGTGGCAAAAATCAAGACCGTAACAAATCATATAGTGAGATTATCGAAAATAAGTAATTGAGATAAGAAAATCAACATTGTAATAAACCATATACCGATGCAGAATTAAATTGATAGAAAAAACATATGCGACGTTGTCACAGACGTGCAACAACACTCGCGAGTTGAACAATTGAAATCTCAAAAAAACTAAACAAGCATTGATTATCGAGAACAACTAATTGTGAAAATCAACCCTGTAATGAGCTATATACAACTGTAGAACGGCAAAAGATATACAGTAAGCTGTAAAACACGTCAGTTATTCTTGTAAGTTGCCAAATTCAAAACTCAAAACCAACAATAGAATTGTTAACAATTAAACAAGCCTAACAAAACTTCGTATCATTGGGACGGATTATTGAGAACCGATAGTAGCAAAAATCAAGATCGTAACAAATCATATACAGATAAATGTTTTTTTTTCTATTTTTAAGGATATAAATACATGATTAGACAACGATAAAAATAATGTTGTAAAATGCATCCAGTAACACTTGAGAGTTGCGCATTGAAAACTTAAAAAAACAAAAATCACGAAATTATTAAAAAAGAAATCATACCATAGTTCAGTAACGTTGTCTCTAACGATGAATCGATTATACATTCAAAGTATATTTATAGAAGAACCAACCTTCTCAAACTAGATAAATTTTACAATTAAAGAATTTATAAATAATAAATAAATAAATAAATAGAAAACTCACATGCATATCCACATTTGGAACAAGGCCACTGTTTTTTGCCTCTTCCCATGGTTTTGAATTAGAGTGAAGATGATCTTACTCTAAATAAATAACATTTTATTAGAAATAAAATTAAAATTTCACACTGAACATATGAGTGAGTATACACCTGTACACATTACTTATTTCATTCTTGTATTATTATTACATATTACTGAAATATGTATAATGTGCATAACATAATAATAAAAAAATTAATATAATAGAGAAACAGCATAATAAGAACAAAATATAGAGTGGATAGATTTAAAGTGCATTTACTTTTTTTTTATCTATACAAAAAAAGTGCATTTATTTTGAGTGAGCTGTCTACTTTTAATTTTTATTTTTTTAAAAACGATAATACGACAAAAACACACTCTGACTCGAACTTATTTCATGTAATGTATACAATTCATTGATTTGAAATTTTCACAATTTTTAAGTGGTTCATTTTACTTTTATGCAAGGTTAAAAATCAAAGATAGAAATTTAAATTTTGAATTTTTTTTAATTAGTCCTTCATGTTTTTATTTATTTCCCTTATAAGTAGATTTTTTCATTAAATGTAATTGTCATTATAAATTTGAAAGTCGACAAAGTTTTTCCCTATCCATTTGACTGCTGTTTTTTTGAGTATACATTAAAAATATTAACTGACATTTAATAATATAATATCTTCACCTAATATTTCTAAAATAACTTCTTAATTATACTACTATAATTACCGAGAAATAAATTCACACCCATTTGAGTAAGTACATTATTAAAAATTAAATGCAAAATTTTCGATAACGGGATTAAATTTAGGATGACAAACAAAAATTAATAAAATAGTCTAATTTATTGAGATGGGAAGTAGTATTAATTTCGCGAAAAAATATATTTTAGAGGTAAAAGATACTCACTGTAATTAAATATTTTAAAGGTAAAATCTAGTGAAATAGGTGAGCAAAAATAAGCAATTAAATAAAACCAAACGGTTGGTGAAATGAATGCAATTAGAAAAAAAGTAACCGTTGAACCACCTAAAGTTGTCGCCTTGCACGCAAATAGGGCATCTGTATTACTTTCTTTGTCTCATTATTTATTTCACATTTTAATTGTTAAGTGACAAAAAAAATAAGAAAATTGAATTTTGATGGGTAATTTTATAAAATTTTATGTATAAAATAATGAAACGAGTTGAGAATTGTGTATATGTGGAGAAAAAGTAATAACATTTCTGTAAAATTAAAGATATTGTGAGGATAAAGTTTATAAAACGATTTCCATTTTAAAAGTGTGAAAATTATTGTGAAACGTAACGAAAAAAAAAAATGTAAAAGTAATTTCAGGACGAAAGGAGTATAATACAATTTAATGCATGAAATGTGATACTTTTACATGTATTAACATCTTAGGCATGAAACTGTCCCAAACAATTTTTTTATTTTGTATTTTATATTATACTTTGAGATAGGTACTAGTATTTCTTGTATAACAAAAAGTAAATGATCTACTTTTAAATAAAAGACACTTTGTGACATATAGAAAACTAGATCTATTAATTAATAAATATATTTCAATAACTAATTAAAGTTATGATAAATATAAGTTGACATTGAAACCTAGTTGAGTGGGGGACAAAGACAGTCCATTTTGCTCTTCAACTTTTGCAACAAGTCAAAAAAGCACATGAAAACAGCAATAAGCATCCATGGTCAAACTAAGCTAACCTTAATATATATCATTAGGTTTCAAGATCTAGCTCTCAAAATTTTATGTGAACTCGATTTTACATAATCTTTTTTATGTATTATTTTATATATATAAAGTGTCGCAACTTATATATTTATACTTCAACATAAATATTACTTTTAATGATTGTACTTTGAGATATGGGCGAATGTTGTACGTAGCTCATCCCCGTTATGTACATTAAAATAAATCTAACATCAACCTAAAATCAAATGTGTGACATTTTCAAAGATAAAAAAGAGACTTTAGTCATTCAATCATATTCAATTTTGATAAATTAAAATTCCAGTTAAATAATAAATCTTAAATTAAGTTATCAATTCAAACTTTTTCAATTAAAAAAACTGATATTTTTGTCTTCTTCTATTCATTAGCAACTTCTTTACAACTTTTTTTTTATCGGTCTTCGTCTCTCTGTTCCTTCTTGTCGTCGTCGCCTGCCACTTATCGTCGGGATGCTTACCTCTTTATTTAATGGTGTTCAGTTATTTGTTAGGAGAGCAGGGGTACAAGCATGCAAAGCAGGTAGGAGGGAAATTAATTATAGTATTGAGAAAGTTGGTAACATGGGAAATTAATGATTCAAACAGGGAAAAGCCACTGCTAGTACAAACACCATGCACGCTCTTTCAACCCCACTAATAAACTCCCTCCCAAAAAGTCAGAATTATAGTTTTCCCACATTAACAACAAACTTAGTCTATCTTTTTTCGAATTTCACTGATATTTCATCCTTCTAAATTTTTATCATGTATCGCTTCCAATATTATAGGACGTTAATTATTTTTTAATATGATACATGTCCATTATCAATATTGTAAAATTAAATAAGACGTGGAACACCAAAATTAAAACGTGCGATCTCATTCAACGTTTTTCCTTCTTTTCAATTCGATTTTATTTTTTAATAGTATGATGGTACATAAAAGCTTGTGATTCACTGTAATATTTCATTTGAGACTCTCTTGTTTTGTATAAAAATAATTCATTTTTATTATGATCGATTGTGAAATTTATTATTGGTATACATATGTAATTTAATCTTACAACCTTACTCATTTATTTAGCTGGACACTTTTTCAATAATAAGAAAATGTGTCTGGATAATTGCAAAAAAAAAAAATTAAATACACCACTTTTTAAGAGATTTGCAATTCGTTATATTTATATATTTTTCGATAACACATAAATGATGTGACTATCGCATTGAGATGCCACATATATGCCCTCGTACATGATAAGACCAATAAATACAATGTTTTTTTTTTTTTTTTTTTAAAGTTTCTATAGAATGAAAGTGTATTTACTATTTACTATGAAGATTGATACTTAATTTGAAAAAAAACTACGTCATGAGTTAGCTCTGTATTCGTCATCTCAATGTAATTAAAATAAAAATTGACTTTTGGATTGGAAAAATAATAGTGCACTCTGAGGTCTTGTAAAGACAAATAAGGCATGTGTTACACACACTGACGCGCATATTACATATATATATTACCTCCAATTTGTATGTCCCAAAAGTGCAAAACTAATGCACGTCTCTCTCTCTTGTATTTGTAAATGTGTTCTTCTTTCAGAAGGGTTTCTCAGGAGCAATGTTGCAGAGCTATTTTGGCATTCTGTCCACCTCCGTACGATGAAGTATGATCGAACGGGAGGCGGCCAGGTTGCCAAACGAGCTCTGCAAGTTTCTCTTTGAGAGCTCCTTAAGATCCCTCACAAATCACACCAAGTATGTCTACACAATTGGTGAGTTTTGTTTTTTATTCTATCGATGTCGAGTAATGATATGGAACCCGATCACTTGTATACTTTAACATGTACAAGTATTTGGTTCCCAAAAAAATTCAACATATAATGAGTCGAGCCAACTCGTGAACTACTCTTGCTTGACTCGGAGAAAGATCAAAATCGACTCGAGATTAATCGAGTCGAGTTCGATCTCATAAATACTCGGCTCGATTAGGCTCGCGAGCCTAATCGATTTTGAGCAATATTTACTATTTTGCCATTATATAATTTTTATTTACATACAAAGTGGAATTCGAGTTTATTTTAGAAAAAAAATAAGTTTTACAATTAAATTTGAAAAATTTATAGATAATCATATTGAGCTCGATTTTTAAAATTTTAGATACGATCGAGTCGAGTTTCAAACTTTGAGTATAATAATTGAGTCGAGTTTCGAGCTCAATACTACTCGGCTCAATTCAGCTTGTTTACACTCCTATGCGTACATATTGAAAAACTAGTTAAATTTATATTATTTCTTCATAACTCAAAATATCTTCTTTATTCATGAGATAGCTAGCTAGATGTATCGATCGATCATAAGTTGCATGGGGATAAATGGAAATTTTGATTATAAAAAATTAATAAATATTCAAGTTTTAACATTTAAATTGGAAATTAAATCAAGACCTACCCTTTTGAATTGGAATAAATGGAAAATTTGATTATCAATTAGCAAAACAAACATAAAACGTGGAGATCAAAGATGAGGAAGGGTACAAAGCTTGTAAAAAAAAATTGTGAGTAGTTATGAGAGAGTGAGAAAGTGGGGAGGATATTTGTGGTATTTTAGGGTGGGTGAACTCAAAATTGAGGGGTGAAAACATAATAGTTGGGGGTATTTAGCCGTGGCCAGCTGTTAAAAGCAAGGCCCGTATTTGGATCCAACTGTAAAACAGCACCCATAAATAAGGGGTTGGGGTATATACCCCTCCAGCTTTGTTTAATACACGCCCTCGATACACGCACTCCCCCAAAATACACATGCGATAGATGCACTCCCCTCAAATTACCTATTACACCCTTTTCTCTTAAAATTTTGTAGATAAATACACACCCCTCCTTTCTTCCTCATTTAAACCCTAAATCCTTTCTTCTTCCCCAGATCTTTCCAGCCGCCGCCACCGATCAGCCGCCGCCGCCGCCTTGCGGTCCTCCCTCTCTTTCTCCCCTCTTCTTTTATTCTTTGTTTTTTTTTTTCGATCTGCAAGTCCTCCACACGGGGAGGGCCATGGAGGTCAACCACACGGCGCCGCACCGCGGCCACTCCGCCGCCCTGCGCGCTAATCCCTCTCTTTCTCCCCCCTTCTTCTTCCTCTTCTTCTTTGTTTTTTTTTTTTTTAAATTTCTGTTCGTCCTGCAAATCCGGCCATGGAGGTTGGCCACACATCGCCGCCGTGTCGCGGCCACCCCAGTCGCGATTCTCCACCTCCGTCTCATCCCGACGCCGCGGCCACCCCAGCCGCGATTCTCCACCTCCGTCCCATTCCGACCCCGCCGCCTCGCAGGTAA